>OU892278.1:40654197-42142726 GCA_917834065.1 Ceutorhynchus assimilis | reverse complement strand
TGTAAATTTAAAATTATTGAATGTGTAAAAGGTGTTATTATTTTTGTCATTGTGTGTTTATTAATGTGTCTAGCCTGGATTTAACTTCGATTGGTGGAAAATGGTGGTAGGCGGAAATAATTTCTCAAAATTATAGAAACCTTTTCATACTTTTCAATTCCTATTTAAGAGCAAGCCAGTTGAATTTTAACAATCCTCCAAATAATGTTTTATTTTGATCAAATTTGTTTGCTCTTACTGTTTCGATATATTAAATTTTGTGTCAAAGAGTTTGTGGTTTGTGTTTATTTAAAAAAATTGTGGAATAAAGTACCTATAACCTCAAACATTTTGGTGATTTTATTTTAATTGAAAACTGTTCTGACAAAGCCAGCTATAGAACAAGTTTCATAAGACGCAATTTGATATAAAATGTCTTATGAAGCATGTTTTTTGTACTATTTTTTCTATTTCAAGTTGTAAATAAAGGTTGAGCTCAACCTCAGGCTCAACGTAAAATCTGACGTCTTAATTACATCTGGTCAAGGTTGTGATAACGGTTGAGTTCAACGTGAAATCTGACGTCTCGAATACATCTGATCAACGTTGTTATAAGATTGAGGCCAACAAAAAAAACGACGTTAATTCAACGGTCACATTCAACGTTGTCTCAATTATGACATTGTGCCGTCCTGTCAACGTACATTCAACTGTTGTTACAACGTAATGCAACGTTGGGAAGTATCGTACATTCAACGTTATATCGACCAAACCTTGCTGCATGGGTAATAGGCCCCCTAGAGAAAACGCCGAACAAACTGTCGATAGAAACGAAACAGCTACTAGAGAAAAGGAGAAAACTGATAACCGAGGGTAAAAGAGACACTATTGAATACACAGAAACCAACAAAACAGCAAGAAAAATGGCGAAACAGGATATACCTACTAAAACATCAAACGAAATAAGTGTATTCCCTATAAGAACAGAACAAAGGACTAAATATATTTAAAAGACATAACACACCTAAGAAAGAGATAACCAAAATAAAAGATGCGAAAAACACCATAGTAGAAGACAGACAACAGATACTAAAAGTTGTGGAATCTTTCTATAGAGATCTGTACGAATCTAAAATAGCAAACACAAGGACAAGGGAAGACAAAATACGAATAGTAAATGCAAACTCAGAAGAAATGCCTGACATAAATATGGACGAACTGGAGAAAGGGTTATCCCAGATGAAGAATGGTAAAGCGGCAGGAGAAGACAACATTCTGCCTGAAATGCTCAAGGAAAGCAATACTAAGACGAGACAAGAACTAGTGAAACTATTCAATAAGTGCCTAACAGAAGAACATATACCCAAAGATTGGGAGAATGCTGTAGTTGTTCTGATCTACAGGAAAAGTGACCCGACTGGTCTCGAAAACTACCGGCCGATAAGCTTACTATCACAAATATATAAATTATTCACCAGAATAATCACCAACAGATTAGAGCGAAAAAAAAGTTTACCAACCAAAGGAACAGGCTGGATTCCGAAGCCATTATAGCACGACAGAACATCTGCACACAGTAAGGCAGATGATCGAGAAAGCTACAGAATATAATATAAACCTATGGATGGCTTTTGTCGATTTCCGGAAAGCCTTCGACACAGTGGAAATCTGGGCAATAATAAAATCCTTGAGAAATGCCAGAGTGGATCAACGTTATATAAACCTCATTGAAAACATCTATAAGACTTCGACAATGTCGATAAGACTTCATGAATCATCTGACAGAATAAACGCCAAAAGAGGAGTTCGGCAAGGGGACGTAATATCTCCAAAACTATTCACTTCACTCGAGGATATTTTCAAAAAGCTACAATGGGAAAACAAAGTATTGAACATACATGGTGAACGCCTGCACAATCTAAGATTTACCGACGATATTGTACTGTTCGCGAAAGACAAACATGAATTGACAGATATGTTGGAAGAACTACAAGATGAGGCGGCAAAAGTAGGATTACACATGAACTACACAAAGACCCAGTTTATTACAAATACACCAGATGCAGACGAAACAATACCGATCCATGACAGCACAATAAAAAAGACAGAAACATACATATACCTTGGCCAAGCTATAACACCGGGCAAACAAAATCAAGAAATGGAAATTGATAGGAGAATTAGACTGGGATGGGCGGCTTACGGCAAGTTAAAGTACATCTTCAGCATGAATATTCCAATGACTTTAAAATCAAAAGTCTATAACGAGTGTATACTGCCTGTTGTCACGTATGGCTGCGAGACCTGGGTGATAACCAGAAGAATTAAACACAAATTGGAAGTACATCAGAGAGCCATTGAAAGACGAATTTTATAGGAATTTCCCTGAGAGACCACAAAACAAATACATGGATAAGGGAAAGAACCAAAGTCTCCGACATAATATTGGATTGGTTCCCTAAAATGGCAATGGGCAGGACACGTGGCCAGACATACAGAAAACTGGAGCGGGTATATCACTAGATGGAGACCTTGGGAAGAGAGGAGAAGTGTTGGAAGACCCCAACAAAGATGGTACGACCATATAAAGAGGGTTGAAGGCAGGGCCGTATCTAGACCAAAATTTTGGGGGGGGTTAGACAAAGTGGCAAAAAAAAATTGTTACACTAGTAATAAAAATAAAATAAAAAAATAAGTGTTTAATAAGTTTTGTTTGTTTTTAAGTTAAATTTTTTGAATTTTATTTATTTTTTTGGGGGGGGGGGGGTTTGAACCCCCAAAACCCCCCCTAGATACGGCCCTGGTTGCAGGCTTGAATTGGTACCGAGTTGCGCAAAACCGAAGACAATGGTCAAATTTGAAAGAGGCCTATATCCTAAGGATAGAAAGCGGCTGAAAATGGAAAAAAAAATTGATGTTTTTTAATCCGCTTGTGTTGGCCTTATCTGAGACAAAGTCCATATAGTTTATATATCAACTTGACAATCGTCTATTAGAAAATCATTAAGGGATCACCATCGCATTAACAGATCACCGCTTGAAAATTTTTATTATCAATCGCTTTTTGATTGTTTTCTTTATTATCAATTAAATTAGTATCAATATTTCATCCAAAAACTCCTTCATTATTCTTTTCTTGTGCTGAAAGTCCTGAAGGCTAAAAACCATGCCTTGATTGACGTCGTCTCAACGTTTCTGAATGAGAATGAGCACAAAAGGGCCCCTGTCAAGAATAAGGCTGCCTTCCAGTTATGAACCGATCATATTCATATAATTAGAAAATATTATATTGCACACGGAAACGGGGTATCAGGATTTCATACAGAAAGAGTTTGTAGGTATAGAAAAAGTACCTATGCCTCGAAGCAACGAATTGCCTAGGTTGGCCACACAGTTCTATTTTGTAAAATTGTTCTTTCTATTAGCATGATGATTCATACCTACGGCTGTGCCTACGGGAAATTTAGGTGAGGCCTATAGCAAGAAAAACCGATTACGTGGAAATCCAGGGTGGATAAGGGCTATTACTAAATGAAGGTTTGTACCTATGCCAAAAAAATCCTGATTGAATTGAATCACGAAAATTGATAGCTATATGAAAAATGATTGGCTAAGAGACTATTCACTTCCACAAATAGTTAATTTCTCTAAAATCAAACTAAAATAAGTCTCCAAGTGATGAGAGAAAGTTCCACTGTTGCACTATGTTTGTATAAGAACTATCTAGTTTCACCATTCTTTGAAGATATTTAGAAAAATTTGTCCTGCAATTTTTTGTAATTACTTAGTAAATTATCATTGCATTAAATATAAAATTACGTTAATTAATCTTCAGTGTCTTTCACAAACTAGAACAAATACTTACCCACAAAAGCTATTAAAGGCCTCCACTCGATAAATTTCACTCTAACAAAATTCAATATTTGCGTTTTACGTTCGCTTGGCCGATGGAATATAATTGCCCCCTAATCATGGAACTTATTATAGCTGACTCAGTGTTATGTATTAGCCCCTTCCGATTCGTACCAAACGTGCTTATTAACGTTTGGCACCCTAAATAAACATCGGTGGCTGTCTACCCCTTTAGCTTAGCTAATTATGTATTTAAAATGAATCAACGCACAAAAAAAGCTACGATTTAAATAATTAATCTGGAAAGTTGACAAGGGTAATTAATAATACAGGCGTATCACCCCATAGAGATTACTATCATTTTGTAAATAGCATCTTGCACAGTGGGAAATGTTGTATTACACGACGAATTACATGAGTTATCAGTTCATGAAATCAAGGTTGTAGATTTAGAGTAGACATATTTTGAGAAAGCAAAAATAACGACATTTGTCGTAGGGTTTTTACGGTTGGATTAATTTTTTGTACAGCACGGATGTTTCCTGACTGGTTTTATCTTTTGCGCATCTACGGTAAATATTGGGCCACAGCCTGTATCGTCAACTTGTTGATTGAACTACCAGGAACTACAAACTGTTTGAGTTTTATTTGAAAGGATCAAAAATATTGAAACAGAAAGGTAGGCTTTTTACTCAGGTTTTCTGCAATTACCTGAGTCACTGGCAAAGTTTCACAAATGAATGTCCTATAATTTTATTAAAGCTTTTCCTTTTAGGGTCTTTAAAAAAGGAAGAAAGGACCATGGTTCAATGGGGAGCTCAGAGTGTCGGTTTTGGTACGAAAATGCATCAACAACCCTGACAGGATTCTAGGAATCTAGTTGTTCACGTCTAGCGCGACAATTCAGGAAATTCTATTCGAATAGGGCACCGGGTTATCTAGACAAATCTCGAGCACGATGTCGACTGCAAATAGTAGTAAGTTTAAATAAAAAAGCAAGTAGTAGTAAGTTTAAATCAGTCTTACTACCTATCAGCTTTGTTGCAGTCAGTTTAAATACAAGATTTGTTGTGTATTCTTATTAAGTTTGTTCAATAAAAGATGTTACTGTTTCTCAAAGGCCGATCTATCTAAGTCGACATAGATGGACACACCTCAGAGAAGTTCACAACGGACGCCGGGGATCCCCAGGAATGTATATTCTGTCCCCCACCCTCTTCCTGTCATATATCAACGATCTGCTAGGTAAAAGTAATTAAATTTATAGCTTCGCTGACGACAGCACATTGGCGTTTTCCTTGAAATTGACCACCCCAATGACTCCTGTCGATGCCGAGTTCCATAGGCGTCAACAGATCACATCTATCAACTGAGATCTTAACATAATTTTGGAGTGGGATAGAAGCAATATAATTGATTTAATGCAGCTAAGTCTCAAGTTGCTGTTTTTACAAAAAGGGGTGCCACCGCAGCGTCAGACTTCGCCATGTCCGGGCTTACTTTGACCCTGTTATTTCCACAATCAGATAGCCATAGTATAGGTAGCTGATTAATAAGGTGTGACCGTATGTCAAGATGTAATGTCAATTTATTAGTCCAGTTTTGTAAGTTTCACGAGATGAATTAAAACTGTGTTTAATCGTAATCGTGTTTTTACATTCACATTACATTCACAAACTTATATTTGGTGCTTCAAAGATCCCATCAGGTTATGTGCCCAGAAACCAAATTCTAATAAGTTTGGAAATAAGCAGCTAAGCTTGTGTGTTTGTGGAAGTCGGGAAGTAATTTCGCTGAGGAAATGTTTGGAATATTTCTGTTTGATGGTAAGGACTATGACCATTGGAAATTCCCAGTTGAAACCGTGTCACAATGGAGTTAAAACTTGTGTAGAATCAAAATTCACAAGACGAAGTAGAGCTAGACAAGAAATGTAAAAGCATTATTGTACTAATTCACACTTGGAGTACATCAAAGATAAACCAACATCTCGTGATATGTGGTTGGCACTTGAGAAAGTGTTCATTATTGCAAGCCAGCTCCATCTGAGAATTTTTTTTTTAACTATGAGGTAAGAGAAAGGCGGAACACTTGAAAACGATTTCATAAAATTTGAGGAAACTGTAAGGGAATTAAAGTCCGTAGGAGCAATACTAGAAGAAACCGATATTGTTTGCCAGTTGCTGTTATCGTTACCCTCTAGTTATGGAAATATTGTCACTGCCCTAGAGAAACTTTGGAACAAGATAAACTGACATTAGAATTTGTCAATGGTAAGCTTTTAGATCAAGAGATGAAGAAGAAAAGTCTGATTAATCTGAATAGAGAAGATTCATTTTGTGTAGCAGCATTTAGTGGGTTTAATAACACCAAAAAAAAAGTGGAATATTAAGCATGAGAAGAAATTTAATAATTAGAATAATCCACATGCTAATGGTGAAGAGAAAAAGAACTTTAGTTGTCATCATTGCAGAAATCTAGGCCATTTCAGAAAACAGTGTTGGTTATTGAACCGAGAAGCCATCAGAAAGCAAGCAAATTAAGCCTCAGCAGAAAATCAAAAAGATCAGCACATTGCCTTCGGGGCAACTTCAAGAATAGCCTTGAATTGTGTTCCTGAAATTCTATCCCAAAATAACAAAATTATAAGTTTGTTGTCGACTCAGGAGCAACAGATCATATGATCAATTGAGATAGATACTTTTGCAAGGTAAAATATTTAGAAAAGGAACTTCGGATTGCTCTTGCTAAGAACAAGGAATCGCTTAATGCTACTAAGGTAGGAGTTGTTAATGTAAAATTACATGGACAAAGAAAAGGTTCAGGCCAGGATGGTGAGATTAGAAATGAGCTGTATGTAAAAAGTTTGCGCCAGAATTTATTGTCTGTCCAAAAACTAGAGAATTCAGGTTAAAGAGTGATTTTTGAAAATAATACTGTTGGCATTTTTAGAAATTCTGATTTGATAGCCAAAGGAATGAAAGAAACTAAGTTGTATATTGTTGAATTTGATGTACCTACTATACAAATATAAAAGGGAAGTTAATATATCTGAAAAAGAAGAGTTTTAAACTATGGCATACTAGTTAGGGCACATAGGAAATAAAAATTTCGAAAAACTTGTTAAGAACAATATGTAAGAGAATCTAAATGTATATATTGAAAACAGGGAAAACAAAATGTATGCAATTTGTACACAATGAAAAATCACTCGTTTACCATTTGAAAAACCATTGAAAAAAGTAACGAAAAGACCCCTGCAAGTTATACATAGTGATATATGTTGGTGTAATGGGTTTCAGTGTTTAAAGAAACACCGACCCAAATGTCAACCTCACCTGCACGTGGTACATTCTGCTAGATAACAAACGAGGCTATGGCGACCGAGCTGCTTCGGGTGGAAGAGTCGAGAAGGGAAGGGCACTCTTTTGTCCTGGAGTTGGGAAACCAGCTCCAAAGGCGGATGAACAGTAGAACTGTCAACGGCATAAGGATGAGGAAGAACTTTGGACACCCACCTCATTAAAGATCCAGAACGGATATGTCCTAGTAGAATCAAAATGGCTATGCTTGCAGCTAAATCAACATCCGGAGTAAGTCCCTCAATCGGATCTCCGGGAAGGACAGTTACAAGCAGAGACGTTAGAGCGATCCATACCCGAGAGGAAATAAGAATAGCAACCTGGAATGTAAAAACAATGAGCCAGCAAGGTAAAATTCACAATATAATCAAGGAAATGAAAAGAATGAGGATATAGATATCCTTGGAATAAGTGAAATGAGATGGCCAGACACTGGTGATATAAACATCGAGGATTATAAAGTTCTCTTTTCAGGCACTACGAATGGAAGACATGAACACGGTGTGGGTGAACAAGAGAATAGCGCAGTGTGTGAAAGCCTTTATACCCGTATCAGAAAGAATAGCGCTCATCCAAATAAGAGCGAGTCCGGTTGACATGAACATCATACGCCCCTACGCTGGATAAAGAAGATGAAGAAGTGGAAAATATGTAATCAACACTCAATTATATACTAAAAGAACTGAAGAAGCATGATATCACAATTGTAATGGGCGATTTTAACTCAAAAGTGGGAGAAGGTCATACATCAGACATTATAGGATCACATGGACTAAGTGAAAGAAACAAAAGAGGAGACACACTTACTTGAAGTTTTTGCAGTAACAAATGAACTCGTAGTAATGAACACTCGGTTCAAACTGCCGCCAAGAAGATTATATGTGGAAAGCACCTATTGATGAACCGGGAAGAATAGTCAGAATCCAAATCGACTTTATGTTAGTCACTCGGTTAGTCAATAAGAGATTTAGAAATAGCTGCCTATCCTTCAAAACATATCCAGGAGCTGACATTGGATCAGATCACTGTCCCTTGGTTGGTGTATTTAAGGTGAAAATGAAGAAGGTTAACACTGAGATGACTCCAAACTATGACCTTCAGAGACTCAACACCCCAGCAAAAGAGGAAGCAGCAGCAATAATGCTCAACGACAACATTCAACCAAATGAAAACAGCAACGTCGATATGGAACTCCAAAAATTTAAAGCAAGCGGTAGAAACAGTAAAGAAGGAAATATTGAAACCGGACAAAATAAAGAGAAAATCTTGGATGACGACAGAAATATTAAACTTGATGGAAGAAAGAAGACAAAATAAAGGAAATCCAATGGAATATAAACGTATACAATGCATTATAAAACAGGAAATAAGGAAAGCGAAAGAAAAAGAACTACAAGAAAAATGTCGCGAGATCGAACACCGTCAAAACATGCACGATGACTTCAATGTTCATTGTTCACAGGAAAGTCCGAGAAGTAACAAGGAGAGGCCACAAAAACAACTGTAAACCTTTGGTCAACAAAGCAGGAGAAATCATCATTGATGCGGAGAAAAAGAAGGAGGCCTGGAAAACATATCTAGAGAATCTATTCCATGATATACGCAAAGATCAAAAACAAACTGTAGGAGAGGGACCGGAAATTCTTGTGGACGAGGTGAGAGCCGCCATTTCGGAAATGAAGCCACGGAAAGCAGCTGGTCTGGATCAAATACAGACTGAATTCCTAAAGTTACTGAACGAGGATAAAATCAAATGGCTGACCAGAATATTCAAAAATATCTACTTAACAGGAGAAATTCTATCGGATTAGTTAAGGTCAGAATTTATCACACTGTCGAAAAAAGCAAGTGCCAAAACCTGCGGTGATTTTAGAACAATAAGTTTGATGAGTCATCTCTTAAAGCTGTTTCTCAAGATAATATACACAAAAGAATATATAGACTTTGTGAAGAACAGATTTCACTGAACCAGTTTGGGTTTGTCAACGCCGTCGGTACAAAAGAGGCTGTATTTGGTGTTCAGGTGTTGTTTCAGAGATGTAGGGATGTCAGCTGTGATGTATATGCTTGCTTAATCGATTATCAAAAAGCATTTGACCGAGTCCAACACGATAAAATGGTCCACATACTGAAGCAAATAGGAATGAATCAAAAAGATTTAAACATAATTATAAACTTATATTGGAGCCAGACGGCAGTTTTCAGAATTGATGGCAGTCACACAGAACAAATAAATATACTACGAGGAGTGAGGTAAGGCTGTGTTTTGTCGCCCATCTTATTTAACGTTTACTCAGAAAACATCTTTCGAGAAGCACTAGACAACATTGAGGAAGGAATCACTATAAATGGTACTAAACTTAATAACATAAGATATGCAGATGACACCATCATGTTTGCAGATAGTCTTCAAGGATTGCAAAGTTTGATGGATAGGGTGACCAGAATTAGCTCGCACAGTACGGGTTAGAAATGAATATAAACAAAACCAAACTCCTCATAGTAAGTAAAAGAAACATCGCGGAAGACAGTTTATACATCAATCACATTAGAATACAAAAAGTAAGGCAGTACACATACTTGGGGACAATCATTAACGAGAGATGGGACAACTCTCAAGAAATACGATGTCGCATCGAAAAGGCCCGCTCTGTGTTTATTAAAATGAGCTCGCTTTTCAAAAGCCATAATCTATCCTTGGACATGGAGCTGAGACTCTTGCGTTGTTACGTTTTCTCGGTCCTTCTGTATGGCATAGAAACTTGGACACTCACTAAAGAGACTGCCAGGAGAATTGAAGCGTTCGAACTGGCTGTACAGGAGCATACTGAAAATATCTTGGACACAAAAAATTTCCAACATAGAAGTAATGCGTCGGATAAATAAAGAACTAGAACTGTTAGATACCATAAAATGTCGGAAACTTCAGTATTTCGGCCACATAATGAGGAACCCAAATAGATACGGGCTGCTACAGGAAATCCTACAAGGCAAAATTAATAGCAGGAGAGCACCTGGCCGAAGGAGAATATATTGGCTAGCAAATCTTAGAACGTGGTTTGACAAATCAACAGTAGAACTTTTCCGAATCGCCATCAACAAAGTAAGAATAGCCATGTTGATAGCCAACATCCGGAACGGATAGGCACTTGAAGAAGAAGAAGATATATGTGGGCCAATAACTCCTAGTACGCATGATAACAATAAATATTTCGTTACCTTTCTTGACGATTTTACACTTTTCACCGTCATTTATCTTATAGCAAATAAAAGTGATACATGATACATTTAACTGTTTCAAAGAATATGAAGCGTTCATGACAAATTTAACTAGATACAGAATTGGGTCAATACAGTGGAGTTAAGTATTGCTATAATATTTCGACATTCAGTAACTTATAACCCTGAGATGAATGCCTCTGCCGAACGTTTTAATAAGACAATATTAGAAAAAGGTAGGGCTTTGTTGCTAAATTCAAGACTACCAAAAAATATGTGGGGGAGAATCTGTACTTTGTGCTGTTTATCTGATAAACCGATCTCCTACCCTACAGCATCTTTGAAAAATGTCACTCCTGCTGAGTTGATTTCCCAATAAACATTTTTGTTTTTATAATACCTATTTACGGTAAATGTTATATCACCTTCCTTATATAACTTAAGGTTTTATATCTATTTACCGAAATATTTCTGTTACTCCTATAAACCCTTTAAAGAGCTTAAATTGAGCGTTTATAAAGGTTGCGAAAACCTGTGTTTAGTTACGGTATATAACTTTAATTCATGTAACCATTGGTATAACGGAAATATTGTGGTAACCACTATATAACTTTTGTCAATTCTGTATAAATCATTATAAATACATATTTTTTCTCTCTCAAATAGATTGCTTTAAATGGAGTCTTTCTATTCTATTCCCACAATTCTATTTTAAGATGTCTGTTACTAAATAAAAACAAATATGGAGTCCAAATATTAATAACATTTACCTATTAGAAAACGATGGTACTTTAAACATGTTGAAAATCATACAACATACATGTTGCTCTATATTGACGTCATTTTGCTGCTGACCAGCAGTGACTACTCTGAAATTATTAATATCAAATATGAATTGAAATTAGCTTGCTAGAACGTTTTAACATAAGTAATTGTAATACGGTTAGCACCCCCTTGAATGCAGATTTTCTAAAAATGAATACCACATCTCAAACTGAGGAATTTAAAAACAAACCTGATAGGGAACTCGTGGGATGCTTAATGTACCTAATGCTGGGCTTCACGGCCGGATTTAAGCATTTCGGTAAATTTGTGCAGTAGGTCTCAAAGTAAACAAAATGAAGAGTTATGGAAAAACCGCCTTAAACGAATCTTAAGATATCTTAAATCAATCAATACAAAATTATGTTTTTCATTGAACACTGATGTCAAGCTTGTTGGATAACGGACGCAGATTTTGCTGGAGATGAGACAGACAGAAAATCAACAAGTGGGGGACTTATTTAAGGCAGAGGCAGAATATGTCTCTCTTGCAGAGGCTGCTAAAGAAGGCATTTGCGGTTGTCAAATATTCTTCCTGATTTTGGTTTTGAGAAAACTAGTTTTGTCATATCCGTAGACAACCAATCCTGTATCAAGTTAACGAGAAGGTTTGATCACAGAAAATTAAAGCACATTGATGAGAATTGAGAAATACAATTTTATTAAAAATTTGGTGGTACTGTAGTAGCAGAGTACAAGCCAACTGGTGAACAAATCGCAAACATTTTAACTGGCATAATTATATGGCGGAGATAGCTAAAGCTTGGCGGAACAGCTTTTAATACTCTACAAGGCGTAGATTCGTCAATCTTCGGGGTAATACTCTCACATGTTCTGCTCCAAGCACAACTTGAAACTGCTTGATTCAAACCAGAAGAAAGCCATTCCTCTGATAGGAGATCTGGAGTTGACAGGAAGTTTGGACAGTTTGGCATGTGGCTCATGATCATCGAGTGCACCTGCAGATGCCTAGAACATCTCTATATCCGGACTCCTTTTTATGGAGGAGTGCAAGTCTGTAAAATCAGCTTTCATAAAGCACATCTTTCCCGAACACTAAAACCTGCATAACTTTAGGAGGAATATCCACAGACACCACTGATCCCACTCGTGTTAACGAGTGCAATAGGGGTTTTCCCTCGTGGGCCGATGTATTCCATAAAAAAAAGAAGCGATTTTTAATGGACCCGGAATCCGCGACAGTATAAAAAATGTATACACTCACTTCTGAGTATAATAGAATAATTTTTATGTCATATATTTGAATATCGTAGCATTTCTAGAAGATTGGAATTTCGCTAAGCGATTCGATGCTTCTGAGATCAAAGAAACTTATAACCTTCAAAAACCAAAATTCTTTGTGCTTTGATGACATACCCATTAAACTATTAATCCAT
Source organism: Ceutorhynchus assimilis (assembly GCA_917834065.1). Classification (NCBI taxonomy): domain Eukaryota; kingdom Metazoa; phylum Arthropoda; class Insecta; order Coleoptera; family Curculionidae; genus Ceutorhynchus; species Ceutorhynchus assimilis. The sequence goes on along the minus strand of OU892278.1, from coordinate 42,130,095 downwards.
CTTAACGCTAGGGGTTTTCGTGCGCTTGAAGATGCAATAAATGGTTCTTTTGACAAGGGTATATTCCTTAATATCCTTAAGCATACAGTGGTTGTACCTCTTTACACGTCCTATTTCTCTTCTTTTTTCACTTGGAAAGCTGATTGAGAAACTGGTCAAAATTAGAGTTCTTTCTTTCCTCAATCTAAACTGGTCCGCCTTCGATAAACCAGTGTGGCAAAGGAACATCTGATGCGATATTCTTTCTTCTGGAAGATATCTATTTGATTAAAAAAGAGAATCACCTTTCAACAGCGGTGTTTTGTGATTTGTTCCAACTGTGTCGATCATTTTGTGTTGCTCCGTAAGCTGGAAGTGTATGGTTTTAGAGCTGTGACTCAAATCATCGTCAGCAGTAGTTCTATGTAGGGGCGGGTTTTTGGATAAAATAAGCAACATTTGCGGTGTGCCTCAGGTCTTGATCTATATTATATTAATGATCTAGCCTCTCTTCGGATCGGGGAAATATTAGACTTTTCGCTGAAGATACGTCCATTGTTTGGCATGCGAACAGTGGCGAATTCTTGAAGATTGAGATTTGATCAAATTTGACTTCTGAGCAGTTGAATAATTCATTTTTTCTTTAGATCAAACGCAAAAACTCTTCGGGTTGTTTTGGGTTAGTTAGTAGTTTGGGTTAGTAAATAGCTTTGGAATTTCTTCTGAGGCTTTCTGATCAGGTTGCAGAATTCATTGTTGTATCTTTTTTTGAAAGAATATTCCCGCGTTTAAACATTGCTAGAATATTTCCTGCTCAGGGGCGGAGATAATGGAACAGCTTCAAATAATTTATTGCCTGAAGTCGTTGAAAAACATAAAACTATTGGACAAGTTCAAAATTTATGGATCTAGAGGTGTGAAAACATGACAGCAAACACCAGTGTCGTTTATTTCTGTAACATCTATCTCTAAAACCTCATTCAAAAACTATTCCTTATTTAATACAAAAGTCACCCTCACCCTAGGCCGGTTGTCTCCTCAAATAACATAGCCAATAAATTTGCCGATCCCTTCCCTCCTCATTTCTCTGTTGGTCTATTAAATTATTAACGCGGTTTTAATCTCTGCGGTTTATGGGTGGCAATTTCAATTTATTTTTAGCGGAATTCGAAATTGCATGTACTCCATTTCTCAAGTGCTCAAGAAAAAGTCGTATATATGGAAATATGTGAATAAATCGCCAGCACGAGTGCGTAGTTAAAATTCTATAACTAAAGGCTAAGGAGCAGCAGCAGCAGCAGCAGGAACTGTTTTAAAAACAGAACACATAAATCAGTTTTTCCCCTGCGTTTATTTAGATACTAGAAAAATTTTAATGTTATTTTGACTCTGCGCTGAACGAATATGACTTATTACCACTTTACTACATGATTTATGATTTCGAGTTTTTGTGCCGCAATTTGTCTTCGGAAAATTGGCATTTACGACTATTTTCTTTAAATAGGTTTCTTCTAGGTAGGTACCTACATTTGACATATCAAGGTTCCCACAATTTAAAAACTAATTATGATGTTCCCTTGAGAACCACATATTAACAAAATGCACGAAAGCCATATAATTACCCGTCACTCAGCATCAACGTCACCTTTTCGAAATCTTTTAGCGAGAGGTCTTTATTAATAATCATCAAAAGAATAATTTACGAGCTATAATTAGATGTTAGCGATTATAGATAATTTGTAGTTTGCAATTCGTTAAACATCAATTTGTCAATAAATCCAGGACCTAATTAGGTATTTCGAATTTCTTTTTTTTAAGTTGATACGTAGGTATAGTATGTCCGAAGTGAATTGAAACAAAGTAATAACTAGTGGCAGTGCATCTCTTATGAAAATATTCAGTCACCAGTTGTGATTTACCTTTACCTTGTTTCAACTGACTCTGGAAGTAAACTCCTCGTTTCAGTCATGAGGTGCAGGTGGATGAAAGTTTCAAATAGGGTATTCCCGTCAGGGTAAGCTAAGGAAAATTCTATTGAAAGATGCCCTTAATACTATGAACAAACTCCTTAAAACTTTCAATAAAACCGGAAAAAACCTGAATTAAAACAAACATTTGTGTACTTTGGGAAACAATTAGATAACAAAACAGATCATCAATCATCATCATCATCATGATATGATTAATTAATGGCTTCAAAATTAACTTTAAATGTAGGTCCTAATTGTTTTGATTAATCCATTGATCCAATCTATCAAAGGTTACATTTTCGATAAATAAAAATCGCAAATATTGGGCGTTTTATTGGCACAGAGATTTTTCGACTCGGCGGGATTATTGAGATAACAAAAATAAATTGAAAAAAAAAAAAAAAAATCTAGAGAATTTTTATCAAAACTCATTAATGGACTACTCCTAATAAACGAGCTACCGTAAATCTAGTTAATTGAAAATAAACAACTTCAAGATTTGAGAATGAATAGATTGAGGATTTTTTTTATAATGTGTGGAGGAGAAAAGTGTTGTTGAGTGATATTGGTTTCTCACTCAAAAATATAGGTAAAAATATCTTTCATGTTGAATCTGCACCCAGAATATCTTCGGATTTCTCAATTTTTGACAAAAAATAAAGATACTGATTAGGTTGTATGATTCTCAATTCAAAAATGAGTCCAGCATTTTATTGCAAATAGGTACTTGAAGCTTGTTTCAGTTCATACAACTCTGTGTCTTGCAAATGATTCTGTAAGCTGTTTTTTTTAGGCAATTTGACGTACAGTAACACTTCTCCGTTTTAATAATCATTTGTTCATGTCATGTTTTATACCTCTCTGGGGAGTCACGGGACCTTGTCGTTGGTGGAGAGGCTCAGCTTCCGTACGTCTCTGCAGAGATGTGGAGACGTCTGGTCGTGACCAAGGGTGGCTCACCATACCAGGAAAGCACACACACAGCATCCTGGTATGCTGGGTGTCTGCTAGACAAACAGCGTGGAGAAGGGCACTCGACTCGGTCTTAGCCCGCAATCTGGGTCTCGCGGCCCTGTTTCGGGATGGGGCCGAGTCGACTACCCTCCGTGGAAAACTGCCTGGTATATCTCCCGCTCTAAGATCGGTGGTTGATGAGGAAGTATCTTAGGGCGTGAGGGCCTGCCTTAACTGGCCGACCAAGTGGAAGGCGAACCACAATAAAAATCCCTCCAAGTCACGGTGGAACAGCATAGGCCAAGGACTGCGTGGTTAGGGGAAAGCCTAATCGATACGATGCGAACTCCAGGGATGTGGCGACCCCACGGCTTAACTAGCCCGACCGGGGCAAGCGGGGCTCTGCCTCGGCCGTATGGTTTTCTTCCCTAGCCACTCGTGGGACCTAACATGGACACACAACAAAAAACAATCAAGGCGAAGGATGATAGCGCCTCAAGCACATCCGAGAACATGGAATTAGGGGACTGTAAAAGCCCCACTGACGTAGAAGAAGAACTTCTACGTTCAGACGAAGAACTCGGCAAAGATCTGAGTGCCCTACAACTGAAGGGCGACGTGAGGATCAGGCTGAGTGGCGCTGCCAGAAAGAGGATGAAATTCGTCAAAAAAAAAGGGATGAGTGCAGACGAAGCCCGCAAAAAAGCCCTTGAGCCAATCAAAGAAAGGGCTAAAACCTCTGACAAGGGCAAAAAAAGAGCCCGGTCAGAAGGAAACACCCCCGAGGCTCAAGCGAAAAAAAGAGCTAGGACACGGGATACGGGCAGAAATGCCCCGCCCATAAAAAAGAAGGAAACGAGCAGCAGTGCTCCGCCTTCCATAGAGCTCCAAAACCAACCTTCAGCCAGATAGCTGGAGGCATAAAGGTAGGAATACTACCTACAGACTTCCCCAATTGCCTTTTGTCAGTGGAGCGAATTCAAGCCACCAAAGAGGCAATTATGGATAAGATCGTGGACGAGGTAGCATCGGATCGCCCGGTCAAACTGAAGTTTCTGAGCGCCCACAACAGACCCGGCTGGCTCGCTCTAGTTTGCGAAAACATAGCCACCAAGCTGTGGCTGCAAACTGCAGTCGCCTCCATCAAGCCTTGGGAGGGAGCTTCGCTGAAGATGGTAGAGGAATCTGACATTCCTCACTCTGACTTCCTGGTTGCTCGATTCCCAAGCAGCATGGATTACTCCACGGAGAAAATCCTCAATCTTGTTCAAGGCCAAAATGAGGGCCTAAACGTCAAAAATTGGTGAGTCATCCGACGTAACGCCGAGGGCCACCTGGTCACACTAACCCTTTCTGTGGATAGTGCATCCGCAGAAAAACTCAAATCCGGAGGCTACGCGGTAAGTTACAAGTTCGGTCATATGACTATAAGACAGCAAAGCAGCCGGAGCACAACAGCTGTGGAGCAACCAAGCTCCCCAAAGAAAAGCGGCGCCGAACCAAGGGCAGTACGTCTAAAGACTCAATGAGTTATAAAGACGAAAGTGCCCAGGTGGAGTCCGAAAAGTGAGTGCAACTCTAATGGCTTCCTCAAAGCAACCAAAGAGAAGCAACTCACCAAGCATCAAATGCATTCAAATAAATCTTCAACACTCAAAAGCTGCCACTAGTGAGTTTAGAAGAAGAATGTTTGGACAAAAAATCAACGTAGGGCTACTTCAAGAGCCCTGGGTCAATGGAGGCTCTATAAAAGGCCTAAATATCGAATCATGTAAGTTAATCTACAACATTAACCACGAAAGACCAAGAGCAGCATTGCTGCTTGACAAAAATTTAAAATTCTACCTGTTCCAGAGTTCATCACACAAGACTTGGCAGCTGCTTTAGTAGAAGTGCCAACGGAAGGGGGCTCAAGGCATATTCTCATAGCCTCAGCCTACTTTCCAGGTGATGATAACTCAGCACCGCCAGGGATCGTCCAACGACTCATCATGTGGTGCAGAGCGAGAAACAGACACTACATTATCGGGGCAGACGCCAACGCTCATCACCAGGTAGGATGGGGAAGTACCGATACAAACTTAAGGGGTGAGTACCTTTTTGAATATTTGAACTCTAACAACATAGACATTATCAACAAAGGTAACAAACCCTCTTTCATTAACGCCGTCAGACAAGAAGTCTTAGACGTGACTCTCGCTGACACATTTACATCTAACACAATAAGTTGGTTATTGTGTCAAATAAATCCTCCCTGTCGGACCATCAAGCAATAAGGTTCGACTTAGAGACAGTAATAAATCACTCAGTACAGACGAGAATCCCAAAACTCACCAACTGGGTATCCTTTGCGGAGGGTCTCTGCCTGAGTCTAGATGAACTCCCTTCTGACATAAATACAATAGAAGAGCTAGAGGCATCATCTGACAATCTAACAAATGCAATAAAAGATTCCTATGAAAACAGTTGTCCCGTAAAACAGAAGGCAGTCCACAGGGATGTGCCTTGGTGGAACGGGCAGCTGATGAGACGTCTCAAACATGATGCCAGAAAACTGTTCAACAAGGCAAAAACTAACGGCAACTGGGCAGACTATAGAACAGCCCTAGACAAGTACAACCGTGAATTAAGGAAATCAAAAAGGAAATCATGGAGACAATTCTGCGAGGGGATTGACGAATTAGCCCCAGCTCAACGTCTCCAAAAAGTTCTTTCAAAAAACCACTGAAACGGAATTGGTCTGCTTAAAAAGCCAAACGGAGAACACTGTACCGACCATATAGAAAGTCTAGAGGTACTACTACAAACTCACTTTCCAGGATCGGTAATCGTTGAAGCCCTGAACCAGGTCACTCCGCCTATCAAAGGGCTACACCCAATAAACATTTTTGTTTGTATAATAGTCACCGTAAATGTTATATCACCTATCTTAAATAACCTACAGTTATATATTTGGTAACAGAAACCTTTCTGTTATAACGTACTTATTTTGGCAATTGCCTAATTATACTGCATACGGCTAGTCAGCATCAGTCCGGAGGCCATGGGTCTATGGGTTCCTTGTATACATCTTACCTTTGGGCGCCACCAAGTTAATTGTGACTTAACTAGGAAGATTACTTATTGATGTTATAACAAAACTTGTACAATTGGAGTGCTTAACAATAAAACAACTAATTAGGTACAATAATGTATCTGGCTTTCTTTATTAAAAAATGATAACAATAATAATAAGGCGCCAAAAAGTGTAGCCACCAAGTAATTAGGACTTAACTATTGCGCCAATAAGTAGCCACGAAGTTATTAAGAAAGGTGTTTAGGATTAGGCTTGTACCTAATTTGTGAATATATGAATAAATAAAAAAAATGTAAATAATGAATATATGGATTTAAAATAAACAGTTTTAACTGTTTATTAACACTTGTGGAAGATTTAAAAAAACAGTATGGGTTACACTCTACCAACAGGCAAATTTAACACAGAAAGGTGAAAGTTATTCTTTGGGCAACCTCAGGGTAAAATTCTAGAATTTTATTTAAGGGGCACGTACTGACGTAATTCGGCGTCAGATGATTTATATATGATTTGCCTAAATAGTAAAAGTGCAACTTACATGTATACAAGTGAAATGTATGTGAAAATCCAGAACTTTCCAAAGGGAGGTTATCTACAGGTTTGGTCTCACTATTAGATAGACTATGGTATGGTAAGTGAGTCATGAGTCCTATCCACGTTGTATCTGTTTAACGTAGAACTCGGCGTGGTTCTGCCAGAGTGGTACCAAGAGAGTTGCTGGAGAAAGGCTACGAAAGCCAACTAAGAGCAATCTAGATCTAGTCTAGAATCTCTTTCTAGGAGCTGTCCAACTATAGCCTAAGACTGTCTAGGTACAGCCTAGAACTAGGACTAGGAGTAGGATTGTCCAACTATAGCCTGAGACTAGGATTGTCCAACTATAGCCTGAGACTAGGACCCTATAACGATGTACGTATAAAAAAACAAATCGAGCCCCAAATATTAGAAATAATCTTACCTCAAATTGAGGGATACTCTAGACCAAAGGTGAAGTCTTAAACTTCCAAATGGTGTTCGGAACAGTCCTATTAAAAAAAATGGAACACGTGTTGTAGGTTAATATTTCCTGAAGAAAATCTCAAACTTACCGAAACAGAATCCAAAAATGACCAAGGGACGACTCTAGACAATTATCAGCAAGAAATTAGTCTAAAACTTGAGCTCCCTGGCACAAAATTCCAAAAAGTCTCGCCCCAAAAATAATTAGGGCCGAGGCCCGAGACCGGACGACTACTCAGCGTGAGGTCGCAGATCAAAAGGGGCAGATTCTTCATTTCGATTTCGGAAGAAGACTTCCATCTGTCAAACTTCTAATTTTGACATTGAAGAAAATTATAGAAAAGGACGTGTTCAGTTTCACCCCAAAAGTACGAACTGAGAATTGGTTGTGTAAAAAATGACTGGTGAATGTTGAAAAGTGCCTATAGAACATATATCAAAAGGTAGAACAGGTCTAAAGAAAACGCCTAGACAAAACAGCTGTTCAATGACATGATGGAAATGAAAAGTCAAAGAGTAAATAACAATTATTATCATAACCTCAGATTATTGATTGGATTTTCAAACAGATGATGATGGTACTAACTCCTTTTCCTAAGATTCTAATCAATAACAGCGGGCCCTGCCGTACTGAATCAAACCTTCCTAGATCAATTAACCAAACTTGCAAACCTAAACCAAAAAAACTTCTAGTAGAAGGCAATACTCAAGGTAACAATCTGGAACAGAAAAGATAGTTGTTTCTTCATTTATTCCTTTATAGTTCTATACGGAATCATATCTACTAAAGCAAAACAATGTAGCTTATTAGCCAAGAAATTGAAAACGTTACACTGTTACTCTTATGAACCCCTTAAAGAGCTTATAAAGATTGCGAAAACCTTTGTTTAGTAACGCTATATAAATTTAGGTCATGTAACCCAGAGTAACAGAAATATTGTGGTAACCTTTATATAACTTTCTAAATAACTGAAATATGTCACCTGTCAGTTATTAAAAAACAAAGGTTTATTTCTCTCTCTATCGAACATATTTCATATACAATGATCTGGCCTTTTTCTACTTCTGAAATATTATCAGTCAGTAGTTAGAGGATTGAACTTAGAAAATGAAAATGGAGAGCGAATTATAAAATACGGCTTGGTTTGTTTTGTTAAATTAATTTTAGGCTCTTCCGTGACTAAAAATGTAGGTGGGAACGATCTTTTACAGTAAATATTGACGTGACGAAAAAACGCAGGGGCCCTTAAAATACCCAATTATAATCAATTTCATGTCAGGTTTTCAAAAAATATACATAGGTAGGTAGGTATGTTTGTTTTTTTATTTGCGACGAATTAATGACCAACGAAATTTGTATAAGCCACCATTTGACAAGTATGGATTAATTTCATATTAATTGTTGATAAAATAAGTCAAATATTGGATTTTCACAAAGTAATTCGGTAATATTGATCTTGGCAAAACAATCATGGCGGAATCAATGAAGTAACGATATAAATATTGGAAAGCTTTGTTTTGTGTTCTGCCAGTTTTACAAATAATCCATGATTAATAATATTAATAAATAAAAATAAACTCCTGTTACAATATATTTGTTTATTAGAGGAAGGCGGAAGAATGAGATACTAAAAAATAAGGTTATGATGTTAAGCCCAGACATTGTTTACTAAAGTTTGCGAAGTTTTATAGGAGAAGCCTAATATAATTAATATCATTTTATAACAAAGTTAGGCCATTACTACAATTTACCAGTTTCTATAAGAGTGATTAATCACACTTCTATATAACTACGGGTATTTTAGTTATATAGATAAGGTAATGGCAAACCATATATAACTTTGTTATAAACACATTAGTAACGGTTACTATAAGTTTCATAAAAGGGTGATGGAAACAGTTATATCACCTTATTATATACTTGTAACTTACAGTAATCATATAAAACCGTTATATAAATACATCACCAAAAGGTACGGATTATAAAACTACGAAACTTTCGTATATACTTCTATTACCTTTATACAACCAGTATAAAACTTGGTGTTACTATAAGTTGCAAAAATGTTTATTGGGACAAAGCCCTAACGGCAGGAGCAAAAGGCTGGCCGGGAAAATCTTCACAATGAACAGAATAAAATGGGCGATCGATAGCTTCAGACCCTACAAATCTCCAGGCAAAGACGGGATTTTTCCCGCACAACTGCAAAAAGGCTACGAGTACCTACTTAAAAGTACACCTACAAAAGCTTTTTAAGGCAAGCCTGCTCCTAGGGCACATACCGCTATCTTGGAGGGAAGCTAATGTAATATTCATACCAAAAACGGGTCGCCGACCCGAGGACGAACCAAAATCATACCGTCCCATTAGTCTAACCTCCTTTCTCCTTAAGACCATGGAGAAAGCAATCGACCAGTACATCAGAAGCGAAACTCTATTGAGAAGACCGCTCTACTCGAAGCAATTTGCTTATCAGTCAGGCAAATCCACAATAAGTGCTTTACACTGCCTGGTTAAAGACATTGAAAAGACAATCGAGTGCAAAGAGATCCCTCTCACAGCTTTCATCGACATAGAGGGTGCCTTTGACAACACCTCACATCAATCAATCGCCAGAGCATTACAAGAATGGGATGTTGAAGTTCCAATTGTAAAATGGATAGAATCGATGCTAAAACACCGTCACGTTACGGCTGAAATAAACGGAGCATCAGCTACCGCTACCACGGTCAGGGGGTGTCCTCAAGGGGGTGTTCTTTCTCCACTACTATGGACACTGGTGGTAGACAAAATTCTTACCAGACTGAGTAGTGCTGGATACCAGGTCATAGGCTACGCAGATGATCTAGCCATTGTAATCAAGGGCAAACATGAAGGCGTAGTGACAAGCCGAATGCAAAGTGCCCTAAACATCGTTAAAAATTGGAGCGAAGGCGAAGGATTATCCCTAAACGCAAACAAAAAAATCCTTGTCCCGTTCACAAGAAGAAGGAGGCTAAAGGACCCCGCAATATTTAAATGGAAATTGGTTACCCGTGATATTTGGATGAAATTTAAATATGTTATTGGGGATGCCGTAAGCAACATTTTTTACCATGGGCACAATCCTGTATATATGACAGGTGAGGCGTGGTTAGCTGTCAAATATTGGAATCTTATATCCAAAAGCAGGGTAAATATGGCAGATTTTCATGAACAAAAAATCTATTCCTTCTAAGTCGACCAAGTTAAGTCGAAAAATGACAACCATTTTGACACCTGTCAAAACCCTGCCAAACGGCAGCACTCATCTTTTCCAGTTTTCAATATTTTATGATGTCATTTGACATTTTTAACTTGTATGTAAATTCTGAATTCAAAAATTGAAAAGAAAAAGACAGAACTGTCAAAACCTGTCATTTGTTTTAGTAGAAAAAAACACTCTAATCTGGTTCCTTCTCGTTTTAAGGTAGTTTATTAGTGATAAAACATTGAACAAAGTTCACGCACGTCACATTTTGACAGCTGTCAGAATCTGTCAATGGCTTTAATTCAAAAAAGAATCAAATCTAGTTCTTCTCCAATTTAAGTTAGGCTTATTTATGATAATGCATGAAAAAACATTATACGAAGGCTTCAGATTTTGACAGAGATGTCAATTTTCATTTTAAAGTAGGTATTTAGTTTTAGTATAAGGGATTTTATTTCATTAAAGTCATTATAGTACTCAGTACTCTAATGAAATCATTAAAGTACTCAAACATTTTAACACTTATAAATGAAATCCACAATGATGTCATTTTTTTCAAATTTTGAATTCAGAATTTACAAACAAGTTAAAAATGTCAAATGACATCATAAAATATTGAAAACTGGAAAAGATGAGTGCTGCTGTTTGACAGGGTTTTGACGGGTGTCAAAATGGTTGACATTTTTCGACTTAACTTGGTCGACTTAGTAGGAATAGATTTTTTCTATTTTGGTGTCATATCGAAGTCTTTTCGACACTAAAAGTAGTTTCGAAAAGAAGCTCTTTGTGACACTCCTTTTTTACTTATCGGAGGTTGGTAACACTGGCTGACTGATGGCCATCGAACTGTCATTCGCGATAAAAAATAATAGAAGATTTCTATATTTGGCATGTAGTGTTGCCAACCTAAACATATGAAATCAGGAAATATGAGAATAAAATTTCCAAGAAAAGTTTTTTTTTAATTAAACAATACCAAAATAGAAAAAATAGTATAAAATATTCGTTTCATAAGACATTTTATCGCACTCGCCCTTTAGAAAACTCGCCTCCGGCTCGTTTTCTAATGTAAGGCTCGTGCGATAAAATGACGTCTTATGAAACTTGTATTTTAATGTACTATTTTGTTCATTAAAATCTGCCATAGTTACTCTGCTTTTGGATATAAGATTCCAATATTTAACAGCTAACCACGTCTCATCTGTCATATACCGGGTGGTCCTCCGGGAATGACATCGATTGCTTATGGGAAAACTGTGAAAGGTAAAAATTTGAAAATTTGGCAACATAGCAATGTCGATGGGGGACATCTAGGTAAAATATTTTCAAGATGGCGGCATTTCCGGTCATACCGGAAGTTGATACAAACTCGGTTATTTTAAATAGAACACCCCATATATTAATGTATTTTTGGATTCTACATAAAATTCTGAGCAGATTTCATGTAATATACCCTATACCTAAGTTCAACTGTTTTGGAAATATTGACAGTTGAAAATTGACTTTTTGCAACTTTGACAAGCTGTAAAACCTAATTGGTTAATTTTAGAGGAAAACCGATTTCACATTCCTATCTTAGATTTTGATAAACTATCATTTGACACCAACTTTGAACTTAAACGGAGATTAAATTTAACTGAAATTTTTAATCATGGATTTAATTCAAAGTTGATGTCAAATGATAGTTTATAAAAATCTAAGATAGGAATGTGAAATCGGTTTTCCTCTAAAATTAACCAATTAGGTTTTACAGCTTGTCAAAGTTGCAAAAAGTCAATTTTCAACTGTCAATATTTCCAAAACAGTTGAACTTAGGTATAGGGTATATTACATGAAATCTGCTCAGAATTTTATGTAGAATCCAAAAATACATTAATATATGGGGTGTTCTATTTAAAATAACCGAGTTGGTATCAACTTCCGGTATGACCGGAAATGCCGCCATCTTGAAAATATTTTACCTAGATGTCCCCCATCGACATTGCTATGTTGCCAAATTTTCAAATTTTTACCTTTCACAGTTTTCCCATAAGCAATCGATGTCATTCCCGAAGGACCACCCTGTATACAGGATTGTGCCCATGGCAAAAAATGTTGCTTAAGGCATCCCCAATAACATATTTAAATTTCATCCAAATATCACGGGTAACCAATTTCCATTTAAATATTGCGGGGTCCTTTGAAAGCCCCGACCCTTAACGGTACACAACTAACATTTTCCAACGAAGTGAAGTACTTAGGGGTCACCCTGGACCGAACCCTCACTTGGAACAAACAGTTAGAGAAAACATGCTCTCGAGCTAAATCAGCCATTTGGTCATGCCGAAAACTTGTTGGCAAAACATGGGGGCTAAAGCCAAAGATAGTATTCTGGATTTACCAAACTATAATAAAACCCATGGTCACATACGCCTCATTGGTGTGGTGGCCCAAAACCCAACAAGTCACTGCTCAGATCAAGCTCAGAAAGGTGCAAAGGCTGATATGTCTAGGAATAACGGGAGCAATGTCAATTTGCCCCACCGCAGCCTTAGAGACGCTACTTAACATGCCCCCACTTCATCTATGTGTGAAAAAGGAGGCAATAACCAGCGCTCACAGGCTATTCCAAATAGACAAGTTCAAGCCTGGTGATCTGAGGGGACATCTGCGAATCCTTGATTTAATAAAACTGGAGAATGCCAGCAAACCAAGCGACCACATGATGGTCAGATTGGACTTAGAGATCCCATTCGCAGTGGTTATAAACGACCGCCAATCATGGGAGAATAAAGAATTGCCACAAGCAGACAATGCATCTCTGTTGTATTCAGACGGATCCAAGCTAATGGAAGGAGCTGGACTGGACATCTTCGGCCCTAACTTCAAGCTCTCCAAGGCATTGGGTAAACATCTTACAATATTTCAAGCCGAACTGCTTGCCATAGATATATGTGCACAAGAGTGTCTTAGTCAAAACCTCAAAAGAAAACACATCTTCATACTATCGGGCAGCCAAGCTGCCTTAAAAGCCTTGAGGGCTTTCAAATGCACGTCAAAACTAGTCTGGGAGTGTAAATAGACCCTAAAAACACTAGCGACACACAAGGTAATGCTGATGTGGCTGCCTGGTCATCGAGGCATAGAAGCTAATGAAGAAGCAGATGGCCTCGCGAAGGAAGGGGTCTCAACATGCTCTGGTCCATGGTATGCCATGTACCTGAGCCCTACTGTGGCTTAATGAAAAGCCACATCATGGAAGAACTCAATAAATGGGAGAAAGACCAACTGTCATCATACTGGAGGCACACACCGGGACTCAGACAGTCTAAAATATTTATTACCCTTTCAGCAAAAAGAGCTGAACAGCTCCTAAGTATGAGCAAACCAGACATCAGATTGGTGGTGGGACTGCTCACAGAACAATGCCTAGTAAAATACCATTTAAGGTTAATGGGCAGAGCGGAAGACGATCTCTGCAGATTCTGCTCAGACCCAATAGAGACCGCAGAGCACCTGCTCTGCGAATGTCCAGCCCAATTCTGCAAGAGGCTCAAATTCCTCGAGGGGGCAACACTGTCACCAGAAGAAGTGGGCCAACTGACACCCAGGAAAATAGCTTCCTTCGGCAGAAGTCTACGCTTCCTGGAGACAAATTAAGATGTAGAGTCACGCATAAAATATCTGCAAAGGTAGCAGTGCTGAGCGGCTGAAAAGCCGAAACGACTCCCCCGCAATCTACAATCTACATGTTTTATAAGTTCGAGAAAACTTCATCTTCACTTGACATTGTATAGCAAGAAGTGAAATGTGTAGAATCAGATGTTGGATTGCTCGGGCCGAGGCTCGGGCTATCAGAGAGATTCCGGTAAATCAATTCAACTCATTTATGTTTTCTGCACCAAACACAACTTCTTTTCTTTTGGTAAGTGCTTTCTCATTTTGGTACACAATTTTATATGCTTCTCATCCATTCTGCGTACAAAAATTAGATTGACAACTTAATTCAAAATACCAAAGTTTCAAAACAACATACGATTATTGTTATGTGTTCGATTGATTCTGATCTGAATTCTGATTGTGCTTAATTTTACAATCGACACTTTTATGTCCATAACGCACACAATATATGACATTTGACTCTTAAGGGTAGCATTTGACTTCATCATGACCAGAACCATTTTTCTTGTTTTCTTTATTATATTAACCCGTGCTACTAACTTTTATCAGATCCACTTAAACAAAGCAGCTTTACTATTTTCTCTCCATTTTATGATCCTTCAATCGGAGAAATTCTATATGGCTTTTAATTGCTGATTACTAGTTGTTGCCCCAAATAGGAAATAAATAAACCGCTAGCTATCAACGATATATCTGAGTTTATCAAATAACAATTTGCATTGTTTTGTACTGTAACATTAAACTCAGGCTTTGAAATGTAATGCAATAAATCGTTAGGCGGCATTTATGTGGTACTATACCAATCGTGTTCTACATATATAACGTTTCCTTGATAAACAAGATGTTAATACTGATGATTAATTATTTCTCGTTTATTTTGTATTCTGACAAGGAAATTTTAGAGACCCAATACAAATCGATTTCCTTAACATCTGTCTTAATTATGCAGGTATTTTTATTATGGCGATGTTTCTTTCACGATCATCTCAGGGTGTTATTAGGCTTTAATAAAAGGCCAATTCTCTTCACCAATTAACACATTTTTAAGATTTACCTATTTCGTTAAATATAGTATTATTTTATTTTAGTTTAAGTATATTCGTTTAGTAGAAAGGTTAAGCTTTCGGGCAGTAACAAAATGTACAGATTATAGAGGTAATACCGAACAAATAAATTGTCCTCTAGAAACAAAGCATCAAGTACGTAATAAAACTCAAACTACCTACTTTGAATTAGTATATAAAAAAGGTCCAATTTTCCAAAGTAAAGTAAAACATCGAGAAATCTGATACCCTTACAACAAAACAATAAAGAAAAAAAATTAATAGGCATCGTCATCACGGTTGACCAGATTACATGTGTCGATTATTTCGATTCCTGCACTTGTCGGTACCAATTAAGTTCTACCATCAACCAAATTGGCTGGTTTCCTTTTTTATTTGTTTTTTTTTTCAACGGTTATTTGTTCGTTGGGTTTTTTATTGGATATCGAGTGTCTTCTTTTTGATAAAATACTGAAGATTATTGACAGACGATCATAAAAAGAATAGGGTAATTTTCAGCCAGCAAAAATGATGGCATGATTTTGATTGATTGATTTGATTGATTTTAGGGTAATCTTCAATAATGAAAGCAATGGGACTATTGTCTGCATAAATTAGGGGATAGGCAAAAATAGAAAATAATTCGGCAAGGATATTCGAAAATCCGAGTTTTACTCTGTCATTAACTATTATGTCCACATTTAACCTCCATTGATTAAATCAAAACTAACATCTATAAAATTAATAAAAGCTTAACGCAGCAAATCGGTCGTAAATTATTACAAGCCCTGCCAGCTTTTAAAACAACAAGGTCAATGTATCCTGTTAATATTACACCGAAAATAATTAGATCATGAACTTGATATCCATCTTTCGGTCTAAATTTATACAATGGGTAAATAAATAGCCCGAGTGTTGTATAACATTGTTGTTAGGTACCGCACGATTCTGCCATAACTGAGAATCGGTTCTATATGAGGATTTAGTGAATGAAATTTGATGAAATAAGAAGAACGCATTAAAAATAAAGTACGATGAAGTAAAAAGGTATATCACTTCACATTGTTACGTTCGTATTAATCGAAATAGTATATCATTGTAGTAATACATTCTCAGTAGGTAACTCTTTATGTTGTTTCACATTCAAAATTGTCTCACTTAGGTAGGTATTATTATTTTAAAAAGGTGCTCTTCCAACAACCTCAACAAATCGTTATCTACTTAATATCATTGTAGATGAATTCTCAAGATTCCCTTTTTCTTACGCCTGCCCTGATATGACATCAGGTAACTACTGTGATTGAATGTTCCACAAATCTATTTTCAATATTTGCAATGCTCTCGTACCTACATTCTGATCGAGGAAGCTCTTTCATGCATCAAAAAAACTACTACCTACTATCTTCATTCAAAAGGTATATTCACTAGTAGAACGACTGCATATAATCCAGAAGCCAATAGTCAAGTAGAGAGATTTAATGGTACGATATGGAAGACAATTTTGTTCGCACTGAGGTCTCGTGGCCTGTGAACAGAACAATGGGAGAGTGTACTTGAAGATGCATTGCAATTCTATCCGATCTCTCTTGTACGTTGCAACAAATCAAACACCTCATGAACGCATGTTTAAACATTCGGATGGAGCCTTCCTAGCTTTGAAATCTTGGCCCTGTTTGGATGATAGAGAATGTTAAGGAAAGTAAGTAAATACGACCCGTTTGTGGAGGAGGTGTACTTGCTGGAAGCAAACCCAGGTTATGCATTTACTCGTTTTCCGTTAGCACCACATGGAAGTATACTTACATTTGATGGCGATAATGATAGTTAAAATCCCTTTCAATCCCGTAACGAACCAGAACAAGAAAGTATACTCCGATAAACGAGATACACAAACACCTGATAGACAGAATAATGATCAAGAAAGTTCATACTTGGACACATTCGAAGATGAATTTATATTAGTTCGACCAAGAAGAAATCGTCAGTCTCCAAAGTACTTGAAAAACACTTCAACTAAATATTTGTATTGAAAAATAAAAACATCAATTTAAACTCCAACTCCACTGGAAAAAATTCTCCTATGATTAGTATGTGTTGTGCGTGCCAAGTTGCCATCTACCGCCGCACCGCAAAACCAATTCTATTAATTACGTTGTTAGCCATAAAATACCCCCACACTATCATTATCGTTGGTCCCCTGTATCATGTTTATGGTGCTAAAACTCCGAAAGGACCATAAAGAAGTCGGATGCATTAAGCCAAAGTAGAAATTTACTTTTTGATTTATCGTGCGGCCTATAATAAAACCTGCGTGTGCATGCATGCACGGGTCAGTTTTTAATTACGCCTCGGGTAATCTTGACCAGTTTAATTACGAAAACATTAACGTTTAGATATTCCTTTTGGGAATTGATAGTATTAATGAGGGAAAATGAACAGAGGATGGTGTTTCATTGTATGTTACAAAACTGCAAGATTGTAGTGACTTCTGTAGTGTAGTAGTTGCCTAAAAAAGAGTGAACACACAAACAAACAAAAATCCAAAAGATTTTCTACGTTTCGTAGTTCTAATTTGAATGTACTCAGCCATTTAACTGAGATAATCCATGTTTGACTTTTTTTTATTATTATTGGAAGGCCAAAAAAATTGATTCTGGTGGGTCTTTATGTGGGTCATCTATACGGAAAGTTCTTTTGTATATGTTTTCTTTGTGTCGTTTTCTCTAATTTAAAAAAAAGTTGTTGGAAAATTTCTTTGGAAAAGCAAGTGTTTATCCATCACACTCTTATTCATTCATACGATAAGTTTGTATTGCTCTGAGTCTTGCTTTACATATTATCCATTATAACTTTCTTCATCAATAGCAACAACTTCTATTGGAACTAATTGACTTTACAAAATTCACTTATTGCTTTAACTTAACTTAACCTTATACAACAATTCTCTTATTTAAACTGATTTAAACTTCCAAACTATGCGCTTTATACCTATACGAATCCAATCAACCAACAAGGAAAACGAAATCCTGAATATTCCTGGTTGGGCTCAGTGGCTTTTGGTCGGCTTTTCCGCACCAAAGTATTGCGTAACAGTATAATGGCCATGTTCTTTTGACCTTCTTAAAATCGCCAACAAAGTATAGTTTGAGAAATACTTAAAAAAAGAAAAGCTCCTGGATACGACAATCCTTTTAGGTGCTTACATATCGTGGTTGAAAAACTACATATTAAAATAACAGTTGAGGGTACATGAATGATACCCAAGTCATGGCTGATATCTACCTTTGTTGCAAAGAAATCCAAAGCACAAACACTGTAACCACTCTCGCACCATCATCTTCATAAGCCACCTGTTGAAGCCCTTTTTGAAAGTAATATAGGTACCAAGAAATATTTAAAATTTTTGAATAGCACGTAGCAGGCACGCAATTT
The DNA here is from genome assembly GCA_917834065.1 of Ceutorhynchus assimilis. Lineage (NCBI taxonomy): Eukaryota > Metazoa > Arthropoda > Insecta > Coleoptera > Curculionidae > Ceutorhynchus > Ceutorhynchus assimilis. The sequence goes on along the minus strand of OU892278.1, from coordinate 42,111,752 downwards.
GGATTTCGGAATCCAACGAGAACGAGGAAAGCCGGATTTTTCTTACCATTCTCTTTCAGAGAAGAAACAAACTTGATTTCAAGTTCACCTTAACGTTAAGGGTACCTTAAGTAACATTGAAATACCGGCCCTAAATGTGTGTTACGCATAGAAAACTAAAAAGCATTCGCAAAGGCAAACATACTATAGCCGATGGGCCTAAAATGAGAAAAACTTCTATATTGGAATTAAACATCAAAGTGATCAAAGGCACTGATAAAAAAAGATGTTAGACCTAGATTTCAATAGAATATTGATTACTTTTATAGAGGGTTGCATCATGAACACTACTATAACGAAAACCTTCAACAGAAAATACGAGTTATACTGTTGTTCCTTTCTTCTTCTTATTGTGCCTGCTTTGGAAACTGCAGCACGAAAGATTTCTGTAGATGAGCGGTCAAACCATCTCAGATCCCTTAGCCATGACTTTTGACGTCTTCCAACCGATCTTCTACCTTTGAATTTACCCTCTATTATCAGTCGGAGTAGCTCGTATTTCACCTCTCATCATGTGACCCAAGTATTGCATTGTCCTCTCTTATGGTGTTTAGCAGTTCTTTTAGCTTATTCATGCAATGGAGTACTTCTTCGTTCGTGATCCTATGTATCCATGAAATTTGTAACATCCGTCTGTGTATATGTAGACATTTCGAAGGCCTTTATGTTTTTTTTCTGATTATGAGTCCATTGTCCAACTTTCGTATCCATAGAGTAAGACCAAAACAGAGAAAACATAACATCTGACCATTCGAGTTCTGAGCTCTAGACTAGGATCTGATCATAGTTGAATCAAATCCAAGCGGCAGTAATGGCATTAAATAACGTAAATTGTAAACAAACACCAGTTGGTAATTCAGCCTTCGTATTGGTTGAAACGCCCTACCAGGACCAGTGCGCATGCATAGAGGACATTTGATAGGTTTAATGAAAATGACCAGTTAATGTCATCACTGCCACTTGGATTTGATTCAGCTATAGTAAAAAATGTTTTCATGTTCATGAGTTCATGAATGTATTCCTCGGTACATGATAATATTTATTTTTTCGGAAAACACTGGCTATTGATATTCGCTCCCAGATATTTTATTGAGGATACCTGTTCTATTGTTTGTCCCTTGACATATAGATGTGCGTCTCTTGGTGTCTTTGAGAAGACTAGTATTCTGGTTCTGGACGTTTAGATGTAAGCCGAACATTTCGCTATGACGGACTACGGAATTTATTATATTTTGCAGCTCTTGTACGTTGTTTTCTATCAGGACGGCATCGTCAACATACCTAATGTTGTTTATCATAGTGCCGTTGATCTTAATTCCACCTTAGGCCTCATCTAGTGCGTCTCTGAATAGAGACTCCGAATACAGGTTAAACAAGAGTGAAGACAAGACACAACCCTGTCGGACTCCCCGTCTGATCCACATGTCTTCCGATGTTGTTTGTTGTTCTGAAATAATGCGTTCGTCTGTGCTTTTATTGAATGAATGATTTCTTCTTTAGTTATTTCTGGGCCATTTTCATTCACTTGATTGTCTGAAGATGGTGGAACACAAGGTCTATCATCGTCGAAAAGTGTTTGGATGTATTCTTTCCATCTAGCAAGTTTGTTTCCTTTCCCCAGAATTATCTCGTTATTATTACCCCTTGAGATTGTTTCTTGCCGCTTTTGGTGTCTGCCTGTCATTTTTTTCATTTTCTTGTGCAGGTCTTTTCTGAAGTTGTTCAATTTCTTGACATTTTGTTGACATCCAGTATTCTTTAGCTTCTCTGTACTTTTTCATAATGATTTTATTTAGTTGCTTGTATTTTGTTGGATTTGTGTTGTGTCTTGTGTTTTCGTCTTTCATCCATGAGGCCCATGATTTCTCGGGTTATCCATTTTTTGCTATTTTTCGTGAACCCAATGTCTTCTTTTTGGATTGGGCTGTTATTCTCGTTTTCAAATCATTTCTTGTTCCTTAAGAATCACTAATCAGGAAGTGATGGGAAGAATGTGGGAAGAGAAGCTTGAATTCCTGAGCCACATTGTGAGAAAACGGTCAGAGAAGTCGTAGAAGAAGGACCTCATGGTTAAAAAGATGCTGACATGGTTTAGTAGGACAACACAACACTGATATGCACCTTTTTTCTTTGTATCTACTCGTGTAACAGGGGCATCAATGCAAGGAGGACATCGTTTACCCTAAAAAGCTTCAATATTTCTCCAATCGTAATAACCAAGCACATCTCAATTTTATCTGACAAGAAAGAAGATATCTAGTTAAACTGGAGAACTATAGGCCCATAAGTCATTTTTACAAACTGTCCACAATCATAATCATTTGACTTTCATAACAATCATTAGATCACCATCACGTTGGGTTCCAGAGGAATTGAGATCCAAAACCCTAATCGAAAATAAGTGAAACGAATAGAACCAGACATCTGGTACTGACTTTTGTTGATTTCATCCGACACAATTCAGCCAAACGCCTGCTCTCTGCTGTTCTTCTTAATTTCATGGCGCTGCTCGTTCCATTCAATCTTCATAGGTCATATTTCTCACTGGGACGACGATCTGGTGAAGCTGCTGGCCATGGAATTGTTGCCAATTTGTGTTCTTGCATGTATAATCTTGATGAGTATAGGTAGAAGTATGGTATCTTGCATTATCCTGCTGAAAATGCCACCCCCTCTGTATACATCGTGATTTACGTAGCCCGTGCATTAGAAGTTTTCCAGTTTAGTTTGCAGGTGGGATAGTAGAAATAGCATCTAATCCACCTGCAAACTAATGCACGGGCTACGTAAATCACCCTGTATATCTCTATCTGTGCCATTTTTCATCCTGTTTATTGTCTCATACAGCGCTTTTTCCGAGTTCAATTGCACTGTTTTTCAACGTTTCTAAGACCTTTTCTATATGCAAATATTTCAAGCCTTTTTTTTTCTACTTGCGACATTATTTCACAAATCTTAAGCCTGTACTTTACAAACATCGAAATTTCACACATGGTGTTTTCATGCGATTTTAATAATTACTTTCGGCACAGTCTATTTGAAAAGCATAACTTTTGCCTCAAGAAGAAATATATTAAAATTAGGAAAAATATAAAATTCCGGATATGTTCTAGATGAACTATAATTAATTTCAATATTGCTAACATTCAGATATGCGTGCAAGATCAACAAAAACTATGAAATTTTTTGTTATTATGCCGGTTTTCCACCAAACCGACAAAACAAAAATAAAACTTGAACTCAGACAAAACTCTAACTTTTCCCAAACATTTTCAAGACTAGCGTGATTTGCGACAGTTAGAGTTTTGTTTTTCGGGTCCCGTTCGGAAGCGGTGAATATGAAACTCAAACACAGACTCGAGTCTGTTCAGTTCTGTTTTTGTTTTAAAACATTTAAAAACACAAACTCAACAGTCCGTTTGGTGGCATTATATTGGAAGAACAAAATTTTCATCTACAAAGCAGGCATCCATAACCTACACAGAATGACTACTTGAAAGGCTTAAGTCAATAAGATTAAAAGAAAACAAAGGACAATAAAATTACAAATAACACATAGACCTAAAAAAAACTATGTAAGATCAATGTAAAATGGAAAATGTATATAAGGTTATGTCAAACCATCTGTTTGAAAATTTTTGCTCTCAAGTTTTCACATCTTTTTTGCATTAATAAAAGGTTTATTCCAACACGTTAAAAACCGTCCTAGTGAATACACACAAATAACAGTTGTTTTCGAAGTTTTGCGAGAATAAGGTTAGATCAGTGAAATACGAAATATGAAGTGCGAAACGTATGATGAGCTGATACCTGAAGGCTCAAAAGTAGCATGTTGTAATAGTTGCCACATTATACTTCACCCTGTGGAGGCGTGTACGGGGTTTAATACATCAGAATTGCGAGCAGTTGTAATACAGATATGCACATTGATGTTTTTATGCAAATCCTGCAGGGAAGCATTTGAAACTGCACCTGCCCTTGTAAGACAAATGAAGGAGCTCAGGGAGGAGAGTTAGAAGTTGTAAGGAAACAAAAATGTACACATGCTGAAGGGCAGTTTAATACCAAACAGATATTAACTGAGATCCAGGAAAGAGCAGATAAATCTCAAAACTTCATTATTTTCAATGCAAGGGTGTCAGGAAGCAATGATTTAGCAGAAAGAATTGGAGATGATAGGAAAGGGGTTCAGGAGGTATAGTCTTTTTAAAGTGAGCTGAAGCAAGGTGAAGATAAATAACAACTGGTAGCTGACTGGTGATGAATATTTTTATGAGAAATGCGTTGCCACTAGTCAGCCACCGGTTGCAATTTATTTTTACCTTGTTTCAATTAATTGACTTTAAAAATACTATATCCTGTTCACAATCCGATGTCCACAGGTGCAGGTACATTTTCACCTTTCCCTATCAAATAGCATTGAAAGGTGATAAACTTTACCGGTACCAGTGGACATTCGCAGCCTTATTCTGTAACTTGCGACCCATAGACAATAATAGTTATTTATGTATCAAGGGTACTAAGTAGATGATTATGCCCTGAGGGCGACAGTCTTACAAAGCCGAGGGCCTCTGGCCCGAGGGTTCGTAAGTCGCCCGAGGGTATATATAGTCTGGCAAGTGGTAACTTGATAGAGACGAAAGGGGGAAGAAAACTGGGGCGCTACCTAAAAATATTCACTGACACCTCAACTGACACCGTCTGATGACAGCCATGTCTTTGAGTTCAGTGGCACCGAAAACACCAAGAAAATAAACCAATAAAATTATTAGAAAAAAGATTCTCTAGTTACGCCAATAACCACGCCACTGCGTGCTGTCGTTCAGGCTCTAACCAATAGAATCTTGTTTCTTAATAATCACGCCTCTCCACTTCCATCATTTCACAATGTTGCCTGATTTTTTCCTATTTCAAAATATTACACATGCCCATATAGCAAAAAAATAAATATGTCACCAACTTGTTTATTATTTTGTTTCTAATTTCCGTCAAGTTTGACAAAGCAGCAAATTCTTTTGCAGTTCGCCGTTTCGCTAGCCAGACAATATATCTATTAGTACCCGTGGTGCATACAAACTTTTATGTCATACCAGTTGGTTGTGAATAATAAATACCTGGGAAAAAAGTGTCACTTCGCAAATTGTCATCAGTGTGCAGAATCATAATTTTTTGACAAAAATAATATGTTTATAAGCGTAAATTTATATTTTGGTAATAAAGAATAAGTTAATTGAAAACTGACTTTTGCGTCTTTATGCCTGCGCGGGCCATAATGTGTACTTTATGCCCGCACGGGCATAAAGTAATGAATTATGTAGATGGTATCTAAGGTATAAAAACACAATAATGTATTGGTATGACATAAAAAATAAAAAGACCTTCAAAAGTATAGCCGAAATAGGTTATACTATTACTGCGCATCCGGTTGCGCATAGCATATTGTGGAATTTTTGGAAAGCTAGAGCCTTACGAAAGATCAGTCCGATCATTCGATTCTGTTTCATCTTTCTCTGTCATACCAATTCATAAGACAAGGACACCGTATGAGTTACAGAGCTTTCCTAGCTGTTTTGTAGAAACCTATCAAACATCCATAACTATAGAAACTGTGACCGAGAAAACAAATAAGTAACCTTAAAATAACGACATTTCCGTGTTGAAATTTGTCATTTTTAACCGATTGGGCGGTCGTCTAAGAAGACTCGAACTCACAAAATCTAAAGAACAAGAAGAAGAAATTGTCATTTTTATTAAGGCACTCGGTATCGCGTACCTATAATATTATGTACAACTAGGATAAACTGAACCAGTAAGTATACATGTTAGTTTTGTGATATAAGGCATATTTTTTTACTGTTTTAGGAGACCTCAGTCAGAAGAGATAAAATGTAGATGTTAGGCCTTGGCCAGCTTAGCTTGTACATATTGTTCGTCGATTTTTAACTGATACTTGCGGTATGAGGAGCGAGGGGGTGTTTCATATGGCAAAAACAGGTGTGACGTCAGGTAACCATTGGCGTTCTAATGTAGGGAGCCACCAGCTTACATTCCGTCCGAGTATCAGATTAAAATCGACGAACAATACATTAAAGCATGTATAAGGGATGTAATAACTGTGTTTGTAAACTCTTTAGGTATTTGACCTATCTAGCTATAATATATATTTTTTCTAGTACAATTTAGTGTTTATTTTGCCTTTTTTTTTTAATCTACATCAAAAAATGACACAAAACTTTATGGAGTACCACATCATTTTTCTCATTCGGATTTCAGAAAAAAAGATGGGGAACAACATAAGTAAGTTTTTTGTGCAATCAACTCAAGTCAAATTTCAAAATTAGTATTTGTTCCGGCTGCCACTATTGTCGCCACCGTCGCTGTGACGTCAGCGCTATACAAACTTTCATGTTATCAATCAGGTACTCTTACATTGGTTTATTATATTTCTCTATGTTGCGACCGCAGAGAATTATTGCGCAATCGTCGCTGTCAAATCGTTGTCAAACGTGTGTTTTCTATATGTTTTCTATTCAAAAAAAGCAACTGGTGACCGGTTGCTAGTTGCTATGTAATTGCTGTTCGTTAGAGAATAAGCCTGCGGATTGTGAACGGATAATATATGCAGATTCAAATTTCAAATTTCAAATTTCAAATTTCAAATTTCAAAATTTCAAATTCTTTATTGGTGTTTTTACACAGTGTGCTTACACAAGTCAATAATAATATAAGGCTCACAGCAAAATAATGTGCTATGGTACTATTCATTACAATCAATAAAATAACAAGATGATACAAATATAGATATAGACACAGATACAAATTCAAATATGAAACACAAAGATCAAATAAATTTGAACATAAAATACAAATAAGTAGTTTGAAATCATTAGGACAATACGCAACTTGCCGAAATAAAAAAAATAAAAAATATACAGATGTTTAACAACTACAACACTTTAAAATATGTAACCTACTGAAATAAAGAAATAAAAAATATACAGATATTTACGAAGGCACTTTAAAATTGGGTAATATCACAGTCCAAACTTAAGAAATCAGAAATATCAAAAAATGCTTGGCTGATGAGGAAATCTTTGATCTTTTTTTTAAATACTTTTATTGGTAAACTCTTTATAGCACTAGGTAGTTTATTGAAAAAGTGAGTGCTGAGACTGCTCGGCCCATCTCGACACCTCTGTAGCCGCCTATAGGAGGGCACCAAGTTATTTCTGCCACGCGTATCATACGTGTGCAGGTCCTCATGCCTTTGGTACTGGTCAGGGTGGGTTTTAAGATACAGGAGATTCTCTAGGATGAAGAGCGAGGGCAATGTTAAAAAGCCAAGAGACCTGAAGGCATGACGGCAATCTGCTCGATAAGACAGACCAGCAACCACCCTCACCGCTCTCCTCTGCAATCGAAAGACATCCTTCGCCCCTGCGCTGTGGCCCCAAGCTAGAATCGCGTAGTTTATATGGGCTTGGCATAGTGCGAAGTAGGCATGCCTTAGAGTGGGCCGTGAGACACATTCAGAGAGTCTGCGCAGCAGGAACACATTGGGGGCTAATCGGCTCATTAAGGAGTTTGTGTGAGGACTCCAGTGCAATCTAGGGTCCAGAAATACTCCCAGGAATTTTACACTCTCACCCTCATCACCTTCAGGAAGCTGTCTTGTTGAGAAAACCGTCCTCTGTGTCTTGTCTACATTCAGGAAAAGCCCATTCGCTGCGAACCAGCTCTCAGCCCTCGATTGTGCCTCCCCCAGAGCTTCCACAGCCTCTGTTAGTTCTTGTTTATTGCAACATATTGTGGTATCGTCCGCAAAGAGGGTGTACGCACTTTCAGGGTCCACATTTGGTAGGTCGTTTATGTAAATTATAAATAAAAGGGGCCCAAGAATGGATCCTTGTGGTACTCCTATTGTCACCCTCCCTTCTGCGGACTCTACCCCACCTATTGTTACTCTTTGTGTTATGTTCGATAAGTAGTTGCACACCATTGAAACGCTATCATCGCTGAAGTTGTATTTTTTTAGTTTTTCAATAAGTATATTGTGGGAGACACAATCGAAGGCCTTGCTTAGGTCGCAAAAAGCACTGGATAGGTACTTGCGGGTCTCAAAAGCATCCTGTATTTGCGTGACAAGGTTCAAAACGCCCATGGTGGTGCTGCGCTCTTTCCTGAAGCCGAATTGATTTTCTTTCAGTAAGTTATTTGACTCAAAAAAACTCGATATTCTATAGGCCAAACATTTTTCAAAATTTTTTGACAGAATGGGCAGTATTGATATTGGTCTATAGTTTGAGGGATCATTAATGTCACCCTTTTTATAGACTGGGGTCACTCTTGCCTGTTTAAGAATGTCAGGAAAGATGTTCTCCCTAAGACATTGGTTTATAACCTTGGTCAAGGGGCAACACAGGAGATTTTTTATTGTCTTGAAAATTTCAACCGTGAAACCAAATGGGTCCCTACTTCTCTTATTTCTGAGACCAGTTATAGTATCACGGACCTCAACTATAGTGACGTTCCCAAAAGTAAACATTTCCCGAGGAATGGTGTGTATATACTGTAAAGGGTCAAGAATGGAAGGACCAATTCGGTTCTGCAGATCAAGAGCAACATTTGTGAAAAAATCGTTCAATTGATCTGGCGTTACATCAGAAACATCAGTTCTCCTCACCAAAGAGCCTCTGTGTTCGTTTATAATATTCCACATGCATTTTGTGGGATTAGCAGCAGTTCTTATAAGGTTATCATTTGCAGACTGCTTTGCATTTCTTATGGCAGATTTATATATTTTTTTATAGTTTTTCATTTCATTTTTTATTTCTTCGGTTGGGGTTTGATTATATATTTCTTTTAATGATCTTAAAACTTCTCTCATTGACTTTAGATCGTCATTAAACCAGTTAATGGTTCGGTTTTGATCATTTCGCTTATTATAAGTTTTTTCAGGAAAAGCTGACAGGAAAGCCTGTGAGAGTTTCGTGAACCAATGAAAATTTTTTGCTGGCAGACATGCCAATATCATCAAGAAAATCCCACTTTATCCCCTCTACATATGTGAAAAACAATGCCTTACCCGCCCTCGTTAGTGGTCTACATGTGGTTTTTGTTATATTAGGGTCTCTAATCGATGTGGGCAATGGAAAAACAATGAGCTGGCCAAGGTGGTCGGATAAAGCCGTGTCAACAAGATTAATGAATATACAGCAGAATACCAAGGTTGTGAGGATGGGTAGAATAAAGGAAGGCGCTGCCAATGTAGTGATCCAGTATTTGTTAAGCAAGTTGTAAAAGCTGAGAAAAAACTTTAAAACTCTGGATACTATGATGAAACTTTATTACAACGAAAATAATTCAAGAAAGCACTAACTGAAGTAAGCGCCAAAAATGAAGAAAGTAAAAGAGATAGTTGTTGATGAATGCTGTTCGCTACATGCATGGATGCCCGAGGGTTATGAAAAATCAGGACCCTCCGACTAGCAACAATAGAAAAAACTGACTTGAATCCCATTATAAATGTATTATCAAAATGTGGGAGTGCTACGTACCAAGCTAATGGAATTGAATACTTCACTGAATTGCACAAATTATGACAATATTGTTTTGGCAGAGAGCTGGTACATGAAGGTATTTTCTCAGAGGAATTGTGTTTTAGCAATTATAATGTATTTCTTGCTGACAAAAATGTATATAAAATGTATATAAAACCGTCTTTTAGTAATAACCAAAAATAGAGAGATAGTGTGCTGATAATGATTAAAAATTCTATTCAAGCTTCAATTACATATTAGGAAGACAGAAGATAGTTTGTCTTATGTAGAAGTTTTGGAGTTGAATTTATAATGGGTGGTGCTCTGGATCACCAGAGAAACACTAAATTAATCACTGCTTGGCTGTGGATGGAATCTTTTCAATCCACCGCGACACAAAATGTTATATGTATGGTAGGAGACTTTAATTGCCGGGGGCACAATGGTCAAATGCTGAGAATGGAGTGGAGTGGAAGTGGTGTGCCCTTCGAATTCGCCGTCTTTACATTTGGCACAAGCTTATGGGTATTACAATATGTACCAAAGTCTTGTAGTTCCTAATAATAGAAATGTCTTTCTAGACTTGCTATTTACAATTGACTGTTCAGGTAATTATGCAGAGTCGTCTGATCCAATGTTTGGTGACTCTATCCATCATACGCCATATTCATGTAGCTTTAATTGAAGGAATGGTAAATCTGATCTTCTTTAACTTGAGTATTTTTATTTTGATTTCAAAAATGGTAATTATCAGAGTTTAAATGATTATTTATTTTATTTTCAATCAATTGGGACTTTTTGGTAATCACAGTATTCAGACTGTTTTAACAGAATTTTAAAGAGTTTTAAATTATGGAATTCAGTGTTTAAAGTAACTTTTCCATCTTATTTTTCCAGTGAGTTGAGAAGATTTATTTTACTCAAAAAAAGCAAACATAAAAAATATCTTGTATCTCTAAAGTAACTGGCAATGTTAGGGATTAGTTTGAATTTAACGAACTTAGAGCAAGGTGTAAGAGGCTAAGTGAAAAATGTTACGCAGAAACGTTCTGGCCTCCATAAATGCAGGTCTCACTTGTAATCCGAGGAATTTCTGGAAATTTATCGATAAAAAACGTGCATCAAATAGCATTTCTAAAAGTATGGTTCTTGATAATATATCTGTGGCTACAAAATGGCCAGGAGATTGTGGACTCTTTTGCTGATCATTTTTCAACAGTTTACGCTAATAGTAAGCACCACTAAATAAGTCTTATAGCCACCTATATATTGATTGCAGTGTTGCCAACCGCGGATCAACTATTATAGTATAGAACACTATAAAATTATAGTACATTTGTACAAATTATAGTATCCTGCTGGAGACAGATAACCACCAATTTTCCTGGTGGGACACACTGAGATCGAACAATTATGAAATTTTCTGGACAAAACGAGAAAAGTCAGGGTCGTATCATACTAAAATTTCAAATTTTTCCAGTAAAAAAATAACCCCATTGGAAATTAATGAAAATCAACTAAATTAGGCATAAATGCACCATCCAACGTTTTATTTTTCCTCTGGAAAACTATTCAAGGAAAAATTATGAAATTTTTGGGACAAAACGAGAAAAGTCAGGGACGTATCATACTAAAATTTCAAATTTTTCCAGTGAAAAATAACCCCATTGGAAATTAATGAATATCAACTAAATTAGGCATAAATGCACCATCTAACTATTTTTTTTTTCTGGAAAACTATTCAAGGAAAAATTATGACATTTTCTGGAAAAAAAAAGAAAGTCAGGGACGTATTATAGTAAAATTTCAAATTTTTCCAGTGGAAATAAACCTCATTGAAAATTAATGAATATCAACTAAATTAGACATAAATGCACCATCTAACATTTTATTTTTTTTCTGGAAAACTATTCAAGGGAAAATTATGACATTTTCTGGAAAAAAAGCAGAAAGTCAGGGACGTATCATAGTAAAATTTCAAATTTTTCCAGCGGAAAATAACTTCATTGAAAATTAATAAATATCAACTAAATTAGGCATAATTGCAACATCTAACATTTTATTTTTTTTCTGGGAAACTATTCAAGGGAAAATTATGACATTTTCTGGAAAAAAAGAAGAAAATCAGGGGGTATCATAATAAAGTTTCAAATTTTTTCAGTGGAAAATAACCCCATTGGAAATTAATGAAAATCAACTAAATTAGGCATAAATGCAAAAAAGAAAAAAGGTGATTAGACATAGGGGCTTGCACGCCAACACATTAGGAAACCAATAGGATTAGGACTTGTTGGTAATAGAAAGTAGGATTAGGTAACAAATTAGGATTAAGAAGTGAATAGATAAAGGGCTTGCAGCCAACAAATTAGGATTTAAAATAGGCTAAGGAGAACTAGAACAAGGAATCAGGATAAGGGCTTGCACGCTAACAAAATAGGTTTAGGAAAATTAGAATAACGACTTGCATGTCAACCAAAAAAACTAAATAATTTGATAATGCATAATTATAATATTTTAGGCGTATAATGACGTTTGATAGTACATAGTACATAACCATTCAATTATAATACAAATACTATAATTATAGTACGGTTGGCAACACTGATTGATTGTCCTATCATATGTGTTTCTGAGGTATTTGATAAATTAGCGTCTCAACCAAATAAGTCCTGATGGAATACCAAATGTGGGTTTGAAACAATGCAGATACTGTTTATATCACCCTTTATGAAAACTCTTCAATCTATCCTTGAACACATCAATTTTTCTAGAAATCTGGGAGAAAAGCTATATTTCACCTATTTTCAAATCAGGTCGAAAGGACGATATCAAAAATTACCGTAGTGTTTATATACAGTCTTCTATTCCAAAGGTTTTTGATAGCTTGATGTGCACCTACTTAAACTGGAAGTGTAAATAAATCCTTATTGATGAGCAACATGAATTTAGCGGGGGTTGGTCCACACTGACCAATTTACTACCACAGTAAACTGACACATGCCTTGGAGAGGCAATACTAGGAGGATGTTGGGTATTGGGTATACTGACTAGTGAGTTCTCCAAAGCATTTGACAGAGTCAATCATGATTTGCTTGTTGAGCAGTTGATAAATTTGAGTTTTTCTGAGAGATTGGCAAACTGGGTTTTTAGTTAACTTAGGAAAACAGAGCACATTGTTAAAATTGGTATTTTTTTATCGAAGGTAATTAAAGTCAGTTCTGGTGTGCCACAGGGGGGGCACTGTTCTCCCCTATTGTTCAGCCTGTTTGTCAATGACCTGAAAGATCAACTGAATAACTATATTTTCTTGATGCTTGCAGATGACCTTAAGCTGTTTTTAATAATAATTCTCAATTAACTTGATATTGCCTTACTCCAAAGTGATCTCGATAGTCTATCTGACTGGTGTAAAAAAAACTTATTGGATTAATGTTGACAAATAAATGTTCCCAGATTTCATTTACTCGGAAGAAAAATAAAGTCCCTCTCATTAAATGCTCACCAACTGAAAATGAAGGAGGTAGCTAAGGACTTGGAGTACTGTTTGATTCTTGTTCACATTCTACTGACCATATGGATCAACTGGTTGTAAAGGCCAACACAATGTTGGGCTTCACTCTTAGAAATTGTCAGGATTTAACTTTGGACGCGGTGAGATCTGTGAATTGTGGGTTAATTAGGTCTCAGCGAACATGGCTCAGTTATTTGGACTTTGCAATGTAATGTTTGCAAAACCATGCTAGAAAGTGTTCAGCAAATATGTTAGGTTTCATAGGATTAACTATGGGAGACATTCTTTTGTGGATAGAACTTTGGATTTTTAAACAGGGAGAATGGGATAGATTTTTTTAATGGCTCGTTTCAATCCTCTAAAAAAAAATTAGAGAGGGTACTTTAAACTAAATTATGATTGTTATATATGGATAAGCTAGTGAAATTGTTTTTATATCATTTTTTTTTTATGGAATGTGATTATTTAGTTTAGTTAGTTGGTTAGTTAGTTAGCTTCTTAGGTCTGGTTAGTTATAACTTCATTCTGTACCTAATTATTTTTGTAATCGGGTTTTTCCATTTATTAATAAATGAATAAAATTAAAATGGTAAGATCATCATTACAGAATTACTCCAATTTATGTAAGACTATCAAAGACTGATCTATATGTTTTAATCTGTAATAATAGTTTCACCCTCTGTTTAAATTTCATAGTATCATCTTTATTGCTACATGAAAGTGGTAGGCGATCGTACATCTTTAGGCTCTCATATTATATACAAGACTGTTTAATGAGAGTTATACTCTTGGTATTGTTAATCTTATGCAGAAAAAAGTCTGCAATTTCTCCCTTATAAAAAAAGGTCTGCAATGCTCTCGACGTTCCGTTCCAAACAAGTATCTTGTAATAAAAAATGGAGTGGATATGATACTGAACACCAAAGCCTCAAAAAGGAACAGCATACCTAATGTATATGCATAGGATGGATGGCTCAAATTGTTTGATACAATTCTCACTGCATTACATGCAGATAAAAGTTTTTTTTTACTACTAACCTGAGAAATTGTCATTATTCAATCTATTTTTCTAGGAAAAAATTGAATTTCTCTCCCTAGGTGAATAATGAAAATAATGAAAAAATACCTAGGTTAATAATGAAAATGACGTCATGACGCAAGGATATTGTCATGTTTCTATTGGTTCAATTTCATTTCCATACGTCAATTTGAAAAAAAATACAGGTTTCTGTAGGTACATAGGAAGTTATCTTAAGCTGTTGATAGAGGGCAGCACTTTCAAGAGGGCGTTCAAAAAAAATAATTGGAGCACAGATTTTAAACAAATTTTTCATTTTCTACTAGCAGTAGTAAAAAAAATTCTATATATTCCTCGGTAGAGAAAGTCATTATATACCTCACTCATTATAAACCTCGGCGCGAGCGCCTCGGTTTATAAAAGCGCTCGGTATATAAGGACCAACTTCTCTACCTAGGTATATAATATACTATTTATTCAACTGTAATAGAAAACTTCATTCAGTGTCGATATGTAGACCCATTAACTTTGCAACTGCAAAAATATACATACATCTGTGATGCTGCAAATGCAAATGAATGTTGATGATATACAATGTTAACATTTTTCATCTTCAAGAAACTCCTTACATAGGTGAACCAAGTATACCTTCTCGTGCCATAATAAATAAAGCGTAATTAAATAATTGGTTTTATACATGCAAGTGCATTGCAATAATCGCTATAAATCACTTGCAAGGCCATCGACATGCAGTAGATAAACCAATAAGATGATACAGAATGGAATGGAGAGAAAAAAAGCAGTCTGAGAATCCTGGTACGGGGTTGAATGAATTGATAATGGCTAAAAAATACAATACATCCAAATTAATTACTAGAGAAAGTTGCTGCTACACGAGAGATTAAATTAAAAAGGAAACCGGTGTCAATGGCGCGTTATCGCGAGTCCACAAAAGGCCTAATCAGTGCGATAAGTGGGGCCTCAGCTAACGACAATTAAGACTGGGCCGCGGGCCCTCGGGGAGGTTATTAATCAGATACAACCCCCTTAATATTGCAACCAGGCAGCTGCACCCAGGCTTGAGGGGTGACTTTTTTGAAATTCTCTCTTAAAATTTTTTGATGAAGTTCGGAAGTGTTTTAATTAGGAACTAGAGGGTGGCGGGACCGGAATCTACGTCATGATCGTTACCCTAGAATTTAGTATATGGACAACCAGGATTGTATGTAGGGGTGCAAAGTATAGACAATTTGATACCATTAGATAAATATCATTTTCAAGAATGGAAAAAAATAGATATCTTTTGAATAGTCAGCATTCGCCTGGACAATATTACGAAAATGGCTGAGTCTGTTATTGGGAACAAAAGGTCTTTTATTAGCTCAGTTATTGTTTTCAGGGGGAAAGATTATATGCAATCGTCTTGCAATTGCGGCATTTTACGTCTGAGACATCAAAATACGATATTAATTAAAATATTTGTAAGCAAGATTTATATTTGAATGGAGGTATTACGTTAATATCAGAGCAAAGTTCTTCATCTTACGTAGGTGGATTGCTTCCTCTCTAATAAAATCCATACTAAAAATATCACCTCTCAACCTACAGATTTTTTTTTCATGCACATAGTACTATCAATGACAAAATAAGATAAAGGCCCTCATTCCTTAGTTTAACGGTAAAAATCTATTTAGAAAGGAAGTCATAGCGCATACATCAGATGAATTTATGGTCTAATTGTGTAAAAGAGCGAGCAAACAAATTCGAGAACGAACGTCTCTTCTTCATTATTCCATGATAGAAATATGTCTGATGGTTAAAATACAACCAGAATTTTATGTGGCGTGGTGGGCAGAAGATGGTAACAAGACGTCAAATATTTTATAGAAAAAGAAAAGTTGTTTTGAAAATCAGAATTTTTGTTTTTGGTATTTCATTGAAACTTTTAAAATGCTGATTGATTCTCAATATAAGAGCTGGAAATACCGACAATTTTTTTGTTTCCGGCAACTAAAATGCTTTATGCACTTATAGTGAATAAATGTTTGTATACCAGGGCAGCGAAAAGCCGTTTTCGCGTACAAGTAGGCACATTTCAGGAATTTTCGGTAACAGAGCTTTAAATCCCTGATAGATACTAACACGTCACTGATGTACTGTGCACGAACCTTTCTGTTGTCGACAACAAACGAAAAAAAAAAAAAGGAAAAAAATCCTCGCTGGTTCCGCCATGACCAATTGACCAATATAGTACCTGATTTATGACCGTTTCGGGACCCCGATTGTTATATCGGATCGAAAGAATGAATAATGGCCGTTATTCACCCAGACATGATGTTGCATGCGTGTGGAATTGCCGATACCGTAACTAATTTGCCAGTTATGTGTTTAACCACTGGCTCTGACCGATACCTTTTGTTCAGAAAATGGACAATAATCGACCTTTCGGATGTGAATATTGAACTTATACCAAAGAGCAGCAATTTTTATTAGGTATAGTGTCAAAAGTGATACCGGAAGAAAGTACCACCTGGAATGTTCATAAAACCCTGATTGTTTTTTTAAGTATTCTTGTGACAAAACTTTTCTACTGGTTACCGAGTACCCCTGGTTAGCGTTTGAAAAGCATAATTATGGTTACATACCTACTGAAACAACCGCATTGTCGTTTAAAAAAGAAATATTGTATAGAAAAGAAGTACCTAATAAAGCTTTGTTGTTAATAGTGAGAAAAAGTAGCAAGTAAAATTGTTTTGTTTAACTTCCTTGTTGCTTGGAGCAATATAGTAAAGATCCCATTTATAAGTGTTCCAGATTCCAAATCCATTCATCTATATTTACATTTTTAATCGACTCGATAGTTAATCATAGATACAAGAACAGCTGCAAAATGGCCAAAGCATAAAACCCCAATTCATGGAAAATTAAATAAAATAGTCAAGGTTACAACAACTGTAAAAAAAGGGATATTAACAAGGGATACAGATACGAAGTAACTCTGGATGATCGATGAGATCAATACCCAAATAAGAAGAAAAAATAGAGAGGCAAAAGAACAAAAACTCAACAATCAATGCAGAGATTGAGACATCACAGGCCAAACATGACACACTTAGCGTACACAGTCATCATCATCATCATTATTATCATGAGCACTTTGCATTCAGTTGGGCTGGATGCGCTTAAAGTCGTCCCACCATTTTGTTGGGCGATATCCTCGGTTAGGATACGCATCGTGTCTAGGTCTTCATGCTAGTATTTTTCAAGTCCATCTCACATCACTGATTCTGGCAATATGACCTGCTCAGTTTCATTTCAGCGTTACATTTCTTCCAACTGCGTCCGTAATCCCGGTTCTTTCCGTGCTGATAAGATTTGGAACTTTGTCTCTGAGGAATATATTCAACATTGATCTCTCCGTTGTCCTCTGTGCCACTTGGATTTTGCTTATAACTTTTCTGGTTAGAGTCAATGTTTCTGCTCCATGTGTTAGAACTGGAAGCACACATTGATCAAAGACCTTCCTTTTCAAGCACATGATTTAAAGACTCCGTTTTCCATAGACTGTCCATTTCAATCCTATTCTCCTGTTCAATTCAGTAGTATAGTTGTCTCTTCCTAATTTAATCTCGTGGCCTAAATATCTATAGGAAACAACCTGTTCTATTTGCTTGGCATACGTTGAAATGTTTTTGGCCAGTGAAAGGTTGGTCATGAATTGTGTTTTGGAGAAATGGATTTTAGGGTTAACTCGTGCACAAGAATTTTGGACGTCCTGGAGAAGCTGGCATGCATGATCTACCCTGTCTGCAATATATGTCGTCTGCAAACCTTAGATTGTTTAGATACTCTCCATTGATGTTTACTCCGCTATTTACCGAATGGCGCTTTGTAACAAAGCGTTAAATAGTTTAGGAGAGATGGTGTCTCCTTGTCCAATACCTTTCTCTAAGAGGAATTTGTTGGTGTTCATGGTCACACCAACAAATCAATCAGAATGTATCATCATTCTGATTGCAGCTGTTGCATTATTATATTTTTCTACTGACATTTCATAATACGCTATTAAACGACTAAAATTTGTTTTATAATGAACTTCATTATGATACAGATTTTTCAGCCACTGGAATCGAGTATTTTGAACATGAACAATGTTTATATAAAAATAACAGACTTGCTTTGGAATTTTGGATTGTTTCTATTAGTATTTACCAGAAGAAACAACAAAATAGTTATTTATGTATCAAGGGAATTATGAGGATGTTAATACCCCAAGGCAACGTTTGTGTCCCGAGGGCCTCTGGCCCGAGGGACACCAATTGCCCGTGCTGAATTAACTGTAGGTATTCTGTCTATTTTTATAAAGGAATAAACCATAAATCAAAATTTCTATTTTTTGTCAAAGTTTTACTTATTCAAGGTAAAAGCGGGAGTTATATGGAAACCCTTAACTCCTTTGGGAGTAATGATATCTTTAACTCCCGCGCGGGAGTTATGGAAATCCTTAACTCCCTTGGGAGTTAAGACCCTGTTTATGATTATCGTAACCAAGGTATTATATGGTTATAGCTATAATAGTTCAGTAGAATATAAAATTAATAAATCGGGTGCGGAATTTATGCCCAAATGACGTCTAGATCTTAATTTTTGAAATTGTCAAATTGTCAACAGTTGTCACCAGTTGAGAAGTTTACTATTCTTATAAAATAAATATGTTTTTCGTTTATTATTGGAAGTAGAAAAAATAGTGTATGCAACTCTCATGTAATGGCCATTAATACACTCGCATGTTATATACGAAACTCGGCTGCGGCTCGTTTCGTATCCTACAACATGCTCATGTATTAATGGCTATCATTACATGATCATTGCATAATATAGTATTTGGAGATGGGTTGTGTACCTATGGTTAATACTACACTCTGTAAGACCCTTTAACATGGACTGAGTCAAAAGCTTCCTTCAATTTTACAAATATTAATATCAATGGTTTGTTGTATTCTACAACTTTCTCTATTAAGGATTTTATAACTTGTAGATGAGCATTTGTTCCAAATGCCGCTTTCTCTAGTGAGTCTAATGGTTGGTGGAAATCCAGCTTCGGTCCCATTCTATTAGTAATTATCCTCATGATGGTTGACCCTGATAGGCCGATAGTTTCCAATTTCTGTTCCTTTGAATTTCTTCCATAATGGCATTCTTCCATTGTTCTGGTGTACTTCCTCCAAAGAAGCAGGCATTATAAAGAGTTTTAAGGGCTTTAATGACGTATTTAACTCCTTAATGCCATCTTCTCCAGGGGTTCTGTTGCTCTCCATGCATTTTATGGCTGTTTCAATTTTCCCGTTGGTTATATCTGGAAGTTTCTCTGTCTCTGACCCTTGATTCTCTATTATTGGAATTTCCACATCTTATTCTATTGGATGGAATTATCCCGACTTTGGTGATCTATCAATACTCTTCGATGGTTTTCAGAATCTTTTATTGCTCTAGCTGTTACCTACACAGTAAGGTAAAAGAAATAACAGGGAAATTCAAGATAAAGCAGTGGGAAGAATGGAGATCAGGGCCGGTTCAATAGCTATTATATACCAAGGCAAAGTTCAATTCTGGCGCCCCCCTTTTCAAATTCTATTGTCAAAATAGTCGAAGAGCAATATGATAAACAATTAATTTTAAATTTAGGCTAGAGTGGTAGAATGACAAAAAAAATATCTTAATTTTTTTAAATTTGTAAGTATATCATATGTACCATCGTCACCAAAAGTATCTGGGACAAAAATAATTCATAATAATCTCCTGGACTAGGTATTTCTACGATCATTCATTTTTTTCATAGTTTGACACTGAAAGTCAGAAAAGTACAAGAGCTAATATGTTGCTGTCCCAGTTACTTTTGGTGACGATGGTACTTATTACATAATATGAGGTCTGTTCTCACAGCACAGAAATCTCAAACCAGTCGGAGTGTTTTTGATTAGTGCAAATCACCAGCCACCAGTTTTCTGATAGTTTAGCCAGCAACCAGTTTTTTTTATAGTTTAGAACCAATGAAATTCGCTCTGTAGGTATGTGATTTTTGTGAGAACAGACATATTTTAGTGAAGTGTAGATATCACGTCTTCAAAAAAAAAACAATCAAAGATTGCTATGGTTTTTTAAACGTAGGTATGTCTTAGCAATATTTGTCTTTAATTTTGTCAATGAACTTTAATGTCAAAATGTCATGTCAAAAATCCTGACCAATAAAGAAACAATAATGCGACGTACGTTTTCATAATGAAAGCAATCTTTGATTGTTTTTTTTTTTTGAATACCCGCTCAAAACGAATTAAATTATAACACTAAAAATGAACCCGTCTGTCTTTACGTCTTGCACCGTCAGATATGAGTTCGTTGATAAGTTTGCTCTCACCGAAATCGCAAACCAGTCAGAGCGCATTTCATTGGTTGAAAATAGTCATAAACGCTCTGACTGGTTTGTGATTTCTGTGAGAACATACCTATAATCTAAATCTATACCATCGGACATGTTATAACCATCGAGTGTGTTCAATGTTCGAAGGTTATAACATTTTCAATTCCTACAGCAAAGGTCTGTTCAATCTGTCTTTAGGCAAAGATCGAAGGTACGCCATGATGAACGGTGACAGGTGACGCGTAAATGGACTATTACCGAACAATGTTGTCGGATCTTTCATTTTCTCCCTATTATTAACCATTAACCTTGTGGCATGAAACATCTTTAAAGTTATCTTGTTGACTCGAAATAAATTTGTTTGCAATTTGGCGCCCCTAAGTCTAGCCCTGATGGAGATTGAGATTGACCAAGTAGAGATTATTGTAGACAAGAGATAAAAATAACATGGAAAAATTACGTAGAATAACACCATGACTGTCCCAGACATTCTTTACAGTAAGTTTTTTTTTTTAACTCCTGCAGATATCTGCAATCTGCCCTGGGGACAATAAGCGTATATTTTGACTAGAAAGTAGTGGCATGTAGAGAACCACTCCAGTAAGTAACTTCCTTCAAAAAATAATCTAAATATCTGAGAGTTTGTTTGTCTATGAATTCTCAAGTCCAAACTATTACCCCAGGGAAATTAGACCAAAAAGAGGGCTATCTGCGGAATGAGGCCGAACAAGCTGAATTTTTGCAGAGACCTTCGTTTTAATGTACAAAAAAATCGAGCCTACCCTTGTGGGTCTTGAGATATCGAAGGTCAAAGGTCACGAAAATCGGGTTTTTGCGAAAATCTCGCTCCCAGTGCATCTGCATTGATCTGACGTCGAAGAACCCAAAACAAAACGTAAAATAATA
Source organism: Ceutorhynchus assimilis (assembly GCA_917834065.1). Lineage (NCBI taxonomy): Eukaryota > Metazoa > Arthropoda > Insecta > Coleoptera > Curculionidae > Ceutorhynchus > Ceutorhynchus assimilis. Next base: position 42,090,321 of record OU892278.1, on the reverse strand, counting down.
TTTTCTACAAAATTATTCTTATACATTTTTTTGTACGGCCAACCGTTTTCGGAATATAGCGTAATAAAGCGGAATCGCGTATTCAAAATAGGTGGTACTGTATTATACAGGGTGTCCCTGTTCAACTGGTCAAAAATGCTAGGGTATATAGAGAAACCATAGAGAAGTAATTTGAGATAGCACACCAATGGTCGGAAGTGCGTCATTTCCAAAATACATGGTATTGAAATTTAAACAACCCCCTTTCATATCATCTGAAGAGCTAATGCTAGGCTGTTCAAATTTCCAGGGATTATTGATGTTAGAATGATATTTAAAAATTCGTATGATGCACCCCCATTTTCTACCTGGAACCATCCCAAAAAAAAATACTTGAAATTTGAAAAAAAAAGCAATTATTTTCAATTTTTTTTCTTTTTTTTGGGGTAGTTCTAGGTAGAAAATGGGGGTGCATTATACGAATTTTTAAATATCATTCCTACATCAATAATCCTTGAAAATTTGAGCACCCTAGCTTTAGCCCTCCAGATGATATGAAAGGGGGTTGTTTAAATTTCAACACCCTGTATTTTGGAAACGACGCACTTCCGACCATCGGTATCCTATCCCAAATTACTTCTCTATGGTTCCTCTATATACCCCAGCATTTTTGACCAGTTGAACGGGGACACCCTTTATAATACAGTATCATCCTATTTTGAATATGCGCTCCCGCTTTATCACGCTATATTTCGAAAACGGTTCGTCGTATAAAAAAATGTATATGAACAATTTTGTAGCAAATACTATTTTACGTAAGTTTTGTTTCAAGTTCTTCGACGTCAGATGCACTGGAAGCGAGATTTTCGCAAAAAAACGATTTTCGTGACCTTTGACCTTCAATATCTCAAGACGCACAAGAGTAGGCATATTCGATTTTTTTGTGCTTCATTAGAACATCAAAACGAAGGTCGCTGCAAAAATTCAGCTTGTTCGGCCTCATTCTGCAGAGGAAGTCTAATTTCCCTGGGGTATATCTGGGTTCTACAGCTAGATCCAATGGTAGCGGCCGTTTTAGTCAACGCACTGCGTTGTTATCAGTCAGACACAGTTAATTTTTGGCCAACGCATTAGGATGCACTATGCACTAGCTCTCTTTGGAATGTACTTCGCACTAAATCGATGTATGGCTTTCTTAACGGATTCCAGAGGGATGTCATGCTATGCTGGATCACTGCATTGGGTATGTAATAAGGCGCGTCAACGATGGCGCGCAATACTTTGTTTTGGAACCTTTGCAAGATGTCAATATTGGAGGTACTGGCGGTACCCCATAGCTGAATGCCTTAAGTCCAGATGGGCTCAAGAATGGACTTGTATAGTAGTAATTTATTATCCAGTGATAGATTAGATTTTCGGCCGATGAGCCAATACATATGGCTTAGCTTAAGTCCTAGCTGCTTGCGTTTGGTGAATATATGTTTTTTCCATGTGAGGCGGCTCGGCGGTCCAAGTGCATGCCGAGATATTTAGCATCTTCGACTTGTGGGAGTTGATGGTTATTACTCCTTACAGGGGAACACGTTTGTCTGCGTAATGTAAATGTCACATGCGTGGACTTAGTTTCATTAGCTTTAATTCGCCAAGTTTATAACCAGTACTGAATTTTGTTTAGGTTTGTTTTAAGATTTCTTGAGGCTAGTAGTGGATCACTATGGGATGCCAGAATAGCAATGTCGTCAGCATATGTTGCCACCGTAGTAGTTCTTGTTCTTGGTATGGGTCTGCTGTATACAGAAGGTATAATATTGGGCCCAGGACGCTGCCTTGAGGAACGCCTCAAGATATACAGTGAATATCAGTGTATTACTTTGTTTCGCCAAGAAGTGTATCTGATACATAGGATTTTAGTAGTTGGAAGTGGTGATAAGGAAGGATCTTCTTTAATTTGACTTGTAGTCCCGAGTGCCACACCTTGTCGAAGGCTTGGGATATATCAAGAAAGGCAGCTGAACAGTGAGGTTGAGCAACAATTCTATTTATCGAAGAGGAAAGGGCTCCTGGCCCAAATGAAGTGCAATCAGAGATCATCCAAGTTTTCAATGAAGATATCCCAGTGGCGGAGTTAGAGGGGGGCGCGGGGGGCGCGCGCCCCCCCCCTATTGAGTGACGCAACAACGAAATTTTTAACGAAAACACAAACATATTCATCAAGCATTATCCAACATGAAATTCCATATGGTTTTTGCTATTTTTCCAAATTTTTAATACTTTTAAATACGTTTGGCAGCAGCGAGCTGGGAGCGAATCGACTGCGGATGACGTAAATCCGCACCAACTTTGAATTTAATCTATAATTGAAAATTCCAATTAAATTTAATCTCCGATTAAATTAAATGTTGATGTCAAATGATAGTTTATGAAAATCTAAGATAGGAATGTGAAATCGGTTTTCCTCTGAAATTAACCGTTCAGGTTTTACAGCCTGTCAAAGTTGCAAAAAGTCAATGTTCAACTGTCAATATTTCCAAAACAGTTGAACTTAGGTATAGGGTATATCACATGAAATCTGCTCAGAATTTTACGTAGAATCCAAATATGCAATCACATACAGGGTGTTTTATTTGAAAAAAAGAAAGTTGGTCTAGATAGCAAACAAACCAGAAGTGACACAGGCAATACGTTTAAGTAGAATTGTGGGAAATATTAGGCACATAAAGCTACTTGAAATAATTCATCGGTATCGGTATCCGTAACGCAACTAGATACGTTGACAAGCGAAAAGGCTGTTAAAGCGCTCCCTGTTCCGGTAAACGTAAACGCATTTCATAACCTAGACATTTTTGTCTCAAAACTTCGGCGTTTTTATATCTAACCTTAAAATTGTTATTTTTTTTTGCGATAGAGAAGCACTAAACACAAGAAACTCAAGAAAGTAAAAACTAAACAAATTAAATCAACCCGGAAGAAAAGGAGGTTATATTCATTTGAAATTTGACACATGCGTCAGGAATGTCAAGATACGTTACCGATACGGATACCGCGAGAGGGCCGTAACGTTACGTTGTACGTACGGTATCTCGGCCTCCGTATCGCTTCTGCACATGCGCAGTACGATACCGATACGGATACCGAGCAAAAAATACGGAAGCTTTATGTCCCTAATTTACTGAGCAACTTTCATAAGGTCACTTTTTTGTATACGAGGTAATTAGAAAGTTACAGGTATTATACGCGACTTTTTTGCCACTATGTATATTTAAGTCGTTTTTTTATTATGTTCTTATCTGAGCCTGAGGCCCTGATGGATCGCCCCCCCCCCCCTAGAAGGAATCCTAAATCCGCCGCTGAGATATCCAGAAAGAATTAACTGTCATAATTCTTCAATGAAATATAAAACAGTGGAAAAAATCCTAAAGAATGGATTCGACCGGATTATATAGTAGGTACTACCTAAAAAGCGTAAGAAGTGACTACAGAAAATACTAAACTATTTTTTAAAAACATCATAAATCAGAAGCTGCACAATTTGGCTTTATGAAAAGACTTGGAATAAGAGACGTTGTTTTTAGACTACAGGCCCCTTTTCAACTTTGTAGGGACATGAATTGTAATACATATGCATGTAGTCTGATCAAATGGGGTTCAAAAGTACCTGTTTCGTAACATGAGTCCGATAGAAGGTTTCTCAACGGAGTGCTGAATATGAATCTGAAGTTTGCTGCATGGTAGCAGAACCGGCTCAAACCGAAAATCGCGAAAAACCTCGTAATTTTCAGACTTTTTCCGGTTTTCTGGTCATATCTTGCAAACGAAGCATCGTATGGAAAATGTGACGGTATTCAAAGTTGAAGAGCATAAAATTCTACGTCGAATAACTTCCCTAACCTTGTTACTGTTGAATTTATAAGCCTATGTTACCAAAAAATTACCATTTGATTAGACTAATGCTTCATAGATTATCAGAAGGCATTTGACAAAGTTCTACACAACAAAATGATGGAAGTTCTGGAAGATAGTGGAATTGATGGCAAAGACTTACGAATAATTGAAAACCTGTAATGGAATCAATCATCCTCTGTTAAAGTCGGTCGCGAGGAAATGAAGAATGTTCGGAAAGTCTAAAGTCTGGACAAGCAGGATCACCTCATATTCAATTTGTACTCGAAAGCAATTTTCCAAGAAGCTCTAGAGCATATCTTGGAAATAGGCATTCTATTACAGAGAACAAATGAAGCGATATGGAAAAAAACCCTATCCATATAAACGACAACAAAGAGGACGAATTGTTTCCAAAACAATTTACAGCTGCATTTAATAAAGTACCTACTGAGTATTGCTCAACACTTGTGATATTGGATCCTATAAACAATGCTTCATGTTTCTCTAATTGATTAACATATGTAAAAAAATGAATGAAACAATTCAATATATTCCAAGAAACCAAATCTATAATACTCTATAATCCAGAACAAACTTAAACTATCCCTGGCGTCTCAAAAATATTTCGTTCTTTAAATTACGTATACATACTTTCTAATCTCTAGTAGCTAAATCTGGCACTTAATTTGCCTCTTTCTAATATACTTTAAAGATACATTTAAATAGATTCTCACTTGAAAATGTTTCTACTTTAAGCCTAAAGCTCATCACGCCGATTCTTGGTAAATATAAATGAGAAAACGATAAGTATTATGAGTACTAGGTAAGCAAAAGATGGTTCTTTGAGATGCCTAACAGGTTTTTCCAATTAACAAGTTTGGTTCAGTTAAAACAAAAGGTCAAATAGGTACTTTTAACTAGCATTTCTAGAAAATTTTCTACCCGCTTAAATGTGGTACACTTTACATAAATAATAAAAATCATTGGACAAATTGAATATGTGTGCTAATTAGGCACTTACCAGACCGTATCATTTTATGCATCGGCCATCAATCATCTTTGAAATAATCATGAAAAATTTATGAACTAACAAAACGACAATTTTCAAGAAAATTAGAGATATCTTGACAAGACTTCGTTACCCTTCAGTGAATACGAAGCCCATTAACTTCGCAATACGTCTCATTAAGAAACATAAACGCATGAAAGTAAAGAGTTTATTTTAGGATGCTTGTTACTTCGAGTTAAGATTGTAAAAAGGAGATAAAAGGAGCTAAAGAGCTTTGAAAATGATAGTGTGAATCACACTATCGTTTTTAAAGCTCTTTGGAAACCAAAATGAAAACTTGAATGGTGGAATTTGTCTTTTTGACGAGGTTAACGTAAATTTTCTTTGCCAAATGAAAAAAATTGATTAACACTCAAACCTACTTTATAAGGAATTAACGTTTGTCTAAAGCTGCAACATACCTAGTGAATAAACTAATTACCAAATATTTAAATAAATCAAGCAAAAGAATGGGGCCCCCCGATGCCGATGGTACCAAAAACGAGCGACTAAGTGGAATGTCTTGTAAGGCATTTGTTTTACCAGAGATTCACCTTTTTTAGTTTTTGTTTTAAGACCCATCATGACCCACGCCGCGTGGTTAGGTCGTAAATTTTTTTTGGGGGCAAATTAATGAAAGGTTGTCATTAAAAATGGTCGTTCAACAGATACTGGGGGCCCTGGTTGATTGCAAATAATGGATTTTGTGTTAAGAACTGGTAATCTTTTCGATGAAAAATGATGGAGAAAAGGACGACAGAATGTTCCTAATTATTAATCATATGACGTTTTTATGGACGACAAAGGTTTTGATTAAAAAAAAAAAACAACTAATAAAGAGCTTACAGAATGTAATAATCAGAAATATCTCTTTAACAAAAACTATCAACAAAAGTGAGGAGACAATACTTTTTAGTTAATCTGTTCAACTATGTCATTGATTAATCAGGATTTTGAGAAACTAATTTGGCTCCCAAAAATAAATGCCATATTTAAATAAAAATTTTGACAGTTGTTCATAAACGAAAAGTAATCTCAATACTCTTTACTGGTTATTATTTTGCAAGATCTTCTTGATCAAAATTTCAACAATTTTTTAAAAGAACTTCTATATACTTACCCTCATCTATATCTAATCAGGAAAATATTAATTTAATTTCGTCCATTCAAATACTGGTGTTTCTTGATTCCGATTTCAAATTCCTCTGATGGACGCTACTGATGATACTCTGATTTGGTGGTACCCAGCCAAAAGAAGATCTATCTCCGGCTTCGTTTTATCACCGTCGCTCAAAAAGCTACCTCTTGTCTACCTGTTTTTGGTGTAAATGCCCCTATAAGTGTGGAAAAGTAACCTTTGTTCTGCTAAAGGGCGGCATGGGACAAAGACGGGCGGCAACTTTTTAAGTAGAAACCTGTGAGTTTGTAAATAATAAAAGAGATCATCCGACTCTGATTGTTGTGTGTGGGTGCAAAGACCCGCAAACTTAAAGAGAGGGATTTTTGTGCTGGATAATATTAAAACCTTTGTTAAAACTGATCGGCTTCAAATGTCCACAGGTGTTTTTTTAATGGCCATATATAGTTGTTGATTTGAATATTATTCAGTTTTAGGAGAAAAACTTTGTGACAAGGTTTACAATTTTTTTTTTACATTGTATAGACTCAATAACAACAATAAAATATGTAATAGTCGAAGAGCCAACGTCAATGTAGCTTCATATTTCAATTCTCTTCTTCATAAAGTGATATCTTGAACCTAAGTGAATGAAAAACTTCCTTTGGTAGTGGTTTCGTCAAAATATCAGCAATATTTTCACTAGTGGCTATATATTGCACATTGCACCTCCACATCATTTTCCATAATAATTCTTTCTCGGATGTATTGATAATGACTGTCGATGTATTTACTTCGTTGATGCAATATATAATTTATTCCAATACAAATTGCAGCTTGGTTATCACACAAAAGTGGTTTAGAATTATTGTTTGTCAGATCAAAAATCAACTACTTCATCCACATACTTTTTCTACAAGCCAGTGACAGTGCCAGATTCAGTATAGTGGACACTGTGACATTTTGCTGCCTTTTTGAAGTCCATGTTACCATAAAACCCTATCGTGGACTGGATATAACTGGACCGTCTTGTATCTGCACAATCTCTATATGATGCATCACTGTAAACATGAACCTCAGGATTTTTTGTGAAGTTGCAGGTTTTTTATTATTATAAAACCTTTATTTGAAGATCGGAACATTTTCATATGAGTTTCTGTCGGGTTATGTTGAAAATGTGACAACTTGTTCACTGCATAGCTTGTTCCAATGGCACGTGCACAACGTCAACAGCTTCTTGGATTTTTATGTAAATTTCAACATCTAAATCACCATTGAGAAATGGTGTTTTGATGTCCAGTTGTTTAGCAATTGGGTATAACATTCAGGCGGTGCCAGCGGCTAAGTTCAGCCACTGAGTCGCTGAGTTTAGCCGCTGGCACCGTCTGAATGTACCCATTATGTATACAGTGTGCCAGCAAAATTCTTATTTTCTCATATCTTACAATTGGAACGAAAGTTTCCTCGAGTCGAAATCATTGCCTGGAATCTGTGTAAAACCTCGAGCCACTAATGTAGCTTTGAATCTTACGGATTCTGAATTTTTTCTCTTAAACACCGATCTGCATCCAACAGCTCTATAGTGTGGAGGTTCTTCTACTATCTCCCAAGCTTTATTACATATTTCCCATTCGTCTCTGATTGCCAAAATCCATTTGACTGAATCAACACAGGAATTAGCTTCTTTATAGAGACTTCGGTTCATCACTTGCTAAGCATAGAAACTCATCATACCATTTTCGTGGTTTTCTTGATCTAATTCAAAATGTTTTTAAAAAACAGTATTTTTCTCATTATCTATACTAATTATTGCTTCTTATTTTCATCATTTTTATGCATTTGATTATTTTAATTTTTTAATTCTTTTCTATTATGAGAACGCTGCTCCCCTGTTTCGTTTCCTCCATTTTGTTTTTGATCTTGACGTTCTGTCAATATTTATCTTCTTCTTTATCAAATCATTTTTAATTTCTGATTGCAAATCATATTATTCTTTCGAAAAAATCGGTTCTATAAAAATATCATCTCTCAAAAATCTATAGTCCCTAGAAGGACAACTTTTCAGTTTTGCGTACTGTAGAATCTGTACCGACCAGTCTTTTCTCCATATCCTACCACCAAACTTTCTTGTGATCTAGGTAAAAATTTTCCTCTGCTTGGTCATATTTCTTTATTGATATGAATGAATGATTGATTTTTGTCCAAAATATCTCAAATGATATATTTCCGGTTTTATTTCGGAAAATATCTCGTATGATGTTTTTTTATGAAACGAATTTGGTAGCCTATTTTTTATGTAGACTGAATGTGATACTGCTTCAGCCCACACTCCACAGAGAATACGTAAGATCTGCATCAATGCCATCAATGAGTGATATTCTGGCCATAGTAGTCATGGTTCTGTTTGGTCTTTCGGCCAATCCATTTGGTATCGAATATTCCAGCTTTATTCCAATTGAGTTGAAGAAATTTTTCAAAGAATTTCTGTGAGCGTGTCACAACGCTGACACAAATTTTCCTTTTCTTTTGTAGCCATCCCATATCTTCTTGAAATTTTTTAAATTTTACAGATGGTAGCACCCATCATACTACTTTATCATCATTTGCGAATATAATTTCATTTTTATCCCCTTGAATAAAAATTCTTTTTTCTCTCATTTTTTCCATGACATTTCAAATCTGGCACATACAAGATAACAATTATACCTACTTTCTTGATGGCAGTAAAACATTGAGACTTACTTCTCCAATATAAGTTACATTCGTGACATTATCGTTCTCCAATCGAATGGGACTTGAATATTGTCTCAACTTTTTGAAAACCGTTTTGTCTCCTGACATCTGGGAAGTTGCACCAGTGTCACAAATCCATTGATTTATGTTTTTCCTTGCATGTAAATGTAGGAAAAGCACAATCTTCCTCATTTTTCTGAGAAATATTCTCATTTTCACGAGTATCTCTGTTTTTGTTTCTACAATATTCTAATGTGTCTTTCAACATTCTAGGTTTCTAGCTCTATGAAAAGTTCTTTCTCTTCTATTTTCCAATGAGGGTAGTATAATTATCAAATTATCACTATCGGTACCTATTGGAATCAGGTAAATTATTTACAACGCAACGAATAACTTTAATCATCTGGCACAAACGTCATCGTATGATGATAAAATAATCCAAGATCTAACGTCAATGTTAGTTTCAATATGAAGGACTGGAAAAAGCCGGAAGTCTTCCAGAAAATAGACTGTTGATTATTTTAAGTTTCTTGTCTCCATGAATCATGTCTTGGTTTAGGGTTTCAGCTTGTGGACTATTTCCTCCCAATTATCTTGAAATATGTTAAAAATAGGTTTTTCTTGATTCATTCTTAGTCTGTCTTTCGAATATGCTTTTTGTCATTTATTTGCGCCTTCTTTTGATTGAGCAGCTTGAACCTGAGAAGTTCTGGCAATTAAACCACATTCTGGCAAGAATTCCCAAACAATGGGACTGTAATCAAAGGCACCAACCAAAATACTGTCTGATGCGAACTTGAAACAGCTTTATCGATGACTGGCATTATTTTTTCTTAGTTAACATAATCATTTTTAAACCAGACAAATCCTCAAAGATTCTACAGGACTGACTGGTATTTATTTATCTTCTTTAAAAAGTGTCGTTGAAGGCTCTTCTCTTCTTTTATCTTATCTTTTTTACCAATGATAGGAGGCCATCTCTTAATTCGCATGTTTCCATCGTTAAGTTAGATCTTTCTACTTTATGAAAAGTCGGTTTTCGGCTTATTTGGACTTTATTTAACAAAATATCTAAGTCAACAGCCAACGTTTAGACGCATTCCGCGTCATTCTCAAGGCTAAAAGAAAACATGCAAAGAACGTTACAAGCATTTCACAACGATTAACATTTTAAAAAATGACCAATACAAAATAAATTAACATTTCAAAAAAAATTAAAAAATTAAAATTAAAAAAAAATTTACAAAAGTTTAAAAATGACTTATAAAATAAATTAACATTTGAAAAAGTTTAAACAATGACTAATACAAAATAAAAGATTTTTGAGAAACTATCAATCCAGACCACATAGAACCAATTAATTTGACTAATTAAAACGTATTGTTTTTCACAAAATACATTACCTAGATTATAAAAGCTATGAATCGCATCATTCGAACCGATCCATCCATAAAAACAAACAAAAAAAGTTCACATACCAAAGGGCGGTACCATTACTTGCCGTGATCTTTCGGTACTAATTTTTCATATCGATTGGTACGTAAAATTAAATTATTGAAAATATTGATTCCCACCCCACCAAATTTCCATCTTAAAAAAAAACTTAATTTGAGAAACAGAACCAATTGAGATCAATTGAATGGTCGGTTTATACATGATTAGTTATGATGTTGCAGTAAATGGTACTTAGGTTTTGTGTGTCCATGTTAAGTTTTACATTGGGTTTATTAGTCGTTATATGGCACATTTCTAAGAAGAGTCTTTGTTGAAAATTAGGGTGACTATCTAGGTTGGTCGATGATTGGAAGTCAAACTGGTGTCCAGTTTCGATGTAATGTCTTGCTAGCAATGTTTTTGGATTATCTACCTTAGTAATGTTACAGTCCCTTTTGTGTTCTGATATGCGATTTTTCAGATATTGTTTTGTTTGGCCTACATAGCATACATTGCAGTTATTGTTATTACATGGTATTCTATTAACAGTGTTATCTTTTGGAGTGGGATGCTTAACTTGGGAAAAAAGATTTTTAACTGTTTTTTTATTATATATTAGTCAAAACGAAATAAGGACCACTTTTAAAAACACGTTTATTTTTATTGAATTTTGAATGACCCTGGTAAAGTGTTTATTTCCATTCACAATATATAGTATTTTATATTATTAGCCAGGTAAAACAGTTTATTTACAACCACATACGTAATGTTGACATTTCTGACTTTTCAAAAGTTTGAAAGTGACACTTTTTTGAATTTTACTTTCCACCCGGGTGGAAAGTGGTCCCAGGTGGAAAGTAAGTTCTCATTTTTTAAAATGTTTAAGACGAGTCCTGCATGTCAAACGTTTTTTTAGATGAGTCAGAACTTGTCAACAAATTTTAAAAAATTTTTTTAGTATTTAGTCGAAATTATGAGGCTTGTAATTGTTGTAAATAAAATAGTATACAAACCTCGGTAGGAAGTTTCATTCCTGTCTCGAGATTATTATTATAGGTAACTAATCTCTCGACATTAATGAAACACTTTCCAACTCGGTATGTAATATACTATTTTACTGGTGATTGAAGGAAATGACTAGCGAGCCGTCAGGCGAGCTTGTCACCTTCAAGAGCCAGTAATAGTTATTTACCTAACAAATGCGGAAAGTGATACTTTACCGCACGCAACGGCAGTTGACCGAACGACGCGAAGCGGAGTTCGGTCAAGCCATTAAGGGCGGTAAAGGCACTTTCCGCATGTGTTAGGTACAACATTTTACCTATGAGCATCTACAACTCCAAAAAAAGGCATTGATAAAATTAATTAATGAATCAGATTAATTAATTAATTTAGATAAAATTTAGAAATTATCAAAAATCCATTTTCTGAAAAAGAGAGGATTTTTGATTATAAATATCAAATTCTACTTTACCGCACACCATGTGGTAAAGTGCACTTTACCGCACACTTTGTATTCTACTTTACCGCATACTATGCTGTAAAGTTGACTTTACCGCACACTATGCGGTAAAGTGCACTTTACCGCATAGTGTGCGGTAAAGTGATACTTTCCATTTGCAAATACGTGCGGTAAAGTGCACTTTACCGCACGCTCGTAGGTAAAAACTGATACCTGGCGTATGATGTACAATAATTTATTTGTTACTCATTTGTAAACAATAAATAAAAAATTAATAGGTACCATCGTCACCAAAAGTATCTGGGACACAAATAATGCATAAAAATCTCCTGGACTAATTCTACTGTCATTCATTCCAATGCATTTAATGCATAATTTGACAAATATTTGACAATAAAATTCATATAATAGGACAAGAGCTAATGTGATGCTGTCCCAGTTACTTTTGGTGACGATGGTACATAGGTAATACAATTTTAATAAATAATTCTACTGACCCTACTGACTTGTAATAGTTATTTACCTAACAAATGCGGAAAGTGATACTTTACCGCACGCAACGACAGTCAAGCCGTTAAGGGCGGTAAAGGCACTTTCCGCATGTGTTAGGTACAAAATTTTGAAATAGGTATGCTGTAAAGTTAACTTTACCGCACACTATGCGGTAAAGTGCACTTTACCGCATAGTGTGCGGTAAAGTGATACTTTCCATTTGCAAATACGTGCGGTAAAGTGCACTTTACCGCACGCTCGTAGGTAAAAAGTTTTTACAGTTTAGCTGTCAATTTTACAAGTTAGTAGAGCCAGTAACTGGTAAAAATCAATTTTCGTTGTTTATGTTTTGACTTGATAAATGACGTTTTACAAATGAGTGACAAATAAAATTTTTTGTGCACACTTTATTTGTTTATCTATATTGTGAATCGAAATAATCACTCTACCAGGGTTATTCAAAATTTATTAACAACCAAGGTGCTCTTAAAAGTGGTCCTTATTTCGTTTTGAGTAGTTTACATTGCCACTTCAGAGTTCTGTGTACCAAGTTTCTTTCCGAGGGGTTCAGATAGACCTTTCACATATGGTATTTTGTAATATTTTTCGCTGTGTCTAGCCTTCCGGCACCGGTATTCATACGAATCCCGGTTATGACGCGTTTTCGATGACTCCATCAACGACCGCCGGGATTTATCGTGGATCCCGGCTATTGGATTCAAAATTCAAAGTCGTGTTTCTCTTGCTGCTTGAAGCTGTGCTTAATTTCGGAATATAGCTTTTGCGTATTATTGTTTCTTGTTGTGATATTGGTATTATAGTGGTAAGTACTTCGTTAATCCACTTTTCGTAGTAGTGGTTTAAAAAGGGAATAGTATGGTTTATTTTCATCCATTATTCAGGACTATAGCTTTTTTAACAGCCTGTATCTCTGAAATAGGGTACTCTTGGACCCATGTTTATAGGAATTTTTGCTCTTAATTTGAGATGTAGAATCCGCAGTTAAAATATTAACCTCTAACTTTGGGGCACCCTGTGTAATGTTGCTGAACATTAACGGCGTTGCTGTACAAGATCAAATGCTGAACAATCTTTCAAAATGACCCTGTACCTACATATTATAATAAAAAGTCATAATTTTATTTTCCATTAATAAAAGTTCATCTTTGTTTACTTTTTTTACTCTTCATAATAAATCTGCCCCAATATCAATGAACATAATAATTATTAACATCTTGTATAGCACTAGCCGGGATCCACGACAGTTACCGGTTGTTGTTGATGACATCATTTAAAACGCGCCCTAGCCGGGATTCGTATGAATACCGGTGCCGGGAGGCTAGACACAGCGAATATTTTTTGGTAGTTTGTAAATTGCCGTGTGTGTTGGTGCTATTGGCGTTTTTGCGGGGTAGTTGGTTTAAGATACGGTTGGTAAAGTTTATGGGATAGTTATTTGCAGATAGGGTGTTCTTTAGTCGATCAATATTCTGTTTCCAAAAACTTTTATCTGATTTTTAAAAACTTTGTTCTGAAGTTATTTAATTATTGTATTTATTTTTTGGTGAAGTGGGTGTGCTAATTGATAATTAAGTATTCGATTGGAGCTAGTAGGCTTTTTGTATAGGTTTTTGTATGAGTAACAGGTCCAAAAATGGGAGTTTGTTTTCGCTTTGGACTTTGCAAGTAAATTCCAGGTTGTCGTTTATAGAATTCAATTTGTTCAACATCATGTTCACCTCATTTTTCGCCGAAAACCGACTTTTCATCAACATATTTCTGGATGAAAACTACACTGTGTAATTTCTACTTTATGTCAGTTTTCCATTTATCCAGTTTGCTCTTGAGCGAGCTGACATCGGAGTACTATAATGTAACTTCAAGTCATTAGGTTTTTGAAAGAAGTGACGACTTTCCTACTTTTCTAACTAACTTTGGATGTTTTGATTTTTGGGTATTTTTCTCCTTTCTTCGCAGGATTTTCTAATTTTCCTCTTATCCCCTGTAAGTTTCTCTGTTCTGGAATTTCATCAGTTTTCAAGTTAATTCTACTTTCTTCGTAGAAAACTCTTAATTGGTTTTAACTTTCACGGGTCAGGTGTTCCACATCTTATTCTCCTCCGCCATTCCAAGATTTTCTTGGTCCATTCACCAACGTTTAATTTTGCAATATGCCTTGCCCATCTAGATTTTACTGTTGATATTCACTCCAGAACATCATCAACCCCTGTTTTCTTACGAATGGCATCATTCCGTATTCTATCTCTGAGACTTATACTAAGCATCGAGCGTTCCATTTTACTTTAAGTGTGTTGGATTTTTGTGGCAGGCAGAAGTTTTAATTGAAATTGATGAAAAATTTTCTTGCCTCGACTAGGATTTGAACCCAGAGCCCTCGCATTTCCAGAGCAACGCTCTACCAACTGAGCTACCAAGACCTATTTCATTTCTACCTTGTCGGTCAAGTTAGTTTAGTTGTGAAGACCAAAGGCAATCTTCGGCGGTTATCGTTGGTACGGGAGTGAGTTAGAAGGTATAAGAGGAACACAATCGCAATTAATGGCTGTTTTTGGAATCCATTATTCCTTCAACCAAGAATGCTTCGTTGAAATAAAGGATTCCAAAAACAGCCATTAATCGCGATTATTGTGTTTCCCTTATACCTTCTAACTCACTCCCATACCAACAATAACCGTCAAAGGTTGCCTTTGGTCTTCACAACTAAACTAACAACTCAAAATTGATAAAAGACTTGACCGACAAGGTAGAAATGAAACAGGTCTTGGTAGCTCAGTTGGTAAAGCGTTGCACTAAAAATGCGAGGGTCCTGGGTTCAAATTTCAGCCGAGGCGAGAAAATTTTTCATCAATTTTTTCCCACTCGTAAGTTTTTAACAGCACGCTCTAGGACGGTGATGAATAGTGTCACCTTTATCTTACGCCTCTTTTCAATTTAATTTCTTGTATAGAGGCGTGTGAGTTGACCGTTGTTGCTGTGTTTTTGTATACATTCTTTATAATACCTGAGTATCGATAATCAATTCGGCATTCGTTTAATGCTTTTATAATGGCATTCAATTCGACAGTATCGAATGCCTTATGAAAGTCGAGAAAGATCAGAACAAGAGGCCTGTTATATTCGACAGATTTTTCGATGAGGGTTTTTAAACACTGGAGGTGATCGTTGTTGGTGCCGTAGCGAGCTCAGAAACCAGCCTATTCTCTTGGTTGGTAGACGTCGAATTTTGATTCTAGCCTGTTTGTTAAAATTCTGGTATAGCTTGTATGCTGGTGGTTGAGCAAGCTAATTGGTCTGTATTTTTCCAGGCTTGTTTCATATCCGTTTTTATATAGTAATATACAGGGTGAGTCCGAAATAGATGGAGTGGAGTAGGACAATCCCTTTTTGCATAGGTACAGGGTATCCAAGATTCGATGGTTTAGGGTATTTCTAGAGAAGTTGGAAAAAATTCAACACCCACTTGCTATTTCGAGAGAAGTTAACCGGTGAAACCCGCATCTCGATTCGTTTTTAAGCTACAAAAAGTTACAGACCCGCTGCCAAACTCCAAACGTAGCATAAAAACGACTCGACATATTGAGATGCGGTTTTCACCAGACAATTTCTCTGGAAAATCGAGGCTCGCAAGTGGGAGTCAGATATTTTCCAACTCCTTTAGAAATACCCCGAAACCCCCCAGAAACATCGAATCTTGGACACCCTGTACATGTGTCCGCAAACGTCACAGAGTGTTCCGATTTTGTTCAAATTTTCAGAGAGTGTTTACAATGTTCCCAAGCATGGCATCTTTCTTGAAAATCTGATCGAGTTTTACTTTTCCAGGACCGGACCTAGAAAGACTCTTATTTTTCTAACAGAGTGGAGTGTATCGAATAACGAAATTTTCCAAAAAATACATTGATTTTGATTATTTATCTCGTAAACGTCACATATCGAACAAGAAAAACTCGGGGTAAGTACCTTTTTTGTCTGAAGGTAAACAAGGATTAAAAAAATAATTTTGAATTTATCAAAAAACCCAGGGGCGTACTGCCTACTTTTTTCTTTAAAAAAAATTAGAATCGCTCTAGGTCCGGTCCTGGAAAAGTGGAACTCAATTTTTTAGAATGATGCTTGAGAACATCGCAAATACTCTATGAAAATTTGAACAAAATCGCTAAAGGCATTTTGAATCTACAGGTAAAAAGTCAAAATTTTCCGAAAATTTCAACACTATATTTTCTTAACCAGACGATTGCGGAAACAAGTAGCTACTTATGCAAAAAAGTGATTGACCTACTGTAGTCTATCTATCATAACAAAATACGCACCTATTTCGGACTCACCCTGTAAAGTTATTCCATAAGGTTGGGATATCCTGATTGTACAGGCACAAATTGAAGAGTTCCAAGATTTTATTCATTAAAATTGTCCCACCGAGTTTTATAGCCTCTGTTACCACCCTGTTATTTTTCATTTTATGGAGTGCATGATGTAATTCTTTCTGAGAAATGTCGCGTATGTCTTCGGAGCCTTTGTTTTGTACCTTTTGCAATGATTCTTCTCCTGGTTGGTTTGTTTGAGATCTATAAAATATTGTGTAGAACTCTTCACAGTGTGTAATAGTTTATCCCTGTCCGTTACTATATTAGCGTTCCTATCATTGAGCTGGAATATTTCTCGTTTGCCATATATAGTTTTTCTTCTCATGATTTTTAAACTTTCTTCGATAGTTCGAACTATTTCTTCATTTTTGTATTTTCTTATTTCTTTTCCAATGGCTTTTGATATTTCCCTATCGTAAATGTTCTTATCTCGTGTGGTTCCGTGTTTGGGTCACTTACTTTTGGTCTTCGTTCTTCCATTTTTATTTTAGTTTCTTGGTTAATTTTCGGTTCTTGGACAGAAGCTGTTTTGTGCCTGTTTAATTGTGTCTATTATATTGTTGTTTACTTCGTTTATGTTCGTTGGTGCTGCTTTGTTCTGTAGTGTGTTGTCAATGTATTGTCGAAATACTTCCTCGTTTTCCATGTCCATCTACTATTAGCCTTTTTTTGAAAGAAATTATTCATCTGGTATAGGTTGTTTTCAAGAAGAAGTGCTAGTAGTGAGTTTTTCTCCTCTTTCGTTTCTGCCTGCGCATCCGAAGTTTCCATAAGGGTTGTTTCTGATATGAGTCTGTTTTCATTCCGATTATAGCATTGCATTGAAGTCGCCGCATATTATTGTGAAGAATGCAGGATTGTCTTCGATGGCGTTTAGTAGGTGTTCATAGGATATATCTATTTCTTCATCACGATGTGTGAATGATATTCAATTTCTGTCTGGTGTTTATTTGTATATTCGGGAATTTCTTTAACTTACAGCTCACAAAATTTGTTATGTATTGAAGAAGTTCTGTAACTGTTCTTACAGCAACTTAAGAAACATTTGAGGTAAGAACTTGTAACTTGTAAAACCTTTTCCAAATAATACTACTGATCTTATTTGTCAGTAATATTATTGATAGTTCGCCTCTCTGAGCGATCCTATTATACTAAACATTGTGTATAAATAATGTCTATTCTATTCGTCCATATTCTATTTTCAGCTCGCATTTATTTCCCATTGTAATTCATTGTATAGAAGTTGAATAGAATGTACATTTGCCCAAGCATATTTATAGTTTATTTGTTGGGGATTTTATCGGCGAATTTATTGCCAAAACAAACAAGTTCAATACACTTTGGGTTTGCCTGTTTTCATTCATAAAAATTGTTTGCCCACTACTTCTACTAGGTACCAGAAAAATTGATTATCTTTTTTTTTTAAGCTTTATTTGCTTCCAACCTTGAGACTATTTGAGCGATTACAGCATTTTATTTGCATAAATACAACAAACAGGTGCACCAAATGAGTAATTATTCATAGGCAAATAACAATAGATTCTTTTTGAGTGATTGATTATTCTTTCGAGTTGAGAAACCTCTGCCGTGTAATATTTTTTGTCTTCAGGTGCTCAGGAACCTGTTTAAAAAAACACGAAGGTAATTAAAAAGTTACAAACCTTACAAATCTACATAAACAAATTATCATTTGCATTAAAAATAGCTTCCCAATATTTGTATACCTACATAAAATAATGTGTCAATAGCAATTTTTGGAATAATGCATAATATTCAAAAAAATTAAAAATGCATATCTACCTATTAGTAGACATCTAAAAATAATTATTTGCACAATGGTTCTCATTGTTGCATTTTTCACTAACAGAACAATTAATATTCTAATCCAAGATTTATATCTAGTTTTATATACAAATACCTAACATACCTAGCTGTGATAAATATTTGTATTCGTTTTGGGTTAAGTAATATTAATCAACATTTTTAGTTGCCTTATAATTATAACCAGAGGTGCTAAAAGCATATTTAGTTACGACAACTATGTGATAAGGATTAGGAAGGATGTTAGAGGATGATTTATAAACTTATTTAGGTAATACCATATTGGGTAGGTATCTTGATCTTGAAAATGTATAATGCATTGCTTAAAGTTTAATTTTTTTTCTGGTGGATGGTGGATTTGATGATTTAATCTAACAATAAATACCTACATGCAAACTTAAAGAGTTTGGGACAATCTATTTTTATAAACTTTGGCAAAGTTAACAATAATTAAACTTGAAATTGTCAAACTTATATACAGTCTATTAAATTGTGGTGAACATGATGTATCCTGTATGTATGTGGTACTATGTTTTTGATATGTTCAGGTATATCAATGGAAGAATTATTTTCTTAATTTGTATGTGAATAGGTAGTTTCAACATAATGGAGATTAGTTGAGGTTGAAAAAGAAGAAGATTCCTACAAAGATTTCTGTTAAGATCGAATTTTTTATTGAAAAAGTTTCGTTCAATCGTGTTTGAATGGTTGATTAGGATTGGAATGGTAAGGAAATAACTTATTTTGTGAAAGTAAATGGGAGAAAGACTAAGTGACTTTCGCCACAAGAAACTCTTGGATAGAATGGACTTCTTTCAATATCGGAGTTTCTTGTGATGAGTTTCTCAATATGTCTATCATGTTTCCCGGTTATTAAGATGGGCTCGGGTCTTATTTTCGTTGGTTTTGTCTAGTCAGTAATTTGTTTAAGGTGATTTCGTTATAAATTTTTTATGTGGACATTGGACATTTGCATTGATGAGTTTATAACCTCCTTTGGGTTAGAATCAGGTGAAAGGTATTGTTGGTTGTTGGCACCCACTCAAAAGTTCATCGGACCCTCCGACAAAATTTGCTTTACCCGTAAAGGGTGTACAAGATTATCTCCTGGAGATTTTCCAGGCAAAGTTCATTTAGAGGATGATTTATAAACCTATTTAGGTAATACCATATTGGGTAGGTATACCTACAGCCTTTACTATTTAAGATAGAAAAAAAAATTTAAATATCAAACTTGACAGTTTTTTTCTGTATTTTCTGATAACGTTATCAGAAAAAACAAAATCGCATCGGAAAATGGAGAAACGTAAGCAACTTTGACTTTTTTAATGGACCACCCTGTATATTATGCGATAAAATGAAAGATCTATTCTTTCTGATTCCAAATATATATTTATTGATAACATTTGCTTGAGCAATTTTTGACATATCTCAGGTTAAATTATAAAGAATTTGCAGAAAAGTTCCATAAGGATCTCTATCTTTATAAAATTTCTTTGCAATTTAGTTATAATTTAAGCTGAGATATGTCAAAAATGGCTCATGCAAATGTGATCAACATATATATATTTGTAATCAGGAAGAAAAGGTCTTTCATTTTATCGCAAAATATACAGGGTGTTCCATTTAAAAAAGTCGAAGTTGTCTACGTTTCTCCATTTTCCGATGCGATTTTTTTTTTCTGATAACGTTAAAATAAAATATAGAAAAAAACTGTTAAGTTTTGTATTTACAATTTTTTTCTATCTTAAATAGTAAAGGCTGTAGGTATGGTGCCAAATATAATCAAATACCCTGTACAAGATAAGAAGATATTTGAGCAGGAATTCTTAGAAAAAGTTTGATTGGACCTTTTGAACTTCCACTACCATGACTAAATGGCGTGGTATATCGAGCCTTTCTGCGTGATAATTTACCCCCATTATTGGAAACAATCCCCTTAGAAAAGCGGACCAACATAACATGTGGTATCTTCATGACAGCGCCCCTGCTCACATTGCAGAAACTGTTGTCCAGCAGAGATACATTTGGCGATCGTTAGATAGGGCGTAATGCGCCAGGGCCTGCTAGATCACCAGATCTAAATCCCCTTCATTTCTATTTTTGGGGTCATATGAAATCTCTAGTTTACAATGAACGTGAAACCCCCGAAATCGCATTTTCGCTACAGCAGACCAAATTCGACAACCACCTTTTTCAGTCAGTTTGTGACAACTAGATTCGTCGTTGTCGAGGGTGTTTGAAGGCTAATGGTGCACAGTTTGAACATTTACTTTATTTTTTTAATGGGAGCTTCTGCACAGTGTATTCTGTCTTTAGTGTTTCGAAAACCTTGTAAAACTCTGAAAAAACTATGAATTAATCCATGGCTAATTAGACAGTTTTAGCTTGAAATGGGCCATATTATCGCAAGTTAAAATATTTGTACTCAAACTTGATACACCATGTAGACCAGAGACCACCCTCATACACACAACTATTCGATTGGATGGAATTCCATTTTAATCGATCTTGGTTGATTTAAAATAGATTTTATTACCTACGTCCTTTCAATTTAATGATAAGTACATTTACTGTTGAAGTTCAACAATAAACTGTAATTTAATTCATTCCGATGTTTAAAAATGTGCTCGCGTCTAGGCCATTGTGGCGACATTTTATTGGTGAGGTCGTCAAATTTTATTTTCGTCTACAGGCATAAAAGGTAATTGAAAATAAAGGGGAACTTTACTTTTATGGGGTCCTTTTTACCCAGATGTGGTAAACGGTTTTGCGATATAAACTATTGGATTTTATTGGTAAAAATGTCTGCTGCTAAGCACAAAATATAAATGCAAAATTAATTGAGCGCACGTATCGTAATACTTAATTATAAAATAGCTTTCCTGTTTTCACAAGAGTGTCTTAATTAGCTTGAGCTTGAATGAAAAATAGCCAAATTATTCTGATTATGTTGATTATTTTTAATTTGCTGGTAAAACCGCTTAAGGCAGCATTTAAGTTGATGGTAATAAATACATACCTACATGGTACTGATAGAGGTATAATATTAAAACCACATGCATATTTGCGCTTTTATGGGATACCGGCTATCAGTCTAATTGAAAAATTGAATAAATTATTTATTCCATTAATACTCAATAATATTTGTTTGCATAGAATTTATACTTTTCTAGGACTTTATCCAATAAGATATGTTTTAAATGTTGTGTTAAATTCATGCACCAATTAGGTAAAATCCTTTTCTAAGAAAGTGGGCATCTATATAGGTAGGTACCTTTCATCATGCCATTGTTTTTTAGAAAATAAGATTAAATTATTGTAATACAATAAAACAATTAAGTATGTTCATGTATATAATTGATAATGTGAAGCCACACACAGTTGACCGTTTAAGTTTCTCTTTTTGATCTTGGATACGATTTTTTGACCTTTTCTTAAATTTAATTGTAATCATATATGGGAAGGTAATTTTCACACCAATTATTATTATGTAAAAAGATTGTACAAAATCCAGTTATAAGCAAACAATTTAGAAAAGTACCTACCTTGGCCTAAGAAGGAATAATGATGGCAAATAATATGTTTAAGAAAAAAATGGAACTAGAACAAAAATCAACATGAAATCAAGGATTCAGGACAGTGGATAAAATGGAAAATACTCTATTGGAAGGATCAGGTTTTCATTCTTGATGTCAAATGCTTGGTATTGGACAAAAATAACGATGTGGTTTCATTTAAAATTGGGGTTGAGGAATCACTTTTGAAGGGCCTGCTAGATCCAAACCTCTGGCCTGTAGACATTGCTGTCAAGGAGTTTCATCCTCGTCATATGGAGGCAAAACCCGCCACAGCAAATTTTCAGAGGGGACCAGTCTCATTAGATTATGCTACCTTTTTGTCCTAAAAACTAAACTCAAAGATGCTTTCTGTGCCTCTCGCGCCGAGTCTTTCTCAGTGATTGCACTTACGGAAACCTGTAGTATCTGTGATGCTAAATTTCTTGACTCACGTTACACGGTTTATCGCTGTGATAGGAGCATACTAAACTAGTGCTAAAAGCCGTGGAGGTGGGGTGCTTCTGGCAGTAAATAATTGCTTTAAACCTCATCGTCTGACGTCTGTCAATTGGTGAAGCATCGGTGGAGGTGCAGGCAACACGGCAACATGGGTGTCAGTGACGCTGGGTGACTTGGTCTTCTGTATTGGCTGTGTCTACATTCCATCTACAATGGATGTTTCGTATTATGAAAACCACTTGAAATCAGTTGCGAATGCCTGTGAAATGTTTGATAATGTGCTTGTTCTTAGAGATTATAATCGTTTTCAAATAAAGTGTCCACTAGTGAGGATCTCTCTGGTTTATTATCTGGAAATGTAAGGTCAACTAAGGAAATATTGTTATGTGATGGTACTGCCTCTTTTAATCTGTCTCAATATGCAATGGGGTGACTAACGATCATGGTTCAATCCTGGAATTATGCTTTGCCAACTTTGGGCTTGTTTCAATTTTTGTAATATCTGACGGTCTGGTGGACTGTGATTGTTATCACCCAGCTCTGGAGTTTTCCATAACTGTTGATAAAGCCAACTTTCTGAAGCCTCTTAATTATTTCTCCTATGACTTTGAAAATGCCAATTACGATATAATTAATGAATATTTTCTTTCCTTTGATTGGCGATTCATTATGACAGGATCTAAACGAAACTGTTAATAACTTTTACTCGGTGCTGTTCGACTGCTTTAATATGTTTGTTCCCACAATGAGACATTGTCATAGCGATAAATTTCCTATCTCGTTTTCTTACGAACTAAAAAATGGAATGGACATCAAAGGCAATCTACCATCAGATTTTGCATGTGAAACATGTATTATGGGAAAAAGTCACCGATTACCTTTTCATAGCAGTGAAAGCAAGACTAATCAAGTGTTGGAATTAATACACTCCGATTTATGTGGTCCGATGCAAGAAAATTCGCTGGCTGGCTCAAGGTATTTACTGACATTTCTTGATGATTATAGCCATAAGACATTTGTTTATTTTTTGAAAAATAAATATCAAGTTGTTGAATATTTCAAGATTTTCAGGAACTTAGTGGAGACTCAAACTGGTAAAAAAAATAAATGTTTAAGAATTGACAACGGTGGAGAATATTGTAGCAAAGACCTTGAAAATTTGGTAAAAAATGCAGGTATACAACATCAGGTCAGTGTTCCTTACTCAGCTGAACAGAATGGCAAAGCAGAAAGGCTTAATCGTTCAATCATTGAAAAAGCGCGTTGTCTTTTGATTGAAGCTGAGCTACCGAAATGTTTTTGAGCGGAAGCTGTGTATACATGTGTTTATGTATCAAATCGTTTACCAAGTAGGACAATTGAAAAAACACCTGAAGAATTGTGGACTAATAGAAAACCAATAGTTAAACATTTCAAAATTTTTGGTTGTAAAGCATTCGCTCACGTTCCTAGTCAAAAAAGAAGGAAATTGGATGTAAAGGCCATTCCGTGCATTTTTGTTGGTCACAGTATGGAATCGAAAGCGTACCGGCTATATAATCCAATAAAAAAAGTTGTGATTGTATCCAGAGATGTTCAATTTATTGAGAATGAAAAAGGATGCAACTTATTAGAGAAAAATGGAGATAAAAATATGACTGATTTTTTTCAATTTCCTGTAAGTTAATCTATTCCAAAAAGAAGCGACCGAAGCGACAATGAAAGAGAAGAGGTAAACATTGAACCTGATGAAGAACAGTGGCATGGAGAAAACATTGAAATTGAAAAGAGAATTTCAAATACGGCTGCTTGTGAGCCTATTGATAGTATTGATACAAATTTCTCAGATGGAATTCAGAAATTGGGTGAAAGTAGTTCAAGTTACAGTTCAGAACAAGGTTCAAAAGTTCCAGATGAAATTGAAGCTTCGATTCAAAGGCCACAGCGCACAAGAAAACCTCCCGGTGCAATGAACGATTATGTAACTTATTCAGCTATTATTGAAGCAGGCGACGATCCTTTAACCGTAGAAGAAGCTCTAAGTAGGTCAGATAAGGATAAATGGCTTCAGGCTATGAAAATTGAATATGATGCTCTGATCAGAAATAACACTTTGGATTTAGTAGATCTACCAGCCGGGAAGAGAGCGATAAATTGTAAGTGGGTTTTTAAAACTAAGAAAAATGAAGATACCATTTCCCATTAAAAAGCTCGTTTGGTAATAAAAGGATGTGCACAAAGAAAAGGAATTGATTTTGAAGAAACGTACTCACCAGTGGTTCGATATAGTTCAATAAGATACCTACGTACTTGCTTTTGCAGCTGAGCACGATTTGGATATTGATCCGCTTGATGCGGTTTCAGCTTTCTTACAGGGTGATCTAAATTAAGAAGTATATATGATTCCTCCGGAATATTTTATACATACAAATAATAAAGTTTGTAGATTGAAAAAATCGCTTTATGGTTTGAAACAAGCTAGCCGTATCTGGAACCAGAAGCTGGATTCATGGTTGAAAACCAGATGTCAAATTTTTGACATAACGCTTCCTAGACAAATAACTACCTAATTAATGATTGTCATTGTCATTAATTGTCATTTCAAACCATGAATCCATTTTAATAAAATCTTGACATTTTTTCAGGTTTTAATATCATTTTTTTTCAATTTCAAAAATGTCCCAATGAAAACTATTGAGATTTTTTTTTTATTTTTTTTGTATTATATAAAGCAAAATGAGCTCTAACCAATCAATGAAAAAAAGACGGCGTTTCCATTTAAAAAAAAAGATCAATAACGTCATATCTTGGAGAGGATTTTTTTTTCCTATATCTCTGTGTAACTTTTCCCTACACGTCTTCTTATACCTATTTCCAAAATTTCATCAAATTCCATCGAGCCGTTTTCTCAGAAAAATGCCAACACACATAAAGATCGTTTCACCAGGGTTCATACTTTTGATATCGAACGCATGATAACTTGAGAAAAAAGGGTTGTTGTAGATTAATTCATATGACACATTCAATTTTTTTGAGAAATTAAAATGAATGAGTTCTGGTTCAAGAGCCGACGAAAGTTTTTGACGTCATTGATTTGTTTCAGTCATTTTCCATTTATTAAAAAAGGAAGGCAAAAAGTATGAACCCTGGTGAAACAAAGCTTACATACATACATACATACATACATACACACAGACGGAAATGTGCCACCTTGTCAAAAAGGCTTAAAATGATCCAAAACGTCAAGATCTAATGAAATTTTGACATGGTCAAAATCGGGCTATCACCATAGCTTTCTATCTAGGAAGCTAAAAATGTGGATGAATCAATCTCAAACAGATTGTGGCATTTATTATAAGATAACAGAGATCATTATAATTCTGGCGATTTATGTTGATGATATGATTTTGCTCTCGAATGATAGTATGGCCAAAAATGAATTCATAGCTCAACTTATGAACAATTTTGAAATGAAAAATATAGGGCCAGCTAAATCAGTTCTTGGTTTCCAAATCTCAAGGGATAGAAGTAACAAAAAAATTTGGATTGATCAACAGGTCTATTTGAGAAAAATATTAAATAAATTCAATATGGATAATTGTAATCCTGTAGACATTCCATTATGTGTTGGAGAAAAATTGACTTCTGAACAGCCTCCCTAGAATGACCAAGAAAAAGCTAAGATGGAAAGCATTCCATATCAGGAAGCAGTTGGCTCATTGTTGTTTGCTTCTCAAATTTCAAGACCCGACATTTGCTATGCCGTTAGTTGTGTGAGTCGATATAACAATAATCCTGGACCAGCTCATTGGAGTGCAGTGAAACGAATTTTCAGATACTTCAAGGGTACGATTGATTATAAGCTTGAATTTAAAGGAAAGAAAATTGAAGGTTCTGATGTGTTTGGATATTGCGATGCAGATTGGGCCAATGATCCAAATGACAGGCGTTCAGTTACTGGTTACATTTTTTTTGGAAAATGGTTCCCCCATTTCCTGGAATACTAAAAAACAGCCAACCGTGGCACTCTCTACGACGGAAGCAGAGTACCTTTATGGCTATGTCTTCAGCAGTTCAAGAGGCATTATGGCTCAGAGGTTTAAGTCAAGAAATCAGTTCATACTTGAAGCCAACTTTGTTGTAGGTATATCGACAATCAAGGGGCACAGAAGTTGGCATTAAACGGAGCATACCAGGCTCGTACAAAGCATATTGATGTACGACATCACTTTCTGAAGGAGAAGATTGAGGAGGGGAAGTTGTGCCTGAATTATGTTCCGACAAATTTAATGATTGCTGATTCTTTCACCAAACCCTTGAATAAAGCAAAGTTTTCGAAGTACATTACAAATCAAGGACTTATTATAAAATGGGGAGGATGTTGGAATTATTTTATAATACCTCTATTTGTTGTGATATAGGTACCGCCGTTACCGGTTTTTAGTTACTTGACTTGGAAAGATATATGTCATTATTGTAATTTGTAATTATTCTGTTCAATAGAATTCGTCCGTACTCTTCTAGATATTTTATTGGTGTTACCTACAATTTGGGGCTTGATTAACAACAACTTATTCTGCAAAACGATCTTAACAATGATTGGTGTTAGCTTAATGACATGTTCCTCAACATTTATAAGTGTTGTTGTATGAGATTCAGTAAACTCAACTGTAAGGTTCCTTTTCAGTATTGCTTAGGTGATGTTCGCTTGTCTGAAGAAGTTTCTGTCATCAAAGATCTTGGTGTCTATCTAGATACTAGGCTAATGTTCACCAAGCATTTTGAAGTGGCAGTTGGCAGGGCTAATAGAATGTTGGGTTTTATTAAGAGAGGTACCTTACCTACTAGGGACTTTACGAGTATACGCCCCATCAAAATTCTTTACACATCACTAGTCAGATCCATTCTTAAATTTTCTTGCATAGTTTGGTCACCTTACTATCAGATCCACATCAATAGGCTTGAGAGTGTTCAACACAAATTTATCAAGTTTTCTAGGTAAAAACTGTCTCTGAGTGGTGTGATTTTCAGCGTTGACCAGACTATGACTCACTCAGACTTAAATACTCTTGTTCGCAGAAGGGAATACTTTGATGTCTGTTTTGCTTTTAATATCCCTAATGTCTTGGATGCTTTTATCTATACACACTCAAAGTTATCGGACACGAAATAAATCTTACCTGCACATTTCTTACTGTCGTACTTCGTACTTACTATTCAGTCCTGTCAATAGAATATCTGCTAATGTAAATAAGTTCTATGAGAGTCTTGACTTTTTTAGTTTATCTCAGGATAAATTCAAGACGCGGGTCAGGAGCATTGTTTTAGGTTAGATTTTCAGATTATTTTAGATTTAAACTTTATAGCACTTCATTTAAAATATACGTATTTTTTTATACGTAAATAAATAAATAAATAAATCTCGGAATATTATTATTGTATTATTATATTTATGGTATAACTTACCTAATTCTTGTTGGTTTAATTATTAGCATAACACTTGTAAAGTCTATCTTATAGTCTATAGGCCCATGCAAAACTTTGACGATGTATCAAATTCATTAATCGAGAGCAAAAGTATCGGCCCTAAATATTTCAACCAAAAAATCTTGTTATATCGTATAGGTACTCAGTATACCTTCGACTAGTGGCCTAGAAGAAACACGGCTGGACTGGACGTAGTATTATGTAAAAATTAAGTCTGTCTAAAGAATGTTGAAGCTAGGAAAAGAGAGAAATTGAAGATCTTCAGTTACCATTTGTAAAAATTCTCGGCCCGAATCAAATTATTGAACAAAATTTAAACAAAAAACCTACAAACAAGGAAAATTTTCAAGCCGAAGAAGCCATAAGAAACAAAGTTATTGTCGCAGAAATCGGTGAATCCTGAAAACTGAAATTGAAATAACTTAAATAAGAATAAGTTGAAAATGATTTAAAATTATTGGAAATGGATAGCATTTTGGAACGAGCTAAATTTGAACAGATCAACATACAAATATATACCTACAAATGGTGGTAAGGAGGAAGGAAATGGGAAGCAAACAGATACAGATGGAGAATATGCAACAGAAGCCAGTGACAGTGGCGTCCAGATGAAAAATAGAGCAAATATGTGTAGAAATTTTACTGGTAAGGAATTTGATGCATAAGAATCGGATTATAAGATTACCTAACAAAATTCCTGGAGAGAGTGGACTACGTTTTATGAATACTTGAAACAACTAAACTTTGTAGCTATTATCATAACTAAACTTCAACAATCTTAATAGGTGAATCTGAAAAATCTGTCACATGAATGGTTATTACTGAGCAAAAGGGTGAATGTTACAATAATGAATACTTTGAAAATGTTATTTCGTATACTTTTATAGGTAAAACTATTGTTAGTAAGCGTAGAGCTCTATGAATTATTAATGATTCAAATAATTGAACAAACAATCAAATTCGCAAATTAACAAGTTCAATAGCAACAACGACTGACATGTATCACATTAAAAATCAGCTGTCTGACCTTTACCAGCAAAACTGAATTTTGGAAGGTAAAATGTTGGAAGTTATGGTACCTAGCTAAATATTACGGTAAAGTACCTACATGGAATCCTGTAATTTGGGACAATTTTTGAAAGAAATCATTGCTGTTATGTGCTATATATTTTCTCTTCTAAAACAAAAATATCAGGAGAAATAAGGAATGGAATTACGAATTTACGAAACAGGTAGACTAATGTATAGGTAAGATTATGTAGATAAATGTTGTTGAAAAGAAAATACTTTATGAACAATCAATACCAAAAGAACCCAAGAAGAATGGTAGAGTTACTCCTATTTATAAATCAGAAGATACAAGTCTGATAAATGATTACACAGTTGCCGTTTCACCATTTCCCCAGCACTTTCAAAAATATTTGAAAAAATACTATACAAACAAATTTTTAATCAACGACAAACAATCGTGTGTTCACGGAGTTTTTGGCTAAACATTGATATTGAGGTTGTGTGCACATACATAGCAAAGGCATTTGACAAGGTAGGTATGTCGTGATTTCCCTATAAGGAAACTGAAACAATTAGTGATAATCTGGATTTGTTATTTGGTCTCTTACATTGGCGATATAGGCCTCAAACTGTCAAATTTGATGAAGCTAACTCTCAGAACTATGGCCATGTCTAGAGTACCTACCTCAGAAATTTGTGGACCTTTGTTCTTTGTTTTGTTTGTTAATGACATATCTTATTATGTGGGTAGTTCAGAGTTCTTACTATTTGCAGATGATCTAAAGATATTCAAAATTATTGAAAACGAAAATGATACAATACTTCTAAAGCGGGATGGGATGTAGATAAAATCCTAACTTTCTGTGAAGGTAATTAGCTACCACTAAATATTGGTAATCAAAATCCTATTTTAAATTACTATCAAATCTGTGATGTCAAACTAGATTTGGTATATTACTTAAACTTACATTGACTTGGGGATTTGAACGCGTTGAATCTGATTTATTTTTTGATGGATTGATGGTGAAGGCTTTTGACGTAAATGGAGGAAATTTCAAATGTTGACTGAAATATTCTGCTTCTTTAATTAACCAATATATACTTGGAAGTTGGATGCTTGGTAAAATTGGTATAACATATCCAGGACCGTATCTAACAATTAATGATTTAGGTATCATCTTTTTTTTTTTGTTATTTTTATGGCAGTTTGATTAAATAAGAAAAAGTCAAAATTTTGAAGAAAGTAATATAAATCAAGAAAGAGAATTAGAATAGAACACAATAGATAAGTAACTATATAGAAATTTACGATTACTTAAGCGATGCAACCAAAGACGTTGCAGCAAAAACGGGAAAACTAACAATAATTGGACTTACTATAGAAATAAATACATAAGTAAAGCACAAAGCTGATTCAGAAATCTTCCGACTAAGGGCCGGTTTATTCACCTTGGTATAAACTGTCAGGTAATACAATCTGACGGAAAAAATCGCAGTCTGCAATTCCATTGGTCAACCAGTTATAGTCGGGATTATATTATATAGATCGATAAATTTATCTTTCGGATAGTTACTAGCAAGTTTATCTGGGAGATGATTAAACCGGACCTAAATAATAGAAAAATATAGAAATATTTAAGGAACCGGGAACAGATTAGAAGTGATGCGCCTGTTAGATAGAAAAAAAATTAGCAAGGTAACAATGAAAAACTTGACAAATCGTATTGCAAGAAGTTTAAGCAAAAGATTTTTCAAAGACACAAATAAATTCTAGAATGCATAGCAAATTCAAAGAAAATGGCGTGACACTCTGTATGTACCTAAGGGTAGGTATATAATAACGATAAAGAAAAACATAAGAACTAATTGTAGTTTGTGCAGATAGAGGACGCACCAGCAATAGAACAAATAGAAAGTTATGCATTCCTACTTACTTAGCTTAACTATGCTTAAATTTGAGAAAAAACGGAAACATGCAGAAGCTACAAAAAAGAAAAATGAAATACCTTAGAAAGAAAAATTCAGAGAAAAACACAATGGCAGGAACAAACTGGAAGCAGGATTGAATGATAGATTTAAATATAAGTAAGTTGAGCTCTGAGGGACCATTAAAAAAGTCACAATACCTAACTGATGCACATTTTAAAACTTTACGCTCATTTGAGTTTGTAAATAAACGATAAGGTTTATTAAAAGTACGGTTGTTTACATTTCCTAAAGCAACAATTACAAGTTTTTGCCTTCTTGGATTTGAAAATTAAACAAAACATGGCATATATTTGAATTATCGGAGTTTTCGAGAAATCTCTCGCTAATGTAATCTCCACTTCCACTATTATAATTTTTTACAGTTTTCGAAGACATTTTGTTTATATTTTGGAACAGGTAAACCATAGACTTCAATTAATTATTGAACTATATTTAAATGATGGTCATCTCCAGTAGCTTCAGCAAACTTTGCTCCAGCTCTGATCGAAACTCCAATGAACCTTAGTGTCAGTTTTCGAATTTTTTTTGAACATTCTGCATTTTATCTGTTGATGAGGAGCTTTTAGACGGTAATTGATCAATCAGTTTGAATGATTTGCATTGATTGTCTTTTTGAATTATCCGCTTCCACAAAATCAAACTAGCATCGCAATGTTTCTATTTTTTGTTGTTCAACAACTTACCACCAATCAGCTACAGTAATTTGCCACATCGTCATCCACACAATAGTGGCGGCCAAGGCAGTGACCCCCACGTTGTGGCGTCTCATTTTGCTTCGAAGCACCCAACCACACTGCTCAGAAACTCTGAACTCGTTCACTTTTAAATTTGAATTCACTCTGAACCGATAAACGCACCGCGTCGCCTTTGAATTGAAACCGACGCACAAAAGTAGACTGCGTCGCGGTCCGAACGAGACTGGCGGGCCCTCCGTTTAGCGGAGCCCTCAGGTTGGGCGGGCACGGTCCTGCCCACGCGGCGGTGCCTTACGGGGACCGCCTTGCGCCCCACGTGTGGAGCGTCGCGATGCTTATCCAGCGACGACAGGACGTCGAGAAACTTATGGATTATGATACTCAGGTAAAGTGCATGAGAAAAGATATGGAAATAGCAACGGAATTGAAATCAGAACATACAATTACAAGTAATAATAAATTGATAAATAGGTACAAGCTTTGATACCTACAAGTATAAATACGAAAAAAACAAAAGTCTGAATGATATATTGTAAGATCAAATCATATAGAGATAAATTAACATCTCTATCCAAGAATATAATTATACCAGAACAAAGAACAACATGGAGTCATGAAAGGCAAATCCCCAGTCACCAACTTGTTGGAGTTTGAGCAAGCTCTGTTTGATGCATTGGAGCCATTGGAGGAGAGGAGTATCAGGTGGACGTGATATTCTTATACCGACTTCTCCAAGGCGTTTGACACGGTCGACCATGAAATTTTGGAAAAAAAGCTGGAAAGTATGGAGTTTCATGGATCATATATTTTTGAGGTGGAAGATTGACCATCTTTCGGAAAGAAAACAGAGGATGAAGATAGAAAACTCGGTCTCATCAAAAATTAACATCACTTCTGGTGTTTTGCAGGGTGGGCATCTGTCCCCTCTCCTTTTCACTCTTTTCTTAAATGACGTTGAGAATATTTTTAAGCACAAATTTCTCAATTTTGCTGATGACATGAAAGTTTGTCACCATAAAAAATATCCACGACTGCAAAATATTGCAAGGGGAACTCAACAATTTCGTCAGCTGTGTGTGAATACGATCATTTGACACTAAACGTTGATGAGTGCAAAGTGATGACTTTCCACATATCTAAAAGTCCTATTATTTTCAACTACTCGATAAATGGAACCGAGCTTGATAGGGTTTATGTTATTAGAGATCTTGGCGTATTTATAGATGTCAAATTGAATTTTTCTGAGAATTTCATACATCTGTCAAAACTGGTATTCCAACAAGAAATTGACATGTTTTGATTGTTGATTTGAACCAATCAGATTGTAATTACGTGATATTTACACTAGTGCAAATTATCAGATAATTGCATACTAACTGGTGCGAAAACTGGTGTTTTGACATTTTTTGACAAAAAATTTAAATTTTTGATTTATGAAATTCTCTCATTAAATACAACTCGTGCAATGGAAATATATTTATAATTTTCGACAAATTTGCACTCATGCGTTTTTAACTGGCACTCGTGCACTACGTGCACTCGTGCTCTTTTTCAACTAAAAATGCATTCGGGCAAATTTCCCAAAAATTATCAATAATTTCCATTGCACTAGTTATATTACTATTGAAAATATTGAAAGAATATCCAATAAAGCCATGCGATTATTGGGATTCATAATGCGATGCGTGATTTGAGAGATTTTAATAGCATTCACCCACATAACACTGAAAGAACATTCATATTCTCAGAATATTCCCTCAAAGTGCTTTTTGGAATGTTCTTTTAGGAATGTTCAATGAATATTCTAAGATTGTTTCGATTGAAATATTCATTTTGGAACGTTCTATTTAGTTACTAGGAATGTTGCTTCTATGCACCTACCTGAAAGATTGTACTAAGAACCTACTTTATATAACATTATTTGAATATTGTCATAAGAACCCTAAAAAATGTTCTTTCGACTAATATCTCTATCAAGTATTAAAAATATACCTACCAAGTTGTGCTGAGAAGTTTATGTAGGTAGGTAACCATGATAAGAATATTTTCATATTCTTCACCTAATTATATCTAAAGTACCCACTCAAAAACAAACTCAAAACAAGCTCGAAACTGGAGCTTTGGTTAAACACTTGTGTTTTCCAGGGAAGTTTTCCAATAACTCTTTCACTGTCTTTAATATAAAAGGGGCTGAAAGGAGCAATATGTGGAAGCGAAAATTAACATTCCAAGTATATTCCTAGAATCAAACAAGAATGTTATGTCTAGGATGCATATTGAGAATGATATATGTAGATATATTCTAAGAATATTTCAAGCATATTGGTATAATATTCTTTTGAGAACATAACTATAATGTCATAGAAATATTCTTTGAATGTGAGAATATACATTTCGAGCATATTTTTAGAATCAAACAGGAATATTCTTTTCAGGATGTACTGAGAATCTCATAGGTATATTCTAGGAATATCCTAATGGATTTCCCAGGAAGTTGGGTATTGCAAACAGTAGCGTGTCAAATTTTTTGGGGGCCCCCCCGCGAACTTTTTTTTGAGGCCCCCTATGTCACTATTATATTTTTCAAAAATAACCCATTATAGTAAATAGGTATTTATACACAATATCATTATCTAATAGTTAAAAAACACAGCGAATTTTTGAGACTAAATTTATTTCTATAAATTATTATATGTTATTATAATAATAAATAATATAACTTTTCAATCATCCCTCCTATAGTACCTATAGGAGGGATGATTGAAAAGTTCTAAAAAAAAATTTTTCTACTGACATTTCATAATACGCTATTAAACGATTAAAATCTGTAGCATAATGAACTTCATTACGATACAGATTTTCATTATAATACTCATTTTTAATATTATACAATGTTGATAGATGGCAGCACTAGTTAAAATATTAAACATTTTAAACGGTAGTTTTGCGTAAAACAATTATTTTGATAACTATAAAAAAGACTCCGAATTGTTTAAAAGTTACCTAAAGTTTGGGACAAAGAATAATTGTTATGGAAATCATGAATGATAAGGAAGAATTTTAACTTTTCTCATTATTATACATTGTCAATAGATGGCGCCACCAGTTAAAAAAAATTGTTTTTTTTTTTTTGAATGTTGGCAGCACTCTGTTTATAGATTTTCCATGGTAATTTGGCGAATATATATTTTGAAGAATTACAACAAAAAATGAAGCTTTCAACTGTATGGATTATCGATTATAAAATCTCTATTCAAAGTTAAGCATAATGTTGATATATCTAAATATCATAAGTTTTATCAATGGCAGTAGAAAAAATAGTGTATGCAACTCTCATGTAATGGCCATTAATACACTGGCATGTTATATACGAAACTCGCCTGCGGCTCGTTTCGTATCCTACAACATGCTCGTGTATTAATGGCTATCATTACATGATCATTGCATAATATACTATTCTTCTAATATAAGGAGAACACAACAAATTTTTACCTAATAAGTGCAAAGATATGGAATTAAATATGAATTATTTATTAAATATTTTGAACGTATCGCGTCTTGGCCGTGCTCAAAACTCTGCCAGCCGTCCACGTCCTTTGAAAATATGCTGCAAAAATAGTGGCACTGTCGTCGGTGTGTTGAAGCAGTGCTACAAAATTAGGAATAACCCACGGCTTAAGCATCTTACAGTTGCCTCAGACAAAACCCCGAAACAGATGCAGTTTTACAAGAGTGTTAAGGAACAGTTGATGCAGAGCAAAAGGTAGACTTAAGAATTAAGCATATCAGGGGCATTCCCACGATAGTGAAAATTAACAACGCAATATCGGAAAACTAAATGCATCCAACAGGGGTAATCCCATTTCTTCAACTATACACTGCTGCTATCAAAACGTTCGCGGCTTAAACACAAAAATCCTGGACTTCCAAACAACTGTGGCGGCGTCTGGAATGGACATTATCGCTGTTGCGGAGACATGGTTAATGCCCGACATTGGAAATTCCGAAATTTTCCCAGAATTTTATGATGTATATCGCAGTGACCGCAAGTTCCCGTGTGGACTCCACTACGGGAGGAGGAGTGCTTCTTGGCATCTCCACTTGCTTCAAATCACGCCTGGTCTGGAGGCAAGTGTACCACTTATAGACTTTGTCTGCTGTAGAACGGTTATCGAATCCTTCATTATTTTCATATTTGTTTTATATATACCGCCGTCAGTACCCAATGATGATGTGGAACTTTTTTTCGACACATTGGTTTTACAAAACCTTCTCCAAAATAAAAAAATCCTTATCGTAGGCGACTTTAACGCACCCCTTTTCGTTAACGACGAATCAGTAGATCAAAAGAGTAGAATTGTGAAGAATTTCATGGCCATATCTAACCTCTCCCAATATAATGGCATTCTAAATAGCCACAACCGAATGCTGGATCTTGTCTTGTCTAATGTTCCCTGTAATGTTGTAAGGAATGACTCTTGTAAATGAAGATGCATACCATCCGTCTCTCTGTTTTGATTTTGATGCTTCATTTACACATGTTAACAACTTTGCGCTAAACAAATATCCACCAAAAGAGTTTAATTTTCGAAAGGCTTATTTCCCTTTATTGTACGAATCTGTCCTTAATGCTGATTGGTCTGCTGTGTATGCCGCGACTGGTGTGGATGATGCATGCTCGGCCCTGTATAGTGTTCTTAACCACATTTTTGAATGTTGTGTTCCCCTGAAAATAAAACGGAGTCGGAGATATCCCTCATATTACACGCGGGAGATTATTAATAACATCCGCAAAAAGGAAGTTGCACGTAAAAGGTACCTTAAATTCCGAACTCAACTTTGCTCTGAACAGTTTAACACACTTCGTAAACTAGTGAAGTCTCAAATTAAAAAAGCTTATATTGGGTACATTGAAGGTGTTGAGCTGTCTATCAAAAATGATCCCAAAACCTTTTGGCCGTTTATCCGGAGTAAAAAAAACCAGACCACAATTCCAGGCGAGATGCATTTTGAAAATGCACAACACTCAAATGCGCAGGACATAGTTAATGCTTCTGGCACATTTTTTCACAGCGTCTACACTGAGTCCGTTCCAAGCTACGGTGAGTCAATTCCATTATGTAATAGTAACATTGACTTACCATTTATTGAATTAAATGATATAATCAGAGCGGGTAAAAGGCTCAATAACAAGTTAACTGCGGGAGCGGACTCTATACCAAGTTTTATAGTTAAAGATTGCCTTGGTGTTCTGGCTGACCCCCTGCAATTTATTTTTAACCTCATCCTTGAAACCAGCTGTTTTCGTTCAGGATGGAAAGTGGCAAAGGTAATTCCAATCCACAAAAAAGGCGATCGCTCATTAATAACTAATTATAGACCTATATCATTACTCTGTAATTTCTCTAAGATTTTCGAAATAGTTATACACAATAAACTTTATCCATTGGTTAGGGGCTTGCTGTCTGAGGAGCAACATGGCTTTAAGAGTGGCCGGTCATGGATGTCCAACTTGTCCTGTTTATCCCATAGTTTGTGCACTACTTTGGACAGTGTCGGCCAAGTCGACGTAGTATACACCGATTTTCGTAAAGCCTTTGATCGTATTGATCACTATATTTTGACCAATAAGTTGCACGCCTTGGGCTTTTCGGATAGGCTGGTGAATTTGCTTAAGTCTTACCTGTTGGATAGACGTCAGTTTGTACAGTGTGAGGGCTTCAGATCATTCCTATTCAATTCCTCATCTGGTGTCCCGCAAGGGTCTAACTTGGGCCCTTTCCTCTTTAACATCTTTATAAACGATCTTATTGAGACACTGCCTTGTTCGAAGCTTGCATATGCCGACGACCTTAAGCTTTTTGCCACAGTTACTACTACCCAGGATTGTATTACGTTACAGTCGTGCATGGATATTTTGAATGATTGGTGCAAGGAAAACAGGCTTCTTTTGAATGTTGAGAAGTGCAATATTATCAGTTTCCACAGAAAAAAAAATCCTGTTGTATTTGACTATACCATTGAAGGTACTATATTGGCTCGGCTCAATCAAATCAAGGATTTAGGAGTGATATTCGATAGCCGTTTAACTTTTGTACCTCATGTTGACGCAACAAGTGCATCAGCCGTCAAGACGCTTGGCTTTGTTTTCAGAAACAGCAGACATTTTTCAAATCTATTTACCTTTAAACTTTTGTATTACACTTTTGTAAGGTCAAAGCTTGAGTATGGTGCAATTGTGTGGAGTCCTATACAGGGTGTTCGGCACATGAGTAGACATACGTAAATCTGAGATAGGTGGGGCCATCTGTTATGCGGTCCACCAAGATATTTTGACCTGAGCCCTAAGAATCTTTTTTTGGAATTTTTTAAATTTTTTTCTCAAAAATTTTCAATTTGCAGATTTTAAACTGAAATAACTCTTTGAAAAATCATGAAACTGAAAACATTTCTATTTTATTTTCATCTAGACTAATTCTAGAATCATACAAAGTTAATAATTGGGGCCCATGACAGCTACAAAGAAAAATACGGGCCCTCAAATCACAAAAAGAGGTAAAAAATAATTCTAAGATCCAACTTTGCATTGCATTTAAAAAAAAAACTAGAAATGATCGAGTATTTCTAATTAGTCAAAAACATCTTCAATTCATACCCTTTCGAACGATATGCTATAGCCACAGTTTGTTTAAAAACAGCAAGAGTTATTTGTCAATTTTATCAATGGTGGGCATTTTTTATGAAAGTCTACTTTTGAGGTAAGTGCATTTTTTGCGTTAAAAACTCACAGGAGCTACTAAATAAAACAGTATGATATTGATTTTATAATGTATTCATAAAAATTGTTCGAACTGCCGCCCTTCATAATTTATTGAAAATTTTGGAATTTTTTTTTTTAAAATTCCAAAAAAAAAATTATTTGGGCCTAGGTCAAAAAATCTGGGTGGGCCGCATAGCAGACGGCCCCACCTATCTCAGATTCACGTATGTCTACTTATGTGCCGAACACCCTGTATATGATTGTCATGTTAAATCTATTGAAACTGCCCAGAGACTGTTTCTTAAATATTTAGCAGTTAAGGTAGATGGTGTTTACCCCCCAAGGGGCGTTGATCATCATCAGCTACTTGAGCGATTCAGCGTTCAATCTTTGGCCGACCGAAGAAAGGTTCGGCGGTGAGGTTTTTATATAATCTCTTGCATCATATTATAGACTGCCCATACCTAGTCGCTGAAGTGTTGTTTCATGTTCCACGCATTGGGGGCAGATATAGTCGGACATTTCATCTGTGCACAGCTAGATCTAACGTCTTATCACAGAGCCCAGTGTATCTAATGTGCGCTGTTTACAATACTGTGTCGGGCGAATGTGATATTAATCATGATAAGCTGTCGCGGATTGTTGGTGCTCTTTCCATTGATTGATTATTAGCTTTAGGTTTCTTGCATTGGTGAAAAAAATGTAAATGTAAATGTTTTTGTTTTTCTTTTTTTGTTTGTTGCATTTATTATTATTATTATTATTATTATTATTATTATTATTATTTTTGCTCTGTTTTTTTTATTTATCTATAATTTAGCACGGTATATGACAATAGCTATAGTGTGCTGTTGTGCACGATTTTCTATATAGTTTTTCTTTAAATTATATGTGTTTTTTCCTGTAATTGGGTTTATTCCTGTTGGAAATAAAGGCTTATTATTATTATTATTATTATTTTAAAAACTACTTATAAAATATCCTAAACCTAGCCAGCCAGGGTTGACAATTGTTTGGGCGTTCATATTTTTTATGTTCGAAAGAAATGATGACAAATTAAATATGGATTTGAAATGTTTAAATGTGCATATTTGTATTTTTGGAGTTTGTTTGATATACATAGGTATTACTTTTTCTTAGAGTATATTGGGGGCCCCCGGGCCCCCAATATACCGGTGGCCCCCCCGCGTGGCGGGGTCTGCGGGGCCGTTTGACACGCGCCTGATTGCAAACAGTATTTCTACAATCTTTTCTCAGAACATTCTCAGGACATTCGCAATGGTTTTGGCGAACATTCTAGGCACATTCCTCCTAAAAAAGAACATTCTTATTACATTCTAAGGATGCAATTTTGTTATGTGGGCACACCTTGAGGAATGCTTATTCATCTATAGTTTGCCAAATTCTGGAGTATGCAAGTCCTGTTTGGTCCCCCTTTTGTGGTTAACGTAAGTACCAACTGGAGAGGGTACAACGAAGATTCTTAAAACATGTTGCATACAAACTTGATATTGGTCATGACTCTATTAATTATATGATATCCTAAAACTTTTAAACATGCAAACTCTAACCCAAATAAGGAGAGATCATCAGGACCTGTGTATTCTGTTCAAACTGGTGAATAATATATTCCAGTCACCTCAGCTTTTATCTTTGGTTGGCTTTAATGTACCACATAACATAAGAAACATTAGAAACCTATTTTACGTACAATATCATCATACTAATTATTATGGGTAGGTACCTACAGTTCTCCTATAACTAGATTTTTAAGATTGGCAAATGCTGTGATAAATAAATTGAATGTGGATCTTTTCTATATTGGACCGAAAGGATTCAGAAGATAAATCAGATCGATCTAGCGATTGTTTATGAAGAAAATCAGAAATCTTTTATGAAGAACAGCGTAAAACGCAGATTTTCGGTACATGCTGCTTGGAAAAGAATATCTGCAGGAGAGTTTTCCGCACTTCACAGTAGAGTGTTTTCAACGCTATCAGACCAATACCCACCTCTACCACGTAAAAATCCCCCTCCAGCACAGCCATCCATCATACCACTACCAAAGTTTACCACTACCCACCTTCACTGTACCCCCTTCCGTGAAGCTCCTACCCTGAGGAGGCATTTTTTACCCACCTGCACTGTAAACCCTCTTCCGTGAAGCCCTCCATTAATCTATTTTCAGAAGGCTCTTACCCTGAGATGGCACTTTATTATATCCAATTTTTTAGAGTTTTTATCGTCTGTTATATAATTTTAAAGAGTGTTAATTTTAGTGGCATGCAGACGCATAAATTAAAAGTTGATGAAAAATTTTCTCGTCTCGACTGGGATTTGAACCCAGGACCCCTACATTTCCAGTGTAATGCTCTACCAACTGAGCCACCGAGACCTGTCTCATTTCTACCCAGTCGATCAAGTCTTTCATCAATTTTTAAGTTGTTAGTTTGTGACCATCGGCAAGCTTCGGCGGTTACCGTTGGTATGGGAGTGAGTTAGGAGGTATGGGGAACACATTCGCAATTAATGGTTGTTTGGAATCCATTATCCCTTCAACCAGATGCGTCGTCGACATATAGCGACATCGGCAGGCATCGGAATCGGACGCCCAACCATCAATATCAAGCCAAATATTTTTACAATTTTTTAGAGTTTTTATCGTCTGTTATATAATTTTAAAGAGTGTTAATTTTAGTGGCATGCAGACGCATAAATTAAAAGTTGATGAGTCGAGACGAGAAAATTTTTCATCAACTTTTAATTTATGCGTCTGCATGCCACTAAAATTAACACTCTTTAAATTTATTATATCCCTTCACTTTCTTGAAAACTAAAGAATATTTAACCAATTCTTCCATTTGTATTCGAATTCGTCAATTTTGGGGTTGGCCCGGGTCAAATCCCCAAAATTTCAGCTCAAAAGCGCCGCCGATCTAGAGATTTTCCCACGGTATCGAAAAACTTCCCAGGCTCAAGTGCCCCCGACTATCAGACCAATACCCACCTCTACTACGTAAGTGGTCCACCAGATTCACAAGCAAAATGTTATTATTGCAATAAAAATAATCTCATGGAGTTTAGAACACTATTGACGAATAGAAATGCAGGAATTGTTGAAATATTCTTTAGTTTTCAAGAAAGTTAAGGGATATGAAAAGAGGTACCTCTTCAGAGTAGAAGCTTTTTGACGTAGTGGAGGTGGGTATTGCTCTGATAGCTGTGAGGTGGGTATTAGTCATAAACAGGTGCATTAATTTTATTGCAATAATAAATATTTTGCTTGTGAATCTGCTAGTCTGATAGCTGGGGGCACTTGAGCCTAGGAAGTTTTTCGATACCGTGGGAAAATCTCTAGATCGGCGGCGCCTTTTGAAAATAGATTAATGGAGGACTATGATGGCTATGCTGGAGGGGGGCTTTTACGTGGTAGAAGTGGGTATTGTTCTAATAGCTGTGAAAACACTCTACTCTTTACCCTTATAGCCGTCCTCTTTTTCCAATTTTAGCAGACACCGCAAAAAACTCACGCAAGCACCAAGCAACACTAGTTCCCGCAGCTGGAAAACGAATATGGAAAGGTTGTTCGAAATGTATCACCATTCCCTTCTTAGACACTCGTCCGAATGTAAATTAAAGAATGCTGGTAAACGTTTTTGGGCGTGGCTTCTAAAGAAGTTTTTTCGCCACCGGCGGGCTGTTCACCCCCCACCCTCATAAATGCCGGTGCATGAACATCAGCACCCACGAGGTTTTCTGAAACCCGGCGCCCCTGGCCAATGTCACAATACGTTCGAATATCAGTGCCGTAGTCTCACAAATTTGAAATTTATTTACGTTCCCAGTCCCCCTCCACAAAAAGAAACAACGTCTAGCGTCTGCAAAAAATGGTATCTTTCTATCTTTACAGAAATGTTCACTGTCTTTCAACGTTTTGAACGTTTTATTATTGTTATCTTTTTTTTCTTTTTTAATATTAGTCGCCTTCTCTACAGATTTTAGCATGTTGTGTCGTTTTTTCTTTTTTTTTTAATACTTAATGTTTTGTTTATTAGGTGCTCTGGCCTCTGTCTAGACAGCGACACAATATTATGATTTATTGGTTTAACACCTACCTAAATATATCGATTAAGAATTATTGTACTGTAAAATGGCTTGTCCGTAAACAAAATTCTATTCTATTCTATTCTAAGTCTAACGAACAAGGTATACTGCCATGTTCTTTAAAAAACCTTAGCATCGCAAATGGACACATCCCATACCAGAAATATAAAAAAAATTTAATCGATTTCAGTAGCTTATCCGACACCAGAAAAATATGTGAAGATTGTATCCGTTATTGTTGAAGAGAGAAATTTTTCCCAATACCTACGTCAGCGTCAGCTCAGAAGATTCCCTGTACGTACATTTTGATCACATCTGTCCTGCAATAGTGATGGGTCCAGATAGGCCAGCAAATGTAATCACAAGAAGATTCGCCAACTCACTCACAAACTGCAACAATAGAATTTTAAAGTAGATTCCAACAGTTCTGAAAACTTTTTTGAAAGTTCGGATTATATAGGAGGTATTATAATAGTTATTTTCCTAACTAGTGCGGGAAAGACACTTTGCGCAAGTGTTAGGAACAATACTTTTTCTACGAGTGTTTAGGATTTGTATCAAAAGGAACTGTATACCTGATCTTCTTAAATGTTTCCAGATGGTTAAAATTGGTAATTTTCTCTCTTAGTTCAATGTGTTGTGTTTTCAATTTTTTTTTTTTTCAGTGATCAGCTTGACTTAATTTGCAACATTGGTTGTGCTAACGAGGTTTACTCAAAATTTGAATAAGTCGTTAAGTTTGTTTTTTCTGCCAAATTTTGGTATGGAGGAGTATAACTTACAGTCCAACTTTTATAATTTGATAGTCCAAAGGAATGTGAGTTGGTGGCTCTCCATGCCAATGGTCACCTGAAATCACATCTGTTTCTGCTGAATTTTTCCTCCCCTCGCTCTTCATACGGAAAGTGTCAAATTAAAAAAGCTAAACATTACCTGAATGCCTTTATTGGAACAAAAATAACATCAGGCCCTTCTTTCTGAATATAAGTTTATCAAGAAACCCACAAAACATTGAAAAATCGAGTATAAATGCGGTAACTATGCGTAACAAAAATGAGTGCTCAAAGAGTTTCCGTGCGCACGGAATTATACTCGATTCTTCAATGTTTTGTGCCGTGGGTTTCTGGACAACTTATATTCGGAAAGAAGGGTCAGATGTTATTCTTGTTCCAAGAAAGGCATTCAGGTAATGGTTAGCTTTTTTAATTTGACACTTATCCGAACTCCGCTTCGCGTCGTTCGTCTAACTGCTTTTTCGTGCGGAAAAGTATCACTTTGCGCACTTGTTAGGAAAATAACTATTTGAGCAAATTTCAATCATGTCTAATACCGGTGCGTACAGTAAAAAGTAAGAAAGGACAAAATGCTCTTACAAAGATTTGCTTGATGGTTCAATCGCTCAATCTGACGTACTATGTTATTCTCACGGAAGAGAGTGTGTGTGCGATTAAAAATTATAAGCTTGGTCATTTGATGTAATAAGAGCTGCTAATGCAGAATCTCAATAGTACTTAAACCTATAAAGTATTCAATAACTTAATTTATGATCTAACAATCAAGAACTTAAGACCGTGTTTGCAATCAGAGAGAAAGAATCCGCGAAAATATCGCAAAGGTGAGAGACACCAATAAAAACCCTGCATATAAGTGCATAGGACTCTTAAACAGCATAGCTATTTGTTCTAGCGGTTTGTGTGTGAAACTTGTGAAAGGTAGGCCTTTAACACGGGGAACGTGTACCTATACCTAGAGCGATTTTGTTAACAAGACAAAGACAAACCATCTTGTTATGGAAGAGGTTGTATTAGAATTTAGCAGCAAAAACCTTCCTTCTAATAGCCAAGGGCAGCTCTTCATGACGCGATAAAAACAGATTATGTTCGAGACCCCTGAAGGGATACGTACCATCCAGTCTGTATGACAGATAATTAAGAAATCTTCATTAAACGGACTCGATACTGGCTACATGGAAATCACATATAGAATTCCAGATTAAAGAAGCGTACTTCAACTTGGAGTAAATAAAAGTGTAATATAAAAGCTTTAGAGTAGATTGCTGAGTGAAATGTTTACTGTTTCGGATAATGAAACTCAGCTCTTGAAATGATGCATGGTACCAATATGCTCAACCTGTGGAGTAAACGTAAGATATGATAATCAAAAATTGAACCAAGATCACGAGTCTGCGTAAGCCCGACCAGGGGACCATCGACAATCGAATAGTCAAAAATGACCGGAGTTCTCAGTCTGTGAAAACTCACGGTATTGCATTTGGCAATGTTGAGTCATAATCTGTTGCGAGTGCACCAACCCCCGAGAAGATTTATACT
This sequence comes from Ceutorhynchus assimilis, assembly GCA_917834065.1. Lineage (NCBI taxonomy): Eukaryota > Metazoa > Arthropoda > Insecta > Coleoptera > Curculionidae > Ceutorhynchus > Ceutorhynchus assimilis. The sequence continues at coordinate 42,045,594 of OU892278.1, read as the reverse complement.
GTCTTGCCAAGTTATACGATCCTCAGTAATCTCCAACTTTCTGTGTTTTTTTACCCCTCAGGTAAGTATTAATATGCGTACAGTTTCTCTCCCCCATGAATTTTATTCCGTACTCTTGCTTGTGCGTCTTTATATATTTTTTCGTCTCCTGTCTTATTTGAACTTAGATACTGTTGGTATTTCTTTTTGTTTGTTTGTTTTACGATAGTGTAGTCAATAATCGATTTCTGTTGTTTAGTCTAGTTTTATTTTCCCATGTGTATTCCATATTTCTTTATGCTGAAAGCATATTGCTGTGAGCATTTCTCCATTTTATTCCTTACATTTTTTCCATTAAAGTCAATCACGCGAAAGAAAGGAAGCCTTGGTGTTGGAAAAATCGTTCTTGGGAGACTATAGGCAAAATTGTACAAATGTCAAAGCTGGTCGACTTTCTTCTTCTTGCTAAAATCAAAAGGATGAGTAGAATAAGTCAACCAATAAGAATGGAGTTTTAATTAGGTACCTACCTCATTAAGCTGACAACTAAATCAACAAAAATGGTAGGTATGTTGATTTTGGTGCTTCATCACATATGACTGTCATTTTTTCAGAAGAAAGAAACGTTGGCTTAAAAGTGGCTGTTGCATATAATGAGATTTTATATAGTCAAGGACTTGAAGATGTAACCATTAGTCTGAACGACAGATCACCAGTCCAGTCTAACTTACGTGACCGTTTCGTTCCGGGACCCATCCTCTAATTTGTATTCAGTAAGCTATATGGTCTCTAAAAGCTTTGTAGCTGTATTTGATCAAGAACGATGAATGAGCTACTTAAAAACAGCATGATTGAAGGTGATACAGTGGTAACTGGAATTGGCGAAGTCTATTGCATTAAGCCAAAAACTGAAAACGCCAATCTTCCGAATACAAAAATGTCAAAAGAACTTTGGCGCAGAAGACTTGGACATTTAAACCGTATCATCATGGAACTACATAATATATACTTCGTGACAAAATGGCTATAGGATTGGATTTTTCTAACAAAAATCTTGACAATCCTTGTCCTTGTCAGTCCTGTATTCGAGGAAAACACATCTATAAACCGTTCAAAATTTACCGGAGAGAGATTTCCACCCACGAAAAGTTGGAGCTGATACATTATGGATTTGTAGATTCATGCCTGTACATTCTTGGGAGAAGTCGGATTTTTTTTTGTCTAATAGATGACTTTACGCTTCTTGACAATCTTCTGAGACAAAAAAGTGATATTACAGAAGTTTTCAAGGAATTCATACAGCAAGCAGAAAATGAATGTAACTTGAACATAAAAAGAGTCAAAGTGAAGTGACAATGGCAAAGAATTCTCAAACAATATTTTGAAGAATTTTCTATAGCAAAATGGCAATGATCCAAAGTTTTTAGTTACCTAGATGAAGAGGATAAGATGAGGGCCAGATTATACGTCATTAGCTTCCATATTTAAAAACTCGCTAGATTTATGTGTAAAATATGAAACCAGAAAATAAAAATAGTTTAATAAAAACCAACAAATTTTTGATTTGTATTATCCACTCTTACTTTTACCAATAAAAACCAATTATAATGATTTATCTCTCGAATAGTAAACTCCAAAATTATCGAATAGGATCGTTCACTCTGTCGGCCCGTTTGAAATCGTATCTGATTATTTGAATACGTAGAAAAGCTTTGTGGTTTTTATTTGACTTACTTAAGCTTGTGTTTAGTGTTTACACAATAAAAGACAGCCGCGCTGCAACGGGGCGCTACGATTTTTCTATGTATATCTATCCCGGGGTCTGTGAGTGTTTGATGTTCTCTCGTGTTTGAGTTATGACGCTGTTTGATCTGCATTTTAAAATTTCCGAATGGTATTCTGACAGCCAGAAAAGGCAAATATATAATTTCAATTGAAAATGAAATTGATATTATGATAATTATTAATTGTGTCATATGAGTTAGTGTGAAGTACCTAATCCATAAAATCTCAGTCATAAAACTATCGAATCGCGGTTGGGCATACTTGTAACTGTACTGACCGGATTCTCATACGTTTTGGGTGCCACATTAGAAAAATCTATAAATAATGTTAGCTAATACTAATAGCAATCAACCAAAATCAATTTTGTCTTATGCCACGCCGTCTGAGTGCCTCAAAAAAAAAAACACTCTAAAAAAGTCCTGATTTTTGTCAATTTTCGATTGTAGTCTCTACACGGTTGAGTATGGTGTGCCACTTCAAAAATAGCTACTACTCCTAGCAATCCACAAAAATTAATTTTGTGTAATGCCCCGCCGTCTCAGTGTCTCAAAAAAGTTAAAAATCCTAAAAAAGTCGTGATTTTTGTCAATTTTCGATTGTAGTCTACACGGTTGAGTGTGCCACTTCAAAAATAGCGGCAAATGTTTGCTACTACTCCTAGCAATTCACAAAAATTAATTTTGTGTAATGCCCCGCCGTCTGAGTGTCTCAAAAAAATTAAAAACCCTAAAAAAGTAGTGATTTTTGTCAAATTTCGATTGTCCTCCCTACACGATAGAGTGTGCCACTTCAAAAATATAGCTATAAATGTTAGCTACTAGTCCTAGCAATCCACGTAGTACGTACTAGCTAACATTAATAGCTATTTTCAAAGTGGCAAACAAACACAACCGTATAAAGACTACAATCGAAAATTGACAAAAATTAATACTTTTTTAGAGTTTTTAATTTTTTCGAGACACTCAGACGGCGCCGGTGGGGCATTACACAAAATTAATTTTGGTTGATTGCTTAGTAGTAGTGTCCAACATTTATAGCTTTTTCTAATGTGGCACAAACAAACCCCAGAATTTATGAGAATCCGGCCGGTATAGTTAATAGTATGCCTAACCGCGATTCGATAGTTTTATGGCTGAGATTTTATGGATAGCTTCACACTCACGTTATAATATCATCTGTTGTGAAATAATTGGCGACTGGAACACCCTATTGTAGTAAAATTTGAAATCTATAATAAGTATAATAACTTAATGGGTTTTTAGGGTAATCCCCAACTTGAAATCAAAACAAAAATTTGATGTATGAAGGTTGAAATTGTTGAAAATTTTGTAAGCTTGACGTGATCAAAATATCGTTGTTGTTTTTCTGGCTGCTTGACCATCATTCTTTTGCAGATTTGCTTCTCGATGTTTATTCGCCGATTTAGGGCTTGGCATCTCTTGCAATTGATCTGTTTTCACACAAACGCCTGCAGCTGAACTACTGACAATTGATAATAATGCCATAAATTCCACAGTTTTTGCATTGGTTGTGTACAACTTGAAGGAAAACCTTCTTCATCGTCAAAATTTTTATGAATGGGATTTGACTCTACCTATACTCTGTTTCCTTTTGGTTGAGAACACAGAGCCTTATTATCAAATTCCAATACACAAAAAAAGGGTCGAAAACAAAGTGAGCATTATGGGTATAATACGTAAATGTAACAGAAGCATAAACCTAGTTTCAACAATATTTCACCGACATACTCGGCTTGAATTCAATAATACTGTCATAACTTTAACAAGAGCTTAGTGCGATATTCTGGGAAATATCGTCCACCAGCGATGTTGGACGATTTACTCCTTTCACAAATTAAGAAAAAACTCACTGGACAAACAGTAATAACTTTTATTAACTTAACTATGACTTTATACAAAATTCACTTTATCACTTATCGAAACCTACTCGACAAATGTCAAATTTCAATTAAAACTAAAATTATTAGGTACTACGCGCTATTTATAATCGAAGTCGCATTCGGGATCTAGGTAGATAAACATCGAATCGAATATAATGGAAGAAAGGCGCGATGCCCGACGTAAAGGAGTGCTTAATTTCTTGGAATCCCGGATGAACCGGGAGTCGATGCTTTATCGTAACACTGCCTCCCTCCTAAATCAGATCGTGATAAGCCTTTCAAGATCGGTCGCCTTCTTTTCAATATGCCCACGGAAATAGAAACTTGTGATATTTGCAACAAAAATGTTGGGGATGATGAGGAAGGTTTATTGTGCGATAAGTGCAATGGCTGGAAACACAGACAATGTCTGTCCATTGAACAGAAGTCTTACCAGAGAATAAGTAAGTCTGCTGATAATTGGTACTGTAACAGCTGCCAGAAAAAAACACCAAAACCTGAGCAGAAAACATCTAATTATACCATTGATGATGTTATGGATGCCCTACTCAAGATGGAAAAGAAGTACAGTATACTTTTCCAGAAGTACAAGGAACAGATTAAAGCCAATGAAGACCTTAAGGATGAGATAAGTGAAATAAAGTCTGAAATGAATAGAAGGGATCAGAGGGACCTGAAAAATAATCTTATTATTCATGGGATTCCTTATCAGACTGATGAAAACCTGTCACAATTGATAAGAAAAATAAGAACTGAACTCCGAGAAGACATAAATGGCAACTTTACCGCATTTAGAGTTGGATCTAAAGAAGAAAACAAGAGTGTGCCTATAAAAGTATGTTTCCAGGATGATGAGGATAAGAAGAGGATGGTAAAGTCACCAAAAAAATACAATATCAATGCCAAGGCCTTGGGATATACTATTGACTCCAAGGTACACTTAAACCATGACCTCAGCCAATAAAATTTAGATCTATTTAAAAAAACACAAACATTTCGTAGGGAAAATGGCTATCAATATTTATGGTTCAATAACAATACCATTCTGCTAAGGAAAGAGGATTTTCGATTATTAAGGATGCAGATTTAAAAAACTTGAAGAAACAAAATTAAGTTTGGTTTATATAAATATACAAAGTATGAGAAATAAGTTTGATGAATTATCTTGTTTTGTAAAGGCATATAACTATGACATAATATTGTTGGATGAAACATGGCTTTCTGAAGACGAAACAAATTTGTTTGAATTGCAGGGGTATCAATCTGTCCATTTTTGTAGAGAGAAAAGGAGGGGAGATTCATCTATATATGTGAGGGATAACATAAAACTTAAATTACTTAATAAAACTAAAAAAAAATGATAATTTCAGTTGGGTCTGTATTCTGATTGGTAACAGTAATCTAAAACTTAGTCTTTTATATCGTCCACCATCTTTTCCATATAATGAGTTGTTAAATAAAGTTGAAAACATTATAAAATCCTTTCCTGAAAATCACATTATTATTGGCGATTTTAATTTAGATTTGTTGGATAATAATAATACCCAAATAATCAACTATAAAAATGTATTATCACCTACTAATTTTTACATAAAAAACAAAATTAACATTTCAAATGCTACAAGGATTACCAATAATACAAAAACGCTGATAGATCATGTACTAACTGATTTTAGAGCTAAAAATAAATGTACAGTTTCAGTAGAGTCTAATACGCTTTCTAATCACGAGAAGTTGATTGTTCATATTAAGGAAAAAATTAAAGTAGCTAACTCTAAAACATATTTTGCATCTAAGGGTATTAACTTCAACAAGTTCAAGAGGGTTTTTGAACAACAAGCAAATGGCGTAGATATTGACTCGTTTCAGCGTCTTATTGATGTAATTTTAGCTAGTAAATCGGTAGCCCAATATGAAAAAGAAATTAAGTGCCTAAATAATAATACCTGGGTAACCGAGGATTTACTAAGGTTAATCAAGGAACGTGATAGAATGTATGTTAATATGCGCAATAATAAAAATAATGAAGATATAGCTAGGCAATTCCGAATTTTAAAAAACAAGGTCACCAACAAAACAAAATCACTAAAAAATTTACATTTTATGAAGAAATGGAATCATGCTGGGTCTAATGTTAAAAAACAATGGAAAGTTATTAATGGTTTATTGAACAAGAAAAATAGCAATTCGGATACTATTAGGGAACTTAATGTGAATGATTATATAATTGATGATCCTGTTGAAATTGTAAATTGTTTAAATAGTCATTTTGCTGAAATAGGTAAAAAAATTGTACATGAGGTAGAAGCAGAGGTGCGGAACCTACCACAAACTGGTCGAAACATACGTTTTGATGAAATACATTGCGCAAATAGTCTATACTTAGAACTGACCACCGAACAGGAAATAAAGGAAGTAATTAATGGCTTAAAACGTAACTCTGCTCCAGGTGATGACGGGATTACGGTTTCTGATCTTCTTAATTTGGGTGATTCTCTGATTACTATTCTTACAAAATTGGTTAATAATGTTCTTATCTCTGGCATATTCCCAGAGGAGCAAAAGGTCAGTAAAATAACACCAATATTTAAGTCAGGCCCACGGGATTCAATGAACAACTATAGACCGATTAGTGTTATAAGTGTATTATCAAAAATTATTGAACAGATTATCAAAGGGAGAATTCTTGGTTTTATTGATAAATATGTTCACAATGATAAATATCAGTAAGTATGGATTTTTGAAGAGCAGTAACACTCTGAGTGCCACTATGGATTTTGTAAATAAAATAAGTACAGAAATGGAAAATAAAAAAATGGTGGTTGCTGTTTTTATAGATCTGAAAAAGGCTTTTGATGTGGTCAGTAGAGATGTCTTATTGGAAAAATTGTACAACATGGGTTTAAGGGGAAGTATTCACAGACTTATAGGATCATACTTAAGGGATAGACGACAATATGTTAATGTTAAACAGTTGTTCAGCGATACGGAGCTGAGTGAGTGTGGGGTGCCACAGGGTTCTGTACTGGGACCTTTGGTGTACTCACTACATGTGCTCAGTCTCAGGTGTGCTGGGTTGGCTGGGCAATACTTTGCGTACGCGGATGATACAGTTTTAGTTTATAGTGAAGAGAATCTTGAGAGGGTGGAAGATATTGTAAATCAGGATCTAGAAATATACACTAAATGGCTATGGTGCAATAAATTAAAAATTAATATATCTAAAACAAATTTCATTTTCTTTAAGCAAAAAAACAAGATTTCACGGGATCCGATAATTAAAATAAATAATGTGTCAATTTCAAAGATCTCACATGTAAAGTATTTAGGCCTTATTATAGATGAAAACTTAAATTGGAAAGAACATTTACTACATGTAACAAATAAAATTATCCCAATGGTAGGAGCTATATATAGAATTAGAGATTATTTAACTTATAATAGTAGGATGAATGTTTACAATTCTTTTTTTTTGTCTCATCTTAGATACCTGATTCCTGTATAGGGCACTTGTGGACAGGCTGACTTCAGCAAAATGCAAACTTTACAAAATAAAGTATTAAAGGTTTTATTTGGATTGGATTGACTCACTCATACTGTTGACCTATATAAGGGGTTGGGTGTCTTTATGTTGAATAAGATACTTCAGCTTGAACAATGTAAATATGTATATAAGGTTACATAGAATATGCAAAAGTGTAACACTAACATTACCTCTATTGAGGGTGTGCACGAGCATTTCACAAGATCATTCCATAATTTTCAATTGGGTAATTATATTAGGACTAATAAAGGGTTATATAACCCAATGTAACAGGCAATTAAAACATATAATTGTTTGCCTGACACAGTTAGGGATGTGAATACGGTGGGCAAATTTTCATATGGGCTGAAACGGTACTTAGTAGTAGATTAAGTAGGTAATTTGTTATGTTTGGGGTGTGATTGAAAGTTATATATGTATATATATTTTTTTTGTTAATCTGTTGATTTTTTTTTTCTGTGGAACTTTTTATTAATGTCTTAAGATTTTACACACTGTTGATTATTGTTTAGTTTTATATCCTTGGTACCAGTGTTAAAGCACTGATTGAAGGTTTAGTTTATTTATTGTAATGCTATTATGAAGTAATAAAGAATTGGTTTAAAAAAAAAAAAGATGCTGAAAACTAAGTCATGTAACGTAACACCAATACCTACTCAAAAGTGGAGACAGATGTACCTAACATTGAGAATTACAGACCAGTTGCTAAAACTCTAAAACATCAATTTTTTCAAAAGTTTTTGAAGCAATTATCACTGATAGCATTACACCTCTATTCAAGAACATCATCATACCAGAGCAACATGGATTTGTCAAGGGAAAATCCACAGTTTCAAACCTGTTGATTATGGAGCAAACCTTAAACCTTGTTTGGTGCCTAGGAGGAAGGTCGAATGTCATGGTAGATGTAACTTACACAGACACAGTGGATGTAATTTACATAACAAGTACTGTTGAGATCCCACCGCTGCCACCACACCAATGTTGTGATCTGATCACCAATGTTGTGATCACTGTCACCAATGTTGTAATTTTAATAACTTCAATAATTTAAATAACTTTTACTTTTGTTTGGGAAAAATATCTTTATTTGTTGTTATGGTACAGGGTGTTGGTTCATAACTGGAACACTCAGTAACTTTTCTATTATTGAAAATAAAGGACATGTTTAAATTGGAAAATTTCTTGGTAAATTGCGACGATCTTAATCCCTACAACGATATTTTTTTGTCGCCATAGGTATACAGGGTGCGCCAAAAAAGTCATTTTTTCAAATAGAACGACCTGTATATTTTTGCATTTTTAAAATTCTTAGAAAATTAGCTTCACAAAAATATCAAACACTACTGGATAACAAAAATATATAGGGCGTTCCATTTAAAAAAAAAAATACCCTTTTGGCATATCCTGCATACCTATGACGACAAAAAATATCGTTATAGCAATTAGGGTTGCAATTTATCAAGAAATTTTCCAACTTAAACATGCTAATCATTTTCAATAATAAGAAAGTAACTGAGTGTTCCAGTTATAAACAAACAACCAGTACAAAACTCTTACTCGCCACGATGGTTCTAACTCTAGTCTATTTTTCTGTTGGCTCCCGCTTCCTAAATACTAATTGTTATCTTGATGAAATAAACATTAAACAGCTAATTATATTTTCGATTCAGAAACTTGTATTTTTAAAAAACATTTATTTTATTAATTAAAATGCAGAGGTGACAAAAAAATATATGTGGATCAAATTGCTGCGACGTAAAAGTCGTTAACAAATGAACCTGAACTATAGTCTGGCTAAAAATAAAAGAATGAGCTCCAGAAGCTCTGTACGCTGTATTTATAAGAAATAACTGCTGATGCCAGCATTTACGTAGGCGGAATGGTGGTACATTAAGTATTCGCCTTTAAAAATTACAAAATACCTGCCTGCTGCGCTCGGCCGTATTTAAAATTGGGCTTATAGCTTTTAAATGATCAGGCGAATGCAATAGGAATCAAAGAGAGAGTGACATAACGGGCGTAATTGTGTAAGATAAAGAGGCACATTTGCTCTCATATGTTCCATCACGTCGACGGTCGGCAGCGTCGCCAGATCCTCGATCGATCGATATAGGTATTTATGGGAATGGAACCAGAGCGCTCAGAATTCGAGATTTTATTGTCTTTTTTCAATCGCGTTTATTAAAGAAAGACGAAAAACAAAAGGCCTAGAGTTGTTGAGGTGCCCAGATTTATTTTTCATAAAACAATTACTAAATTGTCATTGTGCACTCGATTGTTTTTGTTTTGATTTCGATTCCCTTGCTCAGGAAATCATTTCTTCAATTTCTAGTGATAGATTGACTTTCGAAAAACGGCGCTGTCCCTCTAAATTTGACCCACCTGTAGAAAAGCTCACGAGCCGCGCCTGCAGAGGCGTACGCTTATAATTAACATTGGAATTGGAAAGGAGAATTATTAATATAATGATAACCTAGGGATATACAATATAACTAGCTTAATGGGGTTGTTTTTAGTTACAAACGATATTAAATTGATTTAAACATGAATAAACAAATTAGGTTTTGACTTTAGAATTACTTCATTACAAAAAACTTTATCTAGGGCCCAGAAAAATATACCTAATTAGGATAATTGATGATGACTAAATAATTATTGTTGCTAGAAAAATAAAATTAGGGCATGGAAAATAACCATCCATAATATGATGTGAATAGGTTATTCATGTATGGAATATACAGGGTGGAATTTTTAAATGGAATAAATTCACTATCAGATAGCCTGTTCATGTTTTGAAAAAATAAAAAAAAGGGGTCCCTTTATTTTTAGTTTGGCACATTTTTTCGGCCTTTTCATGGAATTTACCCCTCTCTTAAGGGTAAAAACCACCCCCAACTTTTTTTTTTTTCAAATGTAAAGATATGTATTGTGATAGCTTGTTAGAATGGGCATAAAGAAAGGAATATGACCCATTATTTACTTTTGCATTTCGGTGATCTAAACTGCTGGACACTTGAACTTACACATACAGATTTTTAGGCAAAATTCAAAGTTTCATATTTTCGACAAGAATGAAGTTTTTTTAATGTGGTTTGTACAGTTTAATAGCCTGTTTCTTCCGGATAAAGCTACTTGTTGTAATTTTTTTATAGAACCCCAGGGTTGTGATATACGGGGTGATAAAGTAGGTGATGTAAAAAATCAAAATGTTTGCGTTTGAACGATCGGCATACGGTGCACGTGAGAGCTATGGATCGGCCCTATCATTCAAAAATGGAGAATTTTGAGGGCTAAGAAGACCTTTAGATCTCACTTACACCGTATGACGATCGTTTTAATGGATTTTATTTCATAAATATGGACTGGTATGCTCGGCATTCGTTATATAGGGTTATCCAAGTTCAGCTTGATAAAATAAATTTTAAAAAAAGACATTAAAGCTTGAGAGCACATTATATACCTAGGTAGAGAAGCTGGTCATTATAATGCGTGAGGTATATAATGACTTTCTCTACCAAGAGATATATAGAATTTTTTTTACTACTGTTAGTAGAAAATAAAAAATAGGTTTGAAACCTGTGCTCAAATTATTTTCTCTTGTCGGTTGTGCTGCCCTCTATCAACAGCTTACTGTAATTTCCTATAATGTATATACAGGAACCTGCTTTTTTTTAAATTGACGTATGAAATTGAAATTAAACCAATAGAAACCTGTTATGACAATATCCTTGCGTCATGACGTCATTTTCATTATTGACCTCTATATTTATATATATGTATTTTTTCATTATTTTCATTATTAACCTAGGGAGAGAAATTCATTTTTTTCCCAGAAAAATTGATGGAATAATGACTACTTCTCAGGTTCGTAGTAAAAAAAAGTTTTTATGGCATTATAAGGTGTGGTTTTTGCCATTATGTGTAAATTAAAATATCATTCGAATATCCTCCACGGGACTCCTGCAGAACTCAATCCTGTTGAGGTAATTTTGGCAACTTTTTGGCACATTTCAGGCATATCCCGGTCATAACTTGACGAATATTGTTTTTCAACTCGTCATTCGTTAGAAGGCTGTTAGCATAAACACGATCTTTCACATATCCTCACAAGAAGAAGTCCAACGGTGTTAGATCACAGGACCGTGTTGGTCAATTCACATCAGCCAATCTCAAAATTACTCGTCCTGGAAACTTTTCTTTTAACAAAACCCGATTATCTCGTGATGTGTGACTTGTGTTTCCGTCTGCGGTGGTAAAACGATCCATATTCTAAAATGGCATCCATCCAACTAAACAACTACCTGTTTTGTTACTTTTTGGCAGTGGGCCTATGGTTTATAACTCGATATCGGGTGCACAAATTTTGAGATTTTTTCAGACTTGGAAACCTCATTTTACGAAGATTTTTCAAAGTCTGCAATCAAATGGTATTTAATAGTAGATTATACCACGAGTCAATAATGGAATGTTACTCCCTCGCCGCTAACGCGGCTCACTTCGTAATAATCCTCGGGAATAATAGCCATTATTGCGAGTAGTATACTCTACTTTATTTACGACAAATTAATTTATTTGAGATTTTCGATGAAGAAATCACATCCGTCTCATAATTTTCAATACAAATCCACAAGCACTACACGTTTGACACTGACACTTTTGTGGAATAATGACCATTAATCCCGCTACTCGTCATTAATCCCTGGAGGAATAACATATGTCATTATACTGCTAAAATCACAAATATAATACGCACATTATACATAAGTCGTAAATAAATTAATTTGAAAATAAACGACACTCAATAAATTATAAAAAAAAATGTGCATTGCCGTACACCTGGTAAAAGTGAAACTTCTATCGCTTCGTATTGGGTGTACCTATACGTCGCTCAACTTTTGCGGCATCAGAGTTCTACCGCGCATATGCACGTCACACTCTCTTTTCTCTTCTATTTTCTAGTATTCAGTGAATACGTGGATCGCTCTCTTTTGCTTGTACAATTCTTCCCAAACTATTCCCCCTTCGAGCAACTGAGAATTTGAACAGTTTGAACTTAGCGAACGAGTGGGAGTTAAAGACAAAGGACCGCATAAAAGGAAGACGCGTATAGCCGAAACTGCGTGTATTAGCTATAGCTCTCTTTTTTCTGCTCTCTACCTCTCTACTTTGTGTTGCAACGAAGGCCTGTGTTTTAGGTATGGCTATCCCTCTCTCGAAATTATATATTCTTTCTCTCTCGTGTAACGAAATAGACCTACATGTGACACGTTTTGGAAATCACTCTCCATTCTCGTCTAAATATCGGACCGCCGCTGAAGAAGTTTCATTTCAAAAAAAAAATAAAAAAAATTGAAAAGACCTAATACCTTGTTGGTCCTTCTGCTCGAAGTTTTACTTCCCGACATCGATTGGGAAGAGTATCCACAAGATTTCCTATAAAATCTTGTGGAATATTCTCCCACTCTTCGCGTATGGCCTCAATAAGGTCAAAACTCGAAATTCCCCATTTTTTAATGATCTGATCCTCAGATCTCACGTACAGGGTGTTTCAAATTCGAGCCACGTCATTGGGATCTCGGAAACGGTAAGAGATACAGGGTTGGTCAAATTAGGCCAAAGTTACGTAATTTAATGCTTAACAAAATGCCGCTTTGATAATTAGGATATTCCGAATACTTCCGGAGATATCCGGGAAAAATAGAAATTTTGCAAAATTGTTTTTATTTTTTCTTGACTTTATTTGAAGTGATATTTTTGAAAAAAATTGTCACTTCATCATAGCCACTTTTTCTTCCCTGCAAAATGCTACCATCAAATTTAAAATTTGACGTTTCGTCTTTGGCCCTCCATCCATCATCAACTTAATTTTTTTAAATAAGGACCCCTATTTTTTATTTTGGATTTTATAATCTTCTGATGTCCCAAAACCAATGGCGTATTGCACTTATTCGAAAAATTTATATTATTGGCACTTAACATGAGAAATAAATGTGTTAGAGAGAGACAGAGATGAGAATGGTGGTTCAAGGACGAAACGTCAGATTTTAAATTTGATGGTAGCAATACTTGAGTTTTGAAAATAGGAGACCCTGTATAAGATTATATGAGATTGGATAATAATATATGAGAATATTTTATGTACAGTGGCGGCCATTGGAGTTAGCACAAATTTTTGAACGCTCTTTGTATAAAGCCAAAGCTGGCACAATTTTGGCATTAACGGTTTGTTAAAAAAGTCAAATCCACAGGTCAAATCGTTGAATGCAATAATTCAAGGTGCATTCAAAAATTTGTACCGAGATTTGTACCAATTCCAATGGCCGCCACTGTACTGCAATGATCAACTCCGGAAAAGCTCCCATCTTGACAATTAGATTTTTAGCAGATTTTAGAATGTATTGCTGGACATTCTTTTAGATAGTTAGCTCCTCCTCATCCGTCAGTCTCATTCTCATTTTCAAGTCGTGGACAACCTTGCAGTGGCGATGCGTGACAAGCAGTCTGGGGGGGGGGGTAAATGGTACTTGGTTCAGGGGGCGCCCCTCCGTGTTTTTTTTGGCAAATTTTAAGGCCATTCACTTTTCCAGAACAATTATCTCCTTTGTGGGGAAAAAAAATTGTATTTTTTTCAATATACTTTGTATTTTCTTTTGGGCATCGTGATTTTTCTCTTGATTCTTCGATCCTGGGGGGGGGGGTGATTCCCCCCATTTCCACTCGCGACGCGACGCCCCTGCAACTTTAAGTTTTTCGGTTTTTCGATATTTAAACAAATCCCTGACCCAAAATCGTTTTAAGGTTCGATCTGAAAACGGAAGGAGTTGAAACTATTTTAACTTTATCCGACGTTGGACCGGCCTATCACGTGTATGGTAGTCATACATGGTTTCTTTTTTTTTTTGAGGAAAATATATGAGAAATGGTCTCGTATTGAACATGTTAATATGAGATATGAGAAACAGTTAAAATATATGAGTCTCATATCAAAAATAGGAGGTCTGGCAACCCTACCTTTCATGAGTACCTAATTGTTCTTTTTTATATATAGGGTTTAATAAAATCATTCAGACGATTTCAAACTACTAACCTGGCAGAATATGAAGACAAAAAATGTTGTCAAGTAGTATTCGGTAAAATCAAAGAAAGGTACTACAAAATGATGGAACAAGAATGGTAACAAACATGCTAAGGTCGGAACGTCCTAAAAGAAAATGATGGGATTGAGCTCCCAGCTTACCAATCACCACATATGGATGCTGGGGACTAAGTGCGGGCCTAGGTGCTCCAGAAGAAGCTCAAAGAAACTTACAATTTGGCAAAGCAGCGCCACAGTTTGCGCAAACACTAACAGGATCTTGCTGTAGTCGTTGCCAGTTGCCACGTGCCCGTGCTGCGCTGATGACGCGACGGCGATTCAGCGCAGCTCAGTGACTCTAGGGCGTGTTACGGATTGATGCTCGATGTAGCGAGCGGAGCGATTCCAGAGCATCGTGACGTCAGGCAGTGCATTCTGGCCAAACCAAATTTGCTTGTGCAGTGTGAATTATAAAAATTAAAGAGTATTGAAATATATGCTAGTCCTGCTATTAAACAAGTCGATGTTTTTAGTATAGTGGGCTTTTAATTTTTTATTATAAATTAAAGGCCAGCAGTTGGCCTTCATTCTCTAGTGGCCCGTAGGACATGACCTAATTGTCCTAACGGATAAAGTGTCCCTGAGAAAAAGTGGCTATGATGAAGTGATATTTTTTTGAAATATCACTTCAAATAAAGTCAGGAACAAAAAAACAATTTTGTATTTCGGTTTTTTCCGGATATCTCCGGAAGTATTCGGATTATGCTTAATATCAAAGCGGCATTTTGTTAAGCATCAAATTACGCAACCTTTCCCCGATTCAACCAGGCCTGTATCTTTCACCGTTTCCGAGATCCCAATGATGTGTCTCGAATTTGAAACACCCTGTACCTACATGTATGCTGATCATTTTCGGATGGATTTTTATTCATAAATATCGATTGGTATGCTCGGCATACGTTATACTATCATTCTAAAGCTCGTTTTTCTTTTGAACAATAAACAATTAACTTCTTCAGTGCAAGTCCTGCAGTCACCCGCTAATTTTTTTTGCCGGTTGACAAGCATATCAATAATTACCAGAACCTCAGAGGGCATACCTTATACTATCGTTGTACTTTCTACGGTCTATTACGGTATTTTGAAGACTTTGTTGCCATATTTTGACGTTTAATGGTATATCCAAGGCCAAAGGACTTGAATCCAAAAAGTGACAAAAACGTCTAGAGGTATTGATGTTACCTTGGTAACAAACCATATTGTAATAACTACAATTTTTTCCGAAATGGCACAAACGCAAACATTTTGGTTTTTTACATCACCTACTTTATCGCCCCGTATATCACCCCTGGGGTTCTATAAAAAATTTACAAGTAGCTTTATCCGGAAGAAACAGGCTATTAAACTGCACAAACCACATTAAAAAAACTTTATTTTTGTCGCAAATATGAAACTTTGAATATTGCCTAAAAATCTGTATATGACGTTCGAGTGTCCAGCAGTTTAGTTATGTAATTATTTTTGACATTAATGCGCTATTTGAGGGTTGAGAATCCGGGCATCAGGCATCAAATAGTGTGTTAACGTCAGAAATAATTACATAACGTTTCAAATGGGGTTTGGTTCGCATTAGGGTTCTTCCAAGAAGAAATGCTGAAGATATTCAACAATTTTAACCGTAAATGTGCCAAACTAAAAATAAAGAGACCCGTTTTTTTTTAATTTTTCCAAAAAATAAACAGGCTCTCTAATACTGAATTTATTCCATTTAAAAATTCCACTCTGTGTTCACAACAGTACAGGATGATCTACTATAAATGTCACCCCGTTCTAACTTTTTCATTTGACATTTTTGACGAAAGTGTCAAATACAAAAGTTTCAAGAAATTGTCGAAAGTTTTCAACTAAGTCAGTTTTAGGCATACAGGGTGCGTCAAAAAAGTGCAGCAGTGTCAAGTTATATTTTTTTAAATGGAACGCCCTGTATATTGTGCTCTTATTTGTTAGTCCCTTTTAACCTAATTTTAACGATATATGATTTGATATGTCTACCTTCAATAGTTATAGGAAAAAACATGAAAACTCCTTTCAAGGTTTCATATTGAAAAAAGAAAAATTATAGGTACCATTTAAGCTTTGAACAATATTTTTTATAAACAGTTTATTTTTCAAATTTTATTCATCAATATACAAGGTGAAATATTATAATGAATCCAGATATCTAAGTTATTATTATTATTTTTAAAAAAATAACACTGAGACCTATAGGAAGGAATTTTCGCGTTTTTCCCTATAATACACCAAGCAAATCTACATTTTTGAGTGAAGTGTTTCCGAACAGTTATTTTAAAACGGTAATCGATAGCTCTTCTATAGTGTAGAATGAAAATCCAAAAGTCCCAAAAAATCGCATGTGAGCTAAAGTCGCCATTTTGGAAAACATGGCCGCCAGCGTTTTTTCTCTTTGACAGTGATATTTCACTTATCGTTGGTCAACAACCATCGTACGTAGACTTCAGAACTATCAGTAAATTTTTTACCTTTTTTCATTAAATGCGACAGGGAAAAAGAATATGAGCTGTTGGATCCCTAGATTAGAACGCCAATGGCCACCTGACATCACACCTGTTTTTGCCATGAGCTTCACTATCCAATTTTTCGCCTATATCGTCTTTTTTCTTTTTACTCGCAATTATAATTGACTTGACTGCAATCTTTTCGCTCCCACATTAACCACTCCACTTTCACTTAATGGCTTCTTAGAAAATAAACAAATATTTAAAGCATCCATTTTCCAGTTATGCAAGTATTGTTACTATGGTTGAACCAAGTCCAAGCAGCAGTAATGACATAACTGGTCATTTTCATTATAACCTATCAAATGTCCTCCGTGCATGCCCACTAGTCCTGGATAGGGATTCTAATTACTCGAAGTCGAAGGATGCGACTTGGAAATAACATTGATGTTGCACGAGACGCTCGACTCGTATCGACTAGTGAAATTGTAATCCGGCTGCTGGTAGAGCGTTTCAAGCAATAGGATGGCTGCATTACCAGCTGGTGTTTGTTTACAATTTAGGTTATTTAATGTCATTTACTGCCGTTTGTATTTGGAAATGGTATAGATTTACGATAAAAATTTGGTTTCACTTGATGCTAGGCACGGAATTAAATTATTTATCTTCAAAACTGCTAAATTTAAAACTTGTTTTAACTAGGAAAAACTGGTTAAACGTGGTAGCTGAATTATCACTGTTTGAAAGAAAGACGTTAATGGCGGCCATGTTTTCCAAAATGGCGACTTAAGCTCACATGCGATTTTTTGGGACTTTTGGATTTTCATTACCTATACACTAAAAGATCTATGGATTTCCACTTGAAAATAGCTGTTCGCAAACACTTCACTAAAAAGGCTATAATTATAGAAATTTGCCTGGTCTATAACTATTGGAGATAAACCGAGAGATAAACAAATCAAACCATATATCGTTGAAATTAGGCTAAAGGGGACTCACAAATAAGCGCACAAAATACAGGGTGTTCTATTTAAGAAAAAAACTTCACACTGCTGCACTTTTTTGACGCACCCTGTATGCCTAAAACTGACTTAGCTGAAAACTTTTGACAATTTCTTAAAACTTTTGTATTTGACACTTCTGTCAAAAACGTCAAATGAAAAAGTTACCAGGAGGTGACATTTATAATAGATCACCCTGTACATAAAGTAAGGCTTTATTGTATGAATAATTTTCGAGGTATTTAAATAATGAGTCAATAAAGTGTGGTTATGTGAGTGTTATATAGGTACATGATTTTATGTACGATTGTGACTGGTTTTTATTAAAAATTTAAAAAGTTGAATGAAAAAATTAAAATTCAAGTATACCTGTTTCACCTTGGCAGGTTGTCAGGAATGTCAGGTAGGTAGTCCAGGTAGGCGATAAACCTTGCGTTCGGTATTTTGCTCAAAGAGCAGAGCGTGCTGAGCGGAGCCGTAATCACGTGACCAGTGAGCGAACAGAGCAGTTGAACGCTGAATAAAAGTGCCAGAAATTTTAATAAACGAACGCGAATGAGGTTGCACCGAGTACACTTTTTAAATAAACGAACGGTAAAGTCAAGCTCGGAGAACTCGGACCAAAATAACGAACGCACGGAAAGTAGCACTTTATTTTACTAGTAAAATAAAACTTTATTTTACAGAAAAATAAAGTGCTACTTCATTGACGCGAAACTGTTCTATTAATAGGTAGTACCTACTTTATTGGTCCATCGGACATAAATATATTTTGATTTGATTTGATTTGATTATTCCCAATTTGAATTCTATAAACGCTTTTTGGGCAGGCGTGATTTTCCCGAAAAGATTAATTAATTTATAGTTGGCACCTCAGGAACCGATGGCGTGCCCGAAGGGCTCGGCACAAATTTGATATCTATGTTCTCAAGATTCTCAAGAAGAAAAAAACGAATTCTTAGCACACTTTTTCAATAGTTTATGATTTGAACTTGATACCGAGCCGAGCCCTTTCGTTCTTATGAAACCATTGCTAATTTGAGTTTTAAGTATGTTGAGTTCTCTGAACACACTATACAGTCCCTTGAAAAGCTCAACTATTGTATAATCTGAGTAATTATTGCTTTAGGACCTGTGGCGTACCCGAAGGATTCGGCATAATTTTAAGATTCAAATTCACACCAAAAGAAGAATATCAAACTTTCAAAATTTTTTGAGGTTTTGAAGCAGTCAGTTTAGTTTCAATTGATGTTTTAATAAGAATGAGATCACTGCCTCGACAAATTCAACCCCATTATTCCAGGAATAATTTAAAATTAAATCAAATCGTTCCCTAAGTGACATGAAAAATGCATGTTTTGGAATTGTCAACCTATATAGCATTAAAATTTGATCAAAATTAGGTTAAATTACCTTGAAGTAGTTGTGCAATTCGAATAAACTTTCTTCAATTTTTCGAAATTTTCGGTGAATTTGTTTAGGTTTCAAACAATAAGAATGCAATTTTCAGATAGTTTTCAGGGAGTACAACATGATATATTGTAGTCTTCAAGCTTTCTCGAAATAAAATACAACAAAATAATATGTAATTATGGGTATCTTTTATTATATTTATTTATCATTTTCACATAATTATTCTATTGACTAGAATTCAACAAGGTATAAAACTTTTCAATACAATATTTAAAATTCTCGATTTTCAATCTACGCACTGCTATTCGTATTTCCTTCTTTTGAAACCACCAAGTGAGTCCAAAATTACGTCACCATTCTAAAGCTTCTGCACTATTTTAAAAAAACCCTTAAGACTTTTTTGTTTCATCCATCCTTCTAACGAAAAAGTAGTCAATAGCAGAAAGAGCAAACGCATTATTAATCGCGTTCATTTTCCTCTTCATTTGGTGCCTCTTGTCTTTTTTAGCAGAGATATTTTTAAATGGAGGTTGTGTACTAGAAGGGTGCAAATAATCATACAAACTCCACATATGATTATTATTAGTTTTCCTTTTAGCCAATCTTGTTGTTGTGGTGGGTTGTTCTGTGGTAGTTGTACTGGTTGTGGTTGAAGCTCTAGAAGTTTCAAAAAATTCTCCTACCAATAATTTATTTGGTTTCGTGTATCTGTAATCGCTTAAATCACTAGGGGTCAAATCAGGCTTGGTGGGAAATAATGTTTCCACGTTGTTCGATGGAACAGCATCAGATTGCATCGATGCGGTGGGCTGATGGTAAGATGAAGAGTAATCGGAATCTCCTGGGTTATTTTGAGGTTGTTCGACGTCGTCAGGAAAACAGCACACCATTGGAAAAACGCCATCGAATCCGCACTCTTGTCTCCTCAAAAATAGTACCACGGAACGGGATAGAGGTCGCTTGAGGCCTGCTATGAGTTTCATGTAGGGGCTGCATTCGGTAAGACGAACGCAAATGCCTGATTCTCTGCAGGACGGGTAAGCTTGACGGATACCCCGGTAACCTGAAATTGATAAGGAAGAGATTAGTTAAATGAAACGAGGCAAAAACTAACAAAAAAATTTAAAATAAAAAAGTAAAATAATGACCGAAGAAATGAAAAATCTTTCATAAAGGCACGAATGACCATCAAAAGCTCATTTTTGTTCAAAATATCTATAATACTTAGTTGATTTATTGTACCTAATAATTAGTGATCAATATTTATTCAAGAAACAACCTGAATATAAGGCAACATTTTAGCTCTTTATAATTTTACTAAAAAAACATTTCTCCAAGTGACTTTGGATATGTTTTATATCGATAACCAGATAAACTTTGTCATGCCTCTCAAAGAGGCAAAGCGAAAAAATTTAAACAATACCAAAAAAAAAATTCTAAACTTACCATAAACAAAATCAATGCAGCAAATAATAATAAACACCAAGAACAAGGTTGAATACATTTTTCCTTTTTAAATAAACACTTTTTTCACAAAAGACAAAATACTAAAAATATCTAGGTACACTTTACTGTACGAGATTCAAACTCAAACTAACTCTTCCAAAACCTCCCAACACCCATTTTATTTTCAAATTTTATTATGATTATGATTATGGTAAACATCTTTTAAATTACCCTAAAATTTCCCACGCCCTATGTGGGGAAATTTGTCATATTTTACAACCCCAACAGTACGTGCCTCAGGTAGATAATTTAATGCTGCCTTATTGGTGTTTGTTTATTTGTCTGATGCCTCCTTAAGACGAACCTCATTATTAAATTGTCTCGCAAGTTGGAATTCCCCATTGGTTTGATGATTTTTGAATTTTATATTACATGGAATATTAAATTGGGTTTTTCCGAAATTATTGTTTCAAAAATAAATTGGGCCTTCGTAAATTAAAAAATAATCAGAACTTTGTGGATTTGTTTTTGATTAGCTGAATACCTGGCGACATCTCTTAAAGATTCATTTGAAAGCTTGGAGAATGTGTAAAGGAACGATAATGAATGGTCGCTTTAGTTGAGCTAAATATTTATAGATGACGCCGCTTGTTATTTTTAACCACAAAAAAACGATTTAAAAAAATTGTCTTCACCACAGAAGGTAATTGGATTGGATTTATTTTATAAGCAGAAAAAAAAAACTAAAGCTATTTTCGGTTATAATTTATGCATGAGGAAGCATCTCTATTAACCACAATCCGCAATAATTCGATAACTTTTTTCATCTTTAATGCCTAGATACCCAGTTTCTTTCAGTTTTATAATTTATGGTTGTTGATTTTTAGGTCAATAATGGTCTCTTCTTTCATCAATCAATGATGTAATGATTTGTTATTATGTAGTTGTTTTTTGTTGTTGCAAGTTTTTATCGGGATTATTAAAAAAATGGGCTAGACTTTGTTGGTTTATTGAATTTTTAGGAACTTTCAAAATACATTCTCTTTGGGCAATATTTAGTTTTTATATTTATTTGTATCGTGAGAAATTACTTTTTTGATTTCTGCTTGGACAAGCTTTTGCAAAGGATTATAGGTTTACTCCTTATGGCAATAATCGCAGATTTATTTCAGTCAGTTAAAAATAGAATTTTACTGGACTAGGCCAATAATTTTTTTTTATTGCATACTTCTTCCTGTATCTTCATTTCTTTATAAAACACACCTTTACTTACTTACTAATTGGTTCAATTGAGTCCGAAAAAGGAACTTTTGCAATACTGAGTGCGCTAAAATCAAATTTCACCGATCCACATCTCAGCCCGCAGACAGCACACAAAGTCTCAAAGACGTATTTTTTAGGTCTGAACGTCTGAATACCAAAAAAAATACGTTGTTTTGAAAATGTCCATAAGATACGTAAATCCACATCTTAAGGAAAACTAAGCCTAAAAGTAAATAAAGGTTTATGTATTGAAAAGAGATTCAAAGACGTCTTTGAGACATCCTGTTGAAGACGTCCTTAAAATGTTTAAGTCTCAAAAACGACTTTGGGCAGACGTCTGAAAGACTTTAATAAGCCTTTTGGAAAGTTCAAAACACATAAAATTAAATTCAGGAATTCCAAAAGTATTCTGTAGCGCTTTAGAACAGTTTGGAAACTTCAGAACCATTTTAAAATGCTCCAATACATACAAAAACCTATTTATAATTTTCAAAAGCATTTTAGAACAATTCAGCAACTTGAAACGCATTTTAGGACGCTTCAAAATACTCAAACATTCTAAAATCTCCAGAAACATTTTGAAAAGCATCAGAATCTTAGAATTCAAGTTAAAAGTTACAAAACGCCTTTCAGAATGCTTTCAAGAGCGAATTTAGATTGCTGTAGAACCACAGACCTTTAATAAGCATTCAAAATAGTTCAAATGCAAATTAGAATTTTCAGGAGCATTTTTTTTGGAACAATTTAGCAACTGCATAGTTATTTAAGAACAAAGGGTCATTTGCATCCACTTAAAGTATCGTACGGAAAATTAACGTAACGGAACTGAGAAGGTGTGTGTTTACAATGAAATTAATTTTCCTACGTGTAATCATAAATGACATTGATAATCACAGACTTAAGTTCAATCCAATAACATTTCACTAATGGACCGGCCCTGGCCATATTCTCAAACAGTGTTTGTTTACAGCCAACAATAGAAAGATAGGTCCGAGAGAGATGGAGCTATTTGAGGCAAACACTCATATTTATATCTAAGGGCCATAATAGATCATTCGGCCATCTTATTTTGCAATTAAATGCAGCACAGGGAGGAACCAAATTGATATTTTATTGGCCTTTTACTCAAATATAACAAAATAGTCAGATGCAGGAGTGATATGTAAAAAAAAAAAACGAAATTAAACCAATCGGAATAAATTAACGTTGACACAAACGTTGACAAATCCCGTTGTGTTTTGCCTCAACTAGCTCTATCTTTCTCGCACTGCGTTGGAATCAATAAATCGCCACCTAGGGCCGGTCCATAGTGAAACGTAATATGATGTCATTGGTTCAATCTATGTTT
Organism: Ceutorhynchus assimilis; assembly: GCA_917834065.1. Taxonomy (NCBI): domain Eukaryota; kingdom Metazoa; phylum Arthropoda; class Insecta; order Coleoptera; family Curculionidae; genus Ceutorhynchus; species Ceutorhynchus assimilis. The sequence continues at coordinate 42,022,321 of OU892278.1, read as the reverse complement.
TGTGTTCAATCTGTCAGTCATTCATAATTATTGAAATACGCACGGATCTCCTTAAATTGAAGTTGTTTCAAAACTCGAAAATTTACAGGAGGTCCCATTTAAAAAAATTGAAAAGCTTAACATTTTTGCGAAACATGGCAACACCGCGTTTTTTAAACAAGTATTTCAAATTTGAATATAGTCTAAAGAACAGCATTATTTTATAGAAAATATCATGCAAAAAAAAGTTTAAAAAGTTTTTTATGAGTAACGTAACAATGACTGTTGAAAATTACCCCAAATCCTGAAGATAATCCCTAATAAGTTCGAAACGGTATATCACAGACACATGACCAGTATATCGTTGGATTTGTCTTTCAAAGGGCTATGTAAAAATGTATCAAAATACAGGATGTTCCATTTAAAAAAATGAAATTTTATTTGTCCACCCTGTATATATTAGAGTGACAACGGAAACAATACAAAAAAGTTGTAGATAATTTTATTAGGAACAACTTTTGTATTTAAGTTTTTTCTACAGCCCTTGTAGATTCCGATATAAGGTATAGGCCCCTCTTAAACGGGCCACCCTGTACATGATCTTCAACTTTTCTTTATTATTAATTTTCCGTAGGTTAAGTGGATGTAAATGACCCTTAACAAAATTCACTATCTAAATCGTATCGCAGTCAATTTTAAAACTTAATACTACTAACTAATACCGGCCTTTATATATCTGTAATCGATTCTTGTAAAATAATAAAAATAAAATAATAACAATAGACATTTCTACGAAATGTCTATTGTTATTGTCATTAAGTTGTCATTATTAATATAATATGGTTCTATGCGAAAAAGATAAGATAGCTGTATATAGAAATAGTGATTTGTCTGTGGAATTTAAGCGCAAGTAATTATGGCGATCAAATACACTGAGACTGTGAAAATGTTCTTGGTTCAGATGGGAGCTCAGCATAGAGTCATAGTTGAAAATAAAAAAAATAGACGCCATATTAGGTTTGTTCGGACTTAGTTCAGATGCAGTTCTGAATTAAACTGCACTTGCACATTTGTTGATAAAGAACATAAATAAACAAATGCGCAAGCGCAGTTCAATTCAGACCTTATTCTGAATTAAATCCAAACAAACCCATTATTGTAGGGAAAACAGGGTGCCTGGGATGAAAATTGTATTTCCTTGATCATTTTGTAGATAACCAACAACCATGAAGTTGCTTCGCGATATAAGAATAATAATTGACAAAATAAGAATAATATTACGTAGCGAAGTCAATTATTATTAAAAACTAAAAAACGAAAATTATACAGAGTTTAAAAAAAAAAGTGTATTAGGTACCGGACTTCGAAAGGTGATACTACATATGAAAATAATGAAAAAAGTTCCTATGAACATATGCCCTAAGATAATTTTTTGTTTTGTGAGTAAACTACCCTCTACCCTTATTGAAACTACCCTTTCGGAATTGTTACGATTTTTTTTACCATCACCATTCGCTTTGGTATCGAAATGTATGCGAGAATACCAAATTTCAAGGAAAATAGTTTGGCACTGATGCAATATTCGTGAAAATAAATAAAATCTATTATTTTCAACTACCATTTGAAGGGCTGTAACTTCTTCAGGGAGCATCTTAGGGCATATTCATAGGAACTTTTTTTCTTATTTTCATATCTAGTATTACCCCTCGAAGTCCGGTACCTACACTATTTTTTTTACACCGTGTATATACAATTAATCTATTTATTTTTTGATGTTTCAACTTTCTGTTTCTTTTTCCTCTGCCAAATGCGAAGTCTAGCGACTTAAAATACTTTGTTCTTTTGTAATATGTGAGCGAACTTGCCTCTGATGAAGAGGACTTCTTGCCTCGAAACATGTAGAGCGCTTTAACTTGATCAAAGTATTTTGTGGAGGAAGCCTTTGTGTATTCTTTAGGAATTTCAACTCCACTTTGAGAAATGGACTACTTCTTTAATTTAGAATCCCAATGGATTCTGCATGTCTCGATTCTTTAATGTACCTTCTTGGCCTCCGCAGCACAATCCGCGTGTGGCTAAATTCACCAAAATGTTGCAATGCCACGGATGCAGTGATTTATCGACTCACTAATGCATGCTAATGTCTGTTTACTTTAATACTGCTTTTTCTACCATTCCACCACGCTGCCTATACCAGCTGAATTTAGCCACATGCGGTTATCATCATCAGCGACATTTATCTCTACAAATAAATTTTCCAGCTCATCCATACTAATTACAATACTTAAAATAAACTTTGCACATCAATGAAATACAGTTCACGTACTGTCACCAATTAGGTTCACGTGCTGTCACCAATAGGTTAGAAAACCAGTCTCAAGAGACCTCTGGATATTCCTCAAGTCAAGGAAGGAAATGTGCCGAAATACGCATGAGCGGCGTAAGGACGCCTTGACAATTTTGACTCTGCAAGACAATTTACTGCCAAGGTCACCTTCAAGGAATCCTCAGCACTCAAGTAGGCACTATGAATACCGGACTAAGTGCTTGATTCAAGTGCACTTGGATGAGAACTTGCACCAAGTCAGTTGGCAGACAGCCCACTTACTTGGATGTTAGGACCTATTCAACTTAACTTGGATAAACAGTTGGTACGATCCAAGAATCGTTCGAGTGAGTGGCGCGCAGCGTCCATGGGAACTTGATCCAAGATCTAAGTACACTTGGACCAGCGTTGCCAGATATACCATTTAAATGGTATTTATACCATTTTTTCTTCCGTGATACCTGCAAACATTTTGAGGATACCATTTTCCATTTTTGTACCATTTTTTGATGACAGTTACCATTTTTTGCATATACCATTTAATAAAACATTGGGGGTGTTCAAGCGATTGACTAGTCGGTAACTTTGACAGGTGAGCAACGGATTTTACGTCATTCAAATTTCAAGACCAATTCGTTAACAAATGACGTTGTCTTGATTGTTTATATGTCAAGTGCAACCGACCGGTCAAACGCTTGAAATTCTTTATTGCATTTTACTGTTTTCATTTAGGATCATTCCAGCCATAATTCCAGCTAACCTCATGACGTCATTATTCTAATGGTATTTTCGTTTTGGCTAACATGGACTCGTGGGCTAATCATAAGCTTTGTTCCAACACAGTACGAAACCGTACCTCCGTACCTGTCACGATTCTGCGCAAAACTTTGTGCATAGAATCCGAATTTCGTATACAGAGTGGTTTCGAAACGGTTCTTGGGACGAGTTTTGACGTGTTGCAACAGACCTTCAGAAATGAAAATAATAAAATATAACAAATAGACCCCCTTTCTCCTTTAGAATTAAAAATACCATTTATCTCCAAATGACAGTAAAAGCGGCCTTTTAATGACACTTGACAGGATCAAAAGTTGTATTTTTACTGCCTAGGCAGTAAAAGTGGACTTCACTTTTACTGCCTAGGCATTAAAAGTGACAGTGTCACAATGTTCCAGGTAATAATTTCTCTCAATTTGGTATTTGAAATTGATGGTGACAATGACAATTGTCAAAATAATTTAATTATTTGGATAATAATAATGAATGAAATAAATATAAAAAAAATGTCCATGTGTGAATTTGAACATTTGGAGAAAAAATTATATGTTTCATATGGCAGAAAAGCAGATTTAATGCCTTGGCTGGTTTCCTAGCCTCGGCTATGAAACACCAGCCGCGGCATTAAATCTTGTACTTTTCTGCCTAGTAAAACAAATAACTATTTTTGTGTGTGAAATACCACTTTTTTTGAATGACAGATACCATTTTTTATTCATTCCATCTGGCAACACTGACTTGGACCGTGTCAACTTGCCTATAGTGAAACGTGAAAGTGAAGATGTGAATAATGAATGATAAACACGATGCGCAAAAAGATTTCAAGGATACAACAAAAACTTCTGCAGGGTGCGTGTATTGCTGTTACGTCGCTAATAAGAAATAATAACCCGTATTCTCGTATCCAGAGAACAGAGTTCTCAAGAGAACGATTGATCTGTCTTTGTCAGTATTAAGGAAATAACAATATGGGCGACTAAGGGTGGGTATTATAAAACTGCTTTGACAGTTAACTTGAAGTTAACTTTTTGAATTACATGTAATTCCAGAAGTTAACTTTAAGTTAACTCTCAATTAAGTTTTATAATACCCGCCCTAAGGAGAATACGAGCCGTGACATGTGAAAGATGATCGTTTTAGGGCAAGCGCGCACTAGCTATTTATTGTCGCGCGACTGTTCAATCGCTAAAATGGAACATTAATATTTTAACGATGATACACGCATTCTGCGACAAAATAATCGCTGCGGATTAAAAATAGAACCAGTCCTTTTTCACGGCGACACGACGGCGATAAAATTATCGCACAACAACAAATCGCTAGTGCGCGCTTACCCTTAAATTCTCAAATATTTTGAGAATAGGCTAAGAAATAGGTGACGAGAGCAGAGAGCTGGAGCCCGATTCTCGTCTCCGGGAGTAGAGTTTCCCGAGAGAACAAATTTTCTGTCTTTATCATTCTCGTTTACTTTTCGATAATGTTGACAAGGACAAACCATTCATTCCATCGGGGAACTCCACTCCCTTAGACAAGAATGCGGCCCCAGGCTTGAATCTTTCATGCTTTTGGATATAGAAAGATCCCTACTCAACCAAATAGATAACGAAGATATTATAAATGAATTCAGACCGACTCCAGATTCCAGTAGGTACATCATTTTGAAAAGCTTGATGCAATGAATAAAATGTTTTCATTTTAAAATTCCCATAAAACAGTTAACAACTTTCAACAAAACATAGGATTCCTGTTCTGTTGAAAGTTGTTAAATGTGTATACTTTATTTTTTCCAAGATAGATTTTGACATTGTCAACTTTGAAACATAAACAATGCCATTAATGCCACTTATTGGCCGCTATTGTGAAACTGATGTCAACCTGCAGAAACACCTCATTTTTCGACCAATCAGGGTCAAGCGTTATTGTTTATGTTTCAAAGTTTTCAATGTCAAAATCTATCTTGGGAAAAAATAAAGTGGGTATAGGTAGGTACAGGGTGATCTATTATAAATGTCAGCCCCTTCTAACTTTTTCATTTGACATTTTTGACAAAAGTGTCAAATACAAAAGTTTCAATAAATTGTGGAAAGTTTTTAACTAAGTTGATTTTAGGCATACAGGGTGCGTCAAAAAAGTTCAGCAGTGTAAAGTTATATTTTTTTAAATGGAACACCCTGTATATTGTGCGCTTATTTGTTAGTCCCTTTTAACCTGATTTCAACGATATATGATTTGATATGTCTATCTTCAATAGCTATAGGGAAAAACATGAAAACCCCTTTCAAAATTACACATTGGTGAAAAAGGAAAATTATACCATTTAGGCTTCAGAGAATTTTTTTATAAACAGTTTATTGTTCAAATTTTATTCATTAATATACAAGGTGAAATATTACAATAAATCCAGATGTCTAAGTTATCATTAGTATTTGAAAAAAAAATAACATGAGAGACCTATGAAGGGATTTTCGCGTTTTTCCCTATTACTATTGGAGATAAACCGAGAGATAAACATATCAAACCGTATACCGTTGAAATCAGGTTAAACGGGACTAACAAATAAGCGCACAATATACAGGGTGTTCCATTTAAAAAAATATAACATCACACTGCTGTACCTTTTTGACGCAACCTGTATGCCTAAAACTGACTTAGTTAAAAACTTTTGACAATTTCTTAAAACTTTTGTATTTGACACTTCTCTTAAAAACGTCAAATGAAAAAGTTAGCAGGGGGTGACATTTATAATAGATCACCCTGTACCTAACTAATATTTTTATGTTTTGTTGAATGCTGTTAACTTCAGGACCATCCAAGTTCATGATTTACAGTCTTACAGGTACCTACCTAACAGATTATTGAGACTTTTTTTGTTTTTTTTTTTAATATTTCTAAATTTCAAAGCTGTTAACTTAAGTTTTGGTTCTAGCATAATGTCGTATAACTTGATATTTTTGTTGCTATAGTGTAATGTTAATGTTTTCTATAAGGTTATTTTTGACTACTAAATAAATGTGTGTTGCAGGTCCTAGCCTAATTTTCTCTCCTAGAAAAAAATATTAGCTTCTACACAACATGATGTGCCAAGTGGGCCTCTTTTCCCGAAATTTTCCCGGGCCGGTCTCACAAAGCCCATCCGTCCCTGTTTGGCGTCCCAAATGATTATTTAAATACAAAATCTCAACATGAAAAAACTTATGATTTATAAATTTGGTTCCTACGTGATCATTTCTAAAATCTCAACCCGAATCCCGAACCCCGATTCGATAGTATCGTCCATATAAATTACATAGACGATACTACCCCAATATTACGCCACATCACAGCATCGGACATCGGGCATCGGATCCCCCCAGACCCAAAGCCACGAGATTTTTATCCGACAAATGTAATATCGTTATGTAATAGAAAAACAGTCAATTGGCATTAAAATGACACGTACATGTATCACCTTCCTTAGGGACGACAGAAGGAAAACTTCACGAAGAGCTAGCGCGAAAATGTCCCATCGTCCAGGTTGAAGATAGGAAAAAAATTGTCCAACTTAGTGTTATAAAGCCGCTCAGAAAGTGAGGCTTGTACATAAGTTACAAAATCCAGAGATCAATGTACTGAGGACAATAACGCAAACTAAAAAAGATATCAATGAGCAGTTTGCGGAATTTAAAAAAAAAATCCACAGGCGCAAACAAGACAAAGAGGCCAGGCGACAAAAAGAAAAACAAGAAGAAAAAGCAGACGCTTCAAGAGAGAATTATTGAAGGATCAAATTACGAAGAAAGATGGAAGTCTTAGATTTTGTGTGGACTACCGTAAGCTTAATGACACCAAGAAGGACAGCTTCCCTATCCCGAGGATAGACGATACATTAACAACTCTATCGGGCTCTAAATGGTTTTCCACCTTGGACCTCAAACGTGGATACTGGCAAGTGGCAATACACAAAGATGACAAAGAGAAAACTGCCTTCAGTACCGGAAGCAGGTTATACCAGTTTAACGAAGGCCTTTTGGATAGTCTAATGCTCCTGCTACGTTTGGGCGACTGATGCATCTATTTTTGCGAGGTCTTTCATGAAGAACTTGTCTGGTAGATTTAGATGATGTCATGATTATGGGAAATTCGTTCCAAGAACATCTCATCTCAATAACCTGAAAGAAGTTATTGACTGCTTCTGGCTTAAAACTCAATCCAAATAAATGTTTCTTATTTCAAAAGAAAGTGGAATTCTTAGGTCAAGTGGTATCTGAAGATGGTATACTATACAGGTTATGGAAGGAAAGATAGATGCTGTCAGGGATTGGCAAAAACCACGCGACAAACATGAACTAAGGAGTTTTCTAGGATTATGTTCTTATTAGCTTTGTTCCAACTGACACGAGAACCGTTCTAGAACAGACATTAAACTATTCTGGAATTTGAAGCCGAAATCATGGAAAAAGGACGTCAGGAAATTGAAAAATTGAAAAATTCATCCCATGGGTGACTTATTTATTATTTATCAATGTCAATCTTTTATTTGAAAGCCAGACAATTTGAGATCATTAAAACAAAATTCTTCATGTAAATTAATTTTTTTTCTTCTCCAAATTTTCGAATGGGAAGCAGGCATTAAAATCAGCCATATTCTCATCAGCTAACTATAGCCACATTTAGCCCTGAAAATGCCAGACAAAAAAAAATGACTCCACTAAAGAGTCCCTATCTCACGGTCTATAACTCCATGCTGTAAATAATTGTGAGATTTGAAGCCGAAATCTTTGAAAAAAAGCGCATCAGCCGAAAAATTTTAAAACTGTTATAAAACTACTGCTTCTTTATCGGCAGGGTTGTACCTATCTATCCAAATGACCTAAAATTTTCAGGGTGTCCTTCACTAGAATAAGATTCTTATATCTGATATAATGGGAGATATGCTTTTTCATAGTTTTTAGAAATTTATCTTCCAAAGTAACTATAGATATCCAATGTTTTTCGAAAAAAATTGAATTTGTCATACTTACTCGACGAAATGTACGTTGAAATCAAACCTACTTATACTTACATTACAGCTATTTTGCAGCTTATTTGATAAAGTAGAAAAAAAGTTTCAGATAAATTTGTGTAATTACAATAAGTACAAATCAACAAAAATATCTGCATAAAATTCCTCCAATCTCAAATGCCCCAACTAGATTCATAAAGACGAAGCAGGAGATATAAGATATGAAGTCAAAATACTCACATGAAAATATCACAACATAACACAATATGGTTTGAGACAACTTTAACGTGAATGTGTAAACGGAGAAGTCAGACATTTACCAGAAAATCCAGACTAGGAACATGCAACAACAGGAGGCAAATACTGAAGAACTTCCTGGAAAAGAAAAGATCGTATGTTATAATAAGGTTTTCAAGAAAAAAGGAAAAAAGAACAACGCAAATAGATGAACCAAAAAACGAATTGACTACATACAAAACAATATACAAGGAGCAGCGACAAAACATCTCTACTAGAAAAATACGAGAGCTTCTTGTAACAAGCATAAGAAACACTATTGAATGTATCAGAGATAAATTAAAAACCAAGCGAAATGAACACAAGAAGTAGAACATTGAGGGAAAAATTGAGAAACTGACGCAATGACAAAAGATACTGAGAGAAACTTAGTCATTTTATGCAAATCTTTGCAAGAAAAAAATCGCTAACGAGAACATTATACGAGAACAGAAAAAAACCTGAAAGTAACTTCTGTAAAAAATTCTTAAGATTATTTTTTTTCTGTAATCTTTAAAGTTGTTCAGAGTTTTTTTTTTCTTTGATTTTTCAAATTCTATCTTTAGGATCATCTCTTAACGTTATTTTATCTTTCAACTTTTCTGTTTGTCATCTGAAATATGTATTTATATTGATCTTTCAATTTCTCAACAAAATCCAACTTCTGTTATGAAGGTTACCTACTCACAGTAGGTATATTTCTCTTTAATCTTACTCCTGCAGTGAAATATTTTCAGAATATCTCTGATTTCCATCTTTTATAGGTTTTTAGAACATTTTTTTTTCAGTTTTTCAACGGGTGTCCGGAAAATAGCGTAAAAGTTCTCCACTATGTAGTAGGGGTTCCTTTGAGTAACCCTAGAAAAATAATTAAAAAAATCCTTCTCGACCATTCTTGAAAATATGAAGAGGTAAATGTGGAAATTAAACTTCCTTATTTTTGATATTTTATCCAAATTGCAATATTTTGTACAAAGTGTTAGGTATCTTTTGTTGATTCATTACATATTAGTTTATAAAAAATTGTTGCTAACCTTTAAAACGCATTATGAAAATTGCAAAATCTCTAAATCACAACAGGAAAAATGGATCTGACAACATTTTTTAGTCACCTTTGAATTTTTCAGTTAATTACATATAGGTATTTAATTTAATTCTGTGAGAAATTGTCAACGGGATATTTTCAGTGTTGCCAATTTTAATGAACATTAAAATGCTAATAACTTTCTTAAGAATGCCACCATATTTTTTAAATTATTTTTCTGGGGTTTCTTATAGGGAGCTTTTACGCTATTTTCCGGACACCCTGTATATCTTATTTAGATAAGCAGTTTACTTTTTTTGTGTTTGATTTTTCAACTTGTGCTTAAGAATCTCAATTGCTTTGTCTTTGTTGTACCAACTTTCGTAAATAAAGATTCCCAGGGTTTCGTCTTTGATATTCTGCGTTTTTTCAACTTCGTCAGAATATTTATGTTTTTAAACTTGTAAATAAATAATCAGAGTCTTTTTGTCCTTGATCTTGTAACTTCCGTGAAAGATCACCGAGGTTGGCATACACATAAATGCACATTTAAAAAACCCAGTTGGTTTTTGACACAAAAACCCACTATCAACCCAGTAAACTTTGGGCTTTTTATGTCAAATTTTAGGATTATTCACATTTTTTTTATCTATAAAACAGATGATAAAAATCCTGAAGGAGCTGTGTCTCAGTGTAGTTTTTGGAAAATTTTCAATGTTCGATAAATTCAATTTTGAAGTTTCTCAGGTGCAAAACTATTAAAACAAATACAAGATTTTGTCTAGTTAGGCAAACAAAAAAATCCTACTAAAACACAAAAGCTATCCCAATAACCCGAAAAAACCCAAAAATCTAATAGAAATACATATAAGTACCTAATTGAGAAACGGCCGCAATGACAAAAGATAAAAGATATGTATACTGAGAGAAACTGAGACATTTTATGCAAACCTTTGTAAAAAAAAATCAACAACGCCAACATTATACTAGAAGAAAAAAAAACCTGGAAACCATAATAAAAAAAAATCGAAACGTAATAACACAAATCCAAAACAATAAGGCCCATGGCAAAGATAAATATACTCTCAGAAATGATCAACGAATGTGACATAACAACAAAAGAAAGGACTCCGCTAACTCTTTTAAAGATATTTAATAGAAGTAAGAATACCAGAAGGATGGGACCTTACAAACCTAAAACTATGTAGAATGTATTATATCGCGACTTTCCTATATTTTCATGTATGTAGTTGTTTTTAAAATGCTGCCAGGGCCAGGGATTGTGCTGACAACCACTGGCAAATCATTATAGAGTCCTTATACAAGAGATGTTTCTTTATGTTTGAAAAATTGCATCGTGAAATGGGAAAAATCTCTTTGTTTGATGGATATGCAGATAAATTATTAGAAATTCTAGGATATTATTTCAGATTTGTTGTAAATAGGTACATTTGAAATTATTAATTTAACTGTATCATTTCTCATCGTCTTCTAATAGTCTTTAGACATTCGAAAGTCAAAACTCCGTCCCTGTTATTCGTATGACACACATTGAAAACCCCTGTTCTGCGTACCTTTACCTTTACAAAGCCAAACTTAACATTAAACAAAGTCACAAAGTGAAAGGCTACAAGAAGTACTTGCTGCCCGATAGCCTCCACTTTAAGTCATACAATCCATCTCACCTTCTCTCACGTTGAACCATACAAATTGAAAAGAGAAAAAATTGTTTCATATCGAATTTCGCGGGAGCGCTGACATTTCGCGTATCGACTTCAGCAGTTCAAATTTAAATGTTGTTCATTGAAGAACAATAGAATTATAATTATTAATAACCTTAAGGTTTTATTATTGAAAGACTGAGCTTATAATAAACTAATAATGGATAAAAGTGTTTTATTTTTGTGTCTGGCTGTGATTATTGGTGGTAAATGGGGAGAAGCCCAGACGACAGGTAAGAACAATAATACCAGGTTTCCGATCAGAAATTTTACCTTTTAATACTTTGGAAAAACCCTTCAAAACTATGCAAATAAGATATGCAAATTAATAATGCAATAAACTGAAAGGGCAGAATATAAGAATTTTGTGCGAGAATAAAAGCTGCATCTCAAGGCAATTCGCAATTAAAGTATCAATTAAAAAAAAAAGGAAAAAATAGCACAAATTGCAGTAGATATGTATATAGAGGCACTTTACTTCATAGCCTTATCAATTTGTGGCTGATTTTTAAAAAAAAATCATTTCCATAAGCAAAGAATTTTTAACAGACCCAAATTAATCAATATGCACTTATCATTCAATAAAAGTGCATTTGGCTTATGAATTATAAGTGAAAGCATAACGAGAATTTAATTGAAAATTGAAGAAAACCAATTAACGAGCTGCGAGCACTTAGGAAGTTATTATTATGGTGACCTAATATTCAGAGGGACATCTAATAATTTTAATTGTATATTATCTCATTTAAAACGGAACTAACCGTATTTTTTATTCGCTCCTTTGAAGCGAAGAAGCAATACAAAGCACTGAAAGAACAATAGATACATACTTACCTACAATTTTAAATTATATAGGTACCTACCTATATACCTTACCTATCAGTTATCACTGAAATCTCTGCCTATATAGAGCCAAATTACAGTATATTTGCATCTGCAAATTTGCAGTTCTGCAAATATGGCCGACTTGCATATGTGCTCTATTTGCAGAAACGAGCAAATTACAGAAAAAATCTGCAATTTTGTCAAATTTATTGGAAAAAAGTGTTTGGGCGCTACTGATTTAGCAGTTTTCAAAGTGATTGCAAAGACTTGCGGGACCGTTTCACCTTGCGCAAATTTGCAGGCGACCTGCAAATGCATTCTGCTTTTGTAATACGGAAAGTCAGACTTGCAGGTCCTGCATTTGTATCTTGGTGTTGCAGAGCTTCTGTAATTCCAGGCATAGTCTACAATATTTTTTAGCCCTTAGTCTTGTGGCGCCACTGACATTTATTTATTCACTCTTCAATAAAATCCAATTTTTAAATAAATAAAACTGGTTTTCAATAGGTATTATTACTCATAAGCGTAACAAGTTCATTATCATCAAAACCGCTCCACTTCCTTCATTATCATATCTTATATTATCTTCAAGGTTTGAAAAGGCTGAGTCAAATATGTTAAATTCTTGGAAATCTTTACCTGTTTATTGTTATTAATTTATAAAAAATTTTACAATACAAAAAGAATTGTTGTCTCTGCGAAGATAGTCCACAATTCAAATTTCAGAAAGTCAAATTTTAAAATAAAACTACATCAGGTTTTGCAAAATTTTGGGATTACGAACATTAAAAGCGATTTTTGGAGAGTACCTACCTACTTATAATAATATTTAAATAGTTAAATCTGGTGGTTCATCTTCTGTCACGTATTATTTATTGTCTTTTTGGCTCACTTTTTGGTTATCTATGACAGTTTAACGTTTATCTTTAGGTCATTGAAGTTCCCTCAGTGCCTTACTTAATATTCCACAATCTATTGAAAAGCTGGCAATAACATTGTGGTTTCTTGGGTAGTGCTGGTAGTAGTAGTACCTATCTGTCCTAGGTAGATGTATTCCCTGATTTTTTCCAGATGGAGCTTTCAATGGATTTTTTCATTTTCATTCTTCTTTGGCGTTATTCGTCATCACTTTTGTTTCGAGTCAATTTGTATAGTATCTACCTTGTATCTGTTATATTTTGAGGAACCTCTGTTTTTCGTTGGTTATTGATTTGTGGCCATCGTCGGGATCTGGCTTTGAAGGTTTCCACAACGGAAACAATTTTGGTCTTGTTAATCATTCGGTTGCATCTTCATTTTTTTATGCTTATGGTTTTGTCAGTACCAAGTTTTCATTTTAGGAATGTTATTTCTATCATTGCCTCGCCTCGTTGTTTTTGTTTGTGTCTTCTTTGAGATTTTGTTTGTATAATTTTATGGATTTCTCTATAAATTACTTTGTTAATTCGTTTCCTATGCTTAGAGAAGTCTCCTTCTTTGCCTTATATATTTGTATGTTTCAGCGTTTATCTTTTTTTTGCTTCTTTCTTTACTGCTTCTGAAAATTGTTCGTTCAATCTATACTATTGATGTTATCTATGTCATCCTATTTCCGATTCTTCTATTATGAAATCTGCGTCATAAACTTTATCTGAAATACTTGGCTCAGTAGACCTGGCCCCCCCCAGTTGATAATTTTTATCCAAAACGCTAGCCCTCGTGCTCCAGAGCTAGCGTAACCTAGCGCAACTTTTTCGAAAGCTAGCGCAGCTACAGGTCAAAAGATATGTGGCTTTATATTCGGGGGGGGCTAGGGTGACGCTAGCCCCCCCCAGTTATTCGATCGTCTCAAAAATGCTGGCGCACATTCGTAACACCTAGCGCAGCCTAGCGCAAGTTGTGTCATAGCTAGCGCAGCTATCGTAGCTGTCATACAGGGTGGACAAAAAAAATCATGAGCCCCTACAAGTGATTTTTAATTTTTCAAAAATATATATGAAGCTTCCTTAAAGCTAGCGCAGGTAAAATTCGAGCAACCGCATTACCCCTTTAAAACATATACAGGTATTTATTCGGGGGGGCTAGATCAACGCTAGCCCCCCCAGTTGTTAAATCCTTTTCAAAATGCTAGCGAAAGTTCTTGACACTTAGCGTAAGTTGTGTCGTAGCTAGCGCAGCTATAGTAAGTAAATGTTATACAGGGTGAACTATGAAATCTTACAAAATGTCGCCAGCTCCAGGACAAGATTTAACGTTTACAAGCGCTATCTATTCGCGAAGTAGGTAACTAAAACTTAACCTCACAAAGAAATTAAAAAATTGAGGTAGGTATCTTTTTCAACCTTGATGCGCGCGCAACTAGTGGGTTGTACTGTATTACCACAGTGGCGACAATAATAATTATTGTCGCCACTGCAATTATTGCAGTCTTATTTATGATTGGTTTTTTAAAATCCTATAATATGTTCATATTAATGAACTGTGTTCACTTTGTGGCGTAACTTTTGCTAATTTTAAATATGAATATATATAGTCTAAGAGCCCGTGACAGAAAAGCCTCAGTCATCTGTTAGAAGACTGTTTTTTTGTGGCCCGGTATACCAAGTCCTTGGCCAACTGAAAAACGTATTGGTTGGCGGGTTTCGGTGTGCAGAAGCTGAGGGGTGGATGAATTTCCACTACCCCAAAATAATGCTTTCTGCCTTATGAGTCAGAAGCTTTTTTTTTGTTGTGAATGAATAATATGAACATACTGAGGCCTGAACAGAAACGGTTGGCGGGCCTTCCCCCTCCCTTCACCATGCCCACCGCGTTTTAAGTAAGGTTCGCGAGGGAAGTTTTTACCCCACAAGTCAGAAGAACGAAAAAAAGTGGGAATTATACATTTCCACTTCCTCTTCCATTCTGCGCTGGCTTGGCAGCCGGTTGGCGCTCTATTGTTTTGCTTTAAACAGAATGTTTTTGTGAAATTGAGGTTGTTTTTTCCCTGGCTTTAATTTAAATATGAAGACTTATATGGGGGTTTTAACATGAATAAAAAAAAACACACGTTTATTAACTGATAGGTATACGATTTCATCCGCAGGTTACATAGCTAGTAAATATTATGGGAAATTGAAGAAAAAAAATCAGAATTGTTTCAAATCAGACATAAACATAAGGTCTGTTTCTGCAGAAATCACAAACCATTCAGAGGGAATTGTGAATTTTATTGGTTGAAACTACTTTTCTGACTGTTTCTGACTGTTTTCAACCAATGAAATTCGCTCGACTGGTTTGTGATTTCTACAGAAACAGACCTATACTTTGATTATCTACGATACCAATATGTACTTTAGTTTTTCGATTTTTTTGGGTAATCTCTGTATTTCTTAGAGATAATCCATAATGACTTAAACCTTGCAAATAGACAACTATAGATTATACACATACCTACTATTTTCCAAATTTTACCATTTTGAGAAAAACGCAAAATATCGAAAAACCAAAGTATTCATAGATATTGTCGAGGATATTGTAGATTGTAGATAATCGATCAAAGAATGTTTATGCCGAGGTTTATGCCAAATTTGATCCATTCTGATGTGGGTTTTTTTTGCAGACAAGATTTAATGCGCACTGAGTTTATTTTCATCTCTTTCTCTCAGCCTGTTAAAGAAGCAGATAGAAATAGTTTATTTGCATTGGTTCTACCAACCGGAAACGTCATTATATAAGTAATTTTAAATTTTTTGGGCTAGTGAAAATTCCTCGACCCCTCAGCTTCTGCACACGGAAACCCGCCAACCAATACGTCTTTTAGTTGGCCGAGGACTTGGCATACCGTTCCACCAAAAAACTGCCTTCTAACAGATGACTGAGGCTTTTGTGTCACGGGCTCTCGTAGTAATACGATTTATGGACATCGATCATAACAAATTGAGAACAACGTAGTTGATATACCTAATAATGGTCATCAAATACATTGTTTTCAATTTTGTATGATAAATGTCCATTTAAATCCTATATATTCGTATTTAAAATTAGCAAGAGGAAAGCCACAAAGTGGCGGCGGGACGTCTATTGTCGCCACTGTGTTAGGTTTAGAGCGAGTTCTCATGAGCGTAAGTTGACATTTCTGGCGTAATCACGTGATAAAATGGTTGGATTTTATTGGTAAAATATTCGCCATGCTGGAGATTTGACCAATCAAATAACACCATATTATCACGTGATTACGCCAGAAAGGTCAACTTACGCTCATGAGAATTCGCCCTTATTGTCACTGTAGTGAGTTTAGGGATGGCAACGACATATCGATATTTAGTTCGTCGATATATCGATACTGAATATTGTCGACATTTTTAGTAGAGGTGGTGGTGGGGTTTGTCAGGTTTGTGAAGTAAGAGCTAGTACTTTTTTTATCACCAATCAAGAATTACGTTGGTTGAATGCATTTAGTGATCCCAGGCGGTGGCATGTATGTCAGGGATGTCGATCTTTCACAAAAGAATCGATTGTTAGGATCGATTCAGGATCGTAATCAAAAAATCGATTCAAGAAAAAATCGGTCATAAAAGAATCGATTCACTTACTATAGCTGCGCTAGCTACGACACAACTTACGCTAAGTGTCAAGAACTTCCGCTAGCATTTTGAAAAGGATTTAACAACTGGGGGGGGCTAGCGTTGATTCAGCCCCCCCCGAATAAATACCTGTATATGTTTTAAAGGGGTAATGCGGTTGCTCGAATTTTACCTGCGCTAGCTTTAAGGAAGCTTCATATATATTTTTGAAAAATTAAAAATCACTTGTAGGGGCTCATGATTTTTTTTGTCCACCCTGTATGATAGCTACGATAGCTGCGTCAGCTATGACACAACTTGCGCTAGGTGTTACGAATTTACGAATGTGCGCCAGCATTTTTGAGAAGATCGAATAACTGGGGGGGGCTAGCGTCACCCTAGCCCCCCCCCCCCCCCGAATATAAAGCCACATATCATTTGACCTGTAGCTGCGCTAGCTTTCGAAAAAGTTGCGCTAGGTTGCGCTAGCTCTGAAGAACGAGGGCTAGCGTTTTGGATAAAAATTATCAACTGGGGGGGGCCAGGTCTACTGAGCCGAAATACTTCTTTGTTCATTTTTTTTGAGAGCTCAAACCCTTGGATATTTCTTGCCTTTATTTGTTCGGTTATGGTCATTTATTTTTAAAAAGATTGTAATCAATATCTTCTTCATATGAGTTCGATAAACACCAATATTTTGCCGTTATTTTTATAAAATTAACAATTTTTCTATGCATTTTATTTTCTTATGCCCGGTTTATTCATCTCCAGATAAACTTGCTGGTAACCATCTGCAAGGTAAATTTACCGTTCTATAATTCTATTGGTCGGCGGATAACTGGCCGACCAATGGGATAACAAATTGCGTTTTTATCCGTCAGATTGTATTCTAACAGTTTATCAGAAGGTGAATAAACTGGCACTTAATAAACTAAGTCCAAGCTAATAATACTAAAATAATTCTATTGAATAACAAGACGCCTGTGGTTTACGAGCTAGAAACGAGACAACCTCGGAGACATCAATAAAACGTGACTAAATACAAAAGAAAAGCCATTGAGTTATTGACTACATTAAAACTCGTGATGTTTCTGTCTCAATTTCTCAAATGTATATTTTCTGGTTCATACTTTAAAGACACTCTCCGCCAAATTTGATGACTATAAGTGAAGTTAATCCTAAACTACTCCTGTGACTATTAAACTATTTACCCATCACGAATTTTCAGTTCACTACAACAAACATAATCCAGTTTCCTTATGGAAGTAATGACAAAAGTATCGATTGATAGTGTGTATTTTAGTCAGTCAGGCTTGAGGGTTATTTTTTGTGGAAATTCAAGTGTGAAGGTTTTAGTATTTTGAAAAAAATTGATGGAATATGCAGCTTTTGTGTAGGTAGTTTTTTCAAGCCTGAATAAATTTCTGAGGCTCTAGACTTCATATGCTCCTAATTTCGAATGCTTTAGATGTATGATTGTCAGTTTCTCTTTCTCAAACTTTTTGAAGTTTTCGTTTTCAATAGATTTTCGTTATAGCTCCCTTCTCTATTCTAACTTATTTTCCATGATAAATCTAAGACGACGTTTTTCATTCTATTTTCTAAAATCTTTGTTTTTAATTTTCTTTTGGAACTTTCCGTCGACGATCTTCCAACTTCTAAAGAAACATCCTCAAGATCTTTTTATTTTTGACCACCCAAGTTTTATAGTCGGAAGAACTTCAGAGTTCTGTCTTTATTATCTGCAACTTCTTTGAAAGATCGTGGAAAGATCATTTGACGTATATTTTTTTTTGTGGATTGCTTTTTATGTTTGACAGTTTGCCCTTTTGCAAAAAGATTTTCAAAGTCTTTTTGTTTTTGACCTTCAAAGTTCCATAAGCGATGTTTGCTTAAGGTATTTTTGGTTTTGATCCTCCAACTTATTTGAAAATTCTTCAGAGCCCTTTTATCTTCGATCTTCTAACTTCTGTAAACGATCTTGAAAGTTTTTATTCTATATTTCTTCTTGCTTGAATAACTAGTTCATCAACCTTCCAGACAGCACAGAGGTAATACAGACATTATATAGGTACCTAAGATGTTCACAAACGTCTTCAAGGTGTCTTTAAGACATCTTGAAGACGTCATATATTACAAAATCCAACGTTTTTCAGACGTCTGATTAAAAACGTCTTCAGGACTAATATTTCATTATTATTGAGTAGGTACTCATATTTTATGACTTTCAATTCTTGTCTATTCCAAACGCTAAGCTTTTGAATTCTTGATTTCTTTTAAACCAAAACATACAAAAAATAACTTTTGGAAGAAAAACATTAGCAGAGCCAGGAGTGAAAATTAAAACAACAAATCAATAGGTACCCTGAAATTCTAAAATACGGGAATAATGAGAATTGAAGAACTTGGAATGAAAAAATTCAAAAGCCAAAAAAAATTAAGAATTTAGAATAGAGAAATAATGAATTTTTATAAATGTTCTTATTTTAGGCTCTTGATTTTTCCTTATTTCTTTATTCTTGGTAATATTTCCTTATTTATACTCATTTTATAACAGTCAATTTTTGTCTATTCCAGGCGCTAGACTCTGAAATAATTCTGAGGTTTTTAAACTGTTCTGAAGCCTTTCAAAATGCCGCTGGAAAGTGTAGTGTTCTTTTCTTGTTTCTTGGCTTGAAGAGTAATTTCTAAATTGTTCTGACAGATTTTTGAGTATTTCATGGCCATTGCACCGACCATTTCAAGGGAGGTTTAACGATAATCAACGTTTACGACATTTTTACATACCTATAAAAATGTCACTTTAAATGTTGATTATCGTTAAACTTCCCTTTAAAATGGTCGGTGCAAACGGCGATTAGAGGCCTATATTGAAGCTCCAAAGTGTTCTCAATTGGTTCAAAAGAGTTCTAAAAGGTTTCCAGTTCTAAATTGAATCCTTATTGTTCTGAAATAACTGTGAAGTTTCTAAATTGTTCCAAAATGCTCCTGCAAATTCTGATTTGAACTGTTTTGGATGCTTATTAAAGGATTAAAATTCTACAGCGATTTCAATTCGCTTCTGAACGTCTCCGAAAGACGTTTTGCCAATTTTAACCGGAATCCTAGGATTCTGGCGCTTTTCAAAATGTTTTTGGAGATTCTAGAGTGTTTGAGTGTTTTGGAGTGTCCTAGTAAATTTTTCTGTACTATCTACTTCCTTTAAAGTTATTCAGGGTATTATTTTTTTCGATTTTCCAAATTCTGCAATAATAGTCTTTGGGATCGTCTTTTTATGTTTGATCTTTTAACTTTCTTATTTCAGGCTAAAGCATTCATTTTTGTCTTTCATTCTTAGGGTCTTTTTGTCTTTGATCTGTCGACCTTTTTCCGATTTTCCAATTTCAGTAGTTAATTTTCGAAATATTTGCATTAATGTTTCAATTTATCACGAAGATCCAACTTGTGTTATGGAGGTCGGTCACTCACTATATTTCGATTTTCCAACTTTTGTGAACTTCATCAGATACTTCTTTTTTGTTAAATCGTCACAGCCTGTTTGACATGATATTTGAAGATCCACAGGGTTTTTGTCTTTGTTCTTCCACTTTCGTAAAAGATTCCCAGAAAATTTTGTCTTTGGTAGTCAGAGTTTCTTCAACTTCAACTTTCAACAGAAATTTTTGTTTTTGAACTTTTAAATAATTATTCAGAGTGTTTTTGTTCTTGATCCTTGACTTTCCATCCTCACCCTCAGCCTCTGTAAAATAATCTTGTCTTGGGGTCATTAATCATATAACTCCATCTTGAGGTATTATATCTGCAGATTAGGTATACTTTTGCAAAAGATCTTATCATTTACTTTCTGTGCTGATCTAGCTATGAATATGAAAATAACATAAATACGGTACGTTTAAAAACCATGGTCGTCGATTTGGCCATTTAGAACTTAAGTTTTTATCTCGATCTGGCTCCGGTTCAAAAAGGCGATTTTTGAAATAGCGACATCAAAAATGCGACATATATTATTAAAGCGACATATCAGAGTAGCGACTATCAAAACAGCAATATATTAAATAAATAGCTACATTCAAAACAGCAACATCTAAAAAAAATATCGACATGTCAAAAGAGCGACATATGAAAAGAACGACATTTAAAACAGCGACATATTACTACCTATTGAAAGAGCGACACATCAAGTTGAATCAGTAATAATCAAGAAAATGCAGATTTACTCAAACTAACCCGTTCGCCTAGTGCGATCTTGTCCTCGTAAGTTAGTATTTTATTTGAAAAACAAAGCGCGCTAAACTCAAGGGACGCTACGCTATAACCACGCAGAACGCTATAACTCAGGGGCGAGTTCAGGAATGACACACTCAGTGTGAGTGTGACACCGGTGCGACGCACTAGCCGTTCATAAATACTATAGGCACACCGAGTGCGCGCACTCTGTGCCGTTCAGAAAGTACTTTGGGCGCGCTCCAGGTGTCGCACCGGTCACACCATAATTTTTTGGTGTGGCTGCGGTGTGATTGTGTCTTTATGTTAACAATGTCAACCATTCCTCCCATAATCTCAATAATCCCACCAAATATAAACAAAACACAAATAAGAATTAAAGTTTTTCCTTCAAATTAAAAAAATGAACAACAAAAAAAAGTAATCCTAATAGATTTGGTGAAATTTTTGAGGAGATGCTCGATTGGTCACGCCAAGCGTTCAGAAATTCATACGAAAGTTGTCGCCTAAGAATTGTCATTTTACTCACACCCATAAAATCGCACTCACACCCGGTGTGTTATTTCTGAACTCGCCCCAGGTCAATTAGAGGCGATTAATCAGTCGGTAATATTGACAGATAAACAATGCATTTAACGTCATTTTTTCTTATTGGTTGACAAATGACGTTTGCTTTATTGGTTATCTGTCAACTATGACCGACCGGTTAATCGCCTTTAGGGCCAAATTATGGACCAACCGGTAAGTCTCTGGTTGTTACCTAGCAGGTACTTTCCATTCTCTAGTGCATAAAAAGTACCTGCTAGGTAACAACCAGACATTTACCAGACAGTCCATAATATGGCCCTTAATCGATGTAAATTAGCTTGCTGCATTTACATTCACTTCGAAGTCCAATTTGTCTTGAAATTGCCGTGCTTGTCATATGGCGGCAACACAGATCCATTTACATAGTGTATTCTTCGACCATAAGTTTCCTCCCACTAAGCAACAATGAAAGCCAGTTCCTGTGGAAAATCTTCTTGGATAATATCCAGTGCGTGTTGAACGTCCCTTGAAGGCACAAAACTTAATGCTAGTAGCATTTTGCAGGAGATTTATTTTTTTATTTACAAAATTAGGCTACCTGACAGATGTTCTTGATGAACATCCAATTATTAGGTAGCACATTCTTACATCTTCTTTTTCTTTGTAGATGTTTGTTACTCCTTTTTTTTCAGGATATTTCGCCACAGACTCTGTGATAAATGAAAATGACGTCAACTAATTCTGTCTCAGAAAACACGTTTGCATAGCAGAAATAGAAGCCATTCCAAATTCAGCCACAATGCTATCAGGTTTTGCTGTTGGTTCCAAATCTATAATTTTTTGAAAAACTTGTTTCTCTTTTATCCTCAAGTTAAGCGTAGATCATTGGCACAGCGTTTATAAGAGCGTGTATGGTGTATAGCTGTATAACATTGTAGAGCAGCCTTGAAGATTTCGTCAATAGCCCAGTTTTTAAATTCTGCTAAAATTTTTGGATTGAAGTGCGTTGCAAATATCAGAATTATTTTTTCGAACTGATCTACATAGTCATGAAAAATAAGTAAGTCTTCCAGTGTTTCTCCAGAATAAGCACATCTGTTACTGACGTGAAGCTTATTGTTGTACCACCTTTTGGGCGCCTTTATCTATTCATGACCTGCTTTGAGGTACTGTACGATGGCAACATAAACACCTCTTCTTCGTTAAGATCAGTAATGTTACTACCAATCAAATTTCTTGGTCTAACTTCAATATTTTTTTTCGAACTTTGATAGTTTTAAAAATATCAATTTTCTCTTATGCCGGATTCGGAGCCTGGTTATGCGGGGTCGTGCTTTTCTGATGACCAAAAGTATGTATTCTTTAACGCAATAGTAACCAAGATACAATGGTTCAAAGTTACAAAAAAGCTCTTAACTTGTCAAAAATTTCTTCTGGTCCGAACACAATTCAAACCAAGCATGGGATAAATATCTTTTCGCATCTCTTTCACATGCATCCACCACAGTATTCTATACCCTGAAATTATTTTTTTATTGTATCATATTTCAATAATTGTTTTTGGAAAATAAACCCTTATGCCAGCAGGCAAGTATTAAATAAAGGGAGGTAGGTACCTGAAAAGTATCCCGAAGTTGATGATATATTTACATGTCGCCTGTGGAGTAAAATCTAAAACCTCAAGGACCCTGTGACCCTGTGCTAACTTGGGGGCAGCCGAAAAACCTCGGAATTTTCGAACTTTTTCAGTCTTCTAAACCATGCGTTTTTAGCGGAAAATGAAATGAGTGTATAAAATGAAGTAGGTGTATATTTATAAAGTTGGAGAAAATTGAATTTCCTTCAAATTTCACTTGTCAAAATTATTTTTCAACGCAGTAGTAACCAAGATACAGTGGTTCAAAGATACAGAAAAATTCTCAACAAAAATTTCTTCCAGCCCGACTTCAGTTTAAACCAAGCATGGGATAAACATGTTTTATCCTCGTCTCTTCTATACGTAACACAGACTATAAGTCTACTGTGCTTTGTCCAAACCGGCGCTCTTCACTGAATAGTACAGACAAAAACATATTAAGTTACCTCAGGAAAAGCGTAATGCTATGGTCAAAATGACGTAGAAGCATGATTTTGGGATTTTGTCATATGATATGCAAGACAGCAAGGGACCAAAAATTGAAGACCGCGTATGAGCATGTTAAATAATCTGGACACAGACTCAGCCGCGGTTAACGCGGAAAATAATTCAAATGCACGTGGAAGGAACGAGGATTAAAGATGTTTTTCTCCAAACGTCAAGAAAACGTCACTTTGTTAACACCTGTCAAGATGTAAGAAACACAGAACAGAAGAGGTGATATGTTCTGTGGTGAGAAATTTGAATTTTTTGCTGCCAGGCAAATCCAGCGGGTTAACACCTGTCGAGGTGGTAGAAATTTAATTTCTATGCTGCTTGGCAACCCCATCAGCGGCAGCAAAAGTACTTTTAGTGCCGCTCGTCCTTTTACTGCCGCTCAACCATTTAGTTACCTACCCCCGAGCTTACCCCATTAGTTTGGAGAAAAAATAGCGTGTTGCATACGGAGTAGATGCACTTTTTTGTGCTTCAGCAGTATTGCAAGCCTCACTACATTCGACTCGCAAACCTAAAAAAGTGAAGTTTCTACTCCTAATAAAACAATAAACTATTTCCTCCAAACGTCAAAAATAGTATATTACATACCGAGTAGGGAAGTGTTTCATTACTGTCGAGAGATTGACTATTAATCTCGAGACAGAAATGAAAACTTTCCTCCGAGGTTTGTATACTATTTTATTTGCAAGCACAATTATGATTAGTCAATCAGTTTTTTTGATATTAAAAAAATAAAACAAACATGCCAAAATGTGTCATTCACTGCTTTGACGTTTTTACCTGACATGTTCTCATTGTTGCCAGCAAATAAGGTAAATAAATTAGAGAGAGGGAAATCGGTGAGGGAAGTCGAATAGGGAAATCGGTGAGGGAAATCGAAGAGGGAAGTGACACAGGTAGAGTGTCACTTCCAAATTTTTAAAAAGTCAGTAATGACAAGATTACATATATGATTGCAAATAAAAAAAATTACACTTTGGTAACACCTGTCGAGATGTTAGTTTGTAGTTTCTATGCTTGGTAACCCTAGCGGCAGTAAAAGTACTTTAAGTGCCGCTCGTACTTTTACTGCCGCTCAACCATTCACTTTAACCCAAAAATAAGGCCTAAACTAGAATATGAAATGCAACCGTATCACTTTGTTGGATTGATCGCTATCACCTTTGTTGGCAGCAGTAATATATTTATTTCCTACTGAACTATTATAACCATATAATACCTTGGTTACGATAATCATAAACAGGGTCTTAACTCCCGGGGGAGTTAAGGATATCATAACTCCCAAGGGAGTTAAGGATTTCCATAAATCCCGCTTTTACCTTGAATAGGTGAAATTTTGGTTTATGGTTTATTACTTTATAAAAATGGACAAAATACAGTAAATTCAGTAGGAAATAAAATTATCTATGTACCATCGTCACCAACAGTAACTGGGACAGCATCATATTAGCTCTTGTCCTATTATATGAATTTTATTGTCAAATATTTGTCAAACTGTGAATTGACCTTTTGTTTGGACGCCATATTGCGGTGCGCGAACATAGTTGCCAAAAGAAGAAAACAAAAATTACTATAGCAGGCTGTCAACATTAAAAACAAAACTAACTAAATGATTATTTTATTATTTATATTCTGGCCAATACAAGCTAAAATTGATGGCTTTTATTTTCAAAAACATTCGTAATAGGCGGCAAATTTAAATTTAAAATGCTATTTATTCAGTAACTTTTGTTTTTAATGTTGACAGTATGCTAGTAATTTTTTTTTTCTATTTTTGGCAACTATGTTCGCGCACCGCAATATGGCGTCCAAACAAAAGGTCAATTGAATGCATTGAAATGAATGTCAGTAGAATTAGTCCAGGAGATTATTATGCATTATTTGTGTCCCAGATACTTTTGGTGACGATGGTACCACGGGAATTATCAGGTGTTAATACCCACGGGCAATTGCTGTCCCTCGGGCCGAAGGTCCTCGGGACACAAACCATAATTCCCTTTGCGAATACTGCTGAAGCTTCTACTCCTAATACAGTATCCGCCAAAATAAACAGTACTGAACATATAAATTATATCACTTATTAATTTGTATCATGCGTATATGTTCAAAAAATGCATCATAGCGACGCAAAAAAGCTTCAAAACGATTCTGAAAATCATTGAAAATATTTATTAAGAGCGGTTGCTGCAATTTTTCTGAGACTTGTTTCAAACTTGAGCCTTTATTCCTATCAAATCCGTATGACCGGAAATAGTGCTGCGAAAACTGTTTCTTAAGTTGAAAGATACATAATGACGAAGATTTTAACCTTAGCTTAATGTCAACCTCATAACTAATGCCAAGTAAGCGAAATATGATAAATGCAACTTGCGTGCGCAATTACTCAGAGCTCTAGATTTCAGTACTGTTTATTTTGGCGGATACCGTACAACAATATAATATTATCCCACGCTTGAATTGAATGATGGTCGGGTCGCGGCGGAAGAAGTGTTTGACAAGTTGAGAATTTTTCTGTATCTTTGAACCACTGTATCTCGGTTACTTTTGCGTTAATTCACTAGTCAAAGTGAAATTCGAAGGAAATTTAATGTTCTTCAACCTTATAACTAGGTTTATTCCGCTAATACGCATGGTTTAAAAAATATAAGCGAAAAACTGAAAAAGTCCGAAAATTTCCTGGTTTTTCGACTCCTCTCAAGATAGCACAGGGTCCTCGAGGTCGAAAACTGTGATTTCACTCCACAGACTACCCACAAATGACATACCAAAATATCATTAACTTCAAGACTGAAAAAGTCCGAAAATTTCGAGGTTTTTCGGCTGCTCTCAAACTAGCACAGGGTGACAGGGTCCTTGAGGTCGAAAACTTAGATTTTACTCCACAAACGGCATGTTAAAATATCATCAACTTCGGGATACTTTCCAGGTACCTTCCTTTATTTAATACTTGCCTGCTGGCCTGAAGGTTTATTTTCCAAAAATAATTATTGAAATATGATACAATAAAAAAAAAAAAATCGGGGTACAGTGTACTCTGGATGCACGTGAAAGAGATGAGAAAAGATAATCCCATGCTTTTTGAATTGTGTTCGGACCAGAAGAAATTTTTGACAAATTGAGAATTTTTTTGTATCCTCGTTTGTAGCTTTGAACCACTGTATCTTGGTTACTATTGCGTTGCACGACCCCACATAACCATGTTCCGAATCCGGCATAAGAGAAAATTGATATTTTTAAAACGAGTATCGATCAAAAGTCGAAAAAAAAAAATGTTGAAGTTAGAAGAAATTTGATTGGTAGTAACATTACTGATCTTAAAGCAGGTCATTAGTAGACAAAGGCGCCCAGAGGTGGTACAACAACAAGCTTTACGTCAGTAACAGATGTGCTTATTTTGGAGAAACACTGGAAGACTTACTTATTCTTTCTTCATGACTCTGTAGATCAGTTCGAGAAAATAATTCTGATATTTGGAACGCACTTCAATCCAAAATTTTCAGTAGAATTTAAAAACTGGGCTGTAGATGGAATCTTCAAGGTTGCTCTACAATGTTATACAGCTATACACCATAAATGCTCTTATAAACAACAAGGCTGTGCCAATGATCTATGCTTTACTTGGGATAAAAAAGAAACAAGTTTTTCAAAAAATTATAGATTTGGAACCAACAGCCAAACCTGATAGCATTGTGACTGAATTTGGAATGCTATTGCAAACGTGTTTCCTGCGACAGAATTAGTTGGACGTCATTTTCATTTTTCACAGAGTCTGTGGCAAAATATCCAGAAAAAAGGAGTAACAAACATCTACAAAGAAAAAGAAGATGTAAGAATGTGCTACCTAATAATTGGATGTTCATCAAGAACCTCTGTCAGGTAGCCTAATTTTGTAAATAAAAAAATAAATAATAATATCCTGCAAAATGCTAATAGCATTAAGTTTTGTGCCTTGAAGGGACGTTCAATTCGCACTGGATATTATCCAAGAAGATTTTCCACAGGAACTGGCTTTCATTGTTGCTTAGTGGGAGGAAACTTACGGTCGAAGAATACATTATGTCCTGCCTAAATTTGGAATTGATCTTTGGAAGGCATATGATCGAAATCTTCCGAAAACGAATAATTCGGTTGAGGCCTGGCATAAAGCATTTCAAAATACTGCCATCATCCAAAAGTCCACAGATTGTTAGATAAAATTCAGGATGAACAAAAAAAACACAAGAAGAATTCATAACGAGATTTATAGGGTTGGTATTAGAGAATCTGAAAAGAAAAACAAGTACCTACATCAGGCAAAAGGATAGATTGCGTATAACATAGTTCAAGAATATTCCTTTATATAAATGTCACACGGTATCTCAGATCGGTGGCAATGAATTTATTCCTCTAGTTATTCTCGCGTTACATATTGTTAATTTTTGGTTCAGTAAAATTTTCCTTTTACTAACCGACTTCTACAGGGCTTTCATTTCAAAACTTGCTACCCACGTTATCTGCGTAGAGACATATTTGTGTAAATCGCCGAAACACGTCAACAAATTTATTGAGGGGGAAGGTTTTTTACGTAAAACTGGACCCCTTCAACCCCCTAAGCCCTAGGGCGACCTCCCCAAAATTTTCAAATGAGACAGGGGGTCGAGTGATAGATATTTTAAAGGGCTGTTCAATCTGTACATTTTGCCGTCTTATTTTTCAAACTTGACCTCAGTGTTGCAGAAAAACACCTATTTTAATGTTTAAAAATGCCTATTTATTCTTAAACACACCTGCTTAATTACCTGTTGCTGTAATAAAAAGGTAGGTAAAGAAGCATGTGTGTTTAAAAATAAATAGGCATTTTTAAACATTGAAATGGGTGTTATTCTGTAACACTGAGGTCAAATTCAAAAAATAAAACGGCAAAATGTACAAATTAAACAGCCCTTCAAAATAATCTATCACTCGACCCCCTATTTTATTTGAAAATGTTGGGGAGGTAGCCCTAGAGCTTAGGGGCTTGAAGGGGCGAAGTCCAGTTTTACGGAAAAAACCTTCCCCCTCAATAAATTTGTTGACGTGCTTCGGCGATTTCCACAAATATGCCTCTTTACGCAGATAACGTGGGTGGCAAGTTTTGAAATGAAAGCCCTGTATATATACTTTATTAGTAAATTAGTCAGAAAATTGGCTGCTAAGTTTATAAACTAGCTAAAGGTTTGGCTATTTTACTAGAAATTATGGTTTTCATATTAGCCAGGCTGCATTGGATTTGTTTATAAACTAACCAGCTAATTTAGTTTTCTCAATAATTTCGAGTAAATTAGCCAAGACTCTTGGTTAGTTTGCAAACTAGCTGCTATTTTAGTGAAAATTGCATTTTCTATCAAAATAACCAATGGGTTGGTTAGTTTGTCAACTATCCAGCTAGTTTAAAAACTATCCAAGTTTGCATATTAACCGTAACATATAGGTACATCACAAATAAAATCGCACTTGTAAATGATGCGGTTTTTTTTTAAGATGACTCTCTTTAAAGTTGTTCATCTGAAGTCGATCCTCCGATATATTGAGGTCCCAGTTCTGTTCAGATCCGCCGTTTTAAATGTCGCTTTTCTAATATGCTGCTGTTCTATGTATATAGATGTCGCTCTTTCAATGTGTGGTTCTTTCGATATGTCGCTGTTTTGCTTAAATCTCTCCGTTTCAAAATGTTGCTGTTTTGATTTGTCGCTGTTTTGAA
Source organism: Ceutorhynchus assimilis (assembly GCA_917834065.1). NCBI lineage: Eukaryota > Metazoa > Arthropoda > Insecta > Coleoptera > Curculionidae > Ceutorhynchus > Ceutorhynchus assimilis. The sequence continues at coordinate 41,993,284 of OU892278.1, read as the reverse complement.
TGTCGCTGTTTTGATATGTCGCTGTTTTGAATGTCGTTAAAATGAGACCGCCATTTTGAATATCGCCCTTTTGAGCCGGAAGCCCTCTTTTATACTGTCTATTATTGTCGATCCTCTATGAGACGTTTTCGAACCATTATTTTTCAACGTCTTTTTATTCTCTGCTGCTAAGCTTTTATTGAATTTTTGGACTTGTTTATCATTCCTCCGCTGGGATCTTCATTTGTACTTAGATAGACTTGTAAATACGGCTATACCGTAGTGGATTAAGTGGATCTTTAAAAAACGTCTTTTGCTCATCCATTCCGCTGTAGCAGGTTTTCTTTTGATGTTTATAATCATACCTTTCCAATCATCATCATCATCATAGGCGATCACGCGATCTCGATACATGATTATCTTTTATCTTCTATTATATCCTTATAACTGTCCATTGTATTGTACGTTTTTGATGGCTATATAAACCAATTCTGAAGCCGCACACTCTTGGCATACCCAGTCTCTGGCAGAATTGTCTCTTTGTGTTCTCTCGCTCCTTTCTGCGGTGCCTCTTTTTGGTCTCGTGTCTACGTCGCTGTTCTTCAAAAGTTCGTGGTCCGTCGTGGACTACTCGACGCCATGAAGGCCTATCATTTTCCGGCGTCTTCCAGTTGCTGCTATCGATGCGGCACTTAGCCATATTTTCCTTAGAACATCTTTGTAGCGTTTTGGTGACCTTCTTGATTTCGTTTACCCTCTTTCAGTTGACTGTTGAGGAACTGTTGTGGAAGACCTGTTCGGGCATGCGGACGAGGTAATCTGTCCAGCAAAGTTGGTGTTTAATGATGAGGGCTTCCATGCTAGTTGTTTTGGCCTCCTCCAAAACACTAATGTTTTTATTCCGTAGGATCCTTCTTAGGCATTGCTGGTGGTATTTTTCTAGGCTTTTCATGTGTCTTCTGTAGGTGGTCCATGTTTCGCAGCCATATGTAAGTGTTGATACTACCACTGCATAGTAGTAAGCGCGAAGTTTGGTCTGACTGCTGATGTTGGATTTCATGCATTCGCTGACAGATGGCTCCCAAGGTATGGGTAGTGTTCTGCGTTCTGCAAAGAATGGTGGGAATTTAGAGTTATATTTGGGGTTTGCGCATTAGTATCGGGTGCGGGTTGGTGCAGAGTCTGCGTCTTGTAAAAGGTGACCTCTAGGCCGATTCTTCTATACTTAAGTATTCCTGGTTGAATGCTTTGGTAATTGCCTGAAAATCTTTCTCTGTATTGGCCACCACGACGTTATTATCTGCATATTGAAGTTCAGTTATCGATGTCGTCGATCGTCGATACTTTCGTCTTGGCTCCAAATTGTTTAGGTTGAATAAGCCGCCAACAAGTCAGCAGGCGGAGTATCTCTGGATATACTTTTGCGGACACCCAACCTTTGCCAATATCTTTCAAAGAGGTTCTCTGTTGATCGAATCAAATGCTTTCATTTAAATCTACGAAGACCTTGCACTGAAAATCATGTTAGCTGTACCCCGGTTGGGTCTAAAGCCACATTGTGTCTCTGGGATGTTCTCTTCGGCAGTTGAGATTAAACGATTTAATAAAATCCTGGCAACAGAAAGTAAAGATATTTCTCTGTAGTTTCTACATTGAGCCTTGTCTCGTCTCCCTTTTTAAAAATGGTAACTGTGGAAGCATCTCTAAGTTCGGGAAATATATAACTTAGTGTGGGGCCTCCTTGTTTAAAGAATTCAGCAGGAATGCCGTCAGTGCCAGCTGACTTACTGTTCTTCAGTTGTCTGATTGCCTTTTTTCAACCTCTTCTAATCTAGGAACCTGGTTCAGTTCTTATTGCTTTGGACTTGATGGTCTTCGGTGTCCTAGAATAGAAGATGCCTGTGTGTGACTTTTATTATTGTGTGTATGCACAGTCAGCAGATCCACGGTCCCTGTTAAGATGAGCCCTAAGCTCGAGTTCCGACCCCAATGGCCTAGAAACTAAGACGATTGTGCCCCTCAAACTCAAAGCTGGCTGATCAAGTATTGAACTCGAATCGTGGGCGATAGGGTCGTCACATCCCTACACCAACCTTTCCAATAATAGGGTCATGATGCTATGATGTTTTTTGTAGGATTGTACCGGCTTTGAAAAATTCCCCATTAACTTTTAATAAATTCAACTTTTACTTTATGGTTGTTATTGTGGTAAGCACTTTGATGTGGTTTTTAGTTACCCTAAATGGTCAAGCCCGAACACGATAATAAATTTGGTGACAATTTTTTTTTTTTAAACAAAGCTATATTTATTTAAATTTCTTGAATTCAAAGGAACTTTTATTTAAAACCTTGACATTTAAAGATATTCATTGGTTGTTAATTTATTTCGAAAAAAAATGTTTTTAAAGGAAAAAATGAACCATTATATGGATGGCAAAGTATCAACAACAATTAGGACAAATTAATAATTATTATTCAATTTATTTAAGGCATGATTGGTCAAAGTAACAAAGCTTCAAATTTCTACGAAAGCCATTGAAAATCAAGACCAGCATAGAAAATCAATTATCGATCAAAAACCATCTATTCTTAACTTACAAGGACAAAAAATCTTAGAAAAGGTTTTACCCACTTGAAGTAAAAGTTAGATAATGCAAAAAGTTATAGTTTTTATTTAATCAAATTATGTTTTATTTTTCTCTTTGCTGCATGGCTGTTATATGCATAAAATCTGGCATTATTTGATTTCTTTTTACTGGTCAAATAAAACAAATCAAATCGGATATCCTTTGTACATATTGGAAAGTCCGAACCAAATCAGTTGCATATTTTAATTATCTTCTACTATTGTGGCTTTCTGGCCAACATAAAAAAAGTAAATTTACACAAAGTCCTTACATTAGACGTTGTAGGTAGGTACCTATAAAGTTCCTTTTCAATCCTTGAATGTTCAAATTGATCTAATATCAGATACGAACAACTATTTTGTGCTAATAGTAAAAAAAAAATAGTAAATAATTCATTATCATTCTCAAAACTCTATATGACTAAACACTAGTTTTTTTTTTTCCCAGGACCACATCATAGTAGAGTAGTCGTATGTTACCTAGGCACTTGGGCTGTGTACCGACCAGGACGTGGCTCTTTCGCCATAGAAAATCTAGAACCTTCCTTATGTACCCACGTGATCTATTCCTTTGCTGGTCTTAATATAAAAGAAGATTCTATAAAATCTTTAGGTAAGTCTTCAAGTCTTAAAGAATATGAAAAATTTACATTTTTTTTTCTTAGATCCTTGGCAAGATCTTACAGAAAACTATGGCAAAGGAGGTTACCAGAGAATCACCACCCTCAAACTCAGGTATCCTCACCTTAAAGTTTCTTTGGCTATTGGAGGTTGGAACGAAGGTTCCACAAACTACTCCAAATTAGTTTCAGATGCTTCTAGAAGGACCAAATTTGTTACCAATGCAGTAGAATTTATTAGGTAAGTTTATTTTTGTAGTATAGGAAAAATAAACATAAATTTTTTTCTGATAATAATATAGAAAATACAATTTTGATGGCTTGGATTTGGATTGGGAGTTTCCAGCTAAAAGAGGTGGCGTTCCAGAAGACAAACTAAACTTTTTATTATTAGTTAAGGTAATAAAAAACACCCTCAGTAAAAATTACTCTCAAACTTATTGAATTTTACTCTTAGGAATTGAAAGCAGCTTTCAGAAAACACAACCTCCTCCTCACAGCAGCTTTTGGGGCGGGAAAAGACACCATAGATGTAGCTTATGACGTAGAAGGTTTGGCTATTTATTTAGATTTTATTCACATGATGTGTTACGATTATCATGGCGCTTGGGATCAAAAGACAGGAGCCAATGCTCCCTTGAAAAGTAGTGACGTTTTAAATGTGGTAAGTATAAGATTTACAAAAAGTCGACAAATCAAAATTTATAATGCATTCCAATCCAAATTTTAAATTTTCAGGAATACACTCTAAACTACATGATGAAACTGGGTGCTCCTGCCAATAAATTAGTCTTAGGGGTACCACTCTACGGACGTACCTTTGTCCTTCCTGAAGCATTAAGTTCTGAATCTAAGCGGAAACCTAAATTAGGTATGGTTTCTACTAGTGTCGGGTTCCAAGGTCCTCTTACCAGAGAAAGTGGCTTTATGGGTTACAATGAAATTTGTCTGGAATTGAAAAATAAAACGGCCCCTTGGTCTAAGCACTGGGATAGTGAAAGTAGGACTCCTTTTGCCGTAAGGGGCACTCAGGTGATTAGTTATGACGATGGACAGTCGATTTATGAAAAAGTTAAATTTGCTATGGAGAAGAATTTAGCTGGAATAATGGTAAATTACGCAAATATTTTTAACTAAATACCTACAAATAAAAATATTTATTCAGGTTTGGTCTGTTGATACTGACGATTTTCAAGGCGATTGTGACGAAGAAAATGGCCAAAATTACCCCTTAATGCGAGAAATAAACAAGAGTATTGAAAAGGCACTCGAAGATATCAAGAATAGTATTATAAAGGAAAAACTTGATCAACTTGAAAATAGCGGTTTCAGAGTTGTCGGTAGTTTTGATCTCTTGTTAGTTATTGTTGGTACTTTTTTGAGTTTGAGACAATTTTTAGTAATTATTAATTTTGTTTGAATGTTCCTTTGGTTTAAATTACATTGTACCTAATGAATAAGTGTCAAAACAATTGTTAGGCTAAAAATTTAAAACATTCGTGACTATAAAATGTGGCTGTACTTATTTTGTATTATTTAGAATTTTTGATAAATAAAAACGGTTTTTTTCACGTAGGCAAATTTTCAATTTTGGCCTTTTACAACGTTGCTGAATGTATAATTATTATAAGTTTAACAACGACAAAAAAAAACACTGCTGAGATTGGCTCTGCTAGCAAATTACCTTCCACATTTTTCAAAGAAGAAAGTTCCAAGTTGACACCCTTAGTGTGCTTAGATAAATTGAATGTTAAGCCATTGTTAGTTATCAAGTACCTACCTTAGAATGTGTCGATGTCATCATTATCATAGTCACAATATCTTGCCAGACGTTGTGAACTCATAAAATGTACTAAGTCAAAACTGGAGAATTGCCGACACGCAGGTTGTCAACTGCTTTGAAAACCGCATTCCGACATCTTCGCGTTTATTTGTCAGTTCGGTCGTTCTTGTGAGACTGAGATCTAGCAATAATTGTTTTGTCGCATCCACCCAGCGTGTAGGAGAACGGCCGCGACGCCGTCCTTTTGGGGCATGAACCTGGACAACAAGTTTTTCCATATAAATATCAGTTATTACCTTTCCAATAGTCCAAGTGACATTTTGGTGGCTTTCGTGATATATGATACGCCTCATTTAAGTAAGTTTCGCCATGGCTGATCGTGCTTGTTGAATGCACCGACAGATATTTTCAACCTCGCAGCTACCTGAATTGTCGATCAAAGACCCGAGCTATACAAAACTTTGTACTACGTACCTCAACGGCCTACTGATTTTATTTCAGGATGATTGTCATGTTCCCTATCAACGATCATGACTACTAGAGTCTAGCCGTCACAGCCGGAGCAAACCCGAGAATAGCCGAACAGCGAACTCTGTGGCATAGAAAATCGAGAACAAGAATTTAATTGTTATTTCTATCGTTTCTTTAACCATTCTTATTTTTTCCAAACAAAATTACAAATCCATTTTACAAGATAATAATTATTTGTAAAAATATTACATTTTTTGTAGTTTGGATATAGGATAGTAATATAATATTCAGAAGATCCAGAAAAACTCTGCAAAAGAAATTCGATTCAATCTTAATGAACGTTAATAATGTGGAAAGTTATAGGGTGGTAGAACAGGCATTACTGCCTATAAACCCAGTATTGACCACTTTAAAACGAAAACAAAATGAACTACCTACTCCCCTTACTTACAAATGAGCGAATAAAGTTACGAATCCCTCCACAGAGAAAATTTTTTTCAACAAAAAAAAAATGCAAAAATCCGCATCTAATCTTCAACGTCCTGAAAGAGAAGAAAAAAACGCATCAATTTTGCAGACAATATTACTCTAATGATAATTCCACGGACTCGAACACGCGGATACGTAATACCTATAGAATAATTATTTAATTTTAAGGCATATGTTCAAATTACAATATTTTTTGATAATGTTCTATCAGTTTTCTTTTATTTATAATTTATATTGATTTTAAGTTTATTTTTGTTGTTTTTGCTGCAACCGAATATACACCTTCCTTCAAATTCAATGCGATAAGCTCGGCCTTCGGCTACAATCGTAGTTGCTCCACATGTGATGGCTAGACTCTAGTATCATGACTTGGTTTTATTGTAGTTGATACTGAGACCACATACCTGTTCTAAGATGTTAAGTAAGGTTAACAATTCACCCTGAGAAGAAGCGATAAGAGTAGTATCGTCGGCAAAACTTAAATTAGATATCTTGTTTCCACCAAGAGTTACACAACCGTGCCAATCGTCCAGTAAGTATCTGTCTCATCACTAATTCGGAATGGATTTCAAACCACATTGGCAATAATCTGACAAACTCTTTTTCTTGTTGCAGTCTGGTCAGACATGTAACCATCAAGCTGTATTGGACTCATAGAGCTGTTGTATGAGAAATATCAGGTGGTGGAGGAACTCCCATGGAGAAAAAAATTCCCCATAGTTCAGCCAACTTTACGTTGTCAAATGCCTTAGAGTAGTTCACAAAGCAGATATAAACTCGAAAGTAATGCTCTCTGGCCATTTCATTAATCTACCTCAAGTTCAAGATCTTTTCACGTGTACCATGTCTCTTTACGAAGCCTGGTCTGCTCTAGAAATATTTATCAGTCCATAAAACCCTCCAAATGAGACTGCAGAATATACAGCATAATTTTGCTTGAATGAGCTAGAGATGAACGAGAGTAGACGATACTTGTCTAGGTTAACCGGAGATTCCTTGTTAATTTTTATGAAGTGGAAAGAGCATCAATGCTTGTGGCTTTACCGGCTTTTAGTTTCCTAACTAGTACAGTCATACAAGGATTCATCTACTGAAAAAATCCGAGTGAGCCTAAATTTTGTCTACACCTTTATTTTACCTCAATAATTAATGTATTAAAAGTCCCCACCGATATCTTGTTTGCGTTCCAAGATATTCAAGGTCAAATATCACAGAAATGAGTTTTCCTTAAATATTTTGCTTTCAGTATATCCTACGACTATTTTGGCTAAAAATATTAAGAAATTCTCTTCAAAAAATGTTATTCATATATTTTACGTCATACCAACCGTTTCTCAGTGATACACCAGAAAAACAGAGGGTAGCACCCGTTTCCACATCACCCCAGGTGAAATGTAAGGCACGTTTTTTTTACATTGTATTTTTACTGTAGGCCTAATCGATGATCTTTCTTGTTGTGACTTTTAGATGTAAAATTTGCGATCTTTATTCTCGTAATCTGTCCCCTCTTCCACGACGTACAAATGTTAACATTAAACACAGCATCGGCTCATAATGTATTTGCTGTTAACATTTGTACCGTTCAGCTCTAGCTCCGAAATACCGCGCCCCGTACCGAAAAGAGTTGGGTAGACTGATCAGGAAAAGTCTCAGCTGTACAGACAAGTCCAGCAGGATAACCGCAATCCTTATGTCCTGGTTGAACATACGGACATAGATCAGTTATATTTTCTACCCCGCTGAGTCACGCGATTCTGAATTTGTCGCTAGAAGCTTTCGAGGACTGGTGCTGGGCTTATTTTTTCAATAGTTGTTTTATTCCTTTATCTGCGTATTAGTCCCTGGTTTTTCTTTCTCCACTGTAACAAGCTACCTGGGCTAGTGGGCCCTCAACCACTATAATCTTGAGGGTGGCACCCGAGATTACCACTGGATTAACCAAAAGATAAATACCGACTGTTAAGCTGCCACAGCTGAAGAAAAAAACCTAGGAAAACCCGTTCCAAATTTGGCACCCGAGCAGGGACCATTTTGCGCATCAGCAACTGACCGTAAAGATTACGTCATCATCCGTCCCCCGTTTCACCGAGAGGCCGTTTATTTTGGTATCGACCGATGGGTTGACCGTAACATCGTGGTATATTTCTTCATGGATTCTTCAGAAGCAACGGCGCTGCTTGGTGTTACTATTTTGATTTTAATAAGCCCAATAATGTGAAGCGTGTTGTGGCCATCTATTGTGTAGACATTGATATCTGCATTGTCTGCTGAATACCGAATAGGAGCCCAGTTTCAAATAAAAGAATATCTGGTTGTGGATGGTAGACAGCAGCAACTTCATACATTAATGTTTCTCTATACGACGCGCTGAATCCAAGAGTTGACAAAATATCTAGAAAAGGTTAGATGTGAAGGATCGTGCACGTATCGTAGCCATAATAGCATGACAAATAGCGGTACACTTACACTTATGATGGTCAGTTTTGCCTTTTTTGTTTTTCAGAATTAATTCTTCAACAAAGTATGAAAGACTCTGTGAGATGTTTTCGTTAAGATTATGAAACATTCTACTGGTAGGAGGATAAGATTGACAATCAACAGTCATGAAACGAATGTCTTCTCTGATAATTTTGGTTACAGTTTGTACATTTCGAAGGCGTTCTTTTGCCGGTTGAGATTTCTTATTTTCATACCAAGCTTTACTTAAGATATCACTTTGAGTATCGCGAAAACAAATCATGGTCGAAAAGGAATGAAGTTTTGTCGGTTACAACAACCGAAAAGCGTGGAAATTGAAAATGAAAAGAAATCTAAGGAAAATTGGAGGATTGAAAATTTTGGCCCTGGGCGGGATTCGAAGCCACGTCCTCAGCATTGCCGGTGCTAAGCTCTAACCAACTAAGCCACCATGACCCTACAGATCCTTTTGATTGGTGTTGTAAGAGGAAGTTGCGTGGTTCTCCGCTCATTGCCAAACTTCTAATTATACATTGATATTTCTTAGTTTTTTTTTGTCTCTGTTTCCTCGTTGGCTTCTTCACCACAAAAAAAAAACACAAAGTTTTTAAATCAAAAGATCCCAAGCTAGACCGTGTTTTGCGAAGAAAATACTGAGCATCGTCATCTCGTCGTCTTTCAGATGACACTATGCTAGTCCCATAGGACACCAACCCCCAATTCGAGGATTGATGCGGGTTTCCCTTCCGCAAACTGGGTTTTCCGAAAACCTTATTTCGCGCCCGAAGGATTTAATCGTTGGCTCTCTCTTTTCTTTCTTCGTGTTCGTAAGCAGCTCGCACCAACAATACTAGGGGGGCTCGTACACTGGCCGCCTAAAGCGATCCCGATAGTGAGGGGACCCACGCAAAGTATTGTCAGCCTGATACGCGATCCAAGTGCAGGGTAAGCAAGTCACCACATTTCTGTCGAGAAAAATGAGGGGACTTTTAGATGCTACTATGTATACTTCTTGCGACAGTTTTTATGTACTGTTACCGAATCTGTATCCCTTAAACGTTCTGCATGTTCATCTTCTCTTTCCAAACTTGCTTCTCTTAAAGAATCTATACCGCGGTTCGCAGTCACTGTAACACCTTACAGGAGCGATTGACTGCAAATAAAATAAGACTCATCCATCGCGATGGCTAATTAAATCACAAAACGAAACGTCTAGACTTTTTATCAAATAGATTTGAACTGACTTACATCGATTAAATGCGATTAACCGGTCGATCACAGTTGACAGATAGCCAATGAAGCAAATGTCATTTGGCAACCAATCGTTTTTAAATAACGTTCATGACTTTTGACCTTGAATATCTGAAAACGCAAGCGCGATATTGATGGGGACTTTTAAGACATTATTTCTTGAGGCAAAATAAAGGTGTGAACAAAATTTAGGCTCACTCGGATTTTTTCAGCAGATGCTGCTTTTTCCGGCCTAATATAACTGGAGTATAACGGCAATAACGGCATGTTCCACTTCCGACTCACGTTCATAATTGAACAGAGGTGCTGGAATGTTAACATCATAATCAAGGTTCTCACATATGTACGCCACACCTCAATGACCTGGTCCAAGCTAGTGATGAGATGTCCATCGGCGTTCTCAACTGACCAAGTTTTGGGTTTAAAGTCCCGACAGAGACATTTTATCTTTAGGAACATCTCTCCTGGATGGCCTGTATCTCCCTGCATAATTCTTGAAGAGAGAACTTCTTATCTTGAAGGCAGAGTCTGCGAATTTCATGTGTCAATTGTCTATACCGATCGTGCTTTGCATCGGAATCCAGACGTGAGATCTTAAGCTCTATTCATGCCTCAATGACCGAGAATGTATGGGGGTGGCTATTTAGGTTGGGGGCTGCATTTTGGTTGAGTTGTTTGGGCAGCTTGTGTAAGAACATTTTTAAATGTTAACCACATTTTGTGTTGTATTAACCACATTTTGACTGGAAAGAGACAGTTTGATTGCAATATTGTCCGCCCTGGTAAAACCGCTGTCGTTGAAATTGCCCGAAAAACAAACGAAATTGTCTCGCGTTTCTCTATTATGAGTCTGATCAGACAGGCCAGCGATCGCAATATTACGTAATGTAAGCTCTTTTTCAAGAATATTGAGCTTACCGGTCGCTTAAAAGTGAAGACGGTTCCATGTTGCCAAGTGATGTTTGCGGCGAGTCTTGCAAGTGTCATCAGTAGTAACTTTCACACAAACAGCCCTCTTGTGCCCGTTCGCCAATTTCACACTGCCACCCGGACGAGGAAAATCGCCGATTGCCAGTTAGAGAGCGAAGCCCTTCCAAGGCCTCACTGTTGCTACCTGTACTCATTTTACGAGTTTCTCCTTGAGATATCCTAACAGATCTTTAATGCAGTAGTCTCCAATTTGCTTTCTGCATCCTCATGCCGTTGACGAGATATCGGTTCATTCGCCTTTAGGGATAATTTCTCATCTCCCTAGGAGAAGAGAGTGCCCTGACTCTCTCCTCCAACCGAAGCTGTTGGTTGACGACAAGTATGACAGTTCTTACGGTATTACCAAGCGTTAGCGGAGCCCGTTATCTAACGGGCCTTAGGCCCATTTTACAATGGAAGTAACTTAACCGTAAAGACGTAACATAAGTCCTAAGCATGTGCACATTAGATTTACTTGCGTTAAATATGTCACCGGAAACGCAACGTAAGAGATGATCAACTCTCATCTTCTCTTATGTTGCGTTTCCGGTGACATATTTGACGCAAATAAAGCTAATGTGCGCATGCTTAGGACTTACGTTTTTACGATTACGTTACGTCCATTGTAAAATGGGCCTAAGGCCCGTTAGATAACGGGCTCCGCTAACGCTAGGTAAGAACTGTCATACTTGTCGTCAACCAACAGCTTCGGTTGGAGGAGTGAGTCAGCGCAATACGAATACGATAGCGATTGAAAAATACGGAAGCAAGTTATATTATAAAACCCTATGTTACTATTATACTAATAATTCTCCTTTCCAATGTTAAATAGAAGCGTACGCCTCTGTAAAAGCTCACTCACAATAATATAAAGATGCTGACTAAGCGATACTGCACTGGAAAAGTACCATCGTATCAAGGTTTCGCCTAAGCGAATTAAGCGATTGCAACCGTCAGCAGTATTTTATTATAAATACGGCTCGCAGAGCTTCTCAGGTATTCATTTGTATTGTAGCTTAGACTAGAGCAATTTGAATCAAGATTCTTTTGTTATCGGCTTTTTGCCGCAGCGATTAGAGTCTAGTATTTTTTGTTGTAACTTCTTAGTTTTTAATAAAATAAATAGTTTTTAAAAACAAGATTTACTGAACGAAAAATATAATTAGCATGTCTCCTTTATTGTGTAGCACATTCTAAAGTTATTGTTTACTAACAAACAGTTCCCAGCAAACACGAACTGACGGTAAACAATCGGCCGAATGCCTTGAACGATGGGTAAGTGACGGCATCGGCAAAATGCAGTTGGCCCCTTGTGTTTTCGATCATTGAATTCCGACTGTTGGCATTTGAACGCTGGCATAGCGTCGGGGCTTTTCTATTAATGATTTCAAATTATACTACTGCGGTACTATATCACTGGACCGGCAGTTTGCCAATATATGTTTCCCCGCCTCCTTGAAAATTTCGAGCAGGCGCACCGCGCACCCGTTCTTCACGTGTGTTCTGTGCATTATTGAACCTGAACGGCATTGACAGCCATTACCTCGTTGGCGACGTATGTTTGTGGCTTCGTTTTTGTATTTAGATTTTATTCTTGGTCTTGTGCTTTGGGTAATTTCTCAATAATTGTGGAAAAAGTTATTGTGTTGTGTTGCGGCGCGAAAAGTCAATTGTTAAATAGATATAAGACAAAACTTTCCGGCAACGAAGACAACTTGGTGAGTATAGGTACTAATTAAAATAACGCATGACATTAAAAAATTTGTTATTCTTCTTTTCAGATGGAAATGATTGATTTTTTTTTCTATTTTCTAAGTTTATGTGTTAGAATTTAGGTTTATTTGGTATTTCTTCCAAAGAATTTATTTATTTAGTTCTATACGCTAATGAAATGTTGACTTTTTTCCTATAATATTGCATTGTATTACCTAAATATTAACTAAATATTTTAGATATTTTTATAAAAATGCATTTTTATTTTCAAAGATATATGAGGAATGTAACTTATATAGGTAATATATCTATGATTTTTTCGATAAAACCTTAATTTGTTTGAAATTTTAGTCCTCCAGAAAGGCTTCGATTCCTACTACCAAGAAAAACGAACAGCAGAAAAAAATTGTTGTGTCATACCAAGTTGCAGAAAAAGTAAAATTCGATTTTTGGAATTATTTACTAGCATTCCGGTATATTATTACAACCATGTATAAAGTTATGGCCCTGTGATGAAAATCCATCAAATATACTGTAAAGGACCATAAAATTTGAGGAAGTATACCCAGCGTTGGCCCAATGTAATGATTCAGACGTTGAATCGGCCCAACGCTGGTTCATACTGTCGGCCGACTTGCGGCTCGACTGTCGGCCGGGCGGTCATATACGATCCGGACCAGTACCTTTTTCATTTAGTTGGGCAGATGCCTGTTATCCGGCAAAGCGGCATTCGTACGATGCTGGGCCGTAAGAAATGTGTTTGTTGGGTTACCAAACGATTGATCTAGCGACCCTAACAATGGTAAATTAAATTTCCAACTTAGCTACTCTACAGTAATTTAAACGAATTCGCTTTCTTCAAGGTTTGTTCCCCACCGGACCACCAGATTCCAGATTCACCAGACTACCGGACAAAGCTACGGCTTCGTCATTTTCCCGCCTGTGTAGCTTTTTAGGTATGAGCTCATTGGGTATGAGTCGTACTGTGTATGAGTCATATTAGTCCAAGAGCCGGCAATACTAACGGGTATGTGATCGTTGCAATGGATAATTTCTACATAAAACAATAGTTCATAGTAACCTTTAAACCAAATGGATGGGTGGCCTCGATTCTCATGGCCGTAAAGTCGTTTTATGAAAAGATACTTCAAGAACCATAAGCGCAACAAATAAGAAGTAGTACCTTGCGGTGTAGGGGGTTCTCATCATATGCGGCAAACACTTTATTAACACAATCTCATGTTTCTTAGTTTGTCTAAAGACCTACAGCCGTATGCAAAATCCTCTTCACGGAGTCCTCTTTTAACTTTAAAAGTGACTTTGAAGGCTGTCACTTTCAAAAATTTGTATTTAGCAAGCAAAATAACGCGTGCGCTCGACTTTCAATGAGGGTTGCCATCATCTCCGGCCATCAAAATCGAGGCCACCCTATATATTATCTGAGAACACATATTAAAGAATATATCTACCAATTTTCAGCTATTGCAACGATAACATAGTTCCTTCGGAAAAAGAGGGGTAGTTTACGCCCAGCCACCAAAGGGTTGCGGCCATGAGAATCGAGGCCACCTATCCATTTAGTTTAAAGGTAACTATGAGCTATTCTTTTATGTGAAAATTATCCATTGCAACGATCACATACCCGTTAATATTGCCGGCTCTCCTACTATATGAGTGCATGAGCATTAGCGGATTTTCAATTTTGACTCTAGACGTATTTTAGCGACCAGTGAACATCATACTACACGACACATGTACCTACTTCGATTCATAACGTCATAGCCATAGGTCATAGCTACCGAAATGACAGGTCGAGTATATTTGGCAAAATGTCTAAAAGAGGACGCCATGATAGTTGTTTATTTGGGTTTGTTGAATTTCGCAAAATTTTGTGATTTTCATTTTCAATATTATTTCTCTAGTGAAGAATGTGAAGATTTTCGATAGATTGTGGAATTTTATGGGGACCCCATGCCAAAGAAAATTAAAATTACACTTTTGCGCACAAGTGAAGATTTTTTTTTTGGCAAAAAATCTCTAAAAAAATCACAGAAAACCTTGGCAACATGGGATTAAGCGTAGTCAGCTATTTGGCCCATATGCTCATTTTCGTGTATTAGAAAAAGATCCACTGACATACTACAACCAACTATCCCTCCTAGGATGGTTACTATTTTGCGGATTTTTTTTCTAATGGTTGAATAATATCTAGTATATTGTGTATTTAGGTGGAAAAGTGACACATTCTCGGCCGACGGTGTAAGTTGACGGGCGAGGCGTAGCCGAGGCCGGCGAACACCGAAGGCCGAGAATGTGCTTTTCCACTGAAATACACATACTATTTTTTCTGCGATCGGTTAAATACTTGTCAAATGTTTGTCTTTTGGTTCCAATTATTCTTCCCGGCCTAGGCCGGAAATGTGTTTCCGGTATTGTTATTCATTGATTCCTTTAGCAACTATTGAAACATAATTAAAATATGTACCAGAATATTGAGTTTTGCGGCCTGTCAACCAGTCAAAAATGCTGACTTTCTTGTCAATCGCAGAAAACGTCTATTTTTTTTAAAGATGAAAGTCAAAATGACATTATGTTGGCAATACAAAGTGCTTTCAAATTTTTTATGTAGAAAAGGCTTGTGTTGCCAACATAGTTACTGAATTTTTGACTTGATGGGGAATTACGGGAATTACCCGGAATTACCTATCTTTAAAAAAAAACAGACTTTATTTATCATTGAGATAGGTAAAGTCTTTTTTTTTTGTTAAAGATAATTCCACACTTTTGCATCATGTCTTCAACCATCGATCATAAGTACCTATATGGTTTTATATTATAATAGGAAAACCAAAACCAATAAAGTAAGTTAGAGGAGGTGGATAATCCGGGCACCAAGTTCTTGCAAATATAGGCTCTGTATAATAAAAATGTCTTGTTATATTGCACTTAGGGTGGGTATCATAAAACTACTTTGAGAGTTAACTTAAAGTTAATTTCTGAAAATACATGTAATTCAAAAAGTTAACTTCGAGTTAACTGTCAAAGCAGTTTTATAATACCCGCCCTTAACAGATTTCCTCTCACAAATACACCTTAAAGTACATAAAACTGTGAAACTCTGAAAAAACAGCAGACAGCACACGAATGAAAGATGAAGTTTGGCCAATGTGTGGCCGCCATGCCATCTCAATTCTTAAGCCGCTTTCCAGCTGACGCTTTTGAGCACGCAATCGAGCTTTTGCGCGCGCAAATGCTTCAAGCGTGTGTTCGTGTTCCAGCCGTACTGCGCTTCGAGAGCTGCTACCTTTTGCGTTTCAAACACAGAACACTGTGCTTCACCGTGCTTGAAGCACACAGCTGGAAAGCGGCTTTAAATGTCACGTGGTTTGGATTGCCTAATAGACTTTTTCGAATGCGTGATCCGAGATTTTGGACGCTGATTGGCTAGATTCCGGGGCCTCACTAGGGCCTTTGGATTAATCGTTTAAATTAAGCGCCGGTCGCCCAAATCGACGCCCCCATTTTGGCCAATCAGGGTCCAAAATCTCAGATCACGCACTCGAAAAAGTCTATAATCTTATGAACAGACTTTACACAGGATTGCCTATCGGCGTCGTTTTTGGGAATCAGGGCGATTGTGTAGTAGCACCATTGACGACGTTATCAACTACGTCGTCAACTGTTAAAAATATTATTTAATTTTGAAAAACATAGGTGGGTTCGGCTTGCTTACTCCGTGCACTCCGAGTGACTCCATTCGCACTCCAGCCGTTCGGAGCCGCTTTCCAGTATGGGAGTGTGACGCCCGGAGCTACTCGGGGCGTTGAGCCCCTGAGCTGTACGTACGCGTCAACCTATCAGCTGTCACATCCGCCGGTGGCTATTTATCTATTTATTTCTTGTTATATCTCAAGATTGAACATTTTAAAATATATAGTTTTGATTCTTTTTCATTTTTGATAAATAAAAAAACAAACTGCACAAACAAACAGATAATTATTTTTAAAATTTGACATATTTGACACTAAGACAGGCGTCTCACGCCATGATACTGGAACGGTACAAATCTAGTGCGTGGCGCCCCCGAGGTGCTCTAGAGCGCGCCAATGTGCATACTGGAAAGCGGCTCGGGTTAGGGTTCAGGTATTGCTTTTTACCGTATGTGTGTGTTTTTTTTTTAAAGATAATTCCCCAAGTCAAAAATTTAGTAACTATGTTGGCAGCACAAGCCTTTTCTACATAAAAAATTTGAAAGCATTGACAATTTTACATTGTATTGCCAACATAATGTCATTTTGACTTTTATCTTTAAAAAAAAAAACAGATTTTATTAGGGGTGACTCCATTAGCTCTGTTCACTCCACTCCAACTCCGCGCTGAATAGCCGAACCCAGCTATAATAGGCAAAGAGGATAATGCAAAAGAGATCTTAAAAAGCATTGTTTTAAAATGTTGATTAATGTACTAAAACCAAGTATGCATAAAGCAAAAGCCCCCGGAATCGTAGTGCAGACAGCCTACGTCAAGGCGAGAAACAACCCAGTGCTACGTCATCACTGGTTCTTTGGCATGGTCGGGGGCTTGACTGCTTGAGATTTGATCTACACAGGGCCTTATGACTATGAGGATAGGCTATCCTGTAGTAATAGTAGTTGTATTCCTTTCAAGAGTTTAAAACACTCGAGCTACTCGCTCCGGTGTTCAGTAGCCCCCGATTTACAGGGAACAGATGCGTGGTGCAGCAAACACTTTTCGAAAGGAATAAGCGCGTGAAGCCCCGGAGCTGTTCCGGAGCTCCTCCTAGGTGTGAAAGGAATACAACTAGTAGTGTGTAGTATCCTTCGAGTGTTTGCACCACAGGCTATGATTCCGCTTGCTTTTGCTATGAATACTTGGTTTTAGTACATTTATTAACATTCAGAAGAACTATTTTCTAGATCTCGTTTGCATCTTCCTCTTTGGGCCGGTTTATCAATAGTGATTCACCCCCGGGTTAAGCATAACTCCACTCCAGGGTAAACATTACAACTGGACTCGCTTACCTTAGAGTTAAAACCAACCCGGAGGTAACTCGCTATTTGTTGTATTCCTTTCACACCTAGGAGGAGCTCCGGAACAGCTCCGGGGTTTCACACGCTTATTCCTTTCGAAAAATGGGTGTTTGATGCACCACGCATCTGTTCCCTGCAAATCGGGGGCGACTAAACACCGGAGCGAGTAGCTCGAGTGTTTCAAACTCTTGAAAGGAATACAACTATTGAGAAACCGGCACTTTGCCTATTATGTCAATCAAAATTAAATAATATTTTCCATCATAAACTATTCATATTCTAAATAAGCGACGACCACTGCCGCAAACAGCTAACTACAACGTTGATGACGTCGCCAACGGTGCCGATCTTGATTCCAAAAATCGACGCCGATGAGCAATCTTGTAGTAGTAATAATCTGTAATATCCTTGGAAAATAACGCCTTTCTCTGTTATCGCATGAAAACTGAGTGAAACGCAAAATCAGTAACAAAGTTCGCTTTTATGGCAGTGGCAGTAGCTACAGTCCTTGCGTTCGGTATTTTGCTCAAAAAGCAGAGCGTGCTGAGCGGAGCCGTAATCACGTGACCAGTGAGCGCACAGAGCAGTTGAACGCTGTTTAAAAGTGCCAGAAATTTTAATAAACGAACGCGAATGAGGCTGCACCGAGTACACTTTTTAAATAAACGAACGGTAAAGTCAAGCTCGGAGAACTCGGACCAAAATAACGAACGCACGGAAAGGAGCATTAGCTATTTGTAGCAATTGCCACTGTCAGTACTGTCACTTTCCTGTTTATTTTTATTGTTTATAAAAAAAAAATTGCTATTTGATTAAATTTTCCTCCAATATTTTTTGTTGTTTTGTTTGAAAATTTTCAAATAGTTTCAAAACTATGGAAGACATTGAATGGAACGTAGTGAACGAGGGCCAATTGCTGGACGCAATGGTCGGCCACAAACCAGTTGGTAAGTTGTCCAGATTAAAGTTCTAGCCAACGATAATTCATGTTGTGTATGTAGGCGTGAACAAATACTTCCAAATGGCCCTGATTTGCGACAAATTTGCAACTAATTTACGCAAAGACGTCGATCCGCAGAAAATATGGGCCCACCTCGAAACCATGTACAATCTCGAGGCTTTGGACGAAAACGAGTCCATACCTTTTCCTAATACAGAGAAGGAATTTTCGTTGCCAGAGTCGGAGTTTGGCGAATTGTTGTTAAGCAAGAAAGAGGAAGATAAAAAGATTGAGACTGAAACAGTAAAAATAACCAAAGAATCAGTTAAAAAAGAAATTAACAAGAATACTAAAGATGCGACACCAAGGAGGGATAGTAAGGAGGGAGCTAAAGACAAAACTCCAGCTAATGTGAAAAAAGATTTGAAAAAAGAAGTCATGGAAAAAGGTGGTAAATCTGGCAAGGGTAGAAATGCAGCTACCCCTAAAGAGGAAAAAAGTACACCCAAACCTACTAAAAGAACTAGGGGGAGTTTGAGTTTGAAATCAAATGACGATTCGGGCTCTAGCGGCAAATCCAGTCCGATTACAGTCACGCCAGTTGTCAAGAGGAGGAGAGTTGTTTAAGATTATATTTATATAATATTGTTAATAGGGCATTAGTGACCAAAAAAGTATTGTCCGCAATTTTTGTTGTGTTGTACTGTACTCGATACTGTACCTATAGGTTATCCTGGATATAAATGCAAAACTTATTTCATTAAGGGCCAAATTATGGACTGACTGGTAAACGTCTGGTTGTTACCTAGCAGATACTATCTATGCTCTAGATAATAGAAAGTACCTGCTAGGTAACATCCAGACACTTAGGTAAGTGTCTTACCAGTTGGTCCCTTAAGGCCGTATCAGACGTGCCGTTGCCGATTCCTTTAGCCGTTGCCGTCGCGGTTTCAATCACACTTGACACCGTTCCGTTACCGATTTCTGGTCACTTGAAATGTTTATAACGTCAAAATGTCGCAGCTAAAATATTCAAAGTACAGCGCCGAACGTCGTCGGAAAGTTTCTTCTGCATTGTTGTGCTATATGATTATATTGGAAGAAGAGTAAAGAGAAAGATCCAAACCAAAATCGGTTTGGGTGCAGTACCAGAAGTGATAAATTGCAAAACTAAAAAAGTGACGTTTAGACAAATGACACATGCTGTTCATAAAGCACTTTCATTGGCTACGGTTCAGAACGGCCTCGTAAAATTTAGACTCCAACCTAAACAGACAACGGCAATCGCAACCAGAAGCAGGTACATTTTGATTGGTCGAATTTCCAATCGTAATCGTCAATAGTAATCGGCAACGGCACGTCTGATACGGCCTTTAGAGCCAAATTATGGTAAGTGTCTGGTTGTTACCTAGCAGGTACTTTCTATTATCCAGAGCATACAAAGTACCTGCTAGGTAACAACCAGACGTTTACCAGTCAGTCCATAATTTGGCCCTAAGGGCCAGTTCATTCACCTTCTGATAAACTGTCAGGTATGCAATCTGACGCATAGAAAAGCGATCAGGGCTGGACCTCTGTAACGAATAGAGATATTTTCTCTATCTCTATTGATGTCTCCTCTCGATTGATTTCAACAAGAAAGAAGAAGACAGCAAGTGCCATAGCGATAGGGATAATGATCCTTACCCGTTACGGAGTTCCAGCCCTGGTATCCCATTGTGGATAGACTTATAGATAGGTAAATTTATCTTGCAGATATTTACTGACAAAGGGCAATGGGGATCTTAAAAAGTTACTCCTCATTCTGCTGACTATTAGCTTTAAGTAGGTTAATCCAATCTCATACAATAAAACATTTCTGAACTTTAGAGAGTTAGTTTACCAATAGCTATTCTCTTTATCTACATTCTTTGGCAACCACACTTGAAAATTTGATTTTTTTTTCCTTATGCTGTGTACATGAATCAAATCTTCACCTGCTTGATTCAAATCCATGAAATGTTTTTTTTTTTTAAATCTCATTTAGCTCTTTATTTTTATTAAGTAGTCTTTATTTGTGTAGAAATATGTTAAATGGTCAAACCCTATCCACCTAATGACTTCTACACTGTTATTATTTGAATCAGCAATGTTAGAGTTTTATTATGTTTATAAAAACCCAAGATTGTTCATTATAGGCTCGATTATAGGTGTCGTTTATTGATAAACGTCATGGCCATTTTAACTGAAACGAAATATTGTTTTTAGTAGGGCTCGGAATTGTATTCGAATAATTCGAATATTCGACTATTCTAAATTCGACTTTTTTGTTAGTTAGCAAATTCGACTATTCGAATATTCGATTATTCGACTATTCGAATATTGGACTATTTAACAATGCAATTACTCACTTTTTGATTTGAATATATATTCAATTTAAAATTTCATTTGTTTCAAATCAAATCAAATCAAATTATGCTTTATTGTCCCAACTAAATTGTTATTGACAAAGCAGCCTTATTAACTAACATCAGTACTTATACTATGTCATAATCATAACATGAGAAAAAATCTTTTAAATGCCCTAAGTACTACATTACAACAATACTGTTCCTATCACAATCTACCATTATTATTGCCTTAAAAACTAAAAATCAGTCGTTTTCAGTCGTCCTTAAAAAATAAAACAAAAATAAAAAAAGTAAAAAATAGACAACGGACTCAGAAGTTTGAACAATAAAACAAATTAACAACTATAACGCACACTACAAACAGAACAATCCAAAAAAAAAAAAAATCTAAAACCTGTCCGCCAGAAATTCATCAATTTCGTAATATGTCTTTTGGGCAAGCAGCGCCTTGACGCCCCTACGAAACTGTCGTTCAGTCTTTATTTGTTTAAGACCCGACGGCAAATGATTGAACAACTTGCGACTTCTGAAAATGATAGAGTCTCTTACCTGGCTGGACGTGGGTATAGGAAGGCTAACATCATTTTTCTGTCGAGTGTTATGGGTTGTATGCGATATGAATATACTGCTTTTGTGTTTCCTGTGAATTAAGCAGACCGATTCCAACACAAATAATGCAGGGAGAGTCAAAATATTTTTAGAAATGAATAGCGGCCTGCAAGAATCGCGTGGGTTGGCTCCACATAAATATCTAATTGCTCTCTTCTGCAGCAAAAAAATGCCATTAAATAACTGCTTAGAGCAAGTACCCCAGAAACACAGCCCATACCTCAAATGAGACTCTATCAGAGCAAAATAAGTATTTCTGGCAATACATGGTTCCAGTTCCCTAGAAATAACTCTAAGTGCAAAACAATTAGATGCCAACCTATTCCTCAAACACTTCAAGTGTGCTTCAAATTTCAGACGATTATCTATCCAGAGACCCAAAAATTTATTTTCCACAGATGGAGTTAATAAACTGTCATTCAGACTGATGTCAGTAAGGTTACATCTAAAATTCATTACATTTGTTTTAGAAATATTTAATGTCAGCCCATTAGCGTCACACCAGTGTTTAATCACACCTATGTCATTACTGACCGCATCCCGTAATCTAGAGCTGTCAGAATTATGCCACAATATTGTTGCGTCATCAGCAAACAAAGTGAAATTGCCAGAGATATCAAGGCCTGCGAAGTCGTTGACATATAACAAAAATAAAACTGGACCCAAAACAGAACCCTGAGGAACGCCACAATTCAACACTTGCTCGCCAGACATTGAACCATCAAAAGAGACCCTCTGTGTCCTGCCTGACAAATAACTCTCGAACCAGTTGAGAGCGTTTCCTCTAAATCCGTATGATTGCAGCTTCCACAACAATTTCCCATGATCAACACAGTCAAATGCCTTTGACAGATCACAGAAAACCGCTGCTGCCACATCAGCATGGTTAAGATTCAGGTACAGCGATTCCAGAAACGAGAAAATGGCATCACTAGTCCCCTTGGAGGTCTGAAACCCAAACTGCTCTTGCGCTAGAATGTTGTTTTTTTCTAAGTATCCAACAACACGCTTCTTAACAATCTTTTCAATTATTTTGCCAAGCGTTGGCAATAGTGCCACAGGTCTATAATTTGAGGGACACTCCTCATCACCCCCCTTAAATATTGGAATTATCGTTGCCAATTTCAAGCTTGTGGGGAATACCCCCGTACAAAATGAGTGGTTTATGCAACTCACCAAAACCTCACGAGCTTGCATAGGAAGTTTCAAAAATAACCTTATTGATATTTCGTCCCAACCCGAAGCAGCATTTAATTTGATGTCCTTAAATATAGTATTCATTTCGAATATGTCAGTAGGAGCAAGAAAAAAGGACCCTGAGGGTGGTTCATACTTAAAGAAATACCTATGATCATAAGTAGCCCGAATTTGGGAAGACAAACTTCCTGCAACATTACAATAAAAATCATTTAATTTGGCTGATGTAAGTTTAGACCCTGAATCTTCACATTTACTACCTTTCCCCCGAAGCTCGTTAACGATCTTCCAGGTTTCCCTTTGTATATTCCTAGATCCCGCAATTCTATCATGATAATAGTTCTGCTTGGCTATTCTGATTGTTTTTCTATATACCTTCCTATATTTATTAAAGTAAGAAATAAATAGTGGATTGTTCATGCTAAACTTCCTAATATAGTGCAGTGATCTCATGTTTTTTGCTGATATCTTTATGCCTTTTGTGAACCAAGGCTTATCAATTTTCTTTTTCTTTTTTAAAACTCTTAAGGGGAATGCTCTATCGAAATGCTTATATAATAATTTATGAAATTCTCCCAATGGTTCAAAATTATTCAATACCAGCTGCCAATTTTCGCCGATACACAATTGCAGAAATGTTTCATAATTATTTTTGCAGTAGACCCTTCCCTTCTTGAACCTTTTTGCATTCTCATTTTTCTTTCTTATTGCAAATGTACAATAAATTGCCTCATGATCTGAGACTCCCGCATTCACAACCTGAACTTGAAAACTGTTTGATTCCACATTGCTGCATACATAATCTATGAGAGTGGCTGAATGTGGAGTGATTCTTGTAGGATTCTCAACAATTAAGTTAAGGTCAAAAGAGGACAAGAGATCAGATAATAAAACCGTATTAGGATTCATTGGCTCCAAAAAGTTTACATTAAGATCACCACACAAAATAATGGTAGAAGTTGATTCCAAACCCAACAATAAAATCTCAAGTTTGATCAAAAAATCGCCTAAAAAACTGCTTGGAGAGCGATACATGCACAAAACATAGAGATTGAGTTCTTTACAGAAAATCATAGAAAACTCAAATTCCCTTTCCTCCAACAAATAGTCAAATTTATCTACATTAACAAAACACCACAATTCCAAAAACTCGTCCCTAATAAAAAACATTGTCCCTCCATGCTGCACAGTAGGTCGACAATAGCTACTCAATACAGTATAATTTGGCAAATGAACTGGCTCATTGGGCCTAAGCCAATGCTCACAGAGCAATACTAAGTCTGGATTTCGTAAATGATCCAAAAAAACCAGAAATTCATCCACTTTATTGCGAAGAGACTGCACATTCAGAAGGACTAGAGAGAAGCTGTCCGAGTTAAGCCCGCACCTAAAAAAAAATGACTCTTCACGTTAATTTTCCAAGTCCTGCTGATATGAATCAGACTCTACCCTGTCCAATGTATCAAGATTATTGATCATTTCACACCCCTTATAGCACTCCTGTTCACCATTCACCCCATTCTCCTGTAGCTCTCTCCGCTCATTCACACTACTTGACCTCACTCTGCCAGAGACAAGAATCAAGTTGGATCTAGCTGCAACTCTAAAATTTAAAACTCCTTCCCCTATCTTTTTTGCCAACTTATATAATCCTGTTTTTTTTAAATAAGGTGACAAATTCCAATACTTATAGCTATCAAATGATCCGTTTGATGACAATAGGCTGACGTTATGATTATATCTAGAAAGCTTACAAACTAAATTACCTAATTCTATATTATATGGACATGAAACATAACTATTGATACCTGTTGGAGTAGTACATACCAATAGGTTGGTTTGGAAACATTTTTTAGCAAATAGGTTGATGTTGTGTTTCTTAATTCCCTTCCCTTCAATATTTGAATTTGAATGATACAATATACGATGTGTTTTCGGTGAAAATCAGCTTTCAATAAATATAATGCATTTTTGTTCGTAATGTAAATTTAACCCTCTGTAAATTTGCCATTTAGAAAACATCTAAATTATTTTAGTTTTTCTGACTGCAATACTCTGCATAAAAAATCAACAAATTCGCTTCGTCGTAGAACGTTCTTTTGCGGAAAGTAAAAACTCTTATTAAGAATGGTTGTTATGTTAGTCGAAAAACGTCATTTTTAAAGTCCCATTTTGTTCTCTTAATTAGGCCCTCTATCAATATTTGACTATTGGAATATTAGACTATTCGAATATTCGACTTTTTGACTACATATTCGAATATTCGACTATTCGAATATCAGACTATTCGAATATTCGACTATTCAAATAGGTATTCGACTATTCAAATTATTCAACTATTCGAATAAAATACCAAACGACTATTCGAATACTTGAACTTTAAAAATTCCGAGCCCTAGTTTTTAATTTAGTGTGTTTTAAAAAATTCATGTTTTCATAATAATATTATTATAATAGGTAGTTTACTAATTACTATCCTAAGTATAATGATTAGAAAAGTGTAGAAAATAAGCATTGTTGATGTGTGTAATTTGTTATGTTCAATGATCTTATGGGGTTGTAATAGCTGATTGTCAATTTTCAATAATTAACCAGGCCCCTGAAAGATAGGTATCAAAAATTAGCTGTCATGTTTGTTATAACCGAACAAATATTACATATTATGAATATGTATGTCCTTTCTGACCAACTGTGCATTATTCCCACGTTTGACCCTATTTAGATGTTGGCACTAAAGATTACAGGTATTATAATATGTATGTTCTGGTTGTTTTTGTATATTTATATCCGGGAGACACTGTATTTAATGTGTTTAGATAAGAAAATTTCTTAGGACAAGCAGGGTAAAAAAAAATATCTTAGACCTATATCAACTATTATTAAGTTAGAGTTATATTTAGGTAATAAGAAATTATAAATTCAAACAAAAATAAATACGCTTTCACTCCTAATTTATCTTTGTAACCTACAGAAAAACGCATTTTTGGATTCTTTTACGTCATTTCGGAAATATTTATCATAAAAAT
Organism: Ceutorhynchus assimilis; assembly: GCA_917834065.1. Classification (NCBI taxonomy): domain Eukaryota; kingdom Metazoa; phylum Arthropoda; class Insecta; order Coleoptera; family Curculionidae; genus Ceutorhynchus; species Ceutorhynchus assimilis. Next base: position 41,967,713 of record OU892278.1, on the reverse strand, counting down.
CTAGAACTACATTTTCCACTTTGAATCCAAATTTCTGATACAAAAACAAGGCTGGATTGTCTATGGAAACGTGAAGGGTTATGTCTCTTCCTAAACTTGTCTGAAAAAAAAGAAGCAAATTCTTAGTGTTAGCGGTTATCATTTTTCGGACATTTTGACTTTCCTTTTCTACCATTAATAGAAGTTTGTTATTTTACTTATTTTCGAGACTATCGGATCAATTCCGTGCACATCTGTAAGCAATTAATTTCTATAAAGAATAATTTTTTTACCTGAATCAAATGATAAATCATAAACTTTCCGATCCCACAATTTCTCCATCCGGGCCTAGTGAATACAAAAGAAATATAATTTTCCGTATGTTGCACATCAGGAACCAAAAAGGCGTATCCAATAATCAACCTTTTATAGAGTGCAACGCAGCTGAAATCTGGATACTGCAACGATTCAGTCACGTCAATTCCTGGCCAAAAAAAATGATTGCACAAACTGTTAATTGCGGGAATATGTTCTGGTTGGACGTAAGTGTATTCTATGCACGAGCGAGGTGGTAGCTTAAAGTCCGGATTGTTTTTGTTTGCCGAAATCTGAATTTCTGCCATAAGTTTCAACCTTGAAATTAAATCAATAAGCTCAATACTTATTTTTTCAAATTATTGCGTACCAGTTAGGAAATGTCTCTGAATCCCTTCGAATATAAGGTTTCAAATAAATGCCACTGTAAGGAGATAAAATCATTTCTTTTCTTATGCCTCCAGTTAATTTTACTGCCATTTTTACCATCTTCATTCGAGAAATATCTATAAAAAACCCAAAATAAACCAAATTAAAAAAAAAATCACACAAACTTACTATTCAAAGATGTGTTATAATAGCACATGGCATCTAACAATCTAACAGGCACTTTTGGCGTTTCCTTCATTTGATTCTCAACTTTGGGCACTATTATTGGTTCTGCGGGTGGTGCAATTTCTTGTACTATTGCAGGTTCTTCAAATAAAGCAGGTAGGGCCATTTTTGCAGAAAGTTTTATTAATCTGGAAATTGAAGACTTTTATTATCAAAACAATTCACAAAAAAAAACAGAACTAGTAGTTGGGGAGCTGGCGTCAAAAACATGCAAGAGTTTTCGCAAGGCGGATATTTTCAAAATAGGTCGTACTTTAGTGCTAGAATGCTTGTACAGTCAGCACTCACAGTTCCGGGACAGCTGGCTCTGGGACGCGGGCAAAGTTGTAATTTTAAGAAGCATCTAAACTGTGTTCTCAAAGCTCAAAATTTATAGAAATTTTGCACATTATCTGTTTGAAGGTCACAGATAACGTATGTAAATCGTCAGACGTCTAGTTCGTTGCAAAAAGGGGGTCAGACGTCCTCAAAGTTTTCTGTGGTTTTTATTTTATGGCATTTTTTTCGGTGTCCTGTCAAAATATATTTTTGCAGGTATTTGACAAATATAGTTGAAGAAAATGCCATAAAATAAAAACTTTGAGGACGTCTGACCCCCTTTTTGCAACGAACTAGACGTCTGACTATTTACATACGTTATCTGTGACCTTCAAACAGATAATGTGCAAAATTTCTATAAATTTTGAGCTTTGAGAAAACAGTTTAGATGCTTCTTAAAATCACAACTTTGCCCGCGTCCCAGAGCCAGCTGTCCCGGAACTGTGAGTGCTGACTGTACACTAGCATTCTAGCACTAAAGTACGACCTATTTTGAAAATATCCGCCTTGCGAAAACTCTTGCATGTTTTTGGCGCCACCTCCTGGACCCTGGACTATAGGTTTTGAGATCTGTAAAAACCTACAGAAGACCTTCTCTTCAACTAGCAATCATTATGGAATCCATATTTAAAGAAACATGGCGGATATCCTAGAAAGAGTGCAATGCAGGTTTATCAAGGTAACATCTACTCTAAAACATGGAACGACTATTAGACAGATTTACATTATTTGATAGTAGAAAAAGAGATAGATACACTTTGAGTAAAATGATCCCAGCATAGGTATGCTTGCTCCAGGGAAATAGAGAAGATGGTTCAGGAAGTTTTAAAGGTTGCCACCTATGTAAAGTTGCCAGCAACAAAATGTTTACAGTCAAGTCAACTAGTTCATTACTAGTGATGAATATTTTGAAATGAATCACAATAACTATTTTTGGGTTCGAAAAAAGGACGGTTCAAAACAATCGCACAATTCATCATTGAAATTTGTGATAGCTGAGCCGTTGCCATTTTGTTGATTGATGAACTGTGCGATTGTTTTGAACGGCTCTAGAACCGTCCTTTTTTCGAACCTGAAAATAGCTAATATCATAAACCACAATGTATCTTCTTTCACTGGTGTAAAGTTAGCAGCCAAAACTTGGCAGCCAATTTGACGGAAACACCCGAAGGACCATTGGCTTAGCATTTTTTTTTTATGCAAAATAAATTCTATAAATCATACTCAGATATCGAGTCTAGCCATAAAGTTGATACTTGATAGAGCACTATTCCAACATCTTTTTCAACCCCTATGCAAAATCCCATTGACTCGAACCCCGTCAAAATATGAAAAACTATCCTCAACAAATAAAAATGCCTAAATATTGAGATTTTTGTTTTTTCTCAACTCAGGCTTCGAGTCATGCCATGAAATTAATAGGGTACTAATCTAACACCATTTCGCACCCCCATGCAAAATCCCATTGACTCAAACCCCCTCGAAGTACGTACGAAACGCTACCCTCAACAAAAAAAAATGCCTAAATATTGAGATTTTCGTAATTTTCCAACAAGAACTCCGAGTCTTGCCATGAAATTAATAGAATACTATTTCAACATTATTTACAACCCCCATGCGAAATCCCATTGACTCAAACCCCATCGAAACATGAAAAACTACCCTCAACAAGTGAATATGCATAAATATTCAGATTTCAGTATTTTTTGCCAACTCGGACTTCGAGTCTTGCCATGAAATTAATGGGGTACTATTCTAACACTATTTCCAACCTTCATGCAAAATCCCATTGACTCAAACCCCGTCGAAATATAAAAAACTATCCTCAACAAGTAAAAATGCATTAATATTCAGATTTTAGTATGTTTTTCCAACTTGGACTTCGCGTCTTGGCATGAAATTAATAGGGTACTACTCCATGCGAAATCTCATTGACTCAAACCCCATCGAAATTTGGAAAACTACAATTAAAGGTAAAAATGCATAAACATTAATATTTTCGTCTTTTTTTCCAACTCGGACTCGGAGTCTTGCCATGAAATTAATAAGGTATTCTAACACCATTTTCACCTCATTTAATTCCATGGCAAAAAAAAAAAAAAAAAAAAACGAAAATTTGAATATTTATGCATTTATTTGCATATTTCGACGAGGTTTAAGTCAATGGGATTTTGCATGGGGGTTGGAAATGGTGTTAGAATAGTACCCTATCAATTTCATGGCAAGACTCGAAGTCCGAGTTGAATAAAAAGATGACAATCTGAATATTTGAGCATTTTTACTTGTTAAGGGTAGTTTTTCATGTTTCGACCAAGTTTGAGTCCATGGGTTTTCGCATATGAGGGTTGGAAATGATGTTGAAATAGTATTATATAAACTTCATGGTAAGACTTGAAGTCCGATTTGGAAAAAATTACGAAAGTCTCAATGGTAAATGGTAAATGGTTTTATATAGAACAGCACCTAGATGCAGAGCATCTGTATGTGCTTCTAACTTACTTCATATATATATGTTATTTCCATAGGAATACAAATTTTTCGAATGCTGAGAATTTAAGTATGTACGTTATTGTCATCAAATCAAAGCAGTTTTTCAAACAAAATCCGATTTGTCCAAACGAATGCCTTCGATCTTTTTGAAAACAGTTTTGGTTTTACAACATTCTTCACCTCATTGGGTAATAGGTTGTAAACCTTTGGACCCATGAAACCAATTGAGCGTCTATAAAATTCGCTTTTACATTCCGGAATCCTCAAAAGCTGATTTATGCGAAAGCGGGTGTTTTGATTATGTAACACAATAGGCTGCATCTTGCGGTGTTTATGAATGTAACAACTAACTGAGTGGAAGAATAGAGTTCTCAAATTTACTATTTCCTCAGTATATAGCATATTTGTGGGATACAGATGATCTTTTTTATAAATTATTTTTAAAATTTTATTTTGAACAATTTGTAGCGGCCTCAGCGCATTTCCATACATCGAACCCCAGATCGTGATACCATATGCTAACAAAGATTCCACCAGACTCCGATACAGTGTGACCAACATGTTTGATGACAAAATATTTCTAAGAATATAGAACCTATAAGTCAGAGATCTCATTTTTTTAGTCAGATATTCAGCATGAGCATTCCACTTCAAGTAACAGTCAATCATAACTCCAAGGTATTTAACGTGAGTGACCTCTTCAATTTTCTCGTTTACGTCTATTTCTATTTGGTTAAAAAGAGGGCGATTCAAATCAACTTTAGTAAGAGCCAAATAATTTGTTTTTTTTAACATTAAGGGATAATTTGTGTATATTAAGCCATCTTTTAATTTTTATAAGGCCATTTGTTGCATTTATTCTAGCTTCTTTCCAAGAGGATCCATTGAAAATGATGGCCGTGTCATCCGCATATGACACAATCTCACCCTCAATCCCAATGTTCTTAATTGAGTTAATGTAAAGATTAAATAAAATGGGCCCGAGAACTGTGCCTTGCGGAACACCTATATTTATTGTTCGTGGATCACTGATTGTGTCGCGTATTCTAACCCGCTGCTGCCGTCCAGTCAAGTAGCTCTCAAACACCCTCCACACAGTTCCCCTAACACCACTATGTTCAAGAACATCAAGAAGTATTTTATGGGAAACTGTCGAAAGCCTTCGCGAGGTCCAGGAACACCACCAGGCATTTTTTGTTCTCATTAATTATATTTGTGGCTTCTCTTATCAGACAACACATTGCATCATTGGTGCTAAGACCCTCTGTAAACCCAAATTGATTTTTTGACATTAGATTATTTAGTTTGATGAAGCTAACTAGTCTGAGTTTTAAAGTCTTTTCAAAGAGTTTCGCAAAATTATTAATTAAACTTATTGGTCTATAATTACGTATGATATTGTGTTTTCCAGATTTGTATATAGGGGTAATAATTGATTTTTTAAGTGGTGAGGGCACAACACCCGTCTCGTATATTAAATTGAATATATGCATAAGGGGTTTCAGTAAATAGTTATGAAATTCTTTTATAGTTTCTACAGTTATTGCGTCACAACCTGGAGCACTGTTTGACTTTAGACTATTGATATGTTGGATGAGTTCATTTTTAGACACTGGTGAGAGAAACATTGATTTGCTTGTTGAGGCTAGCCTAGACTGTTCTACAATGTGAGGAATTTGGTCGCTCATTTCAATTGCTATCCTAGAAAAATATCTGTTACAGAAATTGGACATATCTAGATCATTTTCAAAAGTTTTGTTATCATTGTCAACTATATTTAAGGCTTCGCTGCATTTTTTCCCCTGATTCGTTGCCTCGGCTATCAATTTATAGATTTTTTTTTGTGTCATGCTTGTTTTGTTCAATTTTTGTTTTATAGTATTGATTTTTTGTATTATCTATCAGTTTTTTTAATGCATTGCGATAGGTTTTATACTCAATGGCCTTTTCTTCAGTGGAATGTCTTTGCAATTGTTTTTTCAACCTATCCCTCTTTCTAATAATTGATACAATTAAACCTTGAGTTATCCATGGCTTTATTTTTCTAAACATTTTTTTGAATTTTGACTGTTTTGCAGAGAGAATAGTAATTTTGAAATTTATTCAAAAATTTTTGATAAGCTAATTCGGGTTCATTTGTGTTTAAAATTTCATTCCAACATTCACTCTTCAAAAGATCATGAAGCTTATTTTTGTTGACTGCAGTGATTTTTTTAGTAGCTCTTGAAGGCAGGTTATTATTGTTATGATTTGATATATTTAATACTGTTGGATAGTGATCCGTAATATCATGAGATACCACATATGAAGAAAAAGACATACTTTCTATATTAAGGTTAGTTTTGACGAAAATATGATCTAGGCAAGTTTTTGATTGTTCTCTTATGACACTATTGATATATGGCTGTAGTCCATAGGAAACTAGAGTGGTGTAGTAAGTCGCTACATCACGATCGGAACCGTTCAACAAATCAAAGTTAAGATCTCCCACCACAATTTCAATATTTTTTGTTAAATTGCTTTCAAGATATAAATCAAGGTCAGCAATGAAGTCGTTTTTTGAGGTTGCTGGCGATCTATAAACAGCTGATATTCCGTAGCTAATATTGCCAATATCTAAACTAATTTTACTTACATTAATTTTTGTAGATTTTAATGTGTGTGTTGTTACAACGCTGTTCAAGCTAGTTCTTACCATAGTTAACACACCGTCATTTTTATTAATTGAACCCTGGTTATAGTATGTTGTAAAACCTTGCAGCGAAAATTCTGAAAATGAATCAAGTCGAAAGCATTCACTTAGGACTATTGTTATATTTTTAGGCATTTTTATTTGTTGAGAGTAGTTTTTCAAACTTCGAAAGGGTTTGAGTCAATGGGATTTTGCATGGAAGTGTGGACATAGTACCCTGGAAATGGTGTATCAATTTCGTGGCCAGACTCGGAGTCCGAGTTGGGAAAAAGAAAAAATACAAAAATCTCAATATTTAGACCTTTTTATTTGTTGAGGGTAGTTTTTCATATTCCGACGGGGTTTGAGTCATTGGAATTTTTCATAGGGGTTGGAAATGGTGTTAGTATAGTACCCTATTAATTTCATTGCAAGACTCGAAGTTCAAGTTGGAAAAAATACGAAAATCTCAATATTTATCCATTTTTATTTGTTAAGGGTAGTTTTTCATATTTTGACGGGGTTCGAGTCAATGGGATTTTGCACAGGGGTTAAAAAAGGTATTTAAATAGTGCTCTATCAATTTCATGTCTAGACTCGATGTCTATAAGGGCCAGTTTCTCAATAGCAGGTCACCTCCGAGCTAAGCTAACTCCAGGGTAAAAATTGCAATTTGACACGTGGAGTGGAGTCAAAACCCGGGTGACTCGCTATTGAGAAACCGGCCCTAAGAATGATTTATAGAATTTATTTAGAATTTAAAAAAAAATACTACGCCAATGGTCTTTCGGGTGTTTCCGTGAAATTGGCTGCCAAGTTTTGACTGCTAACTTCACACCGGTTCTTCTCTCCTCTCAAATGAATTAATAGTTAGAATATGCGCAAAATACATTTTCCCAGGGTTATTTCACTACTTATTCGCCAATTTACTATAAGCTATAGCTATAATAGCCAAGGCCTTGTTTCACCTAAATTTTGATAGAATATTGTAGTAAGTAATCAAAACGATGTCTAACTCAAACACAGACTCGAGTCTGTTCAGTTCTGTTTAATCTGTTTTTGTTTTAAAACATATTTCAAAACACAAATTCAACAGTCCGTTTGGTGGAAAACCGGCATAATGAATCAATTTACACGTGCGTTTTTATTCTAAACGGTGGATTCACCGATGAGTTAGCTATCTTTGTTTAGTGAATGGAAAATGACAATGACCAACATAGAATGGTGGATCCATCGGTAAAATTTGATGAGAATAAAAACGCAGGGTACCTCTCTAGCCCCTCTGACAATCAAATGAGTTTTTTTTTCTATTTTTTAAAAATGGTTTTGAAGTGGAAAGATGATCATCGTCCGTTAATTTTGAACTTGATGCAAGAGCAACTGTGTTTGTAGATAACGAAAGCAGGAGAGTATAAGAGCAACAAGAAGAGCGAAATGATCATCCGAAGTGAACCATGTAAATGCTCCTTACTTTGTTATTAAGCAGTAGTCCAGTATACTTATATTCAGTATTAAATGAACTGTAATGAAACTAACCAAAAATATGCTAACTAGCCTAAACTAACCCGGCCACGTAATGCGCATTAGTCCTTGCATGTATTGAATTTAGAAAAAAAACAGCGCGCTTTGTTATTAACTAGTAGTCCAGTACACTTATAACCAGTATTAAATGAACTGCAACGAAACTAACCAAAAATATGCATACTAGCCCAAACCAAAGAATATTATAGTTAACACTTATAGAAAACCTATTCCATGTATATTTTTTGATCCCCAAATGGAGCCAGACTTTTCGAGCCGGGCTCCATCGGAGTGGTAGGCTCGCCGTAATCAACGTGGTTCCAGTTGATGACAAGCGTCTGCGGATCACACGGAGGCAACGCCACGAATACAGCGCCCATAACGTTTTTGCTGCTTGTTTTTTGACGCCTCCGCCTCCTTGTCCTGAATCCTGATTCCTGATGAATATTATTGTTATATTCTAGGATTATTTTGCAATTTCCATTTCGTGAAATATCGATATTTAACTAAAAATTTTAGAAAGACTAATGAGAATTAATTTTTTCGGGATGGGGTATCAAGCGGGACCCGGGTACAAAAAAATAATTGATAAGTATACATGGCCCTTCGCCTTCGCCCTTCACAGTTGATTTGTAGGCTGTATCACAACCAAGCTGTTTTTGTAAGATTTTGAAAGACAGTATTTAATCTAGATTGTTGAATAATAGCTATTTATATAAATAGCATTAAATATCAAGTACAATAAAGAAAGGCTTTATTGTACGAATAATTTTATGACCGAGCGAGCTTGCGAGCGAGGCTATTAAATAATAAGTCAATATTCAATAAAGCCTGTTTATGTGAGCGTGATACGGTGATACCTACGTAATGTTTTAATGCGTTTATGTAAATTTCCATCTCGACGATAAATAAAATAAATAATTATTGTACCATTTTTCCTCCCAGTTCCATATTTTATAAACTGTGCTCTGATGGTATCTTGCTCTAATTTTCTTTTCTACTCATTAAAGTCTTCCTTATTATTAAATGTTAAATTCTTGGGGAGGTGAGACTTTCTCGAAACTCCCTCTCATGTCATTGATAATAAGACAAACTATCGAATTATAAATAATAATTTTGTGTCAAATAAATAAAGAGAAGGTAAACAAAAATGCTAGTGAACCGCCGTTTGTCGCTTCGTGCCAAATTTTAAATTTTCCTTCGTACACTTCCAACCATATTCGTGATTCGTGGCGTTGCCTCCGTGTGATCCGCAGACGCTTGTCAGTTGATGCCTACTCGGCGTTGCCATATGTCCATATAAATATGTATAATAATAACTTTAAAACGGTGACCGCGCTAATGTGAAAAAACACGATATGCGGGAAAAAAATGGAAGGTTTTGTCTTGAAAATATCGCTGAAAAATTGCTAGACGATAATAGCAGTTCGAACTCGAGTTTCTCACAGAAATATCAAAGTTTTTCAATTTTTTTCTGGAAAACTGACTAAGTAATAATTGTGCAATTTTTTCAGGTGAAAGACGAAAGTGAGGAGCTTATTATAGGAAAATTTCAAATTTTTCCAATGGAAAATCATCCCAGGAAAAATTCTGGAAAATTGACTTTTTTAAGCAGAATTCATTTTCTTAAATTACATTTTTTTCCTAGAAAACTGGCAAAAGGAAAATTTTGAATTTTTTTCAGAAAAAAGAGGAAAGTGAGGATCTTATTATAGCAAAATTTCAAAATTTTCCTGTGAAAAAACACTCCAGGACAAATTTAGAAAAACTGACTTTTTTAAGCGAAATTCATTCTTTTATATTACAATTATTTTTTCTACTGACGTTTCATAATAACAACTTTTCGATTGTCATTTCAGTTTTGAAACGACATTCTTTTAGGCACTGAGTGCGTGAAAGTTACTTTTAGGCACTCAGTGCGTAAAAGTGACTTTTGAATGCGTAAAAGTGACTTATGAGTGCGTAAAAGTAATTTTTAAGCACTAGTGCCTAAAAGTGTCAATCATTATTCAGAAATAAAAAACAACACTTAACACATATTTGAATTTTGTTTTGTATTTATTATGAATATTGAAAATGGAATTACTGAATTGAACGTTTGGGTTACTCAAAACAGAACTTTGTGTTATTACCTACTTTCTAGGATTTTAAATATTGATGCCGAATTTTGAAAAGAAAATCGCATGAAAAGTGTCAGGTGTCAAGTAAAAGCAGGTGACAAAGATTTTGGGTGTAATCGACTTATTCACATGAAATAAAATTGTGTTTTTTTTATTATAAAATGCCAGTAGAAAAAATCTTGTATACAATACGTTACGAAACGATGTCTTTTAGTCACTCGACGTGTTGTCCAACTCGGCTTTGCCTCGTTGGACAATTTTCACGTCGCGTGCCTAAAAGACGCTCATTTCGTAACTTATTGTATAAATAGCTATTCTGAAAAATTGGCAGAGTGAAAACTGTGATATTTTTGCAGGAGAAAGACAAAAATGAGGAGCTTATTATAGTAAAATTTCAAAATTTTCCAGTGGAAAATCATTTCAGGAAAAATTCTGGAAAATTGCCTTTTTTAAGTAACATTCATTTTCTTTCTTTTTAGTTTTTTTCTAGAAAACTGGCAAAAGGAAAATTGTGAATTTTTTTCAGAAAAAAAAGGAAAGTGAGGATCTCATTATAGCAAAATTTCAAAATTTTCCAGTGAAAAAACACTCCAGGACAAATTTAGGAAAACTGACTTTTTTAAGCAAAATTCATTCTTTTATATTACAATTATTTTCTGGAAAATTGGCAGAGTGGAAATCGTGATATTTTTGCAGGAGAAAGACGAAAATGAGGAGCTTATTATAGGAAAATTTCAAAATTTTCCAGTGGAAAATCATTTCAGGAAAAATACTGGAAAATTGACTTTTTTAAGTAAAATTCATTTTCTTTCTTTTTAGTTTTTTTTCTAGAAAACTGGCAAAAGGAAAATTGTGAAAATTTTCCAGAAAAAAGAGGAAAGCGAGTTCATTAAAGTAAATTTTTAAAATTTTCTAATGAAAAGTCACTCGAGGAAAAATTCTGGAAAATTGACTTATTTAAGCAAAGTTAAGGAAAATTTACCCTCTTACATTTTAATTTTTTTTTTGGAAAACTGGCAAAGGAAAAATTTTGAAAATTTCAAAATTTTCCAGTAAAAAATCACTCCAGGAGAAATGTTTTTATACATGTATATTTTCGGATAACTGAATAAACTCTATTCTAAGTTAAAATAGTATATTTCCTAACTAGTGCGGAAAGTACCACTTTTCCGCACGCGATTGCAGTTTATCGACCGACGCGCAGCGAAATTCGGCAAGCAATCAAGTGCGAAAAAGATACTTTCCGCACGAGTTAGGAACACTATTTTTTCTACGAGATGAAAGGTAATATTTTCATCTACATATTTATCAATTTAAGATATTTTTTTTCACTTTTTTGTACCTGTACCTGGTAGTATATCCTGTTAATCTGTAAGTACAGGGTGGCCCAAATTCGAGCCTCATCATTGGGATTTTGGAAACCGTAAGAGATACAGGGTCGGTTAAATTATGGCAAAGTTGCGCATTTTGATACTCAACAAAATGCCGCTTTGATATTCAGGATATTCCGAATACTTCCGGAGATATCCAGAAAAATTTCGAAATTTTGCAAAATTGTTTTTATTTTTTCCTGACTTTATTTGAAGTGATATTTCGAAAAAAATATCACTTCATCATAGCCACTTTTTCTCCCCTACAAGATGCTACCATCAAATTTAAAATCTGACGTTTCGTCTTTTGGCCACCATCATCAACTTATTTTTTTTAAATATAACCCTGGATTTTTTATTTCTGATTTTGAGAGCTTCTGATGTTCCAAAACCTATGACGTATCGCATTTATCCGAAAATAGTTATTTATGCAACAAGTGTGTAAAGTGCGACAATCACATGAGTGAAAAAAGGTGCTTTACGCAAGTATTGCATACAAAATTTTTTCTACTACCAATCAAATATGTGTACGAAAATAAATTTTTCTACTGACGTTTCTTAATAGCAACTTTTCGATTGTCATTTCAGTTTTGAAACGACATTCTTTTAGGCACTGAGTGCGTGAAAGTTACTTTTAAGCACTCAGTGCGTAAAAGTGACTTTTGAATGCGTAAAAGTGACTTATGAGTGCGTAAAAGTAATTTTTAAGCACTAGTGCCTAAAAGTGTCATTCATTATTCAGAAATAAAAAACACACTAAACACATATTTGAATTTTGTTTTGTATATATTATGAATATTGAAAATGGAATTACTGAATTGAACGTTTGGGTTACTCAAAACAGAACTTTGTGTTATTACCTACGTTCTAGGATTTTAATTATTGATGTCGAATTTTGAAAAGAAAATTGCATGAAAAGTGTCAGGTGTCAAGTAAAAGCAGGTAACAAAGATTTTGGGTGTAATCGACTTATTCACATGAAATAAAATTGTGTTTTTTTATTATAAAATGCCAGTAGAAAAAATCTTGTATACAATACGTTACGAAACGATGTCTTTTAGTCACTCGACGTGTTGTCCAACTCGGCTTTGCCTCGTTGGACAATTTTCACGTCGCGTGCCTAAAAGACGCTCATTTCGGAACTTATTGTATAAATAGCTATTAGTCAAATACTTCATGCGCTAGTGCGTAAAGAATTTTCATTTTACGAACTAGTGCGTGAAGTGATTTACCAGAAAAATGCCAAATTGACAGTGTCGACATCTGTCATTGACATTACTTTACGCACTAGTGCGTGAAGTGAAATTTTACGTCTTCTGAATAGCGCGTAAAGTGAGTACTTTACGCACGGTAGTAGAAAAAAATATTTTTTTTTTTACTTCTTAGTAATTTCCTACCAAAATTCTTTTCTCTGTCTCTCTCTAACACATTTAGTTTTTATGGAAAGTGCCAATAATATAAATTTTTCGAATAAATGCGATTCGTCATAGGTTTTGGGATATCAGAAGCTCTTGAAATCTGAAATAAAAAACGAGGGTCCGTATTTAGAAAAGTAAAGTTGATGATGGTGGTCCAAAGACGAAACATCATATTTTAAATTTGACGATAGCATCTTGTATAGGGGAGAAAAAGTGGCTAAGATGAAGTAATATTTTTTTTGAAGTATCACTTCAAATAAAGTCAGGAAAAAATAAACATTTTGCAAAATTCCGGTTTTTTCTGGATATCTCCGGAAGTATTCGAAATATCCTAAATATCAAAGCGGCATTTTGTTGAGCATCAAAATGCGCAACTTTGCCATAACTTAACCGACCCTGTATCTCTCACGGTTTCCGAGATCCCAATGATGAGGCTCGAATTTGGGCCACCCTGTACCTGTATACCTAAAAATTTCAGGTATTCTACTTTTCGGCACGGAGTGCGGAAAAGTGATCATTTTTCCGCACTCAAAACGGAAAAGCACTAGGCGGAAAAGTGATACTTAAATGACCTAAAATGCGTGCGGAAAAGTACACTTTTCCGCACGCTCGTAGAAAAAATTTATTACAAAACAATAATTCCGAAGGTGCTCTTTGAAATAATCTATGACTTAATCTTTTCTTTAAATTGTTATGACGTCATCGATGACGTAAGTAAAAACCCTCGTGTCGTGCAACGAACTATACATATCGGGTCTTCAAAAAAAAAAAAACAATCAAAGATTGCTTTGGTTACGAAAACGTACGCATTATTGTTTGTATATTGGTCAGGATTTTTGACATGACATTTTGACATTAAATTTCATTGACTGACATTGTCAAAATTAAAGAAAAATATTGCTAAGACGTACGTTTAAAAAACCATAGCAATCTTTGATTGGCTTTTTTTTTTGAAGACCCGATATGTTTGGTTGAAATTTCAGACATTTAAAAAGCTATTTTTCAAAAAGGCAAATGACGTAAGTACAAAACCCTCGTAAAACTAATTTTTTTTTACGCGTCTCATTTCGTCAGCACCCCTTGTATTTGGAGTTAGTTGCGCTTATGCACATCCTGAAAATGCCAGACAAAAAAAAAATCCTGTGCAATTCACACCCGGTAGAAGTGAAACCTTCATCGAACTGCATGCATTAAGCCTCATTTACACGGTGCAAGTAGCTTGAGCAAGTACTAACGCCAGTAACTAAAATTTAGTAACTTGAATCGTGTAGACACCTTAATTTAGTACTTGAGCAAGTAAACTCTTTAGTCAAGTAATTAGTCAAGTGAATAGAAGCTGGTTCTATTTACTTGAGCAAGTGGCTTCCCCCTCTCGTTTATTTTACTGACTTTAGCGGGCTGGACGTGTGTAGACAGGATTTGTATTTAGTGATTAGTGAAGTACATTAGTGGGGTTTGAATTTGAATATTTTGAGTATTGTGTTGCACCTTGCACCTATTAGTTGCCTTTGCAATGTCGTGTGTAACTGCTTCCTGTTGCCAGATATGATAGTGTAATTTCCAGTAGAAATATAACTAGTGCATAAAATATTTCCGGAAATTTTTGAAAATTTTGTCTGAAGCCAATTTTTTAACAAAATCACGAGTGCATAGCGCCTGAAAAAATCCCGAACCCGAAGGGTGAGGGATTTTTTCTTTGGCGCTATGCACGAATGGTTTTGTTTAATAAAATTGGCTGAAAACGAAATTTTTGAAAATTTCCTTCAGGAAATATTTTATGCACGTGTTATATTTTGATAGGAAATTGCCCGAGTTTGAAGTTTATTTATTATACATTGTGTCGAATATTTTAATTATAGTGATGTGTTCTGTGATGGTGATTGTTATTGATCTTTCCCATTTAAATTGCGTTTGTCAAAAATATACACTTTGACAGATTTCTGACATCAATGCGTTTTAAATGGAAAAGCTGGTCTCAATGCCAAAAATGACAATCTAAAGGTCCATTTTCAATTTCTTTCAATAAAATGTGTGATAATTCTCCATAAACACTCAAAATGCATTTTTAAATTTCTTTTCGAACAACTGTACTTGCTGCCATTTCACCTCAATTTGCACTAATCACTAAATTCGACTTAAAATCAGTAAAATGCATGTAAACACCCACTTGCACGAAAACAAAGATAATTTAGTTACTGGCGTTAGTACTTGCTCAAGCTACTTGCACCGTGTAAATGAGGCTTTACACACATACTAACATAGACAGTGGCGTCCCCCCCTCCAAAAGACTTGAGAAAGAACGCAAATAAATATAGTTTAAAAAAACTAAAATACACGCTGGGGTGTTTGGTTCCACATTTCTCATACATTGAGCACCCCACGCTTTTTTGACAATAATTTTAATATTTTTTGTTCATTAATATTTTCTGTTTATATTAAAAATTATTTTTCACTTTTTAGTTCGATGTATCAAAAGCGTGTTAGCCCCAGATATTTCCAGACTTTTCAAGACATTATTCAGACTTATTCAGGGCTTTCCAGAGTTTTCCAGATTTCGTCCAGATTTATCCAGACTTCTACAGACTGATCCGGATTCTGGAAAATGATTCCCAGGTCTTTTGGAACCTTTTTCAGAATTTTTCCGACCCTTCCAAGAAATTTCCAGGCATTTTCCAGACGTTTCCAGAGATTTCCAGGCATTATCCAGAGCTTTCCAGAGTTTTCTAGACTTCATCCCGATAAATCCAGACTTGTTCAGACTGATCCGGATTCTGGAAAATGATCGCCAGGTCTTTTGAGACCTTTTTCAGATTTTTTCCAACCCTTTCCAGAAATTTCCAAGTCTGGAACGTTTCCAGACTTTTCCAGACAATATCCAGACTTATCCAGAGTTTTACAGAGTTTTCCAGACATCATCCAGATTAATCCAGACTTGTTCAGACTGATCCGGATTCTGGAAAATGATCCCAGGTTTTTTGGGACCTTTTTCAAAATTTTTCCAACCCTTTCCAGAAATTTCCAAGTCTTTTCCAGACGTTTCCAGACTTTTCCAGACTTATCCAGAGTTTTACAGACTTTATCAAGATTTATCCAGACCTTATCCAGACTTGTACAGACTGATCGGGATTCTGGAAAATGATCCACAGGTCTTTTGGGACCTTTGGCAGAATTTTTCCGACCCTTTCCAGATATTTCCAGGCTCTTTTCAGACGTTTCCAGAGCTTTCCAGAGTTTTCCAGACTTTATCCAGATTAATCCAGACTTTTTCCAGACTTGTTCAGACTGATCCGGATTCTGGAAAATGATCCCCAGATCTTTTGGAACCTTTTTCAGATTTTTTCCAACCCTTTCCAAAAATTTCCAAGTCTTTTCCAGACGTTTCCAGAAATTTCCAGACTTTTCCAGACAATAACGAGACTTATCCAGAGTTTTCCAGAGTTTTACAGACTTTATCTAGATTTATCCAGACCCTATCCAGACTTGTACAGACTGATCCGAATTCTGGAAAATGATCTCCAGGTCTTTTGGGACCTTTGGCAGAATTTTTCCGACCCTTTCCAGAAATTTCCAGGCTCTTTCCAGACGTTTCCAGAGATTTCCAGACTTTTCCAGACTTCATCCAGATTTATCCAGACTTGTTCCAGCTCACTTGGCTTGTTCCAGGTTCCTGTTGTGTGTTGTGTGTTTGTATTAATATAAGCGTGTTAAAAAAGTGTTGCTTTTTCGTTTAGTTTCATCGGGTCGCTTTTTTGTTTCATCGAGTCTCAAATCACTCCCAACGATTGTAAAGAAGTTTCCACTTCAAAAATGACTCCACTCAACAGTCCCTATCTCACGCAGAGCATAATTTTGTTTTAGTTTATATATTTTCTATTTATACAGCAAATTAGACGTAGCAACTAGGTATCATCTAATATGTCGATGTAAAAAATTCTAAAACCGCCGCGGCAGTTAGTCTATCATCTTACAAGGTAAAATCACAGAAAATATATTAAATGCCCGAGAGAATCGCGCAACGCTGTTAAAATTTGTTTGCCGAAAAGCTAGCGCGAATATAATTTATTTCAATTTATAACACCGGAGCAGCGCCTCTAGCGGTCTGCCGTCGCCCATAAGCGTAGGTTTTCTATAGTTAACTATAATATTCTTTGCCCAAACTAACCCCTCCACGTAATGCGTACTAGTCCTTGCATGTATCGAATTTAGAAAAACAACAGTGGGCTTCGCGCGCTTTCTTATTAACCAGTAGTCCAGTACACTTATATCCAGTATTAAATGAACTGTAATGAAACTAACCAAAAATATGCAAACTAGCCCAAACTAACCCGTCCACGTAATGCGTACTAGTCCTTGCATGTATCGAATTTAGAAAAACAACAGTGGGCTTCGCGCGCTTTGTTATTAACCAGTAGTCCAGTACACTTATATCCAGTATTAAATGAACTGCAACGAAACTAACCAAAAATATGCAAACTAGCCCAAACTAACCCGTCCACGACCCACGTAATGCGTACTAGTCCTTGCATTGTCAAAAAAATTGTGGGTATCCGACACGAGACCACTTTTTCACCTATAACGCCGTTATTTCTTAACCGATCGTTTCGAATCTCATTTGAAAGAGGATGAAATTACCTACAAAATATTTTTTTATGGAGGTTTCAGGCCGTTTTTGTCTTTGAGATATTGGCCGTCAAAGTTGAAATTCATCGTAATTTTGTTAAAATTTTCGAGGTCGATTTTCTCGAAAACGGTGCCCCGTGGAGGGATACTTCTTATAGGCTTTTTTGTAGTAACCGACGAGATCTATAAGTTTTACATTTGAAGTTTTTCTCCCAAGCTTTTCGTTTTGGAGTTTGAAAATTTAAAAAAAAAAATCGAAGGGAATTTTTTTGTCGAAAAAATTCAAATATCGAATTTCAAAAAAAAAAAAATTCTATCGGATAGAGGAGCAAAAAATACGTCAAAAAGTAAATTTGACCCTCCTCGCTACGGTACGTCTTGGGGGGATGGGGAGTAATGATTGTGTCATTGCAGGGGTATAGTTTGGCAAGTGGTACGTTGATAGAGACGAAAGGGGGAAGAAAAGTGGGGCGTAACCTAAGAATATTCACTGACACCTCAACTGACATCGCATGATGACAGCCATCACATCCATCATTTCGCAATGTTGCCGGATTTTTTTCTTCTTTAAAATGCCACAAATACCTACATAGCAAAAAAAATATGTCACCAACTTGTTTATTATCGTTTCCGTCAAGTTTGACAAAGCAGCAAATTCTATAGCAGTTCGCCGTTTGGCTAGCCAGACAATACATGGTGTATTATTTTCCGGACGAATAATAATAACATAATAATTCGGAAATTCCAGGTTAATAAAATAGAAATATTCGACCGGAAGTTCCGTAACATTATCCACACTGTACGAAAAATGACATATCTTGGACATATTCAAATGACATCAATATTTTTGTTTCAAGAGAGTAAAGCTATAGTCTTATTCTATGGCTATATGTCATTCATAACGTCTATAGACTTTTTCTAGTGCGTGCTCTGAGATTTTGAGCGCTGATTGGCTATATTTTGGGGCCTCACTAGGGTCTTGGGTTAATCATTTAAATTGAGCGATGGTCGCCTAAGTCGACCCTCTAATTTTGACCAATCAGCATCCAAAATCTCAGATCACGCGTCACAAGTTCACGAACGGACTTTATACTTGAACAGCGAACTGTTAAAATGGAGCTAACAAATAGAGTTTTCTCTGACCGGTCTCTTTCGGGGATGTGTAGGTATGATCGATTCTGGTGCAGATAGAAAAAAGCAAGAGGACCTAATATATGAGATAATGGAGGAAAAATAGAGCAAAAAATATTATGATTTTCAATGTGAATGAATCAAAAGCTAAAACACTGGCAGAAAGGAATCTTGAGGATGATAGGACAGTTGGTGCAGTAGCAGTAGTCGAAATTTTTAATATAGACAAGGATGGTTTGAGAAGTTTTCGACTTAGAAAGTATGTTGCAGAAAGGGCTCGGCCCATTAGGGTCATTCTGGAATCTGAGGCTGATGCAAAAAATATCTTGAAGAACCGAAAAAATATAAGTATTCCGGATGTTAGGGTGAATAATGATCAAACAAATATGCAGAGGGATTACTAAAGGGGTGTCAAAGCCGAGCTGCAAAGGCTCGTAGAAAGTGGACAAAATAACAAAACTATTGAATTCATTAACAATAAACCAACAATTGTGGATAAAAAGGATAATCAAAAAAACTCCCACTAACACCTACTATACTTTATAACTCAGATATCATTTATCTTCATGCTTAGAGTGTTCTAAAAAGTATAGATCAAATAAGGCAGAGCATTGCTTCTTATAATTCCAAAATCATTCTATTGCGTGAAACATGAACAACCAAAGATGTTCAAGATGTTTGTTGGATTATGTAATGATGATTAGATGTGTTGTAGATGTGACTCTAACAGAAGACATACTGCTGGGATTTTAATTTATATCAACAATTATTACAGATTTTCAAACGTTCAGAAATTTGAACTTGTTGATACTTTTTGGTGTAAATTTGTTAGGGTGCATCTGGCGTCTATCACTTGGGTTATTGGCTGCATCTACCATCTACCATTCTCCATCAAGTTCGCATGCTAGCTTTCTTCAGGAATTTGAATAAATATGTGATACTGTTTTTCCCAATATAGCAAATGTCTGTTGGGTGGCGATTTTAATGTAAATCTTCTGAGTGACAGTTTTTATGGTGACAAGTTCAAGAACCTAATGAGGGTTATATTGGAAGCGCAGCCTCTCACGCGAGATCTCTTTGCTAAGCTCATTAAATTGGCTCTCTGTTAAGAATATTATGTGCACTTAGGGGCAAATTATGGACCAACTGGAAAGTGTCTGGTTGTTACCTAGCAGGTACTTTCTATTCTCTAGTGCATAGAAAGTACCTGCTAGGTAACAACCAGGCGTTTACCAGTCAGTCCATAAATAAGTTAGCACCACCTTATTTTGAATAGTTTGTTGTTTTTAATAGGGATATCCATGATTACCCTACAAGGTAATGAATGATCATCTCTTTATTCCAAGAACGAATTTTGAGAGTACACTAAACTCATTGTTTTTTAAGGGCTTTCAGGAATTTATCAGTCTTCCAAATGATATCAAGGGCCTTTCCTCATTTCAGCGTTTCAAAGATTAGCTAAGGGATTACATGCAGGCTAAAGATTAATTAATCTACTATTGCATTAAAGTACCATCTTGATGTGATTGGGTGAACCAGAGTAATGTGCTGCTATCTTCATAAGGTTTTTACTTGTATTTTGTAGATAGTTACTTGTATGTCTAATGGGCATTTTTTCTTATATTTTGTTGTTGTTTATATTAAATATACCAACCTATTTGATGAAGACATAGTTCATTTCATTTCATATTTCCACTTTGACTATTTCCTAACTTTCAACAAGGAGCTCACTTCACGGACACCTATTCTAATCCCTAACAATAATACCTATTAAATTATGAAGCTTACTTTTTCGGGCCTTCACTGCAAATTGACCGATTGTTTTTACGTTTTGATGATTTTGATTTCTAAAATTTAATTTTTTTTTGGGCATGAATTTGTTATTTTATGATAAACTTACCTTTTTCTCTAAATCCAATTCCACCTCTTCGATATTTTCAAATTCAATATTTGCATTATTAGTAATGTCCACAGCTTGAGTCATATTTGGATCTGGTAAGTATTGAGTCAATAAATAATGGAACTGGCTTGAATCTGACATTAATTTTTTTTCGTTTTTCAATTTGCTTTTTTGTTTTTCCATCGTTAACGCACTGTCTACAGACAATAATTATTGATGAATTTGGAAACTTTTGAGAAAAATTAGAAAAAAAAACCTACAAACACTGGATATCACAAAAGGTGTAACTTTAGGATACATCAACGTCCACCAAGCAGGTTTATTGAAGGCAGTCTTGCTGCCAGACACAAAAAGATAGCTGCTATAATGGGAAAGTCGTCCAGAAACTGTACCCATCCAACGTTTCTTTCTTGGTTTTTCATTTGGATACAAAACTTGCCAATTACGATCTATGAATGAAACAATATGGTGTCTCCAATGGAAAAATCCTTTTCTTGCCAATCCACCACTTTTCATTTGGAGATGGTGCAATGACATAACAATTGTTTGGAGCCTATAGAAATTTGTAAATTAATCTTTTCTTGTTATTATTGATTGAACAATTTTTCTCTTACCAGGATAATTTATCCCTTACGAATATCTCCAGGCCCGTATCGGAGCACTCCGAGCAAGTATAAATATAGAATAAATCTCCTGCTATGCCGCCGGGGACTGTGCCCCTTTTGAGGCATCGAGAATGTACACTTTGCTGACATAAAGAACACGTTAAGCCTTCGTCTGTGCATGGTAAAATGTTCTGTTGGCAATATTTACAAGATTTTATTTTTAAAAGTTCTTCCATTGTCGATGTTTTGGGCTTTGTGAGTATATTATTGAATAATTAAATTTTCATATTTTGCTCGAAAGTAAACAAACAAAAAAGTGTAGGTTATGCTGAGTTATTGAAGTTTGTCTTCTATCAACACTGACTCAAGGATAATACACACTACGATTGCTTATCGGCCTCGTTTTTGGTAATCGCGACCATATTGGTGTGTCACCAGTTTTGACGTCATAACTACCTTGTCAGCTGTTTGCACTAGCGGTCGAAGTTTAGAATTTTTTGAAGAGAATAGAGGCTCGTTCAGTGAGGTTTCATTAACCACGTTTTTTGATACTTTTATGGAGTATTACTCACATATAGCACACAAAAAAAAATTCAGCGCAATTGGATAAATATTAAAAAAGTTATGCGGCTTTGAATAATAAAACATTATGCCTCAGAAATTCATCGCTTAGAGATGGTATGACGTCATCTCTTGAGTCAAGACGGGCTAAAGGCCGTCATACGACCAACGTGAGAGATGCAGTGACGTCACCGCGTGTTCAAAACTTTCAAATTTGGAGCTTTTTGATAATTTATTTAAATATGAACAAGGGTTCGGAAAATTATGAAATTTTGCACAACTGCTAAACTCAATACGCTCTTTTAGAATATGTAATAAAAAAAATATGCTGTACGAGCCTATTATTATTTAATTTTGATTACCATAATAGGCAAAGAGGAAAATGAAAACGAGATTTGAAAAAGGGTTGTTTTAAGGCTCGCATTCCTCGGAGCGGAACGGAGACGGGACGGATTTCGCAGGGTCCTTATTCTTGAAACAAGGGAGCAGCGTTCCCGAGAGAACGAGTGTTTTGTCTCTGTTACTTATATTATCATTTGCATCTCATTGAGAAAGATGGAATACTCGTTCTCCGGAACGTTGCTCCCCTGTTTCAAGAATAAGGACCCTGATGTGTTGCCGTCATTTAAGAAGATGTGCTTTCCCAAGCAGCGGTGGCGCGAGGGCGGCAGAGCTCAGTTTTTTGACGCTAGCGGAATCACGCCACCGGTCGGTCGACAGGCAACTTCGACGGAGCGCAACACGGACGGAATATTGGGTCTGTTTGCAGACATCAAAAACCAGTCATTACACCTTTTCACGTCGCTCCGTGCCTCCGGTTAACAAACCCGGTTACAAAACGGTTTGCGGTATGTCAAGTGATGACATCACTGAAAATGCCACTTGAAAACGGACGGTTGGAAAAATGTTATTTTAAATTCGATTAGAAGTTAGGTATAGAGGTGTATGACTTGTTTTGTGTTTTTAATTTTTGATTTTTCAAAATATTTTAAATGTGAGCAATTCACAATTAAAGGGGGTGTACGCCAAAAATTAAAGTTTTAGTGTGAAAAAATCTAAAAATAACTGTTCAAACCTCGTTATTCTACGATAAACCATCGATGAGATATACCGCTTTAAAGTGTGTGTGACGTCACGAGAGCTTCGTCCAGCCGCGCTCTGCATTGTTAATTTGATTGTTTCCGGCATGCGTGAGGAAACAGGAAAAACATATGTAAATTCAATTTACTTCACTTTCTCGGGCGTCGCTTGAGCTTTCGTGACGTCATAGAGTGAGATTCGGTATCTTCATAGAGCCATATGTTCGGTATTATTTTTCATAGAGGGGTGCGGCTTTCACTATTATTCTTAGATTTTTTTTCTTTTTTTTTTGAGATAAAGTTGTTTTTTTGGCGCACACCCCCTTTAATTAATATGTGAAGAAATATGGGAAGCAAGTCTTTTTTTCAAAATTGTGGAATTATCCAGTATTTCATTCTTTTTTATTACAGCAAGCTAAAAAGTGAAAAGTAGGTAGTTTAATTTCTTTTCGTTCAATGCTTTATATAGATGTGGACCATGGGTGGATAGACCTACTAGAACCAGTTTATCTAAACTTTATACGTTCTCGTTACCTACAGTCTACAACGGCCCATCAAGTAGGTAAACTGGGATTGTCTCTGGTAGGTACCATCGTCACCAAAAGTATCTGGGACACAATAATGCATAATAATCTCCTGGACTAATTCTAACGTCATTCATTTCAATGCATTATATTCATAGTTTGACAAATATTTGACAATAAAATTCATATAATAGGACAAGAGCTAATGTGATGCTGTCCCAGTCCCAGTTACTTTTGGTGACGATGGTACATCTTTTGAGTATAATACAGGGTGATTTACGTAGTCTGTACATTAGCAGGTAGATTAGGTGGTATAGGATTTTCACGCTATGTTTAGGATGACATCACATTTAGTAAATTTCTGCTGCAAATCTAACAAAACTAAAAGTACTTCCCAACGCATTTAAAGTAGGGGAATTTTAGATGTTTCTGGTTGGCAACGGCGCGCGATGTTGTATGATTTAAATGAACATTTTCAGATAAATTACGGTACGGTGTCGATTCATTTCGTTATTTTTAGCTGTCAAGGGTCTTGATAATTCACTATGAGATTCTGGTAAATGATAAGAAAACAAATAGACATTGACAACATTGTCAGTCCTTGTTTTCTGACGTCATCCTAAATATAACGTAAAAAACCTATATTTATACTAATCCACCTGCAAACTGAACAATTTCTAATGCACGCGGGCTACGTAAATCAGGCTGTATACAAGGGAAAAGGCTTTCGGTCTTAAAATTCGTAAAATATAATAATATGTACAAAACACAGTTTTATTTAGTTTTTACACTTTTCCGAACTTAACCATAGCTTTGTTCCAACACACCAAAAAACCGTACAATGTACCGTCAGGATTCTGCGCAAAACCAAAATAAATGTGTGCGCAGAAACCGAAATTCGTATACAGAGTGCATGGTTTCGAAACCGTTCATGGGATGGTTTTTGACGTGTTGGAACAAACCTTATATCGCCGAGGCGGTTAGATAAATGACATACCGTTTTCTAACTGTTACAAAGTGACATCTTCGGTACCACCCGAATTTGAGTGGTATGTTGCGGTTTGTTAAACCGGAGCAACGTGAAAACGTGTATTGGTTGAAACTAGTTTTCTGACTGTTTCTGACTGTTTTCAAACAATGAAATTCGGTCTGACTGGTTTGGAATTTCTGCAGAAACTAGGGTTGCCACCTCTCCGGGCTTCACCCGGAATCTACGGGTTTTTACATATGGTCTCCGGGCTCCGGATTACTAGGTGTTTTCTCCGGGTAAAACCGCATTTAACAAAAAAAAACGCATTAAAAAAAAATAGGATTTAGCAACAGCGCAATCCTGTTTGTGCAAATACGGTTTCTCTCGGAGAACTTGAGAAATTTTCCGACTCCGACACACACGTTGGCGATAGATAGCCCACGAACCTCAATGCCTCATAATCTCCCTCAAGGATATTGAACACTACAACAGGTCTGCTCATCAGACTGGATTTTTGGAATCAAGATCATGGTGTTGTACCGTTACCGACGTCATCAACGGTGTCGTTAACTGTTTGCGTCAGCGGTCGTAGTTTAGAATATACAATTTATGAAGAGAAATATTTAATTTTGATTGACATAATCGGCAAAGAGGAATATGTAAACGAGATCTAAAAAGGAGTTGTTTTAGATTGCTGATTAATGTACTAAAAACAAGTATGCACAAGCCAAAGCCTGCGGAATCATAGTCTGTGGTGCAAACTCCCTACTTCAAGGCGAGAAACGACACGTTGCCTACGTCACTGGTTCTGTTCTATGGCGTGGTGGGAGGCTTGAGATTTGATCTACACAGGCCTTATGAGAATAGGCTATCCTGTTTAGTGTGTAATATTCTTGAATATTCTTCTCCAACCGTCTCAACTCCCAACTCCAAGCAAAGTTTCCTCGAGCAACATCTGGCGATGCTGGTGGGGGGGGGGGGACTTGTGTATATACATATAAGCCGCTTTCCAGCTGTGTGCTTCAAGCACGGTGCAGCACAGTGTTCTGTGTTTGAAACGCAAAATTTAGCAGCTCTCGAAGTGCAGTACGGCTGGAAACACGCGCTTGAAGCATTTGCGCGTGCAAAAGCTCGATTGCGTGCTCAAAATGCTCAGCTGGAAAGCGGCTATAGACAGATAGTAAAGTGTAATGCATCTGTTGCATTGTAGATCTGCAGATTTTCTTTTTCAGCTTTCTCTCAATAATGTTTTTTTTTTCTCCGGTTCAACTTACTTTCAAAGGTGGCATCCCTATAGCAGAAACAGACCTATTATAAATTCAAAGATGTCGAGTTTCACAGAAGACCAAAGTGAGTTGTTGATTGATTTTAATTTAGTGAGGTAGTATCTAGTATCCTGTGTTGTATAATTTATCTATACACATGTCTATTATTGTCGAACCGCTCACGTCGCGTCGCCTTTAAAGTATCCCTAGCGCGATACGCTGGGAAGCACTATCGTTCCGTCACGGAAAGCGAGCCTCAAAGGCCTAATGTTAATTAATGTACCTGACGTCACACCTGGGCTCGGATCACGACAAGTAGAATTCTACTAGAATTCTACTTTCATGACGTCAGGTTGCCCATGAACCATCATGATTGTCTGATTGCCTGTACTGTACGAAGACTGTATGCGATAAATAGGTCACGGATGACGTCATGAAAGTAGATTTCCACTTGTCGTGATCCCAGCCCAGGGTTGCCTTTAGAAATAGCACTCTGGGTGTGAGAGTGACCCTAGAGTGACTCTAAACCGTTCATAAATTAACAGATGCTTACTCCGAGCGTACGCTGGTTTGCGATTTTCGAAACCATTCGAGTATATTCGTACAAGAAATTTGACTGACACTTGACAGCAATGTAAATTAAATTTCGTATACGAAAATATTCGAAAATCGGATCCCTGGGCCGAGATTCTAAAATCACGATTCGACACACGACTCGACAACGATACCGGCCTTGTCGTGTCGAAAGGTATAATTCCAATGAGATTTCTAACCTAGAATCGTCGGAAAAATCGTCTCGTTGTCGAATCGTATGTCGAATCGTGATTTTAGAATCCCCGACCTGGAATCGTTCAGAAATCGAGAGCTAACGTACGCCCAAATCACCCCACTCAGGAACTGGGTTGAAAAACGACCCGCGGTTTTTACCGGGTTTAATAGTCCAGGAGGTGGCACCAAAAACATGCAAGAGTTTTCGCAAGGCGGATATTTTCAAAATAGGTCGTACTTTAGTGCTAGAATGCTAGTGTACAGTCAGCACTCACAGTTCCGGGACAGCTGGCTCTGGGACGCGGGCAAAGTTGTAATTTTAAAAAGCATCTAAACTGTTTTCTCAAAGCTCAAAATTTATAGAAATTTTGCACATTATCTGTTTGAAGGTCACAGATAACGTATGTAAATCGTCAGACGTCTAGTTCGTTGCAAAAAGGGGGTCAGACGTCCTCAAAGTTTTTATTTTATGGCATTTTCTTCGGTGTCCTGTCAAAATATATTTTTGCAGGTATTTGACAAATATATTGGAAGAAAATGCCATAAAATAAAAACTTTGAGGACGTCTGACCCCCTTTTTGCAACGAACTAGACGTCTGACGATTTACATACGTTATCTTTGGCCTTCAAACAGATAATGTGCAAAATTTCTATAAATTTTGAGCTTTGAGAACACAGTTTAGATGCTTCTTAAAATTACAACTTTGCCCGCGTCCCAGAGCCAGCTGTCCCGGAACTGTGAGTGCTGACTGTACAAGCATTCTAGCACTAAAGTACGACCTATTTTGAAAATATCCACCTTGCGAAAACTCTTGCATGATTTTGACGCGAGCTCCCCAACTATAACGTGATTCTTTAATGCGTGAATAGACACTTTAAGCAGGTCCTGAAATTCAAACGTATCCGTATCCGCATTGATCTGCGCATGCGCAGAATAGTTACGGTGGTTTCGTTACGTTGCGTTGTCCGTATCGTTACGGGCCTAGCTTCGTATCCGTATCCGAAAACTTATCTCAATTATTTGAGAGTATTGAGAGATCTTCCTGTCAGTTATCACTAAAATAACTTTAAGAACATAAATACAGTACTTATAGAACCTAAAAACACAGCTATGAGATCAATACAACACTTTTTGGGGTTAGAAAACGCTCAGCCAAGGATACGATCGTTTACGTAATGTATAGCCATACTTAAAAGGACTTTCAGGCGGTTAACGTAAGTCGATGCGTTTACGGATGCGGATACGTAGAAAAATTTTGGGTAAAGTGTCTATTCATAACAATTGACATTTACCGCAACGCCCTAATACGTTCAGAAATATCGCACCCAGAGTGATGACGTCAGAACACTCTGACAAACAACTACTCTACATTCACACTCCATTTCTAAACACACTCCTGTTTTTGCCATAAACTTCACCCCTCGCTCTCCATACCGAAAGTGTCAGTTTAGAAACGACAGACTACGTCAAGGCGAGAAACAACATGCTGTCTACGTCACAACTGTTGATTTGGCGAGGTGACGAGGCTTCACATTTGTTCCACACAGGCCTTATGAGGATAGGCTATCCTGTAGTAGACGTAGTAGGTGTATTATCCTTGACACTGACTAACGTTTGGATGAGCTTAACCTCACTTTCTTTGTTACTTTGTCCCTTCGTTCTTTTTTTCAGTTCCATAACAATCATAAACAAAAATGTATTTGTTTTAAAATTAAAACAAGATTAATTTAGGTTTAAATTGCTCTAAATAATTATTATTAAACAATGGACGTCGATCTTTTGAAACCTGGAACTGTTCCCATATCGCCAGACACAGTTTTGATGTTCGAATTTCTATTGGACAAGAACCTACTGTGGAATCATTTACGAAAACCGAATCCAGGTAAAATAGTTATACTTACTTTAGTAATTAGGTAATAAGATTAATTGGTATGCGAGCTGAAGATAATCTGCTTACAGCATGCAGTTGTGATAGTTAAATATACCTAATAGATTTCTCCTAGGATTTCTCAGTAGAGTGCTTGTTGGTACTGGTACTGATGATGACGACCTTGTGTTATTTTATTTCTCGTTGAAATATCCTAGGTATTATTGCTGTTGTTTCTAATACAAGAAAGCATATTAGGGTCCAGACCTGTAGCTCTACAAACAATGGTTTATATGTAACTCGAGTGCTAACCCGGCTGTAAGATGCATGATCCTACAGCTTGCTTCTGCAACACAAACACTGTGTTGAATAGTTTCCCAGTACAATTTTCCCAAAAACATACACCATGTGTTAGGTGAGCCTCAAGCAAACCGATTCAACCAAATAGACCCCCTTAAGAAAGCTATAGCTGGCATCATGAGTTCCTGTTGATGACTGAAATCCAAACTGCTTCTCAGTTATCAGGTTGCAAGTCAACAAAGAGACTGAGCTGAATTCACTCTGATTTCATAGTAACCAGCTGTCAATTTTGCTTTTAACCGAGCTTTTAACTGACCTATGCGTGTTCAACAAATTTAAACTTGTTGTTCAAGTAAATAACAAAGAATTTATTTTCTTCAATGTTTGTTAGCTCAATAGGTATTATCGAGGGTATTACCCAGCGTTACCCCAATATCACATTTCAAATTCATTACACAAGTCATTAATGTTTAAGGTTTGGAAATTACAATTACACCATTTTTTTATCAAACATGTTTCTATTCACAAATCTCTCAAGGTTCAAGGCATCTTTATGGCTCCACAAGATGGTGGCAAAAAGCGAGGCAAAAAGTGTGAATTTGCTCTCAATTTCGAAACTTGACATCATTATTATACTGGGTGTCCGGAATCACTTGAATTGCATAGGAATTTTGGAAACCATTGAAGATACAGGGTAGACCAAATGGGGGGACTTCTTTGAACTCAGTAACGGATATACAGGACAAAAAAAGAAAAAAGTTTGTTTTATAAAATCCTTCATATCTTGTTTATTATAAAAAATTCAATCAAGATGTTCAAAGAAATTGATGATAGATTATTTGTAGGCACTTGATTGCACAACTTTTTCCCCATTTGGTTTACCCTGTATCTTCAATGGTTTCCAAAATCCGCATTTATTTCAAGATTTATTTATTTACCATACCCAGAAAGACTGGAAAGACTTCAATTAACAACGCTAAGGGAGCGAAGACATAGAGGAGACCTTATCGAAACGTATAAAATAATTAGTGGACACTATCAGTGCGAAATCAAGAACATCTTTCGTCTCAACCAGAATCCACAGCTTCGAGGACATTCTATGAAAATAGACAAGGAAAGGGCTGCTAAACTCCAAAGGAAGAATTTTCTGACCAATCGTGTGGTATATTCATGGAATGCACTCACAGAGGAAACGGTTACTGCAGCAAACGTTAATATATTTAAAAATCGTTTAGACAAAGAATTAAGACAGAGTGCAGCAAGAATGATCCATTATGGCGCATAATTAAAGGAAAATGTAAACAATAACAAATTTTAAAGAGACAATAGCTTCATCGGTACACCGCTTGCTATTGGATAATTACATTATTACATTATTATTATTATTATTCCAGACATGCTGTAAATAAATCAAAAATAATATTGGGCCCAATATAGAACTTTAAGGTATAGCATAGAATATAATAGAATAGAACTGTGCTTTATTGTTCGAAGTACTTAAACTTATTGACAAAGCTAATACTTAAATGTACTTTTTTTTTTCCCTAAATACTAAACAGTTTCTATATCACACGAAAACGCCTCAATATAGTTATCAATAATTTAAAATACATTAAGGGCCCCATACACTACGGTGAAACACGACGGTTTTCACCGCCGCGAGGAAACACGTCGTGTCAAAACCGAAGTGTGTGGTAGAAAACCGTCGTGTTTTTCTACCACACACTTCGGTTTTGGCACGACGTGTTTCCTCGCGGCGGTGAAAACCGTCGTGTTTCACCACAGTGTATGGGGCCCTGTAGAAAACCGTCGTGTTTCATCGTAGTGTATGGGGCCCTGTAGAAATCCGTCGTGTTTTTTTATTACACACTTCGGTTTTAGAACGACGTGTTTCATCGTGGCGGTGAAAACCGTCGTGTTTCATCGTAGTGTATGGGGCCCTTTAGAATGGAATAAAATATAAATACATAATAAAAACACATGTAAACAAAATTCCAAAAATGTGCTCCTGTAAAGTTTTCAACATTTTCAATCTACAAAAAACATAATAAAAAACATAAAAATAAAAACTTAAAAAACAATACTAGGAATTATTATCACAATTAATTAATTAAGTCTATCTTCAAAGTATTCCAGCAGGCTGTAGTAGGGTCTAATTACCAAGAGTGCTCTCACTGCATTTCAAAAGTGCTTACAATTGTCCAGTATTTTTATTTCCTCAGGCAAATGGTTGAATATTTTTTTGCCATTATAAATGAGGGAGTTTTAAGCTAGAGATGTCTTTGGAATAGGGAGAGGAATATTGTTTATTTGTCTCGTGTTGTATGTATGTCTTTGTTGCTTCAGTCCATTGTAATATTTTTCATACATTAGTGATGATGTTTCCAAAATATATAGACCAATTACTCTAAAGATTTTGTGTGTTTTAAATAATGGCTTACAGTGCTCCCTAGGTCCCACTCCACATATATATCGTAATGCGCGTTTTTGGAGTTTCAACACACTAGCCATTAGGTCATTTGTCCAGGATCCATAAAATGCAACTACGTATCTCAAATGGGACTCTATCAAAGAATAGTAGACTGTCATTGTTGAAGAAAGGTTAAGTTCTCTAGCCACAACTCTCAAGGCATATGCACCACTAGCTAATTTCTTCTTTAGATATAGTATGTGTTCTTTAAATTTTAGTTGATTGTCAACATATATGCCTAGAAATTTAGTGGAAGCTCTGTTTTCAATATGATTAGTTTCTAATGTAAGGGTGTCAAAGTTAAACTTAAATGTCATAATTGTTGTTTTTTTCAAATTCAAACAGAGTTTATTGCTTTCGCACCATCTCTTCAACGTCCTTAAGCTCGTCTATGTTTTTTCCTCTCCACAGCACTGTTTTGTCATCCGCGAACACAGTAAAAGCACCCCTAATGTATATACCTTTGTTCGGTTCCCCTAAATACATAGTGTTGAAGCTTACGCAGTAGTATTTCATGATCCACACAGTCGAACGCCTTGGAAAAGTCACAGAATACTACCGCGACAGCCTCGCCACCATTTAGTCCAGTATATACCTCCTCCAAAAGATTAAATATGGCATCCATGGTTCCTTTGTCTTTCTGAAAACCAAATTGAACCTCAGAGAGTACCTTATGTTTTTCAAAAAATTCTACCACTCTGCTTTTGATTATCTTTTCAATGATCTTTGACACAGCTGATAACAGAGAAATTGGTCTGTAATTAGAGGGGTCTGATGTACTACCAGTTTTGGAAATGGGCACCACTGAAGCTGTCTTCAAGCATTCTGTAAAAGTTCCTGTATGAAATGAATGGTTTATCGCCTCAGCTAGAACATGAAGTGCCATATCTGGAAGATCCATGATGGTATTTACTGAAATGTCATCAGCTCCAGCCGATTTTTTCTTCTTTATGTCCCTCAAAATGTTTTTAAGTTCAAGCAAGTCTGTGTTTGTTAGATGGAAGTTTTCAGTGATCTTTTCAGGTAAGTATTCTAAAGGATTTATCTTTTGTTCCAAGTGTTCCGTTAATTTTTCTGAAACTGAGCAGAAAAAATCGTTCAGTTCGTTAGGCGACAGTTGAACTTGATGAGTAGTCAGCCTACTTTGTTTTCCCCTTAGTTCATTTATTATTGCCCAGTTTTCCTTGTTTCTGTTTTGTGAGTCGTCTAGTCGTTGCTCAAAATATATCTGTTTAGCAGCCCTTATAACTTGTCTGTAAATTTTTCTATAATTTTGAAAGTAGTTTTCGAAAAAAGCATTATGTTTTTGAATCTTTCTAATTTCATGAAGGCACCTCATGTTTCCTGCTGATACTTTTATCGCTGGAGTAATCCATAACTTTCTCCGCTTAAACCTAATCCTTTGCAGAGGAAAAGCACAATTAAAACAGTGCTTTAAAGTTTGGTAAAAATAAATATTGGGTCTGGGTTATTTAAAATCGAGTTCCAGTCCAAACTGTTGCATTGTGAGCCAAATTTCTGATAGTTTTTACTGCTATAGGTTCTACCGATTTTACTTATTTTAACATTGGATTTTTGATCCATTCTAAATCCTGTAAGTACTGAGTGATGATCTGATAAACCTGCTGGAATAACCTTGCAATTAAAGTCGTCAAAATGAAAATTTGAGCATACATAATCTATTAGGGTTTCAGAATGGGAAGTCACTCGTGTTGCTTCTTCAACAAACATTCTTAAATTGAAAGACATTAGCAAATATAAAAGATTCTTTGTTACTGTGCTTTGTATTTCATCAAAATTAATGTTTATGTCTCCTGCTAAAATTATTTTAGAGTTAATAGGTAGTTGGGACAGAAGAATTTCCAGATTTTGTAGGAACATATTAATGTTATTATGTTTTGGTGACCGATATATGCAAATTATATAGACATTATTTTGTTTTTCATGTATTATAAAAAATTCAAAACCATTTTCAATTAGATTGTTGAACTGTGATATGCATTCTAGGCTGTATTTATCAATAGAGTATTCATTTACAAGTATTACTGTGCCACCTTCCTTAGATTAATCTCTACAGTATAATGAATTGATCCTGTAATTAGGTATGTGTATGGGTTGGTTTGATTTAATCCAATGCTCCGTTAATAATAATAAATCTGGAAACTCGACATGCTCCACAAACAGCAGCAATTCATTTGTTTTTTTATTTAATGATTGAATGTTAAGAAGTAAAAGGTTTGTTTCATTTTGATATTTCAACTTCCTTTTATTTGTATTTAAATTTGAATTATTGCTATTTCCCCCCCTGAAAAATCTTTACATGATTCTGCTCTGACACCATTTAAATCCTCCCTCAAAACATTCTCTTGCTTGCCACGTAAACTTTTCAGTCGTTCAACCAAATTTAACGTACACTCATCGATTTTTCCATTATCAACATCTTCGTCTAGCTTATTATCACAAATTTCTATCCTCCCAACATCATTAACGGATCTATCAAGGAAGGAAATACCTCCGACCAGCACTTTCGCTACCAAATTAGCCATATAAACTCTTCCATGTTTGTTTGGAAAGATTCTAGAGTAATAATTGGGTTTATTTATGAAATAGAATAAGTCAATTACTCTTACTCTTGATGTTGAGTAAGCTGCATTATTTTTTATGGATAGCATCACTTTATTATTTTTATTAAGAGGCCAACAACAAGCCGTTAAAAATTGAGAAAAAGGGTTAATTTCCTGAGACGAGAACTCACTCATTTTGTAATATTTTTTGACCGGATTAGAAAATAATAAAAGATAAAAATCTAAAGAATAATGCTGTTGTTTTAGTTTTTCGAAAAAAAAATTGCAAATTGAAAATATCACGACCTAAATACTCGAAAAAAGCATCATTTCTATCGCTCGGTACATCCAAACCCATCGCTTTTTTAAAAAAAATGAAACAAGAGCATTGTTCTAAATTTTATTATCTTTTCGAATCTTCTTGATTCACTCAAAAATATTAAGTAGTTTTTGAGATCTCGTCTCAAATTGTAAGCCCTGCAAACACGGAAATTCAAAAATTTTGGCTGCAGCGACGTGCTGCCTCTGGCGGATTTAATTTCGCACCGGGGTAAGTAAAAATTACACGACGCGAGAGGACTGCAAGGCCAGTTATTAGTTTGTGTAAATAATTATGGTGAATATATTTCATAATGAACTCAAAACGAACAAAGATAACTTTACTAGAATTCAATAAACGAAAGAGGATATCATATAGCATAGTTAAATACAGTTAGTACGTGAAGGTTAGGAATAAAATCCATCAAAAATACAAGGTTGATTTTTTTTTCAAAAAATCTCGGATACGTCGATTTTTGATTTTAGTGGCCGTTTTTTTGATAAGAATTTCATACATTTGTCAAAACTGATATACCAACAATAAACTGACATGTTTTGATTGTTGATTTGAACCAATCAGATTGGAATTACGTGATAATTTATATTAGTGTAAATTATTGCATAGTAACTAATGCGAGAACCTGGTGTTTTGACAAAAAATTTGAATTTTTGATTCATGAAATTTTCTCATAAAATACAGTGTATCCACTTAAGTTCGCAGCACATGGGAAACTTTTTTATTATCAATTTTACGAAAAAAAGTTATCCTTTATAAGAGTTTCTGCTTCTTGAAAAAATAATATCAAACTATGTATTAAAAGTTGAAATAGCATGTACAGGGTGGTCAAAAAATAGAAAAATATACAGGGTATTTCCTAAGTACGGTCCGTAACTTCAGGATGTCATTCCTTACGATATTTTAACAAAAAAAGTTCCCATAAATATGTGACCAGAAATGCGTAGTTTCTGAGATACAGGGTGTCAAAGTTTTAGAAAAAATCGTTTTTTCAGCTCAAAAATTTTTCCATTTTTTTTTTTTTTTTTTAATTTGGCAGGTTGATTTGTGATAACGAAAGGTTTCTTTTGACTGAAATATGACTTGCTTAATCTGAAAAAAATATCAAAGGTTTAAAAAAATAGTGATGTGCCATTTTTTTTCTACTTTTACCAAAAAACCCTGCATATTTTCCTATTTTTTAATCCCCCTGTACCGGGTGTTTTTTTATCTTCGATATCATTCTGATCACCTGTAACTTTTTTGTTTTTGAAGTTATCAAGGTAAACAAAAAAACAAAATGTAGGGTTAGTAGCCAAGTTTTTTTTCAAATTACACGTAAAACAAAACACTATCAACTTTTTGACATATAAGCCTACATTATATTTTTTCAAATGGAACACCCTGTATATTATATATGTGTTCGATATAATATCTTATTCTGATTACAATGATATAGCACACTTCATATTTTGGTCCACTCGTTTTTGACAAATCGGCAAAAATATGAAACTTTCGAAGTGAAACTTATTAGGCGGCGCGGTCTGATATTTGGGACGAAAATTATTGAGAGCATATAAAAATTTCATATATTTTTGCCGATTTGTCAAAAACGAGTGGAACAAAATATGAAGTGTGTTATATCATTGTAATCAGAATAATATGCTCTAACGTACACACATATAATATACCGGGTGTTCCATTTAAAAATAGTTTATTAAAATACAAGCTTCATAAGACGTGATTTTATCGCATGAGCCCTATATTAGAAAACGAGCCGGAGGCGAGATTTTTAAAGGACGAGTGCGATAAAATGTCTTATGAAACGAATATTTTATACTATTTTTTCTATTCTGGTATTGTTTAATTAAAAAAAAACAAATTTTTCTTGGAAATTTTATTCTCATATTTCCTGATTTCATGTTTAGGTTGGTAACATTACATGCCAAATATAGAATTAAGGGCGGGTATTATAAAACTACTTTGAGAGTTAACTTAAAGTTAATTTTTGAAATTACATGTAATTCAAAAAGTTAACTTTAAGTTAACTGTCAAAGCAGTTTTATAATACTCGCCCTAAATCTTCTATAAAATCGAGAATGACAATGCGATGGCCATCAGTCAGCCAGTGTTACCAACTTCCGATAAGTGAAAAAGGAGTGTCACAAAGAGGTTCTTTTCGAAACTACTTTTACTGTCGAAAAGACTTCGATATGAAACCAAAATAAAAAAAATATAATGTAGGCTTATATGTCGAAAAATTGATAGTGTTTTGATGTTTTGTTTCATGTGTAACTTGAAAAAAAACTTGGCTATTAATCCTACATTTTGTTTTTTTGTTTACCTTGATATCTTTGAAAACAAAAAAGTTACAGGTGATCAAAATGATATCAAAGATAAAAGAATACCCGGTACATGCTATTCTAAGTTTTAATAGTTTAATACTATATATTTTTTCAAGAAGCAGAAACTTTCATAAACAATAACTTTTTTTTGTAAAATTGATAATAAAAAAGTTTCCCATATGTTGCGAACTGAAGCGGAAACACTGTACAGGGTGGCCCGTTTAAGAGGGGCCTATACCTTATCTCGAAATCTACAAGGGTTGCAAAAAAAAATTAAATACAAAAGTTGTTTCTAATAAAATTATCTACATTTTTTTTTCATTGTTTTTGTTGTTACTGTACTATATACAGGGTGGAGAGATAAAATTTAATTTTTTTAAATGGAACACCCTATATCGTAATACACTTTTACATAACCCTTTGAAAGACAAATCCAACGATATACTGGACATGTGTCTGTGATAAACCGTTTCGAACTTATTAGCGATTATCTTCAGGGATTCAGGGTAATTTTGAACAGGCATTGTTACGTTACTCATAAACTTTTGAAACTTTTTTTTTGCGTGATATTTTTTATAAAATGATGCTCTTTTTTAGACTATACTGAAATTTAGCAAAATGTTACGCTTTTCAATTTTTTTTAAATGGGACATCCTGTAAATTTTCGAATTTTTGGATAGCCTTTTAAAATACAAATTCAACGATATACTGGACATGGGTCTGTGATGCACCCATTTTGGC
The DNA here is from genome assembly GCA_917834065.1 of Ceutorhynchus assimilis. Lineage (NCBI taxonomy): Eukaryota > Metazoa > Arthropoda > Insecta > Coleoptera > Curculionidae > Ceutorhynchus > Ceutorhynchus assimilis. Next base: position 41,930,872 of record OU892278.1, on the reverse strand, counting down.
CTGATTGGCGATTATCTTCAGTTCTAGCACAATATTTCATGTCATCCCTGATGAATAAAAAACAATGTCCAATTTTGCATTAGATTAGATGAAATAGTGCTTTTTATTATTATTATTTATTCAAAAAGTAGTCAAAGTTTCTCCCCATTATTAAAATAAAAAAGGCGAGAAATTTGGATAAAAACAAAAAATGAAACGTGACGCTCTGTTGCTATATTTGTCAGATCAACCTAATTACGTGTTAAATGCGATAACACATTTACAAGTAAGATATATTACCTGTATTGTTGAAAATGGCGGACACAGAGAATTTAATTAAATTAATTTTATAGTTAGCCTGAAGTTGAAGTTCTCAAAATGTTTGTTCATATAAAGGTCTGTTCCCACAGAAGTCTCCGACAGTTTGCAACCTGTCAGAAACAATCGCTCAGCTGAGTTACAGATTGATCTTGGAACGACAGCATTGAAAACATGTATGGGCGATTTTTACTGACAGTTTGCAAACTGTCAGAGACTCCTGTGGGAACAGACCCATTATCTTAATCAGTAACCTTTATTTTGGACTTTATAATTCAATGCTTTCCTTGTTTACTGCAACTATAGTTTATTGCAGTAGGTATTATTAAATAATTTGCGAAATATTTTTTTATTATCATTTGTTCAAAGAGTAGTCAAAGTTTCTCCCCATTATTAAGGCGAGAAACTAATGAAAACAAAAACTTAAACGTCTTTTCTTAACTACTTCTGAATGAATAATAATAATAAAGAGCACTATTTCAGCTAATCTACTGCAAAATTAGACATTTTCTTTATTCAACAGGGATGACATAAAATATGGTGCTAGAACTGAAGATAATCGCCAATAAGGCCGAAACGGTGCATCACAAACCCATTTCCAGTATATCGTTGAATTTGTATTTTAAAGGGCTATCCAAAAATTCGAAAATTTACAGGAGGTCCCATTTAAAAAAATTGAAAAGCGTAACATTTTGCGAAACGTGGCAACACGGCGTTTTTTGAACAAATATTCCAAATTTCAAAATAGTCTAAAGAAGAGCATTATTTTATGAAAAATAGCATGCAAAAAAAAGTTTTAAAAGTTTATGAGTAACGTAATAATGCCTGTTTGAAATTACCCCAGATCCTGAAGATTATCGCTAATAAGTTCGAAACGGTTTATCACAGACACATGTCAAGTATATCGTTGGATTTGTCTTTCAAAGGGCTATATGAAAGTGTTTTGAAATATATAGGGTGTTTCATTAAAAAAAAAAAAAATTTATCTCTCCACCCTGTATATAGTAGAGTAACAACAAAAACAATGCAAAAAATATTTAGATAATTTTATTATAAACAACTTTTGTATTTAATTTTTTTTTGCAGCCCTCGTAGATTTCGAGATAAGGTATAGGCCCCTCTTAAACGGGCCACCCTGTACAACTCGTGCAATGGAAATATATTTTCAATTTTTGAAAAATTTGCACTCATGCGTTTTTGACAGAAATGGGCACTGAAAAAGCACTGGTGCTCCTTTTTAACAAAAAATGCATCCGGGCAAATTTCCCAAAAATTATCGACAATTTCCATTGCACTTGACATTTAGAATTTCATACATCTGTCAAAACTTACATTCCAACAATAAACTGACATGTTTTGATTGTTGATTTACGTTTTATGCGTGTATCAAACGTCAAATTATTGAAGCAATGTCAAAAAAGAGCGAATCTCGCGCAAGTGAGAATTAGGCTTCACGCGATAATTGGCGCGACACTGGTGTTTTAACATTTTTTGACAAAAAATTTAAATTTTTGATTCATGAAATTCTCTCATAAAAGCTCTTTTCGGGTTCGAAAAAAGGACGGTTCTAGAACGGTTCAAAACAATCGCACAGTTCATCAATCAACTAAATGACAACGGTTCAGCTATCACAAACTTCAATAATAAACTGTGCGATTGTTTTGAACCGTTCTAGAACCGTCCTTTTTTCAAACCCAAAAATAGCTAAAATACAACTCAAGCAATGGAATTTTTAATCTTGGATTAATTTCCAAGCTGGTGTCAAATGATATTTCATGGAAAACTCAGATAAGAATGTATGATCGGTTTAGCTCTAAAATCAACCGTTGAGGTTTTAAAGCCTGTCAAAGTTGCAAAAAAGTTCATTTTCAACTCTTATTATTTCCGAAACAGTTGAAGATAGGTATAGGATATGATACATTAAATAAGTTCAGAATGTAACGTAGAAATAAGAAATGAAATTAAAAAAAATCCTGTACAGTTCACACCCGGTAGAAGTGAAACCTTCATCGAACTGCATGCATTACACACATACTAACATACACAGTGGCGTCCCCCCCCTCCAAAAGACTTGAGAAAGAACGCAAATAAATATAGTTTGAAAAAACTAAAATACACGCTGGGGTGCTTTGTTCCACATTTTTCATACATTGAGCACCCCACGCTTTTTTTGACAATAATTCTAATATTTTTTGTTCATTAATATTTTCTGTTTCTATTAAAAATTATTTTTCACTTTTTAGTTCAATTTACTATAAAAGCGTGTTTTTTAGTTTTTTTAAAATACATTTATTTTTCACTTTTTAGTTCGATGTATTATAATAGCGTGTCAGTCCCAGAGATTTCTAGACTTTTCGAGACATTATCCAGACTTATTCAGAGCTTCCCAGAGTTTTCCAGATTCCATCCAGATTTATCCAGACTTGTACAGACTGATTCGGATTCTGGAAAATGATCCCCAGGTCTTTTGGGACCTTTTCCAGAATTTTTCCGACCCCTTCAAGAAATTTCCAGGCCTTTTCCAGACGTTTCCAGAGATTTCCAGACATTATCCAGACTTATCCAGAGTTTTCCAGACTTCATCCAGATTAATCCAGACTTTATCCAGATTTGTTCAGACTGATCCGGATTCTGGAAAATGATCCCCAGGTCTTTTGGGACCTTTTTCAGAATTTTTCCAACCCTTTCCAGAAATTTCCAAGTCTTTTCCAGATGTTTCCAAACTTTTCCAGACAATATCCAGACTTATACAGAGTTTTACAGACTTAATCCAGATTTATCCAGACCTTATCCAGACTTGTACAGACTGATCCAGATTCTGGAAAATGATCCCCAGGTCTTTTTGGACCTTTGGCAGAATTTTTCTGACCCTTTCCAGAAATTTCCGGGCTTTTTCCAGACGTTTCCAGAGAATTCCAGACATTATCCAGACTTATCCAGAGCTTTCCAGAGTTTTCCAAACTTCATCCAGATTAATCCAGACTTTATTCAGACTTGTTCAGACTGATACGGATTCTGGTAAATGATCCTCAGGTCTTTTAGGACCTTTTTCAGAATTTTTCCAACCCTTTCCAGAAATTTCCAAGTCTTTTCCAGACGTTTCCAGACTTTTCCAGACAATATCCAGACTTATCCAGAGTTTTACAGACTTAATCCAGATTTATCCAGACCTTATCCAGACTTGTACAGACTGATCCGGATTCTGGAGAATGATCCCCAGGTCTTTTGGGACCTTTGGCAGAATTTTTCCGACCCTTTCCAGAAATGTCCAGGCTCTTTCCAGACGTTTCCAGAGATTTCCAGACTTGTTCCAGCTCACTTGGCTTGTTCCAGGTTCTTGTTGTGTGTTAATATAAGCGTGTTAAAAAAGTGTCATGTCGCTTTTTCGTTTCATCGAGTCTCACATCACTCCCAACGATTCTAAAGAAGTTTTCACTTCAAAATTAATGTTTTGATTTAAAAAAATAAAGTTAGCGGTCACAACTTGTTTCTGGGTCACCCTGTATACATGATATTACCATCAGAAAAACGGCAACTGAAATCAAAAATCGATGTGTCCGAGGTTTTCATGAGCAATCTCACCAATGTTTATTATTTTTCTAGGTTTTCTGGAAGTTCTTTATGTAATAAACGAATAAACATCATCTCTCCCACCCTCGTAACTACGCCACCTCACTTTTTTTTTGTGTAAACATTTCAAGTATCTATTTTGCTGTATTTGTATAGGTAAATTTTATTATCTTTGTAATATATTTTTGTGTTTCCGCACATTTCATTCTCCACATTCTTATTTGTTAAATAAAAAGCACAATGTAAATTATAAAACTATTATTATAACTGTATACTTTTTAATTTATATTAAATATGATAGGTGTATTAGTTTTGCCTCCACAAAAGCCCATAGGATTTATTATTCACCTTCCATGCAATTTGATCACACCCTTCCGTTATCTCGGAAATATTTGCCGTAACGTCGTCTATCACGGTCCTACTTTGAACTCGGCGACAAAGAATGAATTTCGCGCGCTTGAATTTGTTGTTGGCCTCTTAATCCTGTTAAAATGGTAGGAATCTTGCCTGATTGGTACTGTGCACAAAATCAAGTTAGTGTGTTGTGTAGACTTGATTAGGTTATCTACATCTGTTAAATTAGAAGTTCCATTCACCCCAGCTATTACAACCATGAAATCCTTGTGTCCAAAATCTTCAGATAGTTTTGTCGCATTCTGAGCGAGAAGTTTGCATTTGGCTTGCTTATTATCTGAGGGTGTCTAAATAGACTTTCAAGAGGTTTTTTGAGGTTATCAAACAATTTATAACCATAGTTGTCTGTAAGTATCAGTATCTTATTCCTACAGTTTTTCATCTTAGTCATCTTTGGTTCACTCTCCAGTTTATTGGTATGACATGGTGTTCCCTTACTTGTACTTTTGTATGTCGCAATATCCTTCTTCAGTTGCTGCAGTGATTCAAGCATATTATCATTTTCCTTCTTAAGATTTAGTACTTCCTTCCTTAAATTGCGCTCTTGACTCAAGTATCTATCTTTTATTTCATATTTCTTCTCTGCATAATAAGAGACTTGATCATTCAGCTTTTCAATAATATCCGCTTGGCTCTCACCATCTTTAATTTTAGTCCTCATGTCCAGCAAATCTTGTTTCAGTGCTATGATCTCCGCTTTACTTTTCTTTAATTCATTTTTCTGATTGACCTCTATTTTTGTTAAGTCCTCCGTTTTCTTAAGTATTTCTATTTCTTTCGTCATGTTCTTTTCCTCTTTTTCAATTTGATATAATTGCTGTTTATGCTTTTTAGATTCATGATGTTCCATTTGCTCATATTATACGACTCTTTACTTAAGGGCTTGATTTTCTTCAGCTAGAGTTAATATTTCTAGTTTAAGAAAGTTTGTCAAGCTTTTCAGTTCCTTTATTTCACTTTCCAATATATTCTCTGTCGTGAAGACATCATCTTGAAAGTCAACAGTGGTTCTCCGCAAATTAATTATTTGGGTTTCTTTATCTTTTAAACCCTCTTTCAATTGATCTATTTGTTGTTGAAATTGTACTGTTTTTTCTTCGTGCTCAACTTCCACTTCATTTAACATTATACTCAGCTTCCTATTCTCATGAAATATTTTTTCAATTTGTTCATCATTGCATATTTTATCAGCGCACGATATACAAATAAAAGGCACTTTTCTTGACATTAGTGCAATAAATCTCACTTCTGTAGTTGACCACTCGGTATCTCACCATCATCTCACTAGACATCTTACTGTCAAACATAACCCTTTGGGCTCTTCTCAACAAATACGATCTAAACCAATCTAGTGTCCTGTCTCTAAACCCATACATCTCTAGTTTACTTGGCAAAATCCAATGATCTACTCAGTCAACGGCCTACTTCAGATCGCAAAATAGGGCCGAAGCATATTTCTAAGTCTGCTTTGTCAACAAATATGTATTTCTGAGACAATAAAGCAATTTTTGATTTAAAAATTGTCTGCATTTCTAGTGTTTCGATCATGTACAATGCGAACAGGTATACAAAAGTCTTGTATATTTTCTTGTAAGGATCCCTGCACGATTTTGAATATAAAAATAAGTGTTTGTGTCATATTTTGTCTTTTTTGTATTTGTGAAATTTCAGAGATAGTTAAAGTGAACAATACTGTTGGACAATAGAACAAATTTGGTTGTATAACAGATTTATAAATTGAAGATTTGCCCACGCAGCGAAAGTATTACCTAAACGACCCAATGTATATCATTTCTTCACTATTTTCCTTGTCACATAGGTCAGTTAATTGGTAAAAGTTAGATGTTGGTCGATAATAACTCCCAGATACTTGAATTCTGTCACTTTTTCTATTTCAATGCCATCTATTTCTATACCCTGAATGTAATTGATCCTCTCGTGCCGTGCCCCTATTTTTCACCATCATAAACTTAGTCTTTTCAATATTTAATTTCAGATTATTGTATTGTAACCACCTTGAAATGGACTTCAGTTCTGCGTCAATGGTTTTGTTTGACTATGCGTTGTACATCATTTCCAATCAAGTACATACAAGTACAACAATGTATCATCTGCAAATAGTTCTATGTTACAATTTTTCGTCCATTTTACAATGTCGTTAATGTATATAATGAAAAAATCTGGACCCATTACAGTTCGTTGCGGCACTCCCAGTGTGATTTCCCTACTCGATAATTCAGTGTTACTATGTCTCTTTTTTTGTGTCCTGTTCTGCAAGTGACTCCCAATCCATCCCAAAGCATTCTCACATAGGTAGTCCTAAACGCCTCGTCTAAACGGTGATTTTTTTGTATCAATAATGGGCAATGGCCTATTTATGGTTTCAAACGCTCTATGGAAATCAAGGAAAATGGCCCCAATGAAAAGATTCTCTTGCAATGCAGATTTTCAATTGGCCAAAACATTTTGAAGAGCGGTCTCACAGCTGTTATTCTTTCTAAATCCTGCCTGGTGAGTTGTCAGTTGTTTTGAATTAAATGGTTTTTACATTTGTTTCCGATAGCTTTTCATATATCGGTACCATATGTTATGTATGAGCTTGACATACATAAGAAAGCATGAACTTCACTAATGGTTAAAACTATAATAAATTCTCATAAATGTTGAACAGATATTGACAAATTAAATTAACTGACTGTTGTCACATTGACAATATTAAACGTCTATACATCACACGCCCCTCTTAACATTGATAAGAACAGAACATAAAAACATATTTTTTTTTTTTTTTTTTAAATTAAAAATTCAGTTTAGTCGGTGATTTTACACATCTACCGCTCCTAGTATAAATGTTTCTGTTTGAGTAATTCTTTGTATCTGGATGTATATTTCTTTCTTTTGCCAAATTTGTGGGTATGTTTTCATTTACTCCAGAAGATGCATTCATAGTTTGTGTCCTTGTCTGTGTGATAACTTCAGGTTTTTGTTTATTTTCCACCACTAATTTTTCTGGTGATAGTGATGATCTTCTAGGTCTAAGCTGCTGCCTATTTCGACGATAATTAGCTTCGCCTACACGAACTATATAGTCATTGGGGCCAAATTGGTTTAAAACTACTCCAGGTTTCCATTCACGCTTTTTCTCTTGACCATACACCTCTTGATTTTGGTCAAGTTGGCCTAACGATTTAGTAGATACATTATAGTATTCCTTTTGTTTTTCTTGAATATTTTTTAATGTTTCTCTTATGCCGTTTATTGGGAATTTTGGTTTTAGAATTTGCTGGCTGACGGGCAAAGTAGTTCTTAATTTTCTACCCATAAGAAGCTCACATGGAGAAGGTAAATTTTGTTTGGGAGTTACATTGTAATTAAGAATGGCTGCGAATGGATCTTCTTTTTCATAAAGACACTTAGTTAGCAAGCTCTTGACAGTCTGAATTGTTCGTTCAACCATGCCGTTCGATCTAGGGTATTTTGGGCTAGAGGTGGTCAGTTGTATATCGTATTTTTGTGCAAATTCTTTAAACTCAAATGAATTAAAGGGTGGGCCATTGTCCGAAAATATCTCTTGAGGCAAGCCATTTATTGCAAATATATTTTTAAGTGTTGACACAACAGTAATGCAAGTTTTATTTAAAAGTTTGTTAACTACAGCAAACTTACTAAAGTAGTCTACAACTACCAAAAAATCTTGCGTGCCAAGTGATTTAAAATCTATTCCGACTTTTTGCCAGGGTAGATCAGGGATTTCATGAGGAGAAAGTGGCTCTCTAGCATTGGATTTTGAATAGGATTGACATAAATCACAGTAAAGGAACATTTTTTCAACATCTGATGACCATCCAGGGTAGTAGATTGCTTCCTGAGCAAGATTTTTGCATGCCACGACTCCTTGATGATATTTATGAATTTGACCAAGAAATTCTTGCCTGAGACTATCAGGTAATATCAAACGTTTGTTATAAAAAAGAACATTCTGATGTAAAAATATTTCATTTTTTATAGGCCAAAACTCTCTCACATTTTGGGACGTCAGGTTTTTGTGTTGTGGCCATCCATTCAATACATAGTTTTTAATTTCACTTAGTACAGGGTCAGACTCGGTAGCTTGTATAATTCTGTGTTCAGTTTCAGGTCTTACAGCTATGACTGAAAAAACTTTTAAATTTGAATCTAAATACTCAGTATTTATCGATTCCTTAGAAGGTTCTCGACTTAATGTATCAGGAATTTGAAGGTATTTTCCTGGAACGAATGTTAAGGTAAAGCGATATTTAAGTAGCCTTATAGCAAGTCTTTGAATGCGTGGTGACATTTCGTCTAATGGTTTTTTCAAGAGTCCAAGAAGAGGACGATGATCAGTCTCGATTTTAAAATTTTTCTGCCCGCACAAATAGTAGTTGAAACGTTCACAACCGTAAACAAGCCCCAATAGCTCTTTCTCGATGTGATTGTATCTTTATTGAGTTGACGATAGAGACACGCTAGCAAACTCAATTGGGCGATTATTTTGGCTAATATAGGCTCCTAATCCATAGGGGCTTGCGTCTACGGACAGTGTTATTTCTTCTTTAGGACTGAAAAATGACAAGGTAGTAGCCGATGCAACTAGATCTTTCAGATTATTAAAGGACTTTTCTTCAATAGACCGATCTCCTATTACCTGGACTGCGCGCGTCGCTTGTAGGCTGCAGGTGAGCGACCAATGAGAAGCAAGTTTGTGACAGGCTTGCGTCATATTCTAATTCAGGAGCCAGTTCAGAATCAATCGCTCCTTCTTTCTTTGTAACGTGTAATTTGACAAAGAGCAAACTAATACTTTACATATTACTTGAACTCACCGCAGTTTGGTTTAAGGTTATGTTAGATTATACTTGACATATTTCATTGAGCGATGTTGCCGAATGAAACATTTGTCAAAATAAAAGTGCAAACGATAGTCATCCACTTTAAAGCTCTTCTTTTGTCTAATTTAAGGCATTGTAAAACCCTCGACACTATATCACTTCGTTAATGTCATAATGTTCGATTTGTATTGTCTACATTTTGTTCTGCAACAATACAATCTGGCTACACTGCAGCCTACGAGTTGCGCGCGCATGTCATCTTCTATTGCTTTCTAACTTGTATTTATTACAATTAAGCTCACTTTTTCTAATCATGCGAGACAGGTCTATAACAGTCCACTGCCATTCCGATTTATTGCTCAGAAGTGTACGGAGTGTATTTGTTTCATTCGATAGATTCGGCAAGAATTTTGAGAGATAAACAATCATACCCAAGAATCTTTGTAAATCCTTTTTATTTTTGGGTGATTCCATTTCTCTTATAGCTCGGGTTTTACGTTCATCTGGTGAGACACCACTCGCACTGATAATATGGCCAAGAAATCTGATTTCGGTAACACAAAACTTCGATTTTTCTCGATTTAGGGTCAATCCACTGTTTTTAATTTTTTCAAGAACAGTATGTAAATTTTGGTCATGTTCCTCAATGGTTTTTCCATAAACGAGTATATCATCGAAATACGATAATACTCCTTGAACGCCCTCTAAAAGTTCAAAAATGCATCTTCGAAAAATTTCAGGAGCGCACGATATTCCATATGGAAGACGAAGGTATCGATATCTGCCAAAACTTGTAGCTATAGTGCATAGAAGAGAACTTTAAGTCAAGGGGAGCTGCAAAAAGGCGGACGATGCATCTAGCAAGCTAAAATATTTTGCTCCTGCAAGTTGTGCAAATAATACATATTGAGTTGGTATTTCAAAAATTTCTCGTTTTATGTATTTATTGAGAATACGAGGATCCATACAAATACGAATGTCTTTTTTATCCGGTTTTTGTACGACAACAATGGGAAGGACCCAATCGGTGGGTTCAGTAACCGGTACAATTAACTTTTCTTTTACCATTTCATCAAGTTTCGATTTTACTTTGTCCTTGAGAGCAACTGGTATTTTTCGAGGCCCGCTCACATGTGGCACAGCATCATCACTCAAAGTAAGTGAGAACTGTTTATTTATCTTACCAATACCAGAAAAAACAGGCTCATAATATTTTAAAACTTTTGGAAGATTATTATCCTTGTCAGAATATTTGTTATCACCTATATTTTTTACAGAATCAATACTCTCATTTTTTGAAACTTTCGGTATGACTCCTATAGCACGTATTGCATTTAACCCTAAAATAGAGCAAGGTTTTTCTGAATCCAAAACATAGAACAAAAAAGTGAAAGTTTTTTTTTTAAAATGACACTTCAGATGGATTTGACCTATCACATTGATTGTATGCCCTGAGTAAGACATTAATACCGAAGAAACAGATGAAAGATTTTTATGTGGTATTTTTAATAGATTAAAGTCCGAGATGTTTAGCGTATTGACTTGGCTTCCTGTGTCTACTTTAAATTTAATGTCCACGTCAGAAATGTTCAAAACTTCTAGCCAGTCAATTGCATTAATATCTGAAGTTGTGATTGTCCACACAATTAAATTAGAATCAGATTTTACAGTGCTACATTCACCATCATAATCATCAGAATCACTGTCGTCATTAAAATTGAATTCATCAAAATATTCAGTAATTTCATGAATTTTCTGTCTTTTTCTACAAAAATTTCTAAAATGTCCAGTCTGCTTGCAAAAACTGCAGACTCGATAAAAAGCAGGGCACTTACCTGGCTCATGTTGCTGACCGCAGTTTGTACAACCAAAATTACGTCTTTGTTGATTACGGTTATCATTTGTGATATCATACCCAGATGCTTGACTACTATATTGTTTCAATCTACGGTTAGGACCATAGTTAGGTACTCGATTATATCTTGAACTTGAACCACTACCATTATTTTGATTGAAACGTCTATTAATCACATTCACAGAAACTGAATCTTTACTAATTTCTTTTTGAGTTAACACACTTGTTTCCATGGACCTACAAATGCTTATAGCTTCATTAAGTTCAAGATTTGGATATTGTAAAAGTTTTTCTTGTATACGTGAGTCCTGTACACCAAGAAGAATTCGATCACGGATTAAAACGTCCTTTTCACAAAACTCGCAAGTTCCAGCTAACTGCCTAAGTGCAGTAATAAACTGGTCAATCGTTTCACCAGGGAGTTGCTCCCTTTTAAAAAATTTTAAATGTTCATAGACCAGATGGATAGTTGGACTACAATGTTTATCAAATTTCTCAATTATAGTAGCAAGCTTTTGAGTCCTTCATCCCCCAATAAATTAAGTAAGATAGCTATCTTCACAGGGTCTTTTTTTTTCATTTTTACCACTTGCCAACAGGAAAAGTTCAAACTTTTGTTTCCAAAGTTTCCAATTGTTCGATATATCACCACAAAATGAAAATTGTTCTGGAGTTCGGCTTTGTTCCGCCATTTTTGGTATAAAAATATTATCTTATTTTGCCAATCAGCTATTTTTCAAGTTTACCAGCGAAATTCCTTAACCATTAGCGCACTTTTACCGCTGTCACCATGTTATGTATGAGCTTGACATACATAAGAAAGCATGAACTTCACTAATGGTTAAAACTATGATATATTCTTGACAAATTAAATTAACTGACTGTTGTCACATTGACAATATTAAACGTCTATACATCACACCATATTTATTGGTTGGAAATCTTGGCAAAGATTGGATTTTTTTTTTGAATTGATGTTGTTTTCCATGTAGCAGGAAATTTTCCGGTTACTATACTTCTATTAATTATTTCTAGAAATTGATGTCCAATGGGCTCGAATAATAGTTTCAAAATCTTTGTGTTTATCCCATATTTTCAAATCTGCAAATTCAATCAATTTGAAATTGCGTATGCCACATTGCATTTGGTTCATCTTTGAGATAACTTCCCTGTAAGTTGTTTTATGATGGAATTTTGTGATAGTTAAGTTTTGCCAATAGAATTTGTAATCTCTCTTTGTAATTTGTCACATTCACTTCACAAATACTAACAACTTTTATTGAACAAATTGACTTAAGAAAAATTCGCACATTTATAGACAAAATCCTACTCCGTAAGTCTTGTTTCCTCAAATATAACAAAATTCACAGAATAGATGTGCCCTAGAGGCAAACAGGTGGGTTCCTAGAATTCTGACTCTATTATCAATGCAATTTCATAACAATATAAATATCCATAGGTTCAAAGTTTCCATAGTTCAAAGGGTCTTGCTGCTAATAAGCATTCAATAGTCGCCTGTAATAATCCATGTCTAAGCCCATTCCACTTTCAAACAGATCATATTATTTATTTTAGATCCTGCTCCCATAGACTTGATAACCAAATTTTATGATGCCATTGCTAGAACCTTAAGAAATCAACAAGAGCCTGAAAATTCTGAATCAACAAATTTAGAATGTTCCTACGTGGTTCAACATCCTGCTAAAAATATTGCTATGAAAATCATGTCTCTAAAAGTTGCAGCATATTTAAATTGGAAATTAAGTATGTATTTCAATAATACCCAATTCAATTTGCAATAATTAAATCTTCTCGTTTTTCTAGCTGAAATACGATCATTACCATTTAAAACACAAATAAGCTTGTTGCAAGACTTGATGTATTTTACTAGTGAGAAAAAGACAATTATGGAAATATCAAATATTGAAGAACCTGATATTAAAACAGCTTCACCCCAATTCCTTTTCGCCTTATTATTATTCCATAGATGGTTACTGAGTACATCTATGCATAGGATTACTTCAAATTGGCAACAAAGATATGGGTAAGTGAAATTTTATCATGGTGTCTTAGAATTATTAGAAATTATTTTAGGCCAAATGAAATGTCGCCTATAGATGAAAATATAATTTGCTGTCCAGATAATATTAAAAAAACTGTAACATTTTTAACTGATGCTTTGGAATGGGAAGAAATACCTTTTATGTTGACTTTTGACTGTTTTAAAATGCTCACCGAAGAAAACGCTAGTATAGAGTTTGACTGGAGTAAAGGACAACCTATCTCAAGGTTTGATAACTATAATTTTTTTTCAAAACAATTCAAGAATTATTTATTGCAGTGAAGAGTTCCGAGCACAAATCTGTTACGATTTAGGCACATTTTTCTTTTATCAAGAAAACTACGAGGTGGCCAAACAACATTTCTCCCAATGTCAAAACTTTTGCCACTCGATAACTAGCCAAAATGGCTTTGCTGTATTTGACAAGAAAGTTTTGAATGTTTACGTTAGCGCCTGCGATCCCACTTTAAATGTTCCAAAGAAATCCCTATCGGAGCAATTAAATAATTCGATTGTTAATCATTTTATGGTAAAGTTTTTTATTATTTATTTATTTTTTTCAAAAAAAACTCACATATATTTTTATACCAGGGTATTACAAACATCCTTCAACAGGATAATTTGAGAAAGGAAATTCCTTTGGGCCATAGGATAAATTTGGAATTAGATATACAAGGGGCTTTATCTAGTGGAGTGTTTACTGTGGCAAGAGATTTGCTTTATAAAGTCAAAGCATTAAACTATGTCAGATGTATTTTAGATAAAAAATTATTAAATGAGTATTCAGTGGCTTCTGACAAAAATGTTGATACATTTTTTTGGGTAAGAAATGTCAATATATTATTTTTTATGTCTAAGCATTTTATTTTAGGCTATTCAAATAAATTGGAAGTTTCATGAAGAATCAGACAAAAAAACAATTAAAAACTATATTTTTGCATTGATAGTTAAAGATCAATCTCCAACTATAATGGAAAGAATAAAAGCAAATGAATGTTTAAAAAATATGTTCGACACAGTTGAATGGATGTATTTGACAAAAAAAGTAGCTGTTTTTGATGCGCCTGAAAGTGTTTGTAAACCTAAAGCTCCTATATTTGATCCAGTCAAGAAGAGAAAACCCAAAAGGGAGCTGAAGCATTATTCAAGACTGCTAATTATTACCTACGATTGGAAAGAAATAAAAGACTTATTAACAAAAATCCGATTAATAAATGCACATGACGATGTATGGGACATTAATCCTTTATGGGAGTTACCCACACTCTTACTGAATGTAATTAAGGCACTTCCTAAAGAGTCCCTCCGTGACTTAGCCTATGTCCTATTGGCAAAATCCAAAAAGCAACTTTTAAATAAAGATTGGAATTCCGCATTAGAATTGCTTATAATTTTGGGCAAGGAATTACAATCTGCTACCTGCAACGTTACCAAATTATCGAAAATGCTCAATTGGGAAGTGTTGTTGATTCAAATTACACAGTTAATGGAAAATTGGCCTCAGAGCAATGTTGGTAAGAATATTTGGGTGTTTTATGAAAAATGTTTTGTATTAGCTATATTGACATTTATTTCAACAAATTAATCTATAAAACATAACATTATTCAATAGTTTACAGTCATTGCGGTGTCTACTGAGTTAAATGAAAATTTAGAAACGGTGCAAGATACATTTGGTGATTTTGTTGTTAACATTTTTATTAAACCTCAATATCATATAATAAGATGATTTTAGCTGTAGATTGTGCTGTGACGATGTTTGGTAAAATTAAGTTTATCCACAGATAAACTTGCTTTAGTCAATGCATGCGAAGGTTGCTTACAAACCAGCGATTCAGTTTTACCACGCAGTGAAATCCTAGAATCTTGCGCCATTTGCATCCTTAACTTGGGCCGTTGGGAGTTTTTGATAAACCATGATAAACGAATGGCCAATTTGGATATTATATCGGCTATTGCTCTGGCTTGTAATGAAATCGTTAAAAACAAAGGGGCTAAGAAGTTTTCAAGGAACTTATGGGACTTGGGTGAGAATTCACGAACTTATTTGGAGTATATTTCAATAAAAAAAATGATTTTTGTAGTGTTACCAGTTTTCGCCCCAAATCCTTCAGGAGCTAAAAGGGGTGCTGGCTATCATGATAATTCCAGCCATTTAAAAAACAACTTATTATCCATATTTTTGAGACTGAAAGACTCCTTGTGCTTAACAGTTACGATATCAATCCTCAGTAAATTATACAATATTTTTAAGGATGACAATAATTTGGAGTTGCAAGTAGATTATATGAATTTATGGCCGGCGACTGTTAGCAAGTAAGACCACCTCTATATTTATTCTAATAAAAATGTGCAATTTATGTTTTTATTCTAGTGCGAATTCTTATATAGTGGAAGCAGCTTCAGAAATGCTATTTGAATTGTTGAATGAGGCTTTGAAAATTTACCCTACGAATATACCTTGGCTAAGGCTCAAGGGAGATCTTAATTTTGGTAAGTTTATAATTATATCAGTGTTTTAAAAGAATTTGGTGGAGTATCTCAGGTCATAATTTACAATGAGGGTCTTATACAGAGATCCTTTTGGGTGTTGCTGTCGGAGCAGTTCACTCCAAAGTAGGTACTTCACTGAAGTGGTTTTTCTTTTCTCCTGTCTTTTCCTTAAAACGCCATTTTTTTTATGAGTGCCTGGCTCTCTGGAGGGGATTTTGACAGCAGTTTAAGAAAATTAAAATACTAAACACTATCAAGTGAAAGATTAGAACAAAGATGCCAAAATCTCTCTGACCTCTCATTTATCCATTATTGTTTCTGTTAATGTTATGATCAAATGCCTTCGCATCCTCTCAACTGTGACTTTGGGTTTTTTTGTTTAAATCTTATCGGTTATCAACGTTTTTTTAAATAATGTTTATTTTTTTCAGCCAACAATTTCTACAAAAAATCCTTATCATTCTACCTAAAATCCCTAATGATATGTTACGACAATTTCAACATACCAATCCGGTATGACGAACACATATTCCGAAGAATGATAAAATGTTGCCAAGCGTTGAACTGTTTCACCCAAGCAGCGGTTTTGTGTCAATTTCTAGAAGAGCCCGATTATGCCCTGGCTTTCAGAATACTGGGCGAACAAAAAGCTTGTAATGACGCCATGGATGCTTACTATCATTGCTTTTGGGATACCAACATTTTGGAATTTTTAATTTACAGCCACAACCGCCGGGGTGAATTCCAAAGAAAAAAATTTGCTATTCAAGTGATGGGTATGCTGGAAATAAACTCCAATAACAACGAGGAAATACAAAGGGAGGCTAGTAATTTAAGAAAAAGCATATTTTTAAGAGATTTGTGTAAGCAATATGTATTTTAATTGTAAATTGATGTAAGATTGAATTTATGTTGAAATAAATTATTTTTTCTTAGTCCTCTGGTTTATCTGGTGGTGGTCCGCAAGGCTGCAACATTTTTTCCATCAAATTGAACCTGACGCGAGCTTTAGCTTCGTTTTCAGCTATAGCAAAATAGCTTAGCAAGTCTGGATGTCCCAAATAGCTAGAGTAGCTGTCTCTGTGTTGATTGAGGAGCCATTCGAACTTTGTGGTATCAGCGTGGCCTGTACCAATGTATTTTGATTGGAGATGTTCCAGCTGACTGTGGATGTTGTATCTGTCACCCATTGTGTAGTCTAAAATAATGGTTTTTGAATAAAATTTCGATCAGGTTGAAATTCTAGGGTGATGTGCGCACTGTGCATTCAAGTTTCTTCTTTTTGCACAAAAAGCGTATTATGTTTTTGAGGACGAAATCAGAATGTCGCTGCAGTTGAGTATGAATGAGAATAATTCTTTACAAAGTTTTTTTACTTTCAGAGCCAACGGTTTGATATTGAGTACTCCTCGAAAGTACACATCAAATGACCAGATAAATGAAAAATCTTTGTAGTAGGTACTCTAAACCTAAATAGTTTTTGAATTATCGATTCTACAGTACAATCAAATAGTATGCATATACAGTATATGGTATATGCTGTGCAAATAGTAGAGATCCTATTTTGAGAAATATTGAAATTTGTTAGGTAAATAATGGGGCTGCAATTACCTTCGCAGTACGAACAGGAAAATTCAATTTCTGTCCCAGAATTCTAATTATATGTTTATATCACCTCACTAAACTTTTCAGGAAAACATACAAACAAACAAAAACCGTGGACAAAAACACTTTCGAAGTGAGGTTATGTCAATCCTTTACGTCAAATGTCAAATGGCGATATCCATTTGTCATTCAGTGCGCACTGAGTGTATCCGCATCTTTTTCTAAAAACATGTAACACATAAGGATAGGGATACATTTATTTTTGCACTGATGCATCAAATGGAAATCGCTAAAAGTCAAACTAAAGACTCAAGGATAATACACACTGACACTATTACTACAGGATAGCCTATCCTCATAAGGCCTGTGTAGAACAAATTTGGAGCCCCCACCTCGCCAAATCACCAGTTGTGATGTAGCCAACATGTCCTTTTTCGCCTTGACGTAGGCTGTTTGCACCACAGGCTAGGATTCCGCGGGCTTTTGCTTTATCCATAAGGTCGTGTTTATGTTGGAGCTGTGAGAGGGTCGATAATAGCGATGAGAAGAGCTATTCAAAAGTATCAAGAAAGCGCTGCTCAACATAGACACCTGCGTACAAACACAGGCATTGTATTTCGTTGCTTCGCTGGTATCGTTGCTTTTATCGTTTATCACAGCTCCAACAAACACGGCCTTGTCTTACTACATTAAAGGCCGGTTTCTCAATAGCAAGTCACCTCCCGAGCTAAGCATAACTTCAGGGTAAACACTGGAGTTAAAACCAACCCGGAGGTGACTTACTAGAGAAACCAGCCCTAATTAACATTCCTAAAACAACTATTTTTCAGATCTCGTTTATACACCAATATGACGGCGATTACCAAAAACGAGGCCGATAAGCAATCCTTGTAATAGTTGTATTCCTTTCACACCTGGGAGGGGCTCCGGAACAGCTCCGGAGCGTTACGCGCTTATTTCTTTCGAAAAGTGTTTGTAGCACCTCTGGTTACACCTGACCTGAGTGCTCAAGCCCGACTCAAACCATTTAAATGCTTGAAAGCCAGCGCATCTGTAGTGTGTACTAGTTTTGGCAAAGACCTACTCCTGAGCAGCACCTTGTTGCAGAGCAAGGATTTAACACACTAATAGAAAGCATTGCTCATCTACTTCGATTTTTGGAATCGACCTTTCCGGAAACGCTGATTCGATTAACACGATCACTAGCTGTTTGCTTTTAATCTTTCTTTAATGAACACGATTGAAAAAAGACATACAGCCTTTTCGGTAACGCTGATCCGAACAATTCGATCACCAGCTGTATGCCTTCCTTTTTTTTTTTAATGAACATGATTGAAGAAAGGCCAAGAACAGCCGCTGGCGATCCGGTCAATCGGATCAGCGTTTCCGCCGCGAAAGGCCTATAGTACATAAGCTGGCGATCCGGTTTTAAGTGTTTTCACGCCATTATTGGCCAAAACATCAATATTTCAAATCATACAAAACCCTCATTTTTCCCTATCATTACGATTATAAACTTTATTATCCGAAAACTATTTTTTTACACATTCAAGGTTCTGGCATGGGACCGAGGATATGGTGCTCATTGATGGTGTTGCACAGGGACCCGGAGCGGAACGATATTGAACCGAAAACTGGAACGGAACCGTTTTTTTTTGTGGACCGAAACGAAACCCATGTATTTCATAGAAATGTTAGGTCTGTTTCTGAAGAAATCACAAACCAGTCAGAGTGAATTTCATTGGTTGAAACTAGTTTTCTGACTGTTTTTAACCAATGAAATTCGCTTTAACTGGCTTGCGATTTCTGCAGAAACTGTTGTAAAGGCAGGCAGAACCGGAACCGATATAAATTAATCGGTTCTTACCGGTATTTTTCGGATTCAAAATTTCATAAACTAGGCTGTTTGTTGTTTGGTCGTAGGTACTCGTAACCTAATAAATTAAAATTAAAACTCAACAGAGCGTCGGAAAGCGCGCATTTCTGAACTCGGCTAGGCTACACCAAGGATATTACACACTACTACAGGATTGCTCGTAGGTATCGAATCAAATCAAGTTCATATGGTGTTGCACCGTTGCCGACGTCATCGCAATGGTGGCTTTAACGGTTTGCGCCTGCGGTCGTAGCTAAGAATATATCGGGTCTTCAAAAAAAAAACCAATCAAAGATTGCTATGGTTTTTTAAACGTACGTCTTAGCAATATTTTTCTTTAATTTTGACAATGTCAGTCAATGAAATTTAATGTCAAAATGTCATGTCAAAAATCCTGACCAATAAAGAAACAATAATGCGACGATTAACATAATATGCAAAAAGGGAGATGCAAACGAGATCTAAGCAAAGATTGTTTTAGAATGTTAAATAAGGCAACATGTATTTGGCCGACCAAATGTTAATTTTTCAATATTCGCCATACTCAATCGTTTGGTGGTCGTTTGGTGGTCTTTGGTATCCCACTTTTAATATTTGGTGGTAATTACTTAGGCAGTAATTAACAATTAAAAATATCATATGACGTTGGCCGACATAACCTGATTCTAATTTATTTTTTGGCCCATTTATGGTCAAATCGAACGGAAATCGTTTGGTGGTCACGAATTTACCGAATTTAGCGTTTGTTAGTCAATAATACCGGAGTAATTAATCAATTAAGATTGTTTTCTGATATATTTTAATTAATCGTCGCGCATGCGCATATATTATCTGTTTTTCATTGAGCCGCCTCGATCGCGGCGTTGCCGTTGCGATCCGGAAACTGACGGTGGGCCGGTGGCGTGTCAACTCGCGAGTCGCGAGTCGCGGACTCTGCTTGTACTGGATACTAGATTACTGGATTGTCGTTGTCGTGGTCAGTGGTCGCCACAATAGCAAAAATGAAATTAACTGGAGTTTTATTTTGTCATAAACCTGCGAACTTAATTACTGTTATAGACGTTATAGTTACTGTATGTATACTGTATAGAAGATAGTTATGACAATGGTCGGTTTTTAAATGCAAGTTTTAAATAGGCCTTTGACAAAACATGGCGGGTAGGCCGCTATTGTCGTTACCGTTACCATTGCCCGTGAATAAGATTGCAGTTGGATCAAATGCTATCTCTAGTAATCCACTTGCAACCTAAAAAACTTCTTATTAATGCACGGGCTAAGTAAATCACGATGTATACCTATTTTCAGTATTCGAGTAAGTATAGATACCTACCTAATTATTCGTTGATTGTAATGAAATAATTGATTTGATTGAAAATTATAGAATAGGTAGGCAACGCCGCGATCGAGGCGGCTCAATGAAAAACAGATAATATATGCGCATGCGCGACGAATAATTAGAATATATCAGAAAACAATCTTAATTGATTAATATCTCCGGTATTATTGACTACCAAACGTTAAATTCGGTAAAATTCGTGACCACCAAAACGATTTCCGTTCGATTTGACTATAAATGGGCAAAAAAATAAATTAGAATCAGGTTATGTCGGCCAACGTCATATGAAATTTTGAATTGTTAATTACTGCCTAAGTAATTACCACCAAATACTAAAAGTGGGATACCAAAGACCACCAAACGACCACCAAACGATTGAGTAAGGCGAATATTGAAAAATTAACATTTGGTCGGCCATACACATGTTGCCGTTAAATAATGATGTACCTACTAAAACCAAATACATATAATGCAAAAAAC
This sequence comes from Ceutorhynchus assimilis, assembly GCA_917834065.1. Taxonomy (NCBI): domain Eukaryota; kingdom Metazoa; phylum Arthropoda; class Insecta; order Coleoptera; family Curculionidae; genus Ceutorhynchus; species Ceutorhynchus assimilis. Next base: position 41,910,034 of record OU892278.1, on the reverse strand, counting down.
AGCGTAATCGTAACTTGTCGTGCAAACAGGGGCGTCGCGTCGGGGGGGGGGGGGGTAATTGGGGTAATTACCCCCAGGATTGGAAAATCAAGAGAAAAATCACGATGCCCAAAAGAAAATACATGATATATTGAAGAAAATTCAATATTTTTTTCTCCCACAAAGGAGATAATTGTTCTGGACAAGTGAATGACCTTGAAATTTGCAAAAAATTAAGCCAGCGGCGCATTTACAAGGAGGCGCCCCCTGAACCCAAGTACTATACACCCTCCCCAGACTGCTTGACGCGCGTCGCCACTGCGTGCAAACACCTATAGAAGGCGAGAAATGACTCGTTGCCTACGTCATTACTCCTACTTTGGCGTGGTGGGGGGCTTGAGATTTTTATTTATTTTAATAATGATATTATTTAATATTTATTTCATGTAAAATTCCATTCATATGGAATATACAGGGTGGGGACTTTAACTGCAACTAATTCGCTAGAGCCTTCGCATAAAATATGTGGACAAAACGCAAAAACACGTCGATCAAGATTTTTTTTTTGAAATTTTTCCATATCAATTTTTTTATACAGGGTGTTCCAAGAACAACTGTACGGTTATCAACTTTATTTTTCCAAATGGTAGCCCCTGTATATTATGACATTTCTGGATTCTGCTGAAAATTCTATACATATTTCATGTACAATGTTATATACCTATCTTCAACTGTTTCGGAAATATTGACAGTTGAAAATTGACTTTTTTGCAACCTTGACAGGTTGTAAAACCTAAACGGTTAATTTTAGAGGAAAACCAGTTTAACATTCCTATCTTAGATTTTCATAAACTATCATTTGACACTAACTTTTGAATTTAACTGGAGATTGAATTTAACTGGAATTTTTAATCATGGATTAAATTCAAAGTTGGTGTCAAATGATAGCTTATGAAAATCTAAGATGGGAATGTGAAATCGATTTTCCTCTAAAATTAACCGTTAAGGTTTTACAGCCTGTCAAATTTGCAAAAAAGTCCATTTTCAACTGTCAATATTTCCGAAACAGTTGAAGATAGGTATATGACATTGTGAATGAAATATGTCTAGAATTTTCTGCAGAATCCAGAAATGTCATAATATACAGGGGCTACCATTTGGAAAAATAAAGTTGACAACCGTACAGCTGTTCTTGGAACACCCTGTATAAAAAAAATATTGTGAAAAAAACTCAAGCAAAAAATCTTGATCGACATGTTTTTGCGTTTTGTCTACATATTTTATTCGAAGGCTCTAGCGAATTAGTTCCAGTTAAAGTCCCCACCCTGTATAATTTTTTTATCAAATTTTTCTGTTAGATATTTGTGAAAAACTATACCGGTATGAACCGTTAAAACCGAAATTATCGATCGTTCAATTAAAATATTACTCTTAGAACCGGCGGAACCGTAACGAAAGCGATATTTGTCATGACGCTGTGGACCGAAACCGGAACGGAGCCGATATTTCATTTCCGTCCGGATCCCTGGACTTTTGCACCGTTGTTGACGGCATCAACGGTTTCGTTAGGAGTTAGCGCCAGCGGTCATATGACGTTGGCAGTGGTGTTACAGGATGACCGAGATTTTCGTCAAAAACGAGACAGATAAGCAATTTTGTAGTAGTGTGTATTCTCCTTGCGTATTACCACGACACCGATGACATTTCACTCGCACAACGCACAATAGGCAATTTTTTGCGAGGATAATCAAGCATAATCTGATTATGCTGAGTTATGTGATGTTCCAATTTTTCTTACACCCCTAACTTCCTCCCCATCAAATTCTGGGCCTACGAGTGCCGTCACTATCAGCAGCTTATAGCGATGACGTCAACCGAAGACCTCAATGGAATGCATGCGATCCAGGCTGTGCTAATGAGTTAATTTTTTTTGTCGATTCTAAATGAAGAATAGGTGATATGCGGTCTGCTGCCTCAGAAGAAATTAAGTGTTCTTGATCCTCGAGTATTTCAGAATTTGACTGTGGGGGAGTTAGGCGAGTATGACACAAATGATACATCACAATCCAGCAGAAGATTATGCTTGGTTATCTTCGCGAAAAATTGCCCTATAGTTATGTCATGTGATGAAAACCGAATAGCAGTGCAAGGATAATACACACTACTACTAAATATAAGGCATGTGTGAAACAAATCTGAAGCCCCCCACACGCCAAATCAACAGTTTTGACGTACAGCATGTCGTTTCTCGCCCCGACGTTAGACGTAGGCTGTTTGTACCAGGTTATGATTCCACGGCTCTTAGCTTTTTATGTTAATCGAAATTAGATAATATTTTCCATCATAAATGTATATTCTAAACTACGACTGTTAGCGCAAACAGCTGATGTCGCTGACGACTTAGTTAATGACGTTGGCACTGGTGATACACCAATATGGCGACGATTACCAAAAACGAGGCCGATAAGCAATCCTTAGTAGTTTTATCCTTGCGAGTGGTGTGCCCTGCTCTCAGTGCAGTCATTTATGAAAGCGCCTATTCTCGCTTGCGCAATCGTTATTTCATTCAAATTTGACATTTGTAAAAAATGATGCTTGAAACTTGAAATTGTTAACCGCCATCAACCGCCATTATGGGAGTGTAGTGTAGAGATCGTCTTCGTCTTCCTAGTAGAATTTTAAATTCGGATTTTTTAGTATTTATTTAGTTTTATTAATTGTTATTATTAGTGCATTTCAATAAGCTGATTGTCAAGATGACGAACCGTGCGCTGGAGGCGTTCTTGGAGCTATCCGACGACACCGATTTTCCATCCAAAGCCAAGGAAATTGATGAGTCTTTTGAGAGTTTGCTGAGGGATGTGAGTAATAATTTCAGTTTTACTTTTAACCTACTATAGTTTGAGAGTTGAGAGTCTTTTGAGTTTTAATATTGAAGTTGTTATTTCCAAAATACCTACAATAACCTACAATGCTGGAAGAAGTCTTCAACATTCTTGACCAATACATCCCTTGGGTTTGCAATCAAATAACAAACTTGTGCTTCCTTTTATTCACTTATTGATTCCCAGTACTGTAAAATATAGAAGTTTTTGTATGACCTTAAGAATGCAATATTCACCAATACAGTCCACTAACAATTCAAACCTCGATTTAAACAATTAATTGCATCCTCAGTACCTCTTACTATAGATAGGACGAGTTATCAAGAAAAGACAAAAATTCTTTCATAAGTTGCCAGAGGGAGATATGGAAGAGACTTGGAACAGGTGTACCCAAAAGCTTTACATAAATACATAAAATGAATTTGTTCATGCACTTAGATGCATAGGGGTCAATATTCTTCCCAATGCTGAGGCCAGCTTCCAATGCAACAACTGCCAATAAAAACATTTTACTTGATTCCGGGATTTCAATTGAATGGATTTAAAACTGGTAGACTAAGTATCTATACAGGGTGGCTCAAATTTGAGATGTTGCTATTCTGGTTTTTATTCACGGACACCCTGTATGTTTAGTGTTGTGTTTTTTAATAATAAATTGTAGGTCAATTCGTTTTTTGGAGATATTTCATTATATTGAGCTTGTGTTAGAAACTTGAAAAAAAAAAAAAAAAAAAAAAAAAAAAAAAAAAAAAAAAAACGGGTGCTGCAAACTGGAAATTGGGTGCTCCAACCATTGAATTCAAGCAATATGACCTTTTTCCATTAAATGTTCTAAGTTCGAATCTCTGAAAGTTTATATCTAATTCACTCCAAAGCTTGAGTTTTCAATATTTTGTTTTCAGGATGTATTACCTTTTATAAAAGCAGCAAAAAATTTTATTGAAAAGGGAATAGGAGATTATGCAGCGTTAGGTATTGAAGATGAGGGTAAGTTGAAATAATCATATAACATTGATCAATTGTACTTATAATTTAACTTATTCCCTAAAAATAAATAGTAGCAGCGCTGAATCTGAATGCAAAAAAGAAAGGAGGTGCCGTTAAAAAGAAAAATGAAGTTCTCAAAGAGACTACCACTGAAAATGTTGATAATGTCCAGGTAAGTTTGAAAAAACCTTTGATTATTATTCAGAAAATAAGAATTCTCGGAAAAAATATATATTTAAAGGTAGATAGATAAATAGATTTATTTTATTCATGTTAAGAAATTTTGTAATTTTTACATATGTCAGAAAAAAAATATGTCAATATCAGAGCAAAGCTCTAATACATTGTGCAGAAAATACTTACTTAATAAATCATTGATTAAGGGCGAAATTAGGGACTGACTGATAAGTGTCAGGTTGTTACCTAGCAGGTACTTTCTATTCTCTGGAGCATGGAAAGTACCTGCTAGGTAATAACCTGACACTTATCAGTCGGTCCATACTTTGGCCCTAAAAATTATAAAAGTTGTTGATTAAAAAAACACTAAGCTAAAGAAACAAAGAAAGACATTCAACATTTAAGCATTTTAAGCAGACAGAAATAAATTTAAAAGACAAGACACTAAGGAGATCATTTAAAAGTTACATAAAAAATTTCAAAAAAAAAGAACGAGCAGTAGGCACCCACTGAATTAACAATTAAATTACAGAACAGATTTAATAAATAAAAAAAAAAAAAAACTATAGAATGTTGTTGATGTCACTCTAGAAATTCAGCCTCCGAAAAATAACTATTTTCAATCAAGAATCTTTTTACTGTTTCTTTAAAAGGTTTTGGTGGAAGTTCCCTGACACCCACTGGCAATTTGTTGAAAAGCCTAACAGCTGTATATTCAGGCCTGCATTGTGATTTTGTCAAGCGGCAAAAAGTTGGTCTTAAGTCCCCCCATAACGTGTTGGATAGTAAGTAATGTATGTCATCATAAGTGTCAAAATTACTTCTATTACCTCAGACATAGATGAGGTTTTCAAGGATAAAAGCTGAGGGAAAAGTGAGAATGTTCAGCTCTGAGAATGCCATCTTGCAGTCCTCACGATTCCTAAATACTAGAGTAAAACATTTAAACAAGTGACTAAATAAAGTAATTACAACAGTCAAAATAAACACATAAAATTAAAAATATCCAATACAGTAGTTAAAAAAACAAAACAAAAAAAATATTTGTCAACAGCATCTCTTAATATTTATTTATAGTAAAATGGTTATACAAAAAATACAAACCAGATTATCCTAAACTATTATTATCAAAAAATTCTTGCAAAATATAATATGCTTTTTTACACAAAAAACTTTTCAAAGCAGTTTTAAACCTTCTTAGTTTTTTAATTTCTATGCCATACTGGATGTGAGATTCCACTTAAGAGAAATATACCATTTTGACAGAATTATGACCAAGCTCGTTGAATACAGTCTGTATCGCATAGCATCCGCTAGCCAGTCTATTGTTAAGATTGTTGACATGCGTGGAAAATTTGAGCTGGCTGTCAACATGAATCCCAAGGAACTTGCAGGTGGACCTGTTTTCAATTAATTGAGCATCTACATAGGTAGAGTTCATTGTAAATAAATTTGAATGTCATGAGGTTGTTTTTTTTGTATTAAAGCACAGTAAATTTGCGTCACACCATTCCTTAATTGTTTTTAAGTCCCTTGAGACTGTGTCCTTTAAAGTTTCAAAATTTTTCCCTCTCCAAGAAAGAGTGTTATCATCTGCAAAAGCTGTGAAGCGGCCTTGAATTTGTAGTCTGAATATATCATTCAGATACAGCAAAAATGAAATCGGTTCAAGAACGGACCCTTAGGGAACACCATTCGATATATTTAAAGTTAGAGGTAGTGTGAAACCGATTTTTACATAGGTGCTGTTCTCATTTTGAGAAATAAGATTTGAACCACATCAAGGAGACTCCTCCAAAGCCGTAAACATGCAATTTTTTTAACATAATTTCATGGTTTACACAGTCAAAGGCCTTAGAGAAGTCACAGAAGACTGTGACGACCACTTCATCCTCATTCAAAGCTGTGAAAATATGATCTAAAAGATTAAAAATTGTGTTGTGAGTGTTTTTGGATGGTTGAAAACAAAACTGAGAATTACTTAAAATATTAAGTTTATTCAGGTACTCCAACATTCTTCTCTTTACCAATTTTTCTATTACCTTTGAAAGTGTTGAAAGCAATGATATTGGGCGGTAATTTTCGGGCTTGTCAGTTTTACCTCCCTTATGTATTGGAACAACAACTGCTGTTTTAAGAACGACAGGAAAATTGTCCAATTGAAAGGAGATATTTATACATTCAGCCAACACATAGAGAGCAGTCTCAGGAAGATTCCGAAGTAGTCTAACTGAAATGTCATAGCCGCTTGACTTCGGATTTTTTATGTCCCTAAAAATATTTCTCAGTTCACCGATATTTGTAGGTTGTAGCTTAAATCTACAATCTATTTTTATGTCAGACAAATACGGAAGAGGATTTATGGTACTTTTCAGATCCGATTGCAGGTTACTGGCAACAGTACAGTAAAAGTTATTTAGAATATTAGCATCCACATCCACCCTTGACCAGGGATAAGGGTCCCTACCCGTTAACTGGTTCACAAGTTTCCAATTTCCCTTTGTTGAGTTATTTGAATTTTTAATTTGGTCACGGTAAAACTTGTCTTTTGCAGCTTTGATAAGTTTTCTGTATGTTAACCTGTATTTGGCAAAGTAACAGAGAAAACGGGGAATGGTTGTGTACTTTTTTATTGCTTGAAGAGATCTGAAATTTTGATACGAGGATATTTTGATACGCTTTGTCACCCAACTCTTTCTGTTGATTTGTTTGATTTTCTGTAGTGGAAAACATTCAAGAAAAGTACTACTTATTTTGTTTTGAAAAGACGCAAGTGGAGATTCTGTGTTTAACACTTCATACCTTTAGCTCTCCTTGCAGAGCTAGCTTTACCACATGCTATTATACTGTAGGTCATGGTGGAGTGGAAAAGCGCATAGTAGGCTGTTTTTAGGGTGTCAAGCAAGACAGTCTGCTAGATTTCTCAAGAGAAAAACGCTGCTTCTCAGCTTCTTGGTGTTTCGGAAACATTTCCTAAAATCTTGCCTTTCCTAATGGAATTTTAGCTTTTTCTATATCTTTCAAAGTTTTTTGATTTTTTTAGTTAGTCAAGATGGAATTTCAGCTTTTTGCATTGATTATACACTCATTAAAATAGTTTAGGGAACAAGAAATATGTCTTTTAATTTTAGACCAAACATCTTTTTTTTTAAAGATAATCTAAGTATCATTTATCATACAAATCTTATCAAATTTACCATATCCGCTTATTTTTGCGAGCTTGTTTAGTTTAAATATACAGGTTGTCCCGCGACGTTTCTTCCAGGTGATAACTTCGGAACGCGTCATCCAATATAATTGAAATTTTGAGGATCTATGTAACTTTTTGTGCCGCTTCTACCATTGTCATCCAATTTCACCATTTTTGCTTCAATTTCGGTTAAGTGACGTCAACTTTTTAATTTTAAATGTAACTCATGGTATATTATGGCATTTTTCGTTAAAAAATTAAATTACGAAATCGGCTATGCCATATTTGTTAGGGCTTTGTTAAAGGATATGACAGAAAATTATACAGTGGAACATACGAGGATGCGTTCCGAAATTATCATTTGGGAAAAACCTCTTGGGACACCCTGTATATATTATAAATGAAATCAGCAAAAAATTTCTGATAAGTATAGGTGTTATCTTATTTTTGATGTGTATTTCCTTCCGGTTAGTTTTTCTAGAAAGAAAGGATCTCAGGAAGGATGTGCATTGTCCATTTCTATAACTCGATTATCTGTGAAGGGAAGCCAAATATCACAAACTCAGCATTCATGTTCTCACAATAATTTTTTTCTGTGATTGACAAGAAATGTCAGCATTTTTACCCGGTTGACAGGTCGCAAAACTCATTATTCTGGTATTTCAATTATGTTTCAATAGTTGCTAAGAAATCAATGAATAACAATACAGAAAACACTTTTCCGGCCTAGGCCGGGAAAGTGATTCTCGTATTGCTGAATAATTGGAACTAAAAGACAAATATTTAACAGGTATTGAATCGATCGCAGAAAAAATAGTATGTGTATTTCGGTGGAAAAGCACATTCTCGGCCTTCGGTGTTTGCCGGCTCGGCTACGCCTCGCCCGTCAACTTACACCGTCGGCCGAGAATGTGTCGCTTTTCCACCTAATAACACAATATACTATTTTGTCATATGCTCCCAAAAACAGCTATTTTACGGACTCATTCAAGTCCGTAAAATGCTTCTTTCTAGGATTTTTTTTTCTTCCTGGATGCACCTTTATGATTTCAAAAATTAAGGAAATTTTGCAAATTTTAGCGCTCTGAAGAATTCTTAAAAGCGTATGACAAAAAATAGTGTTTGTCATACGTACCTAAAGAAGTTTTTCAGGACTCATCTGCTATTCTGGACTCGGCTAACGCCTCGTCCGGAAACAGCAATGATTCGTCCTGAAAAACTTCATTTTAGGTACTTGTGACAAAAATAACTATTTCATTGAGAAAAAACCAATCCATCCTCGCCAAGTAAACTGATTGTGTGAAGTTTCATGAATTTGAAGTTTCGTTTTATCATTTGAACGTCTGAAACCGCACCCTGTTGAACTTTGATTAAAGCCCATATAGGTACTAACAAATGGATTGTTGAAATTTTCCATACATTTTCCAAATTTTCTTAATTGCACCAGATCAAGGGTATAGTTTTTTTGTTGAAGCAGTGGAAAAGCATCCTTGATTATATGTTTGACTTGAAGAATATTTTAATAGAGATGTGCATGGAAAACCTAAAGCATCTTCACAGCAATGAGGGCAGTCTTGAGCAACTATGGTTAAGTGCACATGTTGAACATAAAAAATTTGCTATTAGCGTAGTAAACCGTCCCTGCAGAAATGTATCCTTAGACAAGTTAGAAGATAGATTGAGGGAACTTATAGTTGTCAAATGAAGATCTACTTCAGGCAAACAACAAACAAGTACTCTGAAAAAGTAATTCATCGCTAGAGACGTACAACTTAAAGCAAGTCATTGAAGACCCTACAAGAATAACAAGTAACACGGAGACCTCGTTGTCCTCAAGTCTGGCACGATTGATGCTGCACTGTCTGATCACCAAGCTATTTTTACTAAATTTCATTGCCTATTGAAATATTTGAAGACAGGAAATATTTTAGAAATTATAAAAACATTGATATGGATCAGTGTATTATATTGAAGATGTTGATCACAAATTAAATCAATTCAGTAAGTGTATCATGGCTTCTTTTTGATTTTTATGCTTCATTAAGACCCATTAACCTGAAAAAACAACATGCGCCGTGGATGACCTACAATCTAAAACCAAAGTCAAAACCAATGATAAAAACGTGAAATAAAGCCTACATAAATTATAAAGAATCTAAAACTGTCATAGCCAGGCAGTTGTATTGTGAACTACGTAATTATGTCAATATGGCTGTGAGAAGGGAAAAGGAAGCGTATTACTTGGCGTATTACAGACATACAGTATCAGCTACATTGAACAACCCTACTGGATTTTGGAAAATCATGAGATCTTGGGGGCTTAATAGCAGAAGTGAAAATGTATGTACTGTAGATGAGTTGAGCCCTGGTGAGGTGAACAAATTATTATTTCAGTGAATGTGCAAGTGATATAAATTCAGATAATGAGCTGCCCGACACATTTAAGGCCCTCTCAGAAACTGCTCACTTGCGTCTATATCTCAACGTGGCTCCTTCAGTATGCGCTTGCGCGTACTTTCCACAGAAGATTTTTAGGTTAGGTTTTCCTGTTTTGTCTTGCTTTTGATCTTGTATTTTTTTACTAAGTTTCGTAATTTTGTTTCTATACTGACCCTGAAGTTTCTATCTCCCCTTTTAGGGTAATTTTTTCAGTTACATATCTGTTGATTCGTGTCATGTGATGGAGGATGGAGGAAACAAGAAAAAAAGCTGTTAATGAGCAAATGTCCACTTTACTTGCTGATACATATCGGGTCCTCAAAAAAAAAACCAATCAAAGATTGCTTTGGTTACGAAAACGTACGTCGCATTATTGTTTCTTTATTGGTCAGGATTATTGACATGATATTTTGACAATAAATTTCATTGACTGACATTGTCAAAATTAAAGAAAAATATTGCTAAGACGTACGTTTAAAAAACCATAGCAATCTTTGATTGGTTTTTTTTTTGAGGACCCAATATATATAAGTGTCAGTTATGAGGCTCTATTATATGTTTCAAAAAGTCTACATACAAGAAAATCAGGGATGAATGCAATTGAACGCCATTCCGTCCACAGCATTGTGCCTGAGACCAAATCTAGCCATAATAAAAAAGCTGAACACCAGAGAAGATATTTCGCGCCATTAAAAAAGGCAAAAATTACAAAGAGTAAAACGATGCATTATTATAATCTCTTGTAATATTAGCACAGATCACCTGTATTATAGGTAGATACTCTCTTTTTTATTTTAGGTGCGATTTGATTTTTCTGTGTCAAAATAAATTTTTTAACCAAATACATACCTACCTTTGTGTTTTACTTATTACAGATATAAATAGTTAAGGGCGAGATTGGGTTTCTTGTGCTAATTTTTTGCTAACTAAAAAATTACCCTAAACAGGGTAAATAGAAATTTCAGGGTCAGTAGAAACAAAATCAGGGAACCTAGGCAGGCAACAACGTACAAAATCAAAACAAAGTAAAATTCAGCCTGTACTAGCTTGGATTAATTACATAAAACTCTACAGTCAGTCAAATCTTACGCTATAGGTCTGGATGGCATTTCGATCCAGATGTTGAAGTTCGCTTTTCTATTTTGTGGCTCAGCCCTTCTGAACATTTATTTATTTATTTATTTATTTATTTATTCAATCCTTAGTCCATCTGATACATTGGTATATTGGATGTGTCGATTACACTAGTATAAACATTAAAGCTATTACTATAAATATTAAATAAATTTGAATAAAATGTCAGATTTATAAAGATATGCACATTAAGTACATTTGTCGTTACGATAAATTGATTTTTTTTAACAAATTACACAGTACTACATAGCATTTCACGCAGAGCAACAAATAACAAAATATTCAAAATCACATGAACCAACATTACAATACACAAAATGATATTTAAAAGTTTACATTAAAAAATTGATTGTGGTTATAAAGAGGATTATCCATAAGCACAGCCTTAATCCTATTCTTAAAACTATTAAAACCTTGGATGTTTCTTACATCTGCAGGAAGATAATTGTATGCTTTTGTAGCCATATAAAGTGGAGATGACTGAAATAATGATGTTTTGTGAATAGGGATTGTTAACTTTTGAGAAAATCTGGTTTTGATTCCCTTGTTAATTTCACTATTGGTTTTAAAATAACTTTGATGTTTTCTAACAAACAACAATACCCTATAAAAGTATAAAGAATACATGGTCATCAGTTCGTATTTTCTAAAGATTGGGACAGCATGTTCATTCCATTTAGCTCTATCCAAGACACGTATCAAGCGCTTCTGGAGTAAAAACAGTCTTTCAATTTTAGATGTTGATCCCCAAATGATGATTCCATAGCTGATGCGACTCATTACATGTGAATGGATGTACAATAAGGTTGTTTTTGCATCTAATTCTTGTTTCAAGTTTTTTACAGCAAAACATGATGTCGCTAGTCTTTTAGCAAGACTTTCTATGTGACTCTCCCAGGTAAGAGATGAGTCAATGTGGACTCCTAGAAATTTGGTACTTTTTTTATTTGGAATATATTTGTCATTGAGTAGTACTACGGATGGTGGATGGTCATTATTTTGCGATCTTACGTTCTTAAAATCAACAACTACAGACTTTTGAGGGTTTAAGAGGAGACCATTACAAGTGCACCAATCTGATATTTTTGAAGATGTTAGATTTAGACTAGCAACCATATCGAAGTGATTTTCGTGATGTTCGGTTGAGCTTGTATCATCAGCGAACTGATGTAGTTTATGGACCTCATCAAACATGTCAGAAAGACTGTTACAGAAAATAAGAAAGAGCAAGGGAGAAAGGATTCCGCCCTGAGGGACGCCATATTTTATGCTCTGGGTAGCTGATCTAAATTGTTGGTTAACAATCTGACCATCCCCCCCTGATATTTGTACAAACTGCTGCCGATCTGTCATGTAAGAAATAATCCACTCCAGAGCGGGTCCTCTGATCCCATAATTCTCCAGTTTCCCAGCAAGCAAAGGTGTGTTAACTAGATCAAAAGCTTTGGAAAGATCGTAGTATATTCCTGCTGTGTGATGTTTTTGATCTAGGTACCTGTATATTGCATTGATTGATTCAAACAAGGCTGTTTCAGTAGACTTCCCCTTTAGAAACCCATGCTGAGAAGAAGAGAATAAGTTATTTTTTGTGAAGTATGATGTCAACCTAGTGTACATGATTTTTTCAAAAACCTTAGAAAACACTGACAGGTTTGAGACTGGCCGGTAATTACTAACTTCACTTTTTTCTCCTTTCTTGTAAATGGGGATAATTTTAGCGATTTTTAATATTTTTGGAAATTGGCCTTTGAGAAATGACATATTAATAATATTTTCCAAAGGAAAGCACAAAATATCAGCAACATTGCGTATTATATGACACGGAATGTTGTCGGAGCCACTTGAACGCTTTTTGGTAACCTGGAGAAGTACTTGATAAACCTCCTTATATGAGGTTGGTTCAAGAAAGAACGAGGTACTTGTCCTGGATAGGCTCTTGTTCTCAATGTTCTTTGCCAACTCATCACCAATGCCATTTACTGAGGTCAAAAAGTAGTTATTATACATATCACAAAGAGTTTGTGGGTTTGTTACAACAGTGTCATTGAGAATAATTGGTTGCACATCAGAGTAGTTACTAGAGTTTTTCCCGTTCTTTTTGTTTATTATTGACCAGGCAGCTCTACTTAGGTTTGATGATTTTTTTATGAAGTTTGAATTGTAGTCTAGTTTGGTTTTTTCTAATAACTCTTTGTATTTCCGCTTTAACTGAACATATTTGTCTTGTACATTCTTGTTTTTAGTTCTTTGAAACAACCAATGCAAATTTTTAACTTTGTATGACATGTTTTTAATTTCTGTTGTAACCCAGCCCCTTGAGTTATTTTTTAGTTTAAATAATCTTTCAGGGAATTCCTTATTATAGGCTGACAAAACAATACCATGAAATTTGTTAAATTTTTCATCAACCTCATTGGCATTATACACCTCGGACCAATCCTCCATACTCAGGTTCTCATAAAAGGATTTTTGATTTTCTGTTGAGAATATTCGTTTTATAGTTTTTTTTTGGTGAGTTTTTTGACTCAACAAGTCCTCTATATCGACAGATATCATTAAGTGGTCTGAAAACCCTGTTTTTAAGAGCAAATTATTATTACATTCATAATTTGTAAATATAAAGTCCAATAGAGTGTCCGAGGATGGTCTGGTTGGTTCGAGGCTAGTTGGCTTCAATCCATAACTCAAAAAAGTATCCAGAAGTAAGTTTTTGTTTTTATTATTTTGACTTTCGCTACAATTAATATTGAAGTCGCCCCCAACAAATACAATCTGATATCTCTCTGTCAAACAGTGTAAAACTAAATTAAGTTGGCCAAAAAATAGCTCGGTATCACTGGTGGCTCTATCAGGGGGGTGGTAAATTGATAGAAAAATGGTTTTTTTATTGTTAACTTGTAACTCGCAAGCTGTATACTCAAACACGTGCTCTGTAGAAGGTATTTTAAGTGATACCCGTTTAGTTTTTACATTTTTTTGTGCAAAAATTGCAACTCCTCCGCCTCTGCTAGAGCCACGGCAAAACGAACCCACCAGGCAATAGTTATCAATGCTATACTGCTGGATTTCCTCCTCCGATAGCCAATGCTCACATATGCCCACTATACTAGGTTTTATTTCATCTAGAAGAGCTTCTAGTTGCAAGTTTTTATTGCGTATGCTTCGAGCGTTCAGTTGGCAGATGCGTATTCTTTGGCCATCACTGGAAAACACTACCTTGGACTGCGAATTATTTTGAGTTTCCGAAAAAACTCAGGACTTATTACATTTTGGTAATAGTCGTGGATAGATTTCAGATTACCCACTGATGCAATACTACATGATTTATCAAAGTCATCACAATTCTGACTGCCACGAGCACAACTAGAGGCCTTTTTACACCTATGATCACTAGCGCCAATCACACTTTTTCTTAAAATGTTGTGCTTTCCTAGTTTTCCTGCTGAACTGTCCCATGCTTCTGCCTCCCCAGAATCAGCTGATGTTTTCCGTATGACAGTATTTTTGATGTCTTTAATTGGGCTAAGATTAGTTTGAGGTTTAGCACTTGCTAGTTTTATATTTCGATGTATTACTATCTTTTGTTTGATAGGAGAGTTTTCGCGTAATTTATTTAGGCGGTTTGTAAACTGCTCGTTTTCGTTTATGTAGCTGAAATCTTGCGCAGCAATATTCTGTACGTTGTCGTGCAAATGCGGGTTTTGTTGACGCTGAATAAGTTGGGTAGTTTTTTTTCTAATGCCGGTGTTTCCTGGCACTTTGTTTATTTTGACCAAGAGGTAATTAATCAATTTTACTAAACCTTGGTACTCCCAGCAGATTTTTGTGGTCATTTTTTGTTGTTGCATCAAGCTTGTGCTGATATATGTTATGGGTGTGTTTCTTAAAGATTCTTCTAGATTGAAGTTTGTTTTTTGTATGAATTTATTCAAAACAGGTCTGTTTGTGGAAAAGGGACACCCAGCTACAAAAACTTTTCCTCGTGAACTTGCCAGTTTCCTAAAATCCTTGTTAAGTGAAGTATTTCTACATACATCCTCATTACCAGTGAAAATTATTAGTAAATCATTTACCCTTATCTTGTTCGCATATGATTCAGCATGGCTAAAGAGGTCATTTATAGTTGCTCTGTGTAAATAACGATAGCTTATGTCATAGCTTTTCCTGGTGCATGCTTTAAATATTCCGACCAATCCCTTCATTTCAGAATTTGTAATCAAAAACGCCTGTGGTTTTTGGGACGTCTTTTGATCACTTTCTAGTGTTTGGTTATTTGGGTCTTCCGCTTGTATTTCACTGGAAGTTTGGGTGCCTTTATCTAGGTGAATTGTTTTTAATGCATTTGAGTACATCACTTCTTCCAAGGCTTCCTCCGTCAGTTCTGTTTGAGTTCCAAGTTCACAGCTGATAGTTTGTGTTCCTGCAGCGTTATTAGTCAGTTTTATTTCAGCTAGGGTTTGTGTGTGTGCCTCCAAAGTTATTATGTTTGTTGTTGTTTTGCTTTCCGTTTCAGTGTCTGTTTGGATTCCAAGTTCACAGGTTGGGTTGCTAATCGTTTGCATTCCAACAGTATAGTTGGCAGGTTTCATTTGAGGTAGAGTTTGTGTTTGTGCCTCCACAGTTTTTTTATTTGAATGACTTTTAAGTTCCTCTATTTGCGATTTCAAGAATAGGATTTGGCTTTTTAAGTTACCTATTGTTGACTCACTGGTTGAGTCAAATTGTATGATTTCCTCTTCCAAAAATTCGTTGTGTTCCCGTAGTCTCTTAATATGCAATTCCCTTTCTAAATTGTCCTTTTCTAGCTTTTGTATCAGAACAAGTTGATCTTTCGGTGATTGATCAGTTTGCATGGCACGCTCTGCACAGGCCTGAGAGCACCATACATGGTTTTGTCTAATTATTGTTAGTGATTTTCTTGCGCCACAACTTTTATGTATTATGTTGTGACACTCTATGCATACATAATTATTTTGAGTTTTGTTTCTACAACAGAGGAAAACATTTGCCATTTTTATTTATATTGCGATCCCAGCAGCTGATTTTGTTTATGTTTTCGATGGCTATTAGCCACCTGGATTTGACAGTTCCTAATCCTAACTTCACTTTTGTTTGTGTGTAAAAAGTGCGGTTATGTGTCGTCGATTTTAATTTTTGAATTTCTGGATTTTCTTGCGAAATAATGAGATTCGTGGCGCTTTTCACTAGGATTTATATCCGTATATTTTTTTTTTACCATAGCCGAAGGAAATTGACTTTTGTTTCGTTTGTTTTTCGCGAATTTTACGACATTTTTGACGACGAAATTTGAACGCGTTCATACGATTTTTTGTTGTTTTGTCAACTCATCTTTAATTAGCGGTGACGTCCCAGGCGCATAGAAAAACTCGAAGATAATGCCCCTTCAGAAAAAAAAAATATCACAGATCCGTCAAACCTTCGCCCCATCAGCATTTTGCCGCCTGCTACAAAGGTAGTTGAAAAACTTGTGTCTCGTGTGATTTAGAAAATCTTACAGTACCAGCACAACATTATTAAAGATAAATGACAACATACTGACCTCTTTGGACAGGAATCAATAGCCATCCTTATGCTTTTGGACATGTCCAAAGCATTTGATAGTATCAATCATGACCTTCTGCTCTCGGAGCTTTCGTGTTATGGTGTTCAAAATATACCTTTGGAATGGTTTAAGAATTGCTTGTTTAACAGACACCAAACTGTCGAACTAAGGAGCAAAACTGGCCCAGCACTGTCCCAGGATTTGGTTGTGCAGAAGGTATTGTCACAGGGGTCAATTTTGGATCCTTTGCTGTTTAAAATGTTCCTCATAGACTTGAAACGCAGCATAAAGTATTGTTACGCAGATGACATACAGCTTATGTATGATATTAAGTTTCAAGACAACGACAAGGCAATTAGTTCAATCAACGAAGATTTGCGAAGTTTAGTATTTGATTTGATTTGATTTGTGAAAGAAATCTTGGTTGGTCAGCTTACCTGGAACGATGAAGCATTAAGATTTAGTGAATATGGGTCTTATCATGGACAAAAAACTGAACTCTGCAAAACAAGCGGCGTCCCTAAGTATAGATCTTTTTTTCTTACATTAAAAAGACTTCATAATTCAATAAACTATCTTCCCCGGAGTGTTAAGACTGTGCGATTTTTTAGTACTCTCCAAATTAGACTACTGTGATACTGTTTATGGTCAGTATTTACGTGCTGAAAATGCAAGAAGGCTACAAAAAAAATCAGAATTCTTGTATTCGTTTCGCAGTACAAATCCCACGAAAAACCCATATTTCTCCATATTTGAAAGATATTCAGTGGCTGAGCATGAATGAAAGAAGATGAGTGCATCTCTGCATTTTCATACACAAGGTGATTTTGGCTAAACAACTTAGATATTTGTATGAAAAGATGGAATTCTGAAACATGGCTCATCCGAGGGAATTTAAACATGCACCAGCTTCTTCAACAATCCCCTTCTATAGTTCTAAACTTTTTAAAAACAGTTTTTCCTACAAAGCAGCAAACATTTACAATAAGTTACCAACAGATATCAAGGCTTTAAGTTTACTAGTTTTTAGAATTCATGTAGTAACCAAAAGTCTTAATGATGATTTTGCTGTACTTTAGGGGCTTAGATGTTCTGTAAAAACTTTGGAACTTCTTTTATCAATACTAAAATAACTTAATCAAATCAATCTTCCAATAGCTTGAATTGGCTGTTAGGTAAATTGACTTTTTCTATTTTGGTCCATTTTGAAATTTTTCTTGATTTTTGAATAATATATTTTCCAGAGTATTTTCTGCACAATATGGAATTCATATGTAGGATTATTATATAAACCAACCTACAGTAATGTAGGTACCATAAAATAGTGAACTTATATGTTGTAAATTATCTTTAAGGTTAAAAAAGAAAAACTATCGATACTTGATAAAGAAAATTGCACAATAACGAAAATGGAAATGCCAGCACCGAATTGGATACCGCCCAAAAAGAAAGTTAAGGAAATCAAGACTGAGAGGTCCACAATGACTAGAACTACTAGAAGTAAAGTTGGAAAAGGAAACGGTAAGGAATAATTATTTATACATATGAATATTGTTTCTAAATTAATATTATTTAGCCTCTGAAAGAGAATCGGACGTAATCATACAGAATCCTGAATTATCAATAATAGATTTGTCAGATAATGAAAATAGCCAAACAGTTCAAACTAGAAGGTAAAATTATTTTTAACTTAATTATTATTATTTTTTTGATGAACAATTTATTTAGCGGGCGAACTAAGAAAAGAGATCAAACTCAGGACAACATGGACGCAGCCACCACCAAAAGCGCAAGATCCAAAACCCGCAACCAGAAGGCCGAAAATGTCAACGAAACCGTGGAAATGGAGACGCGTAGCACCAGGACTAAGACTTTAAGGAAAGCCAAAAAAGACGAGGAAGTTCCTAATGAGGAACCGGAAATAGAACCTAGGAGTACCAGGACGAAAACTGTTAGAAAAAGGAAAGATGCTAGCGAGGATGAAGCTAAAAATAGCGACAGTGATGACAATAAAATGTCTACTAGGAATGCTAAGGGTAAAACTGTCAAGAAGGCAAAAGACACAAGCGAGGATGAAGCAAAAAATAACATTGCTGAAGAAAGTCAAAGGTCTACAAGGAGTGCAAGGACTAAAACTATCAAAAAAACCAATAAGGTAGATGCCAGTGAAGAAGAGAGTGACATTGGTAAGAAAAATATTTTGTTTGCAAATTGTTTTTAAATCCAATAAAAATTATAAGTTTTTGGTATTTTCTAAACACTAAACATTCGAAGGCTCTTCTCAAATGTTAGACAGCCAGAAGCTCTGATAAAGCTTTAGTTTAATATTAAATAAAATAAGATAAGAGTTTGTGTTATATTTTTCTTTATAGAATCCACGCGTAGTACTCGTACAAAAACCATCAGAAAACAGACAGACACTGAACATACAGCCGACATACCAAAACCAGGCAATAAAAGTGCGGTGTCCAAATTAAAACGTTCCAGAAGCGGAGAAGACGATGAGGATGATTCAGAAGAGAAGATAAAGAGTAGAAAGAAAAGTAAGTCGAATTCGCCACCACCAGTCAACATTACCACTCAGAGTGAGTATGAGGATGCTCAAACGTCACCGGATAAAGGAAATGTCTGTGAGAAACCACTAAATTCGACTTATATTGCTCCTAATCCAGGACTGAAGCCAGTGCCTCCGTTGAAACAAATAGAAACTGCTAGACCTCCTACAGCTGCAAATGCTACAATAGTAGTCTCAGAACCCAGCTACAATATTTTCAAAAATAAATCTGATAATAATTTGTTTACTGACGATGAGTCTTTGGAGGTAAAAATAAATTACTGTTTTGTTTCTTGTAATACATTTATTGTTTGCTAGCTCAATAAATCGCCAAAGAAGGAGGCACCGATGTCTGCCAAAGAAGTATTTAGTCCTTATGCAAAAAGTTCAACCAAGAAAAAAGTCGAGGCTTTCGAAAAGCTTCAAAAGGTCAATGAGGTTCCAGTTAAATTATCTGGTATACCTAGAAGTGCACGTGATACACCTATAAAAGACAAGGTAATAATAATTGGTTTCTGTTATTGGAATAATACTATTATGCTCTATGTTTACGACTTTTTCAGATTTGTGCTAAGAAGCTAATTTCTCATTATTAGTTAACTTTTGTATATTGTAATTCCTTTGTCAAATTAGCATGCAAATAGTAAAAATGTTTTTTTTTTTTTTTTCAGCTAAAATTGAACAACACACCCTTATCTAAATTCATGCCAACTAGCTGCAGCACATCAAAAGTATCCAGATTATTGAGCAGCCAGCAATTGTCTAGAACAAGTAGCAATGACAGCTTATTATCAAGGGTAAATTATTTCCATGCCCATTAGACGTTTGCTTATGACTTTTTTTTGTAGACTGCGAGTGCTCAAAAAGATCCGAGGGAGAGACAAAGAAAAAATCTGGAAAGGGAGCAAGCATTGAAGAAAAAAGAAGCCATGTTATTGGCACAAGCTGAGGCTAAGAGGAAACAAAACGAAGAGAAGCAATTGAAGGCACTACAGCAAAGAAAGTTAATTGAAGTTGAAAAACAGAAACAACTCGAGGTAAGTTTTGTAGTAACTATTAGGTATTGGAAACAAAAATCAAATAGGATTTTTTTTCTATTCATTATTAACCAATATCAAATCAAATCAAAATAGTATATTATGCAATGATCATGTGATGAAATAATAGCCATTGATACACGAGAATGTTGTGAGATACAAAAAGAGCTGCATGCGAGTTTCGTATATAACATGCGAGTGTATTAATGGCCATTACATGAGAGTTGCATACACTATTTTTTCTACTCCCATTAATAAACGAAATACATATTTATATTAAGAATAGTAAACTTCTCAACTGGTGGTGCCATATATTGACAATTTCGAAAATTATGATCTAGACGTCATTTGGGCATAAATTCCGCACCTGATTTATTAATTTTTTGTTGTTTCTTTTGGTAAATACTAATAGAAACAATCCAAAATTCCAAAACAAGTCTGTTATTTTTATATAAACATTGTTCATGTTCAAAATAACTCGAATGGCTGAAAAATCTGTATCATAATGAGGTTCATTATGAAACAGATTTTAAGCGTATTATGAAACGTCAGTAGAAATAGTACATTATACACAGAGACAAAAAGTTTATAGCCCGACCGAAGGGAGGACTATAATTTGTTGAGGGATTAAAAAACACTTTAGTCCTAAGGTATAAGGTACCTAACCCTGTCCCAAATAAGGCCAGTGCCCTTTATTGCTTAGTATTGAATCCCATTTTCAAAAATTACAATATTATTAAAAAGAAATCTATAAATGGTAAAAATGGTCGCGTTCCTGCTGGAAATACGTTATTAAGTATACTACCCTTTCCTGAGGCCGACTCCGACAAACCTGCGGGCATTTTCTGAGTAAGTTTACGCTACGAAAAAGTACTGAATTCTTGAAAGAACTTTTTTCTAACTGTAACGTATTTTTGGCACTTAATTAGGATTATACAAAATAGTTAATAATAAATTATCAGGACGACTGACAGCTAAAAATAACGAAATGAATCGACACGCATTATTTGAAAATGTTTATATAAATCATGCAACGTCGCGCGCCGTTGCCAACCAAAAACATCTGAAATTGCCCTACTTTAAATGCGTTGAAAAGTACTTTTAGTTTTGTTCGGTTGGCAGCAGAAATTTACTAAATGTGACGTCATCCTAAATATAACGTAAAAAGCCTATATAAGTTCGTGATTTTTGTTGGGTTTGGTGGATAATGTTAGGAAAAAATAAAACTCCTTAACGTGGCCTTATTTGGGACAGGTACCTTATACACTATTTTATGCACTTTACTTTATTTCCCGGGGATTAAATAAAACAGGGAATGTCAGGGAATAAAAGGGTACTTTCAATCCCCGGGAAATAAAGTAAAAATTTAATCCCCGGGAAATAAAATAAAAAAGTAATCCCTGGGAAATAAAGTGAAATTTAATCCCTGGGTTTAAAAGATCCACTTTACTACCTTGAAACAGGGATTAAAAGGGCACTTTTAATCCCTAAAGTGCATAAAATAGCTTTATTGCCATGAAAGAATAATTACCCAATAATGTAAAGTTTTTGGATGGTTGGAGATACTATTGAGTCACCTTTCCCCTCTTGTGTGGATTGTTTTGACTGGGGATCTTAACATTGATTACAATGCTCCCAATACTCAAAATTCAATCAATAACTTTTTAATGAATCAATCTAATTACGCATTTTGTGAAACCAACCACGATATCTGATACTAGCGCTTCGACTTTGGATTATGTGTGTTGTAAGGTTTTGAATGCTCTGCTTTCTGATCACGAGGAGGTTTTGTCTGTTTTCAATTCATCAACAGAATCATCCCCGTTGTTCTCTTGGCGGAGTCGTATATTCTGCGAACGTAACTCGATTAAGTTTTGAAATCTCTGTGAGGAGACTGTTTGGCTAACTCCTAATAATAATAATAATAATAATAATAATATATGTACATTTATTTAACACTTGGCTAATTTAAAATACAATTTACAATAATAATAAACGTTTAACTGCGTAAATAAATACATAGTTGTTTGACAAAAGCGCTTAAACTAGGGAAGTCTTCTACATGGGTCTGTAGACTATTGAAATATTGTAGTCCATCATAAAATAGCGTCGTTTGTAATTTTGTTGTTCTAGCTGTACTAATATTGTGATGATCTTTTGTGCGAGTGTTGTAGTTATGAAACTGAGATCGTTTTCCAAGTACGAACTTAAATAATCTGGCAACAAGTTGTTTTCAATTTTATATTTTAATATAAGGTTTGCCTTTTTAACCAACCCTGTATCTCTCACCGTTTCCGAGATCCCAATGATGTGGCTCGAATTTGAAGTACCCTGTACTTGTGAGTGAAAACGTGATCTGTCTCACAGAGTAAGAAAATTTCATAGAAACGTAATTCTTCTCAGGAAAAAATCTATATTTTTACTGGCATATTTGAGTAAAGTAAACACAATGCTACAATCTACAATATGGTTGAATATTTCAATTATAAACTTCAGATCCTTTAAATTTAAACCCAAATCTGGGTTTGAATTTCAAGTAAATCAAAAAAAAACTTAAAAGCCTTTACTCTCTGAATTAATTACCTAGTAGGAGAGTTTCTAATCACCGAGAATATAGAATTTTTCTTGTTGTGTCGTGCCTCTCTTGAGGTGTAAGAAATGCAAGCAGCCCTGTATCTTTAAACCCAGACACTGTGACTCCTGCTAAGTTGTATGGTGCAGAAAATGTTCTGACCTTAGTACTACTGAAGCCCATTCAGTGGCTCTGACGCAAAAAAGAATTTTACTGTTTTACTGCTTAAATTGCCAACATAATCTAGGAGATCTGCCTAAACTGGGAGAACTGAATGAACACTACAACGAACTGAAGTTAGAAAGTATAAACAAAGATCGACATTATGAAGATTTGGAACGGAAATATGAGGAAACATATGGATCAACTGTCGACAAATGTAGAGAAGGACAATCAAATAAAAATACTGAATGGTAGACTGACATCGGAAAGCAACGACTTAAGTAATGAACTTTTGAGAATTCAAAATGAACTAAAAGTCAAAGACTTTATTGTTGAAGATTTAACAAATAAAAAATCTAATCGCAACCAAGTAAGTTTCACGGAATAATCACCTGGAATAAGTATTGAGAAGGCGCTATCGAAGAGGAACTGGAAACCTGTTAAAATGAACTCACAAATGCCAGAAATGAATTGAACGACCTCACCATCTGAAAGAATAACCTCCTTACTTCAATAGAGACCCATATAGTGCAGAATAGTCTCCATTTGAATGAAATTGCGAACCGAATGAATTGTGTGTTAGCATTGGTGGATACAATCCAGATCAATTACCAACTCCAAGCCTGAACAAACCAAAACTTAGTGACTCCAAAATCACCAAGCATCAGATTCTACAGTTTGGTAATAAGACTTGTGTAACTGGATCTGGGATAATGGCTAAATCATTTACACACAACAAATATGATATGAATTTCCAGTACTCTGATTCAAACGTACCATTGCAAACACTCGTCGAACAGTTTAGTACATTATGTAAAAACTTCACAAAAAATGATTTTGTCTGCAGGGGCAAGTCATCATCGATGACTTATGTTGGGATAAAATCGCTGATATACCCAAAAGAAATAACTTAATAATAGTCACTCCTCCATTCTGTGACAACAGGAAAGTTCTCAACAACTTTATTTATGAATTTAATTTGGGTATCAAGAAGCAACTGCAGCAGAGAAGTATTAATTGTTCTCACCTATCCTGTGACAGTTTCATGTCTACCTATGAGCGTAATTATAACTGCTACCTCCACTACGAAATCAAAAGAAGGATAATCAAGTATATCTGCATTCTGCAACGAGTTGCTGGTCCCAAAACAGATTCCGAAAAATTTTCCTCCAGGCAATCACTTGCTTATCCTACGTTAGGCGACTCAGAATCAGATACTACCGCCGCGTCCTCTGAAACAAATCGTCCTAACGGCGAAATCTCACATAATGGACTGATTACAGTCTAGTATCAGAATATCCGTGGACTGAGATCCAGGACGGTACCATTTCAGCAAAAAGTAATAAATTGTAAGAATCAGATACTACCGTCGCGTCCCCTGAAACAAATCATCCCAACGGCGAAATCTCACATAATGGGGCATTATGAGAGGACTGAATGGGCTGCCGATTATCGAAAACTGTCACCAAATATTTGGCCCCGTTTAGAAATTACAGTGAATGCAAGAAAGGGGTAGTTTTCGATGTAATTTACAACTTCCTCGCACATTAGGCAAGTCCGTGTTCGCTTAATTTTCAAGCAAAAAAATCGAACAAAAAAAACATTAGAAAGGGCATTTCATCAGCAATAATGTGGTGTTTGAAAAATTGAAATCAGATTATGCATTCGGTTGCTGCTGCATCAAATGCGCGCAAACAGGCGAATGATTCAGTGACCTTGAACAAAAACTTGCTTTTTTTTTATACTTTTCAAGACGCTGCAGAAAAAAAACTATAGAAGATGAAGGGGTGCTGTCGCCGAGTTTTTTATAGCAAAAAAGTTCAGCTACAACAATAATTTGAAACTTTTTGTTATTGGACCATTCCTTTGAGCAGCGTTCTCGATAAACCGCAAATTACCCCTAAAAACCACCCCTAACTAAAAGCCTTTGGAAGTACAAGGTCGCAAACTTAATATGTTATTTAGCATATTAAAATGAGCCGATCCCCCCCCAAAAAATATTAACTTCTAATTATGCTGAGGTAAACCATCTTTTCAGATCCTGGTTTCTTGGACTATATTGTTCCTAACTCTAATAATGCAGAGCTGAACCTAGTTTTCTCAAATTACTCACATGTATTTGCATTAAATAACATGTCACCTTTACCTGGTATTGACACCCATCATCCTGCTTTAGTAATTAGGGAATCCAAACCACATGACTTTTGCCAACCAACCGGCATTTTGAAATTTTTATGAGGTAAGAATACGGGTTTTAAATGTCAACGATGTCAGAAAAGTGTTAGATTTAAGAACTCGCCCCGTGTATTGATAAGTCCCGCCAAATAAAAAACATATGTTTTTTGTTTATTGTTTGCCAACCAGGCGCCATTTGGACAGGTCGGTAGTAGACTGTGAGATAGGGGCTGTTTAGTGGAGTCATTTTTTTTTGTCTGGCATTCTGAGGGCTGAATGTGGCTACTAAGCTGATGAGAATATGAGTGATTTTAATGCCGGCCGCCCGTTCGAAAATTTGCAGAAGAAAAAAATTGATTTACATGAAGAATTTTTTTTTAATGATCTCAAATTTTCTAGCTTTTAAATAAAAGATTGACATTGATAAATAATTCACCCATGAAAAATATCAGATGCTTTTCAATAGCTGAAAAAATGGGGATGGGTGTCGACTTTCAAGAGAAAACAAAAGAACCTTCCGCGTTTACTTTTTGTCTGGCAATCGAGAGAATGAAAGGTTTTGTTGTGAAAATAACGCTGAAAAATCGCCAGCCGGTAATCACAGTTCGAAATCGAGTTTTCCGGCGAAACATTCTGTGGACAATTCGAACAGGAGGCAGGCAGCAACCACTTATATTCTCATCAACTAACTAGTCAGATTCATCCCTGAAAACGCCAGACAAAAAGAAATGACTCCACTAAACAGGCCCTATCTCAGGGTCTATAGATTGCCTAATTATTTCTGCATGGAAACTGTGGAAGACAGCGCATCGGATTTGCAACTTTTATAAAGCAAATTACGATCAGTTAAACGATTACTTTGAAACTGTCGATTGGAGTTTTTTGCAATGCTACGACATTGATGAAGCCCTTGAAATGTTTTATACTGTATTATACATCGCAATTGACCTTTATGTTCCAAAGACAAAAATATCAACTCTGAAATACCCTAATTATTTTTCTAAAAAAACGATAGCTCTAATTAACAAGAAAAACAAAGCTTTTAAAAAACATAGGTATAAACGAACGAAATTACCATTTCATGAGGTTCAGTACAAAACACTCAGATCGCAGTCAAAAACCTCGATAAAGAGGGACTACGTTCCTTCGTCCAAATTTTTCAAAATAATATAAAAGCGTTTTGGTCGCACATAAAATCCTAACGTAATTCAGTCAGTTATCCTGCGAAAATGACTTTTAATAAAGTTGATTCTAGTGATCGCAGATTTTTTTGCAGATTTCTTTCAGTCTGTATTCACTGTTTGTTATCCCGCAATCACCATTAACCCATTGCGTTTTTCTAGCAATAACATTGTCCTTTCTAATATCAAGAGTAATTGCGACATTGTGTTCCAAAAACTCATTGGACTAGATGAAAAAAAGGAGCAGGACCAGATGACATACCCCCAGTTTTCGTAAAAAACTGTTGTCCAACCTTGATATTTCCACTTACTAGCCTATTTCAACTATCTCTAAGCTCTGGACAGTTTCCGGACCTCTGGAAGTATGCCTATGTAATTGCTATATTCAAAAGGGGCGAAAGGAGGAATTTGGTTGGTTAACTACCGCCCCATTTCGGGCTTTGATTGTATGGCCGAGGTTCTCGAGTTCATTGTGGTTGACAAGCTTTTGTCAGCTTTATACAGCAGCCTTTCTGAAAATTAGCACGGCTTCTTGTCGGGTCGCTCGTGTCAGACAAATCTATGCGTTTACTCTCACTACTTATCTGCGGCTATTGATTCAGGGAACAAGGGTCGACTCAGTTTATTTTGATTTTGAGAAAGCTTTTGACAGAATGGAGTATGTTATCCTCATGAGCAAACTCGAACATGGGTAGCAAGTTATCTTCGTAATCGAACACAAATCGTCAGGTTCGATGGTTCCATATCAAAGAAAATAATTATAACATCTAGAGTACCCCAGGGTTCACATTTGGGTCCTATTCTGTTCCTCGTCCTTGTATTCATTAACGACCTAGTCAACGTATTTACTAACTGCCAATTCCTCATTTATACTGATGATCTTAAAATTTTTAGAACAATCTCTAGTATTCTTGATTGTTCACTTTTACAGCCTGAGGTCAATAAAATATCAAAATGGTGTATATCAAATGGAACAGAATTGAACATCTCCAAATGCAAGATTATATCTTTTTCTTATAAAAAGCTCCCAATTCTGCACTCATACCTTATTTCATGTTCTCCGCTGCCCAGAATAGACCTAATATACGACCTAGGAGTAATTTTCGATTCCCAATTAAGATTTAACAAAAACTTGAATCATATCCTCGCCAAAGCTTTCAGAATGGCAGGTTTTATTATGTGCAGGTGTTGGGAATTTTCCAATGTTGAGGTATTAAAGTATCTCTACTTTTCTTTAGTGCAAAGTCACCTTGAATATTGTTGTGTGATCTGGTCGCCATATCACCAAATCCATATTAAACGAGTCAAACGAGTTCAGATGAGGTTTGTTAATTTTTTATTATATAAGCTCAGAATCAATAAAAGACAGTTTTCACATTAATATCGTTTGCAACTGCTAAATATCCAAAGTCTGGAGATACCTAGGGGTAGGGTTTCCCTTACACTTATGTTTGCGTTAAAAATAATTACTAATAACTTAAATTGCTCTGAATTTTCGGATACCATCTATCAATACACGCCTGAATAACATATTTGTAACTAATAGAAGCCGGACCAACATAGGCAAAAATAGTGCTATGAACTATGAACCGTATTATGCGTCTCTTCAACACATATATCCCCATGAATTTTTATTTAAACTGCACTCCAACTGCCTTCAAAAATAAGTTGAGGTCAATACTGGCTTGTCCTCAAATTGCTCCATAAAAGCTCATATAAAAGGCGGGAGCAGAATAATAAACCCTGGATGGCGAGGGCAATTAATTCTGGTTCTGATTTGGATTTTCTCGGTACTAAATATTAATTTTTCTCAATCACTTCTTAACTCTTGAAAAGTTGCAGCTCCAATGTATGGGTATAGTCAGCCAAACTGTCGTTATTGGACACGACTTTACCCTTAGCATAGTTTACTTTATTTTTTTTTATATAGACTTAGGGCCCAATTACAGTATATTTGCATCTGCAAATTTGCAGTTCTGCAAATATGGCCGACTTGCATATGTCATTTATTTGCAGGAACGAACGAATTACAGAAAAAATATGCAATTCCGTCATACGACGCTACTGATTTACCAGTTTTAAATGTCAAAATTGTTGAAGCGATTGCAAGGATTTACGGGATCATTTCACCAAGCGCAAATTTGCAGGCGACTTGCAAATGCATTCTGCTTTTGTAATATGAAAAGTCAGACTTGCAGGTTCTGCATTTGTATCTTGGTGTTGCAGAGCTTCTGTAATTCCGGGCTTAGTACATAAGTTATACCATTATTTTATGGGTGTATCCCTTTTTGCAGCTAATATTATTCGCATACTCCCATTTCGAAGTTTTTGTAATCTATTTAGTTCATTCTTATTGGCAAGATAGGGAATAGATAGATGAACTAAAAATAAAGTACATTTTGATATGATTTGATTGAAATTGGTTTTGCATTGTTTACTTTTACAGTTACAAAAACAAAAGGAAGATAGACATAAACAGCGTGAACTAGAACGAGAAGAATATAACCAGAAGAATAAATTGGAGCTAGAAAAGAAACGTGCGGCGCAAAAGAAAAAAATTCAGGAGCTACAGGAGCAACGTAAGGCGGAACAAGAAGCAAAGGAATTACAGGATCAACATCATCGCAAGCGAGAACCACCTGTTTATATGATAAATCCAGCGCCGCCTTTGCCTAGTTATGCATGCTATGATTCTGATGATGCTGATCATCCATATCCAGCTAATGTCATTGTTCCTCCTTGGAGTAAATGTAAGTGCTTTTTTTTTTTGAGACTGATATCAAACACGTTATAATAAATAAGGCATGTCTCAAAGTTATTTCAAATTAACTAACATTTTCAATTCTGTTCATCTTGCAAATAAAACCTATTGTTTGACTTTACACTAGGAACTGGGCAATTACTCAAAAGATTTTGTATATTCCAAAAACTTACAGGCATATTTTGGACATGTTGGTTGGAAGAGTATACTTACTTAGTCACAAAGAGATGAAAATATACTAATTATTTTATACCAATATCTTTATGAGAAGATGACTGGGTAGTTGTTGATTTCACATGACATATGTCCTGCTTTGATAGCTTAAATTAACTATAGCTCCTTACCAAAAAAATACTCTCATTTTTTCCAAACATAAATATGTATTGAGTGAAAAAAACTTGGAAAAGCATGCAGCAACTGACTAGCAAGCAGTAAAATTTTTTACACAATATGATTGAGACATTCTCATTACTACGACGATCATCCAATAAAATCGAGTACCTTATTTTTTTTCAGCCCGGGCATTAAATATGTCTGGATTAAACACGTTGGCGGCAGGAGAAAAAATCAAAAACACCCTCTTCTGTATACACGCCCAAACTCCAGATCTTGCTGAAGTATTTCAAAATATAGATAGACGAAAACTACAAAGGTAAGTTAAATTTCCACTTGAATAAAATACACCCCTAAAATGCGATTTTGTGATTTCCAGGAATTCGAGTAGATTGTGGAAGAGAGCTCCAAGATACACCATGATGCCTGATTTAAACGAGACCAAATTTAGTGAAGATGAATTGGACAATGATGATGATGAAGGATTCAATGATTATTAAATTAATATTTGAAAACTAAAGGAAGTATTTTTCAAAGAAGCTACAAGGTTTTTACTTTATGAATAAAATATTTTTCAATTTATTTATTATTTTTTAAGTTTATGATGAAAGTAAAGGGTTTTCCATTAAGTGGTGACATTTTAAATTTGGAGCCATTTTTTTATTTAAACTTTTGTTATTTTTTGTCAGTTTTGAAGTGAAAAATATCTGAATAAGGGCGGATTTATTCATCTATCAGATAGCCATCACAGCTAAGTTCACAAATTTCTGTTTGTTGCTGTATCTCAATATGCAAAATGGTTTTGTGAAATGTGTATCTCCTACTAACTTGGTCAGTTTCTACACTACTACACCACAAACTCTACAAACAGTCTCTGAGAAATGTTCAATTCTGTAGTGGATTTTCACTTTTTGTTAGAGCGTATATCGGCATATCGTCTCAATTTCTTAAATAGGATAGTTTAAATTTCAAATCTGTCAAAAAATATCATGCTGACAAAAGAAAATGACATGAAATTGAAAATGCAACTCTCAATAGAAAACCCTACATATTTGGCTTATGTATATATATGCAATGCATTAAAAACTTTGTGTTTGAATATGCCTGAATGAGACTTGAAAGCTAAAGAATGATGCGTAGAAAAAATATAATTATTATTTATTTTCATATTTGTTAGAATATTATTTAGTTTATCGTTAAGTTCATTGTTGTAGCATAATGTCTACAAAAGAAAATTGGTTTGTATTGTTTTGTATTTTTCAAATATTTTTTCTTATTACCTTTGTAAATATTGTGCTTAGTTTTAGTGCCTTCTGCAATCTCGAATTGAACATGTAATTTTTAAATATAAGTTTTGAATGTCAAAATGTGAACAAACCCATTGTGCAAAACATTAGTTAATTGATTTTTATATGTAATATGCATTGAATAAAGGTTAATATTCACATACAAAGTTGTTTCTTCAGCCTTTGATACCTGTTTGAATTTGCAAAAAAAAAACATGAGTCAGTGGTACAAAAGTGTGTCTTCGATTTTTTGAATCTAATCGACAAATACTTTATTGTTAATGAATAAATACCTTTGTGAAACCCTACAGAAATTGGCACTGTGAAAAATTAAAAGAGCGGAGCAGAAAAGGTTTATTAGCATTTTGTCAAATTTTCAGTCCAATTTTGAGTATATTATTGTTCACTTATGACTGGTCGATTAGTATTTTGGATGTTTTATCAAAAATTGTGATTGAAAAATAAAAGGAACTGTCTAGAGTCCCGAACGCGGGATCGCTGGAATGGAAAAAAGCAAAATCCCGAACAGGCGTGACTTAGTAACGGCAGTTGGGTAATCTAATCTAGGTTTATAGGAAAAAAATAATACATAAACAATTATTACAACTTCGGGAATTAACTTTTGTTACCATGGTCCTGAAGTCGGGATTAGAATTATTTTTGAAATGTCCCGAACGCAGCTATTATAGTCCCCAGTACATCGACCTTAAAATTTTGTAACTCATGTACACGCCCAACTTCCTGAGCGGCTTCATAACACCAAGTCGGACAATATTTTTCATGTCTCCACCCTGGGCGATGGGACATTGCTGCGCTAGCTCTTCGTGAAGTTGTCGTTCTGACGTCCCTAAGGAAGTTGATACATGTACGCGTGGTTTCAATGCCAATCGACTGTTTTTTACATTACATTTTTTGGAGTTTCAGGTTTCTTATAATTTAAGAAATCTATTAAGCACGAAAACTTTACTGCAGAAGCTTTTAATAATGAAGTAAAAGCAAAATTACAGGAGCAAGCTACACTTCTACAAGGACTATATTTAACACTTGTCAAAAACTATAACAAAATGTCAAGCTCATAAAACAATATTGCCAAACTGAAAATATTATACAATTCATGCTGAAATAAGAGAAATACACAAAATTAAATATTTCCAATAACATTAACGATATCACATTTGTCGGACAAAAACCATGTGGCTTTGGGGAAGGTCCGACACCCTCAACATGTCGCTGTGGCGTCCCTGAGGAAGTTGATACATGTACGTGTAGATTTAATGCCAATCGACTGTTTTTTGTATTACATTACCGATATCATATATGTCGGACACAAATCATGTGGCTTCGGGGGGCTCCGACGCTCTCAACATGTCGCTGTGGCGTCCCTAAGGAAGTTGATACATGTACGTATGTTTTTAATACCAATCGACAGTTTTTTACATGACATTAACGATATCACATTTGTCGGACAAGAAATTTGAGACAATCAATGAAAAAATTAAAATAAGTTTGCCTTAATGCAACATGCATATTAGTCAGTTTGTTATTTACCTACTTTGTCAAATACCTGTGGGGCCCTGTGTCATATTCCCTGATCTGTTTTTTTGATAGTTCTCCGAGTATTTACGGAAATTATTTAGTAAACGCGGTCATTCAAAACCACGCGTGTGAGAAAGAATGGATATTCAGTCGTGTTTTTTGTGCAATCTCAGGAGTGAAGATCCTGAATTTCGGCAGAAATTGATCAATAGGACTTTTGTTGTCCGACTGACTTTAATACTCATTTTATTTGTCCGACATTTACTACACATGTTTTAAAATTACATTGTTATTCATAATTATTTTTGTCGGACATACATGTATCAACTTCCTTAGGGACGCCACAGCGACATGTTGGGGGCGTCGGACCCCCCCAGAGCCACATGATTTTTGTCCGACCTATGTGATATCAATAATGTAACATAGAAAACAGTCGATTGGCATCAAAACCACACGTACATGTATCAACTTCCTCAGGGACGCCACAGCGACATGTTGAGAGCGTCGGACCTTCCCCAAAGCCACATGGTTTTGGTCCGACAAATGTTATATCGTTAATGTAATATAAAAAACAGTCGATTGGCATTGAAACTACACGTACATGTATCAACTTCCTTAGGGACGTCAGAACGACAACTTCACGAAGAGCTAGCGCGGCAATGTCCCATCGCCCAGGGTGGAGATATGAAAAATATTGTCCGACTTGGTGTTATAAAGCCGCTTAGGAAGTTTGGCGTGTACATGAGTTACAAAATTTTAGGGTCGATGTACTGGGGACTATTAAGCCGGGATTTTCCGCTTTTCCAGTGATCCCGCGTTCGGGACTCTAGACAGTTCCAAAATAAAATTACAGGAAGTTGAGGGTCTGTTTGTAAGCAGATGTCTAATCACAGATTAGCTATTTTTTTTCCAGAACCGAGTGACCAGAATGTCTAATTATACATTAGCCTTATTTTGTTCCAAATTCAAAAATTATTCTTTTTTAATAAATACATTATTAATTATTTTCTATTTACCAAGCTAGCCAAGCATTTTTAAAGTCATCGACATTATGAACAGTGGGTCAGTAAAACATATGTCAGCACTTTAATTAATTTATTAGTTAATTACCTTTGTAAATATTGCATTTATATATGTATAAATAGTGTTACCGTTCCCTAAATAAAATAGTATTGATCCAACAGTGGTTCTTGCTCCCCAGTTACCAAACTTCCCAGGTGTACTAACCCAGCCTACAAACCTAAACAACAAACTACCAAGTGTTCTGAGCATCCTCCTGAATTCCAATACAGGAATTTACAGCAGATCTAGATTCTCAGGACTTTTAGATAACTGAGCCTTTTCTGCATCAAGACTTCAAGATCCTGCATTATGAGTTTCTGGTTTTTTTCTACAAACTCATAAGCAGCTTGAGATCCTACAAATTTTGTGAATTTCCTGGTTCTTTTGAGAGAAAAAACAGTAAAGTTTGACTCAAACCTTTTCTGATTCTGAACAACTTTCAGATGTACGTGGTTGTTGCGATAATTAAAAGACATTTTGTTTAAATAGAAAAAAGTGTAATCCACTTGAAAACAATAAAAAAACAATTAGAAGTTGATCAAATACCTTCCTGAGGCTCGGAAGAAATTTGTTCCCGATGCTCATAAGCCCAAAAACCTTGGAACTCAATCAGAATACTGACAAAAGTTTCCCCTTGCCCACAAGCCAGTAAATCACTCAATGTAATTTTTTCCGGATCTTTGGGCCTGACCATATCAAAAAGTTCATCTTTAACGTCTTCGAACGACACAGTTTGTCCAGAACCGTGAGCTTTCATTTGGTCTTGTATGGCCCTAAATCATCAACATAAGCCATAGTATAATAATTGAAAAATACTCACCTAAAAAAATAGTTTAAGGTAAATGCATCTAAATATCCGCACTCTTGAATATCTAATATTCTGAATAGAAAGGCCAATGCTTGGGGTTCTCCTCGATTTTCTAGTGCCAGCACCAAATCTAAATAAGTCTTATAATCCATTTCTCCACTGTAAGTGAGGCACGTCTGAAATACTCTGTCCAAAAATGGTTTAGTTAGGGTACCAGAGCCGTAACTTGCTAATTCTGATTTGCTTAGCATACCATTGTGGTCACGATCCAAGTTTAAATAATGCCCTTAAAAAAATAAAACTTGCAAATCAATTATTATTATTTTATGTCAAAGTATTTTACCATAAATTCTTAAAGCTGAAGGAGCACTAAACCAATTCTGCTCTTGTACTTCCTTACTAACATCCTCGTCTCTAAGTTCTAGTAAATCGTCTAAAAAGGTACAAGCCAGGATATCCAAAATTCGTACCTAATAAAAAAAATTAAATTTTATTAAATTAATTAAACATTTCTAGGACTTACTCTATTGGCTCTGACAACATCCAAAAAAAATAGAAATTTCCTAACAGCAGTACAAACATAAAAGCTGTGGAATGATTTTTCTAAACCGTCCAACTGACATAAAGTAGGCAATAGCTCGGTAATATAGTTTTCTAATTCTGTTTCAGTAAGATAACCTGAAACAAATATTTCTAATTTCATACAATTTTAATGAACACCCTGTACCCTGTCCAGTAGTATCATAAACTGACAATCCTACTCTTGTTTGATCAGTCCACACTTTCCTCATTACATAATTGAATAAAGAAATTATTGAAACTCTTCCTTGAGGATCACCCTGTTGCAATTTGGCAAATACGCTGGGTTTAAAGTAAGGTTTCACTTTGGGGCCAGCTAATTGGGACACTTTCTATAAAAATACATTTAGGTTTATATTATAATGAAATTTCAAAGAATATTATTATTTACCTGAAAATCTGCATACGTTATTAGCTGTTCATCAGGTGAAGATTGATGGTTATCCAACAGCACCCATAAATTGTTTAACTCGTTTCTATCTAATATCGTTAAGTTTTTGCGTTTATGTAAATTTGCTCTACTGTCTTCTCGTAATTTGAGTCTTAATGGTTCACTGTCGTTTGGTATTCTATTAAAAAATCTGGGCAGCCCTTGTTTTTGTGTGCTGGTATCTTTGCCCCATTTTTTCAAAAGGGCTTGAAAGTGCTCGTCTTCCAGTTTAAGGGAGATTTCTGGGGTAATTTTATTCTCGTCTACAACAAAATTCTAATGTTATAAGGAAAATAATAGAGTAAACAACCAGTATTTTTTAAAAATATTCAATTTCACTGTCTTACCCAAAGACTTATTATCTAGTAAGGGTATAGGATACATCACCACAAATTGGGCAAGGCGGACTCTAAAGGTACCTGAGGCAGCGCTTAGTATGGAAGATTAATAGTTACAACAAGAACAAAACACCCCTGAATTATCAGCTCAACCTGTTATGCATATATTTCGGTGCAAAGCAGAAAAAAAATGGCAATCAAAGGATACCTTCTTGGTTATGATTGGCAAGAAAGATATAAAATTTGGGTTAAAGAATAATCAAGATTAGCTTTGTCTTAGGGATGTCAGATTTTTAGAAAAGTTGACCGACTGTGAAGAGTGTTCATATGCTGGGAATCAAATTGAAATAAAACTAAATAATTGGTGAAAGCAAAGATAGAAACCGTTGACTGACCTAGATCAATGATGGATAGAGAAGAAATACTACCAAGAAAAATGTACTCAAGCCTTTAATGATTGCAGCTTGATGATGGAAACAAAGTACACATTTTACAGGCTCAATTCAGAGGGCAAATTTTTATCTAGGTCGTATTAAAATGGGTGTAACACCTAATTTTATTGAACAGCATGTTAAAGAGAAATGCCTAGATATATTAAGTAAATAATAATAAAGTCAATTACAAACAGAAAGAGAAGATTGAAACCACGGATCACTGGTGGCCTTTTGATATTCGTTAGAACTAGAAACAAACTAAAAAAAAAATGTACAACAAATCAGAATAATCAGGCAAGTTTAAATAAGCATAAAACTCACAGAAAAATGCTAATAAACTTATAAAAAATGCCAAGTATGTATATTATAAATCTCTCGCTGAAAGAAACGCCAATGATCCAAAAAAAAAATGTGGTAGGCCATCAAAGAGGCTACCAATGACTAGAGATCTATAACGCCAATAAAATGCATAATGAATGACGCAAACGAAGAGGTATCTGACAAGAGAAATTGCAAGTGAATTTAACTCTTACTTTTGCAACATAGGAAAAACCTTGGCGAATTGCAGAGGGCATTCAGGAGGGGTATGTGCGTGGAAGGAGAAGTGTAGAGTCTTTGTGAGTCTTTCTATTTGGGCCAGGTGACAGAGCATGATGTTCTTAGGGAGACGGGAAGTTTGACAAATGGGGTAAAGGGAGGAGAAGATGGTATTTCTGCAGATATCAAATAAATAAGCTTTATTGTCAAACAACAATTATAGACCAATATACAAAGGTTCAAGGATAAGTTGGTTGTCCCTCTGAGGCACGTTGTAAATATAATTTTCAGTGAAGAGCACCATTATAATGCCAATGTACAAACAAGGGGATAAAAAGTCAACTAACAGTTATAGACCAATAAATAGCACTGACGAGTACTATTAACAAAATTGTAGAAAAGTGTCTTAGAAGTAAACTAATATAATTCTTGGAAAAAAATAAGCTATTAAACATAAACCAATATGCATTTAGAGAAAACTCTAACACTGAGAATGCTCTTGTAAGGGTGACAGAAAAAACATTGAGGGACCTGGACCAAGGGAAAAAAGTGATGGGAATTTTCTTGGTCCTGAGAAAGGCATTCGACACTGTGGCTCACCATATTCTAGTAAGACGCCTGGATGACATTGGAATCAGAGGAATGCCAAATAAACTGATTAAGAGTTTGCTAGTGCGGATTTCGGTCGGAACAGATTGTTTATTTATCACTGCTTAAAACCTAACACGATTTACATGGCAAAAGTGCAAAATAAAACGCGAAATTTATATCAATCCAAAGCGAAAAAAATCGCGCGTAAATCGAATTTAAAATTCTTGAAAAAGTTGTGAAATAACGGTTAAATTGATGAAAAACAACAAAACAATTGAAGTGAACCAAGCATAAAAAAAAAGAACAAAAAAACAGATGAGAGCTAAAGCAATTTTGGCGTACCTTCTTATCTCTTCAACAAAAAACTTAATCTCTGCGAACAATACAGGCTGCTAAAATAAACAAACAATGAGTTTAGTGTATGCAAAGTGCAAAATAAAATGCATAGGAAAAAGCAAGGATAGAGAGCTTCCTAAAACACCATTTGCCGCACCATGCGACACTTGTAAAACGATTTTGTGCGAAATCTGTGAGAAATGGTCTTCAACGGAAATAAGATTTATTGAACTCAAAGAGCGAGTTCTGTCTTATTTTTGCTCAACATGCGTAAAACCGTTGAAAGACTTTCCAAAAGTAAAAAAAGAAGTCGAATCCGACATAAGAACATTAAAGTCAAAGGTAGCTTCTCTAGAAGCTGTCACCCAGGCATTCCACGACTTGCAACAACAAAAAATCCCAGAAAAAGTAAAAGAGCTTCAAGGGTCACTACATGAAACTCAAAAAAATCTGGAACAAATAAAACAGGAATCAACTCAAGTTGCATCCTATGCAGAAATAGCAGCATAAAACAAAAAGTTGAGATTTTAGAGACATCTAAATCCCAAGAAAAACAAAAAGAAAAAACCCAAACCGTAGAACCAACAATTGCTGAGATTCTAGAAAGGGAAAGAAGAGCATGCAACATCTTGATCTTTGGAGAAAAAGAAATTACTGCCGGAGATTATCAAGAAAGGAATAATAAAGAAATAAACTCTGTCAAAAAAACTATAAAAACCATTAAACAGGATGCAGAACTGAATGGTTTGAAAATCTATAGACTGGGAAGTTATGACAAGACCAAGATAAGACCCATTAAAGTCATACTTCAATCAAAGGTAGAAGCTCAGGAAATTCTAAGACAAAGAAACAAACTCGAAGGGACGGGACTCTATATCAAACCTGACCAAACAACAAGTCAAAGAAAACACGTCAAAGAACTTCTAAGTGAACTAAAAAAAAGAAAACAAAATGAACCAGACCTAAAAATGAGGTAGATTAATGGAACCCCAAAACTAATATCACTCAAAACTCCCAAAATCAACCACGAAACATCGGAGTCTACTCAAGAACAAAAAAACTAATAGCTCCCAGAGTCGACATCACATTTCTCTACACAAACGCCTCTTCAATACGCCCAAAACTCCAAGAACCCCATGCACTAGTAGCAAAAGAAAAACCAACATTTCTTCTAGTCACAGAAACGTGGCTCAACCAGAATATTCCAGATACAATCATAAACATAGCAGGTTATAATTTATATAGACAAGACAGAACTGGACAAGATGGCGGCGGCGTCTGTATTTTTGCTGCTACAGAAATAAATGGTCAAAAAATTGTAGTAAGCTTAAATACAACTTACTCAATCCAAAGCACAATAGATGCAATCTTTCTGAATATAAAAATCTCTGACAAAAAGTATTTACTGGCATGCATCTACAGACCAGGCCGAGCAAATATGGAGGAAAATTCACATCTAATATCTACAATCCAAAAAATATTTGAAGAAAACTCTGATGTGCTTGTTTGTGGAGACTTTAACTACCCCGAAATATGCTGGAAAACTCTGAAACTCACAAAGCCATGTCAAAAAGCTAACGAGTTTCTAACAAAATATAAGGAATGGAGATGCCGACAAATAGTCAATTTCAAGACAAGACATAGAAACAATCAAAGCTCTTTACTGGATCTATTTTTAACAAGTGACATAAAAATGATAACACAAATAGAACCCAGGTCACCATTAGGTAAGAGTGATCACATTATGACAGCAGCCACCGCCCAAATAACGCTTAAGGTAAATCAAACCAGAAAAATAAAAAAACGCAACTTTAAAATTGAAAACTATGACGCCATAAAAGAATATATAGAAACAATATCGACAGACATGAATCCAACAATCAAAGAATACCAACTCTTCGAAAACATACTATTACCTCAACAATTGAACATTTCTTTCCAGAAAAAAAACATGCCGAACGAACCATCGAAAACCATGGCTCAATCAGAAAATCTTCAAAGAAATTGACAAAAAGCGAAAACTATGGGACAATTATGTTAAAAATAAAACCGACGAAGGCTACAGCAGATACAGAATACAAAATAACAAACTAAAAAAATTAATCTCTGAAGCAAGGAAAAGCTATGAAGAAAATCTAGAAAAAAATGACAAGCACTTCTATTCTTACATCAAGTGCAACCTAAGCAGCCAAGTTCATGATTTAATCTTACGAGATCCAATAAGTAATGACCTTATAAAAGACTCAAAGACCACCGCAAACACTTTTGCAAACCAATTTCATTCCGTCTACACCAGAGAAAACCTTACAAACTTGCCAACACTGCCCATAGAGACAATGAACAATAATCAACTCACTGTCATTAACATAACAACAGAAAAAGTCACAACAGCTCTAAGTAGCCTAAAAACCTATTCAAGTCCAGGCCCAGATGGGATACCATCTATATTTCTAAAGAAATGTGCTACATCTCTAGCACCCTTAGGGCGGGTATTATAAAACTACTTTGAGAGTCAACTTAAAGTTAACTTCTGGAATTACATGTAATTCAAAAAGTTAACTTCAAGTTAACTATCAAAGCTGTTTTATAATACCCGCCCTTATTAGCTCAAATATACCAAGATTCAATAGACAATGGTACCATACCAGAGATCTGGAAAAAAGCTATAGTGATACCAATCTACAAAAGTGGTGACAAAAACGACCCGTCCAATTATAGACCCATTAGCCTGACCTGCACACTGTCCAAAGTACTTGAAAAAATTCTAGTAAAAGAAACAACATCCTTTCTCTTAGAAAATGACATCATATCTCCTACACAGCATGGCTTTATGCCAAAAAGGTCTACTACAACAAATCTTCTCAGCTGCCTGGACGACTGGTCTACAAACCTAGACGAAGGCAAGCCAATCGACGTCATATATCTCGACTTTCAGAAAGCCTTCGATACAGTACCACACGAGAGACTTTGTTACAAACTGAGCCATTATGGAATAAGAGGCAAGTACCTACAATGGAGCAGCTCCTTTCTTAAGCAAAGAACTTTCTATGTTCGAGCAAATGGAACCAGCTCTGATTGGTACCCAGTCGTCAGCGGAGTACCAGAAGGATCTGTGCTTGCTTCTCTTTTTTTTATAGTGTACATTTCTGATCTGTCAAAAACTATTCAAACCAAAGTAGAATCCTTTGCAGATGACAAAAAACTATATGGAAATCCTTTAACACAACTGCATCAACTAATGGAAGACATGAGCACTGTAGAAGAATGGACAACTACATGGCAGCTAAAAGTAAATGAAAAAAAGTGTACAGTTTTACACATAGGACGAAATAACCCTAGATTCAACTACCAAATAAATAGCGTCGAACTCAGAAAAGTCTCAGAACAGAAAGACCTAGGAGTCTATGTCACCGATGATCTGAAATGGGAAACCCATATATCCCACACAGTAAAAAAGGCCAATCAACTAATATACCTTATGAGACAAACTTTCGAAAATCAAACTGTAAAAATGATAAAAAAAACTGTACACCACTTACATTAGACCAAAACTAGAATATGGCCACACAGTTTGGTCTCCTTACTATATCAAAGACATAGGTAGATCTCTTAGAAAGTGTGCAGAGAAAAATAACCAAAATTCCAATTGAACTCAGAAATCAGCCATACAAAATAAGACTGCAAAAATTCCAGTTGACAACACTCAGAGAAAGAAGAGAGAGAGGAGACCTAATTGAAACACATAAGATCCTAAATGGCTACTACTCTACGGACTTAAAACTGGAAAATATGTTCCAAATGAATCCAAACTTAAACCTCAGAGGACACCACCAAAAACTGAAAAAAAAGAGAACTGTTCTTCTTGGAAGGAAAAACTTTCTAACCAATCGCGTAGTCTACAAATGAAATTCCCTAAGCCCAGAAACGATAAGTGCACCAAACAAGAACATTTTCAAAAATAGACTAGACCAAAATCTTTGTACCATAAACAACACATTAGTGCATTTTTTTTAAAGAAGTACCAAAAACAAAAAACTAAAAAAACTAAAAGTGAAAAATCAAAAAAGCGGTGGACTCATCGGTCTTAAACCGCTTTCCATTGCCAAGAACATAATAATAATAATAATATCATATCTGACAAAAAGAAAGTTAGTAACAAATGTATCAAGA
This sequence comes from Ceutorhynchus assimilis, assembly GCA_917834065.1. Classification (NCBI taxonomy): domain Eukaryota; kingdom Metazoa; phylum Arthropoda; class Insecta; order Coleoptera; family Curculionidae; genus Ceutorhynchus; species Ceutorhynchus assimilis. The sequence continues at coordinate 41,868,798 of OU892278.1, read as the reverse complement.
CAAAAAAATGAGGAGAGTTGTGGAGCATGGGGTGCAGCAGGGTATGGTTCTCTCAACTTTGCTATTCAATGTATATGTCAATGAAATAATGGAACAGCTTCAACCAGGTGACATTTATTGCTTTGCAGATGACACTGCGGGGAGATTGGGATTCAGTGAGGCAGAAGGCTGTAAGAGCACTACAAAAAGTTGAAATATGGTTAGACATGAGGTTACTCTATCTGAATACTGACAAAACCAACTTTGTCAACTTCTCACTTGCCAAGCGTAGGTACCCTGCCTGAAATGCAACACCTTAGAGTTCATGATCCACAATGCAAATTGGACATGCAATGTAAGTGTGATAACTACATTAAAAGTAAAACATCGATAAAATACCTGGGAGTCATATTGGATGAAAATCTGAATTGGAAAGAACATGTTAATTATGTAACTGCAAAGGTAAGAAAGACAATTTACAAGTTTTATGAGTTAACAAATATGTCACCATTTAGAACACTTAAAATGATTAACTTTTCTGTGGTTGAATCTATTATTAATCAGGTCAGTTTTAGAATACTCAAGCTGTGTACGGTCACCTTTCTATAAGTGTCACATTGACAATTTAGAAGGGGTGCAAAAGATATTTTTACGTTTCATAGCATTTAAACTTAAAATTCCTTCAGACGACATTGTTTATTCTGATATTCTTAAATTACTGAACATTCCATCTCTGGAAAACTGTAGAGAAATGTTAGATTTGGTCTTTTTGTTTAAGGTTGTAAATGGAATGGTTGACTCACCTCAGCTTCTTGGAAAGATTGATTTTAAGGTGCCACAAAGAAATAGAGTAGAGATACTTTCTATTCAGAGTGTCACAACAGAAATTATTCTTTGAATAAACCAATTCAATTGAATTGAATTGGAATTTTTTCGAAATAATTTAGAATTTTCCCCTATTGCGCACTGCGCAATCTGTTGGGATCGAGATTGGGATTTTTGGAATTTTTTTTGAATTTTTAGAATTTTTCGAGAATTAGCATTTTTCAGAATTTTAGAATTATTTTTGGTGTAAAAAATTAGGTAGGTGGGTTCCCCCGAGCGGGAAACCTTCTTAGAATTTTGATGTACAGGGAGATCTATTATAAATCTTCTAACTTTTTCATTTGACATTTTTGACAAAAGTGTCAAATACAAAAGTTTCAATAAATTGTCGAAAGTTTTTAACCAAGTCAGTTTTAGACAAACAGGGTGTGTCGAAAAAGTGTAGCAGTGTGAAGTTATATTTTTTTAAATGGAACACACCGCATATTGTGCGCTTATTCGTTAGTCCCTTTTAACATGATTTCAACAATATTCGATTTGATGTCTATCTTCGATATTTATAAGGAAAAACATGAAAACTCCTTTCAAGGTTTCATATTGAAAAAAGAAAAATTATATAATACTAGCATTACCCGTCACGGCTTCGCCCGCGATTTTTCAACTTATTAGGCTGTGTAGGTATTATCTATGGTATGTGAGGTGACTGATTGACATGGTTTCGGACACTCTGCTGACGCTGAGCTACTTACTGAACGGATTGTGCTTATTGTGATTGTGCAATGTTATGTATGAACGCTTGTTGGTTGTTGTGCCAATATCTTTGGTTGTGCCGTGAAAGGATTTATGTATTCAAGTCGCTAGTTGGCTCTACTATGAAAGGATTTTGCAAAAATCTAATTTTAAACAGCGAAGTTGTTACGTGTAGTGTAGACATGTTTCACATATGCGGCTAGCTAAAATCCGAATGAAGCCAAATTTCGTAAAACTGAAAAATTAGTTTTTAGATATTCATCTCAGAAGTATTTCAGAAAAAGAATGGTGTCGATATCTTATTTTATTATCAAGTTATGACAGCTTAAATGAATTTGTAACGAAATTTTTTGTGTAACCTTTTAGACCGTGAGATAGGGCCTGTTTAGTGGAGTCATTTTTTTTTGTCTGGTATTTTGAGGGACGAATGTGGCTAGTTAGCTGATGAGAATATAGGTGGTTTTAGTGCTTGCCACCTGTTCGAAATGTCAACAGAATGTTTCGCCGGAAAACTCGACTTCGAGCTGGGATTACCGTCTGGCGATTTTTCAGCGATATTTACACAACAAAACCTTTCATTCTCTCGACAAAAAGTAAACGCGGAAGGTTCTTTTCTTTTCAGTTGAAAGTTGACACTCATCCCCACTTTTTCAGCTATTGAAAAGCATCTAGTATTTTTCATGGGTGAATTATTTATCAATGTCAATCTTTTATTTAGAAGCCAAAAAATTTGAGATCAATAAAAAAAATGACTCCACCGTATCTCACGGTCTATTTTTTGCCTCTTCCACTTTGAATTTCAAAAAAAGCATGAATTTTTTTTTTAGGTATTTATATAAAGAATATTTTAGTACAAAAACGAAGTCGATATTTTAATTAGAAGCCGAGAAAACTGAAAAAATGTGAATTTTTAAAAAAATTGTATTTAACCCTTTAAAATTAAAATTTTTCAAAATCCTTTCTTAGCACACCTACAAATACGTAACAGAACATATCCTGAAAATTTCATGTCTCTAACTTAAATAGTTTTGGCTGGGCGTTGATAATCAGTCAGGACAAGCTCTTTTATATATATAGAAGATTTGTAATACCCATTTAGAATAACCTCATCCCTCGCCTCATCCTTATTTATCAATAACGAATCAGATGAAACAAAAAATCACCAACAAAAACGAACGTCGATTGTTAATACGTCAATTTCATCTACAAATAGGAAATTCCTAACCCGATTTTATTTGTATGTCAAGAAGCGACATACGTTTTGTCACTAAAACAACAGGTACTTCTAAATAGGTATTAAAAAGACTATACCATTTAAGCTTTAGAGAATTTTTTTTATGAACAGTTTATTGTTCAAATTTTATTCATTAATATACAAGGTGAAATATTATATTATAATAAATCCAGTTATTTTTATGTATTATTTTTGAAAAAATAACACGAGAGAACTAGCAAGGGATTTTCGCGTTTTTCCCTATAACTATTGAAGATAAACAGAGAGATAAATATATCAAACCATAGGTATATCGTTGAAATCATATTATCTGGTATGGTGCTGGAACTGGTAAGGGGACTAACAAATAAGCGCACAATATATAGGGTGTTCCATTTAAAAAAATATAACTTCACACTGCTGCACTTTTTTGATGCACCCTTTATGCCTAAAACTAACTTAAGGCGATTTCGCCCCAGACTTTGTTTGGTACATTTTGACTTTGACATGTTTATTTGGACATGAGAGAAAAAGAAACAGAAAGCTACCAAACCTCCAGAATGGTACCTGTTTGACAGACCAAACTGGGGTACCAAACTGAGGCGAAATCGCCTTTAGTTAAAAAAAATTGATAATTTCTTACAACTTTTGTATTTGACAGTTGACACTTCTGTCACAAACGTCAAATGATAAATTTAGCACGGTCGACATTTATAATAGATCACCTTGTACAAACTGATAGAATTTTTAGAATTTTTCAGAATTATCAGTATTTTTTTTGCATTTTTTATTATTTTTTAGCAATTTCTAGAATTACTCAGTATTTTTTAGAATTGAACTAGAATTTTTTAGAAATAATTTAGAATTTTTATCTATTGCGCATGCTCAAGAGCCTGCCCAATTTGTTGGGATTTTTTAGAATTTTTTGGGACAATAATAACATGAAAATTAGCATTTTTCAGAATTTTAGAATTTTTGGTGTACAAAATTAGGTAGGTGGTTTCCCCCTCGGTCAAAACTAAGTGTAGTTCATAGGTGGATAATAAAAATCTTCCTTTTCAAAAAGAAAAGATACCCAAGTGACCTTAGTTGAGGTGCAGAACCCAAAACGTACAACCTCTCAGAACCATGCTGCCGTCCTAAGAATAAACGCGGTATGTTCATGAGGTGGTGAACTGAAAGATTCACTTTTAAAGTTTTTGGCTTGGCCTTTTCGCATTTATGACATTTAAATAATTTTTATTGTAGATTCTTGTATTAAATATCTCCAGAATTCTATAGAAAATTTTTTGATTTGATAATATTCACGTACCAAAGCGGGGTCCACACTTGCTACATAACAGTGCTATATAGCCAAGTTTTATAACATGTAGAGATTTTTTGATGAAATATAGCAAATTTCCCTGCCATATAGCTTGCTACATGCTATCCGCCTTCTGTCGGTAAAGATCAAAAGAAATCGTGCAACATTGTTATTGTAGCATATAGCAACACGTCTAGACTTGCGATATGCGGTTTTCATTTCTAGTGAACATCAGTGCGGTTCGAGGTTCGAGTCCTGACATTACGTTCAATAATTAACCAATTATGGTTAGTAGATACTCGAAATCCTCATCACTAAGTCTACAGAAATTGTGAAAGCTTCCCCTAAATGCTAGGCCACGATTTAAAGCACCGCTATCATCGCTTTTTAGGTCACGTAAAAGTTTACTTCCACTATTGCATGCATATATAGGCCAGGAAACACTACAACAGAACAAATTAATGCACAATTGATTAACCAGTTGGGTAAGGCATTTGCATGCAAAAACCCAACCATTATACTAGGTGATTTCAACTACCCCAACATAAACTGGGATACCCTGGGGGTAATACCGGCTGACAAGAGGGCACAGGATTTTATGGATATGTATAATCAAAGTAACATATACCAATTAATAAGCTTCCCAACTCGATTTAGGAATAGTCAAAGCTCCCTTTTGGACTTGTTTTTGAGCAGCGATAAAAAAAGTATTTTTGACATTCGATCTGAGCCACCAGTTGGGCAAAGTGACCATGTTGTTATTACAGCGAGAGCCCAGATAAAATTACCGCCGAAACAAACCCATAAGATTCAAAAAAGAAATTTTCGCACTGCAAAATATGAGCAAATAAATGGTTATATCAGACAACAGCAGGTTAATGCAGAACAATCAAAATTTGACAACTATCAAAGAATTATTAATGAGGCTATAGAAAGGTATATTCCATTAAGATCAATAAAAGTGAACCAGCAAAAGCCATGGATTACTGCAGCACATTTCAAGGAAATTGATAACAAGCGACAACTATGGGACCGATACAGGCAGAATAAAACGCCAGAAAACTATCAGCTTTACAGAAATCAAAACAACACTCTGAAACAAAAACTATTTGATGCTAGAAAAACATATGAACATAACTTAGCAGCCTCAAAGTCACCTAAGCAGTTGTACAAATACATAAGTAGAGCCTTAAACTCTAAAGTGTCTACAATAACGCTCAAAGATCCAACCAGTCACGAAATTATGGATAACAAAACCATGTCGGAAAAATTTGCATACCAATTTGATAAATCATTCTCTCAACCACAAAACTACACCCCTCCACCACAGCCAGCAAGTATCAGAAACCAGAACTCAATCACCAACATAGTCTTCACTGAAGAGAAGGTAAAAGAGACCCATACGAAAATGAAAAAAGAATCAAGTCCTGGTACAGATGGAATTCCTACAATCTTCCTCCAGAACTGCAGTGAAACAATTAGTTCGTACTTGGCAGAAGTGATGCAAGAGTGTATACATCTGGGAAGGATCCCGGAGCAATGGAAACTGTCAATAGTAACACCGCTATTTAAAAAAGGAGACCGACACAAACCAGAAAATTATCGTCTCATAAGCCTCAACTGTAATCCATTGAAATGCATGGAAAAAATTATTGTGAAAGAATTAACATCATTTTTCACAGAAAACAATTTGATACCTCCATCACAGCATGGATTTCTTCCAAAACGGTCCACTACAACAAACCTAATCGAATGCCTGGATGATTGGACAGAAAACCATGACAACTCCCAACCAACTGACATTATCTATTTGGATTATGAAAAAGCATTCGATAAAGTTCCTCAGAATTATTTGCTTATCAAGCTTGAACACTATGGTGTGCGAGGACAAATACTGTCATTGATAGCAGACTCCCTATACAAAAGACATTATCAAGTGAGAGTGAATGGCGAAATGTCTAAGCAACATCCAGTCAGCAGCGGAGTTATTCAGGGATCAGTAATAGGGCCTTTGCTTTTTACGGCATATCTCTTCGATCTTGTCGACCTGATTGAGACGAAAATGAAAAATTTTGCTGATGATGGTAAAATATATGCAAACCCCTGTCTTAACGCAATTCAGCTCAAGAGAGATCTTCAAAGAATCGAGGAATGGTCCAGTACCTGGGGGATGAAACTAAACGAATCTAAATGCACAGTATTAAGAATTGGTCCAAACAACCCAAACGAACAATACACATTGAATAACACAGTTTTGTCGGTAGTGGAGGAGCAAAATGACCTGGGTGTTATCGTGACTGCAAATTTAAAATGGGAAAACCACATTCTGAAAATAGCCAAAAAGACCAACTCGTTCGTCTACCTTGTAAAACAGGCATTCAAAGACCACACAATGGAAATGATTTCAATACTATATAAAAGCTATATTAGGCCAAAACTTGAGTACGCTTACACAGTATGGAACCCATATTACGTAAAAGATATTGAGATCCTGGAAAAAATACAAAGAAGAGTCACGAAGATACCCAATGAACTGAAAAATTTACCATACCCAGAAAGACTGGAAAGACTTCAATTAACAACGCTAAGGGAGCGAAGACATAGAGGAGACCTTATCGAAACGTATAAAATAATTAGTGGACACTATCAGTGCGAAATCAAGAACATCTTTCGTCTCAACCAGAATCCACAGCTTCGAGGACATTCTATGAAAATAGACAAGGAAAGGGCTGCTAAACTCCAAAGGAAGAATTTTCTGACCAATCGTGTGGTATATTCATGGAATGCACTCACAGAGGAAACGGTTACTGCAGCAAACGTTAATATATTTAAAAATCGTTTAGACAAAGAATTAAGACAGAGTGCAGCAAGAATGATCCATTATGGCGCATAATTAAAGGAAAATGTAAACAATAACAAATTTTAAAGAGACAATAGCTTCATCGGTCCACCGCTTGCTATTGGATAATTACATTATTACATACATTATTACTATATATGTTTTTCGACCGTAGGGTAGGTCGAACCCAAAATCTTCTTTTTTGCCGTTTTTTTCTCTCATTTTTTTCCTCATCCTCAAAAATGATTACGCACGCCGCTGCAGCAAGCAGCGCTTCTTGTTCGCTATACGAGTTCATAATCACTAACTTAGTGTGGACGAAGCACAATTAATTCAACATCTAGCATATAACATTGTTATATGACAATGTTAATGCTATATGTTATTAAGTGTGGACCCTGCTTGATAAACGCGGTAAGTTCGCAAGCAGCCAGTATTTTACCGCCTTTATTACTGGTAGAGCCTAGATACCGCATTCATATTTGGCACAAATTGGTGATAGGAACATACGGCAGGATTTTTGTGTTTAGTTTTAAATAGTTCTAGTTAAGATACGGCGTTCATATATGGCAGACAGCTAAGTTAAAGCAAAAGAACATTTTTGGCAACAAAAACTCGATATTCGAAATTGTTAAACATACAGCGTTTATTCTTAGGAGGGCAGCATATATACTGTGTTGGCCCGAAGGTATATAATTATTTTTCCTAGTAGTATTAAGGAAAAAAAGTATCAAAGGGCTAAGGGGGAAATAAATAAATGGATAGTGGATAGTGGGCATAAAATTAACATTGTTACATAAATTTGTCATATACCTACATATTAGGAATAGGTGGGGATATCTATACCTAAAGCTTTGTTTTCTAAGTAGAATGTTTATTAACGATTGAAAGTGTTATTAGTAGTATTACTGTACTGTTGTTGTTATGGTTATTATAATTCGAGTTATAATTTTATTATTAGTTTAATTTTTTTTCTATATTGTAATGGTTTGTATAGCTGTTGACTTATTAGAGTAGTCAAGTGAAGGTAGATAACCTCAACTAAGTAATTTATCAAGGAAACCAGGTGCACACATAGTATTCTGAGTACTATAGTGCACTGTATCGTATTTAGCAGGGGTAGGAAGATAGGGAGGATTTACTACAGCAAGGGTTATTGCTGTAAGGGTTTCTTTTATTTATTTGTATCCACAGTTGTAGTATATTTGTGTACATTGTCAACTATTGCTGAATAAATAAATAAATAAATACCTAAATATCTCATCCTTCATTATGTTTTAATCAAGGTTTTAATTGCAGGAGAATTTAGGCAAATCAAAACACCATAGAGAGACATATCAAGAAGCTATAAACAGTAACCAAAAGGAAGAGTGGAAAAAAGCAATGGACTCAGCAATCGATTTTCAAAAAAGAAAACAAAATTTGGGTCATTGCAGAGCTACCAGAAAACGCAGAAGCACTAACATGTGAATGGTTGTACAAGCTTAAAACCGAGCTTAAAGCCAATCCTGATGGACATATTGATCCTTATCAAGCAAGGCTAGTCATTAGAGACTTTAACCAAAGAGAAAGCATTGACTACGCAGAACAGACACTTTCTGTCTTGTTCCAGGTCTTGGTACAAGTTACAAGACTACACTTTATTTTTTTCCCAGATAGATTTTGACATTGAAAACTTTGAAACATAAACATAGAATAAACATAAACAATAATGCTTGACCCTGATTGGTCGCAAAATGAGGTGTTTCTACAGGTTGACATCAGTTTTACAATGAGGCAAGCAAAACTATGCAGCAGTTTGATGTGTCAACTGCATTTCTTGAAAGACAACTACCTATACCTATTATCCGTTCACAATCCGATGTCCACAGGTACAGGTACAATTTATCACCTTTCAATGCTATTTGATAGGGAAAGGTGATAAATTTACCTGCGCCCGTGGACATCGGATTGCGAACAGGATATACAAGAGAGCATTTTTATGAAACAACCAGGTGATTACGACCAAGGAAATGAGTGGAATGACTAAGTTAGCAAGTTAAGGAAAAGCTTAGGTATATGGTTTGACACAAGCTTCATGTTGGTACACACGAATCAACAGATCATATCTTCAATAATTAGGTTTCAAGGTAACTGAAGCTGACCAATGCTTGTATGTGAGGAAAGAAATGACAAAAGAATACTCAATACTCTCTACTTGTTGATTTGTTGTGAAAGCAATTTTAGAAAAAAATATTAAAATTACTATAACCTCACCTTCTTCTAATTTTTTAATTTTCCGCTTTAAAAGTTCCTTTAAATCCATATTAATCGATAATATTCTCCACCAAACCCTCGATGACCAAACCTGACAATTATTTTATTGTTTTGTTTACTTTTGGAACTTTATTTTTATTTTTATATTTGGGGTAAACAAAATTTTGACAGAGAGGCTGTCAAGTGTCAGAAATCTTAGGCCATCCGGTGCTGCCAACTTTTCATGAGAACTGAAAAACCGTTTCCTTCTAATCCTTCTATGTACTAGCATTTTCAGTTTTTCTCCTTTAAAAGAGTTTTTTTTTTATTTGCTTCACGTTGAAATTAAATATTAATCCATGGGACTTGATGAGATAAATTTATCAGCAAAATAATGTACTACAAAATAATTATCGGAGAATCGATTTCAAATAAAGCAAGAAAGTTGGTTGTTATTTCGGGATTTTATGCGCACTTGACAACACTGCCACTTTACTATTGACACATATGACACATTCCAATTTTTTTTGTTTTTGACAGTTACAAAAATCTTTTGGCCACAGCAGCTTCTCGAAAAAATATTTTCCCGAATTTCCATCGATTTAGTGCAAATTTTCGCAATTCTAGGACAACGATAAATGGCCCACCGTTGCACGTTTCGAAGGCGGATGCAGTGAACACCGAAAATAATCCTGGTAAAATGAATAAAACGCGAATAAAAATGAAAGGAGGTTAGGAATGTGGGCAGTCGCCCAAACAAGTACTGGAAAACAGGTAAATATTTAAAATTTTCGATGGAATGTGAGGAATGCATCACTAATAGCACCCCAGGGGGCAACTTAATAAATTGCTTATATTGAAGTCACATTTATTCATATTTTTTAATGGAATGTTGCTTGTTATATGATTAAATTTTAGCTGATTTTGATAGCCCTTATAGCAATAATAGTTTAGACCGTTTGCCCCTCTACTCCTAGGTGAAAGAAAAAAGTTAAAATATCCTTAGATATTGAAATAGGAACTACCCTCGGTACTACCTTATCCACTCACTTATCCATTTTACACTAATAATATCCCCAAGGACTAATGTAATTATATTACAATACTGGAAGAAAGGGCTATCTTGAGTTAATACTATATATAGAAGATTTATAGTATTATTGCCTGGATTATTCCATATTGAAATTGTTGAAAACATACATAGACACTTCTAAATTCACATTCATAAAGCTTATAATAGGAAACCAATTTGATATTCTCAACATTTGTACTACAATGTACCTATGATATAATACCTGATAGGGCATCAAAAACTAGTATGTTCAATAAGAAAAATCCAATCATCAAGTTTTTTACAAAGATTATGTATCTGGTCTGGTATAACATAATTAGTATACAGGGTATTCATTCTGAAACTTACAAACCCTATTATCTAGGAGTTGAAAATTTTCAGAAAAAACCCTGAAACACATAAACTATTATTTGAAGGGGGATGAGTTTTTATGCAAAATTTACCTCCCCCCTTTCAACCCCCCAGCCTCCAGAGCCACCCTCTAGAAAATCCTAAATGAGGGGGTCAAGTGATACATCATTTTGGAGGGTTTTTAATTCCATACATTTTCGTACTAAATTTCTCGTAAATTTCAATCCCTAAGTTTAACTGTTTTGTAAATATTGACAGTTAAAAATTGACTTTTTAGCTACTTTGACAGGCTGTTAAACCTAAACAGTTAATTTAGGAGGAAAACTGATCTTACATTCTTGTCTTAGATTTTTATAAACTATCATTTGACAGCAACTTCAAATTTAATCCATGATCGAAAATTTCAGTTAAAAATTTAATCTCTGGTTAAATTCAAAGTTGGTGTCAAATGATAGTTTATGGAAATCTAAGATAAGAATGTAAGATTGGTTTGCCTCAAAAATTAACCGTTTAGGTTTTACAGCCTGTCAAAGTAGCAAAAAAGTCAATTTTTAACTGTCAATATTTCCAAAATAGTTGAAATTAATTGAAAAGTTTAGTACCAAAATGTATGAAATTAAAAACCCTCCAAAATGATGATCACTTGACTACTCTTCCCATTCAAGATTTTCTAGGGGGTGGCTCTGGAGGCTGGTGGGTTAAAACAGGGGAGGTGAATTTTGCATAAAAACTTGTGCCCCCTCAAATTATAGTTGACGTATTTCAGGAATTTTTTCGAAAATTTTTCAACTCCAAGATAATAGGAGTGGTAAATTTTGAAATGAACACCCTGTATATGCAATCATATTAAAAGCCAAAACTAAAAAAATTGGAGAATACCGAGGAGAATACATACAGTAGAACCCCGATTATCCAAATCGCAAGTATCCGACCTCTGGATTAACTAAGCCAACCCAAAGATCCAAAGACCCTTATTATCTGGAGTACTTGTTTCTACTCCGTATTGACCAAGTTTCTGAAATATTTAAATGTCTTGGAATCCTCATGAAATTTCTTTGCAAATTATTTATAATTTAGACTGAAATATGTTGACAACGGCTCACTCAAATCTGATCAATATACACGGTGTCCACTTAGTGCGTGATGCAAGAAAAAAATAATGAAATTACAAAGTCGTTTGATACTCTAATAATATTTTTGAATATACAGACAGGGTGCTCCGTTTATGGGGTATGCGACATACCTTTGTTTTTTTTTTTCAACGAAACACCCTGTATGTGATTGCATTGGATTCTACGTAAAATTCTGAGCAGATTTCATGTAATATACTCTATACCTAAGTTCAACTGTTTTGGAAATATTGACAGTTGAAAATTGATTTTTTGCAACTTTGACAGGCTGCAAAACCTAAACGGTTAATTTTAGACAGAAACCGATTTTACATTCCTGTCAAAATTTTCATAAACTATCATTTATTTGACACCAATTTTGAATGGTTAAAAATTCCAGTTAAATTTAACCGGAGATTAAATTCAAAGTTGGTGTCAAATAATTAATTTATATCTAAGATAGGAATGTAAAATTGGTTTTCCTCTAAAATTACCCGTTTAGGTTTTACAGCCTGTCAAAGTTGCAAAAAGTCAATTTTCAACTGTCAATATGTCCAAAACAGTTGAACTTAGGTATAGGGTATATTAGAATAGAATTTTTATTTCCAAAATGTACAACATAGTATACAAAAAAAAGCTTGCAAAAGCTATATGGAAAATTTAAATCTAATTTTTATCATACAATAAAAATTATTAAATTGAGTTTGGCTTTACATAAAGTCGAGCATAAAGTAAGCAACAAGTTTACAGTAGGTACAGAGAAATGTAAAATACAAGTCAAATTGACAACACACAAACACTTTAAAAAAAAATCTAACAATAAGGAAATATACAGTTGGTAGTCAGTAATAAATATAAACATTTTGGCAGTAAGTAAAATAATCATTTCTAAACTAAAATGGTTAGGGGTTCATTAATGCAAAATTTAGAATGTATGGTTAAAAAATTCGTCTATATTATAAAAAGTGTGAGTATTACATATTACATGAAATCTGCTCAGAATTTTGCGTAGAATCCAAATATGCAATCACATACAGGGTGTTCCATTTAAAATACCAAAGTTCTGTCGCATACCTCATAAACGGAGCACCCTGTATATTCAAAAATATTTTTAACTAATGCATTTTAGGGCCGATACTTTTGCTCTCGATTAACGAATTTAATACGTTGTCAAAGTTTTGCATGGGCTAAGGTCTATAATTATGATGTGTTTAGAGCACATTCTAACACCTGATTATTTTTAACCGCTGTCAAATGAGAGCAAAAGTACTGGCACTTAGAGTATCAAACAACTTTGTGATTTAATTTTTTTTTCTTGCATCACCCTGTAAGGAGATATCGTCCGATATCGTACTATGTGGACACCCTGTATATATATTTGGAATTTATTAGAAAAGATCTTTCATTTTATCGCAAAATATACAGGGTGTTCCATTAAAAAAAGTCGAAGTTGTCTACATTTCTCCATTTTTCAATGCGATTTTGTTTTTTCTGATAACGTTAAAAGAAAATAGAGAAAAAGACTGTCAAGTTTTGTATTTTTTCTATCTTAAAGAGTAAAGGCTATAGGTATGGGTCCAAATATAATCAAATACCCTGAACAAACATATAGTCCGGGAGTTAACAACATATTTCATTGTACCATTTCCGCAAGCTTCATTCTTTTTGTATGTGTTATGCGTGTAGTATATGATAGTAATATGAACGTCTGCCGGCGCACCAACACGACAGGGGGTTACAGCAGGCAGTGCCGGCCCGAGCGTATTCTTAGGATGGAGCGAGATCCGACTTTGGCGCCCCTAATTCAAATGTGAATTGTACTCGAATGAATTTTGCCCAAAACCTATAATATGTCCCTATAATGAAAGTTGTGTGAAAAATGTATTTATTCATTATATTTACTTTTCAAAGAAATCAGTAATCACCCCTTTAACAATAAGGTAGGAAGCTATCTTTTTTATCAACATTTGTTTCTCATTCTTTGATGAGATCAATCAATAATCAACTTTGGTAATAATTATTAATTAACACTATTAAGAATATTAAAACCAATATCCTATGTATATACAGGTCTCCACTATCCCAGAAGGCTAGTTTCTTTGTACAACTTGAGCTGTGCCTAGAGCACCTAACCAGGATCTTTCCTTATAGTCGTACTATTATAACTGGTGATTTTAATATTAATTTATTCCAGGATAACTCAGATAAGTTTCAACTTCTAGACATTTTAAATTCTTTCAATATTATTCCAGTGTTTAATGTACCTACTCGTGTAGGCAGAAACTCATCCACTGCCATTGATTATATATGTACAAATATAAACTCCCTTCTACTAGATAAAAAAGTTTCTGAGAATGGCCTATCTGACCATACCTTTCAACTAATTAGTCTTCACGTTATCTCGAATGCAACTCCTACCACCACCCTAAAAAGAGCTTTTTCGGAAAGAAACAAGGCATATTTTAGACAATTATTAAATGTACACTCTTGGGATGTTTTGGTTGAGGGTAATGGTAATGTCAATGACAGCATGATTTATTTTACTAATACCTTGCAAAGTTACTTTAACATTTGTTTCCCTCTAGTAAAAATGAAAGTAACAAACTATAACACCAATAAACAATGGCTCTCATTAGGTATACGTACTTCCTCAAAAAATCTGAAAAAACTTTTTTATAAACAACTAAAAGGAGAACTCTCTCCAGAATTTTACAAACAGTATAAAAATATTTACAGAAGAACTTTAAAGCTAGCTAAACGTATGTATTATGATAACAAGTTGTCCTTATCCACAAACAAATCAAAAACCGTCTGGGACATTATAAATTCTACAACAAAAAGTCAGAAGAAAGTTGAAATTGAAAGTATTATCTGTAATGATATTGAATACAAAAATCCTAGTCAAATTGCAAACCTCTTTAATTCCTTTTTCATTAATATACCCTTGAAAATCCAAGAAAATCAGAATATAAATAGAATACCCCAGCACAATGTTGTATCTAGGATTGAGAGTACCATTTTCTTACACGATGTTTCAGAGACTGAAATGATGCAAGCAATTAATAATTTAAAAAATACAAACTCAACCGGCCCTGATGAATTCTCATCATCTTTAATTAAAAGCTGTAAAGATCAACTATGTAAACCCCTTTGCTCTCTTCTAAACTTGTGTTTTTCAGAGGCAACATTTCCAGACTGTTTGAAAGTATCTAAAGTTATCTGCTTGCATAAAAAAGATAATACAAATGATATGGGAAACTATCGCCCTATATCGCTTTTATCAACATTCTCAAAAATATTTGAAAAAATTATATCTAAACGCATTTTAAACTTTTTAAATTCAAATAATCTAATATCAAATACCCAGCATGGTTTCCGCGACAAAAGATCGACTATTTCTGCACTATGTTATATTTTAGATAATGTCTATAAAAATCTAGACAAAAGCAAGAAAGTTATGGCACTATTTGTGGACTTAACTAAAGCTTTTGACTGTGTGGACCACGGCCTGCTTTTGCAAAAACTTCAATCCTACGGAATTCGTGGTAACTGTTACTCATTATTAAAATCATATCTCTGTAATCGTAAACAATATGTGCAATGTAATGGAGCTATGTCTGACCAGTTAAATGTTGAGGTTGGTGTACCACAGGGTAGTGTTCTTGGTCCCCTCCTATTTCTCATGTACGTGAATGATATATCGGATATCTTAACAACTTTGCATTGTGAATTTGCTGATGATATTACACTTTTATCTTCTGATCTCAATGAACAAATTATGAAAAAGGGTTTGACAGATAACCTGCATTTTTTATCTAATTATTTTTGTAATAATAAACTGGTGCTTAACCAGGCAAAGACTTACACAATGCAATTTCATCCTTATGAGGCAAATTACAATAAAAGTCAATACATTCTCTTGAATGGCAGATCAATAAGGCAGGTTAATACTGTGAAACTTTTGGGTATCCATGTTGACATGTCATTAAACTGGAGAGAGCAGATAAATTATGTATGCAATAAGTGTGCAAAGAGTTGTTTTGCTTTATATCGTCTGTCTCAAATAACAAGTAGAAGCACTGTAAGAATGTTTTATTTTTCAATTATTGAATCATGTATTAGATATGGGATTGTGCTTTGGGGTGCAACCTCTGCTTCACAGAGAGTCTTTATAATGCAAAAAAGGGCTATTCAATTAATGTATAATATGAAGTTTAGGGAATCTTGTAGACAAAAATTTATTTCTGAAAAAATCATGACTATGCCTTGTTTATACATTTTCGAAATCTTGAAATTTGTAAGGGATAACTCAAATGCTTTTAAAGCTCTAAATCTGCATCATGATTACACAACTAGATTTGGACTTGATTATCAATATGACGTTCATCGTCTTGAGCTTTACAAAGCAAATCCTTACTACATAGGGGCTATTTTGTATAACAAGATACCTATTAGCAAACGTCAATTAAATCAGAATGAGTTCTTATGTTTTATTAAAAATATTTTATTGGAAAATGCATTCTATACAGTGGAGGAGTTTCTAAACTTTACGCAGTGGAAGATATGAAAGAATACTTCATAAAAATTGTAATAGGTATATTATTTGATTATTCTTATGCTTATTGTTATAAATAGGTATTTAATTATTTATAATGTTACGTTATTGATTAGTATGTAATGCAAATTTTATCTGTAAATATTTTCCTATATCCTGTATGTGATCCTTGGAAATAAACATCTATCTATCTATCTATCTATCTATCTATAAATATAAAAATCGAACAAACAAAATACAAAATTTTAAGTAAATCGTTGTTTGTGCACTTTTGTATTTGCAAATTTGCATGATCTACTCATATGACAATGTCTGAGCTATATCATTTCCAATGGACAGCAGGACCAGATCAGAAGTGCGATTTTCGAGTACAATTCGTACAGGAAATTTGACTGCTCCCCATTTAATTTACATTGCTGTCAGTCAGATTTCGTGTACGAAATGTACTTGAATGGTTTCGAAAATCGCACCCCAGAAGATTGTCTTCTGCTAGAGTTGACTCCTAAGGTACGTTTTAATTAACCTGAGTTTGCTAAAGCTCCGTTCACCTTTCGCCGCCCTTACAGGAATGGTTACAAAAAAAGGAGAGCTGTCCAGATATTAGGGAACTTATCTTGCCAATTATTCAATGCTAAGATCTGAAGGACTGCTTTTGGGGTGACCTCTATCACTATCTAAAAACTTCTCCAAACACATTATTTTTCTTTAAGGGCTGGTTTATTCCTCGGCTTATTCACTTTTTGATAAACTGTCAAATAATGCAATCTGACGGATAAAAAGGCAATCTGCAAACCCCGGCCAGTTATTTTTCGACCAATAGGTTTATAGATTCGTCAATTTATCTTGCAGACAGTCACCAGAAAATTTATTTGGAAATGAAGAAACCGGGCCTTAACGTTCTATGGGATTCACATACCAACACCAACCACACGCTTTCTCGCAAGCAGAATAGCAGGATATCGAAAAGCGAAGATAGTATTCAAAGCAGAAATGTATTTTTTTTTTATCATCAACGATTTGGAGGCGCCCCCTGAGGTCTGGCGCCTGGAGCGCTCGCTCCGTTTGCCTTATGGTAGGGCCGGCCCTGACAGCAGGGTTACAATTACAGCAAAAAATGAAAGAAAAAAACTTAAAGCCGCATAAGCGAAACTTATTGTACATATTGGTATAAACATAGAAAGCTCAGAAAATATGGTCTGCTACCTAAATTCCACAACAAAAGTCGTCTGCCACCCAGACAAGTAAGCGCAAAATAAAATTAAAAAAAAAATATACTCGCAAGGCTGAAATTAATTAAAATACTTCTTTTTATGGAAACAAACACAAACATAATAGTCTGCCACGAATAAGATACAACGAAGATCGTCTGCCAAGCCTATGAAGTTGGGTTCGGCATGCAGTGCCCGAGCACCACCGCTAGGAAGCTGCATTTTTCTCTTATTCCTAATTATTTAATTTTTTTTTGTAAGGCTAACCAAAATGAATTGTGAAAAGGTCAAGTCTAATGTTCTAGAGTTCTTAATGATATTATAGAAGGATTCATCGCGTACAGTCAAAATTGAAATGAAAATTTTCACTTATTATATTTATTTTCTCTTTTTGACACTTGTCAAACTCACTGTAAAAATAAATAATTTCAGCCTTGCCAGTATAGTTTTTATCATACGTACAATAAGTTTCGTTTATGCGGCTATAAGTTTTTTTCGTTAATTGTTTGCTGTAATTGTAACCCTCCTGTGACCCCCTGTCGTGTTGGTGCGCCGGCAGACGTTCATATTACTATCATATACTACACGCATAACATATACAAAAAGAATGAAGCTTGCGGAAATGGTACAATGAAATATGTCGTTAATTCCCAGACTAATATTTCTATTTAAAATTTTCGGGGCAGACGAAGAATCTCATTGGCTTGTACGAGTGGTTTCCCTATTTATGTTTTTGGACTCTCCACTTTTTTAGCATGTAAATTTCCCTAAATCCGGATTATCCAAGTTTTCAGTTATCCGAAGAGGGTGCCTTTTATGTTACCTTAGATAAACGGGTTCTATTGTACTGTACCTACTTGATGAAGATGTAAATCCATTGGGTTTCTTGGTTGGTTGGTAATGATCCTAGTTGAGGAAGAACTAGTTTTTCCAGACTTAAAATCAGTGGCACCAAAGGCTTATTATTATACAAAATAATGAAAATTCAATAGGTCCCAAGATAAATACTCAAATTTTGTCAATTTTGGTCACTGCTAGTGCTAGTAAAGTATTTTTATTTTGACTTGAAACACTGCATTATACGAGTTTTCCTGTACAAAATATAAGCAGCGACGAAATATGGCTACAGTAGCCCAAAATAATAATATAGGTCGGCAGGGCCTATAGGTTCAATCACTGGGGTGGGCTACTTACGTCTTCCCGGGAACTATCTAGATAAACCTACTGACTAGACTATGCGATTTCTATAACCCATTGACTATAACCAGAGTCATCCCAAGCTATTCATTATTTGCTGTTTTATTCCACGTATTATTTAGTCGTGTTGTTTGAGATTGATTATTACTATTTGAAAAAATAAAAACTATGTGATGCCCATCTCCTTTATTTGTTTGATGTATGTCGACTAGATGTTTTTTTAGTCTTTCAAGTCGGATTAAAAGTACTATACCATTATTAACAACCGTAAAATGAACCCTATTTTTAAAGTATGACTTGAGGAGGCTTTACGACACACAGTACTACATTTTTTGTACTTTCTCCAGTCAGTGTATTGATAAAGGTCTTGTTTAATACTCTTAAAGCTACCATTTTAGGAGACTTGGAATTGGTGAGGAAGTGGTGTTTTTTTCTCAGGAACTATAAGTCCAAATGAGTTGAAATTTTGCAGGATTTGTAGTCCTTCACTGAGATACGAATCGCTGAAAATTTCAGCTTTCTATCTATGATAGAAAAAAGTTATGATTATTCCGCCGAAATGGTCAAATTTCATTTTTATGTGTGGACATTTCGACTTTAGATGATCACTTGGGGCCCCTTGCTCTTTTAAGTGCTTGCACCCTTGGGTCAAACCCTTTGGACGCTCATTTGATAGATACTGTAACAGTGAATACATTTTTGGGTTTTATTTCAGTTGATTAATTATCGTTAATACATATATCATATATCATATATATTATTGTTAATTGTTATTTTACCATGAAATGTATGTGCATTTGTAAAGAGAACATCCCATATATTATTAAAAATTATACAGGGTCTTCCTAAATATCATGTATAAACGGAAGGGCATGATTCTTTGGTTTATTTTATGAATAAACGTTTTGTTTTTTGTTACCGATCTACAGGGTGTTGAAATTTTAATGTATTCATATCGAAAATGAGCAAGAATATAGCGGCGAGGGAGTGGCTCATTTCTAGATTCCTAATGAAAATGAGCAAGAATACGGCGGCGGGACCTCTATTGTCGCCACTGTAGGTAGAAAAGGTTTATTGAGTCACTGTAGTTTCATCTAGCTAATTAATAATAATAATAATAATAATAATAATATTTATTATCTCCAGAAAAATTACATTCCAAACAGTTAACTAAGATAAATGTGGGAAATAATAGGCCATATTTGCAGCATCCCACGCAAGCATGAGTGCTGTTGAGGCCCCAAAAAATTGCTTAAAATAAAATATAAAGAAAGGCTTATCTAAGATCTATGAATATGAAAATCAAGTAACATACTTGATACTTAAACTGTAAGACGAAAAAAGAGAAGAAGGAGGTGGAAAAATAGAGAAAAGAAGGAAAGAAAAGAAAAAGAAAAAGAGGGCACATGGTAGAGAATAATATATATATATCTATGTACTAGAGCGGAGAATAATATTAAAGCAGATAGGAATTTCATGATGTACCCAATTATTTATGTGCAGGAAATTAATTACAGAGGTTTGTTTTTTTTTTTTTTTTGATAAGGGTCGGGGTGAGTTACTAAGCGCGCGGTGGTCCATATCTCCTATACTAACGGAGATCGAAGAAAAAACTAAATACAAAACTTGTAGATAAACATGAGTACTACATTCCTAAATTATTTTCCAGTATACAGGGTGGCCCAATAACTAGTAGTGACACAAAGTTATGTTTTTTTAAATGACTCTCCCAGAAACAATAATAAACAAGTTGGTGAAATATTTTTTTGCAATATGGGCATGTGTAGCACTTTGGAAAAGAAAAAAATTTGGCAGCATTGCGAAATGAAGGATGTGGAAAGGCGTGATTCAGAGGGATGATTCTATTGGTTAGAGTCTGAACGACAGCACCAGTGGCGTGGTTATTAGTGAAACTCAAGAATTTTTTTCCTAATAATTTTTTGGATTATTTCCTTGGTGTTTTCGGTGCTAAAATCTGTTTTTTTTTAAAGATAAAAGTCAAAATGACATTATGTTGGCAATACAATGTAAAATTGTCAATGGTTTCAAATTTTGTATGTAGAAAAGGCTTGTGCTGCCAACATAGTTACTAAATTTTTGACTTGAGGAATTATCTTTAAAAAAAAACAGACTTTACTGAACCCAAAGACATGGTTGTCATCAGGCGCTGTCAGTTGAGGTGTCAGTGAATATTCTTAGGTTACGCCCCACATAAAGAAAAAACTAAAAAAATATTGAAATTTCAACATCCTGTAGATCGGTAATGAAGCGTTGGCAGACCTATGTTTATTAGGAATTTTAATCATAAAATAAACCAAAGAATTACCCCCTTCTGTTTCTACATGATATACATGATCACCCTGTATAAATAAATAATTGAGTCTATTTTTTAATGATTTTCTGAAAAGTTTCAATTTTATTAAGTAGGTATTCCTTTTCTAGTGATATGTGTCAATTTTTCAAACAGTTGTACGAGTGTTTTTTTTTTTCTTTTTCAGAATGAGATGATGCACATTGAGTCATGGCAGAATTTTTGCCGCTATGCGATCTCCTATTCAACGTAGTATCGCTAGCCGCATACTTCTGCGATCTGGTCTTCGATTTGCTGGTAGTCTACGCCTTGTACCAACGAGGCCTCACCGCTCTACTAGTTCAGTGCCTTTGCGCCATAATCCTCACAATGCTAGTCTCACAGATATTATCCATAAAATGGTACCTAGCCAAAAAGCCCGCCAATTTAATTCGGTTAGTTGTCGTTGCGTTACATTTGTTCCAAATGGGCGTATTGTGGCGATACGCTCGACTCTTAGTACCTGTTCATTTGCCTAGTGTTAAACAAGAAGTGAGAGATCTTTGTATATTAAGGCTGGTCCATGGGTTTTTACAGGCGGCACCCATGTTACTTTTGCAACTTAGTTTATTAGCAGGTAATAGTAATTTTTATAAAACAATTACTGTTGTTTATGAAAATTATATTTTTTTTTAGATTCTACAAATAGTCACGGAGTCCCTAGTGATTTGGTAACAGTTTCAGCCTCGCTATCGCTATTTTCAGTATGTTGGTCGCTAGCTTCGTTTAGTAAACATGTACAAAGTGTTGATAGATTAGTATTAACATGGCTAGGTGTTGTTTCGCAACTTTTGTGGCGAGCTGGCACTGTTACCTCAAGAGCCCTGGCTTTATCAGCTTATGCTGCAACTTACCATTCTTGGATATTTTTAGTAAGTCAATATAACAAATTAACACAAATAGGCAATCTATACTGAGTTTATAATAAGTATTATCCTTTTATTGGAGGCTGATTAAGGGCTGCAGGGGGATTAGAGAATAGATTATTTTCAACTGCAAGTTTGTTTGTATGAAGTGCAAATATCATTTGATGTTTGATGCCACTTTAATACAGTGAAAAGGAAATAATGTAAATCACGAGAATGCATAGCATTTTAGTTTGGGGAATATTTTTATATACTTGAGAGGCAACTATTTCCGTTCATGGATTCACCTTTTTGTGTTGATTTGCCCACAGCTATATTTTTCAATACTTTTTACTACATATTTTTTTTTTTAGGTTTTAGCCTTGCATTGGTCCTGCATGTTTCTATGGCTATTAAGTCCAAGAAGTCCCTTTCATGGTCAACGAGGACGTAAATTAGGAGTGTGTGCAATGGTTGCAGCTATTTATGTGCTGGCATATATTAATTTACAAGGGAAACCTCACGGAAGAACTATGATTATATTTTATGTGGTGATGTTGCTGGAAAATTGCCTTCTGGTCAGTGCCTGGCTGGCAGCCACTTGGAATTATCGACCGGAAAGATGGGAGACAGTTCCAATTTTAACAGTCGGCCTATTCTTTATTGGCTTAGCATTCATGCTTCTCTACTATCGTTATTTTCACATTAGAAGGCTTATAGAAAAACCAGCAGCCCCTTCAGCGACTCCAGGGGGTGGAGTGTTCAATTGTCGCTTTGGAGGCTGCACTGGGCCTAATTCAGCCTCTGCATTGTACAGAAAAAAGAAGAAACCTACTACATTTATACCGCCTCCTTCTAATGCTAATGGAACTGCTGCCCCTTTGGGGCCAGTGTCGGTACCTTTTTGGCGAAGGCCTTTACCTTCGAGTAGTGAAAATGAAGGAAGTAGTGTTGGGTCTAGGGTGAATATTCATCAAAAACTACAAGAAAAGAAGCAAAAACAGTTGGCTGAGTTGAAGATAATTGAAGAAGAAATCAAACAAGGTGAGAAACAATTATGTAATTTTTTTAAAGAATTTCCTCTGTAAAGATTGATAAGTTATTTCTTAGGGCCAATTTATTCACCTTCTGATAAACTGTCAGGTATGCAATCTGATGGATAAAAACGCAATCTGTAATCCTATTAGTAAACTAGTTATCCGCCAACCAGTAGAATTATAGAACGGTGAATTTATCTTGCAAATACTTATCAGCAAGTTTATTTGAAGATGAATAAACCGGGCCTCAGTCTATAAGTTCGAATCAAAAGATAAATTAAAAAATCTTATGAATCCGTTCTCTAATACATTTCTCAATCTTTGCCAAAGTCTGATACGTTTCCACCATATCCTACAATCCTGAATTTTGGTATTCTATTAAAAGAATATCTGATTTAAAATCTCTACATCCTAAGCAATAGTATCTTATCACTCGTTCTAGAACCTAAATTTCCGTAGATGTTAATTCAACATGGACTTTTCAGAAACATGTTCTGCAACCATCACTATCATAAGATTTCACTTTTCAGAAAAACTTCGCACTCTATTTTGATATAAACTCTTCAAAATACCTATAGTTCTACACAAAGTTCCATTAAAACTGTAATTTGGGTTACATTACATTTTAGTAAAGCAAATCAAGTAACACATTTTTTCTGATCATTTATCTTGGTATTTCATTAATTTGATTAATTTTTATAAAAGTAACTTACAAATACACAGCTCAAGTATCAAGTCTTGTGCATACTTACGCATATTCTTTCTTTACAGGTAAACTTGTTGGTCCAGAGGGCGCTGACTTCGACAATCGCCAACCAATCCCGAGAGCCAAAAAACATGTAGAACCTCAACTCTTGAGTTTAGCTTCTCTGAATAATCTAGCCAGCTATGGGGTGAACTTGAACAGAAGACCGCCCCCGAGAGCTCCAAGAAATCGCACGCCAGAACTTCTGCTGACACCTCGTTACTTGTACTGCGATTGTGTAAGTGGCTCTGGTGGAGCTATTATCAACGGTCCAGCAGCGCCTGAAGCTGCTGAGCTGGTTGGCGGTAATAATGGGGTGTCGCATCATTCAGTCGGTTCCGATTTGGAGAGTCAGGTGTCGCTGCCTAGGTCTTATACTTTGCCTAGAGAGTTCAAGTATTATAGGAGGTAAGGGATAACTTTATTTTTGACTTAAACATTTTTTGTGTGCTTAATGGACTTCAAATAATTTCAAATTATACCACATTGACCTTTTTCCTCTAAGTCTGGCTTCTATGAAATTTAATTTAAACACCGTTGAAAAACATTCTACATCTTTATGGAAGTCTTAAGACCTGTCATCAGTCATTTATAATTTGAATCATGGCTTATCAAACTTTAACATGGTAGCAGAGCGTTAAAAGAGGCAAGAAAACTTAAGAATATCAAGGGTACGAAAAAGTAGTAATTGAACTTTGAAGGATGGATCCCAGCAAAGTTCATGTAAGATTACTGGAAGGTAAAGCTAATTGGACCACATGGAAGTACAAAATGAACATTCTTCTAAGAGGTATTTCAAATGCAGTTGATATTTTGGAAGGAAAGTTGGTGCTACCAGTTTTGAAAGAAAATGCGTTGGCAGTTGAAATTGCTGCGCATGAGGCAAGCCTGGTGAGTTTCAATACTGCAGATTGTAATGCACTTCTTGCTCTTACGATAAATCTGACACAAGATACCTTATGAGGTTTTCTACAGCAAGAGAAGTGTGGGTTGAATTGAATAGGCTCTTTGATAGCAATGTTGTGGACAAAACCTATGATGTTTGCTTAGAATTCTTTAACTATAAGAAGAAAGTTGAAGATGATATGGCAACGCACACGTCTAAGCTCAAGAACCTGTGGAATGAGCTGCAAAAGGGGTTATCAAAAGACAAAATCATTACAAATAAAACATGTAATTGTGAGTTACCTGAGTTGCTGTTAGTCTGTAAGATTTTAGAAACTCTACCCCAAGACTGCTTCTCCTTCAAGTCAAGCTGGATGTTTTTTTTTTTTTATTTATTAAATAACAAATTACGATTTTCATCTAATCTAAGTCACAAGTTAAACTATGCATTTTGTTATTTGCTCCTGAACAGCTAAACGCTGGTAACGGAGCAAGATATAATTTGATTCAGACTACACAATATTCAGACTAACAGACTAAACACACCAATGTTAATGTCGAAATCTGAAAGGACTATAGACAATGAGGAATTTTCAGTTTTTTTTTTATTCTCTTTTTTACCGTTCCTTGACTTCATAACCAATTTGAGAGCGTTTTCGCGCCCTTTGTTATATTCAATATTTCAATAATCAATTATTTATTAGTGGTTCAGTATAAAGAGGATTTGAATATGGAAATATACTTCTAGAGTA
This sequence comes from Ceutorhynchus assimilis, assembly GCA_917834065.1. Classification (NCBI taxonomy): domain Eukaryota; kingdom Metazoa; phylum Arthropoda; class Insecta; order Coleoptera; family Curculionidae; genus Ceutorhynchus; species Ceutorhynchus assimilis. The sequence goes on along the minus strand of OU892278.1, from coordinate 41,843,548 downwards.
TTTTGCTTCACTTTAAATACATTTTGCATCAAAATGAAATTTTATGCAACTTCCTCATTTAACAAATCATAAGATGGTAGACCTCCAAAACCAGAAAGGTCAAATTTAAGAAAAAATAACAACACAGAAAAATAAGGATACAAACATGATGTTAGTTGCAGACCTCCAAAACCAGAAAGCTCAAATTCAAGAAATAACAGAACACAGAAAAATAAGGATACAAACATGATGTTAGTTGCTTTAACAAGTAGTTAGTGTCTTATGTGAGGAGAATAGCTGGTTTGTGGATAATGAAGCTAGAAGTCATATTACAAATCGAGGTGATATCTTGAAACATTTTAATATTTTCAAGGTACACACACCATAACGACAGCGAATGGAGAAACGGTTAGAACAGTTGGAAAGGAAAGTTCAAGACAGAGATGTTTTGACGTTATCAGACGTATGGTACAGTCCTCTGAATAAAAAGAATTTATTTTCGTTTTTATATGCTACATCAAAGTTTACTTCAAGCACTAAGAAATGCAGTTTTATAGTTGGTGGTAAATCCATACTGACATGTACAAACTAGCATTGCAGATCATAAAGCCAAAGGAAACTGCTCAAATCAACATAGCTTCAAATGATAACTTATTGCAAGTATACAAGTGATTTTTAACTACTGCGTAGTGATATACTCGACGTGTCGTACTATTTAGTGTAATCAGTTGGTTTGTAAAAACCGCAATACATTGGAATTTTACTTTTTAAATTTCCTCTTAGCCCCGCCCCTACGTGAAAATAAAAGTTCGTGACATAGTTAGTTTTTCCAATCTGGCAACACATCACGGTTTTGAGAACGCACAATTTGCACTGACAGCGGCTTGAATACTATTGGTCTCCGCTGTGGCGCTAAATTCAAATTACAGTTTGTTTCTCCCTGACCAATTCTAAAGACACTATGCTGGAAAATAATTTAGTATCCCACTATACCATCACCATTTAGCCTATAGAATAATGTCGAGTAGTTTTTTTACTGATTTTCATACATAGTATACTACCCCATTATAACATGAACGTTTTGGTCAACAAAATAAACGACACATCAGAGATATTTTGTGTCGTGAGTTTGACCTCAAAGTGACCTTAGACAGCGATATATGTGAGGGTTGTATTTATGGTAAAATGCACAGGAAAAAGTTTGGAACGAGAGAAAGAGCAAAGGTACCAGGAGAACTCTTACACACAGATATTTGTGGGCCTTTTGAGAAATCCATAAGTGGCTAGATACTTCGTGTTCTTCAAGGATGATTTCAGTCGTTATCGTTATGTTTACTTTCTGAAAGAAAAATCTGAAGTTGTGGAAAAACTGACAATTAGGTTAACTGAAGTAAAAACAGTAGGACATACAGTAGAAGAGCTACTCTCGGTTAATTGAGGAGAATTTGATAATGGTCAAGACTCAAGTAAGAAAAATTCTACAAGAAAGTTGAATCAAACAGAGACTCGTAATGCCTTACACACCAGAGCAAAACGGTTGTGCAGAGCGAGATAATCGTACTATTATTGAAACTGGTAGATCCATCATGCATACTAATGAAGATATTTCACAACTTTTTTGGGCTGAAATAATATATACATCGGCGTACATTTTGAATAGGACTGGTAATTCTAGTATCGAAGGAAAATCGCCATTCGAACTGTGGTATGAGAAAAAGCCTTCTTTAAAACACATGAGAATTATTGGAATATCCTGTTATGCCCATGTACCAAAGTCAGGAAGAAAGAAAATTGATAAAAAGGCAATGAAAGGATTTGGTGTGAAGAATCTGAGAAACTAGTCAGATCGAGAGATGTGATATTCGACGAAAAACTCATAACTTCAATGTTGCCATTGTTGGAAGACCCTGTTGGAACTTCTCAGTAAAACAATTGTATGATTGTCAGAAGCAGGGAAGGTACTCCAGAACAAGAAACTAAAGAAAACAATGGACAAAACGGCGAAGAAGATGATAGTTTGGAGAATCACAATCTGACACTCATTCTGACATCTTAGTAGGTTTGAAGATTTCGCTATGATGGTTGCTGCAGACATTATGGAAATAAATGAGCTAATAACGTACCGAGAAGCTATTTTTTTTTTTTTATTTACAAACACCGCTGGAGCAGTAATGAAATGAGAGTACTTGTTACTAGCCTACAAATCCCACACTAAGCAAAACCTAAAACTACGTAAACACTAAACTAATCTAAAAACAACAGCATCAGACTTTTAATTAAGCAGTAAACATATTTCCTTAGGAGAGAAGCCTCCAGATTTGAACTTCAATTAATTTCTCGTAAATAATTTTTTTATATCCTTAACACTACAATTAAAAAAATCTATATTATTGTTCTTGATTAAAATGTTGCACTGGCCCTGCATGTGACTTATAGGAGAAGTACTAGAAGGGTTAGCAGAAAATAGGACCCTCTTGTTATGTCTTAAATTAATCTTTGGCAAGTGGCACTGTATAAAGTTAATTAAATCACATGTTTTGTATTTGATATTATTTAAGATATACAGAAATAGAATATTATGCATATTCCTCCTCTGTTGTAAAGATTCCATATTGAAAATGTCTAGCAAGTTACTGGTAGACACTAGGTAGGGATATATTCCATACTTCTTAAAATATAAATGTCTAAGAAATCTTTTTTGCACTTTCTCGATAAGATTGATGTTAATTTCAGCCTCCGGCGCCCATATCATTGATGTATACTCAAGATTTGGTCTGACTAAGGCATTATATAATCTTGTTGTATTTATGCTAAAATGCTTAGAGTTTCTGATCACAAATCCGAGCATTTTGTATGCCTTGTTAACAATATTATTGTAATGCTCATAAAACTTCATAATATCATCCTGCTGGTGCACCCCAGGACTTTACATTTGGTTTTCCTGATTAAAGTCTGATTATTTATTGTATAACAATTTTCGATAAAGTTAATTTTACGTTTTAGAGACATAACACCACACTTCTCTATATTCAATATCATATTGTGATCCCTGAACCATTTCACAACTGAGTCAAGGTCCTCCTGTAAATGCTGACAATCATCAAGAGCACATACAATTTTAAAAAGCTTAAAGTCATCTGCAAAAATTAAGCAGGATGAGTGTGTCAGACAGCCTGGTAGTGAGTCTACAAAAATACAAAAAATAAGGGGCCCCAATTACTTCCTTGAGCGACACCAAAAGTTGCCTGAAACCAATCCGAAAGGCATGTACCAACAGTAGACACGCCTGGCAGGAAACCATGTTGTTCTGGAGCAAATCTATTCTCAAAACTTTTGGTTAAGATTCTCTAGAAGTTGCTCATATACATTCAATTTTACCGAGAATTTTACCCTTGGTGGTGAAGTCTGTTTTTTTTGTTGAAGATAATTCCCCAAGTCAAAAATTTAGTAACTATGTTGGCAACACAAGCCTTTTCCACGTAAAAAAAATTGAAAGCATTGCCAATTTTACATTGCATTGCCAACATAATGTCATTTTGACTTTTATCTTAAAAAAAAAATAGATTTTATATAGACCTCGATATAGACACATGAAATATGAAACAAACATTTTTTAAATCTTAACCTAAGTAACAAGCACTCATATCTATATCACAGTCCAATTCGACTTCCTCTAAAATCAGATTCTTTTTTGCTGCTACCATCACTCCGCCTCCCAAGGCCTTACAATTGACTCTATCCTTGCGAAATACTTTGTAGCGGTCATCAATTAGTTCTCCATTTTTAAATCCATCAGTAAGCCATGTTTCAGTCAGCAGAATGATATCATAGTCCTCACTGAGAACATTAGTATTAAAGTTATGCGTTTTAGTCCGTAGACCACGAACATTTTGATAAAACAAGTTCAAGGCGTGAGACTTCATAATACCGGAATTAAGTTGCTGTTTATTGAAATCAGCATTCTGTTGTTGATTTGATGTCCTCATGTTGAGGTTATGATGATGTTTTGAATTATCCTTTGAATATAAAACTACAGGAAGGAGTGTTTTCTATCTGTCACTACAGACAAAAAAGGGACGGAAACGGCCATATTGAGCCTCCAAGTATGACTCATCATTTGTTTTGGTGGTTCGCTGTGTCCTCATTCTAGTGGATGTTTAATGGATTTTAGCGGTTTTAACTGGGATTAGTGCGAAAAGAGTAAGTCATAATATTGACAATCATATTTAAATAAATATACGCCACTGCCAAACTGGAAACACTAGTCGGCCATATGCAACCTCCACATATTTTGGTCGCGCAGATTTGATGTTAGGCTCCTTCCTGTTGTTTTATGTTCAAAGGATTTATCCGTCAATTGGACATGGCTCGAACTGGGGGGATTGTTAGTATAACTGTTTGCCACACTGCTTATGGGTGCCGCCCGCGACCAGTTGGAATTTGGTTCCTTCAGTGTTGTTGCGTTGGCTTCACTGTTTGACCTATTCGTTGGCTGACTTGGAAGTGGCTTCCGTGGCTTCACATAAGCTGCTTAACTTTTGTTTCCAACGTTGCCGGATTCTATGGTCGACAAGTTGGATATTTTTTCTTTCAATAATTGAATATTTTCTAATAAAATTGATTCTTTATCCCTTAATTCCGAAATAATTTCTTCCTTACTCTTGAGTACTTCATCTTTTGCATCTAGAAGCATTTCGATGTTTTTGATTTATTTTCTTTCATCTGATATAACCTTACTCTCTTCCCCATAGCATTTCACTTGATTATTCTTCCCAATGACTATCAATGCAGCCACTCTCAACGAACACGAAGGGTGGAGGACCGATTAACACGTAACACATCTCACAACAGTAGTAACGACATTACTTCTACAATATTTGCAACTTTTCGAAACATCACAATTCTCGACGTTTTCATCTTCGGCCATGTTGCCGACACATGTAGTTGTGATGTCATGTAATAGAGCAAATTAATGGAAAATGGCTATGGGAAAAGAAATGAAGTCTTTAGAGGAGAACTGTGTTTGGACTTTAGGAAAGCTACCCAATGGTAAGAAGGCTATACCAAATAAATGGGTGTACAAGTTAAAATATTGGTATGAACAATTGCAAACCCGTCAAAACTTCAATTGTTAAGGATAATTCTCCTTTAGAAGAAGCCGAAATATCAAATTTTTCATATAGAGAGGCTGTTGGAACACCTGATTCAGGATCAAGAACAGACATTTCATACGCAGTCAGTGAAGCGTCAAGAAATTTGGAAAATCCAACTCACAAAGAAGATGGATATTTTTGGATCTCCAGGCATATCTTTGGATCCCCATGAAAATCATTTGGATTTCCAAGGATCTCCGTATCTCCTCCAGACCTCCATATACATTAGTACCCATGGTACCAGTTGAAATGATGTACGCACGCAATCCCATTTTTCCGATTCTACACCACTGCAGCAGAGGTTCTTGGACCACCACATATTTCCACCAGATCTCCATTGGATCTACATATATCTCCATCGGATATTCATGTATCTCTAGGCATATCCATGGATTTCCACAGATCTCCATCCTGTAGAACAGAAAATTTCTATTTGTGAAGATCTCTGTAACTCCATGGATTTCCACAGATCTTCACGGATCTCCATGAGATCTCTATCCCGTAGGACAGAGGATTTCCCCAGTGACTACCCCCTCGGGCTAAGCTTCCTTGAACAACTACACCTTTTCCATAAGTATTTCAGAATGTATCACTTGTATTTCAGATTCATCAATTCTAGTTCAGAATGCGTCAATTGTATTTCAGTTGTGTAAGTTCAATTTCAGAAAGTGTTATTTGTATTTCAACTTTATCAGTTGTAGTTCAGAAAACATCATTTGTGTTTCAGATTCGTCAGGTGTATTTCAGAAAAAGTCACTTGTATTTCAGAAATCGTTATTTGTGTTTCAGATTATTTATTTGTAGATCAGAAATTATAAATTGTATTTCAGAATTCGTCAAATGTATTTCAGATATTATCAATGTAGTGTATTAAATAAAATTTATAATGAGTCAGCTACACCTATCTTGTGTTGATTTGGAAAAATCTGCGTAGATATCTGATGATTTCTGAACTATGTACATTTGACAATTTCTGAAATATAATTTACGTTTTCTGAACTACAATAAACTAATCTGAAATACAATTGACGCTTTCCGATATAAAATTAACTAATATGAAATACAACTGATATTTTCTGAAATAAAATAAACTAATCTGAAATACAATTGACTCTTTCCCAAATAAAATTAACTAATCTGAAATACAATTGACGCTTTCCGAAATACAACTTACTGATCTCAATTTCAATTGACGCTTTCTGAAATTAAACTGATGATCTCTGAAATACACATGGAGAAGGTGTAGTAAAGTGTTGTCACATTCTCAAATTCAAATTTCATTTACGCATATAGCATTTACAACAACTGTTTTATGTAGTTTGAATGCTATTCTTCTCAGAAAGGACCCCGCAATATTTAAATGGAAATTGGTTACCCGTGATATTTGGATGAAATTTAAATATGTTATTGGGAATGCCGTAAGCAACATTTTTTACCCTGGGCACAACCCTGTATATATGACAGGTGAGGCGTAGTTAGCTGTCAAATATTGGAATCTTATACCCAAAAGCAGAGTAACTATGGCAGATTTTGATGAACAAAAAATCTATTCCTACTAAGTCAGCCAAGTTAAGTTGAAAAATGTCAACCATTTTAACACCTGTCAAAATCCTGCCAAACGGCAGCACTCATCTTTTCCAGTTTTCAATATTTTATGTTTTCATTTGACATTTTTAACTTATATGTAAATTCTAAATTCAAAATTTGAAAAAAAAATGACAGAACTGTCAAAACCTGTCATTTGTTTTAGTAAAAAAAAATACTCTAATTTGGTCGTTTCTCGTCTTAAGTTAGTTTATTGGTGATAAAACATAGAACAAAGTTCATGCACGTCACATTTTGACAGCTGTTATTTTTTTTTTTCAATTTTTGAAATTAGAATTTACATACAGGGTGTCCCACAGTGGATGGCGTATTAGACGTTTATGGAGAACTAAAAAGCGGATAATTTGAAAATTTGGCAACCGGGATAAACGACCATGATGACTTTAAAAATATTTTTGACCATGCGGTGTTGCCGCTTCTACTCTAAACTAGTGGCAGCATCGCTAGTTTAAATAGAACACCCTATATCTGATTGCATATTTGGATTCTATGTAAAATTCTGAGCAGATTTCATGTGATATACCCTATACCTAAGTTCAACTGTTTTGGACATATTGACACTTGAAAATTGACTTTTTGCAACTTTGACAGGCTGTAAAACCTGAACGGTTAATTCTAGAGGAAAACCGATTTTACATTCCTATCTTAGATTTTGATAAACTATCATTTGACACCAACTTTGAACTTAACCGGAGATTAAATTTAACTGAAATTTTTAATCATGGATTTAATTCAAAGTTGGTGTCAAATGATAGTTTATAAAAATCTAAGATAGGAATGTAAAATCGGTTTTCCTCTAAAATTAACCGTTCAGGTTCTACAGCCTGTCAAAGTTGCAAAAAGTCAATTTTCAACTGTCAATATTTCCAAAACAGTTGAACTTAGGTATAGGGTATATCACATGAAATCTGCTTAGAATTTTACGTAGAATCCCAATATGCAATTTAATACGGGGCGTTCCATTTAAAATAGTGATGTTGCCACTAGTTTAGAGTAGAAGCGGCAACACCGCATGGTCAAAAATATTTTTAAAGTGTAGATCATGGTCGTTTATCCCAGTTGCCAAATTTTCAAAATGATCCGCTTTTTAGTTCTCCATAAACGTCTAATACGCCATCCACCGTGGGACACCCTGTATAAGTTAAAAATGTCAAATAACAACATAAAATATTGAAAACTGGAAAAGATGAGTGCTGCAGTTTGGCAAGGTTTTGACAGGTGTTAAAACGGTTGACATTTTTCGACTTAACTTATTGGTCGACTTAGTAGAAATAGATTTTTTGTTCATCAAAATCTGCCATAGTTACTCTGCTTTTGGATTCAAGATTCCAATATTTGACAGCTAACCACGCCTCACCTGTCATATATACAGGGTTGTGCCCATGGTAAAAAATGTTGCTTACGGCATCCTCAATAACATATTTAAATTTCATCAAAATATCATGGGTAAGCAATTTCCATTTAAATATTGCGGGGTCCTTGTGCTGAATTTTCTCCAGCTTTTTTCTATGTACCATCGTCACCAAAAGTAACTGGGACAGCATCACATTAGCTCTTGTCCTATATAAATTATATTGTCAAATATTTGTCAAACTATGCATTAAATGCATTGAAATGAATGACAGTAGAATTAGTCCAGGAGATTATTATGCATTATTTGTGTCCCAGTTACTTTTGGTGACGATGGTACATCATAGCATGGTTGCCGAACGCACTTGGATATTCCAGGATTAAACGAACAAATGCACAGTAAAGCAACTTGAATGTTAAAAGATTCTCAAATCCTCGCAGCGTTCAAAAGACAAACCCCAGCAGACGCACTGCTCTGTTGGTTATTACATCAATGTGATGAGTAAAAGTGAATTCAGAGTCAAACCAAACACCGAGATCCTTCTTTAGGGACTGTCTCTCAAGCTGTTCAGAATTAGGCAAATAATTGTAATTGTAAGGATTTTTAGATCTACTCAATGAGACTACTTTACATTTATTTACATTCAAGGAAAGGTTATTATTGGTACATCATACAGAAAAACGATTCAAGTCCTCCTGCAGCAACCGACAATCATATATTGTTTGTATAAAGGCAAATTTAAACAACTTCATAACTTTAATTTAGTGCGTAATTCACAATTTAGTGCGTAAGCTTTTAAGTTAAATTTATTAATTTCTATGGAGGCGTTTATACATCTATTTAATGCTTAGTTCATAATTTAGTTCATAATGGATAACCTTAAAAGTTCCCAACTTTTAACTTTTATGCATTAAATTACGAAAAAACTGGACCTTTCGAGTTCTGTCAGTGTCAAATTTCAAAATAATAGAATATTAATGACATTTCAAAAATTATGTTTTAAATTATGAAGTTGTAACTGGGGTTTTGAGTTATGTATTAAATTACGTATTAAATTATGAAAAAATTACGACTTAAATTTATCAAAAGTTGTTTAAATCTGCCTTAAGTCTGAATGGCTTTAAATCAGCGAAAGCAAGAAATCGACTGTTGGACATAGTCTTTAACATCATTGATGAAGCAGTTGAATACGAAATTTGAGAGGTGTCCGCCCTTGGGAAATATCTGAGGAAACTCTCGCTTCGGATGAAATATAGCTTTTTATTTTTACTGCCTGCGTCCTACCTCTCAACATATTCTCAAACCAACTGACTAGCTCTCCATATATTCCAATAGCTTCTAGCTTTTTCAACAAGATGCCATGATCAACCCTGTCACCCAGACACTTCTTATTTTCCAACAGAGACTGCTCATAGCATATAGATTGGAGATTGTTGATCTTGATTTCACAAAACCATGCTGCTCGCTGACAATTGTGTGCCCAAAGTGAGGTGTTATTTTATCTGCCACTATTGATTCAAAAATCTTAGATATCAAAGATATTTTTGAAGCAGCACAATAATTTTTTATATCAGAACGATCTCTATTCTCTATCAGGCGTTTCATTACATTTTTTCTAACACACGGGAAACATTCCATGCTTAAAGATAAGTTTAAAATTTCACAAAGAATTTCTGCTAAAACATTTGCAATTTTGTAATAAAATGACAGGTATTCCATATAGACCTGGTCCCAATGTTTGTTTCAAACTACAAATTTCATTGATTATACAACTCACTGTACATTATTCCCATATGACACGAGAGGCTTAAGTGATAAGCCTTTTGGGATTATCGCGCTTGGTGGCAATATTGTCAATTTGTCATTAATGATTATAAAGATTGATAAAGTATTGAAGTTTAGTTCGTTGTATAACCTTTTGAATACCACTCGATGTTTCAGGATTACCTAATACTTTTACCTGACACTCAACGCGTTACCAGCAACACCACTCCTCCTTCGGAGTCGTGGTGTTGCTGCGTGACGCGTTTCGTGACAGGTAAAAGTATTATCCGGTAATCCTGAAACCTCTTGTGGTATTACATTCGAAAACATCAATCACAAACAGTTGTAAAAAACCAAGACTAACAAACTTATTATAGACAAACAACACATTTGTATCCCCATATTCCGAGTTAACCTGAAGAGAAATTATTGTTAAACATTTCAGAAATCTCCTCTGGATGATTACTGGATTCTTCATTGAGAGTCATTGACTGGGCGTATTCAGAGTTACCCTTTCTAGAGTTTACAAAATTCCAAAAATATTTTTTTTTTTCTCTCAACTGCGCTTCCATAGACTTAATATAGCTTTGATGACTGAAAGATGACATATCGGGTCTTCAAAAAAAAAAAAACAATCAAAGATTGCTTTGGTTACGAAAACCTATGTCGCATTACTGTTTCTTTATTCGTCAGGATTTTTGACATATCATTTTGACATTAAAGTTCATTGACAAAATTTAAAAAAAATATTGCTAAGACATACGTTTACAAAACCATAGCAATCTTTGATTGTTTTTTTTTTGAAGACCCGATATCTCTACACTGTTGCCCTAATTTGCAAAAACAGCATAGTCTTGAAGAGATTGTGAAGCTTTGAATATCTTGTTTGCTTTCTTTTTCTGCAAAATTAGATCTTTCAACTCATTATTGGGTGTCGTATATCCACACATGGGAACAAATGACTTAACCTCATGGTAGAGTACCTATGTCATGAAATTCCGAAACCACCAATTCCAAATCCGTACACTCAGATACGAAGGACCAATCAACAGTAGACAGAAAGCAATTTAGATCACGATAATTCGCACATTTAAAATTATGATGATCACATGACATATTCTTTGGTTGACTATTATACAAATTAAAACTGCATTTAAAGGCTGGATGTGGAGCATCCAGTCTTAGCAATGGCTTATCACACATGGAAACTTTATTATTTACAATGATTAGAAAACAGTAAATCTAGAAAATTACCATATTTATTTGGAATCTGAATATTCTGATACAATCCCAGGTATGCAACACAGTCAGAGATCGCCGAAGATTCCATGGAGAGAGCTGGCAGTGTTTCATTTTCACCATTCATCCAAGATATTTTTGGAAAACTGAAATCACCATAAAGAAAAATATCTGTGAAGGCGTTCGCGTCCACCAAGTGCATAACTCTAAAATTACTCACAACTTAAAGAAACTCTTTCAAGCCTACTAAATACAATATTGTCATATTTCCTCCTACAAATAATTTCTTGATTCCAGACAAAGACTGGGCAGACCGATACAACCAGTAGCCTCAACCAATAGCAGCGACGGTGACGTCGACAGCGCAGACGATGAATCTGACAGTAATCCACCTCCCCCAGCTTTAGTACGACCTCTAAGGAGGCCTTATAGACACGAAACTCAGTTGTGACAGGAAATATTTTACAGCTTTTTGTTTGGACTGTACAGATCACATCACAATGTGACTAAATATTTATAGTGTGATAGAAAATCCGTCTAATTAATTTATAAAAATTATAGCCAGGGTTCTATAGAGATGTTGTAGAGTATATTGTTTTTTGTACAAAGCCATTCTTTTATATGCCATTTACAAATTTTTTATAGTAAATATATTTTTTTTATAAGATATTTTTGTAATATTTAATTCTTTTTTTAATTTATTTTTGTAAATTTCTTTTTATATTTTTTAATAATATACAATTTTATAATTTTTCTTATTATTTTTTTTTTTTTGACCACCCTTTATCTTTGATTTATTAATAACAAATTATTACTTTCAATAGAAAACAGTGCTGCTGGATTGTAATTTTCAAGAAAAATGCTTATACCTAGAGTGCTTGTACATATTCAAGTTTCTATTAAATCTTGGAGCAAATTCGAGAATAAAACTTGTACTGTCCCCCTAGGAAAATGTTTAGCATTCTCATAAGGCCTCTTTAAGTTATAACCAATTCCCTTTTCATATACAAGTTTCAAGCAAAACTTTTGAAAACTACCTGTAGCAAAGGGTAGTATCAATGGATCAACTAATCTTTTTAGTAAAACTAGTTGTCGGCTTTGATAAATCTTTATCATGTGCTTATGTGCAGGATTACGGAACCATAAAAACCTCTTTTTTTTCAATTAATAGTTCTGCAACACATACAATAAATATTTCCCGCATTAAACAATATAAAATAATCAAATTTTTTTTTTCAAAAAGTACAATAATGACTCTTATCTGTGTTGCCCACATGTTATGCCACTGGTTCCCTGTCCAGGGTTCAACGAACGGTCGTTGCCGTTCTTCTAGCATGGGCCTCTCCATTCTCATGGGTACTTCTGGTCACTGTTATGCCGTCTTCGACAGACTTTTTTTGGGTACCAACAACGTGTTTTCGACATTTTATTCAATGGGATGGGCCAAATGTAAAAAAGTTCAACTGGCTTCGACCAACAAAACTGGTTTATTGATAAAATATATTTAGATGAAATTGAGTTTTGGAGGCACCTATACTTACCAGATCTTTTCATATTTTTTAAAATTCTTCTAACAAAGTAGTTATTATACAGGGTGTCCTTTAGATAAAGTGACATATTTTGCACGTAAATATCTCGAAAACGAGAAAATATAACGGGATACGGTTTGTTCTGGAAGAATGAGAATTTTTTCAGGGTTTTTTCACAGTACTGCCAAATCCTGAAACTGGCTGAAATTTGCTTTCACAGACATGCGATTTTTTGAAACAAAATTACTGCCCTATTTTCAATGAAACATCCTGAATATTTTGTCATCGTCAAAATTTTGTCATCTGCTGAATTTTTTACTTCACAAAAATTTATAACTTTTATTCTCCCTGAACAACCCGCATCATCTCTTTATCCTTTCTCGTTTTAGAGATATTTACCTGAAAAATGTGTTAGATATCTAATTTAAAAAAAAAATAGTAGGAAGGTACCTACAAGAAGTAATTTTCTGCATATTTCATAAAAAATAATGTCCAAACATTCAACTAGGTACCTATAGTACCAAGAAATTTATTTATTACCTTTTCATGTAAGCATATTTAAATTTTAATTAACCACACGCTATTACTCAAATAGGAGAAAGTACCTTTTCGGTATCTCCTCCTCCTAGCCCCATTAAACACTGTGCATCAGTAGTTGGTACTTACAAGCCCATTTATAGATTATATTCTGGTATTTAATGAACGGTCGTATTTTTAGGCTAATTAGTCAGTACCTACCGGGAAATTGATTATTAATTGCCGACTTCTGGTTTAAAGTTTAAAGTAGGTGCACGTACACATCCGCAAAAAGTATATAGGCAATTTTTACTTGCAGGATGTTCTCTGTAATGACAGTGCAATATATATTTAATTAGAAAAATATGTGTTGATTATTTATAAACAAAAATAACTTTGATAAAGGTTAAAACCATTCATCAACATCGAGGGGGAGGCGGGTAATCAAAATAATCTTGAATGTAGGTTCTAATTATTGAAAGCATAAGTTTTCGACTCATACATTTGCAAAAATGTATCTAGAAATACTCAGGCATTCTTTAAATAATCTTTCTCTCGATTGACTGATCCAAGGATGTAGGAGTATCATATGATTCATATGACTATTCAATAGGGATCTTTTCTTTTTTTATGTAAGCCAGTAGGTAGTTTGTGTAAGGATGATCTATTATCCAGCCATTGCCTAACAAAAACGATTTAGTGCGGATGAGGTATGTGCTCTATCACTATCTTCATTGCAAATAAACTAAAACCTATAGGTATAGTCCGACAAATACCATTTTAAAGTCACGTGATACTGGTGGCAAAAAATGTATGTCCATTGATTATGTCGTTGATATCACCTACAAAAAGCTACTGGTGGTTAATTACTATTGAATTTTAATATATGTTCCCACTAGCATTTTACAAACGCGTTTCTGAAGTAGTATTGACCAATCAGAGGGCAATTTTAATACTTGCAATTGTTGCAAGACTCACTTTTGTTGCATCTGCTGTCTGTTGTAATAAATTCTGAACTTGAACTGGGTACCCGTTTTCTATTTGCTTCTTTTCGAGTTGGAAAAAGGTTAATTTAGTCAAAATTATTAGCTGTGTTTGTTCGTTGTATTATTTTCGAAAATAACTTTGACAAACTAATTGATGACAGTGACGGATTCTATTTCAGGTAAGAATATTATGAACAATAATTAGACAGCAATTTTTTTGTCAATTTTACTATCACCGCTGTTTGAGATGTATTCAACAAGGATAGAGAAAAATCACGTGACTTTAAAATGGTATTTGTTGGACTATAGATAGGTATTTGTAAGTTTCCAAGTTCATCATTTTGGTATTCCAATTCATCAATTATCACAAGCTCAATCACATTTTGGTATCAATATTAGAAGAAAGTTATAGATGCAATTTGTGCAAAACGGTGAGTATTGAATAGGTAGACAAGGTACAATTGAATGGCCAACAAAATCTCCGGACCTTATGCCATTAGATTTTTTAGGGTTATTCAAATCAGTGTTGCCAGGTCAGTTTGATTGTTTTCAGTAGAAAACAAGTCTCAAATTCAGTAGAAATCAGTAGATATCTGGAGTCAGTTATGGGTAACTCGTTTATTAGCTATAGTTACATTACATACATATGCATCTTATATCTTAAGGATTAAAATTCGATATTAGGGAAGCATAGGTTACTTATATATATACAGTGACCGTCAAAAAGTTTGCAACAAATGGGAAAATATTTTATTATTAAAATATCAAAAAAAATGTTACGTGGGATCAATTCAGCATACCTATCAACAAAAAAAAGCACTGAGACCATGGGCGTCGTTTGCGGGGGGGGCAAGGGGGGCATTTGCCCCCCCCCCCCTAGAAATAGTCTTTTGAACAAGAAAGCAGTAAAAGAGAGTTCGTATTCGTATTCGTATCGGTTTTTTCAATTTTTTCAAAATTTGTTAAGTACTTATTTTATAGTCTGGCAACGGTGTGTATCTTGCAATAAGTGCAAGAGAGTTCCTATTTTATATTTTTAAGAAAAAAGTGTTTGGTTTTACGTCTTAACTATTATTTATCTTTTGATTGAGACTAAAATGTTTATGTTTATGAATGATTTTTCTGTTTTGTTTTAAGCTTTACCTGCAGTAACAGTTTAAAATATTTTTTTCCCTAGCTACTGGTAAAGTAGCCTTTAATCTACTAAATATTGATGCCGCGAGACTCGAGACTGGTCTCGTCTCGTCTCGACTTTTCGAGTCGAGACTGGCTTTTGGTCTCGTCTCGTGAAGTCTCGACGAGACGGGACCAGACTCGGCGAGAGTCTCGTGTAGTCTCGAGATAGAGTCTCGTGTAGTCTCGAGTCTCGAGATTACACTTAAAATTTTTCTTTCATAGCTTTATTATTGGACTATTCTGGGCCATTTTAATATGAAATCAGTAAATTTAATATCACGGTTACTCTTTACTGTGATTTTTCACTAATTGCTTTTTCACTGTGGCAGTTTGGACTTCGGTTATAATATGGAAATAAAAACCATAAATACAGGGTATCCGAAAAATAGCGGAAATGCTCTCCACTTAGTAGGGGACCCTTTGCGAAACCCTAGAAAAATAATTAAATTAAAAAAATCCTACTGCAGCATTATTCTTGGTAATATGAAGAGGTAGATGTGAAAATTCACCTTCAAATTCTTCAGGTAATTACATGGGTATTTAATTTAATTTTCTGACATATTGTCAACGGGATATTTTCAGTGTTGCCAATTTTAATAAATATTAAAATGCAAATAACATTCTTAAGAATGCCACTAGATTTTTTAAAGTATTTTTCTGGGGTTCCTTGTAGGTTCCTCACCACGCAGAGAAGAGTTTTTACGCTATTTTTTGAACACCCTGTATAACTCGAGACCAGACGAGACCACTCGAGACGAGACGAGACTTTGGTACTCGAGACCGAGACTAAGTCACGGTCTCGTCTCGAGATGTCGAGACGAAACGAGACCAACCCTAAGTCTCGTCTAGTCTCGTCTCGCGGCACCACTACTACTAAAAATAGTAGATAAAGTAGTACTTTAACCGCAAGGGTAGATTAAATGATACTTTAACAGCAAGGATAGATAAAGACGTTTATTTACGACTAATGTATAATGTGCGTATTATATTTGTGATTTTGGCAGTATAATGACATATGTTATTCCTCCAGGGATTAATGACGAGTAGCGGGATTAATGGTCATTATTCCACAAAAGTGTCAGTGTCAAACGTGTAGTGCTTGTGGATTTGTATTGAAAATTATGAGACGGATGAAATTTGTTCATTGAAAATCTCAAATAAATTAATTTGTCGTAAATAAAGTAGAGTATACTACTCGCAATAATGGCTATTATTCCCTAAGAATGTTACTCCCTCGCCGCTAACGCGGCTCAGTTCGTAATAATCCTCGGGAATAATAGCTATCATTATTGACTCGTGGTATAATCTACTATTATTTTGTCAAAAATATGTAAATATTTTGTTTTTTATTTATTTGTCAAAGTTTGTCAAACCAATTTCTACTCATGCAAAAGTGTTCGACTCAAATAATGTCTAAATATTTTTGATACTACAGGCGTCCATAATTAGGCTATGGAAAAAAACTTTGTTTTACACACAACGATAAAATGCCATTATCGTCTCCCGGAATTAATTCACTCGCGATTCCGCTCGTGAATTAACTTTTTCGGTCAACGATAAAATACCATTTTATCGTCTTGTATAAAAAATAACCATTTTTTTAGACTCAGAAGTTACTTCCTTTGTTCCTACCTAAGCAGTTCTAGAATTTTGTAGTTTTATTTTTGTTAGAAAAAACTTGGTTTTTCGTTCCTATTTTTGTAAAACTTGTAATTTTTGCAATTGTATCTGTAGGTATTTTTAATAAAACATATATTTTGATGAAAGATTAGTGATTACCTATTTGAGTAACGACTTTCAATGAATACGCTGTGCGGTGAAAAATTGGCTGACATTTTCATTACATTCAACGGAATTGAATTTCACTTGACTAGGGCCGCTATTATAAAACCCTGAACCGATGGTAGAGTGTCAACCTTCGGTGAATTTGTTGCGGAAAAAAAAAAACATCATTTTTAACCAAATATCGATATCAAATAAGTACGTTAAAATGCTCAAAAAGGAGCGTGGCACCAAAAAAAAATTTGCCTACGGCGCTAATGGAAACGGTTTTATTATGATATTGCCCCCCTCTGAGAAACCTCGTAACGACGCCCATGACTGTGACAGATGTCATGTGACCACAGTTATGGCGGGAAATTTAAAAAGTTCGCCTCAAATATGTGAAAAGTAGGGTTAGATGACCAGAAATCGAAAAATTATAGAGAGAAAAGTGGTTCAGAATTCGATTTTACGTCTATGTATCAATTTTTGAAAAGGTACAAGGATTTTTAATAAATATCAATTTTTTAGTTTGTTTTCTGGTAATTTGAAAAATATCAAAAACTTTTCGCTTGGTTCACATAATTCAAAGTGAAACTAACCAAAAAAAATCCAGTGCAGTCATTCTGCTTAATTGTCCCGCGGAAAATTGAAAAAACCCAAAAAATCATTTTCAGACCACTCTGATCTTGTTGCAATGACCTACAGAAAGCAAAAATTTGAAATAACATTTGGAATTATCATAAAATCTTTCTAAATGATCCAATACCTCTCTTCTAAATTCAATTGAATTTCAAATTACCAGAAAACAGACTAAAAAATTGATATTTATTAAAAATCCTTGTACCTTTTCAAAAATTGATACATAGACGTAAAATCGAATTCTGAACCACTTTTCTCTCTACAATTTTTCGATTTCTGGTCATCTAACCCTACTTTTCACATATTTCCCGCCATAACTGTGGTCACATGACATCTGTCACAGTGCTTTTTTTTGTTGATAGGTATGCTGAATTGATCCCACGTAACATTCTTTTTGATATTTTAATAATATAGTATATTGTGTATTTAGGTGGAAAAGTGACACATTCTCGGCCGACGGTGTATGTTGACGGGCGAGGCGTAGCCGAGGCCGGCAAACACCGAAGGCCGAGAATGTACTTTTCCACCGAAATACACATACTATTTTTTCTACGATCGGTTAAATACCTGTTAAATGTTTGTCTTTTGGTTCCAATTATTCAGCAGTACGAGAGTCACTTTCCCGGCCTAGGCCGGAAAAGTGTTTCCAGTATTGTTTTTCATTGATTCCTTAGCAACTATTGAAATATAATTAAAATACCAGAATATTGAGTTTTGCGACCTGTGAATCTGTCAAAAATGCTGACATTTCTTGTCAATCGCAGAAAAAAATATTTTCCCATTTGTTGCAAACTTTTTGGCGGTCACTAGGGTTGCCAGATACTTGAGTTTTGAAAATAGGAGACCCTGTATAAAACCATATGAGTATGAGATTGGATAATAATATATGAGAATATTTTATGTAGTTAGGTACTGCAAAATTACCAAATCCGAAAAAGCTCCTATCTTGACAATTAGCTATGATTTTTAGCAGATTTTGGAATGTATTGCTGGACATCCTTTTAGGTAGTTAGATACTCCTCCTGATCCGTCAGTCTCATTTCTTGTAACAAGTCGTGGACAACACCTTGAGTTTTTTGATGTTTAAACAAATCCCTGACCCAACATCGTTTTGTTATTATTTTAACTTTGTCCGACGTCAGAAAAAAGTTGAAAATATTCCAATAAAAAGTGGCGGGAAAGGAAAGGACCCCGCACATTTCTTATGGAAAAGTGATCTATGTGGAATTTTGCTGAATTTTTGATATTGTGTATAGGGAGTCGTCCTTAACAAAAGTGATCATTGCGCTAATGTTCAATACCCAACAGTTTTCAAGATATCAATTAAAAACTTTTTTAATTTGATACTCTTCAGTATGACGTCACCAGTATGCTCACAGCACCGAAAATTAAAACTATCCTTTTCACTTTTAACTTTGACTACCTATACTTATACTCTTCTCTTTTTAACATAGGAAATAAAAAAAAACAACAACAGGTACAAATGAAATCGCTATATGACAGACATCATGACATGAAGTTGACGATTGCGGCAGGAGCTAGAGGTGCTGTTTGCATACCTACCTATTTTGTCACTAAGCGCTATCACTATCTTTTTTTTTTCTTAATGTTAAAAGGAGAAGAGTAAAGTCAAAGTCAAAAGTGGAAAGGATAGTAATAATTTTCGTTGCTGTGAGTGACGTCATACTGAAGAGTATTATTAAAAAAGTTTTTAATTGATATCTTGAAAACTGTTGGGTATTGAACATTAGCGCAATGATCACTTTTGTTAAGGACGACTCCCTATACACAATATCAAAAATTCAGCAAAATTCCACATAGATCACTTTTCCATAAGAAATGTGCGGGGTCCTTTTTCAGCCAATAGGAGCTCCGTCGTATAGTATTTTTAATTTGAATTGAAACACTAAAAAAACATCTAAGCCGTTTTTTCGCGTCCCGTTTTTTGACATTGGTTCAAAACAGGTTTGAAATGGGCAATGGTGTTTCCATTGACTGTTTCAAACTGGTTTTGAAGGACGCATGACACTCCGGCCTATCACGTGTACGTACGGTAGTGATAATAGTAATATACATGGTTTCTTTTTTTTTGAGGAAAATATATGAGAAATAGTCTCATATTAAACATGCTAATATGAGATACGAGAAACAGTAAAAATATATGAGTCTCATATTGAAAATAGGAGGTCTGGCAACCCTAGCGGTCACTGTATATATATATTTTTTTTTGAGAATATTCTGGAATAATCAAATACTTACAAAAACTAAAAATTACAAGAAAAACAAATTTATTTAAATAAAAATACCCACCAGTGAAGAAATGCTTAAAATAAATAGGTAGGTATAGTCTATCGATAGTCAAATGAGACAGTAAAAAAAATAATATTCTTTTGGCTGTCGGCGTTTTCTTTATGAAGCACCGGCGGAGTAAGGGAAATTTATTAAAACAGTTTTATATAAAATAAAACATGAGGCACGATACAACTCAAATAGGAATCAAATTTATAAAAACTATCTACTGCACTGTCTTTCCAGACGAAACTGATTCGCAAACGGCGGCCGCTACAAAGAAATATGCCGCCAAAGAAGCCGCCTCTTCAAAGAAATACGCCGCTAAAAATTCTAACCAATAAGATATTCCTGGAGTCAACGTTGACTGTATAAAACAACCAAGATGCGCTGTTCGCAAGTGGATTCGCATCCAATGTATACGGGCACGCTCAATATATTTTTCCTAATAATAGTATAATAATTTTAATGGGCAATACGATAATTTGATGAGGAGACCCCAATTTTTGCCTTGTCTCATTTGAGAAACGATAGGCTTCCAAATGCCTTTTTGACACAAACTACCATAATAAAAACATTTCTCAAGCATGTTTCGAATTTACATTCCAATGAAACTTCTCCTATAAATTTTAATTCCCCCATGAACGACAATAATATATTTATTTTGTATGTTCACATACCTCATTTTTGAAGATTCAATTTATTCAATCTATCAAAACACATAGGTTATTATGTTTGTTATGTTGTTACATCAATTATTTTCACTATTTTTTATTCGCTCCCACATTACACAGAAAATTCGGGGAATCCCGCAAGCTGAGGTAGGTACAGCGCGATGGTGCGGTGCGCGCGCGTGGCTGTAGTATGGTGACGTCACACGTGACGTAGCAGAAGAGAAAGGCGCTTTCGGTTGCCGCTGCTGGAGTAGTCCCGACTCCCAACTTACTCCGATTACACTCCGAAGTACTCCAGTCGCGGTTTTTTGGATTCTGGTCAAGTGCATTTTTTCTCGTCGCCTTTCGTTCTAGTGTGTTGCGTATTTGAGATGACGTGTGTTCTGTTTTTCATTTTGGTCCAGCCTTTTTTTTCAGTAGACTCAAAGGTATTATCAGTAGATCAGTAGACAAAACTCTAAATCAGTAGATCTACTGAAAAATCAGTAGACCTGGCAACACTGAATTTCAAATGATAGCGTGGCAGAATACCTATTTTGATGTGAAGATTTTAAAGATAAAAGATTATAGGTAAAAAAAAAATTGTTCCTAGTTTTAAAACAGAACAAATGCTGGACAAAAGTTTACCAGAAGACAATAAGTGGCAAGACACTCAAAGTCAATCATCTAGATTACAACTATCGTCAAATGCATTAATCATTTGTAAAAAGTATAACTATGTAGGTATAACAAAAACTTCAAGCCAGCCAGCAAATTGAAATTATTATTTAATTTATTCGAAAATTCATTAACGTAAAACATGGCATCATGTTTTATGTAATTTCTCCATTGTATGCGCGTCCGAGGGGCCAAATTTTGAATTTTGACCCGACCCCCCGAGTCCCCATTTTATCACGTGATCGCTCGATGATATCGGCACAAAAACATAATTACCCACATTACCACAGTTATACCATTGGCAACTTTTTATTTTCCCATTTTTCTTACCCGAGTAGGTTTTCATCATCTACCTAAGGAAAATGATAAATTAGCTGTTGCTTATTTGTTTTTAGTTTGTATAATGATATTCTTCCATAATTAATAATGAAATTTTGGATGTTTGTCATTGAACATGAAATTTACAAATACAGTGTTCTCGGAATTTTGGTGTTTCTTTTATTCTTAGATATTCCTGCATGGATGGGGGGGATAATTTGATAATTTTCACTTTTTTTAAGGCTTAAGAATTATTGGTCTTTCTTTATAAATTAATTTCGATTTCAAAAACCAAAAACCAACCGAAAAAAAAATTCCCACGGATTAGAAATTCAAATTTTGGTTCGGTTTTTATACGCTCCAAAACCTTTAAGCCTTGAACCTGAATTTGTATTGTTTTCGTTTATTGTCAGGGGTCATGCATTTTTGAAAAGTTAACGTTATTCATTTTACTTTCAAATTGAGATAGGAACCTATAATGAAATCATTATAGTAGACTATTTAGCTTCATTTCTTTGTTTTTAAGGACGTATAAAATTAGGTTTTCGGTGTTTTTTGGAGGTTTGATTGAAAAATCTGAATGTCAACTCATGTGAGGCAATAGTTGCAGGCTTATCGAATTTTTGCAGAATTTGATTGGGTTGAAGGTAGGTAGGTGCCTGAATAATATACCTCACTTTATTAATTTTTTTTATTTTTAAATTTAAACTTTACCCCTAAGGGTGGCAGTTTCCCCACCTGAGGGATAAAGTGAATTTGGCAACGTTACACTCCGCACCATGATTTTACTGTTATTCTTGTAATTTTTTTTTATCTCCTTTAGACGAAAAATTGAACTGGCAAAAAAGGAGCGGAGCAATGGTGAAAAACACTGAAAAAAAAGCCATAAAAAAAAAACAGAATTTCTGTCCTATTTCGGTAAATTTAATTTTTGTTGCAAATGAAAAACAAAGCGGAAAAAAACGGAGGACTGGTGTAGAAAAATCGCTGAGATAGCTGGAAATGATCATCAACTATTCTAGATCCTGAGTTTTTCATTTCATCTCAATTTATCTAAAAAGGGCGAGGGAAAATTTTGTTTTCTTAAGGTTTTCCATATACTTTTTCCCTTTTTCAAATTGCGCTTAGCAGTCTTAGCTCTGGTATCAAAAATTTGTCTGATACTGATACTGGTACGTACAGGAGAGATCTGAGAGAAAATAACCGAAATTCCAAGTTTTTCATGCTTTTTTCTGGAAGGCAAAGTAAAAGAAAAAGAGTCGAGTGATGAAGAAAAACTAAAAAAAAAGAAACAGAAAAAGAGCGTGAATATCAATGGCATCGTGAATATAAATTTTTTAAAAATGAACAACAACAAGAGGAGACGAGAGACGAGGAAAAACTAAAAAAAAAAAAAAACAGAAAGAGCATGAAGATAGAATTTTTGAAAACAGACAGATAAAGTGCAGGATAATTTTTGTCTATTGATTCTTACACTCCTTAATAATTTTGTTTTGCGCCAGACAGCAAAGACATCTTGAAGACGTGCCTAAGATGTCCACAAACAACATTCAATATGTTTTTAGGATGTCTGCTTACAAGGCGTCTTGAAGATATCTTGAAGATGTCGTATGTTACAAAACCCAACGTCTTTCAGACGAATCAGACGTCTGCCTGAAGACGTCTTCAGGACTAGGACTAATATTTCATTATTATTACTCATTTTATAACTTCCAAATTTTTGTCTATTCAAAAACTCTATAGGCTCTTAAATACTTGATTTCTTTTAAAGACTTTGACAGTAGGTACCGAAATCTTGAGCTCTGAGGAATTTCGTACGCAAGTTGCATTTATCATATTTTGCTTACTTGACATTAGTTATGAGGTTGACATAGTTAAGGTTGAAATCTTCGGGGATAATACCACGAGAGCTTCAAAATTACCGATAATTTTTCACGATTGCGTGTTTTCTATAATTTCACGAGTCCGCAGAGAAAACACTCATGAGTGAAAAATTATCTGGTTCATTTTAAAGCTCAAGTGGTATTTAGAGGATTATTTCACTTATGAGAATGTAAAAAATATGGAAATAAATATGTATTTAACGATTTGAACATCTTAAACAAATGGAAAAGAGAATTTTCGCTGTAATTCTGAAAATCGTCACTTGTCTTATGGGATTTGATTTCTAACACATGAGTGGAATAATCGGCATTATTTATCTTTCAACTTAACACTTTCACGACCGCTATTATAAAATTTGACGATGCTCGAAACCGCAACCGCGTTTTTTTGGGTAGCATAACTTTTGACAGAAATTATATATTTTCTGTTTTGTTATATATTTTTTGTAATAACATTCAATGTCACATATATGTGACATCGGTTTCCGATAAGTTTTCCATTAAAATTTACCAACTGTCACGATGGCAAGCAAACCGTGCGACACACATGTGTGACATAAACTGTTAGCTCTTCTAGACTCTCGGCTACGCTGTATAGGCGATAATTCTGTACCTCAGAGGTAAACTGTATTAAGTCAATTTTTTTTCGAAAATGGGTTTTTAGCTGAATACTACTTCTAATAACTTACTTGACCGCCAGAAAAAAATTTCATCCACCTAGCTTTTAAGACAACCGAAATACCCAGTTGGAACCTGTATCAGAGACTCACCAGACTTGAAGGTAAATTGTACTAGAATCACTTAGTGTCTTAGTATATTAAATTATAATATTATGACTTAATACAATTTACCTCTGAGGTACAGAATTATGGTTCAATATTCAGTGAGTGTTACCTTGTAACGTCAAACTCCAGTAGGAGAGTCTAGAAACAACAGAAATCCGCATTAGTTGGGAGACGATATGAATCGAGATATGAACCACAGCTGCCACAAGCTTATAACTGAAACAGTTTATCCAATCCTGAAACCATGCGACACAAATGTGTGCCAAACAGTCCTAGAAACTGATGCCAAAACACATCTGTCGCCGTTGAACCGCCCGGGAGTTATTTGCATTCAATCATTGTAGGGTCATCGTCACTCTTGTGTGACGTCAGTTCCTGGCAAAAACTGCTTGTCACATATGTGTGACGCGTGGTCGTGAAAGTGTTAAGAAACAGTTTTCTTAGTAGAGCACTATTTCCGGTAATACGGAGTTGGAAGGAATAAAGGCTCAAGTTTGACACAAGTCTCAAAAAAATTTCAGCAACCACTCTTAATAAATATTTTTAATGATTTGCAGAATCGTTATGAAGCTCTTTTGCGTCGCTATGATGCATTTTTTTGACTATATACGCATGATACAAATAAATAAATGATATAATTTATATGTTCAAATCAGTACTGTTTTATTTTGGCGGATACTATATTTCCTCTGAAATAATTCTAAGGATTTCACATTGTTCTGAAGCCTTTCAAAATGCTACTGGAAAGTGTTTTGGAATGTTCTAAATGGCTTAATAAAGTGTTCTAACTTGGCTTGAAGAGTTCTGGAGCATTATAGAAATTTTTTTGTAATTTCTAAATTGTTCTGACAGATTTTTGAGTATTTTCGAGACTTATATTGAAGCTTCAAAGTATTTTAAATTGGTTCAAAAGAGTTCTAGAAGGTTTCCAGTTCTAAATTGAATCCTAATGGTTCTGAAATAACTCTGAAGTTTCTGAATTGTTCCAAAATGCTCCTGAAAAACGCCTTCTGGAGAGCGTATTGTAACTTTTAACCTGAATCCTAAGATTCTGGCGCTTTTCCAAAATTTTTCTGTTTAACTGTTTTGGAGCGTACTAAAATGGGTTTGAAACTTCTGAATTATTCTAAAATGCTTTTGGAAATTGTAAATGGGTTTTTGAATGTTTTGGATCATTCTAAATTCGTTCTGAAGTTTTTAAATTATTCTGAAGTGCTACAGAATACTTTTGGAAATTCTGAATTAAATTTTAGGTGTTTTGAACTTTCCAAAGGGCTTGTTGAAGTTCGAATGTGTTCTGTAGCATTTTAAATGGTTTCCAGAAACTTCTAAATTGAATGGGAAATGAATTCTGTGGGAAGTTTTTGTAGACATCTTAAAAACGTTCCTATCCACAAACGACATTCCACATTGAAGATGTTTTCTAGACGTCTGCCGACTGCTTACGTGTTCAAGACATCTTAGACGTGTCGTATGTCACAAAGCCCAACGACGTCTTTCGAATGCCTGCCTGAAAACATTTTTCCAATACATTCTAAAGACGTCTCTATTGAATCTCTTTTTAATACCTACATAAACCATTATTCACTTTCAGGCTCGGTTTTACCAAACAGTGTGGCTCAGTTGTCTTTGAGATGTGAATTTACGACATCTATGAACATCTTCTAGACGTCTTTTTTTTGGTCTTGAGACGTTCAGATGTATAATGCAGACCTAAAGACTTTGTGTGTGTGCTATTTGGGTATGAGCTAGATTAAAAGGAAAGCGGCGGCACAGCGCTGAAAATTGAAAAAATTTCAAACATCTCCACCTTTTGTTTATTCAAAGTTTTTGGATTTTTCTTATTTATTTGAATTTCTTTTCGAAAAAAGCGGAAAAACATCCAGAAAGAGGTCTAGAGAAACTGGAAAAAAATTGAAATTTTTGACTTTTTTAGGAAAAGACAACAGCTCGCTGGATATGTGAAAAACTCCAGACAAAGGACAGAGGAGAATTTTTGCAAGCTTCAATTTCTTTTTTCTCATCAAAAGACAAGCGATGAAACGTTTAAAATACTTACCTATCTGAAAAAATTCTTAGAGGCAAATTGTTTACAATCGAACTATCGGAATATCTGAGATATTCGCAGTATTTGTCCCGACAGTATTGGATCCGAGATCTAAGGTCCCGAGCTTAGAAATCCGAGAAATCCCAACAAATTTGTAAGACACGCCTGAAAATTCTACAGCGTTGCCACTTCATTACTTTTCTCACTAAACTAACCCAATAACTCTCAAAAATAAGATTGGTTGATTAAATATGGTTGGTTTTGAATATCGTAGTGCAGTACCCCTAATAACACCGATTCGCCAGAAACATCCCATTTATGTACCATTAAGGTCCCTATGTTTCCGACATAAATGGTACATCGCTGCGATGTTTGTAATGTAACATCTCTAGGATGATTGTCCTGAAATGTTTTAGAAACATCCTTTCGAAAATATCTATCGACAAAAAGATTTTTTGTTCTCAAAATTAGATACTTATTACATCTAAAAAATGGCTAACATTATTTTACAAAACTAGGTAGGACCTCAGACCGGTAGGACCCAATATTAAATTTGCCAATTTTGCGTGATTTCTGAAAATGTCTCTATCACGCACACAAACTAATTTCAAATTCCATAATATACCTGTAATGTATAAAGATAAGGTACTTAATATTAATTTTGTATTGTAACAACAGCAAAAATTAATTTTTCATTCGACTTACAACTTGGAATAAAATAAAATATGTATTGATAAAAGTCTTAGTCTTCTCTCTTTTCAACTTTCAAACATCGTGAATATTCGTGAAGCCGAAGTGTATGGCGCAGGCGCGTGCTCGGGCATTTGTACTTGTATCGGTCAGGACAGGAGAAGAGGGCACGACGCTACGTCGGCGCCGCAGCCAGCGCAGACGGGCAGAATCAGTCGAACGGGTCGTTCTGTGTGCTTCGCTTGTGTTGTTGGGCGGAATTTTATTTCGTAATGGCGTCGTGCCGTGTGGAGGATTTGTCAATTGTGGTTTTTCGCTACACCTAGCTGTGCCATTTTGTGTTCGAAAGGATCTCTGCGACCTACCAGTGCTTATTAGTTGGTGAGAAAAATTATTTGTTGAAAGATAACGTCGCATAATTATCAATTGTTTAGTTTATTTAAATTCAATATGGCGTCGGTTAGGAAATTTCTAATTTTTTTGATAAATAGCCTCTAAAAACCCGAACTTCATTCTTCATTAGGTAAGACAAAATAACCAATAATTATTTTTTGTTTTCATAGTTGATTACATTCTAGGTGTGCAAGTTGAATTGTACTTCAAGAACTTTGGACTTTGGTTCTGTGGTTGTTTTGGTTAGTCAATGGCACCTTATGAAATTAGAGCACCAAGAAAAAAGAAAATGCCGAACTCCCCCACTACAACATGCTGCCACTGCCAAACTATGATTTTCGATGACATAACGGGGCAAAAATACTGCATTAGGTATTTAGGCAAAATTGTCCATCGACCATCGGTTATTATTAGTTGATAGATAATCAATATAAGTATGCATGTACCTTATTTTGTCAATAAAAAATGTTATTGGAAACTGATGTGCCTACTTAATTTTATAATTTTCAATTTTTGGTTTTTTTTTTGGAAAAAGTTCCATCTGACTTCCAGAAAATAGAACGAAAATTGAAAATTATTGAATTAGGTAAATTTTAATCCATAATCCTAAAATTCATTAACCACTGAAGTCATACTAGAAACATATAAAGGATGTTTAGTACAACTGCCCCGGATGTATTAGGTACATCCCGCGTCATCTTAGAAACATCCCTGAGAGATGTTTATAGGACATCGCAAATGATGACACGGCTGTTGCCTGCAACATCCCAGGGATGTCCCCAGGAAAATAGGGACCTCCCAGGGACGTCTTCATTATCCCTGATGGATGTTTCTGGAATGTTTCTGCGATGTTACTGTGTTATTAGGGGTCTTTCCCTTTCCAATCATCTTTTACACAAGTTTGTAAAATAGCAGTAAAAGCTCTTGAAAATGCTGAGGAAAATACCGATTGAATCAATAATATTTAATATTATAGCTTATTAAATTTTTTATTCTCTATGATACCTTGTCAAAATGTAGCCACTGAACTGATCAGAATTTACCGAATAGAATAAGCGAGCATAAGCGGCAACGCTGTACGTTTTCGGGGCTGTCGATAAAAAATTTCAAGACAGAAACGTTTTCCTACAGCCGTGCGGAAAAATTAATTTTCCGTACTGATATGCGTGCGGAAAATGAGTTTTCCCGCACGGTGCGGTAGAACTTTTACCGCACGCATATCAGTGCGGAAAAAGTTTTTCCGCACGGCTGTCAGTGCGGCAAAAATTTTACCGCACGGCTGTCAAAAAAAAAAGAAAAATTCTATATTTTTACGCCTGTAGGAAAAATATTGTACCTAACACTTGCGGAAAATATTTTTCCGCACTTGTTAGGTAAATAGCTATTCTCTCTCTGAATAATAGAAAAAATCGAAATTTTCTCAAATATTAATGATGTTACCGAACAATCCACCAACTAGGTGACAAAATGTCAATCTTTGCGTTGCTATGGCAAATATTCACGAGCGGAGGTAAAAGACTTTTATTTTCAACCACATAATGTAATGTTGACATTGCAGGTTTTTCAAAATCTTGAAAGTGTCACATTTCTGGACTTTGACATTTATCGGGACGGTAATGCATATGCCTGCCTAGGACGGAAAAGCATTTTCCGTCCGGGACGGCAAATGCTTTTCCGTCCCCATTTCCCTGCTCGTTCCAAATTGATAATTTTCATACAGCTCTCACATATAATAATAAAACCACATGTATTACATGGAACTAATTAAATCTATTCACTTATTTACATTAATTGTTAAATTAGCATTGTTGTTTATAATGGAAATCTTGAGACCATCCTGTTGGAATTGTGTTTCGTTTGGAACTATTATCTCTTGCGCTTGCGGATGAGTTTCCGCATGTGATGTACTTGTGGATGCACTGGACAACTGAATACCTTTGGAAGTAGAGGATAGCATCAGAGCAGTCTTACTTTTGTTCTCCAAAGATGCCTCTATGTAGCCTTCAGCAACCGTGCTCGATTTCCACCCTCCCAGTCTTTTGAGTTGCAATAGATCGGCCCCGTTGTCAACCAATAAGGTTGCGGAAGTACGACGAAAAGCATGCCCTGTAAAAGTTTCAATTTTTGGAAGCTTCAAAAAAGCAGCTATTTTATGTGGAAATTTTGAGATTGAATGATAGCCAATTGCTTGGTTATGTAATTTCCCATTTCGCCATTGAACAAATAACCTGTCATTTTTCAAATTTTTCCGCAAAGTGAGGTATTTGTGGAAAATAGCAACCCAATCTGGATCGCTTATGATAAACGATCGACTTGTGTAAGTTTTTGTGTGTGGAATTTCTATAGCGATCTTTCCTTCCAAAACGTTGACGTGCTCCATTTTCATCTTGACTAGTTCATCGCTCCTACATGCACCCGACACACCAACAATTAGCGCTACCTGAAACCAGATAAAAATAAAATGGGTAACCTAGCTATAGCATACAGAAAATCATTTTGATTTTCGCATTTTTATCTTCTTTGTATATTTTTTGAAAACCTACCTTGATGCTAATGAATTCTTCAGCTGCCTTCGTGAGGAACTCGTTAATGTTTTCTCTGGAAAAAACGCTCGACTTTTTCGGCTGAAAGCCCAGATTTTGCCGCTTCAAAAAAGCTATAAGTTTTGCGTAATTGGAGATATCAACTTTCTCTTTCAATTTAATCATGGTTTTCAACATACTGTAAGTCGACCATAAAGTCGAAGGCTTCTTTTCCTTAGATAATTCGCCAAAATACGCCAACAAAACGGTCTCCGAGGCAGTATTTCTCGTTCCTTTCTGGCTACACCATGCTTCGAATATTTGAAAAGCCTTTTCGTACCGAAATTTGCTTTTTGCTGGAAGCAAACTCTCTCCAATCCTGTCTGCTACTTCTTTTAATTCAGGTGGGGTACAATCCATCGCTTCATCTTCACTTTCCGAAATCATTTCTTTGGGGAGAACGGGGAGAAATCTAGTGAAAATCTATTATTTCCGCAAAAATACTGAGCGAAAACTACCGTCGTTAAGGCGTTGTTGATCTTATCTATGGTTGTTGATTTTGCGGTTTCCTGTGGTTTCGTCTTTTGTTTTGGCCTTTACAGGGCCTTTGAGATCGTCAAAATTGATGACATTGACAAAAAAAGTGAAATATTTTTTTCTAAGGCCAGTTTTACACTATATGAAAATTTCGTATAACAGAATCTTTAGTTTTTGCATCAGAAAATTAAGGGTTGAAAATAAAAAAGTATACAAACCTCGACGGAAAACTTCATTTCTGTCTCGAGGTTGAGTTTATCTCGACGCTTCGCGTCTCGATAAACTATAATAACCTCTCGACCAGCAATGAAGTATTTTCCGTCTCGGATTGTAATATACTATTACTTCCGTTGTATATGGTAAATGTGAACTGACATAAAAGTTAAACTTTAAGATCATGAAATTAGTAGATAAATGTCAGGGTTTCTGACGTTTGAAGAAATAGTTATTTTCCTAACAAGTGCGCAAAGTGTTACTTTTCCGCACGCAAACACAGTTATACGAACGACGCGAAGCGGAGTTCGGATACGTGTTTGCGTGCGGAAAAGACACTTTGCGCACGTGTTAGGAACAACATTTTTCCTACGAGCTTCATATCAGGTAGGTAATAACAAAAATTAAAAAAAAAAAAAACGATAATTTGTTTAATTATTTTTAATTAACTTGAAAGGAACCTATGCATTTATCAAAAAATTACATAACAGAAACAAATAACAGAAAATCCTCGTCAGAGCTGTTCATCTTAAAGCGTTTAAATTTGATGAGAAAGTTTATAGATTTTTGCATATAAATAGAGAACAAATCTGATGGGTCAAAGTTAATTTATAATTGGTGTTTGTATAGATGTTGGCTGATATAGAAATAGAGGAAAAATTTGTCATCATGTGTCAAAGTCGACAGGTGCACTTATTGTTGCTTGACAATTATAATTACTTTTCGGTACTCAGTGCGGATAAGGCCTGTATCCGCACTGAGTGCGGAAAAGTGTAACTTTGAGCCCGGAAATGCGTGCGGAAAAGTACTACTTTGCGCACGCTCGTAGGAAATAGTTATTTTCCTAACAAGTGCGCAAAGTGTTACTTTTCCGCACGCAAACACAGTTATACGAACGACGCGCAGCGGAGTTCGGATACGTGTTTGCGTGCGGAAAAGACACTTTGCGCACGTGTTAGGAACAAAATTTTTCCTACGAGCTTCATATCAGGTAGGTAATAACAAAAATTTAAAAAGAAAAAAACGATAATTTGTTTAATTATTTTTAATTAACTTGAAGGGAACCTATATGCATTTATCAAAAAATTACATAACAAAAAAAAAAATAACAGAAAATCCTCGTCAGAGCTGTTCATCTTAAAGCGTTCAAATTTGATGAGAAAGTTTGTAGATTTTTGCATAAAAATAGAGAACAAATCTGACAATGTGTCAAAGTTAATTTATATTTGGTGTTTGTATAGATGTTGGCTGATATAGAAACAGAGGAAAAATTTGTCATCATGTGTCAAAGTCGACAGGTGCACTTATTGTTGCTTGACAATTATAATTACTTTTCGGCACTCAGTGCGGATAAGGCCTGTATCCGCACTGAGTGCGGAAAAGTGTAACTTTGAGCCCGGAAATGCGTGCGGAAAAGTACTACTTTGCGCACGCTCGTAGGAAAAATATATTTTGGAGACGTTGTGTCGGTATTTCTACGGTCGGGACAAATACAGTCGTAGGGGTGCTGTTCGAATCCAAATGTTTTCCAAATAAACATGCTTACAATTCCCAAAAAAATTCAACTGGGAAAGATGACCAACTTTTATTTTTTTCACTAATATACGTGTCCCACGACGTTTCTCCCAGGTGATAACTTCGGAACGCGTCATCCAATATAATTGAAATTTTGTGGATCTGGGTAACTTTTTGTGCCGTTTCTACCATTGTCATCCAATTTTACCATTTTTGCTTCAATTTCGTTCAAGTGACGTCAACTTTCGAATCTTAAATGTAACTCATGGTATATTATGGTATTTTTCGTTAGAAAATTAAATTACAAAATCGGCTATGCCATATTTGTTGAGGCTTTGTTGAAGGATATCAAAGAAAATTATACAGTGGAACATACGATGATGCGTTCCGAAATGATCATTTGGGAGGAACCTCGTGGGACACCCTGTATATGTTAATTTTGGGTTTTTCCCAGTAACATGTTTGCCTCGACAGTATATAAATTACGATAAAATTGTTCAAGCCCGAAAACCGAACAGGGCTGCCCGAGGCGCTGCTTCTTACATGTTATATGTTCACTCGTTCTCGAGCTTGTTCTCTATTACAAATAATGTCACCAGTACCATGTAGAATAACGTTAAGTCATCCCCAATACCTCAATGTCCCTAACACAAGTTTAACCGCGTAAAGTGCGTTTTTTTTTTAAAGATAAAAGTCAAACTGACATTAGGTTGGCAATACAATGTAAAATTGTCAATGCTTTCAAATTTTCCATGTAGAAAAGGCTTGTGTTGCCAACATAGTTACTAAATTTTTGACTTGGGGAATTATCTTTAAAAAAAAAACAGATTTTAGTAATATCAAAGTTCCATTAAGGGCTGTTTGCGAGGGTTTTACTTAAGTAAGTTCCGTTCAAGCTAAGCGGTATGCTTCGTGCTTCATTTTTTTATTTTGTTTGCACACTTCTCGTTTTTTAATTTACTTCGGGATTTAAGATAAACCAAAGGAATTCCTTTCCTCAAGTTGATTTTATAGCTGGTATACTGTGTTTACTTATTATTGTTCATCAAATACTACATAATTCTACGTATGTGAAATATTGGTGGGCCGGCTACATTTTATAGACCACTTTTGTTTTTTTTTTCTTCAAATTTTCATAATGGTTTTCCAATGAATCTGTTGTCGGTGGATTGGGAGCTGAGCCATATCTCCTCTATCTTCTTTGTTTTTCATAATTTTGAATGCGACACTTAGCAAAGTAGCAGACTTAAGAGTAATCCGAGGAGTAATCATTGCAAACGGCCCTAATTCAAGGTGGATCTTAAGAAGGCTCACCTGAAGGAACTGACTCCAACCAAGTTTACCTTAACATTAAAAGTACCATCGCTAAGTCTTGATTTTGAGGTAAGAATCTTTGGTAAAGGGTCCGATGTTTTGGGAAAAATTGTCCACCAGCGACGTTGTAGGTAAGGGGCTCCTCATCTTATCGTAAATTAATATACCGATTCCTCTCACAAATAACGAATATTGCAATAATGAAAATGTACGAAAAGTTCATCGATTGCAATAGAAACAAAATATATATTAATATAGGTAATCTATTTATATCATAAATTAAATTAACAATTTACTCCTCACAAAAATAAAAAATAACAATAATAAAAATGTACAAGAAGTGAAGTTTACATATCATCTATCGCAATAAAAGCAGGAAAATAGAAAAAAGGGACAAAAAATAAATTTCACTGAAAAAAGTGACTCAGAAAAATGTTAAACTCTCTGTTCGACTCTCCGCTGATCACTCTCAACTGAATCAGATGGTTCAACAGTCTTTTCCAAGAGGTTGTCAAGGTTCCACATTATTTGTTCTTCCTTTAATACATGGTTTAGCCATTTCATCAACAACATGTCTGTTGAACTGTAATTTTAGTTCTTTAGCTATTTTCATGGCATCTTTTTTTCATAGGGTATTCTTTTTTCATTTAGCCAATTTAGAATGTCTTCTTTCCGCCAGGAACATGAGGTTAATTTTTTTGATAATGACGGAACGTGTAGGAAATGATGTTATCATTTCAGAAAAGTAGTCTTCGAAATCGTCGACCGTCATTTCGTCGTTAATTTCACAAAGTGACGTATCTCAAATCGGGGTTTGTTTGAGATACGTCACTTAGTGAAATTAACGACGATTTGTTCATGGTCATCGTTAGTTGATTTTGATTAAAATTCAATCAAATCTCAGTTTAAAGCCTCTACCAATACCAATGCGAGTTATTATTAACCTGCGGCCCATACCGCAGTCTACAATATTTGTATTAGATAGGTTTCTTACATCGACGTTAGGAATGCAATAAACTGGTTGAAAAATAAACATAGCAAATATATCTATGACCATAATATTAGCCTTATTAAATCTATGAAGGATAAGGAGGTTCTGATCGCTCCTCTTACTACAAAGTTGTTTAATACCTGTATTAATGATTGCACCTATCCTCATGCTTTCAAAATCTGTAAAACCATACCAATTTCACCAATTTTTCATAAAATATCGGAAAATACAAGAATCTTCGTGTTACAAATCGTTTGAAACCCGCAATTTATCTGACAAGTTCGATTAGTCGTCATGCGATTAGGCCCCAATGGCAAGAAAGTTATCTTTTCCGTTTTCTTCATTAGGGGGTCGCCATACCTGTTACAAATGACAAACTTTTTTGTGTTGAGCTTCCGGTCTATAATCGCTTATCATGGCCTAGTCAATTTTGTTATTTGCTATGATCTGTTGGCTTGGGGTCATTCGGCTCATGCTTCCAGAGTGTGTAGTCTGCAGCAGAAAATAGTGAGAGTTCTGGCTCATGTCGGATACCGAGAGGACCCCATACCGGTTTTATAGTAATTTCCAGATTTTACCTGTCCGATCACAATACATTTTTGAATGCCTACTATACACTTGGCCAAACATAAAACTGGTACAGGCAAAATATACTTCAAATTTGCCTAGTGTGATTCAGGCTTAACAACAGAAAGTCTCTTCTGAAAAACATAAAGTCTGTTTTTTTTTTTAAAGATAAAAGTCAAAATTACATTATGTTGGCAATACAATGTAAAATTGTCAATGCTTTCAAATTTTTTATGTAGAAAAGACTTGTGTTGCCAACATAGTTACTAAATTTTTGACTTGGGGAATTATCGTTAAATAAAAAACAAACTTTAGGCTAGACAGTTTTTGTTAATGTCAAAGCTGAACAAAAGTAAATGCAACATGTTTTTAGGCGGTTACACACGGACGTGGATGTCTTAAAACATGTACGCACATACATGAACGCGCAAACAATAACACACTCAACCAAATAGTAGCATAAATAAAAAGAAGTTGTTCTTAGATTTAATGAACAATTCATTAAAATCGGTCCAAAGAACGGTTTCTTTGATTACATGAACTCTAGGTTATTGAAGTATGAACAATTTCTTAATTCCTATTTCGATTCATCTTGTGTATGAACAACGAACATTAAGGTATGTAGTAAGGTTTTTGTATTAATGAAACTTTTCATAGTAACAATAAACATCGTTCTTAGTTTATATGTACTTTTTCATTGTCCTGATGAACAGACGGCATAATATTAATGAAGCCCAGATATAATTTGATGAAACCCTTTCATTGTATTTATGAATCACAGTCTTGAATACTAAGAATTGCATTCATTATATTTAATAATGACGTTTTCAATAATATATACCATATTCTTTATTTTTATTAAAATAATTTCATGAATTATGCCTTAAATATACTTATGATTTTAAATGGGGTAAAGGGTCATTTTTTATATTTGCGTGTCCCCTGTACTGATGAATATGAGCAATAGGAAAAAAGCTTTTAATGCAAAAGTTGCATGGTTTCTTCGTATCATCTTCCAGAATTGTCAAACAAACCAATGGGCATCCCAAAATCTGAAAATTTAAAAATCTAAGTACCTACTTATGTATTTTTATTTTAAATGACACTAACCGTATATTCTATTATCTTTCAAATCCTCCTTAAATCCTGTTTCCATAAATATATATTATATCTATATTTGTTCCAGCTGTTTTTGAACTATCAACATCCAAAGTTTCTAAAACAAGCCACATCAGAAAATAAGATTTGATGCTTTGGCTGGTTTCCTTGCCTCGGCTATGAAACACTAGCTGCGGTATTGAATCTTCTGCTTTTCTACCTAGTGAAACAAAACCATTTAACAAAAATATATCGATTAAAAAAATTACAACTTGATTTGGGATTGAGTATACTTACTTTTAGAGACTTCAGTATTCCTTAGAAATTCTGAGGAGCTCTTGACGCTTTTGTCTTTCACTTTCTCCCCGGATGACATTTAAATCTGTAGGTCATTTCTTTCGCATTCCCATTTTGAGACTAGACCGTCTCCGTGCAAGGCATCCAAGTCCTACCTACATAATAGGTATACATATTATAGAGGTAATAGAGGTATACAACTTACCTTTAGAAAAAACCGGCGACAGGTATAATCGACTTTCTATTTAACACTTCGAACAACACAAAACCGAAAAAACCGACTTGAACGAAGTACGTAGCAATGCACCCAGAAAATAGAAATGTAATTATTCCTATTTCAACATATTTTTCTATGTCGTTGCCCGACTGCAGCTACCTTTGCGCATGTGCTTAGGAACTGTCTACATTAATGCTATGAACTGTTTCATTGTATTTATGATTTATCTTGATGTAATGGTTGCAGCTTTGTTTCTAGGAATACTTGCTTGTTTTAAATGAACCGTACATTGTATCAATGAATTTCGTTCTTAAAAGGATAATTTTCTAGTAAGGTCATATGAACCATATTCATATTATTCATGTTAATATTCATTTATATTATGAATATTCCGTGGAAGCTCCCATCAAAGAAATTTTCTTTAATATCAAGGTTTAATTTCATAATATCAATGAACTTAGTTCTTGTAACCGATGCACTATTCAACATAGATTCATGTAGATGACTATTCATAACTTGATGAAGCTTCATTCTTTATTTTAATGATAGCTGTTCATGAAATCATAATACTTACAGTTTCCTGTACCTGGGATTAATGAAAATTTCACTGAATCAATGAAAATGTAATTTATGAAAGCAGTTCATTGATATTATGATCAAGATTTTTTTGAGTGCATCAATGTGTATGCAAGATACCGTCGCGTTTTTGAATGTGCAATCGCTAGAAATTTTGTATGCACACTCCGAACACTGTAGCAAGAATAGCAAGACTACAGTTTTGTGCGACCGTCTGTACAAAGGCGTCCTGCACGTTTTTGTTTGCACGTTGATGTATGCACGTAAGGTCCGTTTCACCAGGGTTCATACTTGACCTTGAAACTTGAAAAAAAAGGGTTGTCGTAGATTAATTCATATGACACATTCAATTTTTTGACAAATAACAATGAATGACTTTTGGTTTAAGAACCGACGAACCTTTTTGACGTCATTGATTTGTTTCAGTCAATTTTTATTTGTTAAACAAGGAAAGCAAATGCTGGTGGCAAGTACAAACCCTGGCGAAACAAACTTTATAAAGTCTGTTTTTTTTTTAAAGATAATTCCCCAAGTCAAAAATTTAGTAACTATGTTGGCAACATAAGCCTTTTCTACATAAAAAAATTGAAAGCATTGACAATTTTACATTGTATTGCCAACATAATGTCAGTTTGACTTTTATCTTTAAAAAAAAACAGATTTTATGTATCAAGCCATCCACGTCCGTGTGTAACCGCCTTTTATGTTATGATTGGTTTAAATATGACACTGACTTGACTCCTTTGTCATTGTTGAGGTGATAAAAAAGGTCCATTTACACATTACTACACAATAGGAAAATCCGTACCAGTTTTATGTTTGGCCAAGTGTACATGCAATTTCACACAGTTATCACTTTCTTTTTGCTAAAAAATCTAGAGATTGTTGATTCACTGATCCCTGTCATTGATTGGCACATGTGGAAACTATACGTCGAATATTACTTGAAGGCATCTGATACAAAAGTAGTGCATTATGTAGGGGAGGGTGGGCCACGTTGAGACAGTTTTCACTTTTTTGGAGATAAAATTGGTAATATAATTTTTTCGCTACAGTTTCGTGAGCCTCATAATCTTTCATCTTATTGCAAACATATTTTGAATAAATTATTAGCACAATATTATTTATTTTATTTTATAGAGGAATCTAAAAAAAATTGATTTTGTCTCAAGGTAGCGCATGAGGTGGGCCACTTTGAGACATACATAAAAACCGAGAAAAAAAGAGAAAAATAAGGTTTATTCAAAAATAATACATTGTAAGGAGGGCAGTAATATAACTTTTCTTCATTATTTTGTGTTTTTTCAACATATCTTGAAAATGTTTGATGATTCACGTTGTTTTTCTCTGCTGCATTCCTTAAAGCTTAATTTATGTTCAATCACATGTTCGACAGGCTTTTTTATTGATTCGGCACTAAACAGGCCTTTTGAAATTTTTATTTGCGTCCTCGTGACATGTTTTGAACTTATTTTGAACAAAATATTTTTTTCTCAACATTTGAGATACGTCTCAAGGTGGCCCAAACTTCGTGTCTCATTGTAGCCCATGGTAGGTCTGAGTTACAAACCGCAATATTTTGGTAAAACGTGAAAAAATCCACACGTAATATACATAAACAATGAAATTAATATCCACCTGTTGTGTTGGAAACCTCAGAACAAAATGAAAATATATTGGGAACGGCTGATGAAGTACTGAACTTACGGCAAAAGAACAGAAGAAGAATTTCACTATGGCGAAAACAAATCGAAACCGGCCAAAAATTTGGGGGCGCATGTGCAGCTTCTCTGGCAACAGAAATAAGACTAACATGTTTAATACTTGATGTACTGTGAAATGGAGACAAATAGCCCACGTTATTAAAAAATAATGGCGATTGTCTCATGGTAAACGCGTCTCATGGTGGCCCACCCTCCCCTACATTCAATGCCAGTCCTGGCTTGGGAATCAAGAACGCCCTTAAATTTTACCGAATTAAAGCTAGGTACATCCTCAATCAATCTGGTAGCGAAGTGGCACTTCGGCACGTGTGCTGGAACATTGATACCCATCCTCAATGCAGAATTTCATTTTATTATTTTTTACCGTACTGCGCATGACACAAGTCGGCACGCATGGAAAAAGCTCGCAGCTTAAAGCCTGATGATGACATTTTTACAATAAATTTACAATGAAAACACACACAACAATACATGCGTACACCACTTACGAGTGCAGAATTCACACTGAATTTCGATCAGATAATTTCTGGGTCTTATGGTCGCCTATGGTTTATGATCGCTTTATGAGCGTCGACTTCGAGATTCCGATGTAGGTCACTATTTCGAACGTAGGTACCAATGTGCATTAACAATGTTTCTTAGTACTTTATTTTGTGATCTTTTTAAAACTTGTATATGGTACTGTTACTCTCTCTAGTACTCCAAATTTCAATACCAATATGCCCATACCTCCTGGTTTCAGTATTTGTCTATAAACAAGCAAAACTTGTTATGGATGGTTAAATTGGACTTCCTTTCAATAAACCAGTACATTATTCTATACTTTAATTCAAGCTCTTCCCTTTTTTTCTTAACATGTGCTTTCCGGCGCAATTTCTTATCAAGCGTCATACCAAGATATTTTGCTTGATTTGAATATGGTATAGGAGTGTTATTAATTGTAATTTGTGTATCATTTACGTTTTTGTTTGGTTTCATTTAATGTACGCCATTTTTAGGTCCAATTTTGAACTGCAGTGACAGCGTTCTGCAATTTCTTGTTGATTGTTGAATAATTTTTTCTACTGTAATTAAACCAGTATCGTTGGCGAATGTTGTTAAATGACTATTTTCTGGTTCTGAGATGTTGCAAGTAAATAATAAATAATATAAATATCAGTAGGGGCCTAGCACGCTAACCTGAGGTAGGGACACCTGCTTTCACTTTTCGTAAATTTGACTGAAAATCTTCCTTTTTGACTATGAAATGTCTATCACATAGACTAATATGATTCCAAAGTATCAGAATATTGTTTTGGCAGAACAGTTTCAAATTATAGATAAGTCCCTTCATACCAGACTTTGTCAAATGCTTGCACTACTTCGAGGAAAACTGCGGAACAGACTTTTCCCTCTTCCAGCGATTTTTCTATTATATTAGTTATCCTGTGTACTTGGCTGATCGTAGAATGCTTATCGCGAAATCCAATTTAATGAGTTGGAGTGCGACTTCCTGTCTTTCTAAGTATGATTCGTTTTATTCTTTTTAGCAGTATCTTTTCAAAAAGCTTAGATAAAACTGGCAATAATGATATTAGCCGATGAGATGATACGTCACGAGGTGGTTTTCCGGGTTTTGGTATCATGATCATGATAATACTTCTGCAACTTCCCAAAGTTTAGGTACGTATCTATAAGCCTAAAGGACGCATCGAAAAGGTTGCATAGTTTCACAATAGCTTTTCCTGATAGGGAGTTAATTTATCACTTCCCCAGAAAGGAGCTTTTTTCGGACTGATATTTTGTTTGATCTCTGCTAATATTTTTCTTGGTGAAGTAGACTATGTGGTCTTCTTCTTGATAAGTTTCATTCCAGGGAAGATTTTCATTTTGTTCTTCGTGAGGCTGAAAAGTCTTTTCTAAATGTCCTGCAAAAAGTTCTACTTTTTCTTCGTCACTTCTTGCCCAATGCTGATTTTGACTTTCTCATGGGTGGAATTTGGGTAACTGGTCTTTTAAGGCCTTTGGTAGCTTTTCAAAAAGAATAATCAGTGTTTTTGTCGTCTGTGAGTTCACCAAGGTAATTTATTAATAGTCATTTTTAATTTCTTGATTTTCACGCCTTATGCGCGTCATATTGTTGAGAATTATTGTTTTGTCAAGGGGATCTCGACTTTACTCCCATTTCCTTTCAGTTTCCTTTTTTCTAGAATAGGTAGTTTTTTCCCTCAAAATTCCTTTTGGTTTGGACTGTTTCTCCAAGCTGCCTGTTAAAAATTTATGATAAAACAGTCGACGTCCTCATCAACTTAATTAGCAATAGAATAGTGGTATCACTTAAAATATAAACCATGTATATTCACTAAGAGTTAAATTAGGATATAGGTGAGTGATCTGAGTGTAAATGTAAATCATAATTTTCTTTTATCTCCAGAAAACTTGAAGGTAAGTATATATTTTTTGTTAAGAAAAAATCAATTAGTTCAGGAATTTTTCCACGATCTGTAGATATGTTGACTTACCAGTGAATATGAACTCGCATGGATAGGTACCTATTCCTATTCATTAATAATCGCCTGCAGAAGTTCCTTGGAATTTGGAATTGGTTAGTCTGGAACCCCTGCCCAGTAGGTATTTTTTGCTACTAAGGAAAGTATAGGTCCAAACTGATTTAGAATGTGATCCGCGAAAAAATCTAATAAACTTATAAAGATTACAATGAGAAATTTCCACAACG
Source organism: Ceutorhynchus assimilis (assembly GCA_917834065.1). Classification (NCBI taxonomy): domain Eukaryota; kingdom Metazoa; phylum Arthropoda; class Insecta; order Coleoptera; family Curculionidae; genus Ceutorhynchus; species Ceutorhynchus assimilis. Next base: position 41,801,824 of record OU892278.1, on the reverse strand, counting down.
CAAGCGCAACTCTATGATAAAAATATGACAGACAAAATCCTAGAAGGCTTTGATTTGACATTCACAGATCCCTGTTTTTTCTTCCACTCTTAAATTTTTCTCGACGTTGCCACATTGAATTTATAATCCCTAAAAGCATGATTTACCTCTAATTATTTTGAATAGTCCCCTGTATAACAGCGACTACCTTTACAAAGTCGCCTAATTATATAACCTATAGAACATGCAGTCGATACGAATAGAGGTACAGTTACCTTGCTTGCGTTCCCCCGTACCGCCTTTCTGATTGGTCGACTCCGGCCAGGTAAGAGAACCAGTCTATAATTTCCATCAGTCGAATCCCGGTGTGAAATAGGTACGAATACACCTTGACGCTGCTGTACGAACATTTTAAAGCGTTCCCTTTTGGCTGTGAAAAATATTAAACAATTAAAATAATAATCGAAAAAAGTCTTTTGAGTTTGCCGTGTTGTTCCGCGATTTACATAATTTAAATTTAACCTGTTGATATAGCCGGTTTTATTGTGTGTTTGTTAAGTGCGCGTGGTGTGTCGATAAGGGCTTAATGCTAACGCTTTTTACACGTTTCATGAAACCCCAGAGCCACAAGTGAAAACACTAAAAACTGCACACGCTAAATTCAGTGTATTTTTTTAACCTTAGCAAGGCGTTTTGCTTGAAAAGGAATCTTCAACGTGTGCGATCCTATTATTTTAGGAACTGATAAGGAATCAGAAACATAAACAAAAATCCCTTTATTATTTTAGAGATAAAAAGAAAAGCCACAAAAAGTAAACTTATTTATAACGGGTTGTGCTTCAACAACAGGTTGTTGTCTCACGTGGCAACATGGCGGTCATCCCGGTTGTCAGTCGCGTTTGTTTATTATGAGTGGCTCTGAATGGTCGTGAATTGGATTTGAAAAATCGGCGCGAATCTACTCGAGTTTTGTTTTTTAAATGAGTATCAAAGGGTTGAATATGGCGGGGCCCCATCACATTTGTATACTTTACGTGGCTACCGCAGGACTGACGGGCCCCCAAATGGGATCCGACGAACAGGAAATTGTACTTTTGATTTATGTTATTGTGGATGTGATTCAAAATAAGGTAAGAATTTTTGTTTACATGTTGGTAGCTATATTTTCATAATATTGTATAAATATGAAAAGTTTACACTAAAGTTGTGTTCGTTAAAAGATTAATAGTTCGTAAAGAGGTTCATACCCATACCTGCTGTGTACAATTTTTGAAAAAAAAAAATCGATTGAAAACCGGTAATTGTGTACACAAAAAGCACCGCCAGTACGATTTCATCCTTTTCAGCAGTTCAGTAAAAAACTAGCCAGGGTCGGATCAGGGCTCTTTCATTTTTGCATTTGGCACAATTTTATTTTCAAACTGGGGTGTTGTTTCTTAATCTTATTTCAATATTTTTTTTTTTTAATTTAAACTCGAATTTAAAGCATTTCATCCACCTATAGGCATGGTCATACTCATAAGGTCGCTCATAAGTACCTTAGGAAAGGTTGATCTAATGCAGTGGTTCCCAAACTTTTTTAACCTACCGCCCACTTTTAGAAAATGGGAATGGACCTTTCTCATGCAATGAACAACAAGGATAGTTTATTATAGTGATGTGACATCGGTGCTCAGACATCGATGTTGAACATCGGTTGTGACATCGCTCGATACTATCGATGTCAATAAAACATCGATTGAAAAATATCGATGATTCGAAACATCGATGTTCAATGTTGAGATTACGTTTCTCTGGTTACTTTTTGGTGTCCTTGTAAAAATACTGATTGAAAACTCATTAATATTTATAAAACAAAGATACAAGACTTATACAAGACAAGAAAAAACCTTCGTCTGAACAAAAAGCAAAAACACGAATAAAATAATTACAGGATGAATAGGAATCAAATTTTATAAACACCAAAACTCCTAGAGTTTCCAGAAAATACGACCTACAACAAACTGTGCAAATACCAAGGCTAATAATTTTTTCCTTGCCCTTTCAATATATTTCTTTTCTGAGTGTAGGTTTGGCCAGTTTGGCGTACTTTTCGCAATATCCAATATCGATAGTTCAAACATCGATATGTCGATGTTTTGTAACTTCTGACATCGATGCTAAAACATCGAATATCGAAAGCAATAACATCGATGTTCACGATACATCGATGTTCAAGTCCCATCACTAGTTTATTATATAAAATTCATGTAATTAAGAAAAAGACACATATAATGACGCGCGATACCTGTGTGGAATGACTTTGATTGGTTCCACTTGTCAAATTTTGAAATTGTGCAATTTCGGTTATGTTTCTGTTTTTGTTTATTTTTAAATGTAAATGTGACAAATATGTGGGCAAAAAGTTTAGAAAAATTTGAGAAGTACGAATTTGCAAGTGCTAACAAACCTTTAATTGTACAATTATTATTGTATTTGATATAGAAATCGTTATTTTACAAACCCTCAAATCTCTGTTCCAACTTAAATCGTCTTCAGTCAAGTTGAAAGCATGTAACCATTGTTTTTTTAAAATTTGATTGCTTGGGAACTTGTGAAAAGAAAGATTTGACTTCTTGTTCGCCTTACTCTGACAAGATCTCACACAACACATTTGAACCATTGTATAATAAACAGTTTTTGTAATAATTTTCAGCAAAATTGATTGATTATTGAGGTTAGCCTAAAAAACGTCAGGGTCAGACCGCGTTCCCGCATTCATTCATTTTATTATCTGTCACCCACAAGCTGCGCGCGCAACACAGGTAAAATGAGAAAGGTCCATTATCCAGTGCCCCCTTGGCAGGGATCCAAGATATTGAAGCAGCGACTTTTTTTAAAAAAAAAATCACGGTCGTGTGTTTACTTGGCAAGGGGCTGAGCCTCAAGTTACCTCCTCAGTAGGATTTTGTCAGAAAATGACTGAATATGGAAATTTTGAGAAAAACCTGATACAGCACAGTTCAGCACACTTCAGATTGCATAAGAATCCATTTTTGTTTCATCTTATTTCTAAAATGTTGGGAGGCTGAGCGTCAAGTTAGCCTTTTTTGTTCTGATCCGTTCGTTTATTTTCCACCACCCACTAATTTGTGATTACCACCCCCCAAAATCAGCTGAGCTCTTTACCGCCCCCCGAGATGGTTGCAGCGCCCACTGGGGGGCGTTATCGCCCACTTTGGGAACCACTGATCTAATGTAAATATCACCCCCTCCAACTTTTTTATTTGACGTTTTTGACAAAGGTGTCAAATACAAAAGTTTTAAGAAATTGTCGAAAATTTTTGTTTTTAACTAGTCATCAGCTCTAAGCATACAGGTTGCTTCAAAAAAGTGAGGCAGTGCCAAGTTATATTGTGAGCTTATTTGTTAGTCCCTTTCAACCTGATTTCAACGATAGTCGATAGGTATATGGTTTAATATGTCTCTTCAATAGTTATGGGTCGGGAAAAACATGAAAACCCCGTTCAAGGTCTCATGTTGAAGAAAGCGAGAGAAAGGCATTCATTTACAAGGTGAAATATTATAATAAATCTAGATGTCTTATAAGCATTATTATTATTTAAAACAAAAAAAACTTAGGAATCTTAGGAAGGGATTTTGGCGTTTTTTCCTATGACTATTGAAGATAAACCAGGAGATAAACATATCAAACCGTAGGTATATTGTTGAAATCAGGTTGAAGGGAACTAATAAATAAGCGTATACTTACATGGACCTCCATTGATAAAAATACATCTTCTCTCTGCTACAGTTTTTTTGACTCACCCTGTATGTTTAAAACTTTTGACAATTTCTTAAAACTTTTGTATTTGACACTTCTGTCAAAAACGTCAAATAAAAAAGTTAGGAGGGGTGACATTTACAATTGATTGCCCTGTTCTTACACCCAGACCTATTTAATTTTTACTGACAATAAATAACTTCCAATATGAAACTGAGCAACACGTAAAATCCTCTTCTCAACTTTTGACACAGATCAATAATAGTATGACATTAGCGGCTTTTTAATGACACTTGACAGGCTTAAAATTTATATTTTTACTGCCCAGGCAGAAAAAGTGGTCTGTTTACTTTTTTCTCCTAGACAGTTTCTTGCTATGCAGCGTTCCAGGTAGCATTTTTCCGTTTCCTATTTGGTTACCGCTACACGGAGCGCTAATCCTTTAGGATTTGTATAATTATATCTGGCATCGCGTTTCCTATTAGGCCAACGCACATCATCTACCCTTACATGTAGCGCTAATCATATAGGACTTGCTAAATTATATCTGACGTCGCGTTTCCTATTAGACCAGCGCACACCCTCTGCGATCGTCTGCAGACTTCCTTTGCACTGCAATCTATTTCATTATCGTTGTCTTTTTTGAGGTTAATTGGTGGTTACAGGTAGTGCAATTATTTTTTAATATTTCTCGTTGTATCTCATTTTATTATTTCTGTTGATTCTGACGTAACAGCATAGTTGGCAAAATGAGCATGGTTATTCAATTTATGTGCGCTGGTCTTATAGGAAACGCGACGTCGAATATAATTTAACAAGTCTTATGGGAGTAGCGCGCCATATAGCGGTAGAAAATAGCCTAATAGGAAACGCGATGTCAGACATAGTTTTACAAGTCCTAAAGGATTAGCGCTCCATGTAGCAGTAATCAAATAGGAAACGGAAAAATGCTTCCAGGTAATAATTTAAATTAAATAGGTAATTAAAACTCAAATTAAAATTGACATTGATATCAGGCTCAATATTAGGTAAGCAAAATGATCGCGCTAGATCTCTTATCTCAGGGGAAGTTTATAACAAGATCATCTAACAATATACTATATCAACCAGGATCAAATTATTTCAAAAGACCTGAAGATTTTAAACGAATATACAAGGAAAACACCCTTGAAAACAACTCAAATAAGATTTTGATCAGGTACAAAGATTTGATTAGATACATTGACAAACGCAAATTTAATGAGAAAAATATGAACGCTGGGATAGCTGAACCTCAGTAGGTACTTAGTTACATCATTCTCTTACATATGGTTTTCTATGCTTAATATTTCTATTGGTAAAGGGCCCGTTAATCCTACTTGTAGGGACGCTCTATAGAGTTCTAGCATCATCTTCAGTTCTTCAGTAGTATTAATAATGAGAATAATGTCGTCTGCGAATCTTGAATGGGTCAGTCTTGTTCCTAGTAATGTAAAATTCCCGAAACATTCAAAAGCCGCGAACATTCTCGGAAACTTTCCGGGAATATTGGAAACTTTCGGGAACTTATGGAAATATTGTTTTTTTTTTCAATATATAGCTAAATCGGACAAATCGTAGTAAGCTTCATTTACCTAATTGTAGCGTACTGACTATAGACTATAAACCAAGAAAAACACCTATTCTTTTCTGTAAGATCAGCTAAAAATTAAACTATGTACCAAAAACACTTTTATCGACGGTTGAATAAGGCTTCAAAGGAAAAGCTGATCCGATTAACCCAATCTCTCAGCTCTTTATTTTTTATCTTTCTTCAATGGAGATTATTCCAAAAAAAGACAAACCTTAGGCATTAGGCTGTAGGTACATCAGCTGGTGATCGGGTAAATCGGATCAGCGTTTCCGTAAAGACCGTTGGACTGGGTACGTCATCCACATAAAGTGAAATAAAGTCACTGAGACCTTGTATTCGCAATAATCTCGCATTATAAAGTTCTTCTGGAAAGTTCTTGGAAATATTCTCAAAAGTTCTTGGAAATATTCTCAAAAGTTCTTGGAAATATTCTCGAAAGTTCTCGGAAATATTCTTTTGAGAGTTTTTGATTGAAAGTTTCCGGGAATATTCTCATTCAGGAGAACGTTTCCATTTTTTATCGGCGAATATTCTCGGAAATTTCCCAATGTTCGCGAATATTCGCATGGGAATATTCTCGACTCACATCACTACTTGTTCCATCTAATTATATTAATTCCTTTATCCCGCCAGTTCAGGTTTTTTGGGGAAATTGTGACACCTTGTTGTATTCGATGGTGTATCAGGATTTTGTCGGATTTCATCTCCTCTTCTAGTTTGATTGTCATAGTTAGGGTGAACATATGTACTTTTTGTATAGAATAAAATGGAAAAATACTTTATTGTCAAGAATACAGGTTCTGTAGACAAAGCTGACTATAATATAATACTTCTGACTAGAACTAAGTTGTATAAATGAATTGTAAGAATTCAAAAACAGTAGATACATTTAACACATTAACATTTTAAATACTCAACATTACGAGGACAAAATTGATTAAATCATTAACAAAAACTAAACAAGAGTGTAGTAGGACAGTACTTTCTTTTTAAACACTGTCCTACTGTCCTTCAAAGGTTTATCAAATTCAAATTCAAAAACAGCTTTATTGTTATAAAAAAGATTAAAACATCTCATTGATAAAGCAGAACTAAAAAACTAAAATGCTTGACTCATCGTCGGTGCTTTTCCTGTGGAATGGAAAATGTACTATTTTTTTTTCTACAAGCATGCGTAAAACGTTACTTTCCCGCACGCATTTTAATTCGGAAACTATCTTTATCCCGCACAGCGTTGCTGAAACACGTGTGAAGATTTTACTAAAAGCAATGAAAAATTGCTTAAATCGTGTGGTTATAGGATTATTGCTATGGTTATCTGATTAAAATGTTATCAAAGTTAATGAAACGAACTTTACTTTCAGTATTCATATTAATAATAAATATTTTTTTTTAGATTGTTATTTAAAATAAAATTTAAAAAAATACCTACATATATAAAGTGTGTGCTTGTAGAAAAAATCTTGATCCTAACTCTTGCGGAAAGTAACTTTTCTGCACCTAACTGCTTGCCCGAACTCCGCTTTGCGTCGTTCGCATCGGCAGTTCGCGTGCGGGAGAGTATAACTTTTCGCACTTGTTAGGATAATAACTATTTGTTTAAACATTATAGTCACCCTAGTCATAGTTGCATGAGAATCTAGAGTCACAATTCTGGCATTGTCTAGAATGTCTAGTGACCTTAAGATTGCCCACGTTTCAACAGAGTTAAATGCTGTCTGGAAATCGATGAAAGCCAAATGTAGGGGTATATTGTACTCTATGGCCTTCTCGATCAGCGTGCGTATAGTTTGCAGATGGTCAATCGTACTTTATCCTTTACGGAATCCCGCTAGTTCACAGGGTTGATATGAATCCAATTTGTGTGATAATCTGTTTGCTACTATTTTTGTAATTGGTGGACCGATAGTTTTCTAGGTCTCTTCTCCTTTTTTAAATAATAAAATTACATTAGCATTTTGCCATGACTCTGGTATTTTTCCCTTTATCAAACACTTATTCAACAGTATTCTGACTCTCTGTATTAGTTCTTCTCGCCTCATTTTAATCACCTCGCTGGTAATCTTCACTTTCCGTTTTCCATTTGTCTGAGTGCATTCCATCATTCATCGCTGTCTATTTCGGGAATTTCATCCGATCCTAGGTTCTGAATTTTTGCTCTCGTATATGTGTGTTCTTGATTTAGCGAGCTATAGAGTTGTTTGCAGAAATCTTGTACTACATGTACAATTTCTTCTCGATGGGTAGCCAAGATGTGTTTGTTTCTAAGTTGGTTAATTTGCACTTATCCTCTTGATTGGTTTGATTTTAAAACTTTCATATCTTTGTTACTTGTTCTGGATCCTCTCTGTTCATGCCCTTTTCTCTTTATCAACTTTTCTGCGAATTTCGGCTGATTTGTCATTTCCTTTCTTATATTTTGTACAAAGTTCCTTCTAGCTAAGTATGTATATACATAGTTTGATAAATAATTGTTCATTTTCATGTTTATTTGTTTTTCTCTGTCATTTAATTTTCTGGTCATTCGGTTTTGAAACTTTTTAAAATTTTTTCTAAAAATTTCGATTGTTGGGCATTTCTGTGGTTTTATCATTTTCTTCTTTCATGCCTAGAAATGATATTTAAGATTTTTCTTATTATTCGGTGATCGCTGTTGGTATCCAATCTATTCAAAGGTCTTGAAACTGCAACGTCTCAACACATAGCTTTATTATTTGTGATTACCTATATAATCAATCTCGTTTTTCAACGCGCCGTTTGGGCTCTGCCAGGTCCATCTTCTCTTTAATAATTTCTTAAAGAAGGAGTTCATTGTAAAATAGATTTTCACTTCTGCAATAGTCAACAAGCATCTGCGCTCTAGCGTTTCTATCTCTCAGTCCGTATTTACTTATGTGGAAAGTCGTTATTGTTATTATTTTTACCTACTTTAGCGTTGAAATCTCCTGTGAATGATTGTTACGAATTCAGCGTTTTCATTTTTCTTTGCCCGCGTATATTTTCGTAGAGTTATTTATCATACCTGTATAACTTTCAGATCGTATATTTTATTTAATTTTAGTATACGAGTTGGTATGACACAGCCTGCATTTTTGTTATCAGGTGTTTTAAACTTGTATTTATTAGTATTGCGACTTCTCTTTCATGTCCCCATATCTTGCTGTTTTTCTAAGAAAGTTGGTGTCCGGGTTTCAGAGGTGACTTTCTCTTCTTCCATTCTGGTTTTGCTAGGTTAGTAGTAGTACCATTATGTCCCATTTAGGGTTCTGCAATTCTTCCCCAGGTCTTCCCCAATATTCTGGTGCTCTACTGCTATAAGAGGCGATCAATTTTTTGTTGTTGTATTGTTTCCATTTCCTTATAATCATGTTCAATCGAATTTTTGCCTTTCCCAGATTCCGATGTGAGGCACACTGGCTTTCACAGTGCAAGATTGTGAGCTTATTGCTCTACTTGCCTGGGGTATATTTTTGAAATTCGATATTATCATTTTTACTCAATTTGCCCTTGCTCTGCGTGTTGGCGCTTTGAGTAGTATTGAGTACTACATTTCCTCAGTACTCGATGGACAGGTTATACTGCCTTGACTTGGACGTCAGAGCCCAGTAGAATGCACCGGGTGAAAAGTTTCACGATTCGAGCAGGTGAGTTCTACATTTGGGCAGGTGTTAACTCCTACCTTCGTCCCTTGCACCTCCGGAAAATATTATTAGTCATTGTCGCGAATTAAGGGGGATGGGACAATTCGGCGCCGCCAGTTCGGCAGAGCCGGTTCGGCGCGTGGACGGTTCGGCGCCGGGACGATTCGGCACCGACGGTTCGGCGCCTACATATTATTTTGACTCACTATTTAAAATTAATAAACAATGAAACTATGCTTAGTTTTGTAACATTTCAAAATTATGAGCAATCCCTCTCAAAAAATCTAACATATTCCTGTTATCAAAATTATTTACTAAGGGACTAATTCTTTCGTCAGCCTGGACACATTTCCGGAGTTTTTGAGGGGGCTCATGTCCGGCAATAATTTGCTCCAGATATAAATCTCGCCCCTTTTGGACTTTTTTAAGGGCTCCAATGAACTTCCAGATTGTTGGGTGATCCATGCCCAATTCATTTTGTAATCTGCGATTCGCAGCCTCAGAGTGGTTGTTCGTTCGGTCTACATTTTGTAGAACCCTGTCATGTAAGTTACACATTTCCACTGCAAAAATAGGTGGACGTCTGGCATTGCCTCTTCTACCAGGTCTTCCGACGTAATTATCCTCAAACCAGTTGAGTAGCTATTGAAGCTCGTTTGCAATTGCTTCGGAAAGATGTTCAATGGCTTCATCTAGTTGTGGTATTGGCTCAAATGCTAAAGCCAAGATCATTTTGGCTTGTAGAGCGAAATCGGGGTTGCTGTTATATTGCTCTCTAAGACCTTGTTGAGCCAAGTGTTTTTGCATATTTTGGGCCAAATGAAAAAAGCAGCCGCAGATTGAAGCATTGGGAAATCGCTCTCGGAATGCGCTTATTGCGGCTATTTAAAAATCGCAGAGTATTCGCGTGGGTTGCATATTTGGAGGGTCTAACAATGACATACGAAATTATCCAATAAAAAACCAGTAATAACAGTTTTCTCTGGAAATCAGCTCATGTTCATGTTAATATTTTTGTGTTCTATCTGAATCCGAAAAATTGCCACATTTTAGGCCCGGATCTTCAGATAAACTTACTGGCAACTATTTGCAAGATAAATCTACCGTTCTATTAGTCAGTCTTCAAATAAGCTCAGAAATGTATTCTTTAAAACTTTATTCAGGTCATGTTTAATAGCACAAACTAGAGAGGTTCAAACTACACTGCCCTGCGGGATACCCAGATCTCACTATTAACCGAATTTGAGGACATCATTAACTCTAGTCACATGGAAATGGGTCTCTTAGGTAATATCCCGGGTAATATAATCAGTAAACCAAATAAGTGCACTTGCTGTTTGTAATTCCGTAAGCCTGCACCTTTTTCACAAGCCTTCTCCAATCTCCTACTGATGGTCTCGAATGCACGAGGGAGGTCGATGAAAACACCGAGGAAAACACTTAACACACTATCATGAACATGTGAACGCCATTTAGAACACACATACCGACACACACAATTGCTTTTCCCGAAATTCCGATTGGTCCTTAAATAACAATTTGTTCAGGTACCTCCCTCTATGTAAAATCTGTCACAACTGTAAAAACACCACCGTTTCCAGAATCTTGTCTATTACCAATACCAAATTAATGGGTCAATATTCGGCTGATTCGTTTGATCTAGGCCCGTTCGGGATAGGAATTATAACACTGGTTTTAATTGCCTTTGCCACCATTCCTGCTGTAGGGATGTATTGATCAATCGTTTCAAAAGCACGCTGCAAGTCTAGAAAGGCTGCTCCAATCATTAGATTTCTATCATGCTAAACAGAAGCATGTACGCTAGTACACAGTCCGTATAGTCCAATAAAAAATAGCTTTTTCTTCAATCTTCAGTAAGTTTAAGTAACGGCGCTACTACCATAGCAAATCCTTCTACAGAGTCTGTAGTATGTACAAAGCCCAAGGAAACTTGAAATTTCTAAGTCCATGCATGTACCGAGATGAGGGCCATTCATGAATTGCCTGGATTCTTATCTTATGAAGCCCTTCGGGTGAAACTAGGTGTCCAAGAAAGTCAAGGGACTGTTCAAAAAGTGAACATTTTTTGTCATTAATTAATCGGATTTTTGCGTTAAGCAGCGTTTTCCTAGCAACGCACATTTTACGTGGCGTAGAACGTAATACGGCCGACCGACGCAACGCAACATCCAATGCGCTGCGTAAAAGTGTTTTCCTACAGCCGTGCGGAAAAATCGATTTTCCGCACTGATATGCGTGCGGAAAATGAGTTTTCCCGCACGGTGCGGTAAAACTTTTTTTTTTTGACATATCAGTGTGGAAAAAGTTTTTCCGCACGGCTGTCAGTGCGGAAAAATTTTACCGCACTGATATGTCAAAAAAAAAAAAGAAAAATTTTACATTTTTACGCCTGTAGGAAAAATATTGTACCTAACACTTGCGGAAAATATTTTTCCGCACTCGGCTGCATCACCGAACTCCGCTACGCGTCGTTCGGTGAACGGCAGCCGCGTGCGGAAAAATTCATTTTCCGCACTTGTTAGGTAAATAGCTATTTCCTAGAATTGTCAGTTGCGTCCCGATCGTCGTGATGAGTACCTATAGCAATAAAGAAATTAGCTTTGGCTTTATTATTAGGTCTGCTTCTGCAGAAATCACAAACCAGTCAGAGCGAATTTCATTGGTTGAAAACAGTCAGAAACAGTCAAAAAACTAGTTTCAACCAACGAAATTCACTCTGAATGGTTTGTGATTTCTGCAGAAACAGCCCTATAGGATATAGGATATAATAGTTAAGATCCATGATAAGACTAGAAATTCTGCTAGTCAATTATCTCAAAAAAGAAGAAGCGAAGGATCATTTGAAATACTTATCCATAAACATCTGCTCGATGACGAAGTAAAATTTGAAAAGCATATTTTAGAGTTACAAGGCAGCAATTCTCATTTCTCCTCAATCTTGTGAGAAAAGATTTAAGTAAGGAATCATGTAATCGCGTGCGACATCTTATTTCGCCACCTGAAAAGCTTGGCCTAACATAAAGTATATAAATATAATACAACAGGAGCATTTTCTTTGCCAACACGCAGCGTACAACTGAATAGACTGCTCTTTTGAGCAGTCGTTCAGTTGCGTCGACCGTATTACGCTAGCGCAAGTCGTTTTTACGCAGTGTAGGAAAACGCTTCCATTTGATTTCCATTAGAAATGTCCTCAGCGTTTTACGCCGGCCGAATTACGTTCTACGCCGCGTAAAATGTGCGTACGGGTATGCGTTAACAGTTTTTCTAAAGTTTCATAACTGGTTGTCGAGAAGAGTCGAAAGATTTAAGAAAGAACTACAAATTCTCCTGACTTCCAAAGCATATTATTCTGTATATGAATTTCTAAACGACTCACTGAATTGAGGGCTGTGGCTGTCATTTAGTATCTATCGTGGACTAGGTTTCTGCATTTTACTATTAACTTGACTGATACTTCATCTTATACATACATGTGTGATTTATATTAAATGTTTCGTTTTCTGTTTCAATGTATAGTATTCATTATTCTATTTGTTGTCTTGAATTATTTATATAAATGTTTTTAACCAAATCTGGAAACCCTAACAGAAATATTTAGTAATAGGATCTGCTTTGTTAAAGAAAATTGTACATTCTTCATTTATCATTATCAAGTGCAGGTACTGGTATTATAATAATTATTATAACACCTGGCTGAAGAACCCTTTTAAGCAAAACGTCCAATAATCATTTAGGGTCTTCTTTCCACCTGCCTTGTTAGGGTTGGTTGCTTTTAGATTTAGAAATGTTGCTCTATTTGTAATGAAATAAGTTGCATTTATAGACACAGATAATCTTGATACGGCGCCCTAGGAACTATGGAATTAAAATATAGAGTACAGAGGAAAGTAGTTGCAAATTTTGAAAATTTAATTAGTAGCTCTGGAATTTTATTATCTTTTTATACTAATTTTTTGGCTGGCTTTTTGAGCACAAAGTTTTTAGGTTACTTTCTTCTCCATTCATTCTATTATCTGCACTTTTTTTCATTCAAAACTAGGTATAATGATTACTTTATTCCAAGACCCATCGATTAGTCTATTTGATTTCCGTTCTAGCCCAGCTCTTTTAGATTAATGTATTTCAATGAGTAGATAGTTGCTTCTTGCCCAATAAAGGAAGTTCTGATAATATAAAGTTAATTTAAAAACCTACCACAATATCGAAAAACTTGAATAAATACTTTGCTAAAAATTGGATGCCTTACAATCAATATCTCGATCAATAAATAATAATTAATTTTTCCAAATAAATTCTGTGTGGGTGAGTGACAAAATATACACACATCAAAATAGTCTAGGGAACAAGATAATTCCTATACTTATCAGAAATTTTTGCTGATTTTATTTTTGAAATATTTAAACTAATTAATCAATGAAAAAAAAAAGCCGACATGGTAAATTTGACAAGATTTGTTCAATAAATAATACTCACTTTAACTTTTTTAAAAAGTTTCCTTTCCTAAAGTTGAAAGACATATTTCTTATTTCCTAGACTATTTTGATGAGTGTAATTGCTGTAAAATATATCATAAATAATCTTCTTGAATTTCTCACAATAAGGGTTTTTGTTAAACTTTTATGAAAGCATTGGGCTAGTACAGCTCACCCATTTTCTTACCTACAAGAAAACCTCTTCTTGGGCTTTGGTCCCTGTTTCAATTGCCCACTCGGGTTAAATACTACCCAGATTATCTCAAGTTTGGTGTTATTTGAAATCTATAAACCTCGCTATAAACCTTCTAGGTATTACCATTGTTATACTGGGTTTCAAGAAATAACTCTTCAAATCTGGTACAATTTTAGGCTAACTAAAATAGCCCCACAAATACCTATATGCTGGGTGGGGCACGAAAAACTTTCCATCCAGGTTTTCTCAGGTGTTAGGTGTTTAATCAAAAATCGCTCAGACACGTCAATTTTTGTTTTTTGGGGGACACATTTTATTGGTATTTTCTCCCCCTACCTGTGAACCCCTAAGTGGGGGTGACAGGTACCCACAAACTTTCAAATGAAAAGGGGGGTCGAGTGATACGTCATTTGATAGCTATTTTCATTGAAATTATATCCCCGAAGTTTCAAGTTGCTACTATTCACCCTGTCGAAATGGCGGCTTGTCAAAGTTAGGAAAAATCAATGGAAAAATGCTGTGTGGTTTTTACCTGGTACCTACGCCTAGGTGTGACAGGTAATAGCTACTTACCTAACAAGTGTTAGGTACAATATTTTTCCTACAGGCGAAAAAATGTAAAATTTTTCTTTTTTTTTTTTGACATCAGTGCGGTAAAATTTTTTCCGCACTGATATGTCAAAAAAAAAGTTTTACCGCACCGTGCGGGAAAACTCATTTTCCGCACGTATATCAGTGCGGAAAATCGATTTTTCCGCACGGCTGTAGGAAAAAACTATACAGCTTAGGTTATCGAAAAAAAGCAGTTATCCTAACTTTGACATGCCGCCATTTCGGCAGGATTAATAGTAGCAACTTGAAACTTCAGGGATATAATCTCAATGAAAATAGCTACCAAATGACATATCACTCGACCCCTCGCTCTTTCCATTTGAAATTTTGAGGTTACCTGTTACCCCCACTTAGGGGTACACAGGTAGGGGGTGAAAATACCAATAAAATGTGTCCCCTAAAAAACAAAAATTGAAGTGTCTGAGCGATTTTTGATTAAACACCTAACACCTGAGAAAACCTGGGTGGAAAGTTTTTCGTGCCCCACTCGGTATAGGTACATAGGTAAATAAGAACATGTTTTTTACTGATTTATCGCTGCCTGTAAATGACAATTTGCCAGATAAAATTCAGCAAGAAGATGAGAAGAAATAGGTATCTTAGTATCTATTAGACTTGACTTGAGGAGGAAAAATTTACAATAGAGAAAAATGTAAGAAAACCTGCAACAATTATTGAAATACAAATATGAAGAAAGTTGAAAAGAACACAACATAAAAAATGTTGGTCAATGTATGGTGTCTAGAAGTTGTATTTTCCAGAGAAGGATGATATCCTTGTGGTTGAAAAAGAAGCTATTCAGGTTGAGGTTTCTTGCACTTGCTGAGTGTACTTCGAGATTTACATCATTTGCAGTAGTTCTTCAACCGAGAATCTATATGTGTAGTTGTGAAAATAGTCATATTAAGTTGATAACTAAGTACTTTAATAAATCATTATTTCTGATGCATATTGCGGTGATTTGATGCAAAATTTGTACTATGTAGTTGGTGTATAGAATTTAAAAAGGATTCAACAATAAGCCAACATAAATTAAAAAATGTACCTCGAACGATTCTCTGGAACTAATTACATATCTTGATAAAACATTTAATAAAATCAGGTGAAACGTTAAGTCACAGAAAACCGTATTCATATCTGTGTATCATTAAGATTAGGTACAAATGATAAAATATTGTGAGTTGCATAGTTGTAAATTTGGCATGAACCGTAATAGGAATAACTCAAATATGAAAATTGGCTGTGTGTTTATTGTTTACCTCAAAGACATAATATGTAATTTAAAAGGAACAAGGTATAGCACTAGAATTTGCCATAGTCATAGTCTGACATCCTTAGCTAATTTATTATCCAATTAATTTTTTTATCGCCTTTTTAAAAAGTTCGTAATTTCCTCGTAAACCTCGTTATCTTTAATGTAAACTACTAAGTAAAGTAGGAAGTAGGTAGATACCTCGGAAAGATACCTCATTCAATTTAGAAAAATGTTAGAAGTGTTAGGTAATACCTATACTACAATTCAAGAAAAATAACTAAGTCGCTTTTCGAAAATTCAAAAGATATAAATTTATATTTTTTATTTGCTTTTAAAAAAATATAATCTGAAAGATAAGAAAATATTTTTTTGTAACAAAACAAAAATTTCCCTCTGTAGATTTTACTTATCAGAAAAATAGTATTTTATCAGCATCATTAGTTCAATTTGATAAAGTATTTATCCTAATGAATCAGACAGTTAAAAATTCGAAAATTACTTGAAACAAAAAAAAGGGTCATGTTGATAAAAACACACAAATTTTTGACTATAATTGACTGGACAAATGATAATTTGAATAAGTCAAATGGATTTTAATTATAGGTATGCATAAAGAACCCAAAATGTTCCACAAGGCTAAATAATAATTTGAAAAATACCCAGTAGTTGAGACAACAAATTCTCATTGGTGCATTAATTTGACTTAAATCGACACTTACTTTAATTAAAGCACCAATCAAATTGTTTGTTTAAAATTAGACTACCAATCAGACAAGACTTAAATAGTAATTAGCAAGTGAATAGCGTCTAAGGGGCGGTTCTTACGGGTATATCAAATTTCGAAATGCTGAGAATTTTTTCAACACAGTGGCGGAACTTATTTAAGGGCAATTTATCAAAAATTTGAAGAGGTTTTTATGTTGAAGCCATAAGCAATTTTTGTTTATAACTCTTTGTTAATAATTTAGTTTTAATGGCCTCACTTAAATACATTTGATAACCGGTTCTTAATGAAACGTTTTTCAAATTTATTGTTATTAGTCAAACTGATGGCTAAGTGTTAAATTATTGCTTCTTTATAGTCAAGAAATTTTGCCTTTGGCTAAACTGGTACACGTGGAGAATTTCGGGATGGTATTTTTTTTAGACAACTTGTAAGCAAGTAATTTTCTACTCGACGCAAACAAAGGAAATTCAGTACGTACAATCTAGTACAAACCAGAAGTCTATTTAGTTTTGGGATAGATAAATAGGAAACTATCAAAAATCCACATTTTATTGTTTTTCCATGATGAAACTTGACTGTTTTATGTAATTATAAAAATAAAAAGACATTTATGTATTTTTTGTTCTCGTTTTCAAAGATTTCAAGGTGCAGATACTTTTGCAACGACCGCAACCAGTGCCAATGCACTTGCTCCGCCAGGTTACAAGATTTTTAGAAAGTACCTACCAACCGTGCGGTTCCATGACATACACGACCAACCTAAGCACGAGCCTAGAAACGGAAAATAATAGAATAACATGTGAATAGAATAGAATGATATGGTGAATTTATTCAAATACTGCAGAAGATGGGTTTTTGAGAAGAAGCAGGCTAGTGTGTTAGGAAGACCCAATTCCTTTAGATTGTCGTATATCCGATTTTGGGGTGACAACAAGATTTTCACCCTTTAGAACGACTTATTTTTGCTCTCTATTTTCGATATTTTTGCCATGAAAGCAGTTGAACCAAAATTGAGTCCTTTACAAATTTCATCAAGGAAACTGGGAATGTTCCTTTCCATAGTGATTTCTGGTTGATATTTCAGTATATACATAGTTGTAAAATAGCGATGTTGGCATCTTTGAAAAGAAATTGTAGGTAATCAAGACAAGTTAAGACCAGAAAAATGACGTCATTCAATTGGATTGGATGAGAAAACTATTATACTTCAGTAAAATTCTCTTGACTTTATTTTACTGAACTTGTAATCTATATGTATTCCTTATTGGAAGAGAAAAACAACGGACAGGCATAGGAGAGCAAATAAGGAAACAGTATTGTTTGATAAACTAACATTCTGTCCATTGAGACAAGATGTTGAGCTCAAAAAGTTATTAACTTTTTCTACAGTTTCTTACACATCAAATCAACATCCAAAAGTAAGCTTTCGATACAAACTCTTTTTCGAATACTTTAATTTGAGATCTACAATCGATTTCATCGTTTCTCTAATAATATTTTACTATAACTTATCTATCACAATTTATATGAGAACCTTTAATCGTGCACTTATTTGTTTTTTAATTATTGTTTTTGATGTGTCAGGCACTGATATCAAAGTATCATCAGCAAATAGATTTAGAAGAAATTTGAAGTTTTTGAAGGAAAATTATGGAAAATCGCAGCTGCATTATCATAGATATTAATCTGAAATTTTCTATAAGAATGAAGTAAAGTTTGTGCGGTCCCAAATGATCGACTTCATATTCTTATTTAGTATTGTTTTAAGTTAAGAGACTTAGGGGTAGTTTTCATTAGTAATTATCAAAGTTTAAATTATTATATTAACTATGTTGCAGTCGTTACATTAAGATCAGTGCTAATGCGATTAAATGTCTGGTCAAAACAAAAGTATTTTGGAATTTAAGCAACCCTGTTGTGTTTAAATTTTTGCCATATTAGAGATCCTTTGGTGTTGAGTTTGGGGTGCATAAATTATCATTGTTTGTGTCACAGCATGAGGCAGGTGTCCTCTATTTTGTTATAGTGCCTACTTCAATAGGCAGGAGGTTCGAATAACATACCTAACATCATTGCAGTTCTTCGCCCTTTTCACAACTCTCTGAAATTTAAATAATCTAAAAACAGGAGAAGAAGATATGAAAGAATTGAGAGATTTAGAACAATCTTTGTGGGAAAATGCGATAGTGTTCTATACGTGCGCTACAAATTATTGGAATGGTCATCCATTAGATACTAAGGCAATGAGTTACATGGCTTTATATATTTAAGAAATCTATATAGTGTTATTAATCAAGCTAGTTGCCAATTATAATGAAAACTCTCACCTTCAATAATTAGCTCCTCTATCAGTTTTGTCATTTCCAGATATTACTGACTGTCGAGGGGTGAGAGGTGGTTAACTGGTCAAAATCCATGTACAATTTGGCCAAAATCCCAGAAAATCTCATAAGATCTACTCAAAATCCCTAAAAATCTTTGAAATCCTTAAAAATTTAACAAAACCCCATAAAATATCTTGAAATTGCTTACAAAATCTAACAAAAATTCATTAAAACCAAAAAAATCCTACAAAATCTCATAAAATCATTAACATTCCTAAAAAATATTTCCTTTGAGATTCCCAAAAATCCTCAGAATTCCATAATTTAGTGAAATTTCGAGGAATTACGGTAGAATTATGTTTTTCTGAAAAAAGAATTACATGTGTAATTTTTGCGGAGTTTCCATAGAATTCACATTAAATTTTAGGTCCTCTCAAATTACATGAAATTTCAGTGAAATTCCGATCGAATTACACGAAATCCTAAATGAATTGCATGGAGGAATTCCAAACAATTATATGGAATTATACCGAAATTCCCAACATGAAATTTCAGTTCTTACTGAATTTTAGTAAAATTCCAGAAAAATTCCACTTGTGGAATTTCCAGTTAAAAACATGGAATTTCGATGATATTCCGAAAAATTCCCATGTAGTAACATGAAATTTAAATATATTTCGATGAACTTTCAAGAAATTACTTGAAGCTTCATTAATATTCCCAAAAATTCCTGGCTATTAAAAGAGAATTTCAGTGATATTCCGAATAGTTCTAATGAAAATAAATGAAATTTTAATAAATCCCTTGAAGTTTTAATGAACTTTCGAGAAATTTTCGGTTAGGAACGTGGAATTTCGAAATATTCTCATAAAATTTCAGTGAATTGCGAGGAATTTTTTATGGAATTTTAGTGGAATACCGAGGAATTACATGAAATCCTACTGTAATTCCGAAAAAAAAATTTGTCTAAGAATTCCATAAAAATCTTTTGGTCAAATGTTAAGGAATTTCTATGGAATTACTTAAAATTTTCGCGGAATTCCTATGGAATAACTTGAAATTTTAGTGGAATTCCGAAAAATTTCATGAAATTTCATAGTGTAATTCCGAGGAATTTTTTTTCAAGAATTCCATTGAATTTTATTGTGGAATTCCATGAAATCTTATGGTGGAATTTGGAAAAATATTATGGAATCTTTTAGTAAAATTTTTAAGAATATCTGTTTTTCCATTCAAATTTACCATTTGAATGGAATTTCGAGGAATTTCATGAAATCTGGTGAAATTAATTAAAATTTTCACGGAATTCCCATGGAATAACTTGAAATTTTAATGGGATTCATGAAATCTCATAGTGTAATTCCGAGGAATTTTTGTGCTATTAAATTTTATGGTGAAATTCCATAGAATCTTATGATGAAATTCGGAAAAGTATTATGAAATCTTATAGTAAAATTTCTAAGAATTTACGTTTTTCCATTCAAATTTATCACTTGAATGGAATTTCGAGGAATTCCATAAAATCTTCTGGTGAAATTCTAAGGAATTTCTATGGAATTGACTAAAATTTTCGCAGAATTCCCATGGAATAACTTGAAATTTTAGGTGAGTTCGGAAGAATTTCATGAAATCTTATATTGTAATTCCGAAGAAAAAAAAAATCCAAGAATTCAATTGAATTTTAATTTTATGGAATTCACATTAAATTTTAGTACCTCTCGAATTACATGAAATTTCGAGAAACTACATGAAATTTTAGTGGAATTTCGATCGAATCATGAATGAGTTGCATGGAGGAATTCTAAACAACCACATGGAATTACACCGGAATTCCCAACATGGAATTTAAAAAATTACATAAATTCCGAGGAATTTTCGTTGAATTATATATGGAGTTCCGATGCAACTGCATGGAAATCCAAGGAATTGTCAGGGATTAACATGAAATTTAAGTGGAATTTTGAACAGCTCCTATCGTTTCATAAGGAATTTCAGTGAAATTCCGAAAAATTCCCATCTAATTATTGAATTTTAGTAAAATTAGAGAAATTTTCACAAGTGGAATTCCGAGGAATTTCCGGCTAAAAACTTGGAATTTCGGTGAAATTTGGAAAAATATGAAATTTCAATATATTTTATAGGAATTTCGAGAAATTTCCGAGTAATAACGTGGAACTTCAGTGAAATTTCAAAAAATTCTCATAAAATTTTAGTGAAATTCCGAGGAATTTCTAAGAAATTACCTACAGGAAATGTTGTGGAATTCCAGGATATTTCAGTGGTGAAGTTTTGGAAAATTTCAGTAGATAAAGTTTCAAAGAAAAATATGGAATTTGGAATTTCTATAGAATTTTGGAGAATTTCAGTAGGATTTCGAAAAAAAAAAATTATGAAATATTTGCAGAATTTCCATCAAATTATACCTATATAATTTCACTTTGTGTCGACTTACATAAAATTTCGATGAAATGTTGAGTAAAATTTCTAGGAATTCTCGTCGAATTACGTAGGTACATGGAATTCCAAAATTCCAAAATTTCAAAAAATCCTTTGGTATCCTCAAAAATCCGTTAAGATTTCTAAAAATCCTTCAGGATCTCTAATGGCCGTTTCCACCAACTATTTTAGGGGAGCATCAACAATAAGTATTCCTTAAAATGACAGTCTTCTATGGAAAAATGTCTGTTTAAAAAATACTTATCGTTAAGGCTCCCCTAAATTAGTTGGTAAAAACGCCATAAAAACCCTTTCTAAATTCCCTAAAATGATCCAAAATCACCTAAAATCTCATGAATGTAAAATCTTTTAAGATTCCTGTAAAATCACGTGAAGATTTTCAAAATCCTCAAAATCCTACAAAATCAATAAAGATTTAATTATGTACACATTTTATGGAGTTAACTAAACTTCGAGCGGTAAATTGATAAATTTTTTTATACAAGTTGGTCAAAATCCCAGAAAAACTCGTCAGATCTACTTAAGATCCCCGATTATTCCCCTCATGTGTTAGAAATCCCATAAGACACTGACGATTTTAAGAATTACAGCGAAAAGTCTCTTTTCCATTTGTTTAACTAGAGAGAATTACAGCGATTATACAACTCACTGTACATTATTCCCATATGACACGAGAGGCTTAATAAGTGATAAGCCTTTTGGGATTATCCGTAATTTTGAAGCTCTCGTGTATGTGCTCCCGAAAATCTTTAAAAATTTAACAAAATATTATTAGAACAAAAAAAATCCGGCAAAATCCTATAAAATTCCTAATAAAAAAATTCCTTTAACATTTCCAAAAATCCTTTGGGATCCCCAAGAATCCGTTAAAATCTCTTAAGGATCTCTAAAACCCCTTCTAACTTCCCTAAAATGCTCCAAAATCACCTAAATTTTTTTTAAATCCTGTAAAATCATTTGAAGATTTTCAAAATCCTCAAAATCCTACAAAATCAATGAAGATTTTAAATCTGTGTACATATTTTAAGAAGTTCTCGCTGCCTGTCAGTGGCGTATTTACGGGGGGGGGGGCTCAGGGGGCCCGCCCCCCCCAGAAATGTATTCATAATTTTAAGTTACCGAATAAGTACATTAACAAACCATAAACGACTCGTTCACCATTTCAAAACCCAGAGGATTTACACACAGAACTGTGTCGGACCCTCAACCCTCCCTCATTGAAATAATTTTCACACCAATAGCCAGATTCTCGAACACAACCCTGGTGTGCCAGGGTGATTTTGAACGCACTCCAGGATAAAGCAGAGACAGAAATGTCTGATGAAAGAAAGGGAATAGGAGTGAGAGAGAGAGACACAGGGGGATCAATAGGTACATTCGATCCGTCACATTGATGTCGTCACTTCCGTCGGAATTTTTCGTTTCAATTTTTCATTTCACTACCCCCGCTCAAGGTTATTTGAGAGAGGTAGGTTGCCTGGAACGATGATACAGACCTACAAGATTGTTTATAGGCCTCGTTTTTGGTGAACGCCGCCACCATTAGTGCGTCACCATCTCCGACGTCATTACTAAGTCGTCAGCTGTTTAAACAGTCTACGTCAAGGCGAGAAATAACATGCTGCACGTAACAACTGGTGATTTGGCGAGGGGGGATTTGTTCCACACAGGCTTTATGAGGATGGGCTATCCTGTAGTAGTAACGTGTATCATCCTTGGGTTGCCTGGATAATTGGATGACGTCATCTGGGGTGCCTCAACACAATGAACTAAACAAACACACTGGAACGGTGGCTGCATAATAGGGAACTTGCACATTTTTTTTTATTTCAAAAATGTGTTGTACTACACTAAAGACATAGTCATGCCAAATATCAAGCATTAAAAATCAGCCGTTAATTTTTTATAAATATTTGAAGTTACGCTCGAAACATCGCCTTTGAAAAGACCGATTAGTGTGACGTCACTCAGCAACAAAATTTCGTTCACAGTCCTTGGTTGACAGTGACCTTTGAGCAGGTAGATTTAGATTATGGTTATGTTGTTATGTATGCCGTTTATGATAGATTTGACATTGACAACACCAGCAGCACATGGCGTGGCAGCGGTGCGACCCGATTATTACTGCCTTGTGACGTCAGGACCCATAGAAATGCGTTTTTGATCTCGTCAAGAATTTCGAATTATTTGGTATTTTCAATTGAAGATTTTGGAAACCAGAGATAAGATATTATATCTTTTTCCTAATTGCATAATTTATTGGGATGATTGTTATTGTATTTTATTATTTATTTCATATTTAATTTAATGTGCAAGTTCCCTATTGGTTCTACGTAAGGGTTTGTGCCAGGAAGGACAACAAACAAGAGGGATTTGCATCTCTCTCGGCACTATGGCGGCTATCGAGAACAGCTGTTTAAAGTGTTTGGATCATTGAGGTTAGGAGGATGAAGAAGCTCTTCTTTCTTTTACGTTAATCGCAATTAGTGCGAGCGAGATAGCAATCCCTCTGTATTGCTGGGTTGCATATATCAAAATTCGGCACACTAACATAAAGCAGTGCGCCCATTCTAGAGTGTTTGTTTAGTTCAATGCCTCAACATAATGCAAATCTCCATAAGGCACCCCAGATGCGTGATCAAGTTACCCATTACCAGACAACCTATTACCTTGAGGAACCTTGACCCCCGCTGTAACGTTTTCAATTTCTTGGCTAATAAGCTACCTTGTTTTGCTTTAGTGGATATGATTCCATATAGAGCTACAATGAAATAAATGAATAAACAACTATTTTTTTTGTGCCCAGATTTTGTTACCTTGAGTGCTGCCTTCCACTAGAAGTTTTTTTTGGTTCAGGTTTGCAAGTTTGGTTAATTGATCTAGGAAAGTTTGATTCAGTACGGCAGGGCCCGCTGTTATTGATTAGAATCTTAGGAAATGGAGTTAGTACCATCATCATATCTGTTTGCAAATCCAATCAATAATCTGAGGTTATGATAATAATTGTTGTTTACTCTTTGACTTTTCATTTCCATCATGTCATTGAACAGCTGTTTTGTCTAGGCGTTTTCTTTAGACCTGTTCTACCTTTTGATATATGCTCTATAGGCACTTTTCAACATTCACCAGTCATTTTTTACACAACCGATTCTCAGTTCGTACTTTTGGGGTGAAACTGAACACGTCCTTTTCTATAATTTTCTTCAATGTCAAAATAGAAGTTTGACAGATGAAAGTCTTCTTCCGAAATCTAAATTCTAAATGAAGAATGTCCCCTTTTGATCTGCGACCTCACGCTGAGTAGTCGTCCGGTCTCGGGCCCTAATTATTTTTGGGGCGAGACTTTTTGGAATTTTGTGCCAGGGAGCTCTAGTTTTAGACTAATTTCTTGCTGATAATTGTCTAGAGTCGTCCCTTGGTCATTTTTGGATTCTGTTTCGGTAAGTTTGAGATTTTCTTCAGGAAATATTAACCTACAACACGTGTTCCATTTTTTTTTTAATAGGACTGTTCCGAGCAGCATTTGGAAGTTTAAGACTTCACCTTTGGTCTAGAGCAGTGGTTCCCAACCTTTTTTCAGTCACGACCCTTTTACAGTTTGCTCATAAGGTCGCGACCCCCCCTACCCATTGATAAATAAAAAACTAAATTTGATTTATTCAAGAAATCTTTAACAAAAATATTAATATTTCGTAACTAAATACAAAAACTCAATTTTTATTTTGTTAATGTGATGAATGAGCTTGCATCACCGTAACAAGTTTTGAAATTCTTGGTTGAGTTTTTGCTAAAGCCAATCTTATGTCATCTTGAACGCCCAATCTATTTCTGGCCTTTGTTCTAATTTGCAAAAGAATTGAAAAACCAATTTCACGAAGGTAGGTAGAGGCAAATGGTATTAGTATCCGAAAAGAAAGCACATGCAGGACGATATGTGGATATGAACTATGCATTGCACACCAAATTTCAGCCAAGAATTTTTACTGAAATAGGCAGGTGCTGTGGAATCATTCCTCAGGTCTAAAAATTTATCCAGCGCTTCATCAGGAACGTCGGCAACATCTAACGAGGCTTGGAGCGGGTTCCCTACTACTGCAGCTTTTTGTTCAGATAAATCCAGAAAATAACGCCCATAGCCCCTTTCGGGTGCAGAGTGCGAAGCTCCTAGAATACTTCACACCTGGGCCCTTATTCTTGAAACAGGGGAGCAGCGCTCCCGGGAGAACGAGTGTTCCGTCTTTGTTACTTATTATCAGTTGCATATCATTGAGAAAGACGGAACACTCGTTCTTCTGGGAACGTTACTCCCCTGTTTCAAGAATAAGGACTCTGTTAGTGACCTGTCCTACTCTATGCGTTTTGCACGAAACCGAACGGGTCAAACTGTAGTTGGAGTACTTCAGAGTAACTCGGGAGCGCTCAAAGGGTAGCACCCGAAACTCATTTCATTCTCAAGGGATTGAAGGTAATAACCAATTTTCTCTTTTTGGATTCTCTACAATTTCTGTTTCTGATGCTTCAGTCATTTTGCATAGCTACCTATGTTGAAAAACATGTGTCTCGAAACCTGTGCTATGCACTTCGTCCGTAAAGTCAATGCAACGCTGCGCGTCTTTTGAGGCGGAGGCTAAGGGTGGATTTTCATGCATCCGTTTGTCCGACGAAAGATGTCCGAAAAACATTCTATTCTGACATAATCGTATAAAAATATGTCAAAATAGAAGATTTTTCGGACATATTTCGTCGGAAAACGGATGCATGAAAATCCGGCCTAAGGTGTGTTGCCAAATGCAGAAAAATATATTTGACATTGCGACCCCTCCAAAAACCCTATGCGACCCCCTTAGGGGTCGCGACCCACCGGTTGGGAACCGCTGGTCTAGAGTATCCCTCAATTTGAGGTAAGATTATTTCTAATATTTGGGGCTCGATTGGTTTTTTTATACGAACATCGTTATAGACTCCTTCTCTTAGGCTATAGTTGGACAATCCTAGTGCTAGGCTGTAGCTAGACAGTCTCAGGCTATAGTTGGACAATCCTACTCCTACTCTTAGGCTATAGTTGGACAATCCTAGTTCTAGGCTGTAGCTAGACATTCTTAGGCTATAGTTGGACAGCTCCTAGAAAGAGATTCTAGACTAGATCTAGATTGCTCTTAGTTGGCTTTCGTAGCCTTTCTCCAGCAACTCTCTTGGTACCACTCTGGCAGAACCACGTCGAGTTCTACGTTAAACAGATACAACGTGGATAGGACTCATGACTCACTTACCATACCATAGTCTATCTAATAGTGAGACCAAACCTGTAGATAACCTCACTTTGGAAAGTTCTGGATTTTCACATACATTTCACTTGTATACATGTAAGTTGCACTTTTACTATTTAGGCAAATCATATATAAATCATCTGACGCCGAATTACGTCAGTACGTGCCCCTTAAATAAAATTCTAGAATTTTACCCTGAGGTTGCCCAAAGAATAACTTTCACCTTTCTGTGTTAAATTTGCCTGTTGGTAGAGTGTAACCCATACTGTTTTTTTAATCTTCCACAAGTGTTAATCAACAGTTAAAACTGTTTATTTTAAATCCATATATTCATTATTTACATTTTTTTATTTATTCAAATATTCACAAATTAGGTACAAGCCTAATCCTAAACACCTTTTTTAATAACTTCGTGGCTACTTATTGGCGCAATAGTTAAGTCCTAATAACTTGGTGTCTACACTTTTTGGCGCCTTATTATTATTGTTATTATTTTTTAATAAAGGAAGCCAGATACATTATTGTACCTAATTAATTGTTTTATTGATAAGCTCTCCAATTGCACAGGTTTTGTTTATAACATCATTAGGTTATCTTCCTAGTTAAGTCACAATTAACTTGGTGGCGCCCAAAGGTAAGATGTATACAAGGAACCCATAGACCCATGGCCTCCGGACTGGGACGTGCATGAACTGAGCACTTTCTTAATCTCTTAATGAGGGTTACTTTTAGAACCTAGAATACTTACCACGAATTGCGCACTGGTGCAATTGCAGGTAATTTTATAAATAATTATTCCTAATGGGTACAACCCTAATAGAAGGTCAGTTTTATAAAATACATCCATCCTTGTATATATTTGTGAATATCTTAAATGAAATTTAGACAGAAACGTACATAAAATTACAAAGTATCGATGAAACTTAGAAAGAAAAGAGAAAAGATTATTCAGTATCCAAAAATAGACTAGCTTCAATATATAAAATGTTTAAAAGTTATTTTTATAAGCAATAGACTAATAATAATAGCGAATTGTATATTGTTATAATTCATCTTTGTACATTTTTTTTTTTGTGTGAATAAAAGAAAATATTGTTTATATTATGGACATATTATTTTTATAATACTTAATTATCATAATCTTCGGGTGCGCAATTCGAGTACTGTAAATTTGGGGCCTCTTTTGTATAGTGCGCAATTCGTGTTAAAATAGATTGGGCCCAGGTATAAAGTGCGCAATTCAAGGCCGCCCCCGGACTGATGCTGACTAGCCGTATGCAGTATAATTAGGCAATTGCCAAAATAAGTACGTTATACCGCTAAAGAAAGATAATTCATTTTACTTGTTTTTATTGTTACGTCGGCCCCCCCCCCCCAGATGAAAATCGTAAATACGCCACTGCTGCCTGTCCCAAATAAACAAAATATTAAATTCATGATACTATTTCCATTTTGATAAAAATTTATCATCCATAATATAAATAGGTAGCTACTTGTGGCAGTATACCAAGATACCTGAATGACAGTACCGATGTGCTAATCAGGCAACCAAGTCGAGGCCAATTAAAGAGTCGTTGACCGAAAAGCAAATAAATGCAGAAGTCGACCTTCAAAGCAGTCGATTTCAGGTAAACGCAGTCGCTCACCCATTCTTTTTTTCGGTTTTTAGTTAATAACAGAGCATATTTTTAAATTGTGTTAATGGTCGTTTCATAAAATAACTAGAAATACTTAATTGAAATTCTAATTTCTAGGAAACGTACCCGCTTAAAATTAAAAGTGAATAGGTGAAGCACATATGTATAAGGAGTGCCAAGAAATAAGAGTTTTTATCAAATGAATCTGAAAAATTTTTAATGCGTTTTCACTATGTTAACAATTATTACAAAATTATAAAAATTTATTTTTGAAATCTATCTAGTAGATACCAACAATAACACAGGAATCTAATCAACTAATCTTACCGCAGATAAGTTATTAATTTTACTCAAATCTCGAATAAGAAAAACTGATAATGTCAACATTATGCAAACATTAAATAATATCGGATAACATTGGTGGCAACTTTTAAATAATAATATTTATATTTATATATCAAAGATTTATCATTTGCACCTAAATTAAAAATCAATTTCATTTACTTATGTAATTTATGGAAAAGTATACTTAACTTAATGTCAATACAAAGTGTTGCAAAATGGGTTTTCAATGTTCAGTTTTTTTTTTGTTTCCACTATACACACAAAAAACCCTGCTATACCCATTGGCACATTATTCATAATAATACTATAAATATTGCATTACAATGTCATTCTTATATTGGCAGTTGAAATGTGTTTTTTTTTGCAAATTACTTGGTGACACCTTTTCTGTAATTACCATTTTACTATGGTAAACGATTTTTTTTTTCAAATCAACCTTGATGCCTTAATTAATCAATAATTAAATAATCTATATTATTACGTCATAATTGTTATAATTGGGTGTTTATTCTGTTCAGGGTGAAAGGGTAATACCGAGGGGTAAACCGCTAGTGAAAATCATTGTACATTTTTTTGGGAATCACATAGTAATCAATCAGAAATACATGGAAATCACTTTGGATTCCTCGGGAATAACCCTAAAATCGCTAGGAATGTCTTAGGACTCCATGGTCCTGAGAATCATGTGGTAATCGCTGGGAATATGATCTCATCTTAACCCAGAAATCGCATAATATCATTCATTTTAAACGATACAGCTTACCGGCCAGTTGTGTATTTGCCTTTAAGAATAAGTTTTGCGGAACGAGTGATAGACAATTTGAAATGAATTTGGTATCCCAACGAGATTCCCAATAAATGAGCCAATAACTGAATTCGAGACTACGAAGAGTTTAGAACTTGAAGTAGAAGAAGAACGAGATGAAGATTAGGTCTGTTCTCACAGAAAACACAAACAAGTCAGAGCGTTTTTGATTGGTGCAAATCGCACAACCAGCTAGTTTTCTGACTATTTTCAACCAATAAAATTCGCTCTGACTGGTTTGTGATTTCTGTGAGAACAAACCTATGACAATGTTGTAGAGCATAAAAACGAAAACACGAATCTTAAAACATCTCGCGAATCCTCGCTCGAATCCGACTTGCCAGAAAAATACACAGAATTTTTTCACACATCAGGGTTTAGCAATTGCGATTCGCTACAATTTAGAGATTATTCAGGGCTCAACTTTAATTTGGTTCTTTTCAGAGAAGCAGGGACGTTTGTCGATTGAGTATTAAGAGTTATGGGAATGTTCCTGAGGACGACACAAAAGAAAAAGTCAGGAATCCAAGGCAATAAGAACTTGAAAAGGAAAAGGGGAAAATAGAATAAATACTAGGCAGTGCGAGAAGCAGAGACGATAACACATCTGAATCAGAATCAGAAATAATTTTGTCGAATGAAACCCTAACTGAAGATGTCTCTGATTCAGATGAACATCCTAGTGAAATCAAAGAAATATCCGAGGGGTCAACCACTAGTGGCAGTTGGTGTACAAACAGGTGGCAGTACTGGCAATATTGGCAATAACTGGCATTATTTGGTAGTAACGAGCAGTATTCGGCAGTAACAACCATTATTCGGCAGTAACAAACATTATTTGGCAGTAACTAGCAATATTTGTCAGTATCTGGCAGTATTTGTCATTTATAGCGACATCTATCGGTGGTATTTTTTCTTAAAAATCGTCGTCTCCATTCAAACGATGAGAAGCATTACAGGCAGTAATGGCATTTTTAAGCATTATCAGCAGTAAATGGCATTATTCAGAAATAAATGGCATTACAAGCAGTGAATGGCATTATTCGGCAGTAAACGACGTTATAAGCAGTAAACGGCATTTTGGCAGTTGGCAGTTGGTGTACACATTTTTACTAGGTGGTTTGCCCGAGGGGTAAACCACTAGTGGCAGTTGGTGTACAAACAGGTGGCAGTACTGGCATTATTGGCAATAACTAGCATTATTTGGTAGTAAAAAGCAGTATTCGGCAGTAACAAGTATTATTTGACAGTATCTAGCAGTATTTGTCATTTATCGCGACATCTGTCGGTGGTATTTTTTCTCAAAAATTGTTGTCTATATTTGAACGATAAGAAGCATTACAGGCAGTAATGGCATTTTAAAGCATTATCAGCAGTAAATGGCATTATTCAGAAATAAATGGTATTACAAGCAGTAAATGGCATTAACGGCAGTAAACGACATTACAAGCAGTAAACGGCATTATTTAGCAGTTTGGCAGTTGGTGTACACATTTTTATTAGGTGGTTTGCCCCTCGGAAATATCCATTATTTCAGATCCATATTATGCAGCGTAGATACGCAATGATATCTAGGGCTCAACGACTACCTATTTATACCTACAACAAAATCGGTGTGGGTGTGGACAACCATGAAAATAAAAGTTGCTAACTTTTGGAAGAGTTGCAAATACAAAAGTTGCCAATTTTTCAGTGGAAACGTGTTTTTGTAAGAGAAAAGACTGTTTATTTTGGTCATATCAATGCGGATAAGACATCGTTTTTGTAATATAATCAGCTGGAAATCGGATGATCGTAGGAAATCATTGAGGAAATCAGGTAATCAATTAGGAATGATATAGGAAACCCCAGAAAAAAATGGAAATTATCTGGTAATACAAAAATATTTGAAAATCATTGGAATTAGTCAAAATTCTTGGGATGGGAATACATGAGATTCATTGATCAGTGATTGCCAAAAAATATGGAAATCATTGTACATTTGTGAGCATAGTGGTTGACCGTTGACCCCTCTTGTGATACACTACGAGGGCGGATCGAATAATATAAACATATGCGTACCTATAATCCCTGGTTTTAGAAACACATTTTTCTCATATTGCTGAAACGCTAATGCAAACCCAACGCATGTTCTAGGGATCCAGACATGTAGAAGTCACATGGGCTTAAGTCGGCACTACATGGAAGTTGTTGGTGTTACCCAGGAAATTGTAAAACACTTTGGTGCTCTAGGATTCTCCTTCAAATATTCCCCATCCAATATATCCTGAAAGTTGAACAGGCAAAATTTCCCTATTATAGTGAGGAATTTAAGAATAGAAATCACTCTATTTTGATTGGGACGATATTCGTGAGAAGTTGAATCTTAATTTTTCCATGTGAAACTTCTCTTCTCGGAGCTATTCTTATTTTTTAACAAAATAATTTGAAATTCTTTTCTATATGATGATTAAAACTTGTATAATGTGCTAAAATATGCAGAGAAAGTAATAGATCCTGAGATAGGGGCTGTTTTGTTTAGTGGAGTCATTTTTTTTTTGTCTGGCATTTTGAGGGATGAATATGGCTAGTTAGTTGATGCGAATATAAGAGGTTTTAATACCTGCCCTCTGTTCGAAATGTCCACAGAATGTTTCGCCGGAAAACTCGATTTCGAACTGTGATTATCGTCTGGCGATTTTTCAGCGTTATTTTCATATACAGGGTGTCAATTTGAAAACTTCCCACCACTATTATCTCAAAGTAGAAAAATTTTCAAAAAAATCCCTGGAACACGTCAACTATAATTTGAAAGGGGATGAGTTTTTATGCAAAATTCACCACTCCTCCTTCAACCCCCCAACCCCCAGAGATAAGAATGTAAAATCGATTTTCCTCTAAAATGAACCGTTAAGGTTTTACAGCCTGTCAAAGTTGCAAAAAAGTCCATTTTCAACTGTCAATATTTCCAAAACAGTTGAACTTAGAGATTAAAATTTAGCACCAAAATTTATAGAATTAAAAACCCTCCAATATGATGTATCACTTGACCCCCCTTCCCATTTAAGATTTTCTAGGGGGTGGCTCTGGGGGTTGGGGGGTTAAAAGAGGGGTGGTGAATTTTGCATAAAAACTCATCCCCTTTCAAATTATAGTTGACGTGTTTCAGGGATTTTTTTGAAAATTTTTCTACTCTGAGATAATAGGGGTGGGAAGTTTTGAAATTGACACACTGTATAATATCACAAGAGAAAAAATTTTGTCGGCAAAATTTTCGTCATGACTATTTCACTTAAGATTTTGAAAATAAATAGAATGCAAAAATATTAATAAAAACTTCAAATTAAAAATATCAGTTTGACAATGTCAAAAAATGGTCGCTGAAATACCATGTTGTTGGTATTGTCCAGGTAGCAATATTGTCAGCTGAATTAGGTGCTAGCTGACGTCTCACACATAACCTCACTTCCGTTGGGGGGACAAACAAAGCGTTTGAAAGGTCTATTCAACACACAGGCGCTAGCTTGTCACCAATGACAAAACGTGACTTTCGTTAGGGGGACAAACATGTCATTGAGGTTATGTGTGAGACGTCAGCTAGCACCTAATTCCGAATTTATTGCCGGTGTAATACACTCTAGTGAAATAGTCACAACAAAACCTTTTTTCCGCAAACGTCAAAAAATGACGACTTTTTTAACCTCAATTCTTAATGTTGAAGTTTGACTTCACAGACGTCATTTTTTTGGTTACTTTTTTGTCCGCGCGTTCCGTGAGCGTACAAAAAAGTACTTTCTGCGATTGACAAGAAATGTCAGCATTTTTGACCAGTTGACAGGTCGCAAAACTCAATATTCTGGTATTTCAATTATGTTTCAATAGTTGCTAAGGAATCATTGAATAACAATACGGGAAACACTTTTCCGGCCTAGGCCGGGAAAGTGATTCTCGTATCGCTGAATAATTGGAACTAAAAGACAAACATTTAACGGGAATTTAACCGATTGCAGAAAAAATAGTATGTGTATTTCGGTGGAAAAGCACATTCTCGGCCTTCGGTGTTTGCCGGCCTCGGCTACGCCTCGCCCGTCAAGTTACACCGTCGGCCGAGAATGTGTCACTTTTTCACCTAAATACACAATATACTATTTTGTACGCTCACGGCCGGACAAAAAAGTGACGTCACAGAAATTTCCTAGATTCCATCGCTTTGAACACCGTTTGCGGAAAAAATCGCATGTTTTATTTGGAGAAAAGAACTTTTTGTGGCTCGTCTAAAATTGTCAAACATTTAGTCCCGCCTCAAAAAGTATCACTTTTACTCCTAATAAAACAATATACTATTATTCTCTCGATTGCCAGACAAAAAGTAAACACGGAAGGTTCTTTTTTTTTCTCTTGGAAGTTGACACCCATCCCCACTTTTTCAGCTATTGAAAAGCATCTGGTATTTTTCATGGGTGAATTATTAATCAACGTCAATCTTTTATTTAAAAGCCAGAAAATTTGAGATTATTAAAAAAATATTCTTCATGCAAATTAATTTTTTTCTTCTGCAAATTTTCGAACGGGAGGCAGGCCTTAAAATCATCCATATTCTCATCAGCTTAGTAGCCACATTCAACCTTCAAAATGCCAGACAAAAAAAAATGACTCCATTAAACAGCCCCTATCTCATAGTCTATAAGTGAAACTTTAGGGGACTTTGTGGAAATCTGCGAAAGTACCAATGAAAAAGTTCAAAAAGAGAGATGTTTTTAAAATAAGGTGTATCAATCCAAAAGGTTCTGCTTATTCATGAATTTGTTTGACCCTTTATGGCATTTAAAGGAAAGTCCATTAGGGAAAGTACCAGAAAATAAGTTATGCGGAAATTCATTGAAGAAATTCGAGAAAGTCCCAGGAAATTTTGAGGAAATGATTGATTTCCATTTAAAATTATGGAGGGTTTATCCTTTGCGGGAAGAATTTCGGTTTTGAAAAAAATGTTTTTCAAATTTCAAAAAAAACGATATTCAGTTTTTTTTTGGCTCGACTTCCGCGTCAACTACAGCGTAGTCCAGCGAAAAAGAGATTTTCCCAAGTAAAATTACTAACATATCCTCTGTTAGGTGGTGTAACCTTTGATTAGGATTTCAGAAATAAACCAAGGTAAACATTTCCATTATTCGCTTGTTTTTTTTCCTGGGAAATAAATATAGGTTAGTTTGAAGAGTATAAGCATGTGTGATAACTCTGAGGGCCTATCAGGGCCTCCGGATCCTGGCATTGATTTAAATAATATTCACAATTCCCCACATAATTCTGAAACTGAACAAATTAAAAATAGGATTATACATAAATATGATAGAGTAGAAATCAAACGAGAAGAAGCCACACGCGTTATCGTTTGTCTCACTTCATATGGGACGGATCCAGAGAAAAGGAAATCTGCTTTCTTTGTCAGCGCTAACGACAGTGGCTTCTTCTCGTTTGATTTTTACTCTAGTCACTCTTTAGGTTCATTCCAGGTGGTAGTGCAGGGCTCATCCGGGAAAAATGTGGGTCAATTACACCCTATGGCAATTGCCAAATTTATACATGATCTAAAACTAGAAAATGTAAGCGACCCCATGAAAAAAGGAAAGAATAAAATTATGATTGAGTTTAAAACCCCAGAATCTGCCAATAATTTACTACAGCATAAGGAATTGCTTAGTAAGGACTATATTGTTTATATTCCAGAGTATCTAGTAACGTGTAAAGGTATAGTGAGGGGAATATTGAAGGAAGCTGACACGGAAGATATTATTAAAAATTCCGAAGGCTCATCAGAAATATTGGAAGTTAAAAGATTCAACTGAAAAATCGGGAACAACAACGAAGTTGAATATGTAAAAACTGGGACCTATTTGATTACATTTAAGGGAAAGTTCCTTCCACGATCAGTCATCATCTTTGGACTGGAGACTGGAGTGAAAAACTATACCATATAATGCCAGTAAATCAATGTTACAATTGTCTAAACTATGGTCACAATAAAAGACAGTATCGTGAAAAAGAAAAATGTCAAAAATGTGGTAAGTTGGCTCATGAATGTCAATGTAGGTAGGGATGTACCGGATCGAGTATTTGGCCGGAACGGGAATTCCGGCTGCCAGCCGGACCGGGCCGCCGGAATTCCGGCCGGATCGACAGTTTTCTGCAATTTAATAATACTTTGAAAGGGCGCATTCTTTTTTTACCGGCGAACGGCGAACCTACAGATGAGCAGTCTATCTCTTTCTAGTACATAGGAAATCAAGATGACTTAATCATAATGGAGAATAGCTCAATGGAAAAAAAGAAAGCGCCTAACGTTTGGTTATGTTTGAGTTTGGCTGCTTTCTTCAAGTAAATTGGGGAATCTCCGAGTCTATCAGCGGGCCGATCCTCCAGGCCAGGGAGTGAAACTTCCCGAGAGAACAAAATTTTCGTCTTTATCATTCTCGTTTACTTTTCGATTACGTTGACAAGGACAAAACATTCGTTCTATCGGGAAGCTCTACTCCCTGGCCCGAGGATCGGCCACCTGATATCTGACTCAAACGCTTGTGCACGTAAAACGTAAAAGATTTTCAGTCCAGTTTAGTTGCAGTTGTTTCGTGATCCTGTGTATCCAACTAAGTTAAAAATGTCAAAAATATGGAAGTTTTTTGAAGTCCATACCTGAATTTAATGTTTATGTTTTAAAAAAATATTGTTATGGTTTACAACTTTAATTTTAATAAAGTTCTGAGTATTCTTCTTGTTTTCCGCTTATAAATTTATTATTTAACCTATTTTAAAATTTTCAAAAATTCCGGCCGGAACGGTAGTTCCGGGCTATAGGCCGGATCGGCCGGATTTAGTGGTACCGCCGGAATTCCGATACATCCCTAAATGTAGGTACCTGTAATTATAAGATTCGAGATAACCATACCTGTAATGGAAATGTGATTTCTTGTGTCAATTGAGATAGCACAGATCATACATAAATCAATAAATAAAAGTTGCCCCGAATGCTTACGTCAGGCACAAATCAGGCAATATATGTCATTGGATAATATGTCATTCTTTCAGGCAAGTGAATTGGTACCTAGGGTTAATAAAAATAGCAAATTCCTAACAAAACAAAGCGAATTGCCCCCTCTTCCGACCGATGCGGGTCAAATCCTAATTTTACTCCACTAAACCAAAACAAACAGATCTTCCAGGAAAACAAGAGAAAATAAATTATGGAAAACAATCCAACCTATAGCAGTAGATTTTCAGTCGCGAAAAAAAGGAAATCAACAGTTACCCCAATGAGAGGATATGATATAGAAGCAATGCCTGTTTCCCCAAACAACGAGACTTAGTGGAGGGCCACTACAAAATTTCTCTGGAAATGTCAGTGCGAGTATTCCTGAATCGTCGGTGAATTTATTTCTGTCTTCCGTGACCGAAGATTTTATGAGAAATTCACTATTTAACATCATATAGTTAACCTGAAGGTAACAGACCGTCAGCTAGCTCACAACTACTTGAAAGATTTAATATAGGATTGGGAAATCTTTTCTTGTAGAAATGTTTAATAGGAGCATGGAAAGCGGAAGAAGCCCAGAACAATGGAAAAGCACACTTATTTGTCCAATTTTAAAAGAAAATGGTGATGAGAAGTAAGCAAGTAATTATAGGCCGATTGCACTGGAAGCATATGTGCTGGTAAACTCATGGAAGGCAATATCAAAAATAGAATAGAATGGATGATTGAAAAAAATCAAAAATTTCCAGCATCACAAATAGGATTTAGGAGGGGAAAAGGATGTATGGAATGTCTAGCCTATTTAACTGTTAACATACAAAGGAATTTTCAGAGGAAACTTAAGTCATTGGTGGTATTCTTGGACACTGAAGCAGCTTATGACCATGTCAATATTATATACAAAAATGGGATCTTAGAATTTCTAACCAATCTCAAAGTATTCATTGGGGACAGAGAGGGACTTTTGAGGGGTCCGAAAGAGATCTCAACTGGACTAGCGCAGGGTTCTCCATTGAGCCCAATTTTATTTAACATTTACACCAGAGGCTTACATGATAAATTTCAAGGACGGATCAAAATTATTCAATATGCAGATGACTTTACACTATTCATAGAGGGAATCGATGTGGATGAAATGGTTAGTGAAATTAACCTGGCAATGTCTGAAATTTCAACTTCGTTCGGAGAACTAAATTTTAGGATTTCTGCCAGAAAATCGTCTGCAAGATCACACACACACCTCCAAATATTCATGTTACTTATAGAGAATCCCATGGGTTGAAGAATACAAATATTTGGGGGTGATTATCTCAGACAATCTCAACTGGACTAAGCAGATTGAAAGCATGTCAGTTAAGGCTGGAAAAGCTATCAATGTAATCAAGAGTCGAACTAGAGTGTGGAGGGGGGGAGACTCCAGAACTTTACTACAGATATATAAAGGAATAATCAGGACACACTTGGACTATGGGTCTCAGTTCATTATACCTACAACT
This sequence comes from Ceutorhynchus assimilis, assembly GCA_917834065.1. NCBI lineage: Eukaryota > Metazoa > Arthropoda > Insecta > Coleoptera > Curculionidae > Ceutorhynchus > Ceutorhynchus assimilis. The sequence continues at coordinate 41,764,209 of OU892278.1, read as the reverse complement.
AAAAAAATTAAACAAAATTGGATACCATACAATTTCAGGCGTTAAGGATGGTATTGGGTTGTATGCGTTCAACTACAACTAATCTTCTGCTTGCTGAGTCTGGAGAAGAATCATTAGAATCAAGAAGAATATGGTTAGCCAAAAAATGCATTCTTAAAAATATCATGTTCAGGAATAATATTATAATTGACTTAATAAAGGAATTTAGATTAATGGATAGAAACAATGGATACTTCGCTAGTAGAGAGGCACCTTATTTGGTACAGATGTATGGTGAAGCAGAGGAGCTTGAGGACAAAATCAAAAAGTATGAAACAATTCCAGTCTTTGAATTTGAACTGATCAATTTGATCAGTGAGGTTCCTACAAAAGAAATTAACAGTAATAAAAACGGCATGGCCCTGACAGGAAAATTCTTGACAGTTACTAGAGAAAAATTTAAAAAATTTACTCATTTTTACTCTGATGCCTCGGTTTTGAAGGAAACAAACGAGGCTGGTTTTGGGGTCCACTGTCCCCAACTTAAATATAACTTTTCATCGAAACTCCCTAAATTCGCCCAAATTTGCATAGCAGAAATCATAGGAATTCATAAAGCCACAAGTGAGTGCCTCAGAAGGAATATTGGGATTTTTACAGATTCATTAAGCGCAGTGAAGGCCATAAATGGCAGAGAACTAAAAAACAAAGATTATATTCGAATGTCTACCAAGCAACAATTGATAGAGGTGAATGAAGCTGGCTCAGACATCCGGCTTTGCTGGATTCTTGGGCTGGGATCACGACGAGTAGAATTCTACATTCATGACGTCACCTGCGATCTATTTTATCGCGTAGTACAGGCGATCATGACGATTTCTAGGCAACCTGACGTCATGAAAGTAGAATTCTAGTAACATTCTACTTGTTGTGATCCCAGCCCTGGATACGCAAACATAGAGGGAAATGTAATTGCTGACAAACTTGTTAATATTGGGAGAACTCTACTAAATATCCCTTATCCCATCCTGTTGGATGTCAAGGAATATATTCCGGAGTTTAAGAGGAAGCATAAGCGAATTTGGAAGGAATATTGGAAGAACATCAGGAAAGAAGGGCATTAAGTACAAACAATATGTAGGATCGTTTCCGGATGAACCCTGGTTCAATAATCTGGAATATTTGGACAGAAGGCATATAACGTCAATCATCGGAATGAGAACGGGTCACTGCTTAACTCCCGTACACCTTCATAGACTGGGGATAAGGGACTCTCTGGAATGTGAATGTGGGGAGGTGGGAACATTGGAACACTTGGTTTTTGATTGCCAAAACCTGCAACCTAACCTATACGATATATTCATACAAAATGGGGTCCAAACCCTAATTTCAATTGACTCAGTGATATTCAATCCTAAGGTAAGAACAAACAAACTAATTTTGGAGTTTTGGACTTTCTTAGAGCAAATAATGTTGAATTGTAGAGACCTGAAATCTTAAAATCTTTCTTTGTCAACTCCCCTTAGAATATGTGAATGTATTTCCTATGTATGTGATGTCATATTGACAGGCGCGTACGGGAAGGATAGAAAGAAAAGACAAACCGAATACACGAGAGAGAATTAGGAAAATCGAAAGAGAAACAAATATACGACTCAAACAAAGCAAAAAAAAACGATATTCAACCTCAAACATTCCTCTTATTATTCATGAATTCGATTTACTGGCGTTGAGTAGAGATCCAAAAGGAAATTTGGAGAAATCAGACTACATAGTGGGAATCTGTTATGGAAATAGGAGGAAGTCTGAACGAAAATACCTTCCTCGGATAAAGCCCTGCCGAAAATGTTCTTGTCCTATAAGACGCCAAAATCAAAAGTGAAATGGTTCAGGTTGGGACGATTTTAAAATTTCGTTGAAAACTAGAAACTTTTTGAAGAGAAACACTTCCGAGATTTCGTATATTCCGAGGGATTATTTGCAATTCTAGTGTATGCGCCATGCGGCCTAACCCTTTCGGTAACACCCAAAAAACTCAAAAAATTCCCCTTGAAACTGATTGTGATCACATGAGGTTTGATCATGAGTTTGTCAAAAAAACAGCTGGGGCCAATGAAATCGTGCCAAAACCGAATGAAAATTGTTTGAAACTAACCTCAAGTGACTTCGATCAGTCTCGAAAGAATACTTCTAATCTCTCCTAAAGGTGAAATTTATATAGTACGTATTATCTCCTATGACTTTCTACTGACCCTCAAAAAATTGACTGGTTTATAGGGTGTTTTTCATATAATTTTTTAATTTTCACACTTAAGATTATTTTCACAATAACAAAACATTATTCATTTTTAGACATGGTTAATCAGTTAAGTAGAGGTATAATAAATTTGTGGTCAAAGCAATTAAAATAAATTACCTGTTGGTCAAGATAAGAGGTTCGAGGTTCTTCGTTTTTATTTACTATGGCTTACTTACAACGCTTAGGTACACCTTACACCGATAAATTTTAAAAGATATTACGAAACTTCTAACTTTTAAATTTGTCCTTGTAGGAGTTTTATAAATTTTTTACCTCTAAATTTCAAGACATGACTGAAAGTACAGGGTATTTGATTATATTTAGCACCATACCTACAGCCTTTATTATTTAAGATAGAAAAAAAATTTAAATACAAAACTTGACACTTTTTTTCTATATTTTTATTTAACGGTATCAGAAAAAACAAAATCGCATCGGAAAATGGAGAAACGTAGACAACTTCGACTTTTTTTAATGGAACACCCTGTATATTTTGCCATAAAATGAAAGAATTTTTCTTCCTGATTCTAAATATATATAAGTATATTTATCACATTCGAGTGAGTAGTTTTTGACATATTTTAGCTTAAGTTATAGATAATTTGCACAGAAATTTCATAAGGATGTCAAGACATTCAAATATTTTAAAAATTTCTTTGGATTTTATTTATAATTTAAGCTAAGATATATCAAAAACGGCTCATCCAAATGTCATCAATATATATATATTTGGAATCAGGAAGAAAAGATCTTTCATTTTATCGCAAAATATACAGGGTGTCCATTAAAAAAAGTTTAAGTTGTCTACGTTTCTCTCTTTTCCGATGCGATTTTGTTTTTTCTGATAACGTTAAAAGAAAATATAGAAAAAAACTGTCAAGTTTTGTATTTAAATTTTTTTTCTATCTTAAATAATAAAGGCTGTAGGTATGGTGCCAAATATAATCAAATACCCTGTACAGTGCCAGTTAAGAATAAGAACACAGGTTTTTATAATAGACCTATCTCGCATGATTAGAAAAAGAGAGCTAAATTGTAATAAATACAAGTTAGAAAGCAATAAAAGATGACATGCGCGCGCAACTCGTAGGCTGCAGTGTAGCCAGATTGTATTGCTGCAGAACAAATGTAGACAATACAAATCGAACATTATAACATTAAAGAAGTGATATAGTGTCAAGTGTTTTACAACGCCTTAAATCAGACAAAAGAAAAGCTTTAAAGTGGACGGACATCGTTTGCATTTTTATTTTGATAAATGTTTCATCCGGCAACATCGCTCAATGAAATCGCAAAGAAATATGTCAAGTATAATCTAACATAACCTTAAATGAAACTGCGGTGAGTTCAAGTAATATGTAAAGTATTAGTTTGCTCTTTGTCAAATTACACGTTACAAAGAAAGAAGGAACGATTCATTCTGAACTGGCCTCTGAATGAGAATATGACGCAGGCCTGTCACAAACTTGCTTCTCATTGGAGGCTCACCTGCAGCCTACAAGCGACGCACGCAGTCCAGGTAATAGGAGATAGTTCTGTCTGCATCGCCCAAACATGTTTTTGACTCGGTTTTTGATGCCTTCATTTCAAGATAAATCGATAATTTAACTGAGCGATTGTTTCTGACGGTTTGCAAACTGTCAGAGACTCTTGTGAGAACAGACCTTTAGCCACTAATTAGCCAATCAGGCCGAGTTTTATTTGGAATGCATATACTTTATTAGCTTTTTTATCCTTATAAATTTATGTTTTGATATTGATTAGCATTCAGGTATTTCCGCTTATAAATAAAAAGTCGCATTAGCATAAGATTCTTCAGTTGAATTATAATTTATTAATGTTTTTTTCTTTTATTTTTCAGGTAAGCAAATGCTTCAAACAAGTATCTGGTAACTGGTAAGTTGTTTGAAAAATGTGCTTTTATTGGCAACATATCTTCAAGTAACAGAAACATTTATTGAAATAACGAACAACTGGACATGACTAAACTTGCACAGAATAAAAAGACACTTACCCAGTCAAACTTGGATGAAATTACAAAAGCACAAAGATCAATGGAAAGACAAATGCTAGGTACATGTAAGGAAAACTATAGATGGAAAAAGAAACGAGTGGATAAAGAAACAAAACGAAAGTAAAAGTCATTAGAAGAAAGGTAGCAAAATTAAATTGGCAGTTCAGAAAATATCAATGAAAACGACGACCGTTGAAACACAAGTATTATAAGCTGGAGACCTTGGGAGCATAAAAGAAGTAGAGGAAGACCCCAAACGAGGTGAGCGGATGACCTGAAGAAGCACAGCACATGTCCAAAGATAGACCGAGGACGGCTAAATCGATAGATAGATAAGATATCTTCGGGTAGTCGCTGCATCCTTCTATCCAATTCAAACTACTATTTAAATTAACAATAATGAAGAGGAATATAGCCGGAACGAATAAATTAAACATCTTGTAGGTTTTCCCATAGACACTGAATTTTATTCCAAAGAGTTCAAGCTTCTAATTTTATACTGCAATCAAAACAGTGCGCTAGACACTCCTTAAGGGCGAGTTCTCATGAGCGTAAGTTGACATTTCTGGCGTAATCACGTGATAAAATGGTTGGGTTTTATTGGAAAAATATTTGAGATGTTGGATATTTTACCAATCAAATTACACCATATTATCACGTGATTACGCCAGAAATGTCAACTTACGCTCATGAGAATTCGCCCTATCTGCGAAAAGGCGTTCCAATATACACAAAGATTCCGATTGTCAGCATCAAGTGTGGGTCGAAAAATATTTAGCTACGGCTAACTTTGAACGAACCATTTCTATTGTTAATTGGTAACTGGCTTTTCTCAATTTTTTTGGATCTAGGCCGACTTTTCCAGACTTCCTTTTGCACTCTAACTAATGAATTGATTTTCCGAACTTTTTCTCATTTTCATCTATTGAGCAACAGAGTAGCAACAAACTTCATGCCAGCTTGACACATATCGTTCTTCAATTCATGTCCATGTTTGTTCACGAAGAATCGGAAAGGATATGTAGGTATCCTGCATTTCATCTGTCTCACCCTTAACTATTCCCTCTATGACAGAGCTATTCTCTCCATTTCACATCAAGCTTCAAATCTTTTGCTACACCTGTTACTAAAATTGTAACCACTACGATTATCTTTGCCACTACTTGTAACTGCAATTAAAATGTAAAAGGAATAAGCAAAACTGATTATGGTTTATCACCGAATCTTGATTTATTATGCTAATTTAAAAGCAAAATCGTGATCTAGGTAGGTATATGAATGCTGATGAAAAGTTGAAATACCGCATTCACAAGGCACGCAGGATGATTCTAAATGTTTTTATCCCCATTGTTGCCTCATATTCAAAGGCCATTGTTCCATAAAAGGATATCGAAAACAGACGCAAGACATCAATCGGAAATGTGGTGAAAAAAATCGCGAAACAATAAACAGAACAAGCGCCTATCGATCCATCCGAGATTGTTGCGGTACTTTCATTACGAAAAGTAGGTACCTGTCGCGCCGCGCGGATACAAACGAAGATGGCCGAATCGACTTCTTGAGAACGGTGATTACGTAACGAGCCATTGCTTTTGGTTGCCGAGAAAGGCCTTGTGTTGTAAAAATGGCCGGTCGGGAGTGGTACCGGTGGTACTATACAGTGGCGGGGAAAAACAACTTTGGAATTGTCTTTATATACATATACGGTGTTATTGTGATTCTTCAAACTGAGCCACAAAGCAAATAAGATCCCCTGTTGAAACTGATAATGCCTTTTAGTTTTATCCTCAGAGTCCACCTCTGTCAAGGAACAATGTGACAATTTTTTAATTATTCAATAATAATCACTGTCATCCCCTGACATCATCACAAAAGTCTGGTTGTATATATCAAAAAATATACACACTTCCACCTTGTGCTTCTTATAAGAAAATAATAACACAATTAAACTCTGTATCTTGCAGGAATTTTAACATTTCTCCCAGATCTGGTCTTCCGTTGCTCATCAGGTTCTCAGAGTGGCTTCTTTAACGACTCATCTTTTTTGGGAATATGTAAATTCCTTGAAGTTCCCATTTCCAATTGTGAAATGCGCCACAATGGCCGTAAAAGTTCACCTGAAGCCGTTTTCAACATCACTTATCTTACTTTTCCATCACGTCTAGGAATAGAATAATTTCAATTATACGCCCCATAGGCCATTCAAATTTCTTTTTATTATAATCTGATATCAAGAGAATATCTCCAACTTTTACTGTCTGTTTAGAATTTTTCTTGGAAAAAAGAGTCAGTTGAACTAAGTAGGTATTCTGACTTGAACCCCCCCTTATTCAGATTTTCTCTTAGTTTCAGTCGATATTTAAATCTTCTTCCCAGATCATTGGTTTCAACTAAATCAAGATCTACAATTCCTACTTCTTTAACATCTTGTAGGAATATTGACGGTGTTAGAACAAGATAGTCATTGGGATCTTTAGATATATTCAAAACTGGCTCACAATCGCAAAGTACGGTCTTTAGCTCTTCAATATCAAGGCTTGTTTTTCCAAGTGTTTTACGTAATAAATCTTTCAACATCCTGATGAGTCGCTCCCACCAACCACCCCACCAGGCCGCTGTTGGAGGATTCATTCTCTATTCAATTTTCTGTGCAGTACTACAGTTTTCAGCTACTATTGACCAATCTATGTCTTCTAAAGAATTGACATATCCAACGAAATTCTTTTCACAGTTGGAATAAATTGTCGAAGGTCGACCTCTACGAGCAATGAACCTTCTTAACGTCTGTAGAAAGGCATTACTGGATAAGGATGAAGTCAACTCAAGGTGAACAGCACCGGTAGATGGCACAAGTATACAGTACGATCCACATACTTTTTGGTTGGATTTAAGCTGTAAAGGGCCAGCTAAATCTATTCCAATAATCTCGAACACTGCAGCATCCCGTACTGTGTTCTCCGGTGAACATATGGCAGGAGTATCTAACAATTTACCTCTAAAACGTTGACATATTAGTAAATTCATTAATAATTGATTTAACAGTGCGTCTGCATTGGAGAGTCCAATAGTTTTCCCGTAAAATGTTCATCAATCCTTGTACTCCAACATGGTTGTTTTTACTGTGTTATTCGAAAATAAGACTTTAACAACATGGTTTGAGGGTAAAATATACGGCATATGAAAGTTTTCTGTATCAATCCTGTCTGATATCTTAGTACGTAACCTGATTAACCTGTCCTCAACGATAAACGGACATAAAGATGACAGTTTGGGGTCATTTTCGGACTGAAAACTTTCTTCTTGTATAAAACGAATGGCAACTTTTCTTGACACTTCTAATTTCTTTGGTGTCAAAAAGTTCTTGTTTTCAGTATTCTCCTTTCTGCAGTTATTGACAAATCGTAACATCCACGCAATCATGTTGACTATTTGGTTGAATTCTGAGAAATACAGGTAATACCATAAAAAAATCTTTGGTTACAATCAAAGAAAAAACTACACAGTCTTTCTTTTTTCCTTACTAACTTCTACTTCGTCACACTCAAAATTTTGACTTGGCCACTCTGAAACTGGATCAAGTAACCATCAAGGTCCCTTCCACCATCTTCTTTCAGCTAGTGCTTTCGCAGAACAGCCTCTTGAAGGAAGATCTGCTGGGTTTAATTGATCAGGAACATGGTACCAATCTTCAGGTTTAGTAAACTTTTTTATTTCTGCCACAAGATTCAAGATGAACGGTTTCCATTGGTCTTATCTCCTAATCCAAGATAGAACTGTTGATGAATCTGACCAAAAGAACCGTGATTATTGTGAAAGTTTTGAAATAATGGTACACCAATGGTAGCAATGACAGGTGCTACTCTAGATTTGGCTTCAATTAGTCTTAAACAAACTTGACCTTCATCTACTCCTGTCTTTAAAAAATACAAGCTGCATAAGCGTCGGCATTTGCATCACAGAAGACATGTAAAAACTGAGTAGTCGATTTTTTAAAATCTGTAGCTATCCATCGAGGAACTTCGACATAGGTCAAGTATGGTAAATCTTGTAGCCATTTCAAAAATATTTCTCGAATTTCTCCAGTGACCTCAACGTCCCATCCCAAATTCGAAGACCATGTCTTTTAGAGTAAAAGTTTGGGAATTAACGTAACTGGACTCGAAAAGCCAATAGGGTCAAACAACTTATGAGTTATGGATAAAAATAAAATAATTCGTTTGGTTACCTGTCGTATATCGAGTTTATCAAAAAATTGTAGTGAAAGTGTCTAAATTTCTGTTCCAAACAAGTCTAAGAATGTTGCTTCTTTCTTCAACTTCAACATACTCTGATAAAGAATACGCCCACCTTCTAAGTTCAAATTTACCATCAGCCAAAATAGACTATTGAATGAATTGGTTTAGAGTTTCTTTATCTGATACGCTTGCTAGAACGTTGTCAACGTAAAAAGACTTCATTAATTTGGAAATAACATCACGACTTTTTCGCGTTCTGATTGTCATCCCCTGACATCATCATTAAAGTCTGGTGGTATATATCAAAAAATATAAAAAGAATAAGGGGCTTCTAACATCTCCAAAATTTGATATATGCCAAAGACAATTAAAAAGAGACCAGAAAAAACATCGACATATGGAACCGAGTATGGAACCTTGCTTCAGAACTGTATTAGATGGTACCTATGAACCTAGGTCTTCCCACTGTCCATCAAAAACCAGCGTCTAAACTGGTGAGCGCCTCTCCTCCTGAGTACTCATGTTAGTAAGATTCCTCCGACAATGATCTATGAGTAGATGTACTGTACTATATTATAAGTATATTAAGTTTTCAATACATGAAGTTAGTTCTAATTTTCGTCTACAGTACTATGCGCATAGTAATTTCCTAGATTAATAATTTCCTTGAAAATAAAGATACTGACCTTTTTTCTAAACACTGGTGATATTCAAATGCACCTCTAGCTCCATTTCCATTAGTTTTTGCTTGAAGTTCTGCAACTACGAATGTAAAATTTGAGTCATGTTTTTAATGTATTTTGTTTCGTCTGGTTTTTTTTTCTTTAACTTACCAAAGTAGAGTACATATTATAATCAAGACGTCAACACATTTTCCTAATAACTTCAACTTTGAGCAGTTCTCATTAGATTACCAACTTACATCATAAACATCTCCAATGTTCTGTTACATTTCCAATTGACATTTCCCTCTACAGACTAATTAGTAATTACGTAACAAGAAACGTTAAGCTAATGCACCAATAACGATTATAGCAGGTACTAGAAGAAAAAAAACGTTCTGAAAAGTACCTACTAACTGCTTTTTGCAATACAACATAGGATAACTGTATAAATTCTGCACCAGATTGTTTTATAGGTACTTATTGCGTATGGGTAGGCGGTTGTTACCTATTTAAGGTACCCTATTAATTATGACGAATGGTTATTGCTGTTGAGAATGGTAACTGGGATTTTATCAGGCGATTAGGATAGCCTTTTCTACTGTTTCGGTCGTGTACACTGCGAACGGGTATACAAAAGTCTTGTAGATTCTCTGGTAAGGATCTCTGCACGATTTTGAATATAAAAAATAAGTGTTTGTAAGTAATTTGTTTGTTTTACACTTAGAACCTCCACGGTTTGTAACATTGTCTTTATACTTGTACGTCGATTACAGTTAAGAATAACACGTAGTGCCATGTTTTGTCTTTTTTGTATTTGTGCAATTTCAGAGTTAGTTAAAGTGAACAATACTATTGGACAATAGAACAAATGTGGTTGTATTCTATAACAGATCTATAAATTGAAGTTTTTGCCCACGCAGCGAGAGTATTCCGTAGACGACCCAATGCATATACTTTCTTCGCTATTTTCCTTGTCACATATAGGTCGCATATTTGGTAAAAGTTAGATGTTGGTCGATAATAACTACCAGATACTTGAATTCCGTCACTTTTTATATTTGAATATGCCATCTATTTCTACACCGTGATGTAATTGATCCTCTCGCGCCGTGCCCTTATTTTTCACCATCATAAACTTTGTCTTTTCAATATTTAATTTCAGATTATTGTATTGTAACCACCTTGAAATGGATTTCAGTTCTTCGTTAATGGTTTTGACTATGTGTTGTACATCAATTCCAATGAAGTACAACAATGTATCATCTGCAAATAGTTGTGTTACAATTTTTGAAGTGAATACTTCTTTGGCCGCATGAGAGTGATTTTTCAAGGTCGCGTCATGACACGATTTATAAAATTTTCGTCTCGCAAGTGAGATGAAGCATATGATGAATATGAGGGAGAGAGAGAAAGAGATGGTGAATGAAAGAGAGTATCGATCTTAACGCAATAATTAATGTAATATGTACAATACCCATCTCTCTCTGTCTCTCTTCTCTCTCACCCTCTCTCTCTCTCTCACTCACTCACTCACTCACTCACTCACTCACTCACTCACCCTCAACTAATCGATATATAAGTATTCACTTCTATCACGTGTACTATGCTGCACGCGACTTTTTTCGTCCATGATGAACAAATTTGGACCCATTACAGTTCATTGAGGCACTCTCAGCGTTAGTTCCCTACTCAATGATTCGGTGTTGCTATGTCTCGTTTTTTGTGTCCTTTTCTGCAGATAACTCTCAATCTATCCCAAAGAATTTCCAAATTTGATACACACATAGTGGTCCCATGACAATACAACATTAAGAAAAAAATATCCTCCCACCCCTACCCCCACCCCCTTCTATAGAAAAATGTGTTTTTGACACACTTCCCGTTATCCGATTTGGATAAAATTTGGTATACACATAGTGGTCCGATGATAATACAACAATAAGAAAAAAATATCCTCCCACCCCTACCCCCACCCCCTTCCAAAGAAAAATTTGTTTTTGACACACTTCCCATTATCCGATTTGGATGAAATTTGGTATACACATAGTGGTCCGATGACAATACAACAATAAGAAAAAAATGTCCTCCCCACCCCCTTCCATAGAAAAATGCGTTTTTGACACACTTCACTGTAAATGACTTACCTACGAGCGTGCGGTAAAGTGAACTTTACCGCACGTATTTGCAAATGGAAAGTATCACTTTAGCGCACACTATGCGGTAAAGTGCACTTTACCGCATAGTGTGCGGTAAAGTAGAATTTGATATTTATAATCAAAAATCCTCTCCTTTTCAGAAAATGGATTTTTGATCATTTCTAAATCTTATCTAATTTCATTAATTAATCTGATTCATTAATTAATTTTATAAATGCCTTTTTTTGGAGATGTAGATGCTCATAGGTAAAATTTTGTACCTAACACATGCGGAAAGTGCCTTTACCGCCCTTAACGGCTTGACCGAACTCCGCTTCGCGTCGTTCGGTCAACTGCCGTTGCGTGCGGTAAAGTATCACTTTCCGCATTTGTTAGGTAAATATCTATTATAAAATTTGGTATATGCATAAAGGTCCGATGGCAATACAGCCCAAACAAAAAATATATTTCTACCTCTACCCCCACCCTCCCCCCCGCCCCAATAGAAAAATGAGTTTCCAAACAAACTAAGAGTTCAAAAATGTAATATCATAAACTTTTTGAACAAATATTTTCATTTAATAGGGTAGATAGCTGAGACTAAAAAGTAGAAAATAAATTGGTAAAAAAAAAATTTTAAGTCACAAGCTTTTATAAAATGCACTAAAAATTAAAAAAATAATTTTCCAGCATTCTGATATTATCATAATAATAAAAGCGATGGCCGCAAATCAAAGCATAAGTTAATCTAAATTTGTGATCTAAACACTTAATATTCAACATAGCAGGTCATCAAAGATATGTTTGATGTGCCGCAATGTTATGCCATTGCCATACCTATGTCCGAGGGGTGAATAGCTCTTGCAGTCGGTGTACATATTCCTCACAATCTTCACACAATCATTCACAATCAGATCACAATCGTTCACAATCTGTCACAATCTCACACAATCTGTCACAATCGTTACACAATCACACACAATCTCTCACAATCGTGTCACAATCTCCCACAATCGTTTCACAATATCTCACAATCGTTACACAATCTCTCAGAATCGCTACACAATCTACCACCATCTGTCGCACGTGAGGTCCCTCCAAATAGTTTTATTCGCTTCATTTTCGCCCATAATAATAAGCCTATTCATTTTCGCCCATAATAATAAGCAATTGAGCTTGTTTGATGAACTTACTTTTGTATTCCACCTGCAGCACACATTTCTGTTCTCTAATTATTGTACTGAATAGGGAAATACTAAGGGGAATACCCGAGGGAATACCCAAAAGCCCAACCTCAAAAATGTTTGGTTGCCATTGAGGGAGGTGGTGGCCAGGGTGGTTGCTGTGCGTGAGAGTTAAAAACAGGGTAAAAAAAATGTAACCTGAAAACCAAAACGAATTCACCTCAGATGGCCTAAAAATCCAGACCTAGATGTTGCAGAAAAAAAAATAAATACAGGGTGTTTATAAATTCACGAGTAAGTATATGGATCTGGATAACCATAAGAGATGCAGGTTCGGTTAAATTGGGACAGTTACGCAATTTCTTGCTGACCAAAATGCCGTTTCGAAATCTAGAAAATTCCGGAGAGAGGACTAAAAAAAAACGAAACCGTTTTTATTTTCTCCTGAGCTTATTTTTGAAGAGAAACTTCAAAATGAATTGCATTTTTTCATCGATGCCACTTTTTCTTTTCTACAATATAGCTATCAAATTTGAAATCTGACGTTTCGTCTTTGGTCCACTCCACCATCAACTTTATTTTTTTGAATACGGCTCTGGCTTTTTGTGTAGTTCTTTGCTAGCTGACTTCTTCAATGGATTGGTGTATCAAAACAATCGATAAAATGAAAATTTCAGTCAAAAAAGTATGATATAATTTGTATGGAGATAATCATCTTTGTCAATCAAAAACAATTTAGGTACCCTCGACTTTACCCAAATATTATATTTGTTTTAAATAATGAGTTTGACAAAGACAAATTTATGAAGAAAACAATGTGTTTGACAAAGATGAGTATGTCCATACAAGTTATATACTTTTTTGATTGAAATGTTCATTTTATCGATTGTTTTGATACACCATTCTATTAAGGAAGTCAAAAACTAACAAAGAACTAAATAAAAAAATCCGGATCCGTATTTAAAAAAATAAAGTTGATGATGTTGGCCCAAAGACGAAACGTCGGATTCCAAATTTGATAACATATTGTAGAGGATAAAAAGTGGCAACGATGAAATGTCATTTATTTTGAAGTATCCCTTCAAATAAGCACAGGAAAAAAAAAATTGTAAAATTTCAGTTTTTTCCGAATCTCTCCGGAAGTATTCAGAATTTTACAAATTTCGAATCAGCATTTTGGTGAGCAAGAAATTGTGTAACTTTGCCTCAATTTAACCGAACCTGTATCTATTATGGATACCGAGATCCGCATACTCACTCGCGAAATGTAGGTAACACCTGGTATATAGTCCAATCCATTTTAAAAATTATCCATTTACACTATCAAGGTCTGAGTCATAAAAAAAACACAATATTTTTAAGCAAATAGAAGCCTAATTTGGAAAAAGTATCTACTTCACAATAAATTCTTTATTATTTGTCATCATCTTCCTGTGTTATTAAAACTTTTGTCTGTCACGTCTGTCTGTGACAAACATATTGTCTGTGATGATTTTTTTTTTTTTTAAATTCAAACACCCGTTATAGGTATATTTAAAAAACTCAGATTCCATAGGTGGCGCCTCGGGTGGCGCACAGGAAACGCATGTTTTAAGGGTGATGAACAACTTTCAAGAGGGGTTGAAGATGTGTGACCCCAAAGCAGGACGACACTCCTTGACTGACACTATTTTTCATTATTTATTGAAAAGTGCACTATTATGAATTCATTTTGCTGTACCTAATCGAGTACCTAATTGAAACAAAATTATCTTGAAGATAAAAAATATTATGCTTGCCCTTAACTATGTAAAAAACATGCGTTTTCTCTGCGCCTCCCTGTACAACTGCTCAATCAGAGTAATCTGTATGAGAGAGATTGAAAAAACTGAATGTTCTTAACACATTGCTTATGGCAGAAGACACAATGGCAAATATAAGGTAGGTATATACAAGAAACAGATACAAAATACCAAAAGTAAATTGTATTCTGTATTCATTTATTCTGGGTTATAGGAATGATACACGTGTTTTTTATATTTTTGTTTCTTGTCACTTGTACCTTGTATTAGTCATTGTGTCTTCAGTCTATGGTAATATTTTTCAATTTGTTATAAGTACAGAAAAAAATTTACTTTTGATATTTTATTTGCAACCATATATGTAATCTTGACTTACTGACTTTTTAAAATTTTGGAAGTGTCACTTTACCTGTGTCACTTCCCTCTTCGATTTCCCTCATCGATTTCCCTATTCGACTTCCCTCACCGATTTCCCTCACTCTAATTTATTTACCTTTGCTGGCAACAATGAGAACATGTCAGGTAAAAACGTCAAAACAGTGAATGACACATTTTGGCATGTTTGTTTTATTTTTTTTATGTTAAAAAAATTAAATAATAATTAAAGGTGTGCTTGCAAATAATTATTATTTTATTCTAACCCAATTATTATTCCAGAGTTGTTTTCTGGCGTTCACTTTTTTAAAACTGTGTCAAAACAGGTTTGAAACAGTATAAAATCTGTTTTTTTTTTAAAGATAAAAGTAAAAATGATATTATGTTAGCAATACAATGTAAAATTGTCAAGCTTCCAAATTTTTTATGTGGAAAAGGCTTGTGTTGCCAACATAGTTACTAAATTTTTGACTTGGGGAATTATCTTTAAAAAAAAAAACAGACTTTATACTCGCGATGAACCCATGACGTCACATCAAAATTTGTCAAACCGTTTTGAAATACAATCCAATCCACGTTTTGAAACCATTTTCTCGAGCCGAGAAGTTGTGACGTCATGTGACATTGTTTTAAAACCAGTTTTAAAAACGTTTTTAAACATTTGACACGTGAAAAAAACACCTATAGTCTTTACACAATCATTCACTAGCCTTACACAATCAGTCACAATCACTCACAATCATGACAGAATCAGTCACAATCGTGACACAATCAGTCACAATCGCTCACAATCCTTACACAATCATTCACAATCGTACACAATCACTCACAATCGTACACAATCGCTCACAATCTTAGCAAATTTCCTTAGAGATTGTGGAATTTGGCAGTCGGTGTACACATTTTGGGTCAGCTATTCACCCCTCGCCTATGTCAGAGAAATGCTGGAGTATCTTGGGTCGGGTTGGGTGGGTTTGGTACCTTTGTATTTTTCTGCTAGACAGATTCCTGCAAATAGTGATATTTAATTGATGAGTCGGCCATCGCTTTTATTATTATGATAATATCAGAATGCTGGAAAATTATTTTTTAATTTTTAGTGCATTTTATAAAAGCTTGTGACTTAAAATTTTTTTTTTATCAATTTATTTAGTGAACACTTAGTATCATCGCTTGTTATTTCTTTTAGGACCTTCCACTATCATTTTTGCTTCGTCTATTTTATCTAAGTAAAACTGTTGTTTAAGTAATCGAACTTTGTTTACTATTAAGTTTATTTTCTGTCTGAACTTATCCCAGTCTTCTTTGTTTTGTGTTATAATTGCTCTTCCATAATATTTTCTCGTTGTTTTATTTCTTTCCCTATTTCATCTGTCCACCATTTTTTGTTACCCCATTGCTGTCTTATTTCAACTTTCCTTAGTGGAACATGTTGGTTCAAAGTATTGGATATGTTGGCCACATAAATATTGTAATGTTTCCTCTAAGTGTAATTCAGAGTTCCATTCCTTATCCATCAGTTCAAGCTGAAATTCCAGTTCAATGAATCTGATGTAATCACGTATTGTCTTTTCCGTTTCATATGTATTTTGTTTTTCTATCTAATTCCAAAGTTATAATCACATGATCTGTAATTTTTGGTGTTAAATGTATTTCAAAATGAATGTCTTTATATCCAGTAACCAATAAATCTGTTATTGAGGTTCCTTCTCCAGTAATTCTCGTAAATTTATCCATTTGTTGGTAAAACTCCCAATTCCGTTAAAGTTGTCTTCAATTTTTTTGAATAGTAAGTGTCAAGTGCCATGTTTATAATTAAAATCTCACCAATAAGGATCAAATTACCTTCTTTTAATTAGTAGCTCTTAGAGCAAAATATCTTCTAATGCTTCAATAAAGTGAGCCTCACTCGAGCTAGGCGAATGGTACAAGCATGCAATAATATATTTTCTATCCTACTGAACTATTAAAACCATATAATACCTTGGTTACGATAATCATAAACAGGGTCTTAACTCCCAAGGGAGTTAAGGATTTTCATAACTCCCAAGGGAGTTAAGGAAGGGAGTTAAGAATATCATAACTCCCAAGGGAGTTAAGGGTTTCCATAACTCCCGCTTTTACCTTGAATAGGTAACACTTTGACAAAAAATAGAAATTTTGATTTATGGCTTATTCCTTTATAAAAATAGACAGAATACAGTAAATTCAGTAGGATATAAAATTATCTATGTACCACGGGAATTATCAGGAGTTAATACCCACGGGCAATTGGTGTCCCTCGGGCCGGAGGCCCTCGGGACACAAACGTTGCCCTGGGGTATTAACACCCTCATAATTCCCTTGAAACATAAATAACTATTATTTACAATCATACATGTAATGTTGACTTTTCTGACTTTTAAAAAGTTCGAAAATGTCACTTTTTTGACTTTTACTTTTGGCCCACGGGTCGAAAGTTTACTTTCGACCCGTGGGCCGAAAGTAAATGAAATTTTTAAAATTTATTGTATTTTTTGACTTTTACTTTCGGCCCCCGTGGGCCGAAAGTAAATGAAATTGTTAATTATTGTATTTTTCAGCTTTAATCCAAATGAAAATTTCAAAATTCGAATGACTGTAAATAAAATAGTATACATACCTCGGTGGAAAGTTTCATTACTGTCTCGAGATTTTAGTTAGACCTCGGCTGCGCCTCGGTCTAACTTAAATCTCTCGACAGTAATGAAACACTTTCTACCTCGGTATGTAATATACTATTCTATCCCCCAAAAGTACTTCTATAGTAGTGAACCATAAGTTTGGATCAATAACATTTTTTTTTTACTACTAATCTGAAAAGTAGTAATTATTCCATCAATTTTTCTGGGAAAAAATTGAATTTCTCTCCCTAGGTTAATAATGAAAATAATGAAAAAATACCTAGGTCAATAATGAAAATGACGTCATGACGCAAGGATATTGTCATAAAGTAACAGGTTTCTATTGGTTTAATTTCAGTGTCAAACTGTCAATTTTAAAAAAAGCAGTTTCCTGTATGTACAGTGTGGTCATTTTATCTTGATAACATTTCAAACTGTCATAATTTCTTTATTTTTGAAGTTATTTAAATAAATAGAAAAACATACTGTAGGGTTTTTCTCCAAGTTTTAGATAGGGTGGACAAAAAACAAAAGACTAATATATTTTGACAGTTATGCACACAATTAGCATTTTTTTAAATGGAACACCCAGTAAATTTTTAGTTTGTTTGATAATATGTTTTATTCTGATTGCAATCAATACAATACAATTTACCTCATATTTACATGCAGAAATGTTTTATTTATTCTAAATGAAACTATTGATTACCTACACAGATTACCTGCAAAGGTAGGTAGGTAGACACAATTTTCCATTAGAATAAATAAAACATTTCTGCATGTAAATATGAAGGAAATTGTATTCAATTGTATTGTATTCTATATATTGCAATCAGAATGGAACATATTATCAAACAAACTGAAAATTTACTGAGTGTTCCATTTAAAAAAATGCTTTTTATGTGCATAACTGTCAAAATATATTAGTCTTTTGTTTTTTGTCCACCCTATCTAAAACTTGAAGAAAAACCGTACAGTATGTTTTTTTATTTATTTAAATAACTTCAAAAATAAAGAAATTATGATAGTTTGAAATGTTATCAAGATAAAATGACCACCCTGTACATTATATAGGAAATTACCGTAAGCTGTTGATAGAGGGCAGCACTTCCGACAAGAGAAAATAATTTGAGCACAGGTTTCACCTATTTTTTATTTTCTACTAGCAGTAGTAAAAAAAATTCTATATATCCCTCGGTAGAGAAAGTCATTATATACCTTACGCATTATAAACCTCGGCGCTTCGCGCTTCGGTTTATAAAAGCGCTCGGTATATAATGACCAACTTCTCTACCTAGGTATATAATGTACTATTATTTCCAGATGCGATTTTGTGTATATCATACTATACCACCTGTATGACGATTTTTTGCATATGCACTGAATTAGTTAAAAAAAAGTACCTATATCCGTTAAGACATTTTTCATTTTCTAATGTGTCATCTGTAATACTTGATTTTGAAAGACATACTATGTCTGGCTCCAGCTTATTTACAATCCAATTTAGTTCTGTTTTGTGCGGAAGCAGGCTTTGTATGTTAATATACATTAGCTTGGACTTCTGTAATTGCTATACATTCGGTACAAATATGTCAGGGTAGTTAAATCTCTTTTGAAGTTCTCGAAATATTCTTCTATATGACTCAAATTTTTTGCTGTAGGATGGATGATCTTCCCTGTTTCCCATGTCTAGTTTATGGGCCGCTTGGCTACAGTTTACGCATTTCTCAGTATTATTATTACATTTCCTTGTCTTATGATCTTCTCCGCATTTTCCACAAACAGGTTTTTCAATGGTGCAATCCTTGGCCATGTGCCCAAACTTCCAGTAATTAAAACACTGAATCACATTTACATGATTCACATATCTGCAAGTCCTCCATCCTATATTTATTGTTTTCTTAAGACATAATTGTGTATATGTAGAGGAGTCGATTTCCTTCTTTGGTTTCATATTTGAATATCACTCCTAATGTTAATTTACTATCTTCCGTCGTTATTCTGTTTTGTTTTATTCGAGGTTTTATTATTTTTTCTATCAAAATTTCTTCATTTTCTTTTCAGGTTCATCTACCTCATAATTTTGTCCCAATTGTTTCTCAATGTTTGGTTGTAAAATTTTTGATTCACTTTCACTATTGCAGGTTATTATGCTATTCCCTAAATTCCTGTTCCTACTTCCCGCAGATATTTGACTCTAGTGATTCCCATGCCTAACGCTGATGGGTCAATCTTCTCCTCTACTGCTTGTTTGTGACGTGCCAAAATTGCCTAACTATTTCATGCCTGTTTCAATTTTCGATTCAATATTCGTTCAATTTTTTAAACTTTTTTCCACTATAAATTTCAACCATCATTACAGTAATTGCAGATGCTGTAAGTTTTCTAATTTTCAATATTTAAATTCTATTTTCATTTGTTACCAGTTCCTGTGGAGAAATGATTTTCCTTGATTTTAATCCATATTTTAATTCCATTTCAAATCTGATTTTCATAATAAACAAATCAAATATTCATTTGTCAATTATTTCTGGGATTATGTCCAAATCCTGAACTCAGTGCCAGTTTTTTTTTTCTGCACCCGGTTCAATCATTGGTTCTATACACCACCGGATTGTTATCCTTGCTATCTAGTAGGCTCTCCAAACCACGTGATTTTTCAATATGGCGACCGTGGAAAATTTGACGTTTGTTTGTTTATCTTGAGTTTATTTTGAATATTTTCAAGCTAATTACAGTTTACTTTGTTATAATATACTTTTTGAGATGCAGAGTGAATATTTAAAGACTTGAATGCAGAAAAATCGGGATCTGGGCGAACTGTTAGTTTAAAAAAAAGTCCAGATGACATTTTGATCCACAGTTCACATTAACGAGCGAATGAAGGCCTACAAAAGCTTAGATTCTTACGCATATAATCGCATATTTCGAACATGGCTTTATTTCAGATGCAGGAACAGTGGTAGTGAAAAATGTTCACGTTTTAATTGGAAAATTTTAAAACAAAGGGCAATGAAAAAAGCCTGACATCATCCTTGTTACCTTGTTGAAACTACTTCCACAATCAACTTCAAGACCCGTTTGTGGCATTTTTAATTGGAAGAAACACTAATGAAGTCAATAAAATAAAAAAAATAAACAGAGTTCATTCACAAAACGACCACAAAATGCACTTTAAAAAGCTTTAAATTACATACTCTCATATACGGGATAATGAACTTTCGCCACAACGCACTTTTTGATAGGTCGTTGGAATGCCTAATTCTATAATGACACTTGACGCTTAAGTCATGTCACTCTTGATTTGCATCTCAGTTGACTTAAAGGTAGGGATTCAGAGATAATTCAGAATAACGACAAACGTCAAAAATTCATCCATAGAATTCCTACTTACCAAAAATTGCACACAACAATATAATCAGAGAAAAATGACAACAGCTGACGACTAATGATAATAACAACAAGGAATTATCCAATAGAACAATCATAATTTGAAGACTAGGACATGGAGTAAGCGATCCGTGTTGCAGAACTTAAGTGCTTAACAGGACTCGACGATCCCAAAAACATTACTAATCGAAAGCCAATTGACAAAAATTAATAACACTTCAAAAGTCAGCTGAGATGCAAATCAAGAGTGACATGACTTAAGCGTCATGTGTCATTATAAAATAGAGAGCAAGGATAGCAATCCGGTGGTGTATAGAACCAATGATTGAACCGGGTGCAGAAAAAAAACTGGCACTGAGTTCAGCAAACGGTACACTCTTTGAAAACGGACCAGGATTTGGACATAACCCCAGAAATAATTGACAAATGAATATTTGATTTGTTTATTATGAAAAGGTAAACAAAATTGAACGAATCTTGAATCGAAAACTGAAACAGGCATGAATTAGGCAATTTTGGCACGTCACAACTCCCCCTCTCCTACGATAGGAGGGAAAGTTAGAAAGAAACTTTTCCGACGATAATCTAAGCAAACTCGAGAACTAAGATAATATAAAGAATGTAAAATATATGTACTTATAATTTAAACTTAAATGAAATCAAAATTACTACCAAGGTACAACAATTAAGAGGTAGATATTAAGAAAGGTAGTTGTGTCCCTCCAGAACGAACATCCGCTCACTTTGTCTTGAAAAACACAACGGAAAGATAAAAGGTAAGATAAGTAAAGTCAGCGAAGCTAAAGGTAAAGGCAAAAATAAGCAAATTCGTGAAGGAAAGAAAAGTAAAAGAAGTAAAGGAAAGAGAAAAAGTTATGAGTTAAACGCCAAAAAGGCAAAAGGTAAACGCAACCAGCAAAAAGTTGAGTCAAAACGCAACCAAGCAAAAGATAAGCCAACTGCTTCAGGTACAGGGTAAGGTCAGGTACGGGGTAAGGAAATGTGTAAACAAAAAGAAAGGTGAGAACAACATCCCGAACACAAGAAACTAATAAAAAGTCAATAAACTATTGACAAAGGCAGTAACGGAAAGCTCAATCGACCGAATGACTTGGCACTATTCCGTTTCGCGCCAAGACAGTAACGCGCAACCAAGACAACCAGCACTTCGCTCAGCCAACAAAACAATCAAGTGTATCAGGAGTAAGGGAATTAAAACTAAACAAAAGAATTAGGAATAAAATAATACTATGATGGACATAGGTTTGTTCGCCAAGCAATAAAGAAAACAGCAAGATAATTGCATTTGCAAGAAATGGTAGAACAACCACAAACCTATTATTCCTCAATGACCTAACATATCCTATTCCTAAATGAAATATTAGGGTGATGCTAAAATTGCCAGTGAGATGTTACTGGTTAAGGCTACAGACAGTATGGCTTGCCGAGAGTACCATAGCAAGGCATTTGAATAATGATTGTTGTTGATTAGCATCGGAAGTTGACCCTTGATCTAACGGGATGACATAAAGAAAAGGAAAGGGAAAAGAAAAAGAAATTAGTTGATTACTCAGTATCTGACTGATTGGTAGTTGGATCAAGGAATGGTTTGAGCTCCTATACATGCCAGACACCCTTCGAATTACCCTTATCGTCCTGTAGTTCATACTACCAAAATCCACATTTACGCTTTATAGAAAACGGACCAACATACTGTAGTGCCAACTTAGCAGTATTGTAATTAGCAGCATCAGAAAGGATTTTGTTCTTTCGCCAAACTTTATCACCTGGACTAAAAGTTACAGGGCGTGCTGTATCGTTGACATAAGGCCTGGAATTCTTTAGATTTCATCTGAACGCCATTATCACAGGTCAGAAATTTGGGTGCACGATAACGGAGGAAGAAATTTTCAACCTGTTCCACCAGAGACTTAGCCTTAGCGGCTCGACATGGGTATAAGAAAACTGATTTGCTAAAGTAGTCCGAAATCACAAGAATGTATAACAATGCCTTTCTTGGAACGAGGCAAAGGACCTATATAATCAAGGCTAATAGATTGGAATGGTTCAGTGATTTCGGGTCGATCACCCATTAAACTCGCTGGAGGTTTTTGCTCTACCTTGTTCCGAGCACAAGAAATACAAGATTTCACATAACGGGACACATCAGCCTTCATTTTTGGCCAGTAGTAATTCTGGAGAATTCTAACAAAAGTCTTATAAACACCTACATGACCTGAGGTTTGGACGTCATGACAACGCTGAAGAATACATTTTCGCTGGTCTTTAGGGACTACAACTTTCCAATCATCTGAAGGAGAAGACAATTCAGGAATGGAAGGTTGCACAAATTTATAAAGATTGCCATTTTGAGTACGCCATAGAGGAAACTTTAGGGGTTTGTCTTCGACCTTTTGAAGCATCCCCAAAAACCATTTGTCACTTGTTGATGTAGGGGTGTAAGATGGAGGAGTAAAATTGAAAACGGAATCAACAGCCATAGGTACCGCTTCCCACAAATCTGCGAACTTGATTGATGTTTTTCGGTGGTTGAATTTTGACTATAGCCTCAACCTTTTCAGGATCAGGGCGTAACCCTTTCTTATCAACCAGATAGCCCAGGTATTTTAATTCATGCTTGCAGAAGGGTAATTTCACTTGTTTGGTTCTTATCTTTTGGTTTTATTATGACGACACTTTCAGCTACTTTTTTCATTTCAACTGCTCCACTATATGGTACTTACTTCTCTTCTAGGTACTTCCATTTCCTTTAACTTGTGATTTTCCACTTCAGTCTTAAGATTTTGAATTACTTCTTCCTGGTATCCTATTATTTTCTCTTCATTATCCATACTTGCTTACAGCAAATTTATTGTATCATATTTAACGCATTTTTGACAAAAAAATTTCATAACTCGGGAATTTAGCTGTAAGAATTTGTCTTCTGATGAAGTAAGAAGTAAGATCTCCACCTGTCTTACATATCTGGCACTTACAATGATCACACATAAAAACTTCTTTTTTCTGATTGGAGCACACATCGCATCGCATTCCATTTTCGAATTAGCTGAAGAATCCGCTCTTATAGCAACGTCGCACTTACATCGACAGCAAAACGAAGTTTATTTTGAATAATTTTTGGGTTGTGACTTTTCAACAATCAACAAGTTGCTTGAAACATGAGAATTCTGAAGCTTTCAAAGTGCAATTTTCCTTTTGAAATGGGGCTTTTTCAGGTGTAAACTACAACAAAATTGATTACAGAAACTATGAGAATGAACAAGAAGAACAAAAATAAAAAATTGCAATATCCCTATGGTTTGAAAAGGTCAAAATCCATTGAAGTTAACTTAAAGTCTATGCTTAAAGTCAACTGTCAATAAAGAACTAGGCGAGGAACTAGGTCTAAATAAAAATAGTATATTGATATTAAATGCAACGAAAAAGTGATATTTTCTCAGTTTCAGATAGTGATTATCATCACTTTCCAGAACAGTATGATTGATGAGTGATCCTGTAGTATAGAAAGAAGAATTTCTTCATTTTGTCATAAGAAAAATAGAGTTACTACTTGAAATATTAACAAGTTTCTTGGAAGATGAAAATTGTGAAGCTTTCGTGAAATTCTTATAGGTACTGGTTATATTCAAACTCTATTATAGAAGTCAAAAGATTCCGACAAATATCCTAAGCAATTATTAAAATTTGTCAATTTTGTCCTTGTAGGAAAGATGCAGTTACAAATTAGAAGAAAAAATCAAAATTTTAACATACCTACGAGAAAAATTGGGATTCAAAGTGCAATTTTCCTTCTGAATTGGGCTTTTTCAGGCGTAAACTACAACAAAATTGACTACAGGAACTATGAGAATAAACAGGAAGAACAAAAATTAAAATAGATATACAATATCCTTTATGGTTTAAAAATATTGTTTATATTTATTAATTTATAATGTGATTTTAATTGACAAAAATAAATTTTAGTTGGGAGGAATTTTAATTTAAAAAATGGTGTTTTGGCCAAAATAAATTAATGAGTTATGTAAAGATACAAGAAGCAGTTAACCAACAAGTGACAAGACCGGTCATTTCAATTTCAAAATATTTCAATTTCATTTATTTTATTAGTTTTAAGTACCTATAATGTAATAGGGGAAAGTTCTTAGACTTATAATTCATTTTTGTCTAGTGTGTATAAATCTGGTAATCCTGATGGCCCATAGAAAATATTTATTTATTGAACTATTTTTTTCAAATATGTAGGGTGCAAGTCAATAGAATTTGTTTGCAAACCATCAATAAACTTGAGAGGCCTTGTATGGGGCAGTTCCATTGAAGTTAAGGACAACACAGGTTGCACGAATTTACATTTAAATATACTGATGTGTAAATTTCTTCAAGATTTTCAATCTTGATCTAGAATAAGAAAACAAACTATTTTTACAGAAATCCTAGGTTGTCAATTCCTTTTTGACCTTTTACTTGGAACTACTAGCCTATTTATAGACTATTTCTAAAGAACTATCCTTGACTTGCGTTATTATTATTATTCGAAAAAAAAACTTTACAAGTTATAAAAATCTTCTCACGAATTCATTCAATAGAGAGACGTTTCCACATATGATTATTATGCGCATTATATTATTATACTTTCTGCCTCCCTCTACCTGTCAGTGTGTATAATTTTCGTGTATTACCTTAACAAACAACCCAATTATAAAACTAGTTATGCTTTTGCGATTGCCCAAGTATGGTAAAGTACAAGGACAGTGTACCGATGCTATATATTTTTTTTGGTGGATAATTAATAAAATTTAACTTCAAAGTAAGGAATTACATACCAAGTGTGACGTAATAATAATTGTAGTGGAAAATGTAATCTTAAGGTTGAAATATCGGTAAATCTTATTGAATTATCACCCCTTTAAAATAATTTGCTTAGCATTAGACTTGAATCTAATGGGAACGCTTCAAATGCTAACAGGCTGAAGAAGATGAATAGTAGTTCTGTAGTATTTATTGCTAAAGATTGCCTGCTTCGATTTCAGTCATGTATTTTCAGAAGATCTTGAGGTCGTTGGCTTGGCAGACAAAAGTAATAGTGATTTTATACTGACAAAAATGATTGAAAAATATATTAAGTAGTAGGGAGCCTGAAGTCGATGCTTCTGGTAACTTGACTGGTTGAGTATGTTCAGTTGAGTATGACCTCATCCACTTTAGCAACATTCTTGAAATATTATTCACAGGAAGTTTAAATAAATAAATCGAGCCATCGATTCAGAGTTGACATTTGTAGGTATACAGGAAAAGATTTACTAAACCTCTACCAACGAAACCAAACCATGCTGGTAATATATTAGCTGATTTGTAAATATACCAGTACCTAAGCATATGTTTCTAATAATTTTATAGGGATAACTGATGAGTATTTCTGAATAGGCTTCTTCCATAGATATGGAAAAACTCCACTTTCCAAAGGCTGATAGAAGATAAGCAGCTTTGGAGTAAACAAGGAGAAAAACCATCTGGTCCTTTTGGTATTGTAATGTTAATTACTTGTCAATATCCAGAGATAGGAGGCGTAAAAGTAAAATTGATAGGTACTGCAGATATTGCAAGGAGCTTAGAAATCATCATCATCCCTCAGTTTTGTACAATTTCCAATATAAGTCTTGGTTCGTACTTTCCAGAAGCAGATATTATGAATTAATCGTGATAAAATTCTCAGCCTGTAACTACTATATACCAACTTGATCATCTGACAACGTTGGTTTCTTAACTCTGATAAAGTTACATAATCACAATCCAAGCCTGACTGCTCAAATTACCAAATCCATATTACAGAAATTGGAATGAGTTCTTATAGATGAATTCATGAGCATTTGAATCTACAAGACTCTGGGGAAACTTTACTCCGTCTTGAGTCTTGGTGATGAGTTAAATTTTCCAAGGGTACATAAGTTGGAATCATTTTTGCCCTTGCGTTTCGTGTGACAACAGCTTCAAAATATCATTCTAAATAATTGTGATCGAGCAACTATTGGAAGTTTTTTCCCTCTGACCATTTTGTAATTATGTATTCAGCACGATAATAAATTAGTCTGCAGTCCGATTACTTTTAAAATCGGATATTTATGCATAGGTAGACAAAACAAGTTTTGACAGCTTTGATATTTGTTTTTTCTTTTTATTGTTGTTTTGTTCTTAAATATTACTTTCTACTTGTATAACTTTTATTATATACGTTTATTTGATGCAATGATGCGCGACTCTTTGCCTACGGTAAATAAATACATTGTGCGGATATCCATTGAGTGGGGCAGCAATTCCTCTCCTCAAAAAATTAATTTATGGACTGATGGCAAGGTTGTTTGAGAGAGGTAGGTTGGTTTGCCTGATAGGTTTTATGGCGTCATCTGGGGTGCCTCAACATAATGCAAATTTCCATAAGGCATCCCAGATGATGTCATCAAGTTACCGATTACCAGACAACCTATTAACTTTAGGAACCTTCAACAGATGGGAAGTTTCACCATATTTGAATTTTATCGGTTTTTTAAACCTTGTTACAGGATGATTTTTCCTGGGCCAAAATGAAAGGAAATAAGCGTATTCGCCTCACTGAATAGCATTCCCTCGTCAAGCCACTGTTTTCTTTCCAATAGTTGTGGCCACACTTTTCATCAAACTTTTCATTCTTCCCAGAATCATTGAGTTAGAGGTTGAATAATGGAATTGATTTCCTTTTAGTAGGGTTAAAATAAATAGTCAATTGATTTATTAATAAATAAAATCACAATATTTACATTAGAACAGCTGATTGTCTGATCCGAGTGGATTAATTAGATTGACAGCGCTTCAAATAAGGTCAATGACCGGTACCAACTTAAATTAAATAAGTCCCATGTCCAACTACCATCAAAATTCCCCAGAACCTTTCACCTTGGAGATTTGACACAACCTTTTTAAAGGATATTGAAGGGACAAGCAGAGGTCATTCAGGTCGAGGACTTTCCACGATTAAGTGTTCGGGAAAATTCCTCAGGCACATTTTGCCAATTTCTGAGTTGTCCAGTTTTCGATCATAGATCTAGGGTGGCTAATCCGTTATTTTAGCACCAAAGCGCCTTGCGCGGATTTATTTGTGAGACGAAAAAGAGCAACGTGATCAATTGTTTGTTCCTAAAGGCCAAAGTATTTTGGTAAGTGGTTTTTCTTATTGGTCTCGTCTGTGTTTCTCTTGTGCCTATGTAAAAGCATAGTTTTCTGTTAATTATATGGTTAAATTCCGAATATTGGACATACCTACCTATCGCTCCACGCCCAGTTTCATAACGTCCATTTGTTTTAGGCCTTATTTAGTCGTCACGCTTTAGTCCTCAACTTTGAGTAAAGAGTGAAACGTTAAGCTTACTGTATATTTCAATCCAATCCTTCAGGTTCTCCTCAAGGGATTAGGGACTACTTAGATTTGATAAGTGTGTTGTATTGTTTCAATATCTGGAACCTATCAAACCTTACCAACCTTTTGTTGGAATAAATCACCACAGCGACGCAGTTTTCTACTACAATATTAAAGGGCTTCAGGTTATGTAATGTTATTTCAATTTTAATTAATTATCTATATTACCTATATTGTATAAAACTTGCCCTTCAGGTTATGTATTGTTAGTTCAATTTTAATTATTTATCTATATTACCTATATTATTTCATAATATCAAATTTGCCCTTCAAGTCACATATTGTTACTTCAACTTTAATTGATGATCTATATCTCTCTCTAATATCCCATAAATACATGCTGCATTGAATACAGGAAAATACTTGTACACTGGCGTATTGAAACATAATTAAAATACCAGAATATTGGGTTTTCCGACCTGTCAACCGGTCAAAAATGCTGCCATAGACACATTCTCGGCCGACGGTGTAAGTTGACGGCAAACACCGAAGGCCGAGAATGTGCTTTCTCACCGGAATACACATACTATTTTTTCTGCGATCAGTTAAATATCTGTTAAATGTTTGTCTTTTTGTTCCAATTATTTAGCAGTACGAGAATCACTTTCCCGGCCTAGGCCGGAACAGTGATTCCCGTATTGTTATTCATTGATTCCTTAGCAACTATTGCAACATAATTAAAATACCAGAATATTGAGTTTTGCGACCTGTCAACCAGTCAAAAATGCTGACATTTCTTGTCAATCGCAGAAAAATATTATTTTTAGAACGTAAGGTTAGGTACTCCTAGTCGATTTATTTTGTCCTTGTTCTGGTTCCAGTGTTCATAATTTTCAGTGTTCCAGGGCGTTCGGAAAACCCAGTCAGAACTTACTCTAGAGTACCTGTTCTGGTTCTAATTAAAAGCCCGTACCTGATTGTAGCAAAGCGTTTCACTTCTGCCCTTCCTTCTTGTTTACTTTTATATTTCAGGTTGTGCTGCTATAGTTCCGTAGAAGTTTCCTGCTTTCGTTATATCGGTCGACTTTGTGTACTGCAGGGAAAAGTAAGTGGCGCTCTATATTTAATTATTTAATTGATCCACACCCCTCTCCGCATTGGAAGCTAATCGGCAACCCTTCACACGAAGTCTTGTTTCTAAATTTTAGCCACCGACCAACCCTCTCGTTTTATTTTTTTTTGTTTTAGTTACCCATTCACTGTCTCAATTCCTCAAATTTTATTATTTAATTTTCAATCGCGTTTGACGGGTAACAACCTGTAGAACCTAATGCAAATATCTCCAGAAATAAGGTTTCGAATCGACAAAATGAAGCATAACATCAACTTGACAAATAATGAGTGACACAATTTGGAGACTGGCGGTTTCTTCTGGGTCGGACTAATATGAATTCATCTCCGGATGTGTCCATGTAGGACTCCTTTTCCGGATCAGGTGTTTATGCATCTTGTTTATCCGAGTTACTTTCTTAATCTGGATCGTTACGGGATTGAAAGGGATTTTCACTATCATCATCGTCATCAAATTCAGGGGGCGAATTACGAATTCTCGATTCGAACCGAAACCGCCATGGATTTTGAACGCATTCCATGCAAATGCATCAGAATGCGTTCGAAATCCATGGCGGTTTCGGTTCGAGTCGAGAGTTCGTAATCCGCCCCCAGGTATACTTTCACGTGGTGCAATATGTCTTAGATTGACATTATCTTCTCCGCCATTGGGAAAACGAACAGACACATAATCTGGGCTTGCTTCCAGGAAGTACACCTCCTCCACAAACAGGTCGTATTAACTTTTCGTAAAATTCTTGTTCGTCCAAACAGGACCATCCAGACTTGAAATCCAGGAAGGAATAGCTTGTCCGTTGCTAGATTTATGAGTATGTTTGAACATACGTTCATGAGGTGTTTGATGTGTTGCAACACACAAGAGAGATCGGATAGAATGTATGAGTACACTCTCCCTATGTTCTATTTTCAGGACACGAGACCTCAGTGGGAGATAAATTGTTTTTTCTAATTTTGACATTTAAAGTGACACTTTTCAAAACTCGTTGACGTTATCAAATGCCTTACTTTTCATCACCAGTTACGAAAAGTAAAATTTTTCGCAACTGGTGATGAAATAGTATATTGTGTATTTAGGTGGAAAAGTGACACATTCTAGGCGAACGGTGTAAGTTGCCGGGCGAGGCTGGCAAACACCGAAGGCCGAGAATGGGTTTTTCCACCGAAATACACATGCTATTTTTTCTGCGATCGCTTAAAAATGATTTATAAAAATCAACGTATTTTCGGTTTTATTTCAAGAAAATTGAGGAATAGTGACCCTGAACAGGTACCAATCAAAATGGTTCCTCATCATGAGCAAGCCTATGGACGATTTATGAATTTCCGAATAGAAAAGAACATTGAATCTTTCTCCGAAAATGTGCTGCTATCATATTTCGCTGAGCTCTCAGCGAAGTTTAAACCATCGGCCCTATGGTCGATGTATTCCATGTTACGCTCGACCCTGGTGGTGAAAGAAAATGTTGATATTTTGAAGTATCAAAAATTACGTGCGTTTTTGAAGCGGCATTCAGATGGCTATAAATCCAAAAAATCAAAAGTTTTAAGCAAAGAGCATATTGAAAAATTTATACTAGAAGCTCCGGATAATCAATTTCTAATGACGAAAGTAAGTAACAATTTTTTTTTTTGTGAGTAGAAAGTAACCATTTAGACTTTTGTAGGTTGCGCTAGTTTTTGGCATTGCCGGTGCATGTCGGCGCGAAGAACTATACCGCTTATGCACTCAAGATATCGAGGACTTGGGGAATAAACTATTAATCAACATTCCGGACAATAAAACAAAAAAGCCAAGGTCTTTTATTGTTAATGAAAAATATTTGAATTTATTCCGAAAATACATCGCCTTGCGCCCTATTGAATTCACGAATCCTAGATTTTTTTTCAAATACAGCAATGGAAAAGGCTGTAAGCAAGTAGTAGGTGTGCATCAGTTCGGGAAAATGCCAAAAATTGTTGCTGAATATCTAAAATTACCGAACGCGAAAGAATACACTGGCCACTGTTTCCGCCGAACGTCAGCTACAATTTTAGTTGATTCAGGCGCCGATATAACAGCTCTCAAACGACATGGAGGCTGGAAGTCCTCTCAAGTAGCGGAAGGATACGTCGAAGAATCGATCAACAATAAAATTGAGGTGGCAGAAAGAATTTTCAAATCCTCAAACCATGCAGCAGAAGCGCCGGAAGAAGCCAATGTATCAAAAGCTTTTACTAGTACATCAAGTTCATCCTCAACAAGTGTGGAATACATACAAAAAATGCCAGTATTCAACAGTACAAACTGCACTATCAATGTTTATTTAAACAAATTATGAAAAGTTATTCAAATTCAACATTTTTATATTTAATTAGTTAATTATTGTTTATTATTTAATAAAGTATTGTTATAATTATATAAATATCTGTTAAACTTCAGTCCTTTTGTTCCAATTATTCAGCAATACGGGAATCACTTTTCCGGCCTAGGCCGGAAAAGTGATTCTTGTATTGTTATCCGTTGATTCCTAAGCAACCATTAAAAATACCAGAATATGCAGTTTTGCGACCTGTCCACCGGTCAAAAATGCTGACATTTCTTGTTAATCGCAGAAAAAGTAAATTTCATCATCAGTTGCACAAAATACAAGAAGAAAATCTGTGATACTTTTGGGGCTGAACTACTCGGAGTACTTTGTTGTTATTACATATATTCTTTTTACGGATATGACAATGTATGAAAAAAAAAAACTAATTAGTTATACCTAAATATTAATACTTAATACAATTTGAACAATTATTGATGATATTAACAACATAGTTTTCTGTGTTGCATTAATTAAATGAATAAATTGAATGTTTTGTTCATGGAAGTCTCTCTAAGGATGTTGGTGACAATTTTCTGTTTTTTATAGTTATGAAATTTTCCACATAGCCCTTAGCGGCTGTATAAGACTTTCACCCCCCATGCTATTCAATTCTCAGCAAATCATCCACAGAATCTACAAGCAGAGTAGGTAGTGGATGATCGCCGAAAGTAATGACCGGTTTGAGTCACCAAACTCGACATTTAACAATACTGGCTTCCATGGTAACGGAATGGGAAACATCTCTGAACTTACTTGACAATTTGGAAATAATTATAGAAGGGACATTTTTCATGCTTTTATTGACTTGAATTTAAATGGATGAGATCATAATATACAAAATTAGGTAAAATATTGGGTGAAACACGTTGGGAAACACTATTTTTCGTAACTCGCTTTCTTTTGCGAAACTCGCTTCGCTCGTTCCGCAGAAATCTGCACGTTACGAAAAATACTACTTTTCCCAACTGGTTGCACAAATAACTATTCCATATTGTACCATTAATTCTCGCATCTTAACGATTGCCTTGCGGATTATATGCAGTCGTTCTGCTAGTGGCTATACCTTTTGAATGAAGATAGTCCTCCAGTTCTTTTGACAGTCCACCTATTGAAGATAGATTTGTGAAACATTTAATCACAGTCCCTGCAGTCATATTAGGGCAGGCGTGGCGTAAACAAAAGGGAATTTCGAGAATTCATTCACAACGGTTAGTAGGTATCGATTTGTTGAGGTTGTTGGAATAGGGCTTTCCGAGGTACCTCCAAAATCAATGTTGAAATTTCAAATGGTTTGGTTGATTTTATTAGTGTTTCTTGATTTTTACTGAACGTCGGCTTGAGCACTCTACAAACTCTACTGACGGTACACTATAGGGCTTTTTGGAAACGGTTATCGGGTTAACCCGATTATTAGTATCAGTGATTCTGATGTTCGGAACGTGAATCGAATTAAGATTATTTCGTTCGGAAAGTCAAACAGGGCCCTAATTCTCGAAACAGAGGGCAGCAGCGTTCACATGAGAAGCAAGGATCTGTCTTAGTCGCCCATATTTATATTTCCATAACACTGACAAAGACAGAGCAAACGTTCTTGTGAGAACGCTGTTTCTCGTTCTCAAGAATAGACTCCCTGGGCTGAGACTCTGTAACGAATAGAGATATTTTCTCTATCTCTATTGACGTCTCCTCTCTATTGATTTCGAAAAGAGAGACGACAGCAAGTTTCATAGCGTTAGGGATAACGATCTCTATACGTTGCAGAGTCCCAGCCCCTGGTGACTGAAAATGAATCAGCTAATGTGATCTGCTCTACCCTGCTCGGAAGTAGGGTAAAACCATAGGGTAAAACTAATCAGCTGATTATTTGATGAGTTTCGTTTTGGTATTAATTTTGTTGTGAATTTGAAAATAAAAACGGGTATAGTAAAACGGCAAAGTTAACGTTGCACTTTACAGTGCACATAAAACATAAGAAAATCAGTATATTGAGGAATGGTGGTTTCATAAAAGTCCTTAGAAATAATGCATTTCCTTCTCTTAGGAAAATCAGCACTGCACATATATAAAATATTCTTTATATTCGGTCATCATCATCATATCGTTAAAAATCTTATCGAGCAACCCCTCGTTCCCTAGTTCCATAGTGAATAACCACTAAGGGAAAAATATGACAAGATTCCGGATTTAGATCGATTTTGAGGGATTTCGGGTGATTTCGTAGGATTTCACTAAAGGAAAAATGTGACAAGATTCCGGCTTCAGACCGATTTTGAGGGATTTCGGGTGATTTTGTAGGATTTCGGGTGATTTCGGAGAATTTCAGGTGGTTTTAAAAATATTTTTTCTACAAACGTGTTAAAAATGCAATTTTCAACACCCCCCTGTAGCAATAAACATGTTACTTTATCGCACTAGTGCCATAAAGTCTTTATAGCACTAGTGTTAAAAATGAAACATCAAATTTTGAGAGCGAACGTCAAAAAAAGTTTGTATTTTTAGTTATTTACATTGATATTAATATGGTAAAATTTGAACAACTGAGGTAGGTCGCCTCATCTATATTTTTCAAGGGATCGATGCAACCCTCTTTTTCTTCTGTATTTTCTTGCATTTTTATATTTTAGCAGTTAAAAATACTACTAACCACGACATACTTTCAAGAAACTGACATGACATTTCATTACCTGTAAAACAAGGTGCTGGTTGTTTGGCTTTTTTGACGAATGTCAAATTCAATAATTTTATGTAAGAAAGATGCTTCCAATTTATTATCTATATATATAAAAATGAATGCCACTTTTCGTTGTAATTTTATAACTCAAGAACGGGCTCACCTAGCCAAACCAAATGTTTAGGCTTTGTTCGGACTATTTATTAGATGGTTTATGTGAAGTTTGCACAAAATCGGTCGTGCGGTTCTTCATTTATCACATTTTTTGTAATAAATGAATTATTCAATAAATGGAGGATCATTTTGTTAATGGGGATTTTGCTGTCAAATTGAAACTTTTTTCAGCGTTGACAGTACCAGCATGTAGTTATGTCATTAATGTGGTCATTTCATTACTTATTTTATTTATTTATGAAAAAACATTACTAAGCCCGCATACGGCGCCATCTCTTATAACCGATACCAAGTTTATTTTGTATTTTGTATACCGCGCCATCTCTGATACCTGGAACGAAGCTTGGCATTGCAGATACAGTAGAACAATGCTGCTCAGGAACTGGAGCTATTTCGAACAGAACTATTCCACTATTCCGATCAGATAGAGTGGTGCAGAAAGAGTAGATCAGATAGAGTAGTTCAGATAGAGTAGAACAGATGGAATAGTGCAGTGCATGCAGTGCAGATAGAGTGAAACAGGGCCGCGCTGGAGATTTTTTTTGTTTTCTTTACATTCTTTGAACATTCCTGTGCCTGAGTTTATTTATTTGGTGGTACACTTCACAAGAATAATGCCCACAAGCTGCCTAAAAAAGGATGATGTAAAATTTTAATTTTAGGTGACTTCTGATCCAGAGAGTAAACATTAATTTTCTTCAACCAAAGCCAAATTCACCATCGAAAAAAACTGAATTCAATTCAGCGAATAGATACGTTAACACAACATTTAATAGGTATATTTAATAATTCAGAGGCGGTACGAAGTTCGCCGGGTCAGCTAGTTTATTCTAAAAATCTAATTTGTTACTGGTAATTGCTTTTATTGCCGTTTGTAGAAAAAATATTGTATGATATTTGTGTTAAAAGTATTTTTAAGGCACTTATGTGAATTGCAGAATTCGCTTCGCTCATTCTGCAAACTTTCACATGCGTGCCTTAAAAATGTACTTTTAACACTTATATCATAAATAATTATTAATTTGATTTTAGACTGTTACTTATCTCATAAGTATTTTCGAAAGTTTCATAGTATGAACTGAAAAACGTTGAACGATTTATGAATTTTGGGCCAATTGCGAAATTTTTTTGGGTCTGGGGAAAGATTTCTGAGATATTTCGGGGGGATTTCGGCAGATTTCGGAGTGATTTCGTGGATATCGGTAGGATTTTGGAAAGATTTCGGGGATATCGGACGAATTTGTGACACGATTTCAGGGAGTGATTCACCCCTCCAAGTCCAATTGTATGAATATGGGCGACGAAGACTGAACCATTTTCTCTGCTGCTCCCCTGCTTCGAGAATAAGGGCCCTGCTTGATTTTCCGAACGAAATAATCTCAATGCGATTCAGATAATAGTTTCCGAAAAGCACTTATGTCGTATGAATAGCATGAAAGTTCGAGTCTCCAGCGTTGAATTTTTCCATTTTTCATTTTACTACTATGCTTCGTGTCGAACATGAATAAGACCGATCTTTGATCTGTAATCTACTTGATAAAATGCCTTCCAATAAGAAGGTGACGCCATTTGTCCAGAGCTTCTACAATTGCTAGAGCTTCTTTTTCAACTGCTGAGTGGTTCACTATGTGAGGTGGGTTCGGGATGACTGTTCTATAAACTCCAAGTGCAATAAACACTCCTGATGCGTTCGGGTATTGTCATTTTGAGCTAAAAGAGTAATTGCACATGCGTTTGGGAAGGACGTGCGGGAGTCAAAAGAGCTGACTGAAAGCATCACCTCGCGCATTAGCAAGCGCCAGAGCAGACATTGTAACCTCTTTTGTTAATGAATTAACTATGGGTCCATAATATGCTCAGTTAGCTCAGCGAAAAAAAATATTAGGTGTGGGTTGATAGTTTAATCAGTACAATATAAAATTGCACAAAATATGGAAGTGTGAAAATTCAGAAACACACCTAAAAAATAATTAGCAAACGATAATTGGTAATCCTGAAAAAAAAATAAAAAATAGTGCACACAACTCAACTCTCGACCTATGGGTAAACTAATAAAACAATAATTACTTAAGTAAAATTTCAAATTAAAATAGTGTATATTTCACAGTCAGTAAACCATTAAGTATTGGTTTATTCCAAAACATAAGATCAACTATTGTTGCTAAGACACCGTACACTTAATAAAATAAAAATAAAAATATAATAATAATAATAATGATAAAAATAGCTTAACAACAGGTGTTGTCCAACCTTGACCCTTATTCAGATTATTTAATTATAAAATTGATAAAATATTATAGGCAACATTAGAAGAAGTTATGCTAACATAATAAACCATGAACCAATTTTCTTTCGCCATTGTGTCAAGAATAAATTTATACATAAGTGTCATTTATAAAAAATTATCATAGCTTTGTTAATAGGCGTAAAAATGATTTTATGAAATAAAAAAATGTAGGTTAAGAGTTATTATTGAAACTTATACAAGCCTCCATTCCAATATAAGGCCTATCCGGAAACCATCCATTCTCGTCTCTCGATATCTGGACGAAAGGGGCCACATATAAGAACTGGTAGATTCCAGCCCAGAATCCAGGCAGAAAAGGGACTATAATCGGAAGCCCTTCAAAGGTTCAATGTCGAGCTCAACGAAAATGGTGTTGATTTGAAAATGTGGCCTTTTTTGGAATGGAATTGTGGGGTAAAGTCGGCCGTTCGAAAGACCCTAAGTAATAATGCATTCCTTGAAAAGCCATAGACCACGTTTTTGGGTGGGAATTCAAATTGCAATCACGAGACTTTTTGATTCGAATTTTTCTTAAATCGACAGATTATTGCCACACGCAACTTTAATTCGTTAAACAAGGCACCGCCCAAAGGCCGGTAATATATATATTTTTAGTTCGATCAGCACTTTCAGCCAATCAATCCTTTCAGTTCAACGAGACAATTTAAAAGGGACGATAATCAATTTCCCACGGGCCAGGTAAGCACGGATACAGCGCTTCCTCTTGAGATAGCCAACGGAAATTGTAGGTACTAACCGGGTGTCAAATTTAAAAGAAAATTGCGCCCTCCTAGTGTAATAAATAGCGGGAACCCTGTAATTTTAAATGTTAGTCACCAGACTGTCAACATTTAAAAGGGTTATATAAATTTAAATTTGGAAGAAAAAAGGACAAGTAACTATCAACGTTACAACATGCGCAGTGTGTGCGTTTTCGTGATCTTGGTTGTCATTTATCCTATTTTTTTTGTTTTTTTGCGACAATCGACTATTCGACTAATCTGGTCCATTC
This sequence comes from Ceutorhynchus assimilis, assembly GCA_917834065.1. NCBI lineage: Eukaryota > Metazoa > Arthropoda > Insecta > Coleoptera > Curculionidae > Ceutorhynchus > Ceutorhynchus assimilis. Next base: position 41,726,482 of record OU892278.1, on the reverse strand, counting down.
GGGTTTGGAAAAAGGACGGTTCTAGAACGGTTCAAAACAATCGTCCAGTTTATTGATCAACAAAATAACAACGACTCGATTATCACAAATTTCAATAATAAACTGTGCGATTCTTCTGGATCGTTCTAGAACCGTACTTTTTCCAAACCCGAATAGGCCTATCGACAGTCTACAAATCAATATTCAGGATATGGTCCGAATATAACCAAACGTTAACTAAATGACCGAATCGGTTTACAGATGGTTACTGAAAATTCTGGTCACTTGGGGAACGCGAATATGAAAAATAATTGAGAGAAATTACAGATAAAACCAACAGAACCGACATCTGATGGCCCGTAGCTATTTTGACATTTGGTAAACCAGATTTCAGGAAACCGAGGTCCAAAAGTAACCACTTTTCCAGGAACCAGAGTATTTTGATCACTTTCGGACCATGAAACCATAACCCTGGTTATATTCGGACCACAGACTTAATCTGTAATTACCTGGTAAGTGGATGGAATGGATTTTAAACTGCTCTTTTGACATGCGAGCAACGCGTTTCACTGAAATTCTCAATGTTGATGTTGATGACTTCTTCAGACAAGTCCCCGAAATAAATGTACTTAACAAAATTAAAGATAGGCACCAAAAATACCAAAAATTTATAGAAAAGACTTTAGTTTTAAGTGGTATTTTAGTAATAAATTTAATTGGTTAATATAAGCCCATGGGTTATGCTTTTCGGAAAAACGTTTGTTTTTAATATAATAATTGTCAGTTGTTAGGGTTAGGTTACCTGAGTTAAGAAACTCCAAATGCACCCTGGTCGTTCGGTTTCATTTCCACTCCAAAAGCTTTTTGGTCACGTGAAAGAAACGCCACTCCGAGTTTACTCCAGCTCCGTTGCGGGCCATCCCGATCCCAGCTGTGGTAGAGTTTTTGAGAAAAACGCAACTGGATCGTCCAGACTGGCTCAGAATTGCTGCTATTGAATGTCCGCATGCATCTGATTCTACCACAAATGGAATATTATTATATGTACAGGGTGATTCAAAAGTGAGCGGCATCCTTTCGGGGGCGTATTCCTTGCATACAAATAGGACAAAAAGTTCCTATTAACGTGGGTCCGGAAATGCTTCCTATAAGGGAGCTACGCCCTGTCGAATAGGACATCTAAAAGATGTATTTTTCTCTATAACTTTGAAACCCTTTTCAATTGAATTTTGAAAATTGGTGTATTTCATAAATATTTGATGGCAATTAAGATACTATTGTTCGTCGATTTTTAACTGACACTTGCGGTATGAGGAGCGAGGGGGTGTTTCATATGGCAAAAACAGGTGTGACGTCAGGTAACCATTGGCGTTCTAATGTAGAAAGCCACCAGCTCACATTCCGTCCGAGTATCAGATTAAAATCGACGAACAATAAACTCTTGGTTCAATTTGATACAGCGTACCGTTTACGAAAAAATTGACTTTGAAAATTTTCTGATTTGCGTATGTTTCGCAAAAACCTGACGAGTGAAAAAAAATAGGGATGTTTTCACCCTCCCCAGTATGTGACACTGACTAAGATTTTTGAATTTTCAATTTAGTATCTTAATTGCCATCAAATGTTTATAAAATACGCCAATTTTCAAAATCTATTTGTGAAGGGTTTCAAAGTTATACAGAAAAACACGTCTTTCAGGTGTCCTAATCGAAGGGGCGTAGCTCCCTTAGAAAGCATTTCCGGACCCATGTTAATAGGAACTTTTTGTCTTATTTTTATGCAAGGAATACGTCCCCGAAAGGATGCCGCTTACTTTTGAATCACCCTGTATATTTTGAATAGGAAAGTTTCTGGTCCTAACAATTCTATCAATTTTTTCGGAGAGACTATGTATCCATCTAGAACCTAGAGTAATGAGCGAACATGCCCACAGCTCTTTGAAGTGAAGCTTTATCAGTTGGTACTGGCAGATTCTGAAAAGGTTCTAGTCATACAGGATCAGGTTTAAATGTTCTGTTCTTCATAAAATATCCCAGTAGTTTAATTGACGTTTTGTTTAACGAACTTTTACTTTCGTTTATAGTTAAGTTATCATTTTTGACTGCTGTCAGAAGAGCTCATAGATTCTTTTCCTGTTCTCCTTGATTTTTCCCACAAATTGTTACATCATCGAGATATGCATAAACGTCTTCTAAAATCTGTTGCCTGAATATTGAATCTTTGAAAACAAGCTACGCCGTTAGTCACACCAAAAGGAATACGATCAAACTGATACAGGTTTCCATCAGTTTCAAAAGTAGTGAACTGTTTTTCATCATCTCATATAGAGAACTGATGAATGATGATATGCACTTTGTAGGTCAAAAGTGCTAAAAACGTCAATCTTTGAGACTGGTAGTAGGTAAAGGATAAGCGTACACTTGTTCGAGGATATAGTCAAAAACCATTCTCCTTTTATGGTTTTCGTTTTTTGTCACAAGAGCTTGTGCTCACCAGGAAGATGTATGTACATTCTTCAATAATACCTTCTGAAAGAAGTTTGCACTTTACTTGAAATAAATTATGCATCATCATGTGAAAATTTTCTCGATTTGGTAGCGATCGGTTTACATTGCGATGATAGATTGACGAATAATTGCAAAGATTCAATTTTAGCAGAAGCTATAGAACAGTGCTTTGTTTTAAGTACAGTCATTGCAGATATTTGTCCTTTAAAATGAACATCTTTATGTTGCTTGAAAATATCATGGCCAACGATAATCAGCACAGAGGTCTGGTATAGTCGTAATCACGATAGAAAGTGAAGTTGACAGTTCGCGTTGACATATCTAGTATTTTTTTTCTTTAGGTTGCCAGCATGCGTAAGCGTTTTCATTCCTCCAGCTGGGATAAACGACAGGGTCGTATTTAGGAAAATGATATGCATTCCAGATTTATTTTTAATTTCTTTAAAGGAAGTCAAGTTATTAAAATCCTGCATAGTAATATTAAACATCTGTAATAGAACAAACGTAATATTTTCTAATAGTTGTTGCTGTAGCTGGCCGCCCAAGTACTCTGTTGATTTTTAAAGGTTATATGGTATATGCGAGCGGTTTATTGATGCTAGTTATTTCCTTGGGTAGCTACAGAATTAAATGCTGAAGGGGGTTTACTTGCAAAAAAGAGAAACAACTGCAGTATTTCCATACATATTATACATATTTGATTTTAAATAAATGAACCCAAATTTTTCCAATAATAATCTTACAGTACTTAAATTTCTACTCAAATTTTCCATTAATAAAATTATACAGTACTAAAATTTCTACTCAAATTTTCCAGTAATAAAATTATACAGTACTAAAATTTCTACCCAAAAACTCTTCTCATGTGGCTTACATCAGGCTTTTCCATGAGGGCTCTTCTTGGATCATCCTTTCTAAAGGTAAATCCTAACGTGAGCAAAACCCTGCCTAAACTTGACTGGGAACCGTAATAAATTTCACTTTCTTTCAGCCTATCACTTACAGTCTTAAGGGTAACATATGCAATTCTAAAAACGAAAAATGCTTGTTTAAATATTGTAGTACTGTAGCAACAGCAAATATTACTGATTTTAGTTAGTATATCTTGTTCAATTAGCTTTGAGACTTTCATCACCAAAAATGAACTAAAATTACCCTGTCTAGTTTGTGAAATGGCTTAAACTTATAATTGAAGAAGAGAGGAGTATGCATCCTGTGTAATAATTTATTAAGAAAATCCGCCGAGTGCTTCCGGCCTTAAGTCATCACCAGTGCTGCTTCGTCGCAGGTACAAACATCACACACAAGAGACAACTGACACAAGTGGACGTGCATAATTAAATTTAACTATTAATTAATCAATTACCTGTGTAGTAATGGGTTTTTTACCAAAAACTGCTAAATAATATAAAAAAGGAAGAATAACAGTAAGAGGTGGGCGACAGATGGGACATTGCCCCTCTAAATAATTTATACAAGCATAATATTAGATGATACATTAAATAGGAAGTTTAATTAGTGATACCATGTTTAGAGGTACCAAAGTCCACTAGAAAATATGACAACACAAAATGCTAAACATCTGAAAAACAATAAACCCAACACACAGGATAAAGCATGCAGCAGAAGTTACAGAAGCTCTGCAAATATCTGAACCCAAACTGTGTAGGTACGTCAAAGAGGGGAATATGAATACTTATCCTTATGAAAGACTCCAATAACTCAGGTACCTTTATTGAAAAGCAAGAAAACAATTCTAAAAAATATCATGAAATTATGGAATGAAAGAAATCCTAGCAGCATCTTAATTTGTGTTGACCTGAAATAAAAAATAGTATTAAACTATGAAAAACAGTTTAATTTGATCTGAGAAGTTCCAATGTTATCAGGTGTATTCTTTCGGAATAATCTACTGGTAATGTTAATATGAAGTAACATTGAAACAACTCTATGTTCAAAGTAGAACATCAACTTACTCTCTGTATACATTTTGTATATCTCTAATCGAATAGTCTGTTTGACGCTTCCACTTGAATCAGTTGTCTGCAACTTCTTACGCTTCCGCGTGACAGGGGTAATTTCAGACTCAACTGAACCATCCTTATATTTATAGACAGTGGTCTCACTTAGTTTCAAAACCTTAGCTGTCTCCTAGAAAGGCAATGGAACAGTAAATTACAATTTATTTATTAAAAATTAACAAAAGCCACTCGGTTCGAAAATATCCCCTTCCAAAACTTGTACCTACATTTACTGAGATTAAGACGAAAACGTTTCTATGATCAATCAAGACTAACTTTATTGTTATTAACTTACAGTTATGGGATTTTGATCTTCATGAGACACCTTGAAATGGTTGTATACGAGTTGTATAAATTGCTGAGCCACAGGGTTCCCATGAATTATTGGTCTCTACAAAAGGATTATTTGCTTATTTTTACTAAATTTGAAAACACTACCTTGTCACTTTCCCTCTTGCTTAGAAAAAAAAAGATTCGTCTCGTAAAGAAGAAGCATCTCCAAGGTTTATTGCTGTTCCCTGAAAATTATTGGCGATGAATTATGACAGTGGTAATTTAAAGTTGCCAATTTTACCGTATTTTCTTCACACCTAAATAATCTGAGATGCTGGAACAGAGCAAAGTCTCCAGGACCCTGGTACGATCGGACTTGTCCGGGGACTTTTCTGTCATCGCTAATAAGAAAACGGCACTTTTAAAATCGTAATATTGTGTAAGTATTAGGTTTAACTTACCTGTTGAAGATAAAATAAACCAGATAAGTCTTGATAGAGTCCAAAGTGAACACTTATAAAAAGACAAAACACTTAAATCCGAACTAAAACCAGGTTAGAAATGAAACTCAACACCGAAACACAAAGGCACAGAATACTACATAAAAAACCATAAAACCGATTGAGAATATAACAAAATATCAAAAAATAATGCAGAAAACGGCAATAAACTAAAACGATCTCGCGCAAAAATTCGAAATTCAAAATTCTAAGATCCGAATCTGATAATATGTCAAATCGAAATGTCATGTATCATTATTTGATGTTTGACAGAAAAAGGGATAGATCTAGTGATTTTATTTACTTTCAACTGGTGAAAATAACGGTCAAAATTTAAACTCTATCGTGAATACGACCATAGAATCAAAATTTTCATGTTGCGTACTGATGATCAAGAATGCTGAGGTAGACCTCACAAAATCCTTTGGTTTGAGCCATAGACACGTAGCATTCACTTGGTTGAATCGAGAGATTATTGAAGGAAAGGATAAAACAAATGACTCATTAAAGTCTCAGAGCTACCAGTATTTAGTAACGCATCTGCCGATAACTGATTGATTTCTACTGGCACCGCAGTTTTTGGTAAACTTTCAGGAACAGAAGCAATGTTTGAGGAGACGAAGTAGATGCAGTTGTACCACGATTTGAACTTGACAAACAGTAGAGAAATTATTTTTTTTAAGGCATTGTTTGCAATATTTAGCATACAGGGTAGGACAGAGAGAGCGATCATGTCTTCTATTTTCACAACAGTATAGCATGTAGAAAATTTCCCGGTAGAACTCAATACAGTGTTTATTTGTGGCTGCATTTGAGCATTTTCCGCGTTACTAGAATTGATAAAATTTATTGAAGCTGTTTAGTATTCCTCTGAATGTTTTCGAGCCATCTAAAATTAGATTACATTTTTCCAAGAGGCGTTGACGAATTTCATTTGACAATAATCCGCTAATGAATGCATCTCTTATGGAAAGTTCGCGATGTTCTTTGGCAATTACGTATTTGAAGTATTTGAAGTTACAATCTTTGCTGGGCTGATTCAAGATCTCGACTTCCTATGTTTTCTCCATGTTACCGTTTACGTGTAGAAAGAATATGTCTCGCAAAAAATGATTCATTTTGTGGTTTTATGTTATTTAAGATAGTTAAGGCATCAGCGTAGGTTTTTGTTTCAGAAATGTATTCAAAAACGTTGTGACTTACATAGTTTGTGAGCAGCTATAGCTTTTGTGTGCTCTAGAATTTGAAAAAAAACAGTCAAAATCTCCAGATTGTCACATTCATAGAAAAAACTACAAAAAAGAGTAGTAGCAAAGTCTTTAGCAGTGATCTCTATGGTAGTGACATGATATGATGATAAACAATATGACCATATGCTACCGTGTATCGCAATTCAGTTAAACAGAGCGAGAAATTGATCGCTGAGTAGCTTTTGACAGCATCAGACCTAATGAATATTATGTTGGTAAGGAATATTCTGTTTGTTAATGTAACATATTACATATGATGTTATATTTGTCCTGTCAACTTTAATCAAGGCTAATTACTGCTGCTAAAGGTTCAATAATAATGAGTCGAAGCGTGCTTGATGAACCTATATTTAAAACTAATTATACATCGAATAATTAAAATAAAAAGTGTTGATTGCTTAAAAAACAAGTTGGACAACCTGACTTGACAAATATGCAATTTTATCGAAGGCCTTCGATGACGTATTTCATAGTTGAATAGGTGTAACTTAAAAAAAAAAGTCAGTTTTTTTTTTTATATAACTAGTAGATACTGTAACTAAGTGGGACAGATAAAAAGCGGTTTGAACGTAAAGATTACCATAATTATTATTGTTCATGCGCACATGTCGTGTACTATTTGGAGTACCTAACTCATATGATTATAATAACAGTTTCAAGGAACAGGGCCTTTTTTAATCGATAATAACGACAGTAGGTACTAATTTTGCTACGATTTTCAATAGATACTACCAAAGTCGGATCCTTATGATATTGTAGGCAGGCTAGAAAAACACGAACGATGTTAATAATTATTCATCAATCTAAAGGTGCGAAATTGCGAAACTCCGAAAGAACGGATCTCTGGAACAGGTTTGAACGTTCGTTGAATATGAATAAATAAATATTTAATATAGAACATTTCATAACTCCAACGAATGATGTCATTATTCATAAAGAAAGTTCTATGTATGAACATACTTTTATTATGCCCTTTGACAGGTAGAAATTTAATAGACTCCCTTTTGGGATTTCTTCAGCACAGGAAAGTTTCCAAAAGAAAGTGATGGATATTTTTGGTGATATTCATGGATTCAATCAATACTAATTCAAATGGATAATGACTTGGAATTACATTATTATTATTATATACATTATTTATCTATCAATATCAACTGAAATCAGATTTCCATGTAACCTCACTAGCAACTCCAAGTAATGTGTTACACCTGTTAGCTACAATTTATGGAATAAATTTTTTAATGAAAATTTTTTTTTAGGTTGTGGGTGTACAACAGTACCCTGTACGACCAACCGGTGTTCCTAGTCAACAACAAAATGGTTTCGGCGGCGATGCCAACGGCAACGTTCTCCTTGGGGAACAAGCCAAAGTCGAATCTTCCCCCACAGAAGACCTCGTCAGGACGACGGGGAGGCCGTTGGAGGACGCTTTGGGCGAATTCCACGCTTATTGTGTCTCGTTACATCTGGATCCACACAACCATGGGTTTAGGTAAGGAACTGACCAATTTTATTTAATTGGAATTGCCCAAGTAGGGAATAAAAGTGGTTTGTCTTTAGTGAATGTACGAAGGAACATTCTCGTACCTTTATTTTAAATTTTCCAACTGCCAATATACACGTGGAATTCCAATTGGTAGAATTCTACACTTAATATATTTAAAGCTTCCTGATCAAGCTCTACATGTGCTTGCAGAGACGATAAATTTGTTCTTTATAACAGGTAGTTTTCCTTCATCCCTCAAATGTACTAAAGTTGTGTCTTAAAATTTTGAACCAGTTTCCCTGCACTAAAGAACCCTAGTCCATACCATCACTGTTTTGTTATGAGTCTCATGACATAACTCAAATACTAGAAAAATGGTTATGTAAAAACGTCATAACCAAACGCTTGTAGATAAAGCTATTCATACACGTCAAAAAACAAAATATCAAAGTATAAACAGTATCCTGGCCCACTTTGACACCTTCCGAAACGCCAATAGACAGTCGCAATTATAGTCACGATATCCTCCCTGCGCCTTGTTTGATAATCATGTAGGTCATAGTCGGAGAGCCAGCGCCAAAAAAGTGCAAGAGTTTCATGAAAGCTGAAAATTTAATATAAGCTTGTATTTGTGATGTATATAACTATACTCGAGTCAGCAAGTGAGGTAGCGGGACAAGCTACGCCCACGCACCTTTGAATGTGTAAAAAAATAATCGCGATGAAAGAGTTTCATGACAGCTGAAAATCTCTCAATACATTGTTTATTTGATAAAAAACATGGCGGACATGGTCAGATAGCATTATGTTAGGACAACTAGAGTCAGCATGCCTATACAGGGTGGTCTATTTAACTTGAGACAGTTTAATATCTAGAAAACGGTGCGCTTTTGAAAAAAAAAGTTCAAATAAAAGTTACATGGTATCATGGGGAAAACAAAATGGCGGCACTGATTTTTGACTTTAACAACGTTTTCAAGGTTATTTCAACGTCAACTCTTTTTTTTTTCAATAAAAATGTATTTTTTTATTCGAGAATTTTATTCTACAGAAAGAAACAAGTAACTTTTACTTGAAGCATTTTTCGATCTGGTTTCGATTTAAGCTGATAAAAAAGAACGAATAATTTTTATGTTTCCTCCTCACAAAATCGAACAGTAGGGAAAAGTTACCAAAAATACCTCAAAAACTATAACAATTGATCAAAATGACGATCGCCAACTTCAACACACTTGTCAATTCACTTTAAAAATCAAACACACAGTTTATCAAGAGGTTCCCACAAGACCGGATAATATGATGGAACACATAAGAAATGCTTAGAGCTGTCAGTAAAGAAACTGTAATTTGGTGCCATGAAAGCTTTTTACAGCGAATTAACAAGTGTGTTGAAGTTAGCGGTGGTCATTTTGATCAATTGTTATAGTTTTTGAGGTCTTTCTCTACTTTTCGATTTTGTGAGGAGGAAAAAAAAATTATTCGTTCTTTTTTATCAGCTTAAATTGAAACCGGAACGAAAAATGCTTCAAGTAAAAGTTACTTGTTTTTTTCTGTAGAATAAGATTCTGTAATAAAAAATATGTTTCCATTGAAAAAAAAAGAGTTGACCTTGAAATAACCTTGAAAACGTTATCAAAGTCAAAAATCAGTACCACCATTTTGTTTCCCCTATAATACCATGTAACTTTTATTTGAACTTTTTTTTTCAAAAACTCAAGTTAAATGGACCACCCTGTATAGGCATGCTGACTCTAGTTGTCCTAACATAATGCTATCTGACCATGTCCTTCATGTTTTTTTATCAAATAAACAATGGATTGAGAGATTTTCAGCTGTCATGAAACTCTTTCATCGCGATTAATTTTTTACACATTCAAAGGTGCGTGGGCGTAGCTTGTCCCACTACCTGACTTGCTGACTCGAGTATAGTTATATACATCGCAAATACACAAGCTTATATTACATTTTCAGCTTTCATGAAACTCTTGCACTTTTTTGGCGCTGGCTCTCGGACTATCATGATGGGTTGTGAAAACATGTCTGTTTTTTTGACATAAAGGACACATTCCAGTATACTCCTGCGAGAAGCTCTGCAATGGTCCTTGAAACCTAGACCCCCCAAAACTATAATAGCCTTCCTCTGTAGGCCAAACACAACACAAAGAAATGACACGCGACAACCTACTGATCATGATTCTCGGATGCCAACATTCAGCAGGGGAAGAGACAACGCAAACGACAGGACTTCCTACGTCGTTAACCAGCGAAATTCCTGTTTGTTGAAAATAAACAAATCAAATTTTAAAAATCGCAACATGGAACAAAAGAAGTATGTACGAATCTGGTAAATTAAGAAACATAGAGCAAAAGATGCTGCTATTAGATAGAGATCGATAAACTTGGAATAAGCGACACAAGATGGGTCGACTCGGGTGAAGTAAATACAGAGAATGGACGAGTTTTCTACGCTGGCAGCAATGACAACCAACACCGCTATGGTATAATTCTTAAAAGAAGCCTAGTGAAATCAGTGGCAGGCTTCATACCAATGTCTGAAAGAGTCCTGTTGCTACAACTAATAACAACTCACGGCAAACTAAATCTAATACAGACCTATGCACCTACCGCTAACAAAAATGAAGAGGAAATAGAAAACTTGTATGATCTTCAAAGGGCATTACAACTTACCTCATCTAGACATAACAGTAGTTATGAGGGACTTTAATGCTAAAATCGGGGAAGGCAGGTGTAACTCTACTGTAGGACCATTATGGACTTGGTGTTCGCAATGAGAGGGGCAACCGTCTCATTAAGTTCTCCCAAGCGACGCCTGTATACATGGAAATCACCAGCAGACAAAGATAATAATATCGTTAGAAATCAAATCGATTACATCTTAATAAAGCAAAGATACCAAAACGCAATGTAATCAATAAAGACCTACCCAGGTGCGGACGTATTTTCTGATCATAATCCTGTTATTGCTAAGTTTCAACTACAACTGAAAAAGATGCAAACCAGTCACAAAATCGATCGAAAACTAAACATAGAGAAACTTAAATCAGAAGAAATCAGAGATAAACTCAGACAAGAAATCAATGAAAATTCAGAAGAAAAATATCTCCAAATCTCAACAACATAAAGAAAACCCAGAACAACAATGGCAACTCATTAAAACTTTTAGGATCCAACAAAAAAGAACTTAGGACAAATAAAGATAAAAAAGAAGATTGGATGACAAACGAAATATAAAAATTAATGAATGAAAGAAGGAAGTACAAGGCAAAAAACAACACCTGCTACAAACAATTGCAAAGTAAAATAAGAAGAAAAATAAGAGAAGCAAAATAAACTTATTTCTCTGAAAGATGTAATGAGATAGATATAAGGGTTACAAAACAGATATGACAATTTTAACTTACAAAAAAAGTCAAGAAACTAGAGGGATTTGGAAAGACAAAAAACTCAAACATACTTTTGGATAAAGAAAGAAATATCATAACGGAGACTGGAAAAAAATTGAGAAGATGGAAAGAATACATAGAGGAATTATTTCATGACCAGAGACAGGAAAGACGGCTGCAGACTATCAAGGTGGAGACATAGGACCTGAAATAACTAAATCGGATGATGAACATGCACTTAAATCCATGCAGAATAAGAAATCTGCAGGTCCAGATGGAAGTTGATCAACGAAAAAAACATAGATTTTTTGGTGGAGCTGTCTAAAACAATCTACAATACAGGAATCATCTCACAAGAAATGCTCACATCAACATTTATATGTCTACCGAAAAAAGCCAATGCCAAAGAATGCAGTGATCATAGAACTATAAGCTTAATGTCACATACATTCAAAATTCTCCTAAAAATTATATACAGCAGAATTCATCACAAGCTAGTATTGGACATCAGTGACACTCAATTTGGTTTTCGAAATGAGGTGGGTACAAGAGAAGCATTATTTTCTTTCAACGTGTTGACACAGAGATGCTTGGATGTTAACCAGGACCTCTATATCTGCTTCATAGACTACAATAAAGCTTTTGATAAAGTGAAACATGACCAAGTTATAGATTTTTTCAAATGCAAACACCTGGATAGACAAAATGTAAGAATAATTTCAAATCTGTATGACAATCAATGAGCCTAAGTAAAAATTGGACAGGAAAAATCTGCTGAAATGGAAATAAATAGAGGGGTCATGTTGTCGCCTTTATTATTTAATTGTACTCCGAGCAAATTATAATAGAAGCATTGGAAAATCAGACCGCTGGTATAAAAGTGAATGGAGTTTTGATTAACAACCATCAGAGATGCAGACGACAAAGTAATACTAGCCGGCTTTTTAAAAGAATTAAAACCAGAATTGAAAAAGCTCGTACCAACTTTATAAAAATTAAAAAAGTCCAGTGTAGTAGTAAAGAGATGACGTTAAGGCTCAAACTAAGATTGACAAAATGTTATGTCCACAGTGTGCCTTATTATAGGGTGGAAGCATGTATAGTCTGGCAAGTGGTAACTTGGTAGAGACGAAAGGGGGAAGAAAAGTGGGGCGTGACCTAAAAATATTCACTGACACCTCAACTGACACCACCTGATGACAGCCATGTCTTTCGGTTCAGTGGCACCGGAAACACCAATAAAATTATTAGAAAAAAAAATTCTTTAGTTTCGCCAATAACCACGCCACTGCCTGCTGTCGTTCAGACTCTAACCAATAGAATCATACCTCTGAATAATCACGCCTCTCCACATCTATCATTTTGCAATGTTGCCGGATTTTTTTCTATTTCAAAATACTACACATGCCCATATAGCAAAAAAAAAAATGTCACCAACTTGTTTATCATTATTTCCGTCAAGTTTGGCAAATTAGCAAATTCTTTTGCAGTTCGCCGTTTCGCTAGCCAGACTATACACCGAATGCAGATACAATGAGACGACTCAAATCTTTCGAGATATGGACCTATAGGAGAATTTCAAGAATTTCTTGGGCAGATCGAATCACAAACATTGAAGTGCTGAGAAAAATTGGAAAAGAGAAAGAGGTTGAAACTACAATTAAAGAGAGAAAGTTGCAGTATCTGGGACACATAAGTACAGTCTTCTACGACTAATAATGCAGGGAAAAATAGAAGGCAAGAGAAGCGTAGGTAGGAGACGAGTTTCATGGCTAAAAAATCTGAGAGACTGGTTTGAATGCAGCTCAAAAGATCTTTTTAGAGCAACTGCCTCAAAAGTCAGGATTGCGATGATGATTGCCAACCTCCGTCGCGGAGATGGCACTTAAAGAAGAAGTAGGCCAAACATGCGCTGGGCTCCTGATACGTGTCCCTAAACAAGGACACCATATGCAAGATTGGAGTGAAAAACCGAGAAATATGCCATTTTTAAAGTTGGAAGTGATACATTTTGGGTAAGAGTACGCAGCAGGTACAGGTTTCTTCTTAACTTAGTTGAAGTATTTTCAATATGAACATCGAACCGGAGTCGAGGATCCACGTACACGCCCAAGAACCTCACATTAGCAGCATCATGAAAGTCGAAATCTGTAAGGTCTCTCATAGAGAAAATCACCCCATTTGTCTTATCTCTGTTCAGGAGAAGCTTATTTGTCCTGAACCATGGATCGGCCGCCCCCTGCGCCGCCCCAGAACCCTCCAAGACACTGTGTGAACAGTCTGCTGACACCGACACTGTCGTGTCATTGGCAAAAAAAGTATACCGTGTCCCTATATCCGTCATTATGGTAGATCGTTTATATATAAATAAGAAATATAGGGCCCAAAATGGAACCCTGAGGCACTTCAATCGTTATATTTCTCTTCGCCGACGCCACAACCGTACTCCTAATCATTTGTCTTCTCCCCTGCAGGTACGACTCCAAAAGCCGAACACTCTCGTTAGAGAAATTATAGGCCCGAAGCTTAGGTAAGAAGATTCCATGGTCGACGCAGTCGAAGGCTTTACTTAGGTCACAGAACAGCACAGCACTATATTGATTAGAGTGAAATGACTCAAGAATATCGGAAATTAAGTTGAGAACACCCCCCACGGTATTCTAGCCCCTTCGAAATCCAAACTGATCGTCACTAAAAAGAGAATTTCCCTCAAAAAAGTCTGTGATTTGTCTTGCCATACATTTCTCCAAGTTCTTAGAGATGATCGGCAGCAAAAAAATTGGTTGAAAACAACCAGGGTTAACTAGGATCGCCTTTTTTAAACAGTGGTATGACGATTGCATCCTTCAAGACCTGCGGAAAGACAGAAGCACTCAAAGCCTGATTGATTTATTTAGTGAGTGGCATTATAATACCTAATGTTTTTCACGGTTTTTATGACTTTCACGCATTTAAACCGTAGATATCACAGTTATGTTTATTTTTTAAGTCTGATATTATGCCACGAAGAACTCCAAAGTCTCCCTCCGAATGATGGCAACTGGATCAATCCCAGTATCAGGAATATTCCTCACCAGGTCAGAAGCAATAATACTCAGAAAATAGTTACTGAAATCCGCCTTAATGATAGAGAGGTTGACGCGCCGGTGTTTTGTGATCTGACCATTGCATTTGATTGTGTGAGTCATGGTTCATGGGCAAGCTTGAAATATAAGGTTTTGGAGGAGTTTCCCTATGATGGACAACTTTTATTTGTCTACACATTACCAATCAGTTTTAATGGCAACAAATCCTGTAAGCAAACAAATGGGCACAAAATTGTTATGAATTTAACTTACTCAATCCAAGGTGCTATAGATGCAATCTTTTTGAATATAAGAATATCTGACATTGGCATGCATCTATAGACCAGGTCGAGCAAACATGGAGGAAAATTCACATTTTTAATATCTACAATCCAAAGAATATTTGAATAAAACTCTGACGTGCTTGTGCACAACGTTCACAAAACCATTTCAAAAAGCAAACGAGTTTCTAACAAAATATAAGGAATAGGGATGTCGACAAATAGTCACCTTCAACACAAGCAACACAAGATATAGAGAGCTCTTTACTGGATCTTTTTTTAACAAGTGACAAAAAAATTATAGCACAAATAGAACGCAGGCCGCCAATAGGTAAGAGCGATCACATATTATGATAGTAACCACCGCACAAATAACGCTAAAAATAAATCAAACAAGAAGAATTATAGAATCGCAACTTCAAGATTGAAAACTATGAGGCCATAAACGAATATTATATATTACATATCAACAGACATAAATCCAACAATCAAAGAATACCTACTTTCCGAAAGCCTACTATTACCTCAATACTAGATCATTTCTTTCCAGAAAAAAGAAACATGCCGAATTAACTATCAAAAACCCTGGTTCAATCAGATAATTTTTAAAGACATCGACGAAAAGCGAAAGCTATGGGATAAATAATAAAACCGACGAAGGCTAAGAGGATACACAGAATACAAATTGTGCGAAATTAAAACTGGAAAATCCACAGGTTGCTGATAGAATGGTAATCTATCAAAGATTTTAAAATGAAATTGAAAGATATCGAAACTGAAAAGGATATTTTTTCACCTTACCTTGCTCTACTTCCAAACTTCCACTCAGCTGGCCAGCTCATTCAGGAAGTTCAGGTCCCATGCGTAGGAGTGCAACGAAACCGTCTTGATTTAACCGGTCGCGGCAAACGAAAAACCGCGGGTCTATTTTCTCGAACCACACGAACAGTGTTGCCGGACCGAGAATTCTCATTACCCTTTCTAATCTCATAAAATACCCAATTTTACCCGGACACTGAAAACAAAATCCCCAAATCATTAAGCTAGGTTAGGGCACGGGGCACGTTTTTGAAAATAGGACAATCCAACGACTTGTCAAAATGGAATTCAAAATGGAGGCCAATGCCTTTTTTCTACTAATAATTTCTTAAACTAAAAAATTTCCATCTTATAATACGAAAATTATCCTCTCAAACACTAGAAAATCATCTAAAAGCACCACAAAATACACAAAAAACAGTTTTTTGATGAAAAATGTCACGATTGCTTGAATTAAATTTATGGCGCCAATTTTTTGGCATTGGCCATGCATTGACCACCATTTTGTTTGGATTGCCCTATCATAGACATATGCGCATTTTCACCGATGTAATGCTGTCCTTGTCATTTGACAGCAGCAAAACAAGGATAGGTAATTTACTCATCAAGAGAAAGCACAATGTGGCGCAAGTTTTTAAATTCAAAAAATTTTAAATTTATGTCAAAAATTACAATCTTGATATAAATTGGGCAAGTTTTTAAATTTATCAATTGCTTCTGCGCATTTCTCCCGATGGGTAACCTATTCTTGTTTTGCTGCTGTCAAATGACAAGGACAGCAATACATCGGTGAAAATGCGCACGAGACATTGATGATTTTAAAAACTTGCCCATTGATGGTGCTTGAATATTATATATAAACATTATTTTACAATAAACAATACACGGGTGGGGGTGGGTAACGGCCGTGACGGGTGACGCTCCTGACGGTACGTAAACGTCAATATCAATGCGCTGATAAGCATTCTAGTGATTTCCATTTGTCAGTGTGAACTGAATGTATTCGTTTTTTTTTCTTTCTAAAATCATGTAAAATAAAACCAGTTGCGCTTTCAATTTCAATGTGGTATATATTAGTTGAAATTGTTGAAAAAAAAAGAAAAAAAAGAATAGGGCTGTAATTCCGGATTCCCCGGTTTTACCCACATCAATATTTTACCCGAACACTAGTCGAAAATACCCGGTTTTTGGGGAATTACCCAGTCAACGGCAACACTGCACACGAAGCGGACGAAGTGTTTTTGGCAACTGATACTACTTGTCAACAGTAAGTGTAAGGACTTTGCCGGTACTTTTTTTCAGTGTTTAACTCGCACATTTTTAAAAGCCAAATTTAGCAAAGCCGTATCCGAGGCCATATCATTCTTAGGCATAGAGCACGCGCAATTCAATTAGAATAAGAGAAAACAAAAAATAAAGAAAAACGAATCAATAGACCGATCTCCTATTACCTGGACTGCGCGCGTCGCTTGTAGGTTGCAGGTGAGCGTCCAATAAGAAGCAAGTTTGTGACAGGCTTGCGTCATATTCTTATTCAGGCGCCATTTCAGAATGAATCGTTCCTTCTTTCTCTGTGACGTGTAATTCGACAAAGAGCAAACTAATACTTTACATATTACTTGAACTCACCGCAGTGTCGTTTAAGGTTTTGTTAATTATACTTGACATATTCCTTTGCAATTTCATTGAGCGATGTTGCCGGATGAAACATTTATCAAAATAAAAGTGCAAACGATGTTCATCTACTTTAAAGCTCTTCTTTTGTCTGATTTAAGGCATTGTAAAACACTTAACACTATATCACTTCTTTAATGTTATAATGTTCGATTTGTATTGTCTATATTTGTTCTAGAACAATACAATTTGGCTACACTGCTGCCTACGAGTTGCGCGCGCATGTCATCTTTCATTGCTTTCTAACTTGTATTTATTATAATTAAGCTCCCTTTTTCTAATCATGCGAGATAGGTCTATTTCCATTCCCAAATAGGATTTAACATCCTAAATATCCAATTTAACCTACAACTATATACAGAGCGCGTAGACGAAACTGAACATTCCGCCCACCTAAAATGCAATACATTTTACACTATTGGTTGAAGAAGACCGTGAACAGTTCTGATGGTGACTACTCGGGCAATTCCATCAGAACCAGGATGCAACTGGACAACCCTACCCATTCTCCATTTCAACGGAGATATTTGATCGTTTTTTACTAATACGACCGAGTTTATATCAAGTTCATGAATTCCATTGTCCCACTTTTGCCGTTGCTGAAGAGAGGACAAATGCCATCTTTTCCAGAAATCTTGCTGCAATTTTTGGAGAAGTTGTCAGCGGTTTAAGCGATTTAACGCAAGTTGCGTAAGGTTTGGATCTGGATGGCAAGTAAGAGGTTCTAGAGTTAAGAAGTGACCCGGGGTAAGTACCGATAGGTCGTGGGGGTCATTACTTAACGGATATAAAGGTCTGGAGCTCAGAATAGACTCTACCTGATAAATTACCGTATATAATTCCTCATATGATAGAACCTGCTCACCAATTATTTTGAGGAGAATGGATTTAGCGGTCATGATTCCCGCCTCGAATAGCCGACCAAAATGGGTGGAGGAAGGAGTTTTGAAAAACCATTTTACCTTTTCTGCATGGCAAGACATCTCGAACATTTTATCGAGCTCTTTAGCAGTGGCGACAAAGTTAGTACATCGATCGCTGAATAGCATGCTGCATCGCTCACGTCTGCGGCGACAAACCTGCTCAACGCAGCAAGGCAGGCTTCCATGGGTAACAAACTAAAAAAATTAATCTCTGAAACAAGAAAAAGCTATGAAGAAAATCTGGAAAAAAATGACAAACACTTCTATTCTCATATTAAGTGCAATTTAAGCAGTCAGGTACATGATTTAATCCTACGAGGTCCGATAGGTAATGAGCTTATAAAAGACTCAAAGGCCAATGCAAACGCATTTGCAAGCCAATTTCATTCTGTCTACACCAGAGAAAACCTCACAAACATGCTAACACTGCCCATGGAGACTGAACAATAATGAACTCACTGACATTACCATAACAACAGAAAAAAATACCACAGCTCTAAGTGACCTAAAAACCTATTCAAGTCCAGGTCCAGATGGGATAGCATCTATATTTTTAAAGAAATATGCAACATATCTAGCACCACTATTAGCCCAATTATACCAAGATTCAATAGACAATGGAACCATACCAGAGATCTGGAAAACAGCCATAGTGATACCAATTTACAAAAGTGATAACAAAAACGATCCATCCAATCATAGACCAATAACATCTGACCTGCACACTTTTCGAAGTACCTCTACTCGAAAAAATTCTTCTAAAAGAAACAACATCTCATCTTAGAAAATGACAGCATACCTCCAATACAGCATGGCTTTATGCCAAAAAGGTCTACTACAACAAATCTTCTCAGCTGTCTAGACGATTGGTCTACAAACAGTGGCGAATTAAGAAGTTTGCCGCCCCTAGGCCCTCCAATTATTGCCGCCTTATGCTTGGTAAAAAAACAATAATACCATATGAATACCCTTTACCTTTTAAGTATTATGGTTAATTGAACATAACATAGCAAATATATAAGTAGTTAATTCGTGAACAATAACAAGTTACAAGTTGTCAAGTTGGTAAAGCTACAAAGTACACAGTGTAGCTTTACCAACTTGACCAACTTGCTAGACAAATATTTATTATGGTATGTAATTTAAACTGTGAAAGCTTAACAACAATAATATTATTATTCATTCACAAAAATAATAGAAATATTGGTTATACCGGGTGGACACTGGACACTGGGAATTTGTAAGCTACCAGAGACACGGTTTGGTTTAAATTGTTGATCCGTAAAGTTTGCCGCCCCCTAGGCTTTGTTGGTCTAAGCGTTAATCTGGCACTGTTGACAAATCTAGACGAAGGCAAGCCAATCAACGTAATATATCTTGACTTCGATACAGTACCACACGAGAAACTCTGTTACAAACTAAGCCATTATGGACTTAAGAGGCAAGTACCTGCAATGGAGCAACAAAAAACTTTTTATGTTCGAGCAAATGGAACCAGCTCTGATTGGTACCCAGTCGTCAGCGAAGTACTACAAGGATTTTTGCTTGCTTCTCTACTTTTTATAGAGTACATTTGTGATCTTTCAAGGATTATACAAACCAAAGTGAAATCCTTTGCAGATGACAAAAAACTATGTACCTATATGGAAATCCTTTACCACAACTGCTTCAACTAAGGGAAAACATGAGCACTGTAGAGAAATGGACAATCACATGGTAGCTGAAACTAAATGAAAAAAAGTGTACAGTTTTACATAGGACGAAATAACTCTAGACAAGTACCAAATGAAAAGCGTTGTACTCAAAAAAGTCTCAGAACAAAAAGAGCTAGGAGTCTATGTCACCGATGATCTCAAATCGTAAAACCTCGGGTAAAACCATATATCGCACATAGTAAAAAAGGCCAATCAACTAATATACCTTATGAGACAAGCATTCGAAAATCAAACGGTGAAAATGATAAAAAAAAACTGTACACCACTACATTGGACCAAAACTAGAATATGGTCACATAGTTTGGTTTCCTCACTACATCAAAGACATGGATCTCTTATGCCGGTTTTCCACTAAACGGTCTTTGTGTTTTGTCTACGTTTTAAAACAAAAACAAAACTGAAATAAACACAAAACTCTTATTTCAAACAGAACTGAGAAACCTGCCATATGAAACAAGACTACAAAAATTTCAGTTGACATCACTTAAGGAAAGACGGGAAAGAGAAGGAAGACCTTATTGGAACCAATGAACTATTGGAACATACAAGATGGCTACTACTCTGCAGACCTAAAACTAGAAGATATGTTTCAAAAGAATCAAAACCTAAACCTTAGAGGGCACCATCAAAATTTTAAAAAAGGAGAGAACCCTTCTTCTTGGAAGAAAAAACTTCTTAACTAATCGCCTAGTATATAAATGGAATTCCCTAAACGCACAAACCTCGGCACAAACAATAAATGCGCTAAACAAAAACATTTAAAAAAAAGACTAGACTAAAATATTTGTACCATAAACATTATACTTAAAACAAAGAACTACAAGTGAAAAATCAAAAGCGATAGACCACAGCCTCCTATAGTTAACAAGCCATGAAGTTGGAAATGACGGCAACGTCGCGTATGGTGCTATTTTGTTATTGGGTTATGTGTTTCTGTGTATTGCTTTCATTGTGTATTGTTGCAATTTAGTATTTTTATGGGCATTATTGACGAAAAAGTGGATAGAAACACACCAATATATTGCCCATATTTAGTTGATACCTGTTCCTTTGTGCTTTGATTGCAAATTTTTAGCAAATGGGTACAGGAGCAAAAATGAAGGTAAGGTAAGGTAAAACAATAAAAACAATATTAATATTTGTCTGCAAGAGCATAGTTCTCGATATATTACCTAAGATATTTAAACTTGTTCGATATGCCATGAAACTACTGTGTTCCTGGGTGCAAATCGATTAGGAGTTCCTTAAAAACTGAAGAAATGCAAACATTTTTATTTCCAAAAAAATTCTGAAGTGCAAAAAATGTGGATGAAAGCAATACACCAAGATAATTATACCCGAGATTATACAATAACGAAAAATTCTGTGGTGTGTTGTAAACATTTTGAAGAAACCGAAATAATTAGATTTGAAACAAACAAGGATAAAGGTGTAGTTCGAGAGTTCAAACTAAAACGTCCAACTCTTAAAAGTAGGTACCTCTTATTTTCGAAAATCAGCTCAAGTATTTGATGGACTTGCCTTCCGAAAAAATCCCGAAGAAAGAAAAAGTTAGATTTTCAAAAGACATACTGAAACATAACACTTTAGACTCTAGAAATATACTCATTTAAATCAATTATTTACTGTTCTTATTTACACAAATAGTTAAATTATTCATTGAATTACTGTTTTTGGCCCTTTAGTACAATAAATTATGCATTTTTTGTGATTCATATTAATAAAATAAAAAATATATATTTATACAAACAAACACCACCAGCACCACTTGGCGGTAAGATTGCGGTGTTGCCTTTTTACCTTCATGGCTTGTTAAATGTAGGAGGCTGTGGATAGACTCATCGGACTTAGGCCGCTTTCCATTCCCAAAACCATAATAATAATAATAAGCAACAAATTACTTCTGGTGTTCCTCAAGAATCGGTTCTAGGGCTTTTGTTGTTTTTGGTTTACTTTAATGATATAATCAAAGCCGCTTTCCAGTGCCTAAATTGTTAGAGTATCATGCTCCTGGAGTGTGACGCTCTTGAACTGTTCGACATAAGCAGCACTGGAACACTCTCATCTTAACCCCCACCATTTCGGACTTCAGGAGCATGGAACACCGAAATAAAGGTTGGTGCACGAGGGGGCAGGGGATAACAGAAATGAGTAGTTCAAGTGTACGAGACTCTAAGCACTGGAACGCGCAAAGTAATTGTGGAGCACTCCTGAGCTGCTCAGGAGTAACTCAAATGGGTCACTGGAAAGCCCCTCAAGTGTACTAGAGGTGGGTTGCGATTTCACGAACTGTGACTTTGTCACTGCTACTCGTCTGTCACAGTCACGGCCTGCTCCAGTCCCACTCAAGTAGCAGTGACATTTTGTCACAGCTGCTTCAATCTCTCACCGATGCAGCGCGGACCAAACTCAAGTCAAAGTGATGCAAATGATGAAATATTATTGTTAATCGCATCGCGGTAACGCCAAATAGAAACTGCTACTGCAGATAGCAACCTGGAACACCTCTCTCGGCCGCAGGGCCGTGCAAAGCACGCGCGGGCCCCAGTACAGACATTTCGATGGGCCCCCCTAAAGGGACCCCAAAGATTTTTGAGTGTTACGACTGCCCAAAAAAACACAAAGGGTAAAATCATGACACATGAAATCTGCTCAGAATTTTACGTTGTAGAAATACAATCCGAATATTCAATACCATACATGAAATTCCATTTAATGGAAGAGTAGAACCACCACCAAGGTTTTTAAAGTTAATAGGTTGCCTGGGGAGCAGATAGACGGAGCTACGAACATGCCAAACGATTTCCACATGTGGCTAAATTCACCAAAACGTTGCACTGATCTTAATGGGTTCATTTAGGATCGGCTAAAATGTCCTCCGTTGCCAAATGTATCGTAATAGCTTAGGAAAGGTGATGTTTGCTCACTTTATTACTTCGATTTCTACGATTACCTACTTCCAGAGGTATGGTGTGGCCCAGGATACGCACATACCTCTTTGGAGAAAATGGATCCTGGTTCGATTCTCGTTGAGGGTCATAATTTTTTTTATCCGATTTTGACGTTTAAAAATGACATTATTGAACGCATAATGACAAAGGTAAGTAGACGTTTATCACCTGAGTGACTTAAAATATTTTTAACTCACTCTCGGTCTTTTAAGTCACACTGCCAGTATGAAAATCTGCTACAAATACAAACAAACAACTAGTTATACCTTAGCAACCACCAATTTCAATAATTAGCGCTTTCATAACTACTAAATGAATTCTTTTTATAATTTGATTCCTATTAAGTACCTTATTTTTTCAATGTCCATCAAAATGGGATAAAATTTTGTATAAATGGGTTAAACTTTCTTCTCATGAATACACATTCATTTAACTCACTTGGTGTATAAATAACTATTTTTTTTAAGTTTTATTTTTTTTTCTTAGGGTTTTTATTTTTCTTTTAAAGATTATCAAGAGGAAGGAAATTTGGATTAGCTCTGTTTTCGTTTAAAATACCAACTATAAAGACTAGCACTTATTACGAATTACAATGAAGCTCCGTCTGTCTGGTCCTCAGACTTTTGGGTTGCCTGGTAATGGGTAACGCATGTGGGGTGCCTTATGGAGATCATGGCATCATGTTGAGACACCCACACAGATAACGTCATAGCAGGCTAGCAAGCAACCTACCTTTCCCAAACAACCTTGACCACGACCAGCTTTTCTGAAAGGTGTAGGTATGCGAAAGGGAGTTTTAAAAAAATAATAATTTCAACAATAAAACTTTTATTTGAGACACTTTCTAAAATGTCAAATAAAAAAGGTATAGTGGGTACCATTTCTAACCAATAACCCTATACCATAGACCTAACATTTTTGACGAGCCGGGCCCCTACGGAACTCGGGCCCCGGTTATTTATACCGGCCGCACCCCCCTATGCACGGCCCTGACTCGGCCGTGACTGCGAACTGGGCGGACTGCGATTATGTAATGTAGCATTCACATGTATTACCAGCACGGCCAATCAAGGTTAAACTGTTCCAAAAAATCACTGCTATTTGTCCAGTGACAAATAGCAGTGTCAGTAGTCACAGTTGACATGGACATGACTGGAGCAGTCACAGCTTCAGTAAAATCGCAGGTTGGCCCACCTCTAAAGTGGACCTATTTTTGTTTTTACAAATTTTATGACATGGCCTGGCCGGCTGACGGCTTGCTTGTTTCGTTCTGACCCTACTCTTCACAGTCTTCACATCCTCGTCTCTTTCCTACGCTCCTTTCAGTTCTTTGGCGAGGTTGCCAAATTTTATAAAAAATATAAATACATATTTAAATTGTTATTAACTGTGTAATTTAAACATAACCGCCATCCTTGAAAGCCATAGCCTTTCAAACAACATAGTACTTACATCTAACAAATAATTGAAATAAAAGATAATAATAGTTAAGGTAATCTGAATATTAACCTGAAAATAAACATAATCTCAAATGAAGTTTAACATAAAAAGAAAAACTTCTATGCTTATCCAGCTTTCGGCATAGTCATAATTCAGGGTTCCAATTGAAGAACGCATCGCATCCCTTTTGAACTGCGCGACGTACAAAATGCTACTCGCAGTTCGGACACTGACAACGCGCACATGCCCATCATGTCCTGGATGAACTGCAGGGCCGGCTCCAGGACCCGTGCAGCCTGTGCCCCTGCACGGGGCGGCAAAATCGAAGGGCGGCAAAAATCTTGGGAAGAATTGTTGCCTGCCCTGTAGAAAAAATAAAATATGTTCGGGTTTTTTAAACTCTGATTAATTCCAAACGATCTGAGCACAGTTTTAAGGACTGAATAAGTGCGCAACTTGTTCTGCGCAGTTCCATGATGGTTCACGAACAGTTCGAAAAACGAGAACAGTTCTCGAATACATTTACAGTTACTGAGTAAAATTATTGGACTCTCAGTACATATTTAAGTATTTGGCCACAAGTACATTTCCAAACAAGTTGAGAGACCTGTTTCCACAGAAATCACTTATCAGTCAAAAAACTAGTTGTTAGTGATTTGCACCAATAAAAAACGCTCTAACTGGTTTGTGATTTCTGTGAGAACCGTGACTTCAATTTTCTGGCATTTCTTGTGTAGCGTACAGATGCGTAGCATTTGTTCCGTTGCTCATTGGAATTTGCAAACGAAAACCTTGAACTTTTCTGTGCACTATGATGTGTCTGAGAACGTAGATTTGAAAATTCTGAGCCCTTATAAACTCTGGACTCTGGCTAACCAAACCAAACCGTAAAATTGCTGAACTGATTTATAGTAAACCAAAATGTGTTTTTCAATTTTAGATGTATGAACATCTATGCCGGCGGTTTGAGGGTAAATTCTGGGAAATGCGACGGAAGTGTGAAAGAGGATGTGACGTAATAACCAATGCGCAGTGATTAGTGCGCAGCTACATTAGCGCTTGCGGCTTAAGTGGCATTAGAGTTTCATGTCAATAATCAAGGGCGGTTTAAAAGGGGAGGTGCGTAACAACTTTAAAACGTCATTGATATACAGGTGGCATTGTGTGGAATGTATTCATAAATGTACTCGGTAGTTTGAGTAATTGGGTATTGAATACTTGTAATTGTACTCTGTACTCGAGTACATTTTGAGTGAAGGACTTGTACCCGGTACCCGAGTACATTTTGCCTGTACTCGAAACAGCTCTGATATCACTGATAAGGACACTGAACAAAATTAAAACCTAAAGTAAGTTTAGCAAATAGGTAGTACCGAGAGTAGTATTGGAACTACAAAGTAGGAAAGTAATCGGTACCTAAGAGGGGCGGCAAAAATACCTTTTGCACGGGGCGCCGAAATGTCTAGAGCCGGCCCTGATGAACTGCAATTATCTTTTCGAGCTTCCAATGCAATGGGGCGCGATTTTGTCCTTCAGCACCACTAACTTGCCTACCTCCACATTTTCAGAGGCTTGGTGCCACTTGGAACGCTGCTGTAATGTTGAAAGGTATTCTGAGGTCCACCGTCTCCATAAATGCTGAAGCAGGTGCAAATTATTTAGACGATTACTGAGCGTCGCAACTACATTTCTTTGTGGTAATGCATTGAGTGCTTCTCCAATTTGGAACTGTCCGGGGGGGAGAGCTTGGGAAGTCATTGCGGGCTGAGGAAAGGGTTGTCAACGATTGCGAATTTCAAATTGCCTCGATCTGAGCAAATACGGTCGATAAGTCCTCAAAAGTGATGTTTCTACTATTGCCCATAATTCTAATGACATGATGTTTAGCTGATTGTATCGCGGATTCCCACAACCCCTCTTGGTGTGGTAATCTCTTGGTGGAGGTGGAATGAAACGCCATCCTATACTATTTTGCTTTATATCGGGTGTTTTTCAAAACCCGCTCACCCCTATAACTTTTTTATTTTTCCAAATAAACAAATGAAATTTGGTGTGTTTATTTATGACCCGGATGTGCATTATTTGACATATTCAATTTTTTACTATCACTTCCGGTTTGACCGGAAGTGACCCTAACTTCCTTATTTTAAATGAGACGCCAGGTAAATTTTTCCTCATTTCAATAGAAAACTACATTACGAGTACAATGACACCTCATTTGTCACTTTTTGACATTTTACCTCCAAATTATTTAAATTTTTACTTTTTAATCTAGAGCGCCATGAATAAGTTAAAATGCTTAATTTTGCTCCTACAAACATGGGAAAATTTGTTTTGAGCTTATTTTGAATTTTATATCCTCTAAAGGCTCATTTAAAGTTAATAGCAGCGCATTTTTGGAATCATATCAATTTTTTCAAATGGAAAGGGTATGGCTCATTAGCATATTTCGAGAGAGCATTTTCTAACAAACAATTCAGTACCACACCATCGCTAGTTTATTCAAATATTGAACTAAAATTTTCCAAAAATATTTAGAATGCTAAAAAAATTCTTAATTTGAGTGATGAACTGGCGATTGTGTGGTACTGAATTGCTCGTTAGAAAACGCTCTTTTGGAACATGCTCATGAGCCATACCCTTTCCATTTGAAAAAACTGATATAATTCTAAAAATGCGCTTCTACTATCTTCAAATGAGTCTGTAAAGGATATAAAATACAAAATAAGATTAAAACAAATTTTCCCATGTTCCTAGGAGCAAAATTAGGCATTTTGACTTATTCATGGTGCTCTAGATTTAAAAGTAAAAATTTAAATAATTTGGTGATGAAATGTCAAAAAGTGACAAATGAGGTGTCATTGTACTCGTAATGTAGTTTTCTATTAAAATGAGGAAAAATATACCTAGCGTCTCATTTGAAATAAGAGAGTTAGGGTCACTTCCGGTCAAACCGGAAGTGATAGTAAAAAATTAAATACGTCAAATAATGCACATCCGGGTCATAAATAAATACACCAAATTTCATTTGTTTATCTGGAAAAATAAAAAAGTTATAGGGGTGAGCGGGTTTTGAAAAACACCCGGTATACCTTATTCAGCTATCTGTCAGAACCCACAAAATTGGTGGCGGTATTCGAATATATTCGGTTACACAAACTGCGTTAGGTAGATCACCCATGTTTTGATTAAATTTTATTGGATTCACTTTAAGACAAGTATAACATGATGATAACACACTGCGAACCTCATTCTTGCCATCAACAATCCAGTATCTTTGTCTTAAGGCGGTTAAAAGTGCTTGCAATTGTTTTTGGTGTTGATCAGCGATAATCAATCTAGTGAGTGGATGTTTTGTGGTAATATGATAGGATCTTTAATTTCGAAAACTTGGTTTGATTTTCTTAAACGTCTACCTACCAAGATTAAGCCATTGCTATAAAAGGGATCTAATGATTTCAATTTACTGGTTTTTGGCACAGACTATTTATTTTTGAGCGAATTTATTTCTAGAGCAAATTCTTGTTCTTGTGCAATTTCAATCAAATGTATGAAAGCATTATTGACTTCGTCGGGCGTTAGTGTAGTGTTCCTGAATCCTATCACAATAATGGGCCTTTACATTCATATAAAATCTTAAAATCTATGCCACTAGCTTGGTTAACTCAAATAGAGAACCTTTCCAGTTGAAAACAGTTTTCTCCGTGGTTGTGATTAAAAGAGAAACCTTTTTATTTTTATTTTCTGTTGAAACTTCCGACAGTACAAATTGACCTTTTGGCCAATATTCTGAAGATTTATCCAACCACGGAGGGCCACTCGACCAAAGATTCGCATCTTTCAACTGCTTGGGATGGACACCTCGAGATAAAATGTCCGCAGGGTTGTCTGAAGAGCCGACATGATCCCATTGCTCACGGCTCGTTAATGACTGGATTTCAGCAGATATTACCTACGAAAACATTCCAAGTACAAGGCTCTTCCGACACCCACTATGGCCCAGTCGGTCCAGGAGACACCTTTATTTATATTAATATCCAAGGCCATTGATACCTTATGAGCAAGGCATGCCAACAACAACGCTCCACAAAGTTCTAGCCTCGGCAATCTTGTAGATTTGAGAGGAGCGACCCGTGATTTAAAATATAGTAGTTTAACTGTAACTGTTCCCCGAGAACCTACCGATCGTAGATACAAACATGCACCGTAAGCAGTTTCGCTTGCTTCGGCAAAGCCGTGCATTTCTATTTAAATCGCCTCACGAATTATACATTGCCTTGGATTCCCTATAGAGTTGAGAATGTCTAATTGAGAATAAAAGTCGTTCCAAAGTGAAAACAAATCGATAGGGATTCATTCGTCCTATTCTAGTTTTAATTGCCAAAACCTTTGTAATATGCATTTCGCACGAACAATAACAGGGTCCAATAAACCGAGCGGGTCAAAAACTTGCGAAATAACTAACAGTATGAATCGTTTGGTGGTAGGCCTAGACGACACAGGTTTATTCTTAATGGTGTATTTCAAATACAGTGAAGCTTCACTAATCCGGATCAATAAAAACCAAGGCAATCCGAATTAATGAAACCTCTGGATTATTGGAACCTTTTTAAAAGTCACAAAAATACGTCAAACACTATAGTTTATTAACTCAAAACTCAAACTAATTAAATAGTACCTACAGTTAGTTTTTGCAAAATATCGTGTTTTTCCGCTAGATTTAACGTTTTGTGTGCTCTCTTTGGCGCCATGATGCTTCCTACCGAGCTTTCTACCCTTGTCACAGAAACAAGCGCATCGTTTTCGGTGAAAAAGGGGATTCACCGACATAGACTTTGGTAACGCCACTTGTAGCGATTGACGAACTGCGCAAAAAATTATGATCCGGATTATAGAATCACAGGTAATCCGGATTATAGAATACATAATGTTAACATCTAATATTTTAATTTTTGTCAGAATTACTGGGAAATCCGGATTAATGGATTTCGGATTAGCGAAGCTTTACTGTAATCTTGGTGGGCACTCCAAAATAAACCTAATGTCTTTTTTGTACTAGCATCACAATTATCAGTAAATGACAATCCTAATGCGTCATCTTTATTATTTGTTAAGGCTTCTAGAACGTCCGGTCTATTTGAGCACCACTTTCAAAGTGGAAACCCATATTGCGCTAAAGTGTCCGACAATGATTGCGCTAGTTTGGTCGCTTTTTGAGTGGAAGGTACTACTAAGATTAAGTCTTAAAAGCATTTGTTTATTATTTGGCTTAATTTTGGTGATCAAACCTGAATATCTAGGGCTACTTGTTGCAAGTACCTTGTTGCCAGAAATGATGCCGTACCATATGTTACTGTGTTGATTCTATAATGATCTAGTTCTGAAGTGGGATTGCTTCTCCAAACAATCCTCTGAAAGTCACGCTGTTCATGAGCAATTTCAACTTGCCGATACATCTTCGCTACATCGGCCGTAACGACAACATCATATTGGCGGAAGCGCACCAAAATTTCACACAACTCGTCTTGCACATTCGGACCAATTTTTAATACATTATTCAGTAAAATGCCGGTGGAGGTTTGGGCACTTCCGTCAAAAACAACACGTATTTCTGTAGTCTTACTATTAGCATCATTGAAAACTGCATGGTGTGGCAAATAGAAAACATTAGTTTCTCTAGCTATATGCTCTACAGGAACCTTGCTCATATGCCCTAACTCAATATACTCGTTCATAAATTCTGCATATTTTTGTTTTAAACTTGAATTTTTTGTAAATTTTCGTTCCAATGTCTTTTGCTAAATCAAAGGAGTCCCCCAAATCACGCACGTTATTCTTTAAAGGCAAAGTTACATAAAATCTCCCCTTCTCATTTTTTGAGAAAATTTCTACAAAGTTTTCTTTACATTCAACCTCTCCCCTTGATTGAATATTTTTTGCCGGAAACTCTTATCATATCCAAAACCTTTCTAACTGATCCTGAATATCTTCTACTACAAAATGACAGGCAGATTTGTTATTGGTATTTGTTACATGATATTGAACCAATGGTCCTGGAAAAACCCAACCAAGTACTGTTTTCTGTAAAATCGGTTTGTTCACACCCAATCTGTGTGTGTGGGATCAGCTAATTTTAGATTCGATGGTGTATTAAGATCAGGTGCTGGATTCCACATAAAATAGATAGACGATACTATCGAATCGTAGGTTCGGAATCTGGACCCTGAACTATCAAATGAACGATGAGATGGGATATTTGGGGTTATATTGTTTAGTACTAAGAACGGAAGATCTATGAAATTATTGTGAGATGACTTTATTGTACCATATATTTGGCTATCTATTTTTGCTTCAAGTTTGTTTATCCCAAAAATAGCTGAATTCGTTTTATTGGTTCAACCCAACTGTTTGACTGAATCTTTTGTTATAAAGTCACAGATCACCTAATACAGATGCGTAAGTACGTATACTTGCTGTCGACGATATTCTGTGACGAAGCCGGGCCGCCAGCAGCCCCACGCATAGATAAAGATCGCCCGCGTCAGGACAATTAACGTGGTGGCCGAGTGCGTGAGCATGTTCCAGCCTGTGTGTTTACATATTTTTGCGGGTAGAAAAAAATATTTTTATGCTGTTTGTGAACCAATTAAAGAAATAATATTATATTATTGAGCTTCCGCATTTATATAATAAATATGTTCAAAATACATTGATGTGGCATTGGTGCGGCCAGCCTATGTCTATCAAATTAATCCTGAATCACGAATTCGCCGCTCTTTCTCATCTGTATGTAAGTAATCTGTGATAAAGTTAACTTGTGACCCACTGTCTAACAGTGCTATTTGCATCGACGGCTTCAACTCGGTGTATTGAGGCAAGTGTGAGCCCCTTCCGCAATATTATTGACTTTTTTGACATTATTCTGCGGGCCAGCGGCCAGAGCGTAGGCAATTTAAACATGATCTTAACCCTTTTACTTGTTTTGAACGCTGAATATTTGTCAAAGCTAGGAACTTTTCGCAAAAGTACACAAAGTGAGAACCCTTGCAGTTGAAAAACTCACATTTTATGTTGGGTTGCCATTCTCACCACAAGAGACCAGATGCGATACACCCCGGTGTGCTGGAAATAAGGAACAAAGGATGGAGACTTACATTTTTGGTTATTGCTTCAAATTTACTACGCCGCCGGCCCCAATGCTTCCCAAATCACTAACAATCACTGCAAACTGCAATTTTACTACTATTAGCTATTTAACTTATTAATCTGGCTCGAAGGACCATGAATCGATATCCTTTGATATCGGTGTTTTCTATTCTCGACGACTCTAGGTTTCATGATAAAACATAACTTTCAACTAAACAAAATGGACTGTATTTTTATTCTTACAAATTTCATGACATGGCCTGGCTGGCTGACGGCTTGCTTGTTTCTTTCTGACCCTACTCTCCACATCCTTGTCTCTTTCCTACGCTCTTTTGGCGATGTTGCCAAATTTTATAAAAAAATATGAATACATATTTAAATTGTTATTAAGTTAAGTGTGTGACCTGAACAATCAGAGTTGGATATACTTATCAGGTGTGATTACAATGTGTGCTGATGATACAACTATTCTGTGGCCACAATGCAAATCAGTTGGAGATCGCAGTTGGTAGCAGGGTTCTAGTTGAAATTTAAAAAAATAGTTTGATTGATATTATATCTTTTAGGGTGGGTATTAAAAAACTATTTTGACAGAACAACCTAAACTTCTGGAGTGACGTTACTTTTCATAGTAATTCCAGAAATTAACTGTCGAAAAAGTTTTATAATACCCGCCCTTAAATGTAGTTTAACTGATTTTATTTTGGGCTCTCAAGTTGCGAATAAGTTTTTGGGTTTACGTATACCTAGATGAGAAGTTAAAGTTCAAAACTCACGATTTCAACGATTAAAAAAACTTCCTAGAGATTGTTTTGCACTGAAAGTTGTCTTGTGAGAGTTGGATTTCCCAACTGCGAAAAATTTGGATTTTGCGTTAATTGAATCTTATCTACGTTACGGAGTTTGTTTCTGGGGTTCCAGTTTAGATCAATTTTTCAGTATGGCTTTCGTTCTACAAAACCGCGCAATAAAGTCAATGTGGAAAGTAGGTCCTGGGCAATCATGTAGATCTTTGTTTGTTTCACAATGAATTTTAACTTTGGCATGTATATTTATTGATGAAACTGTTTGCCTGATATACAGTAAATGTAAATGTAAAGAGACTGCATCTGCTGAGCTCGTTCATCTCAGGTGGCTTCACTTCCCATTCCCGCTCCGACCTAACAGAAAAATGCATAAATTATAAAAGTGAAAAGTTTTTTAACCATCTGCCTTTGAATATAAGAAATGACAGAAAATGTTCAAAGTACGAAGCGTTTTAGAATTAAAATAAAGAGTTTATTGGTTTCCGGTTTAAAACGCAATCTGTAATCCCATTATAAACCAACTATTACCTAAATATTTAATAAAGCAGTTTTTGACGATTTTCATAAGTCGTCCTTGAGGAGGCTAAAAACTAAAAGAAATTTGGCAACAACAAAATGATATTTCAAAAGCTGGTTTCTCAACAGCAAGTCACCCCCGCAAGCATAACTTCAGGGTAAACATTGCAACTGGACACGTTTACCCTGGAGTTAAAACCAAACCCGGAGGTGACTCACTATTGGAAACCGACCCTAATAGGCATAAAAAATTATAACTTTTTTCTAATTTAACCGCCCGCCTAACTTTAACCGTTCCTGAGATAGCAATATAGTCTAGGAAAATTGTCGTTTTTAAAAAAAAAAAAATCCTACCCAAAAGAACTTTTCAGGGATGATAGGGGGAGGGTGGGTGATCATAAAACCGAAAATATCAAACATTCACCCCTCTGGCGTTTGGCGCTATAGGGGTTGAAAGTGCGCCATTGGCGATTACTTGGTACCTATTGATTTTACAAAAAAATGTTCCAAATAAAAGATGTGCAACATTATTTGATCTACAATGTTTATCTAAAGACTTTTTTGATTAAGGGCCGTCTGTGGTCATAAGGGCCGTTTGAAATTTTATAATGAAAATGAAAAATTTTAACCAACGTGAAAAAAATTTCAACAACTCATACAACATTTCTACTTCATGAAGTTTTTACTCACCCCCTGCCGTTTTTCAATAGGGGTAGTTTAAAGTTTTTTTATTTTTTTACAAAAAAATTTTCTCAATAAAAGTTTTATAAGATGACATTTCCTACAATTTTTCCTAATCAACTTTTATTATAACTCACCCCCATTCAGCGGGGGGACACTTCCCTCGGGAAAATTTTACTTTTTAGGGGTATATATTATTTATTTTTCTTTTCTCGCATTCAGTGCATATAAAAAGTTGCAATTGACATTGTATTAAAAGGATTTTTTTTTCACCACCTTTTTGTTTTTAGGGGTAGGCCTATTTTCAACATTACAAAAAAAATTTATAAAGAAAACTTGTTCATTTTATTATTTTGAGCAACTTTTCTCTATAACTTTTTTTGTAAAGTTGAAAATAGGCGAACTACCCCTAAAAACAAAAAGGTGGTGGAAAAAAATTTATTTTAATACAATGTTAATTGCACTTTTTTATATGCACTAAAGGTGGGAACAGAAAAAAAAATTAATATATACCCCTAAAAACTAAAATTTCCCTAAGGGAAGTGTCCCCCCGCTGAATGGGGATGAGTTACAAAAAAAGTTTATTGGGAAAAATTGTAGGAAATGTAATCTTGAAATTTTTTTTGTGAAAAAATAAATAAACTTTAAACTACCCCTATTGAAAACGACAGGGGGTGAGTAAAAACTTCATAAAGCAAAAATTTATGTGTTGTGGAAAAAATTTTCACGTTGGTTAAAATTTTTTATTTTCATTTTAAAATTTCAAACAGCCCTTATGACCACAGACGGCCCTTAATCAAAAAAGTCTTTAGATAAACATTGCAGATCAAATAATGTTGCACATCTTTTATTTGAAACATTTTTTTGTAATATCAATAGGTACCAAGTAATCGCCAATGGCGCACTTTCCACCCCTATAGCGCAAAACGCCAGAGGGGTGAATGTTTGATATTTTCGGTTTTATGATCACCCACCCGCCCCCTATCATCCCTGAAAAGTTCATTTGAGTAGGATTTTTTTTTTGCAATACATGTATTTTTCGACTATTTTCCTAGACTAATACTGTCCCTATGAATTAGTTGGTACCCTGTATGCAGATTAAATATTATGTGTTTCTACACATAATATCACATGTAGAGTAGTACCTATGGAACTCTACAAATAGAATTTTTTATCTCTATATCTCTCAATAATTTCGAACACAGAATCTGTTCGAAAAGAGTCACTCTGTGATAAAAAGCTATTTAAGTACTGCCAAAAAACTGCTTTCAAACATAAATTTTCCAACTCTAGAATAACTTTTTATTCTCATTAATTTCTCCTGATGGCTCCATTATCTAATGAGGCAAAGAAAATGGGGTCTTTCACTAAAATTTGAATACGTAATTTGAGTATAAAATCCCAAAGGAGGGGCTATTTTAGGCATATATACCAAAAAAAAAAGTTCTACAAGGTTAAATAAGTTTTTTACAGGCATTTCAAATTGGCTAAATTCAAATTAAATTAAAACGCGCCGATTTGCTGACGTCACATAAATATTTTTCATTTCGCTTGTTGTTACAAAGGAGCTTACCGCCTCGGCTGTGTACCCTGTAGTAAAAGCAGGTAAAGGTTCGAATGCGCTGTTGTCGGTGGTGACTAGATGTAGTGCAACGTAAAAAAATAAAATAAAACTAAACATAAAAAATTGTATTAAATTGTGTTTCAACATAATTTCAATAAAAAAGTTATAAAATCTTGAATCCATAAGTGATTAATTTAACTACTTTTCATGATATTTTGCGAACATTTCAGAATTAAATCTATTACAAATTTTCAATGTCGACAATTAGTGGCAACACGGTCAAATTGCTTGCTGCGACGTCATAGAAATAAATTCTGGGTTTTTATTTGGAGGTAATTCTTTTTTTTCTGTTTTCTCAAGAAGGACTATGAATTTTTCAAAAGTAAAAATACAGAAAATTCTGTCTTCAGTTGCTTTATCCAAATATGCCAATTTCATTATCTTTTTTTTTTTTTTTTCTAGGATGATAACAGATGGACAACTCCCAATCCGACAGTGTCTCCACCCGGAAGCCTGGCGGAAAGAATTCAACTTATTCAACTACTACAATACTTTTCACGATCTACGAAAAGAAGTTGCGGCCTTTTTGGGCCAAGAAGAACAGCCCGCGGGAGTGGCGGAAATATTAGACTGTATCCTTTTGTTCTAAACACGATAATTATTCATTAAAAGGAATAGTGCAAATTTGTATGAATAATTTCAAAATTATTGTATTCTTAAAAGTTGCACGCGCGCCATCTGGACCATGCTACCTGCCACCCGAGAAACACCTGCCGTGTCTCGAAGCCGGTTACTTCCGCGAATTCCATAGCACAAGTACCGTTAACGGCCGACAGATGGCCTCAGGTGGAATGTGTTTGCTCAGGCCTCCTTTCTTGATCGTTTTGCATAATTTATTTCGTTATCCCTTGATGGCGCTGACGCGAGGCGCGGAATCCAACAATGAGACAATGGGGCAAGTCCCAAGTATGTTCAATAAATAAAATTATTGCCGAGAGTCAACTGTAACTGTTGTTGATGGCATTCGAGGTTCGAGAATCAAGATCTCGGTTTATTTCTTGTGGGAAAACAACGGGTATATTTTTTAAATTGGTTTTCATGTACTTTGGTAAATTTATTCAAAGTTCGGGCTTCTTCATAAAAATATGCAATTATGTATGATAATACATATTGGAAATTTGATGCATATGGAGATTTTAGATGTTTTTTTTTCTTTGAA
Source organism: Ceutorhynchus assimilis (assembly GCA_917834065.1). Lineage (NCBI taxonomy): Eukaryota > Metazoa > Arthropoda > Insecta > Coleoptera > Curculionidae > Ceutorhynchus > Ceutorhynchus assimilis. The sequence continues at coordinate 41,690,262 of OU892278.1, read as the reverse complement.
AATTGATGTAAACACCTAAAATAAGGGACATCACTAGTCGACCATTTCAATATGTACAGGGTGGGTCAATTTGGACACTTTTAATAGGAAACGTCAATTTCTGAGCAAGATACAAAAAAGTGAACCTTTCACTTTGAGGCTCAAACCTTGAATTTCATACAATCTTTATTGATGCAAACCACATTTTGACATCTTCAACCGTTTTGCTACTAGAGAGCGCGTTTCTCGATTTTGAGAAATACTGTGGATTTCCGTGAAAACTTTCTATTAAGAAGCACTTTTTTAAGCAAAATCCAGTGACGTTCCCAGTTTTTTTTTTTTCTATTTGGGTCCAATTTGCAGATATCGACCCAAGAACGCCACCTGTTGCCCATTGCTCAGTGGTGTAGTAGTTGTTCTTAGAGGTAGTACTTCTAGGGGGGTGCCGGCCACTTCTGCTATTGAAGGCAAGCAAAGTCGATAGGTGTAGTAAATAAACCTTTCTAAATTGAGGCTTTTGCAAAACTCAACCATAGTTTTACAATTCATACATTTAACAATGTCAATGTGACAAACGTATTTATAACAAAAAGGTATTACTATAAAATAGTATATTGTTGTATTAGGAGTAGAAGCTTTACTTTTTTGTGCTGAAGCAGTAGGTTTGAGAGCCGAACGTAGTGAGGCTTGCAATACTGCTGAAGCACAAAAAAGTGCTTCTACTCCGTATGCAATACGCTATTTTTTCTTCGAACAAATGGGGTAAGCTCGGGGGTAACTGGATAGTTGAGCGGCTGTAAAAGTACGAGCGGCACTAAAAGTACTTTTGCTGCCGCTCCAGCGGCACTAAAAGTACTTCTACTGCCGCTGCGGTTGCTTAGCAGCATAGAAATTGAATTTCTACCACCTCGACAGGTGTAAACCCGCTGGATTTGCCTTGCAGCATAGAAATAGACCGATCTCCTATTACCTGGACTGCGCGCGTCGCTTGTAGGCTGCAGGTGAGCGTCCAATGAGAAGCAGGTAACTTACAGGCTTACGTCATATTCTTATTCAGGGGCCAGTTCAGAATGAATCGTTCCTTCTTTCTTTGTAACGTGTAATTCGACAAAGAGCAAACTAATACTTTACATATTACTTGAACTCACCGCAGTGTCGTTTAAGGTTATGTTAAATTATACTTGCCATATCCCTTTGCAATTTCATTGTGCGATGTTGCCGGATAAAACATTTATCAAAATAAAAGTGAAAACGATGTTAACATACACTTTTCAAGCGCTTCTTTTGTCTGATTTAAGGCGTTGTAAAACACTTGACACTATATCACTTCTTTAATGTTATAATGTGGGATTTGTATTGTCTACATTTGTTCTGCTACAATACAATCTGGCTACACTGCACCTACGAGTTGCGCGAGCATGTCATCTTTTATTACTTTCTAACTTGTATTTATTACAATTAAGCTCTCTTTTTCTATTTATACGAGACAGGTCTATTACGTTTCTAACATCTTGACAGGTGTTAACAAAGTGACGTTTTTTTGACGTTTGGAGAAAAAAAAAAAGTAGCTATTCATTAGATACAGGTGATAATGAAATGCATTAGAAATAACATTTCACATTCTCCCCTAGTCTAGTTTTTGACATAATCTGAGATATACTTTGGCTGAGTTCGGCTTCCAGAAGATTTGCATGGTTGATCTTGTAAATCTTCAGATTTTCTATTTTCCTAATTTATCAATTAATGGTCTTGATTTAACTGTGTCAATTCTTCATTTTGATGTTGAGAAGGTGCATCTTAAAGTTTTATATCTCCTCTGGGTGCCAAATGTTTTACAGAAACAGTGGTTTCCTTTCCATTTTCGTGTCTAATTAAAGCATAGTCTGGATTAACCTCTAAGAGTTCAACCTCTTCTACCAAAGGATCGTATTTACTACGTCGTACATGTTTCTTAAGCAAAACAAAATCTGATTGTTTAAGCCATGTTGGAACTAACGTTCCATTAGTTGACCTGCGTTGATAATTAAATAATCTCTCATGAAACGTATAGTTCGTTGCAGTACAAAGCAAAGATCTAATGGAGTGTAAGGCATCTGGTAACACAAGTTCCCATTGAGTAGTTTTTAGTTTTCTAGATTTGTGTGCAAGGGTGATAGATTCCAATATAATACCATTATATCGTTCAATTTGTCAGTTTCCTTCCGGATTATACGGTGTAGTTCTACTAGAAGCTATCCCACGAGAATGTAAATATTTAGTGAGTTCCTTTGACATAAATGCTGATCCGCGATCCGAATGTATAAAAGCTGGCATTCCAAATAATGAAAACAGATGATTTAAGCATTCTATAGCAGTAAAAGCTGATGTATCTTTACAAGGAAAAGCAAAAGGGAATCTTGAAAATTCATCTACTTTAGTCAGCATGTATCCATTTTTAGTATGAGAACTTGGTAGTGGTCCTTTAAAATCAATATTGAGCCTCTCAAAAGGTGATGTTGCTTTTATTAAATGAGCTCCAACATTCTTACAAAATCTAGGTTTTTCTTGTGCACATACAGGACAACTCAACGTCATTCTATTCACTTCTTCCAAAGAGTAAGCTAAATTTTTAACTTTGACAAAATGGTACATTCTTGTTATTCCAGGGTGACATAAATTTTTATGTAATTCAAATAAATTTGTATCATTTGAAACTGAACCGCAAATCCTTGAGAAAGTATCAGCTGCAACATTTGATTTTCCAGGACGATAGATTATATCATAGCTATAACAAGAAAGCTCCAATCTCCATCTCATGATTTTATCATTTTTGATTCTAGAATGTTACTGTGAATCAAACATGAACGACACCAATTTTTGATCTGTAACAAGCTGGAAATGTCTTCCAATTAAAAAATAACGCCATTTACGTAGTGCTTCTACACAAGCGTATGATTCTTTTCCCACAGCAAAATGCTTCTTTTCAATTTCTGATAATGTTCTCGAAGAAAATCCAACAGGTCTTCCTAGTTCCTGAATGGCTTATTGTAGCGGCAATAGCAAAATCCGATGCATCAGTTTCAACGATTAAAGTTTCATCTTCATCTATAGTACAAAGAAGAATTTTATCTGAAAAATTTTAAATCCACCTCGAATAATGTGAAAATATGCCCACTACTCTTCGAAGACTGTAAATTTTCAAGAACTGGCAAGTTTAATAGTGGTTTTAGTCTATCAGAATCAGGTTTCAATGTCTTGTTTTCAATAGTGTATCCTAGTAAATTACTAGATTTTTTATTATACAGGGTTTTCATTTCAAAACTTGCCACCTACGTTATCAGCGAAAATAGACAGATTTCTGGAAATCGCCGAAACACGTCAACAAATTTATTGAGGGGGAAGGTTTTTTACGTGAAACTGGACTTCGCCACTTCAACGCCCTAAGCCCTAGGGCTACCACTCCAAAATTTTCAAGTGAGACAGCGAATCGAGTGATAGATCATTTCAAAGGGCTGTTTAATCTGAACATTTTGCCGTCTTATTTTTTAAATTTGACCTCACTGTTGCAGAATAACACCCATTTCAATGTTTAAAAATGCTTATTTATCCTTAAACACACCTGCTTGTTTACCTAATGCTGTAATGAAAAGGTAGGTAAAAAAGCAGGTGTGTTTAAAGATGAATAGGCATTTTTTAAACATTGAAATTGGTGTTATTCTGCAACTCTGAACTTAAATTCAAAAAATAGGACGGCAAAATGTACAGATTAAACAGCCTGAATGATCTATCACTCGACCCCCTGTCTCATTTGAAAATTTTGGGGACGTAGCCCTGGGGGTTAGGGGGTTGAAGGAGGAAAGTCCAGTTTCACGTAAAAAACCTTCCCCCCCAATAAATTTGTTGACGTGTTTCGGCGATTTCCACAAACATGCCTCTTAACGCAGATAACGTGCGCGGCAAGTTTTGAAATGAAAGCCCTGTATACACCCTTATTTTGATTAAGTGTAAGCTCGTATTTCTTAGTTATTCCTAAAAATGTTGCTAAATTTGATTCTCACCACATATTGTCACATCATCTGAATATGAGAAAACACCTTGTAAATTTTCTTTTTCGATTATTGAATCTATCACTCTCTGGAAACAGGATACTCCGTTTGTAACCCCAAATGGAATTCTTTAAAATTGATATAGGCAACCAACTGCTTCAAAAGCTGTAAAAGATTTATCTGTTTCTCGAATTGGAATTTGGTGATAAGCAGATTTTAAATCGATGGTGCATAATATCGAATATTTGGCTATTTTTGTTACTAATGATTCGATATTTGGAATAGGATGCATCAAGTAAAGTGAATTTATTTATATTTTGTGAATAATCAATAACCATTCGCCTTTTTTGATATTCTGTGCGTGTAACCAATACTTGAGCCATCCATGGTGATGTGCTTTCTTCAATAATTCTTTCGCTGACCAGTTTCTCACTTCTTGTATAAACTTATAATCATCTTCGGAATATCGACGAGATTTTGTTGCGATCGGCTTACAGTCTTCTGTAAGATTTTCAAATAATGAAGGTGGTTCCACCTGTGCCTGTGCTAAACAGTAAATTAAAAGAGGAGCTCTAGGTTCCCGATTTCCCATGAATTTTCACCATTTTGTGGTGATTCGACATTGTTTCATTGAATTGACTTTTTTGTCTTTGAACCGATTTCTTTGAATTGTCTTATTCGATGATAGAGAATTAAATTGTCTACAAGGATGTTTTATCAACAATTTCGATACTCGTCCCGTTTTCGCGTCATCCCGTTTCACGTTGCAACTTCCAAGGAAAGCTGCTGCAAATGCTCTATTTCAATAAATATCAGTCGTAGACAAATATTTCTTGTAGAACTCATCAAAATATTCAAATTTTATCCACGAGCTGTGGTTATCGAGATTTCGATTAAATTGCATTTGCAGCAGATTTCCTAAGAAGTTTCAAATTTGAGGGCTGATAGCATCAAAACAGGACAACTTTCGGAGTTTTTAATGAAACTTCTTAGTAGATAATTTAATCCTCTATCGAATAAGACATGATTCATTGAAATCGGTCCAGGCATTCCAGAGTTATAGCCAATTTAATGCGACGACGTCATCAGCTGGCTGGAAAAGCAGTAACTCCCTATTGATTTTCTATTTTAATTTTTTCCGGGCTTAGCAAACGTCCTACGGGAAAATGCCAAAAAGCTTTCCGGCTTATTTTGGCCTCCTCTATACAGCTTAATTTTTGTTTTTCCGAAATTTTGATTTTGTATTTCTATTTTTTGGGAAATAGAAAATCTCCGGAAACCCGTAAAATAAATAGGTACATTTATTTCCTACTGAACTATTATAACCATATAATACCTTGGTTACGAAAATCATAAACAGGGTCTTAACTCCCACACGGGAGTTAAGGATTTCATAACTCCCGCTTTTACCTTGAATAGGTGAAACTTTGACAAAAAATAGAAATATTGGTTTCTTTCTTTTTAAAAATGGACAAAATACAGTTAATTCAGTAGGAAATGAAATGATCTATGTACCACGGGAATTATCAGGTGTTAATACCCTCGGGACACAAACTTTGCTCTGGGGTATTAACACCCTCATAATTCCCTTGATACATAAATAACTATAAAATGTGTACATTTCCGGGACTTACGGTTACCGATCTATGTCCGGTTGAAGTTTCGATTTTCATCATTTTCAGATTTCTCTGTGTTGAAGGAGGTATAGGGCCAAAAACCAAAGTCAAAATTTCAGAATTTCACTATAGCCATTTTATAGAGAGGGTCCCAGAAAGTCCCAAAATTAACTTTTTTCCCTTAGTTTTCCCGATTTCCCATGAATTTTCACCATTTTGTGGCGATTGGACATTGTTTCATTAAAATGACCACGTCTTTAAACCGATTTCTTTGAATTATGTCTTATTCGACAGAAGATTAAATTGTCTACAAGGAGGTTTTATTAACAAGATCGATACTTGTCCCGTTTTCGCGTTATTAGCCGAAAGTTGCAACTTTCAAGGAAATCTGCTGCGCCTAGTCATATCTTAAATGTCCGCCAAACTAAAACATCCATTTAGAGAAAAGAAAAAGACCATCAATACCAAAAAACGAATCCAGACTGAACCACTCCAGTCAGAAGAAGCTTTGGACAACTTGCGGCACAACATGCAGACTAGACTAAGAAGTCTATCAAGAAACGAGCTTGGAGATGTGGAGAAATACTGGACAGGTCTAAAGAAACTCTATATGAAGCTAGCGTATTGGCAGTGGGGGGTCACAGACAAGAAAAAATAAGAAGACTGGTTTGTTGACAATCCCAACAAAATTAAGGAAATATTAGACAAAAAGCACAACGCATTCCAGTCAGTGGAAAACCACCCAACAGACAACAATACCCTAAGAAAATATGAGAAAATAAAACAAGAAACCTGTCAAGATATAAAAGTAGAAGTTTATCTTATGACGTTTCTTTTAAATCTGAAACTGACTTCTAATATAGGTAACTGGTCACTATATGAACATAGTTTGCAGTGAACCATATCATCTCCCCTTTCTGGAGTATACCTAATAGCCAAAACCATATCATCTCCCTTCCTTAGAATTTGTCAAATTATGGCTGATTTCCAGGCATAGGTCGTAAAAATCTTCTATTCCGTACATACATTTTTCCATTAGCAGTTTTTATCGTATCTTCGATGTGGTCCAACTTCCACAATAACTCCTGTATTATCCCATTTTTTTGTTATCGGATTCTGTAAGTATACATTTTGGCCAGGTTTAATAGGAGTTGAATGTTTTGCTGATTCATTATATTTTTCTGCTAATTTCAATTTTTTCCGCTGGTTTTGCATCACGAATCAAAGCAGCATTTTTCCATTCTGCAGCAAAATTATTTTGGTGAGTTATTAGTCTGCCATATAAAATTTCAGCTGAAGATTTTCCAGAAAAATTCGTTGTATTTCTCCATTTTAGCGTTGAATTTCTAGTTAACCCTTGTAGTACTCTTCTTTGTTGAAATTACCATTATTTGTACATTTTATTATCAGGGATTTCATTGCTTTTGCAGCAGCTTCGGCATGCCCATTATACCTACTGGATAATGTGGAGTTGAAGGCGCAAAAACTACATTTCACTTTTTTAAAAATGTTTTGAATTCTCTTGAAGCATATTTGACCGCCATTATCTGATCGAAACCTAACAGGTACGCCAGTATCGGCAAAAATGGTGGACAGATCATTTATCGTCTACGAACTGCTTGGATCTTTGTTATTGTACTGAATAACTATTGGTCATCCCGAAAATCTATCGACATAAACCATAAAATGTTTTCCTGTACTGAATAAATTCGATAAAACGTCTTCAAATGGATGGCTTGGAAGGATTTCTCAATTGGTGAGGTGTTCTGTGTTTTTCTGACAGGACTCACAAGCTTCCACGCAATTCTGAATATCGCTCTTCATTGTAGGCCAGTAAACTGTCTGACGGACTCTCCTTGAAGTTTTTTCGATTCCTTGATGTGATTCATGCAATTTCTCAATTATTGATTTTCAACATGAGTTTGGAATCAAAATTCGAGTTCCTCCTTTTATATAATTCGGGAATTGTCATAACTTAGCTCACGGTGTACATTCCAGTAAGGAATTGAAATTGGCTGAAGGATGTTTTTTGATGTTGGAAAACCATTTTAAATTCTAGTCTTCTGACAAAAACCGAGAACCACACTGTATAAGTTTCCATTGATTTTCATCTTTCTGAAGAAGCCATTTTTTACGGTGAAGCATCAGTATGTAAAGCGATTGAGTTCGTTTGATCAAAATGTGCTAAAATAGGGGGTTTTGCTAGAGCCTTTCTTACATTTTCAATAGATTCTTGATGATATGAAGACCATAAAAATGTAATTTTGGTTCTTAGAAGTGCTTTTAATGGCCCAGCTGCATTGCTTATCTTACATGAGAAATTACCAAGCTGGTTTACAAGGCCCATAAATGACCTTAGTTCGGTGATATTTTTTGGTGTCGGGAATTTCTCTATAGCTTCCAACTTTGTCTTTATCTGCTTTAATACCACATCTACCAACAATATAACCAACATAGATAGTTCAGGTTGGGCAAAAACATTTTTTTCTGATATTTTTAGCTCTGCAGGCACATAACTCTGTGGTAATGTTCTTGAAAACTTTCGTCATGTAAAAGGATATCGTCGACTATTTTTTTCTAGGTTTCCAATATCCAGCAGTGCCTCATCACCTCGACAACAAAATTCGTCTCCGGAACTTACCAAACCCATAGATGTACGTAAAAATTTAAATCTTCCCCAAGGCGTTAAGATTGTTGTTAAATCTTGACTTTCCTGGTCTAATACAAGCTGCCACTAGCCACTTTTTGCGTCAAAAGAAGAAAAGTGCTTAGATTCTCTATCTATATTTGACTCTGCTTCCTACGGTAACTTGAATGGCTGGTTCAATTTTGTGTAATCTACACATTATCCTGATATTGCCATTTGGTTTTTGTACTAGAACCAATGGGCTAACAAATTCTGTAGGCCTGTGTTTCACTGGTGGTAATAGACTATCCAATTCCTTTTTAACTGGTTCTAACGACGTAAATTGAATTTTCCTGGGGCATAATACCTCAGATGGTGTGTAGTTACTGATTAAATGTATAGGTATTGCAACGGCCGCCAGTGTGTCAAGAATCGCATAGCAGATTCGAGATTTTACGTGATGTTCGGGAACAATGTCGATCGCGGTTCTTCTGGAATTTACGGGAATAAATTACGGCTATATTATAAGGACGGGTTTTAGCTTGTAAGTGGAAGTTTCGGTTCGACTGTGATACGATTTAAATAGTGATTATTTTTGTGAAGAGTTTAATTGTTGAGTTACCTAGTTATTAAAGTAATTAGTGTCGGAGTGTATTGTTACGTGGAATAAATTATTGCTGTGTTAATTGGACTTTGATTTTTGGAATAAACGAAACGAACCCAAGATTTCTGTCAGGCAACACAAAGCCGTGACATTATATAAACTGGTGGTCTTTCCATAAGTTTTAACGTATCAGAGTCAAAGACATCTTGGTATTTAATGTATAAACTGTCAAATTTGAGGTTTCCAAACCGTTCATAGTACGGGGTTTAACGTGTTGGACAAGAATAATAAAAAATTTAAAAAAAAAACAAAAAACAAAAAACGGCGCAAAATGGCCTTTGCGACTCTAAATAAGAAATCTTGCTCGGTTTATTCTATAAACAGAACCCGAACCAGTGGAGTATAAAAGATTTAAAAAGAGTACAATACTGATGTTGGCTTTAAAGAAAGAAGGATAGTACCCAAAACAAAAAATTCCTCCATCGGTTTCTGCCCCCTTCGTTATCTGAAGCCTTACGCCACTGAACCCTGAGTACCAGAAAATATGTAGGTATCAAAAAGTGCAATAGTACAAACGTGATAAATATGGGTTTACCTGCAACCTGTAGATACCATTAAAAGATTTTATGGTGTCCGATAAGCGCCACAATAACTCGTAAAATCGACTCACTGCGTTCAAATTACAACCGCAGCTTATTTACAACAATTAAATTGACGTTATTTCATTCAGTTTGATTGCCAAATGCAATTTGTTTTGCGGCTTGCTTTTGTTCGTTCTTGTTGCTCAAAAGTTTGACACTGATTTGAGATGCGTTTCTAGTATTAATTTCGAGCAGTTAGAGCAAAGATAAAAGGAATCTCTTTATTTGAATCCAGTTGTTCGCAGTTCGAGGTTAGGTTTGGTGGAGTACCAACTAGTGGCTATAACGGACTAAATCAAATCAAATTCCAGAAATTAACAAGTTTTATAGGTATGTATAGACACTATGTTATCGATTTGCAAGTGTAATTTAATTTATATTTTCCAAGTTGATTTCTATCCCTATCCTACTTTATACAAGAATTTTTGTATTCAAACTGACTGACTTACAAAACTAAGCGCTTTATAGAACACATCATTCAATTAAGAAATTTCTAGAATTTACGTAAATTCTTGTTTGTTGAAGTCGCACAATGGAAACGAATAATTCACGAATATTTGCGCTCGTATCGTCAATTGTTACAGTTTACAGTGGCGTAGGCTTCTCCGCACCAATGTAATTTCGTAAAAATAAAAGTTCAAGTAAAATAAAGTAACTGCTACAATTCAGGAATACTTTCCTCTAAAAACACATAATGGTTTCTAGTTTCTACAGTTGAATTAATTCTACATGCAAAAATTTGAAATTTCAACATTTCTGAACGAAGAGGGAAGTGAGTTGATAATATTCATCTAGAATTGGAAATGATAAATGATACTTCTCAATTGTAAAAAAAATAGTGGATTTGATCTGGAGGGAGTATATAACTCTTTCAGTATTTTTTGGACTCCTTTCTCCTTTTTAAGGAGGTATAATGAAATAACACCGAGAACAATTTTCAAAATATTATCAGACATGTCATGAAAGAGGAACAATCGAAAGCAGTCGTCAACAATCTCAAAAACTTCCATATTTTCCTCAAGATTTTGGCACTTCTAAAATCGAAGTCATTATAATTTTTTTTTCACATGTGACGCTTCTATACCATTGTATGATTGTAGGAATCTAGCCTAAAACAACTTGGAGAAATAAAACCAGATATTCAAATTATTATGTATTATATGGTATTGGTACTGTAAAGTACCATGTAAATTCAAAAAGATAAAATTCCTACATATACGAAATTGCGACAATGTAAAGAACATGCAAACTATGCTACTTTTATCGTTTGTCAGGCTTGTTGGCGCTTAATATAAACTCATATGGGTACGTTGGAGTTTTGCTGACCTATGAAATTGAACAACCATGAAACCAGGAACGAGGTGAGAAAATAGAGATCTTTCGTTCAAAGTGTAAAGTTGAAACACGCAAACAATATAGGTATTTTAAAGTTTATAGTTAAGGTGTTTGTTCAGTGAAACTTTACAAATAAATAGCATAGAATCTTATTTGCACTATTCCTGATTCTCGTTTATGTATTATTGTCAAACACTGTATTTGAGATTAGAGCGTAACCGTTTTTTCCTTAACGTTACACCCATCAGTACTTCAAATAAAGCCAGAATCCGAGAACGAGTTTTACAAGAAAGAAGCCAAAGACATGGTGAATATTGTGCAGAGACTAGTCATGGAAGGTGAGTAAATTAGAGTCATTTTTTTTTTTTCGAGGATCCAAGTTTATTTTTTAATCAAATACATTCATATCAGGACTAACCCTGGATTCAAGATCAAAATAAAATCACATTCAATTTGTATTTTTTTAATTGTAGGCATATTAATGTGAAGCTGGAATACCTATTTGCTATTAAAACTTAGTCTTTTGATCGGCCAAGTTTTAATTTGTTGGCCACTTACCACAAAAATCTGGCAACCATCAATTCATAAGTAGAAAAAAAAAAATCCATCAAATAAGTATATATTTTTTTTTAAATAAACTTTATAGTTAATAAGTTTGAAAGTATGGTGTTATTTTTCGCTTTCTATCAAGTTGTTTCGACTTGCGGCACTATACCATACTATACTGGGAATTTTAGACGAGCATCAGCAGGTTTATTGAACCAGAATGTATACTTCACTAGAGTTGCTGGTTTGACAGTTTTTTTCCCATGCCTATTTTCTATGCCTTAGCGCATTTCCTGTGGTAATGTCTATGTTGGTGTTTGTGTGAGTGTCGATTTTTAACGAATTCTTTTTATTATTGAAGTTTCTAGTTCAGTACTTAGGTATTTATTTCCCAAACATTCACAGGTAATTCTAAGGGTCGGTTTCTCAATAGCGTGTCACCTCCATGTTGATTTTAACTCCAGGGTAAATGTGTCCAGTTTACCCTGGAGTTATGCTTAACCCGGGGGTGATTTGCTATTGAGAAAGCGGCCCTAAATTTAGATTTGAAAAAATGTTATTCTCTCTCATAACTTTTCCCTGTTGTAAACCATCAGAATCAGTTTGAATCATTATTTAATTCAATTGACTAAGGGCTGTGATTACTTAGCAACTTTAACATCAATTTCCCACCGTAAATGTTTTATTTTGTTTCAGGACATAGATTTGAACTACTTGAGACTGTAAATTTGGTGCTAGAACCTGGAATATTGTAAGTACATGCATTTTTTTCCTTTCTTATGTATAATATGCAAATTCTCGTTATTTCATTTCATTTGTAAAACTGTTGTGAAAACTGGGATGCCTAATTTTTATCAGGAGAGTAAGAGGACCAAAATTATTTTGAAGAGGCATAACGTAATAACGCATAACGTTGAACTTTGAGAAGGTTTTTGATTAAATTTGAGGCATTGTAATGTTTGAATCGGGGTTCAAGGGTTGGCCAACAATTTTCTCTACCCTTTAATTTTTGGATAGATTTTTGATGGATCTTTTCATATAAATTAACACAAATATCCACAGAAAAATCCTACCAGAATGTACCATCGTCACCAAAAGTATCTGGGACAAAAATAATGCCTAATTATCTCCTGGACTAATTCTACTGTCATTCATTTTAATGCATTTAATTCATAGTTTGACAAATATTTGACAATAAAATTCACATAATAGTACAAGAGCTAATGTGATGCTGTCCCAGTTACTTCTGGTGACGATGGTACTAGAAGAAAAAATAAATAAAATTCAGCAAATGTTTAGTAGAGGACAAATACAAAACTGTTTTTCAAACATAATCCTTTTACAGACAGAAAATTAAAATAGGATTCTGAAATTCATAACTATAATGCTCTTGAAGCGCCGGAATGTTCAAAAGCTATCAGAAATTTCCTAAATATTCTTAAGCGCCCTTTGATGCTCCTAATGGCATGTAATATTGACAGTTGAGTTGAAGAGGGCGCTTCTGTACTTGGAGCTATTTAAATTTTGGCGCGTAAATAATTGATTGTAATTTTTACCTCAAAAGTTAAGTCTGATGTGTAGTTTCAAGACAAGCTGACGCTGATACTATTCTCTAAGGGCCACTAAATGCTTTGGAAGATATTTTAACTTATTCATTGTCCATTGTTCATATTGTAGTCATCTTTCCTTCTACTCAATTTGAATGGTTTAAAACTATTGACATTTACCGCCAAAATTTGAAGCACTCCAAATTCACTCGCGCCCTCTACAAAATTATGGAGAACTTAACTGGATATTTGCTGCCATTGAAATTCTAACGTCTGAACATGTTTTAGAGTGTTGTTATATGTTCATAAAAGTTTTAAGTTAGTTCAAAAGTGTCATTCCAAGTTCCATTTGATTTTTACCGTGTTCTAGAGGGTTCCAAAATACTCCTGGAAATTTAAACTTGCATTTAAACTCAAATTTTAGAGTATCTCAAGCTTTTTCAAATATTTCCGAAAGTTCTGAAGTGTTCTGGTCCGTTCTAAAATGTTTCTGAAACTCTAATTTGATTCTAAAGTGTTCTGTAGCATTTTACAATGTTTGTGCATATTCAAATCTGTATCATGTGACGATTTTCAAGATATTCTGAAAGTTTCTAGTTCTAGATTTTTTCCAAGAGCTTCGTATGATTTGTAAAATGTTCCAAAAGCTTTCTAAAATGTTGCCGAAAGTTTAAAGTGTTCCTGTCTGTTCTAGAATGTTTCTAAAATTCTAAATTGGTTCTAAAGTATTCTGTAACGGTTTACAATGTTTTTAAAGATTTCAGTTTGTCGCAAACAAATGCAGGATGATTGAAAATTGAATTGAAAGTTTTCTGAAGCTTATTAAAGTTCTAAATTGCTGTAGAGCGTCTCAGAATGCTTAAAAATGTTCTAACTTGGCGCTAGCGCATTCTGAAGCTTTTCAAAATGACTTCCAAAGTTTTTAACTGGTTCCCTAATGATTTTGAAGCTCTGGAATGTTCTAGAAGGTATTAGAAATCTTCCAAATGCTCTATGATACTTCTGTAGTTCTGTTCGAAAATATTAGGTTTTAAAATACATGAAAATAGGTATATCTCAAAAACACAAATATCCACCAAAATCATCAAAAATCCAAACCGCAAATTGGTGGGAGAGTGCCTCAATAATGTAAAGAGTTTTTTCAGCTTGTTTTACTCTATAGGTACTTTTTCTTAAGCTGTCTAGAATACAAATTTCTGGCGCCCTGAAAATAAATCATCTAATCTTATCACTAAGCGACATTTTCTGTCTGTCTGTCTCTGTCTGTTATTTTATTAACGACATGAAAAATTACGTGTTACTTGTGTTTTTAGCAAGACTATCGCGCTATTTCAAGTTAGGTATTTGTGAATCTTTTTTTTTATGTAGGTAGATAGTGTTTAACTTCAAGCCGCTACATTAGGCTTGAAAAAGTTGATGATATCAGTGAAGGCCTTGAATCAGTAAAGACCTTGATCAGTAAAGGCCTTTATCAGTTAAGTAAAGGCCTTGAAATACCTGTAAAAAAAAAATTAAAAGTATCCTACAAAATATTATTGATCAGTTAATACAACGTTTTCTGATTTCGATTCTCTATTACCTACTCTATTGATCTCGGTCTACCCAGAAGTTTTTGTCCAGTTCTCTTGCTTTGATATCGATCTCATCATCGTCTATATACCTCCCTCTTTTTTGAATTCCCATACCTTTCCAGTTAATTAATTCATGTCGAGATTCATGTCATTATCATTGTCACTGTGGCTTCATGTGTCTTTGAATGCTTGTCACCTGCTCGATTTCTGTTTCACACCGGTTCTCTTCTCCTGGGCTTCTAGTAATTCCCCAAAACTCTTTCTGCGCGGTACTTCTTAGGTAATTTTCAATTTTGATTGTAATGGAGTTCAATACTGCAATACCTACGCAAAAAAGAGCCCAATAGCTTTAGTCCTCATAACATGCTCTTACGTCCTTAATGTTTTTGAAGAGACAGTTTCCACATCAGCTTCAAAGTCACTCAGATCTAATATTTTTTATCTCATTGTGATTAATGTTCTCGTTAAAGGAAAGGTGCCTTTGTTTGAGGAGAGTTTTCTCGATCTCGTCTCGAAATCGAGACGAGACGAGACGAGAAATCTCGAATTTCGAGAATCTCGTTAAACCCTATACACACCTATTTCCCACCACCGTGCGAGTGCTTAAGGAGTTCAATTTTTTCTTTTTTCTGATATGTAGCCTTACGGCGATTTTCTCACAAAACAGTTGCCGAATATTGAAAAAACCAGATTCTTTATACAATTGTTCACTTGGATATCTTAGGCCTTCGTTGTCTGCCCCTCTTATACTTTGCGAGTCACTTATATCCAATCTATCAATGTTGCAAACCGGCCTCATATGATGAAAAAGTCTTGAATTGAGTTTTATCCTTGGTTTTATCACTTATCTTAACATTAACAATTTATTAATTTGCGTATAATATTTAGTATAAAATGCAGTAATAAAAAAATTGGTGTCTTAATGTATGGTTTGGCCTATTTAATGATTTTGGACTAGTTATTTTAGAACTATTGGCAACAGCGTAACGCGCGAATTTGAATTATGACAGAAATACGCGCCATCTCGTATCTAGCATCTAAAATACCAAAGCCTGAATTGAATTTGGAGGCTCGCTTTCGATAGCGAGCCTCCAAATAGCGTCGCAGATTTTTACCATTTGACTGGACGTCTATTCGTAGTATTTAAGTCTATGGTTTTATCAATATTAACTGTCAGCACATTGAAGTCAAACCAGTCCTGTACCTTTCCAAAGTCTTCCTCCGCGATCTGTCTTACTTCCGCCCATGCAAGTATCTGCACTGAAGAAGCAAACTGTATCATCACAGAAACTCGTCAGGTTACCTCTGATATCCACTTTAAAAAGATCATTTATATACATTATAAACAATAGTGGCCCAAGAGCTGCGTCAAGTTAGCCCCCCCACATTCGAATTTTCTAAAAAAATTACAACCACTTACTGTGCTCGAAGTGTGCTCTACTGTGCCGATGATATTTTGAACTGTGCCGATGATATTTTGAACTGTGCCGTTTCGATAACAAAGTTATAGGAAAAAATAGATGAGGGGCTAACTTGACGCTCAGCCCCCCAAAATTTTGGAAATCAGATTAAACAGAATTGAATTCTTATCCAATCTGAAGTGTGCTGAACTGTGCTGTATCAGGTTTTTCTGAAAATTTCCATATTCGGTCATTTTCCAACAAAATCTTACTGGGGGGCTAACTTGACGCTCAGCCCCCCCAAAATTTCGAAAATCAGTTTGCATAAAATTGAATTCTCATCTAATCTGAAGTGTGCTGAACTGTGCTGTACCAGGTTTTTCTCGAAATTTCCATATTCGGTCATTTTCCGACAAAAAACTAAGAGGGGGCTAAGTTAATGCCAAATTTTAGAAATCAGATCAAAGAAAAACGGACTCTTATTCTTATTAAATCTGAAGTGATCTGAATTGTGCCCGATCAGGTTATCCCAAGCTTCTATGTTTGGCCATTTCCCGATATAAACCTAATGGATGGTATGTATGTAAATTCTCAGAGCTGAACGTCAAGTTAGCTAGTAGGATTTTGTCGGAAAATAACCGAATAAGTATACCCATGTAAATTTTGAGAAAACCTGATACAGCAGAGTTCAGTACACTTCAGATTGGATAAGGATACAATTTTGTTCAAACTGATTTTCGAAATGTTTGGGGGGTTGAGCGTCAAAGTTACCTCCCCAGTAGGATTTTGCCGGAAAATGACCGAATATGGAAATTTTGAGAAAAGCCTGATACAGCACAGTTCAGCACACTTCAGATTGGAAAATAATTCAATTTTGTTTATTCTGATTTTCAAAATTTTGGGGGGTTGAGCTTTAAATTGGCTCCCTGCTCCCCAATATGATTATTTTGTCGGAAAATAACCGAATATGAAAATTTTGAGAAAAACCTGATTCAGCACAGTTCAGCACACTTCAGATTGGATAAGAATTCAATTTTGTTTAATCTGATTTCCAAAATTTTACCGGTGTGAAGTTAGCAGCCTTTTTGCAGCAGCCAAAAATGTGAAGTTAGCAGCCATTTGTAGCAGCCAAAATTGTGAAGTTAGCAGCCATTTTTTGGCAGCTCTTTTTTTTTAAATGGTTGATTTACAAATTTTGTGTACATTATTATTATATACCCTCGTGCAAAGTACAACAGAAAGAAAAAAAAAAAAAAAAACTACCCCTGATAAAACATCAAGTAGAACATTAATATCTACAAAACAACTTTTCTAAAATAAAATATAACACCCTGAAATTTAGAATAGTCTTTAACATAGCCCTCAAGTACGTCTAGTTCGAAGAACAACCCCTCATTGCCGTCAGGCTGGGATCAACCCTTATTATTAAAATAATTGGAAAAGCGCATTTCGGGAGAGTGTAACACCATCAAACTCAGTGGGACGATCATCAGAACCATTTCTAACATTCCCACCAAAGGATAACCCCTTACCTGCCGTCGGAGTGTGTCAAAAACTACCCTTAGTGTGAAAATAATATAAAAAAATTTTTTCGGAAAACTGTAACGCTCTGAAACTTGATTGAGACGATAACTAGAACCATTTCGAACATTCCCACCAAAGGACAACCCCTTACCTGCCGTCAGAGTGTGTTAAAAACTACCCTTAGCATGAAAATGAAAGAAAAAAATGGGAAAAGCACATTTCGGAAAACTGTAACGCTCTGAAACTTGATTGGGACGATAACTAGAACTATTTCAAACATTTCCTCCAAAGGAAAACCCCTTACCTGCCGTCGGAGTGTGTTAAAAACTACCCTTAGTAAGAAAATTAGAGAAAAAAATTGGAAAAACGCATTTCGAGAAACTGTAACGCTCTGAAACTTGATTGGGACGATAACTATAACCATTTCGAACATTCCCACCAAAGGACAACCCCTTACCTGCCGTCGGAGTGTGTTAAAAACTACCCTTAGTAAGAAAATGATAAAAAAAAATTGGAAAAACACATTTCGGAAAACTGTAACGCTCTGAAACTTGATTGGGACGATAACTAGAAACATTTCAAACATTCCCTTCAAAGGAAAACCCCTTACCTGCCGTCGGAGTGTGTTAAAAACTACCCTTAGTACGAAAATAATAGAAAAAAATTGGAAAAACGCATTTCGAGAAACTGTAACGCTCTGAAACTTGATTGGGACGATAACTAGAACCATTTCAAACATTCCCACCAAAGGACAACCCCTTACCTGCCGTCGGAGTGTGTTAAAAACTACCCTTAGTAAGAAAATTATAGAAAAAAATTGGAAAAACGCATTTCGAGAAACTGTAACGCTCTGAAACTTGATTGGGACGATAACTAGAACCATTTCGAACATTCCCACCAAAGGACAACCCCTTACCTGCCGTCGGAGTGTGTTAAAAACTACCCTTAGTAAGAAAATGATAGAAAAAAATTGGAAAAACACATTTCGGAAAACTGTAACGCTCTGAAACTTGATTGGGACGATAACTAGAAACATTTCAAACATTCCCATCAAAGGAAAACCCCTTACCTGCCGTCGGAGTGTGTTAAAAACTACCCTTAGTACGAAAATAATAGAAAAAAATTGGAAAAACGCATTTCGAGAAACTGTAACGCTCTGAAACTTGAATGGGACGATAACTAGAACTATTTCAAACATTCCCACCAAAGGACAACCCCTTACCTGCCGTCGGAGTGTGTTAAAAACTACCCTTAGTAAGAAAATGATAGAAAAAAATTGGAAAAACACATTTCGAAAAACTGTAACGCTCTGAAACTTGATTGGGACGATAACTAGAACCATTTCAAACATTCCCTTCAAAGGAAAACCCCTTACCTGCCGTCGGAGTGTGTTAAAAACTACCCTTAGTAAGAAAATGATAGAAAAAAATTGGAAAAACACATTTCGAGAAACTGTAACGCTCTGAAACTTGATTGGGACGATAACTAGAACCATTTTGAACATTCCCACCAAAGGACAACCCCTTACCTGCCGTCAGAGTGTGTTAAAAACTACCCTTAGCATGAAAATGATAGAAAAAAATTGGAAAAACACATTTCGAAAAACTGTAACGCTCTGAAACTTGACTGGGACGATAACTAGAACCATTTCAAACATTCCCTCCAAAGGACAACCCCTTACCTGCCGTCAGAGTGTGTTAAAAACTACCCTTAGTAAGAAAATGATAGAAAAAAATTGGAAAAACGCATTTCGAGAAACTGTGACGCTCTGAAACTTGATTGGGACGATAACTAGAATCATTTCAAACATTCCCTTCAAAGGAAACCCCCTTACCTGCCGTCGGAGTGTGTTAAAAACTACCCTTAGTAAGAAAATGATAGAAAAAAATTGGAAAAACACATTTCGAGAAACTGTAACGCTCTGAAACTTGATTGGGACGATAACTAGAACCATTTTGAACATTCCCACCAAAGGACAACCCCTTACCTGCCGTCAGAGTGTGTTAAAAACTACCCTTAGTAAGAAAATGATAGAAAAAAATTGGAAAAAACGCATTTCGAGAAACTGTGACGCTCTGAAACTTGATTGGGACGAATACTAGAACCATTTCGAACATTTCCACCAAAGGACAACCCCTTACCTGCCGTCAGAGTGTGTTAAAAACTACCCTTAGCATGAAAATAATAGAAAAAAATTGGAAAAGCACATTTCGGAAAACTGTAACGCTCTGAAACTTGATTGGGACGATAACTAGAACCATTTCAAACATTCCCTCCAAAGGACAACCCCTTACCTGCCGTCGGAGTGTGTTAAAAACTACCCTTAGTAAGAAAATGATAGAAAAAAATTGGAAAAAACGCATTTCGAGAAACTGTGACGCTCTGAAACTTGATTGGGACGATAACTAGAATCATTTCAAACATTCCCTTCAAAGGAAACCCCCTTACCTGCCGTCGGAGTGTGTTAAAAACTACCCTTAGTAAGAAAATGATAGAAAAAAATTGGAAAAACACATTTCGAGAAACTGTAACGCTCTGAAACTTGATTGGGACGATAACTAGAACCATTTTGAACATTCCCACCAAAGGACAACCCCTAACCTGCCGTCAGAGTGTGTTAAAAACTACCCTTAGTAAGAAAATGATAGAAAAAAATTGGAAAAACGCATTTCGAGAAACTGTGACGCTCTGAAACTTGATTGGGACGAATACTAGAACCATTTCGAACATTTCCACCAAAGGACAACCCCTTACCTGCCGTCAGAGTGTGTTAAAAACTACCCTTAGCATGAAAATAATAGAAAAAAATTGGAAAAGCACATTTCGGAAAACTGTAACGCTCTGAAACTTGATTGGGACGATAACTAGAACCATTTCAAACATTCCCTCCAAAGGACAACCCCTTACCTGCCGTCGGAGTGTGTTAAAAACTACCCTTAGTAAGAAAATGATAGAAAAAAATTGGAAAAACGCATTTCGAGAAACTGTGACGCTCTGAAACTTGATTGGGACGATAACTAGAATCATTTCAAACATTCCCTTCAAAGGAAACCCCCTTACCTGCCGTCGGAGTGTGTTAAAAACTACCCTTAGTAAGAAAATGATAGAAAAAAATTGGAAAAACACATTTCGAGAAACTGTAACGCTCTGAAACTTGATTGGGACGATAACTAGAACCATTTTGAACATTTCCACCAAAGGACAACCCCTTACCTGCCGTCAGAGTGTGTTAAAAACTACCCTTAGCATGAAAATGATAGAAAAAAAATTGGAAAAACACATTTCGAAAAACTGTAACGCTCTGAAACTTGACTGGGACGATAACTAGAACCATTTCAAACATTCCCTCCAAAGGACAACCCCTTACCTGCCGTCAGAGTGTGTTAAAAACTACCCTTAGTAAGAAAATGATAGAAAAAAATTGGAAAAACGCATTTCGAGAAACTGTGACGCTCTGAAACTTGATTGGGACGATAACTAGAATCATTTCAAACATTCCCTTCAAAGGAAACCCCCTTACCTGCCGTCGGAGTGTGTTAAAAACTACCCTTAGTAAGAAAATGATAGAAAAAAATTGGAAAAACACATTTCGAGAAACTGTAACGCTCTGAAACTTGATTGGGACGATAACTAGAACCATTTTGAACATTCCCACCAAAGGACAACCCCTTACCTGCCGTCAGAGTGTGTTAAAAACTACCCTTAGTAAGAAAATGATAGAAAAAAATTGGAAAAACACATTTCGAGAAACTGTAACGCTCTGAAACTTGATTGGGACGATAACTAGAACCATTTTGAACATTCCCACCAAAGGACAACCCCTTACCTGCCGTCAGAGTGTGTTAAAAACTACCCTTAGCATGAAAATGATAGAAAAAAATTGGAAAAACACATTTCGAAAAACTGTAACGCTCTGAAACTTGAGTGGGACGATAACTAGAACCATTTCAAATATTCCCTCCAAAGGACAACCCCTTACCTGCCGTGGGAGTCTGTTAAAAACTACCCTTAGTATGAAAATAATTGAAAAAACGGTGGGGGGGGCTGAGTTTCAAGTTGGCCTAGCTATAGCATTTTTTGCATAGGCGCCGGAACCATGGGGGCAATTAGTGATTTTGCTTTGTATGTAGTGAGTTTACTGTTTAGTGGGTAGGACGTAGATACAAAAATATTAAATTCCTAATTACCTACTTTAACGAAGAATTTGAATGTTTTGTTGTGTAGTATTTAAAGCTGTATTTTCAAAAAGTCGGATTGGAATTATTATATTCTTTTTGTTTTTTTTTTATGATATGTTTACATCACATGAATATAAATAGGGAGTGAACCCTAGATCTACCGGTAGGTCCTCTTTGTCATCCAACGATCGTACGTCTACCAGTAGGTGCTTTGTTCAGTCACCGATTGAGTGCCTAGTGGTACGTCCTTTTTCATCAATTGATCAAATGCCTACTGGAAGGTGTTAAACCGTATATCCTACCAGTCAGCTCTCGCTAGCTAAATGCGTTAATAAAATTTTGATTGTAGAATTGTCATTAGGAAATTCATCCACTGAGTAATAAGCGTTTATTAGTACAGGGTGTCAAGTTATAGAGTAACATCCCCTGTAACTTTTTTATTTTCGATCGTACATAAAACAGTTACAAGGGGTGGTACTTTCTTACTTGGCACTCGGTACTCTCTAATTTGAGCGTTAAACTTGTTGATGTTTGGAATCTGCTTTATTCTAGACGGCAACCTATTGAAAATCCTTCTGCACACACCTTTTTAGGTGTGAAATTATTTTTGAGTTCTCGATTGCTCGCTACGCTTACCAAACCTCGAAGAGGAGATTCTCGGAAGCGTAAATCCTCTACAAACGTGGAAAAGGTTTTTCGAATATATCTATCACCTATCAAACGTAAATGCACATATTATATGCAAAATAGGTAGGCGACGGATTCTTAAATCAATATGAACCTATCGGTAGGCTCTGGATTGGCACACAATCAATGGAATAAACTACAACGGAGGAGGAGGAAAAGAGAGAGATCTCTCTCTTTTCCTCCTCCTCCGTTGTTGTTGTTGAGAGAGAATATCATGGAGATGTCACAGAGAAATACGAAAATCCCTTAAAAAGCTAGATACAAACAAAGCAATGGGTCCGGATGGCATTCCCGCAATAGTACTCAAAAATTGCGCCAACGAACTCACCCCAACTTTCGCAAAATTATTCAATTTGTCTTACAGGCAAGGAGTATATCCATCATCATGGAAGTCTGCCGCAGTACAACCCATTCCAAAGAAAGGAAAAAAGACAGATCCGTTAAACTATAGACCAATTGCTCTACTTCCGGTGATATCAAAAGTAATGGAAAGAGTTGTGAACAATCACCTAACCAAGTACTTGGAAAAGTACAAAATTATCAACGATAAGCAATACGGATTTCGAAAATATAGGTCAACTGGCGATTTACTTACATACGTCACTCACTTATGGCAAAAAGCGATTGAGTTGCGGGGGTGAAACAAGAACAATTGCCTTAGATATATCTAAAGCATTCGACAAAGTTTGGCATAAAAAATCTGCTCAACAAGCTCAAAGCAATGGGATTATCGCCGAAACTTTGCACTTGGTTTGAAAGTTACCTAAAGGACAGATCCATTTATGTTGCACTGGATGGCCAGAACTCCAACTCTTACCAAATAAATGCTGGTGTGCCACAGGGAGCAAACCTTTCGCCAACTCTTTTTCTGATTTACATAAATGACCTCATAGATAAAACAGTAAATCCACTTTATTGCTTTGCAGACGATGGCAATGTAGTCTCCTCACTCATACCACCCACAGGTCTTTCCGCACGTGAATTCCATCATCTTAGACTAACTCAAATATCGCAGATAAATAACGACCTGGAGATAATAGAGGACTGGGGTAACAAAAACCTTGTACAGTTCAACGCACAGAAAACCCAAGCAGCTCTGTTTTCAAAAAAGAACAGCACCGGTGAGCCAAACATCATGCTATCTGGAAGTGCTGTCACATTACAGAGTCAGTTGAACATCTTGGGGGTTACTGCAGAGACCAACATGTCTTGGCACAAGCACGTGGCAGATATTGCTAAAAGGGCGTCCCAAAAGCTGGGGATGCTATTTCGTACAAGATATCTGTACACACCAAGCCAATTGCTGACACTCTACAAAGCCCAGATTCGACCAACTATGGAGTACTGCTCACATATATGGAGTGCAGCACCCAAACATACCTTAATGCTTTTGAACACCGTGCAAAAACGAGCTATCAAGCTGATCAATGACCCCGCACTTACTCGTAACTTGGATAGTCTCGAACATCGCAGATCTGTGGGCGATTTATCTCTCTTCTACAGGTACTATCACGGAAAATGCTCTGAAGAGTTGGCACGTATGATTCCACCGAGAGTAGCGCCTACCAGGCGAACCCGTCAAACAGACGGTAACCATGAATTTACTGTCAAACTAGAGGCACCAAGAACCTCATTATATCAGAATTCATATCTCTGGAGAACAGCATCGCTGTGGAATAAACTCCCTGCGACGGTTTTCCCTGCAGGTTACAACCTGAACCGTTTCAAGACCAACATACACCGACATTTCCGCGCACTTGCCGCTTCTCGAGCGTGATAGGACATTTCCTTGCGAGTGCGCATATCCGTAAAAAAAAAAAAAAAAAAAAAAAAAAAAAATGGAAAATTTATATATAGACCGGATCATTCCACTAGACACATTTTTAAGTAATAAGACTTCTAATAAGAGCTTCTACTCGGTTAAGGCGAATCGAAGCGGTGCTGCCAAAGCCGAGTACTGCCGAGCTTCCGGAGATTCACGAATTTCAATAATATGCAGGGAGGATCAATGATCCAGTGTGGCGATCCTGCAGTAAAATGTGTATCAGTCAACTGGTCCCATTTAAGCCTATATGTCTATATAGTAGCCTACTAGTCTTGTCTGTATAATAATTTCACTTGTGTTTTTTTTGGAGCTCGAGCCCCCATAGTAATTTTGAAGTTCCGGCGCCTATGATTTTTTGACAAAAACGAGGGTTAAACGAAAAACTGAAAGTTGTAGGTATTGATTTTTGCTTTTGTTCGATAAAATAATCGAAAAAACTGGTGGGCTAAGCGTCAAGTTGGCCCCCCCTCAAAATTTGGTGGATAGCATTGAGTGCAACTCAACACAGTTCCTCATATTGGGTTGCACAGTAGAGCACACTGGGAGCACAGTTCATTAGCACGAAAAAAAATAGAAAAAGTAAATAGGCGGGGCTAACTTGACGGAGCTTAATATTTTTAGGTTTTGTTGAATGCTGTTGCCGTTAATATTGGGACCATTCGAGTTCAAGATTTATAGTTTTTACAGCTAACAAAATATTGAGACTTGATTAATTTTCTAATATTTCTACATTGCAAAGCTGTTAATTTTTTTCTATTATTTTCGGACTAAGGGTAGTTTTTAACACACTCCGACGGCAGGTAAGGGGTTGTCCTTTGGAGGGAATATTTGAAATGGTTCTAGTTATCGTCTCAATCAAGTTTTCAGAGCATTACAGTTTTCCGAAATGTGCTTTTTCCAATTTTTTTTTCTATTATTTTCGTACTAAGGGTAGTTTTTAACACACTCCGACGGCAGGTAAGGGGTTGTCCTTTGGTGGGAATGTTCGAAATGGTTCTAGTTATCGTCTCAATCAAGTTTCAGAGCATTACAGTTTTCCGAAATGTGCTTTTCCAATTTTTTTCTATTATTTTCGTACTAAGGGTAGTTTTTAACACACTCCGACGGCAGGTAAGGGGTTGTCCTTTGGTGGGAATGTTTGAAATGGTTCTAGTTATCGTCTCAATCAAGTTTCAGAGCATTACAGTTTTCCGAAATGTGCTTTTCCAATTTTTTTTCTATTATTTTCGTACTAAGGGTAGTTTTTTAACACACTCCGACGGCAGGTAAGGGATTGTCCTTTGGTGGGAATGTTCGAAATGGTTCTAGTTATCGTCTCAATCAAGTTTCAGAGCATTACAGTTTTCCGAAATGTGCTTTTCCAATTTTTTTTCTATTATTTTCGTACTAAGGGTAGTTTTTAACACACTCCGACGGCAGGGTAAGGGGGTTGTCCTTTGGTGGGAATGTTTGAAATGGTTCTAGTTATCGTCCCATTCAAGTTTCAGAGCGTTACAGTTTCTCGAAATGTGTTTTTCCAATTTTTTTCTATTATTTTCGTACTAAGGGTAGTTTTTAAGACACTCCAACGGCAGGTACGGGGTTGTCCTTTGGTGGGAATGTTCGAAATGGTTCTAGTTATCGTCCCAATCAAGTTTCAGAGCGTTACAGTTTCTCGAAATGTGTTTTTCCAATTTTCGTCTATTATTTTCGTACTAAGGGTAGTTTTTTAACACACTCTGACGGCAGGTAAGGGGTTGTCCTTTGGTGGGAATGTTCGAAATGGTTCTAGTTATCGTCCCAATCAAGTTTCAGAGCGTTACAGTTTCTCGAAATGTGTTTTTTCCAATTTTCGTCTATTATTTTCGTACTAAGGGTAGTTTTTAAGACACTCCGACGGCAGGTAAGGGGTTGTCCTTTGGTGGGAATGTTCGAAATGGTTCTAGTTATCGTCCCAATCAAGTTTCAGAGCGTTACAGTTTCTCGAAATGTGTTTTGCCAATTTTTTTTCTATTATTTTCGTACTAAGGGTAGTTTTAAACACACTCCGACGGCAGGTAAGGGGTTGTCCTTTGGTGGGAATGTTTGAAATGGTTCTAGTTATCGTCCCATTCAAGTTTCAGAGCGTTACAGTTTCTCGAAATGTGTTTTTTCCAATTTTTTTCTATTATTTTCGTACTAAGGGTAGTTTTTAACAGACTCCGACGGCAGGTAAGGGGTTGTCCTTTGGTGGGAATGTTTGAAATGGTTCTAGTTATCGTCCCATTCAAGTTTCAGAGCGTTACAGTTTCTCGAAATGTGTTTTTTCCAATTTTTTTTCGTACTAAGGGTAGTTTTTAACACACCTCCGACGGCAGGTAAGGGGTTGTCCTTTGGTGGGAATGTTCGAAATGGTTCTAGTTATCGTCCCAATCAAATTTCAGAGCGTTACAGTTTCTCGAAATGTGTTTTTCCAATTTTTTTTCTATTATTTTCGTACTAAGGGTAGTTTTTTAACACACTCTGACGGCAGGTAAGGGGTTGTCCTTTGGTGGGAATGTTCGAAATGGTTCTAGTTATCGTCCCAATCAAGTTTCAGAGCGTTACAGTTTCTCGAAATGTGTTTTTCCAATTTTTTTCTATTATTTTCGTACTAAGGGTAGTTTTTAACACACTCTGACGGCAGGTAAGGGGTTGTCCTTTGGTGGGAATGTTCGAAATGGTTCTAGTTATCGTCCCAATCAAGTTTCAGAGCGTTACAGTTTCTCGAAATGTGTTTTTCCAATTTGTTTCTATTATTTTCGTACTAAGGGTAGTTTTTAACACACTCCGACGGCAGGTAAGGGGTTGTCCTTTGGTGGGAATGTTCGAAATGGTTCTAGTTATCGTCCCAATCAAGTTTCAGAGCGTTACAGTTTCTCGAAATGTGTTTTTCCAATTTGTTTCTATTATTTTCGTACTAAGGGTAGTTTTTAACACACTCCGACGGCAGGTAAGGGGTTGTCCTTTGGTGGGAATGTTTGAAATAGTTCTAGTTATCGTCCCATTCAAGTTTCAGAGCGTTACAGTTTCTCGAAATGTGTTTTTTCCAATTTTTTTCTATTATTTTCGTACTAAGGGTAGTTTTTAACACACTCTGACGGCAGCTAAGGGGTTGTCCTTTGGTGGGAATGTTCGAAATGGTTCTAGTTATCGTCCCAATCAAGTTTCAGAGCGTTACAGTTTCTCGAAATGTGTTTTTCCAATTTGTTTCTATTATTTTCGTAGTAAAGGTAGTTTTTAACACACTCCGACGGCAGGTAAGGGGTTGTCCTTTGGTGGGAATGTTCGAAATGGTTCTAGTTATCGTCCCAATCAAGTTTCAGAGCGTTACAGTTTCTCGAAATGTGTTTTTCCAATTTGTTTCTATTATTTTCGTAGTAAAGGTAGTTTTTAACACACTCCGACGGCAGGTAAGGGGTTGTCCTTTGGTGGGAATGTTCGAAATGGTTCTAGTTATCGTCCCAATCAAGTTTCAGAGCGTTACAGTTTCTCGAAATGTGTTTTTTCAATTTTTTTCTATTATTTTCGTACTAAGGGTAGTTTTTAACACACTCCGACGGAAGGTAAGGGGTTGTCCTTTGGTAGAAATGTTTGAAATGGTTCTAGTTATCGTCCCATTCAAGTTTCAGAGCGTTACAGTTTCTCGAAATGTGTTTTTTCCAATTTTTTTCTATTTTTTTCGTACTAAGGGTAGATTTTAACACACTCTGACGGCAGGTAAGGGGTTGTCCTTTGGTGGGAATGTTTGGAATGGTTCTAGTTATCGTCCCATTCAAGTTTCAGAGCGTTACAGTTTCTCGAAATGTGTTTTTTCAATTTTTTTCTATTATTTTCGTACTAAGGGTAGTTTTTAACACACTCCGACGGCAGGTAAGGGGTTGTCCTTTGGTGGGAATGTTCGAAATGGTTCTAGTTATCGTCCCAATCAAGTTTCAGAGCGTTACAGTTTCTCGAAATGTGTATTTCCAATTTTTTTCTATTATTTTCGTACTAAGGGTAGTTTTTAAAACACTCCGACGGCAGGTAAGGGGTTGTCCTTTGGTGGGAATGTTTGAAATGGTTCTAGTTATCGTCCCATTCAAGTTTCAGAGCGTTACAGTTTCTCGAAATGTGTATTTCCAATTTTTTTCTATTATTTTCGTACTAAGGGTAGTTTTTAAAACACTCCGACGGCAGGTAAGGGGTTGTCCTTTAGTGGGAATGTTTTAAATGGTTCTAGTTATCGTCCCATTCAAGTTTCAGAGCGTTACAGTTTCTCGAAATGTGTTTTTTCCAATTTTTTTCTATTATTTTTGTACTAAGGGTAGTTTTTAACACACTCTGACGGCAGGTAAGGGGTTGTCCTTTGGTGGGAATGTTCGAAATGGTTCTAGTTATCGTCCCAATCAAGTTTCAGAGCGTTACAGTTTCTCGAAATGTGTTTTTCCAATTTGTTTCTATTATTTTCGTACTAAGGGTAGTTTTTAACACACTCCGACGGCAGGTAAGGGGTTGTCCTTTGGTGGGAATGTTCGAAATGGTTCTAGTTATCGTCCCAATCAAGTTTCAGAGCGTTACAGTTTCTCGAAATGTGTTTTTTCAATTTTTTTCTATTATTTTCGTACTAAGGGTAGTTTTTAACACACTCCGACGGCAGGTAAGGGGTTGTCCTTTGGTGGGAATGTTCGAAATGATTCTAGTTATCGTCGCAATCAAGTTTCAGAGCGTTACAATTTCTCGAAATGTGTTTTTCCAATTTTTGTCTATTATTGTCGTACTAAGGGTAGTTTTTAACACACTCTGACGGCAGGTAAGGGGTTGTCCTTTGGTGGGAATGTTTGAAATGGTTCTAGTTATCGTCCCATTCAAGTTTCAGAGCGTTACAGTTTCTCGAAATGTGTTTTTCCAATTTTTTTTAATTATTTTCGTACTAAGGGTAGTTTTTAACACACTCTGACGGCAGGTAAGGGGTTGTCCTTTGGTGGGAATGTTCGAAATGGTTCTAGTTATCGTCCCAATCAAGTTTCAGAGCGTTACAGTTTCTCGAAATGTGTTTTTCCAATTTGTTTCTATTATTTTCGTACTAAGGGTAGTTTTTAACACACTCCGACGGCAGGTAAGGGGTTGTCCTTTGGTTGGCATGTTTTAAATGGTTCTAGTTATCGTCCCAATCAAGTTTCAGAGCGTTACAGTTTCTCGAAATGTGTTTTTTCAATTTTTTTTAATTATTTTCGTACTAAGGGTAGTTTTTAACACACTCCGACGGCAGGTAAGGGGTTGTCCTTTGGTGGGAATGTTCGAAATGATTCTAGTTATCGTCGCAATCAAGTTTCAGAGCGTTACAATTTCCCGAAATGTGTTTTTCCAATTTTTGTCTATTATTGTCGTACTAAGGGTAGTTTTTAACACACTCTGACGGCAGGTAAGGGGTTGTCCTTTGGTGGGAATGTTTGAAATGGTTCTAGTTATCGTCCCATTCAAGTTTCAGAGCGTTACAGTTTCTCGAAATGTGTTTTTCCAATTTTTTTCTATTATTTTCGTACTAAGGGTAGTTTTTAACACACTCTGACGGCAGGTAAGGGGTTGTCCTTTGGTGGGAATGTTCGAAATGGTTCTAGTTATCGTCCCAATCAAGTTTCAGAGCGTTACAGTTTCTCGAAATGTGTTTTTCCAATTTTTTTCTATTATTTTCGTACTAAGGGTAGTTTTTAACACACTCTGACGGCAGGTAAGGGGTTGTCCTTTGGTGGGAATGTTCGAAATGGTTCTAGTTATCGTCCCAATCAAGTTTCAGAGCGTTACAGTTTCTCGAAATGTGTTTTTCCAATTTTTTTCTATTATTTTCGTACTAAGGGTAGTTTTTAACACACTCTGACGGCAGGTAAGGGGTTGTCCTTTGGTGGGAATGTTCGAAATGGTTCTAGTTATCGTCCCAATCAAGTTTCAGAGCGTTACAGTTTCTCGAAATGTGTTTTTCCAATTTGTTTCTATTATTTTCGTACTAAGGGTAGTTTTTAACACACTCCGACGGCAGGTAAGGGGTTGTCCTTTGGTGGGAATGTTCGAAATGGTTCTAGTTATCGTCCCAATCAAGTTTCAGAGCGTTACAGTTTCTCGAAATGTGTTTTTCCAATTTGTTTCTATTATTTTCGTACTAAGGGTAGTTTTTAACACACTCCGACGGCAGGTAAGGGGTTGTCCTTTGGTGGGAATGTTTGAAATAGTTCTAGTTATCGTCCCATTCAAGTTTCAGAGCGTTACAGTTTCTCGAAATGTGTTTTTCCAATTTTTTTCTATTATTTTCGTACTAAGGGTAGTTTTTAACACACTCTGACGGCAGCTAAGGGGTTGTCCTTTGGTGGGAATGTTCGAAATGGTTCTAGTTATCGTCCCAATCAAGTTTCAGAGCGTTACAGTTTCTCGAAATGTGTTTTTCCAATTTGTTTCTATTATTTTCGTAGTAAAGGTAGTTTTTAACACACTCCGACGGCAGGTAAGGGGTTGTCCTTTGGTGGGAATGTTCGAAATGGTTCTAGTTATCGTCCCAATCAAGTTTCAGAGCGTTACAGTTTCTCGAAATGTGTTTTTTCAATTTTTTTCTATTATTTTCGTACTAAGGGTAGTTTTTAACACACTCCGACGGAAGGTAAGGGGTTGTCCTTTGGTAGAAATGTTTGAAATGGTTCTAGTTATCGTCCCATTCAAGTTTCAGAGCGTTACAGTTTCTCGAAATGTGTTTTTTCCAATTTTTTTCTATTTTTTTCGTACTAAGGGTAGTTTTTAACACACTCTGACGGCAGGTAAGGGGTTGTCCTTTGGTGGGAATGTTTGGAATGGTTCTAGTTATCGTCCCATTCAAGTTTCAGAGCGTTACAGTTTCTCGAAATGTGTTTTTTCAATTTTTTTCTATTATTTTCGTACTAAGGGTAGTTTTTAACACACTCCGACGGCAGGTAAGGGGTTGTCCTTTGGTGGGAATGTTCGAAATGGTTCTAGTTATCGTCCCAATCAAGTTTCAGAGCGTTACAGTTTCTCGAAATGTGTATTTCCAATTTTTTTCTATTATTTTCGTACTAAGGGTAGTTTTTAAAACACTCCGACGGCAGGTAAGGGGTTGTCCTTTGGTGGGAATGTTTGAAATGGTTCTAGTTATCGTCCCATTCAAGTTTCAGAGCGTTACAGTTTCTCGAAATGTGTATTTCCAATTTTTTTCTATTATTTTCGTACTAAGGGTAGTTTTTAAAACACTCCGACGGCAGGTAAGGGGTTGTCCTTTAGTGGGAATGTTTTAAATGGTTCTAGTTATCGTCCCATTCAAGTTTCAGAGCGTTACAGTTTCTCGAAATGTGTTTTTCCAATTTTTTTCTATTATTTTTGTACTAAGGGTAGTTTTTAACACACTCTGACGGCAGGTAAGGGGTTGTCCTTTGGTGGGAATGTTCGAAATGGTTCTAGTTATCGTCCCAATCAAGTTTCAGAGCGTTACAGTTTCTCGAAATGTGTTTTTCCAATTTGTTTCTATTATTTTCGTACTAAGGGTAGTTTTTAACACACTCCGACGGCAGGTAAGGGGTTGTCCTTTGGTGGGAATGTTCGAAATGGTTCTAGTTATCGTCCCAATCAAGTTTCAGAGCGTTACAGTTTCTCGAAATGTGTTTTTTCAATTTTTTTCTATTATTTTCGTACTAAGGGTAGTTTTTAACACACTCCGACGGCAGGTAAGGGGTTGTCCTTTGGTGGGAATGTTCGAAATGATTCTAGTTATCGTCGCAATCAAGTTTCAGAGCGTTACAATTTCCCGAAATGTGTTTTTCCAATTTTTGTCTATTATTGTCGTACTAAGGGTAGTTTTTAACACACTCTGACGGCAGGTAAGGGGTTGTCCTTTGGTGGGAATGTTTGAAATGGTTCTAGTTATCGTCCCATTCAAGTTTCAGAGCGTTACAGTTTCTCGAAATGTGTTTTTCCAATTTTTTTCTATTATTTTCGTACTAAGGGTAGTTTTTAACACACTCTGACGGCAGGTAAGGGGTTGTCCTTTGGTGGGAATGTTCGAAATGGTTCTAGTTATCGTCCCAATCAAGTTTCAGAGCGTTACAGTTTCTCGAAATGTGTTTTTCCAATTTTTTTCTATTATTTTCGTACTAAGGGTAGTTTTTAACACACTCTGACGGCAGGTAAGGGGTTGTCCTTTGGTGGGAATGTTCGAAATGGTTCTAGTTATCGTCCCAATCAAGTTTCAGAGCGTTACAGTTTCTCGAAATGTGTTTTTCCAATTTGTTTCTATTATTTTCGTACTAAGGGTAGTTTTTAACACACTCCGACGGCAGGTAAGGGGTTGTCCTTTGGTGGGAATGTTCGAAATGGTTCTAGTTATCGTCCCAATCAAGTTTCAGAGCGTTACAGTTTCTCGAAATGTGTTTTTCCAATTTGTTTCTATTATTTTCGTACTAAGGGTAGTTTTTAACACACTCCGACGGCAGGTAAGGGGTTGTCCTTTGGTGGGAATGTTTGAAATAGTTCTAGTTATCGTCCCATTCAAGTTTCAGAGCGTTACAGTTTCTCGAAATGTGTTTTTCCAATTTTTTTCTATTATTTTCGTACTAAGGGTAGTTTTTAACACACTCTGACGGCAGCTAAGGGGTTGTCCTTTGGTGGGAATGTTCGAAATGGTTCTAGTTATCGTCCCAATCAAGTTTCAGAGCGTTACAGTTTCTCGAAATGTGTTTTTTCAATTTTTTTCTATTATTTTCGTACTAAGGGTAGTTTTTAACACACTCCGACGGAAGGTAAGGGGTTGTCCTTTGGTAGAAATGTTTGAAATGGTTCTAGTTATCGTCCCATTCAAGTTTCAGAGCGTTACAGTTTCTCGAAATGTGTTTTTCCAATTTTTTTCTATTTTTTTCGTACCAAGGGTAGTTTTTAACACACTCTGACGGCAGGTAAGGGGTTGTCCTTTGGTGGGAATGTTCGAAATGGTTCTGATGATCGTTTCACTGAGTTTGATGGTGTTACATTTTTCTGAAATGTGCTTTTCCAATTATTTTAATAATAAGAGTTGATCCCAGCCTGACGGCAATAAGGGGTTGTTCTTCGAACTAGACGTACTTGAGGGCTATGTTAAAGACTATTCTAAATTTCATGGTGTCACATTTTATTTTAAAAAAGTTGTTTTGTAGATACTAATGTTCTATTTGATGTTTTATTAGGGGTAGTTTTTTGTTTTGTTTTTCTGTTGTACTTTGCCCGAGGGTATATAATAATAATGTACACAAAGTTTGTAAATCAACCATTTAAAAAAAAAAAGAGCTGCCAAAAAATGGCTGCTAACTTCACAATTTTGGCTGCTGCAAATGGCTGCTAACTTCACATTTTTGGCTGCTGCAAAAAGGCTGCTAACTTCACACCGGTCAAAATTTTGGGGGGGGCTGAGCGTCAAGTTAGCCCCCCAGTAGGATTTTGTTGGAAAATGCCGAATATGAAAATTTTGAGAAAAACCTGATACAGCACATTTCAGCACACTGTAGATTGGATAAGAATTCAATTTGTTTAATCTGATTTCCAAAATTTTGGGGGGGCTGAGCGTCAAGTTAGCCCCCCAGTAGGATTTTGTCGGAAAATGACCGAATATGGGAATTTTGAGAAAAACCTGATACGGCACACTTCAGCACACTTCAGATTGGATAAGAATCCCTTTTGGTTTCATCTGATTTCCAAAATTTTGGGGGGGCTGAGCGTCAAGTTAGCCCCTCATCTATTTTTTCCTGTAACTTTGTTATCGAAACGGCACAGTTCAAAATATCATCGGCACAGTAAAGCACACTTCGAGTACAGTAAGTGGTTGCAATTTTTTTAAAAAATTCGAATGTGGGGGGGCTAACTTGACGGAGCCGTAGCCCAAGCACCGTGCCTTGAGGAACTCCATATTTTACAGTTCTAAAATGACTGATTTTTACTGCTTGTTTCCTCTTACCTAGATAGCTTTTAAGTAACTTAAGGCAAGTTCCCCTCACTCCCAATCTTTCGAGTTTACTGACGAGCCTCGTATGACTTACTGTATCAAAGACCTTTGCGACGTCGACGAAGATGCATAGTGATGGTTTCTTGTTATCCAAGGATTCATTTATTTGTTTTGTTAAATTCACTTATGTATCCTCAGTCAGCATGCCAGACCTGAAACCCAAATTGTTTGTTAGAAAGCAAGTTGTGCCTCTCCAGGTACCCAGACAATCTCTTCTTGATAGCCATTTCCAAAATTTTGGCAATTGATGAAATTAATGTTATCGGTCTATAATTCTCAATACACGATCCTCATTTCCATTTTTTAAAAGGGGCCTCATAATCCCAATTTTCAAAGCCTTAGGAAAATAACCTTCATTAAAACATCTATCAAACAGAAAGCTTAAATGTGGGAAGATACTCTTAGAAATATGTTTGAATGTTTCTGATTTTATTGAGTTGTGCCCGGGAGCTTTTCTTCATTCAAGTTGCTTTATAAGTCAGTGGATCTCTAAAGGGGATGTCAACGAAAAGAAAATAGAGTTTTCATTACAAGAGTTTTGAGGTGGGTTTTCAGGAACTTTAATTTTATTAGCTAGTTTTTCTCCCAATTATGAGTAATGTTGGTTAAATGCTTCAGCAATGTCCATATTACTTGTAAATTTTATGTTGTTTTCTAGGGTTATTTGTTCTATTTCGGTTTGATTATTTTTATTGTTACCTGTTATATTATTCGTCAATTTCTAAAGTTTTTGTGATGTATTAGATGCATTATTTACTCGTTTTTTATAATATTCTTTTTTTTTACTGATTAAATTAGTTAAATTATTTTTGTACGTTTTATAATTATCCAGTAACTGTTCAATAATGTCTAGATGTAATTTTTTTTTCTGTGTATATTTTATTTTTCTTGCTTATCACATTTTTGAACCCCTTTGTCATCCAGCCATTTCGAGACTATACTTTTGGTATGACCGTATTAGTGCAATTATTGGTTTTAGTTTTGATATTGATCAGTATTTCTGTCATTTTTTCCAAACATTGTTTATCATAGAATGATCCGAGAGACTCGGCTCATCAGCTACCCTTCAATTACATATTTGAGAGCTTATTCCGAGAGACGCTAGAGTTAGATCAATACGTTCTTACCTATTTTTTGTTAGAAAAGTAGGTTCAGTTTCCTGATTCAGAATGTCTAGAGATAATGAAGTCAAGTAAGTACTCACCGCGTTGGTTTATGTCGCTACTATTCCATACGGTGTCATGGGCGTTGGCATCTGCTCCAATGAGAATCTGTAGGTGTGTGGTCTAAATCACAGTATTGCACTAATCTCTTCAGTTCTGCAGATGGAAGTGAATTAGGGCAATCATATGGCAGGTACACAGAAGTTATAATGAGCTTCTTAGTGTTCCCTGCTTCTTGGTAGTCAAGCTTTATTACTGCCATATACCTGAAGCAAAAATTTTTCATTTTTATTGCATTAATATTGCAATATTTTTTGCAATAATGCAGCTTCTTACATTCTCTGAGTTTGAGTTACAGATTAACTTACCTCCGATGTTGCTAAGACCCATGACTCTGTTTCCTGACATCCAGCGTTCTTGGATCAGAGCCACGTCAATGCCCCTGCCTCGAAAGTTTTGCAGAAGACAGCAGTTGCAGCCTTCTTATGCTGCAAGTTTATCTGAAGGACCCGCAGCATTTTTGGGTTTTGGATGCAGGACCTGAAGGTTAGCATCGTGAGGCCAAGATAAAGAAAGCTTGAAGTCTTTTTGGTTAGCACCTTTAGAGAGTTCTCGTCTATGCCCACAACGAGAATGGAGCCTTTTGGTTCTACCTTGATGTTGAACACCTTCCAGTCATCCGCGTCTATCCCCTCGTTTTGGGTTTTTAGACAACGGAGTGTTCTTGTCGGGTCGTCAGCGTCAAGATGTTCTTTGGTTATCCACACCGATACCCTTACTTTGGGAGCGACATCCTTGGATGGTAGAACCCTCAGGTTTGCCCCTTCCCGGGGGTTTAGTTTTAGGGTTACCATTTTTAGCCATTTCGCAGCCTCGTTGCTGTTAAAGTTTGTTGTGCTCCAGCGTTATCAGTGCCTTGTCCCTGTTTAGGAATTTGGAGTTTCCTGTTTGCTAGTGATTTACGAGGTATAATAAGTTCCTCTTTGGCTTTGGCCCGTTCGATAGCTTTCTGGCGTTTCTGGGCGCCAGAAAGTTTGACCATTTAATATGTTGATTTGAAACCCAAGGTTCCTTATAGGTTTATCGTCTTCCTCGTTTTTGCTGCTTCCAGCTTCCCGATGGTGGAACCCTTTCTTCCGCAAGGTTTGTGCTGGCCTTCGGTGATCTTGTGGTGGTTTGGTCTGTTGGACCTTCCACAGACTTTGTTTCAAGAGATGGTTTGGTTGAGGCTGAACCACTGGAATTTTCCTGTACCTCCATCTCTTGGTCTTTTTTTTTTTGTTTTTTTCTATTTGTGTTGCCACTTGCTATCTTCTTTCTTTCCGAAACCAATGAAGAGGGGGCGCTAATAGAGCTAGAGAAAATGTCTCTATACGTTACAGAGTCCCAGCCCTGAATATTTATGCATTCTTAATCACATAATAGTGCATAGGAGGGGAAAAGGTGTTACAATAGGCTAGACTCAATGCCTTATTGATTTTGAATTTTAAAAAAATGGTACGCCAAATAACCCAATGATCGTTCGGGTGTTTCCGTCAAATTGGCTGCCATGTTTTGGCTACTAACTTCACAGCGGTAGCTGACTATATTAGTTTTAAAGTTCAGTTTTTAATTGAAGTATTTTTTGTGCCTTCAGTTGTCCTCGTAGTAATCCATTTCTCTGCTACAAGTTTCAGAAATTTTCAACTTTCAAGATGGACAATTCATTCTTGCCCACTGGAGCATCCATTTTAAATGGATAATAAATGTTGTCGTGACTTAGTTTTTCCACTACACCATTCTAAAATCTCTAGTAGATACAGAAAATCAGGAGGTACAGTGACATTTGTGGCACAATCGTTGTTTCAAAATTTTAATGTTCCAGTAAAATGCTCCAGTAGTTATAAGTTGCATACATTGTCCCATAAAAAAGTTTAAAACTAATTAAACATTTATGAAAATTTCACTTTAATGGCCGCTTGTTCCGAACAAATTGTCCGCGATATTGAGTAATCGAAATTGCGGGCTCTCATATTTTTAATGTTCGTAAATTTTATTTTATTCCTATAAGTATTTTTTTACTTGCCAATTTTAGTTTCGTAGTATTAAAAGTCGGAGCAAGTGCAAAGAAAAACTTATAAGGTAATCCAATTAATTACCAGCTTATTTTGAAATTTGAAATTTCTTTCTTTGAAAATTCTTAATATGTACTTTGTTGTGCAGTTTGTATTAATCACAATACCTATATAATCCTATAAGAATCATTATTATTTAATTTAACCAGAAAATAGATTTCCCTTGATTTATTAACAATTAATTATTTCATAAAATCCAATCACAAACATTTTGAAAAAACACTTACAATTACAATAAGTAATGACAGTGTCCACTTGAAATCAAATAAATAATTTCATAATAATTATTATGAACGGCGCTGAATGATGTAAAGTGCCGAAACATCATTTATTTATAAATAATTTTTATTTCTAGTTAGATAGCAAATTTTCTGGCTCAATGAAATACAATTTTGCAAACGTCATCAAAATACAGAATAAAACAAGCAGAAAATGAGAATTAATTATAGATTTACATTGTACTGGATAGGGAGCTACTGTAATCTTGAGGTTACATTAGTTCAGATCATGTTTGACTCATGTTTAAACTGACTAGACATTTTTACTTAATTCAGAAAATTCATCTGGGGTTAATTTTAATTGAGTGGTGAGATTTCTCAATTTGTGCTTCCCCATCAAAATTATGAGCATATAAGACAATATTTCTAGAAACCTCTGATTTTTGAGCAGGTTGAGCTCATATAGGGACAAATAAAATAAATTACTATGAGTCTTTTATCTTCTTTTGTCATTTAAGCCTTCTTTAACTCTATCAGCGGTACAAGGTTTTTTAATTCACGGCGGAATTGTATTTGAAATTACTAAAATTGAAAATGCTTAATCATTTTCTCACACAGTGTTCTAAAATATGTCAGAAATATTGAAATTTACTTCCCTTTGTTAAATATTTTCAAACTTTTGTAGGCATAGGTATCTAGTTGATGGAACTTATTGTTTAGATTGAAATTGTTGTAAATATTTGCAAAATAGCAACAAACAAATTCCTGTATTAAACCCCAAAAAAAATTTGAAGTTTTTGCTCTCACTACGTACCACAAATACCTCCTTATCTCGGAAACCGAAAAACCAATATAGTGTTTGACATTTTGTTGCCCCACTCGAACCGATAACGTGCCAGATTATCAGTTCTTAGGTTCATTCTATATAGTCTTGTCTTCTTTCATTTCATATATGATTTGCATAATTAAGAGAAGGATGAAACACGTGAAGAAGGTCTAAGAGCATCTTATCAATTATTTTGGTCACATTTTCTTGTACTTCCAATTTTAAATCAGTTTTGAATGTAGATCAGGCACCATTCTTCCCGTGAAATTGAGAGTAGCTGTGATACACATTATTGTTTTACGATATTTGATACTTGTGTGATAAATAGTGCATGTGTTCCGTTTATTCATTGGTGAGTTTTTGATATTTTATAAATTTCAAATGCATTTTTTTCGCTGGTATGTGTGATACTAATAGAGGTTCTGGTATTGAATGTTTCTTCGCCTAAGAGTTAATTATTAGACAAAATTTCTTATTAACCCAGCTTCTGGTTCACTAAAAAAAAAAACTTACTTGAATGAATTTGTATCTTGTGTGAGAACTGAAGGGAAATTGTCAAGTTTTTGAACTCTGTATTTATTAACATTCACGTTTTTTGGTCGCATTTTTCAATCCAGCGAAAGAAACAGCATTCGATGGAATTACCAAGACATTACAACTTACGTGTCACCCGTCCAGAAGTTTTGTATTGTTCCCAGACTATGATCTATGTATAGTAAAAGCAGATGTTGAATTCATTTCTAGTTTGAAATTTTAGCAAATTAATATCCTTGGAAATTTTGTTTTATTCGAAAACAATCATTGTCCTGTGAGTGGCCACAATCATTTGATGAAAGTGCATATTCTGGTTGTTCTAGCTCAGTATTTTCAATTTCTACTATGTGTGTTCCAGATAAACATAATTAATGGTCCCTTTTTTATGATAAAATTCATTATTATTTTATCACTTGAACTCAAAAATCAATCAGTTTTGGTTCGCTCTATCCGAATTAGTTTCAACGCAATGAGGTCAAATTATTATACGTATTTTGTAAATTCGTATTATTTGTTGATGTTTCACGAGCGCTTATTTCATATAGCATATACAAACTTATGAAATTAAGTAGGTACAATTGTTGTCTTTATATAGTATTTTGACCCTCACGCGTAGAGGCGTAATTATGGGTACCTATGTAAAAGGGGTAAGAATTGAATACAAAAGTTGTAGGGATTTTGAGTATCACCTGTCTTTTAGGATGAATAAAACAGAACAAGCACAACAACGGAGAAACACCCAGTACATTTTTAGCCAGAATCAGTGGCGGCTCGTCAGGGGAGGCTAAGCCTCCCCCAAAAAATTGAAAATTCAATTTCAGTTTTTTATTCCCGATTCTTAATTAAAATAATAATTCACAAATTACACTTTCCAAATTTTGATATTTCAATGCAATTTAGAAAAATCTGACAACGCCTCCATGACAAAAATCTGTGAATCTGGGATACGCGATCCCGAAGGGCTAATAGTTATTTAGTCCACTGTAAATTAATGTGTAAACGAGTTAATATTGAAGATGTCGCCATCTACTTGTAAATAAGTCAATCACTTACAGAGAATTTGAACAACTGTGATTGGTCAGCACCAAACAAAAAGGTAATTTTTTTACAACCCTGCCTCCAGGCATTTATATTTTGTGTTATTCTCTCTCTCTTGATTTTTGGGCTTGGTGCGACACAGTTCGTTTGCTCTGCATTATTTTTTAGTTTAAAGTTTCACCTCTGAAGAATAAATAACTATTTTGAATGGGCGTTACTTATTTATCCCCAACTCAACTCAACAAGCCAGCATTTGCAACAAAGCGTCGATGTGAATAGTTTAATATTGCTGAAAACTAGTGTTACCAATGTGTGAGCATTTGCTCACATTTGTGAGCATTTTATAGATCTGGGGGTAGAAATGGGAGCATTGGCAAGATGTGAGCATTTTGTGGGCATTTTTGGTATTTATTAACCGAAAAAATTAGATTGAATTCGTCCCAGCACGAGTCCACGAGAGCCATGTCATAGCTCGTGGCATAGCAAAGACCAATTGACCTTTTGTTTGGACGCCATATTGCGGTGCGCGAACATAGTTGCCAAAAGTAGAAAAAAAAAAAATGACTAGCGTACTGTCAACATTAAAAATAACAGTTTTTGAATAAATTACATTTAAAATTTAAATTTGCAGCCTATTACGAATGTTTTTAAAAAGAAAAGCCATCAATTCTAGCTTGTATAGTTTGGCAGAATAGAAATAATAAGGATAGCGAGGATCAATCATTTAGTTACTTTTGTTTTTAATGTTGACAGCCCGCTAGTAACTTTTATTTTCTTCTTTTGGCAACTCAACTATGTTCGTGCACCGCAATATGGCGTCCAAACTAAAGGTCAATTAGCGCCCAACTTTTTGGAAAATAATTATGTATTTCACGTCACGTGTCAAGATTTTCAAGAGGCCATTTTAGAAACGCTGATTCCATCCAAGGATGATACACACACTTCACTGCTACTACGATGGTCTATTCCACACGTCTGTTTAAACAGCTGACGACTTAGTTATGACGTCGGAAATGGTATCACACCAATATGGCGGCGATTACCAAAAACGAGGCTGATAAGCACTCCTTATGCCCCATCCACACCGCGAAATTCGCTTTTTTTGACATTGCATCGAAAAATTGGCGTTTGATACACGCATAAAACGTCAAATTGTCGAAGATATCCCCTCGTTTTTATTCTAATCGGTGACTTCAACCAACCGATGAATTAGCTATCTTCGTTTAGTGAATGGAAAATGACAATGACCGACATAGAATGGTGGATCCATCGGTAAAATTTGATGAGAATAAAAACGCAGAGAATGTCAAGAAAGAGCGAATTTCGCGCAAGTCAGGATAAGGCGTTAGAGTGTGTATTGTGTATTCTCCTTGGATTCCAACAGCCAATCACCAGCTGTTTG
The DNA here is from genome assembly GCA_917834065.1 of Ceutorhynchus assimilis. Classification (NCBI taxonomy): domain Eukaryota; kingdom Metazoa; phylum Arthropoda; class Insecta; order Coleoptera; family Curculionidae; genus Ceutorhynchus; species Ceutorhynchus assimilis. The sequence goes on along the minus strand of OU892278.1, from coordinate 41,648,863 downwards.
TTATTTATCTTTTTCCAATGAACACGATTGAAAAAAGACAATGTACATCAGCCTGGTGATCCTGTAGTCAAATGTCAAATGTCATACTAAATACTGGGAAAACTCAAAAACTGATATTTTGACATTGACGTTATTTTCAGTACATGTGAGCATAATGTGAGCGTTTTCATTACAAATGAGGAGCATTTTGATAACTTCTCGTTGGCAACACAGTGATAACAACACATGACGCAACATACCAATTGTGCTTATTAGAACGATTGGTCTATAGTTGGGAGCTAATTCACGGTTCTCATTTTTGAACATTAGCACAATCGTCGCTTGCTTCAAAATTGTTGGAAAGACTCCAGTATTCAAAATACAGTTTAAAATATGCACCAAAGGGTCAATTAGATACCCCAGGGTGTCGCTTCAAAAGCTCAGAAGTAATTTGGTCTTCCCAACGCTTTACATTGCTTTTTAATAAATTTTAAAGGTTTGTCAACTCATTAGCTGCGGCAGGAGCAAAATAACAGGACTGTTAGTTTGTTTCTGATTTTACTTTGAAGTTTTTTTCCAGTGGTTTGATTTTTTTGCTAATCTGGGTCCCACATAGCTAAAATATGTGTTGAAACTCGGCAGCTATTATGTTCCCTGATAGTGTCGTTTTTTTCATTAAGAATAGTTTTGATTTTATTTTTATTCAACTTGTCATTGGTGACTTTTTTTTATAATATTCCAGGTTTTTTTAAGTCACTTTTGTTATTGTTAAGTTTTTTTTTTGTAGTATTGATATTTTGTTTTGTTTATTAATTAGGATAAAATATTGCGATACCGTCTATAATTATTTTGGATTTCAGGATTACCTGGGTGTTGCGTACATGGTTTTTTTTTGGTTGATCTCTTTTACGAATAGATTTAACAAAACCACCAGTAATCCAAGGCTTTAACCTAATTGTACAGTTTATTTTTTTCTGGTGTACTAACCTCATTTGGAAGCTTTATGTTCAGCAAAATGGGGTAATGATCACTAGGGTCTCTTTTTAAAATTACAGGGGTTATTTCACTGTAGCTTTCATTTTTACATTTGAAAAAAAAATGGTCAATGCAGGCTGCTGTGTTTTCAGTTTGCCTTGTTATGCCATTTATTAAACTAGTACCTATACCCGAGACCACTTATGATGGTTAAATAGCCATCAACCTTGGTACAATTACTATCTAATAAGTTGAGATTGATGTCACCTGCAAATATTGATATTTTTTTAGGATCAGTAGATGTTGCTTGATTCACGATATTACTCAAACTGATTATAAATTCATCCTTGTCTGTTGACGGAGATCGATATAAGGCAAAGACATCAATCTCAACATTATTACACTTACTTACAGATACTCTGAGGCATTTTACATTACTGTGCTCAACAATGTGTCTAGTCATCACAAAATTGGATCATTTTCATCGGGATATAGGTATTGGTAAATTAGGCAGTCCCGGTACGCGACTTTTTTTTTTAGCTCTTTGGATTAACTTCGTATGAACTATACTCGATTGTGTAGTTATATTAAAAATAATGACCTCTTACCGGACTAGTGCGATCATGAACGCGTTATGATTCATTACCGCACTAGTGCGGTAATAGGGCTCATTACATAATGCAAATTAGCAAAAATTAGTGATATATAATAGTCACTTATTATACAGACTACGTATGTTTATATAAATTATATTTAAGTTTTTCTTGCATTTAACATAACTACCTTTTGGATTGTTTTTAAGACTAGCAGGCTGTCCTCTGAGACTATTTTAATAGCGGTGTCCCCTTCAGTTCTTTTAAAAATAGTTTGCTATTCATTATGTACACATCTTTTTTCTTTCTGTATAGCCCTTGCCTTTTTAAATAGTTGTTTATTCAATTCAACGTTGTCATATATCATCATTCAGATAAATTTTGTTGTTTGGGACTTACCAGTCCACATCCACTGACTGTAATTCCCTTTCTTTATTTTATTCTTTCCAGCATAGACCACGAGCCGCCACTGCTCTAACCCCCCCCCCCCCCCCCCTATGTAAAAGCTATAGCTACGTCCTTTTCTGTATTGTCTTCATTATCCGCAGATATTTCCAGTGAATATTTTTGAAGTGAAAAAAAACTTCTTTAGAATCGTTGGGAGTGATTTGAGACTCGATGAAACGAAAAAGCGACCCTATACAGGGTGACTGGTAAGTGGACGTATTCCTTTGAGGAGGTGAAAGTAGAGCCCATTTGCTACTGATTAAACATCATTTACCTCTATACCATTCACAACGGTTTTGAATTTTTTTTTTTTTTTTTTTTCAAGAAATTCACTTTTTTGGGAGGTAAATACTTAAAATTAACGAAATAATAAGGAACGTACCTAATTTAGGTAAATCTTAACACCAATATTTGACAACATTTATTTCTATTGTAACACTTGGTATTAAAAACAAATTGAGTAGTTTTTTCTTAATACTGGTAGCTCTTAGAAATAAAACTTATTTATTTAATAATAAAACAAAAAACTAATTCTGAAATAATGTGCCTTATTCTGAAGACAATAATATCGAGAACTTTTATTAATAACTAGCTAATGACTCGCTGCGTTGCCAGCGTGTAAATACCTTTTGAAATAATACACTTCTTTTCAAATTTTGTTGTTGATTTTCTATTTATTTATTTTTTTTTAATCCGATATCCGAGTCGCTTGCCAGTGAGTTCAGTGACGCATTTAAGCACTCCAGAGCTGCTCTAGAGCGCCCCGGGCTGTTTATAGGCGTTCCAGTGTATCAGAGTTTTACGCAACCGAACTTTTTTTTTCGGGATAAAAAATAGCCTATATCACTCTCCTCTATAGCCGATTCGATTGACCGGATTAGATCGATCTGGTTCAATTTAAATGAACCACACTGTGTTTGATTCAAGCTGGATCAGTGCACCCTCATCAACAAAAAAATGATCTAGATCAGACTAAGTTCACTTAAATTGAACCCAAATCGATCTAATCTGGGTCAATCGAATTTACCTTATATAGAGATGCGTGGTATTAATTCAAGATCGGTCCAGCCGTTCTTGAATTCAAAAAATAATAAAGTTACGTCGGTTGAATGCAAGCCTAAATAAATGAAATATGTCAACGTTATTTCATGCTGTCAAAAAAAGTTGGGTTATGCTGTTATGTAATGTGAATGAGTTTGTTTACAATTAAATTAATAATTAATTCTAAATTAATTTCTTTTTCCGAGATGCGTAACCTATCCACAAACCTTCCTTGGGATGGCCATAATAACCTGCCAAAGTTTCATCTTAATCGGATAAGTGGTTTTAGAGCGCATATCCGGATACCCCGTGAACTTTGATTTATATATATATATAGATTTGTACGTTTGATATACTATGAAATTTTCGAAATTTTTAAGCATAAACTAACCATTAGTTTATAACTTGACAAGAAAAGTTAAGTTTGAACCAAAATAATTCAATAGTAAACATTATAGTTTTAATAATTTCCAATGTTGATATTAGTATAAGTGTGTCAGTTTATAATTTGAAAAGCGACATTTAAATTTGCTTTTATTATTTCCCTTGATTTTAAATATTTACCGCGCAAAGCAGCGAATTTCTTGGAAATTAAAAAATAACAAATATCTCAAAAACTGTTGAGAATGGTATAGAGGTAAATGATGTTCAATCGGTAGCAAATAGGCTCTACTTTTACATCCTCAGAGGAATACGTCTACTTACCAGTCACCCTGTATATGAAACGAAAAAGCGACCCAATGAAACGAAACGCTTTTTTAACACGCTTATATTAACACACAACACACAACAAGAACATGGAACAAGCCAAGTGAGCTGGAACAAGTCTGGAAAATGTCTGGATAAATCTGGATGAAGTCTGGAAATCTCTGTAAACGTCTGGAAAGAGCCTGGAAATTTCTGGAAAGGGTCGGAAAAATTCTGCCAAAGGTCCCAAAAGACCTGGGGATCATTTTCCAGAATCCGGATCAGTCTGTACAAGTCTGGATAAGGTCTGGATAAATCTAGATAAAGTCTGTGAAACTCTGGATAAGTCTGGTTATTGTCTGGAAAAGTCTGGAAATCTATGTAAACGTCTGGAAAAGACTTGGAAATTTCTGGAAAGGGTTGGAAAAATTCTGAAAAAGGTCCCAAAAGACCTGGGGATCATTTTTCAGAATCCAGATCAGTCTGAACAAGTCTGGATTAATCTGGATAAAGTCGGGAAAACTCTGGAAAGCTCTGGATACGTCTGGATAATGTCTGGAAATCTCTGGAAAGAGCCTGGAAATTTCAGGAAAGGGTCGAAAAATTCTGCCAAAGGTTCCAAAAGACCTGGGGATCATTTTCCAAAATCCGGGTGAGTCTGTACAAGTCTGGATAAATTTGGATAAAGTCTGTAAAACTCTGGAAAAGTCTGGATATTATTTGGAAAAGTCTGAAAACGTCTGGAAAAGACTTGGAAATTTCTGGAAAGGGTTGGAAAAATTCTGAAAAAAGTCCCAAAAGACCTGGGGATCAGTTTCCAGAAATCGGATCAGCCTGAACAAGTCTGGATAAAATCTGGATTAATCTGGATGAAGTCTAGAAAATTCTGGACAGCTCTGGATAAGTCTGGAAACGTCTGGAAAAGGCCTGAAAATGTCTTGAAAGGGGCGGAAAAATTCTGGAAAAGGTCCCAAAAGACCTGGGGATCATTTTCCAGAATCTGGATCAGTCTGTACAAGTCTGGATAAATCTGGATGAAACCTGGAAAACTCTGGAAAGCTCTGAATAAGTCTGGATAATGTCTGGAAAAGTCTGGAAATCTCTGGGGCTGACACGTTTTTATAATATGTACATCGAACTAAAAAGTGAAAAATAAATAGGTATATTTTAAAAAAACTAAAAAACACGCTTTTATACTGAATTGAACTAAAAAGTGAAAAATAATTTTTAATATAAACAGAAAATATTAATGAACAAAAATTTTTAGAATTTTAGTTTTTTTAAACTATATTTATTGCGTTCTTTCTCAAGTCTTGGAGGGGAGGGCGACGCCACTGTGTATGTTAGTTATGCAGTTCGATGAAGGTTTCACTTCTACCGGGTGTGAACTGCACAGGATTTTTTTTTTGTGACGTCATATACAGTTTGATTTTGTTCTCGTACCCCAACAACTACAATATTGTTGGCTCGTTCTTTCTGCTCCAACAAATCAAATCCGGATTCAAGCATTAGAACTCTTCGCTTCAGATTATTGTTTTCCCTTTTCAGTACTTTTATTTCGCTTAGTACGTCCTCATAGGACTTTTTCTGTTCTTCAAACGAATCAGACGTAAACTGGATAGAGCCCTTAATATGATCCAAATTTTCTCCCATAACCTTTTTCAAGGTATTGATATGCTCACTCATGGTGCTCTTTATAATCTCTTTTAATGTTTTTTCATCCATTTCAAGGAATTTGGAGCTCTTTTTAGCTGAACTAACCTCACTTTTTGCACTTTGTTCACAGCAAGTGACTTTTTCGTCTTTGTTGGCGACTATTTTGCCTGGAACGCACAGCTCCTGTGGAAACTAGACCCGTATTTTCCACGGTCTAGAAAGGTTTTCACACCCTTTTTGTAATGTTTGCAGATTTTTCGTCTTTCTGAAGGAACAACAACATGTGTGCCCGACATATCCTTTTACCTTAATTTTAAAAATATTGTCATAAATTTCACGGGTCCACTTAAACTTTCTCCCACTATAACAACTACCTACTTTTATTGAACTAATGCATTCTACAAAATCAACTTATCACTTTTACTAAACTTCATAGAACAGGTATTTTATTTAAACCGACCGATTGACTCACAAACTACCCGCCTTTAATGCAAACTCATTATTCTGATTGACATAGACATCCCAAGAAAGATAAGAGGTGCTAAGAATCCCCGGTGAAGAACAATAATGCCATGACCTTCGCCAGGACCTACCCGAAAGTGAACTCGCAATAGAGACTGTAAATTGGCACTTGAAATTTAAGAAGTCTATACGCTGCCGGAAAGCTGAACAACTTGATCAATGAATGAAATAGAACTATGTACATATTTAATATAGACATCATAGGCCTCAGCGAGATCCGATGGCCAGACAGTGGTAAACGTACTAAAAAAAAGCGACGTGTACTACTCCGGAAACAAACTACCACACCACTACAATGGAATAGGCTTCTTAGTTAATCTTCGATAGGCAGACCAACAAATTAGTAAATAACTTTGTAGCGTACTCGTACTCAGATAGAGCCTAGCCGCTACAAGTTGATCGGTTGATCTTAACATAATTCAAATCTTGCACCGACAATAGACGTGAGTATGCTTCTCGAATATCGAACGTTGTAAATACCTCACCAGCCAACATTGTCTTTGCAGAAATATCTTCTACATTAGGCATTGGGTATTTGTCATCTTAAAGAACTTTATTGATGGTAATTTTCTAATCCGCACCAGTAGCGGATCTAACATGAAGCAAAGGACGCACTCTGCGTCGGGCCCCCAGAGCTGAGGGGCCCCCAGAGCTGAGGGGCCCCCACACAACCAGATTCTAAAGGCATTGATAAAAAAAATTAATAAAAAAAACACTCATGAATATGAAAAAAATCGAAAATTAAATTTTGAAAGTTACGGCAACGTTGTATACCTCTAAGGAATCCTGCTGTGTTCGACGCGATGTGGCAACCGCGGACGCGCGGGATGCATGTTTTACTTTTTTGATCTTTTCGTAAGTGGGGGTGGAGACTACTACATGTTATATTTCTTTTTGTTTGGATGGAAAGTTCCTGAATTTTTACAAATAATAATTTTTTTCGTTCAACTTGTTTTCATATTGTCTCATATGTTCTTACAGTCTAGCAAATTTAATTTTGCCGGCGACGTCTGAAGAGCGAAGAGCAGAAAAATGGTGGACACACATGGTGATTGGTGGGTTGTATCGTGAACCTTGTCAAACTTGTTTTTATAAAGGTAGCGATAATGGATTTGAATCATCTGCAGCCAATCGCTTTATGGATGTACTGTTAAAGAAGAGGAGTTGACACACCTGTCAATTTTTTGTCCGCATTCTTTTCTTCGGCAAATTTATATTTGCCTGACTTTTAATAAAGTTGTTTTTCAATTAGGCACTAGCTGACGTCACACACATAACCTCACCTCCAAAAGAGGGACAAACAAAGCGTTCAAGGACTATTACACACATCGGTTAGGCGATAGCTATTACGTTACAAATCACATAACGTCACTTTTCGGGGGACAGACATATCATTAACCAAGGTTCCTAAAGTTGATAGGTTGCCTGGTAATGGGTAACTTGATGAGGCATCTGGGGTACAGAATGGAGATTTGCATTATGTTCAGGCATCCCGGATGACGTCATGAAGTTATCAGACAACCTACCTCTCTCAAACAAACTTGACGGCCGTTTTAGCCAACTACATATTTTAGAGAAGCCTTAAGTAGTATTCCCTAAAATGACAGTTTTCCTAAGTTTTCCATGGAGAAATATCAGTTTGAGGAATACTTATCGTTAAGGCTTCCCTAAAATAGTTGATGAAAACGGCCATGAGACAAACAAACGCTTTGTTTGTCCCCCTATCAAAAATGAGATTATGTGTGTGACGTCAGCTATTGTCTCTAGCACCACAAGAAAAACACTAAAAAAAAAACATGATAGGGTCCCAAAATTTTTTTATGCGTTGGGCCCCAAAGGTCCTAGGTCCGCCACTGATCCGCACATAATCTTATTGATCCATGCTTGGAATTGGAGTTCTTCATTCACTATATTCTAACTCAGGTACTGATAATTCCCGCAGCTTCCAGTTTGCTAATTTCTTCGATGACCTTTTGTTCTATTGCGTATGGTATTTTTTGAGCAGGCCTAGGTATTTCTGGTTCAAATACGTTTTCAAATTTAAGCTTTAAACTATCAATTAGCTCATTCCTTTGACTTTCATATATTTGATTTTGATATATTTGTAAATATTATGTCGGTGATGGCGTGGATGACGAAAGAAAACACGTTACTTTGATATCAGCAATAAGTTTCTATTCACGATTACATAAATGTTCTCGTAGTCAAGAGGACAATAATTCTAAGACACGGATATTCACGTTGCGTTGACAAAAGACCAAATCTCGCCTGTCTTCTATTCGACATGTAGAGTGGAACAGAGATAGGTATAATGTTCTCACTTGTTAGCTGAAGGCTCGTTCACTCTAGAACAGGAGGGTCATGTGATTCGGATCCCGGTGTACTTACACCACAACATCTCCCTTCTTAGCTGACCTTCTCGGTTCCACATTGCCTAATAAATAATTTTACATACAATTTACAAACTAACACCTGTATGCAACATCCCCTTTTAGCTTAAAAGCGCTTTTTAAAACTGGTCACTTATAAAAATGTGTATTCTAAACCATACAAATTTTTGAAGGTACTAGTTTTTAAAAACGCTTTTAAGTTAAAAGTGGATGTTGCATACAGCTGATAGTGTACAATAATAAAAAAATTACATTTTATAAAACTTTAAAATCAAGTCTAAAATTCAAAACAATAAAAGTGTTACCAGGATTGAATTTTGTATCTTTCTGGCAACTTGATGTTTCTCTTTGGACGCTCGTCCAGTGGCGCACCCAGGTTTTTTATTATGGGGGTCTTTTTCCCACATGGTTGCAAACATTCTAAATTTTGTCCACCAGTCAAATAATTTTTTTCACAAACATTGCTGATGATCATTCGCAAATTTGCAATCGTTTTGCGCGCTTGGTGGAAATGCACCTTTACATGAACGCGAATTACGATGTACGATGCCGGGCCAGGTTGCCAGATTTCCATGTTCTTGGTTTCGATTCCAGATTTCAGTAATTTCGCGTAACGTAAGTAGGATATTTTTTTTAATGTAAAATGGAAAGTTTGTAGGTAAGGTCCGTTTCACCAGGGTTCATACTTGACCTTGAAACTTGAAAAAAAAAGGGTTTTCGTAGATTAATTCATATGACACAATCAATATTTTTGACAAATTAAAATGAATGACTTCTGGTTAAGAACCGACGAACATTTTTGACGTCATTGATTTGTTTCAGTCAATTTTTATTTGTTAAACAAGGAAGGCAAATGCTGATGGCAAGTACAAACCCTGGCGAAACAAACTTTGAAGCCTGTTTTTTTTTAAAGATAATTCCCCAAGTCAAAAATTTAGTAACTATGTTGGCAACACAAGCCGTTTCTATACATAAACAATTTGAAAGCATTGACAATTTTACATTGTATTGCCAACATAATGTCAGTTTGACTTTTATCTTAAAAAAAAAAACAGATTTCACCTACATATTAACCAAAATCGCAAAAAAATATTTTTACCGGAAAATTCTGTGTACCAGTGTTAAATTTCGAGGGAATTTAACCTCCAAAACCTGCCCCTCTTGGGTGCGCCACTGCGCTCGTCTATCGTTCCAGTGACGCTACATTTCTAAGAACCACTAGAGTCTTGTTTCACAGCCTTCGTCACATTCTTGGATTCTACAATCCTAGTTCCTATATTTCTCTTATCGACAGAGTTTACAGAATTCTCATTCACACCTGAAATAGCTCGATTTTGGTCTCATTTATTAGCAAATTCTTCGAAGTCTGCATCAAAAAATATCGAATCATTATTTACATTTCCCAAATTTACATTTTCCTCATTTTCACTAACTAGCATATTTTCTACATTTTCAACAATTAGAGAACTGTCGAGACTTGGTGTTTGGCTGTTTGAGTAAGATTCTGAGGTTCTTAGGGGTGTGTATTTAATATCATTTGAAAACGAATAATCTGAAAATGTTTAATTAATTTCACTCACCCCCTCTCTCAAAATCAGGACAAAAAACAGGACATGGCTGGATAGGATCATCACATATTATCTGATTTGCGTGTCTTTTCCAGATGTTACCTTCTGGAATCTTACAAAGAAAAGTTGACTTACCAATTCGCTGTATACGATTTCGGCAGGCGTCCATGTCTTTTTATTCAAAATTCATAATCCTTTATCATGACTTTGTTACTTACCTGAAACTCTTTCGCTCTTCTCGAACTCTTGGACTTTTTTATTTGTTTTTCTTGTTGTTGTCTGACTAGGTTTTCTTGATCATCCGTATTTGTTGACGTTTTATTATTATCTTGCAATTTTTCTCTGAGCATGTTAAATCTTGCTCTTACTGGTCTGTTTAGCATTAAGCTTGCTGGTGTTTCCTTGGTAGTGCAATGTTCAGAAGTTCTATATTGAAATAGTATTCTGGCTACCAAACTTTTTACACTAATTCCCTGATTGTTTGTGTCCGTCAGACCAGTTTTGAGCTTTTGCTTGAAAGTCCTAACAACATTTTCTGCTCTACTACTTGGGTGAAATGGTAGGCTTTTTATGTGGGTGATGCCATTGAGCTTCAAAAACTTCTCCATCCCTGCTGAGACTAACTATCTGCCATTATCGCTCATCAGTGTTTTCGGTAGCCGAAATCTTGCAAATATTTCTCTCAGGTTTTCTTTCTATCGTTTCTTCAGTTGTTATATTCCTCGTCGATAGGGCTTTGATCCCCCTAGAGCAAGAATCTACTATAATTAGAAATTTTTGACCCTTTATCTCACAAAAATCGATAAAAATTGTGCTCCAAGGCTCTGATGCTGATGCTGATGTTGATGCTGATGTTATTTGTTCAATGTCGGTTGCCATATTAGGCCAAAAAACGAAACTACGGGCTGTTGCTTTCATTTTGTAGATCTCAAAAAGTTCTTGGAGCAGCATTTTCAAAATATCTGCCCTGAAGCTTTTTGGAATGACCATTCAGGTTTCCAAAATTAACACATCATTTTCAGTAGTAAGAATCTCCCTTCTAGAGTGGTAGGGCTTTAGCCATGTTGGAATTTTATTTGGCCATGTATTTCTTCTAGGTATTTCACTATCGACCCAGTTTTTCATTATCAATAGGCCAAGCCTCGAGATTTGATGTAAATTTGATAAAGTTGCAGTTCTCCTCATATGATCAGTGTTCAGTGTTCGTCAATATCACCCTAGATAAAAAGTCTGCATAGTAATTTTTTTCGCCATTAATATATTCGATTTTTTAATTGAACCCTACCAATAATGCTGCCCATCGTTGAAGACGATTTGCATGTATCTTAGGCAACCCTTTGTTTTCGTTAAACAATGAAATCAATTGAATATGGTCCGATCTAATCATGAACTTTTGACCAACTAATTATTGCTGCAGCTTTGCTACTGCCCAATATATTGCTAAAGCCTCTTTGTGGATAACTGAGTAGGATTTTTCTGCCTTGTTCAACGTTCTTGAGATACAATATATTGGTTTCTCCTGACCATTTTCCATTCTGTGTGCTAAAACCGCAGCAATTCCAGTTTCTAACGCATCTGTAGACAATACAATAGGCAAGCCTGGACTTGCTCAAAAGCTTTTTGACATTCACTTGACCAATGAAATTTTTAATGTTTCTTTTTGACAATTTATATGATTCAATATATTTTGACAATTTTGGAACAAAAGGACCATAAAAATTAATTGTACCTAGCAAAGATCTTAGGTACTTTAGTAACTAATGCTAGTTGGGTTCTTTGCGTCAACAATGGTTTGAATCTTGGATTTATCCTTCTTTAGGCCTTGCTTATTGTGTGCCAAATAAACAGTTTCAACTTCAAAAAATCTACATTTTTTTCCGTCTTAGTGTAAATCCTGCATCCTTCAACTTCACCAAGACATGTTCAGATTCTTCAAATGCGACTCTTGATCTTTGCCTCTAATAATTATGTCATCCAAAAAATTTGCCACATGATCCATACCCTGAAATAATTGTTCCAAATATTTCTGAAATCTACCACTAGTTGTAGATATTCCAAATGGCAGTCTTTCCATTGTAAAAATACCCTTATGTGTTGACCATCTTAATTTTTTATTTTTTTTTGCATTGTCGTCAAGTTCAAATTGGTTATAAGCTCTGTTTAAATCCAGTTTACTAAAGTACTCACCTCCCCGTAGCTTTGCGAAGATCTCGGCTGCCGTTGGAATTGGATAAATGCTCTTCTACTAGAAACCTATTTACAGAAGCCCTGTAATCGCCGCACAGGCGTAACTTACCTTACCATCAGGCTTCAGCACTGCCACCAACGGTGTAGCCCATTCGCTTGTCTCGACTGGTGTCAAAATTCCCTCTCCAATCAGCCTATCCAGTTCCTAGTCCAGCATCTTACGATAAGCAAGTGGGATTGGCCTTGGTTTACAAAAAACTGGCCTTGTCTCTGGCTTAAGCTGAAGTGAAATTTTGTTGTGATTAAATTTCCCGATTTTATCAGAAAAAACCTGAGGAAACCTCAGAATCAGACTTGTAACCTCTTTGTTATTCAGTCCATTTTGAAATGAAATATTATTACAAATGTTTAAACAATGCAATGAAAAAATCTCTACTCATAATATTTGGGCCTCCATTTTTAATAACATACAATTTCATTTTTAATTTCTTATTTGCATAACCAACTTCGACAGAAACATAACCTTCAGGTACAAAAGTGCCACCATTAAAGCTTCTTAACATCAATTTATCCTTTCTTATAGGAATATTGTTGAAATATTTACCATAAATATCATCTTTTATTGCACTAATTGCTGAACCGCTATCCAATTCAGAAGTGAAACGTTTATTTTCAATCGTTATATCTACCTTAAATTCATTTTCAAGCAAATTTCCAGAATACTTTTGATAAACATCATTTAAAAATATTGGTGCCTTATAGAAATCATTCACAACTTGTAGCTCATTAAAATATTCTTGATTATGTTCATTGTTTACCTTGTTAATGTTTACATACCCATTGTTGTCGCTGTCAAACCCATTGTTTACCCTGTTTTCATTTACCAATCCATTTTGAACGCTCTTAAAATCATTGTTTGCCTCTTCTGCATGCATGAAATGTACCTTCTTCTTAGTCTAAACCCTGGATAAATGTCCCCTTTGTTTACATGTGTCGCAAGAATAATTTTTGAACTTGCAAGGATACCGATGATTTAATCCGCAAAATCGACATTTTGCAGCTATTCCTTTGTTCTTGAAGTTCGTCAACTGATGGGCTGACACATGAGGCTTGCGCCCTTGGTATAGCGTTGTCGACGGCGAAGTATGACGTCGTGATTGACCTTCATGTTGGTACCAGGTTGGTTCGTGTCCCATGGCACCATTGCGCGATTTCATGGCTACAGCTGTTTGGTTCTGTCGGCTGACAGAATAGAAATCTGCGCTTGCGCTGCTTGCTTGACTTATTGTTTCTTGACGTTGAATTGAAGGGCAATTTTCTTCAGATTTTCCAGGCTTGTTTCCATGTCTTCTTCGCATAAACGATCGTAGATGGGCCCTTTGAACATGCCTGACACGAATTTATCTTTTAGGACATCAGATAAATTTGCTCCAAAATCATAATTTATTGACAGACTTCGTATGCGAGCGTACCAATTTGCAATGGATTCACCATTTTCTTGACAGGCACTATAAAATGTTCTCCTTTCTCTCCATGCATTAACTTGCGGAGAAAATTGCTTCTGTAGGAGTTCTGTTAATCGTTGTAGGTTTTTTCTTTAGGTAGTGATGGATTAAACGCATCGATTTCAATTACACTCAGCAATGTAGCTACCTTCATGTTCTGGTCTTTCGCTTGCAGACGTTCGCTATATTGTCCAATCGTCCGATTCTGCATTGAATTCTCCAAATTTCACGTCCAATCCGGCCGCAATTTCCTTTTCTTTCACCAACATGTTTTGCCCGAACACCTTCATTTTTCTCTCTTCTTTCTAACCTCATCGCCACTGTTATGTCGGTGATAGCGTAAAGGACGAAATAAAACACGTAAATTCTGATACTAGTACCTAATAAGTTTCCATTCACGATTACATAAATGTTCTCGTAGTCAAGAGGACAATTCTAAGACGCGGACAAAAGACCAAATCTCGCCCGTCTTCGATTTGACGTGGAGAGTCATCTGGAACATAGATAGGTATAATGTTCTCAGTTGTTAGCTGGAGGCTCGTTCACTCTAAAACATAGAGTAGGTCATGTGATTCGGATTCCGGTGTAGTTACACCACAAGAATAAATAACCTCCGTCACCGGATTTTATCCACCCTCTTCCGAAAATCGAATCCATTTTTTTTAGGGATAATGTTAAGGTTACCAACAAAGGAATAATAATTTATCAATTGCTATTTTCATAGTTAAAAATTCAATAGGATTTATAATTTCGCCAGTATAAGATTTAATGGCAAATTAGTTGGGAAATTTTTTTGTATATGTAAACAGTTTTTTAAAAGTTTCATGTGACATTGATGAAATTGCAGCACCAGTATTATCTTCGTTTTCCTCATTGATATGTTTTCTCCTCGTATAGAATTCTCATTCTTTGAGGGTTGTAATAACTTCGCAAGAGTTTCCAAAAAATGTCTCAAATTGTATATTATCCATCTGCCCTGTAGTTCGATCGATTACCTCCACGCCAAATGTTTTTAAAAGTGCTCTGGTACTGTACGGAGTGGAGACAACCTTTTTTTTATCTGTCACCTGTACTCACTGCTGCAGGTAAGGGGTGAATTTATGGTGGACCACCCTGTACATGTACAATTTGGGATGATAGACATAAAATTCAAGAAAAAGTAGCAATCGGCAGCTGTTTGATTAGACGCCACTTTAGAAAATGTAATTACCTCAACATCACGTAGGTGGCTTATCATACATCAAACAAAAATAAATAATCACTGGGAAACATTTTAATAACCGATTTATTCACACTGATTTATTCCGGATGTGGAATGATAATATAGGTATCTATAGGATTGCGTTCTCGCCGCTTTTATTGAGTATTTGTTTTAGTTTTATCTGGGCTTTATGTAATACCTACACTATTTTTTTTTGGGGGGCTTATCTTGAATTTACCTTACTTACGTTTCGGTTTTAGAAGTTGGTTTTTGATAAAGACGTGCACAGAATTGCATCCAAAAACTTAGAATTTACTTTGTTAATGTTTTGTTTGCAATAGGAACAGGGAATTGCTCTCATCCCTGTAAAAAAATTGAAACATGTAGATTTAAGTACCTACTACTTGGAAGCCATTATAAAATAAAATGCTTAAAACATAACATCATGTTTCACACATGCATAATATGCAAAATACATTTTGGTCGATTTGATAAAAATTGATTCATAAAACTTTTTTTTTATAAACGTGTTAAAAATGCAATTTTAAACACCCCCCCCCCCCCCCCCCCCCCCGTAGCATTAAAAATGTTACTTTATCGCACTAGTGCCATAAAGTCTTTATAGCACTAGTGTTAGAAATGAAACATCAGATTTTGAGAGCGAACGTCAAAAAAAGTTCGTATTTTTAGTTATTTACATTGATATCTATTAATGGTGAAATTTGAACAACTGAGGTAGCCCGATTGGCCGCCTCATCTATATTTTTCAAGGGATCGATGCAACCCTCTTTTTCTTCTGTATTTTGTTGCATTTTCAGCAAAAAACATTACTGACCACGACAGACTTTCAAGCACCTTTCAAGAAACTGACAAGACATTTCATTACCTATAAAATATTCTATGCTATAAAACAAGGTGCTGGTTGTTTGGATTTTTTGACAAATGTCAAATTCAATAATTTTATATAGGAAAGATGCTTCCAATTTATTATTCACTTATGTAATTCACTTATGTAAATAGCAGAATTGGCTTCGCTCATTCTGCAAACTTTCACATGCGTGCCTTAAAAATGCACTTTTAACACTTATATCATAAATAACTATTATCGCTGTAACGTTGATTATGTGTTAGTTAGTTCAATTCACTTGAAGTCAATTTACCATTCTTTACCGAAGAGCCATATTATGCAGAATAAAATTGAACACTTTAATTTTTCTTTCAGATCAAAAGACGATGAGATCGACCCCAATTGTGTAGTTAGAGCGAGAGGACTTCCTTGGCAAAGTAGCGACCAAGACATTGCCAAATTTTTTAGAGGACTTAATGTTGCCAAGTAAGTTATTTGAAAATTTTCTAAAAGGAAGTTCACATTACCAAGTATAAATATTCTCTATTGTCTTACATAAAATTCGCAATCACATTTTTTGTTTCAAAATCAAACTGAGTGTGCATGTTTGTTTCTGATTACGTGCTAACTTTTTTTCATTTTTTGCTCTCTTAATTACCTACCGTATCTATAACTTCAAGAATAAGGCAGATTTGCATTATACTGATACAATATGTTTTTGCATTCTCAGTCATGCCATACCCTAACCCAATTTTCTCTAGCATGTCCAGGGAATCCCAGAAACCTTTAAGAATATTAAACACAGTTGAGTGCGTTCATAAATGGACTTCTTGGACTAAATAAAATAGTCCATTAAAACTGAGTGCTCATCTAAATAGTTATAAATTGAAAATTAATTTGTCATTCAAACCAGAGTTGCTTTTGAGCTCTTTACTACAACAAAAGAAACTCCAATTCATGGCTAATCTCTACAATTTCTTTCTTCGTTTTCAGGGGTGGAGTAGCCCTTTGTTTATCGAGTCTGGGTAGGCGAAACGGCGAAGCTCTGGTGAGGTTCGTGTCGCAAGAGCATCGCGACATCGCCTTAAAGCGACACAAGCACCACATCGGCCCTAGATACATCGAAGTGTACCGAGCCACAGGCGAAGATTTTCTTTCCGTAGCTGGTGGAAGTAGCTGCGAAGCCCTGGCGTTCCTCAGCAGAGGCGCGGCGGTCATAGTCCGCATGCGCGGCTTGCCCTATGACTGCAGTGCGCAGCAAGTGGTAAGAATTTATGATGCGTAGTGTCTTAAGACTCAATTTTCATTGGTGTACTACTAGATATTAGAGGTAGAGTAGTTTATAGTAGATAATTTACTAGTAGTCCTTTTACAATAATGAGAATCTGAATAAATTGAACAGATTGTTTTCGATTTTATCTTGATACATTCCAGAAGAAAACCATTAATGTTATGATATTATTTTTATTAGCTCGACTTTTTCTCTTCGGGTGAAAATGCCTGCACTGTCATGGACGGTTTGGACGGAGTGTTGTTCGTCAAGAAGCCTGACGGACGAGCTACCGGTGACGCTTTCGTCTTGTTTGCTGACGAATCAGACGCTCCAAAAGCTCTGGCAAAACATCGGGAAGTTATCGGTTCTAGGTACATCGAGTTGTTCAGGTCAACGACTGCCGAAGTTCAACAGGTATGTCACTATATTGAAACTTATGAATATAAACCTTTATATAATAATTGTAATGTAATTATCCTAGGTTCTCAACCGATCCATGATGATGGAACCACCACCAACGCCCCAGTTGCCACCTATGCCGATTCCCAACTATCCTTTATTGCCTCAGCACGTAATCACGTCAGGGACAAGGAAGGATTGTGTCAGGTTACGGGGACTGCCTTATGAATCCCAAGTGGAACATATTCTGGATTTTCTGGGTGAATACGCAAAGAACATTATGTACCAGGGCGTGCATATGGTTTATAACGCACAGGTAATGTTATTTGATGTATTTCTGCAAGAGCAGACACACAGTTGAAGTTATTGATTGCAAACGCACAAATTCTAACTATTTACTAAATGAATCGACTACTATGATAAACATTTGATGTATGAATTCGAATTCTATGCCATGTTTGGTTAGTATTTATCCATTTTTGCACTGGAGGTTTTGGTGGTAAATTTCGAACTTGTTGGCATTTTTCGCAAGTTAAAAATCACTTTTTCGATTTCCTTATCCATTTGAGGCCAATAAACAAATGATCTAGCACAACATTTCATCTAAACTATTCCAGGATGAGGAGTATGTAGCAATTTTAAAATTCTTTTTTCGTAATTGAGGAGGAATTACAACTCTACTTCCTAATAAAATGCAGTTTGCATGAATTGATAACTACAGATTAACAACTTAAAACGACAGATATATACACTGTGACAGTAAACAAATTTTGCGATCCAATATTCATAAGGTCGATTTTTTCATGATATGCCTGGTTGCCAATAATCTGATGTGATTTTCAATAATAAATGTCTTCACGGATAATTTTTATTTCAAAATATGTTTTAATTAGTATTTTTTCAATTTAAATTGGTGAAATATTCTAGAATAACTCAGGAATATATTGCTCGAAAAATAGCACATCGACAACGTTGCATCTACGACCAGCCAATCAGATCATCTCATGTGACTTATGTCATCAATGACGGTTTGGCAGTGTTGCTGTGAAGCAATTTACTCGACATTGGCGTAGTTAGAGGATATTTATGGTAATTTATTGTGGGTAAAACTTCTATTGAATTCTGGGTAAAAATCAGACGAAACTGCACACACCGCCACTGGGCAGTGGGCAGTGTTGCCGTTTTATGGGTGGGTCTATCTGTCTTTTACTTATGTCATGGACTAAAAGATGATTGATTGTAAACATTGGGCGATTTCTAAATGGCATGTTTGGTCTCTAGTTTTATTTTTAGTCTGAGGCTGGGTTCGGTAATTGCATAATCTGTTAGCGAAAAGAGCAAATTTTGACGGACGTCGCGCTCATCTTTTTTCTCGTGTCAAATCACGTGACATCTGTCAAATTTTAGTATTTTGCGGAACAAAACTTTTTCGAGTCGTTCATTATGT
Organism: Ceutorhynchus assimilis; assembly: GCA_917834065.1. Lineage (NCBI taxonomy): Eukaryota > Metazoa > Arthropoda > Insecta > Coleoptera > Curculionidae > Ceutorhynchus > Ceutorhynchus assimilis. The sequence continues at coordinate 41,630,146 of OU892278.1, read as the reverse complement.
TCAGAGTTCAGGAATGTTTTCTCCAACTATGATAATGTCATCGAGATATGCTTAACAACCTTCCAAATTTTGTAATAACACGTCCATAGTTCTTTGAAATATGGCAGGAGCCGCAGCAATGCCAAATTGTAATCTGTTAACCTTGAATAAACCTTTCGGAGTGTTAAGTGGCATATTAATCATAACGGTATCTTTATCAACTGTCAATTGTTGATAGGCTTGTTCTAAATCTAATTTTGTAATATAAACTCCTCCAGATAATACAGTACGTATTTTTTTAATCGTACCGTTGGCAGAGGGTAGACATTATTTTTTGCATTTTAATTTACAGTACTGTGATAATCACTACAAAGTCGAAGCTTATTATTATCCGGTTTTAGAACAACCAATGGTGTCGCCCATTCAGAATACTGTATTACGATAAGTAAAAGGAATATATCTTGCTTTCAGAAAAACAGGATTGAAGCTATTTTTCAATTCTAGATTATGTACTGGTGAATCATTAGAACCATCAAAATTTGTAGAAAATACTTTCGAATATTTTTTACACAATGTATTAACCATAACATTTGATGAACAACTATTAATTCCAGCAATATTTATTCCCAATAGAGAAAATCAATTACTTCCAACGTCCAAATAAATTTTGGCCATTTTTTACAATAATAGAGGATGCTCTAAGTGAAATAAAGGTGACTAACACAGAAAAGCTGGAGGATTTTGAAAGGCAAATTCGGGAAATGAACATCGTTCTTTGCGGCTTTCCCTTCAATCTCCAGAGGTTGTTCGTCTAGTTCTAAAAAATTAGAAGAATTTGGATAGAGGCAGGGGCATATATTTAGAAACTGACTTAACTGAACAACGTCTTGAACTTACCAATTTGAAGAACGAACTGAAGCGAAGACTGCTAAAAGGTGAAGTATATTAATGGAATTCTCAAACTGGCAAAAAAAACTAACTAGTTCTTCGGTAGTAAAATCCACATCCAATTAACTTGTCTATTTCCAAAATGTTAGAGGTTCACGCACCAAGCTTTATTTGCTTTTTGAGAATGTTTCTTACTCTGAATACCATATCTTGGTTTTTAATGAAATTTGATTGACGGAACACTTCTAGGATGCTGAACTTCAAATGCTTGATTTCAATATTTACAGGAGAGACAGATCTGTCGAAACAAGCGTTTTCTCAAGAGGGGGTACTAATAGCATTTCGAAAGAATATTACAAGTATAGTCCTAAGCTGGAAGCAAGTAGTAACATTGAACATTTGTTTGTACAGATCGGTATGAACGGTACCGATTTCATTTTTGTAACTGGTTATTTCCCACCTCGGAGTGCTTTTGAAAAGTATGCACAATTTGCTGACAGCCTGTAAAGACTGACGGAAACATACGCAGATAGTAAAGTGTGTGTAATGGGCGATTTTAACCTTCCAAATGGACTGTGGTCAAAAGTTGATTTGGCCTTTGTGGCTGTCCCTCTGCTAACAGCTTCTTCAAACGAAGTTGAGTTCCTCCAAGTACTATCGGTTTTATGCTCATACCATAACCTATATCAGGTAAACTCACTTAGAAACGAGAACGGATCTATTCTGGATCTAAGTTTTTGCAAAACAAGGAATAAGCTATAACTCTCTATGCAGACGAAAGTCTGTTACCTAATCCTACCTATCTGTTACCCAACACTAATTTTTAGTATTAAGTGTGAACATCACCATTCTAACAATCATGGAATCACAGGTGAGGGTTTTTATAGAGACTTCCATGCCATGGACATTACGGTAGTGTGTGACTTCCTCTCCTGTTTCACTTGGGATACTTTGTTCATAAATAGACCTCTGGACGATATGATCAATGTATTTTATGATGTTTTGTACTTATCCGTCGACTTTTTTGTTCTTCCTAAAATTTCACTGCGTGGTTTTCTGAGGATTGAAGAAAATAATAATCGAAAAGAAAAAAGCCCACAAAAAAAATCGTTTCAACTAGACTTTATATGGACTATAAGTTATTTTCTGCATTAAGAGCTAAATGTAAAACTATTAAGAATCAGCTGTGTTATCAATGCTATATAGCCCAAACTGAATCTTCCTTGAGGGTTAATGTTAAAAACTTTTGGCAGTTCGTTAACAGTAAAAAGAAAAATTGGGATATTCCTTCTGAAATGTACTACAATAATATCAGGTCTTCAACTGGTGGCGAAATTGTAAATTTGTTTGCTGAATATTTTTCGCAAATGTACCTTGATAATGTCTGTGATGTTTCAGACAATGTCCCATCTTTCAGACATATTAATTTGTATAGTTGTAACTTTTCTATTTCTGTTTATGTAAAACTATCATCCTTAGATATCAGCAAGAGTCCAGGCCCAGGTGGGATTTCCCCAAGTCTTCTAAAATAATGTAGCTTTATACTGACCTTGTTTGTAATTTTCTAGCTAAGAATTTGGGAAGCAGTGTTAGTGACAAACGTTTTTTGCGCATCGCTCGACTGAACACAACATGCTTACATTTACCGACTTTTTGTTGGAGGCCCTGGAGGAGGGGCATCATGTACACGCCATATACACCGATTTTTCAAAGGTATTCGATCGTGTAAACCACGAAGTACTAATTCAAAAGTTAGCTGTGAAAGGGATTCATGAAAGGCTTTTAAGGTGGTTAAGATCTTATCTCTCTGGTAGAACGTAAGTAGTAGGTACGTGTTCAAAGCTACAAGTCATGTGAAATCCCTGTCCCATCAATTCTTTGGAAAACTGCGGGTGGATTGACCAACCCAAAAGGCATTCTAAAGTATTCATACTGCCCGTCTGGTATTACGAATGCTGTTTTATGTCTCGAATGCTATGGGTATCTGATGATATCAGCCATATCAAGTGTAGTGAAATAGTTGCAGTTTTTTAATGTTTCTAAATGATCATCTACTCGTGGTAAGGGGTACGAATCCCCTACAGTTTTTGAGTTCAATTTTCTGTAATCCACACATAGTCTTGTTTCGCTCTTTTTCTTTCCAACAATAAGCAATATCGGGCTTGCGAATGGAGAATTTGACTTCTTAATTATGTCAGCTGATAACAGGGAACTAACAATTTCTCGTACTTTTTCCCGTTCGGTATATGACAGGCGATGAGGCATGTACGATACCTACAGGTTTATCGTCTGTGAGATTAATAGGCATTTGAAAATCTTTGATGTTACCTAATTCGTGAACGTTCTGGGCGAAACAATAAACAATCACTATATTTATTTATTAATGATAATAGTTTTAATAAATCAGCTTTATCTATATCCTTATCAACTCGATCCTCCAAGTTTGCCAACGTAAACTTCAGCAAATTTGCAAGAACAATTTAATTAACACATACCTGTGGATCGTCATCAAAAGCGCAGGGGCAACCTCTCATGCTATCACCTGTCGTTTTCCAAACTGAATCGTGTTGTTAGAAATATTCAAAACTGGAATTTTTGCGCTAGGCGTGGATACAACGCACCTTGGAAGAATGTTTTCTCTCATAGGCTCGTATGAATATCTAAAATTCAAAAATATATCGCCAACATATGCATAATCAGTATCCTTGGAAACACAACTGATCAGTCCAATATGATTTGGGGCTATTTCATTGTCGATTTTTACTAGAAGTAGGTATAATAATCTCGGTAGGCAAAATGTCAAGCTGCGGTAACTCGATTAATTCCTAGTTGAATATTCGAGCAGTAGCATTTCGTAAAACTGTCACTGCGTTATGCTTATCCAATACCGATCGTCCAATCAGTACAGCCATAGTTTGTAATCTGTCTGGAACAATAAGAACGGGAACTTCCGCTTCAAACAGGTAAGGTGCACTTTGCTCGTACCCAAAGCCATGGATACGCCGTTACCATTTTACCCTTTAAACATATTATGTCACACTCAGACCAGATTAAACCAACTTTTCGGGCTTCGCTTTCCTTCATGGTAACTACTTCACACCCTGAATCTATAAATCCTTCTTTATCATAGCCATTTAATGAACATGTTTCGTAATAACCATTGCTCTTGGAAGTTGAAGTAACATTGCATATCCTGGTTTTGGGTGTTGATGTAGACGGCTTATTCTTATTATAGTGTTCAAGTCTCTTGCATATTGTACATTCTAGTCGTGGTTTTGGATAGTCAAACTGTTTATGGCCAAACCAAAACACTTTCCCATTCTTAAATTACGCTTCTGCTCTGCCTTTGCATTTTCTTGCTGTCTATCGTACCTCTTTGTAGATTCAGGTCTTGTACGTTCATGTTGAACTGTACAAGTCAAGGTTGCCAGGTAATCTTTGTATAGATCTTCAGGTGTTCCATACCTACCAACTCTTGCTCCAGATTGTTTCGCATTGTCTTGAATGCCATCTATAAGAACGGCAACAGCATTTTTGCCTCTTATATCTACACTGATGCAAAAACTTCATCTTGTCAAAATAATAATTTGTCCAAGATTCGTCAGGTCTTTTATAGCGGCAAATAAGTTTTTTTGAGTGCTTTAGGAAAAGATTCTTCTCATTCATTCCAGGTATATTTATATAGCTATCCAGGTTATTATACCACGTTTTTGCTAACCCAGATAAACGTGATTGCATATGATAGACTGTAGTTTTTTCATCCCATGATTTATTTGGGCTAGATGATCGATTTTATCAAGTCATTTCCACACAATTTTCACCATGATCAAATTCCGGTATGCAATCTGGTCTTATAGAAACCTTTGTAGTATTTCGTTCGATGTCTTTTTGTAATTATTGGTTCCCAAGGTCTTCTAACTGTCTTATTCTTTTTTTCCATTTTAACAAAATAAACACCAACTAAGCACTACTTTAAATTCTAAACTTTAAAATTGAACAGTAACAACAACAAAAAAACACTTTTAACAAACACGAGCTTCCTAGAGCGGAGTCTATCCGATACTGCTTTATAATAAACACTACAGGTTCTATATGAATCTCTTAATTTGCATAAAATGATTAAACTCTTGTCAAAAAAAAATATATCTCAAAATGGACGACCATCCGTCACCCTTATTTCCTTTCTCTCCGTGTGTGTGTCAATCAATGTCAATAATGATCAATGATGTTTCCACCATGCAGTCGCCATCTTCTTTTTCTTTTGAGTACGACCTGTGGACCGATTCTCGGGTCAGGAAGTAGAGTTCCCAGAGAGGACAAATTTTTTGTCTTTATCATTTTCGTTTACTTTACGATTAAGTTGACAAGGACAAAACATTCGTCCTATTGGGAAGCTCTACTTCCTTAGACGAGAATCCAGTCCCTGAAGGTAGCTCTACTTAATACAATAATAATTGAAAAACTGGTAGGTACCCGTTATTTATAACAACGAAGGTATACCAGAAAGGTCTATAACATGATCAAAAATCCAACCATCTGAGCATCTATTCATATGAATTCAATTGCACCAAAATATTGATTTAACATCGGTTATCCAATTCGCCGATATGATTGAAGCCGACCGTTATAAAAGTACTCATTGATTTTAAATTTCTAGGGTCAGCCTAGTGGTGAAGCTTTCATACAAATGGATTCTGAACAGTCGGCATTCATCACAGCTCAACAGAAGCACCACAGGTACATGATCTTCGGAAAGAAACAACGTTACATTGAAGTATTCCAATGTTCCGGAGAAGATATGAACCTGGTGCTTACTGGAGGTAAGTTTTGTAAGCAACAACTCAATCAACAATTACCAATCGATTTTTGAAATTCGTTTTCTTGATAATTAGGTTTGCCAGCTCCAACGTCGCCGGTCAAAGCAACAACACCAGCGCCAACTCTCCTCAGTACCGGTATGTTACCGTTACCGCCCACTCATATTCCCCCTCCCGCGACCCAATCGGCCCTTTGGGACCCCGCTCTATTGCAAGCGCAACAACAAGCGCAAATGATCGCGCAGCAAAATTTAATTGCGCGTCAAACGCAAGCGCACGCTCAAAGCGAAATGTTGCTCATGAATCAATTAGCTCAGCACAATTTGGCAGCCTCGCAAGGCAATTTAGCCATCCTACCGTCGCCGTTGTCTCCTGGAAACGCCGCCAAACCTCCCCCAGGTAGTCCTGCCGGGTGCATGCCAGGGTTACAACAATTTATTCACATGATGCCTGCTCAGAATCCCTATGTCGCTTTCTTGCCCCGCCTTCCCGCGTATTTTTCTAGAAATTGTGGGCCTATGTCGCCTAATTTTGGTCTGCTCGGTCCACAGTTTCCTCCGACACCGGGTCTGTTACCGATGGTACCCCACCCGTCTATGAAAAGGAGCTACGGCGACGCTTTCCAGGAGCAAGCGGCTTCGGCTAAAAGAGCTTACGTGCCTTCAGCGGCTACGAGTACCGGTTCGGCTACGGCTTCAACTAGTGCTAATGCTGTACCGATGTATCAACATTTTTATCCACCCATGTAGAGTTATGTGCGTGCGTCCAACGATAATTAATATTTGACAATAATGAGGTGATAAAATTGCCTTATTTTGATATTTACATATATTTTTATATTATTCTTACAAAAAAAAATATGATTCTCGATGAATTTGCATTTAGACAAAAATTTGTCCTAAAAGTTTATATTTCCCTTCAAAGTATCTTAGATTATTTGATTAAGGGTATAGACCAGAAAATACTTTGTTTCCATGCCTAAGATGCAGGCTAAATGAAAAAAACTACTTTATACATTTTACATTTTTCTTAAATTTTTCGTTTTATTTTCTTTTTTATATATTTTGTATATAGTATCGGAAGAACGTACTTTTATTTTTTACATAGGTTTAGCTAGGTTTAAAGTACTTAAAAAATAGCTTTATTGCTATTTTATTAAAGCTTTATTGTTGCTTTATTATACAAGTTATACATTTTTGAAACAGTTGATGTTATGTTGATAATGATTACAGTGCCGGAAAAATCTTACAAAAAACTTTTGTTTTATGATTTTTAGTGGAACAAACTTAACTAAATAACGATACATGAAATTAAATACCAAAATTTGATTTCTTCTTCTTCTTCCTGTCGTCAAACAACAGTCAGCCACAATTAAGTATTTTCACTACCTAAACACTTACAGCTGTATGCAACATCCTCTTTTAACTTAAAAGCGCTTTTTAAAACTGGTCACTTTTAAAAATGTGTATTCTGAACCACACACATTTTTAAAGGTACCAGTTTTTAAAAGCGCTTTTAAGTTAAAAGAGGATGTTGCATACAGCTGTTAGTCTTTTCCTCCATACAATGATAAGCAAGGGTGTGAAGTTTTTTGTATCCTAATTTTTATCACAGGCACTGTGTATCTGAAATCCTACTCTACATTCCATTATTATTATTATTATTTTAATAAGCTAAACATTAAAACATAATATATAAAATTATATTTTTAATACTAAAAAAAAATAGCAATTAAGTGCTTTAATGACAAGTTAGGTTTATTTTTTATACAATTTATTATAAGGATCATAGGAAGTAGTGACACTACTCCTACTGCCAATCAGTCGAGGAGGTTTTTCTCCAAAAACTGATGATGGTTTAATTTGACAGCTCTTGTGGCAGCTAAGAAATGTAGGTTAGTGATTACTTATCATTTTTATTATTTAAGAATTAAAAAAGCTCAAGCTTCAATTATTATGAGAAAATCCTTTAGTGAATTTTCTCGATGAAGTTAGTGATTACTCCGTATATTATACTACTATTTGAAAAAAAAAAACATAGTAGATTATTGGTTGTGCCGCCTAGACACTTAACTCTACAATTCAACAAAAATAATACAAATAAATAGAGCTGGGTTCCAAAAAAAGGTCCACAATTTCCCTGGTTATAGAATTATTTGAATCAGGTGTCGGTTTTTAAAGCGTGATATTTTTGACATTCCAATTTTTGTTGTTATTTAAATTTTATTGATAAATGAAAATTGACATGATTTGCCAATTCTATCAATTTTCATTTAACATTCAAAATTCTTCCTTAAAAATCAGGCATCTGTTAATGTCATATAACTTTTGCAAAACTAACGGCTAAAGGGTATTTTGTTTATTTTTTTGTTTTGTAATAAGGTAAAAATTATTGTTGGATAGAGGTTGGTCATTGGCAACTATACGGTGTTTGTAATTTACTATTTTTCTATAGACAACGAACGCGAGGCTTTTTCCTGTCTGAATTTATTTACAACTGAAATCGTTTTTTTAGGCTTTAATCAATGTTTTTTCGTTTGGAAGGTTGCTTGGCTAGTCTATATGCTAGTTCAGCTCTCTGGCCTTGGTTAAAAGAATCGGTCCTGATGTAATAGTTTATTGAAATTGTTTTGTACAAATCACTAAAAGTTTGTTTATTCTATATATATTACATATTATTATTGGGTTTAATTAATTATTATTAGTTTTATTAGATTAGCAAAAATACTTTTTTTTGGTGTATAGTTTTTTTAATACATTTTACAAACTTATTACGTTTTGCGCCAAGAAAAGGTTTTTTTCTTTTTAGTTATCGTTAAGCCTCTGATTGCAATGTTTCTCAAGCTTTCGCTAGATTTTTTGAATTCGACTGTGGTGGTATATGTGCAGCACCTAACTTTGGGAGTGCATGAATGGCGAGTGTGACTATTTATTTGAAAAAAAATTGTGGGTGGACTTTTTTACAGAATGACAGGGTGTTAACAATAATTAACTTGGCTATTTTTAATTCTGTGTATGGTAAAATATGGATCTCGGTGTTTGATATTTGACAAATGACTGAAAATAATAAGGATAATATATTTTATTGATTATTCACATTTTTACTTATACATTATGGATACAAGTTATCAATATTTTTTCCATATTGTTATAAATAAGTACATATATACTTTTTTTATTGATGAAACAACATTTGAGGTGTGAACTTGACTGGCTTATAAAGTTGCTGGATAGAAAACGCAACCGAAATTTGTGGCTAATTACTACTGAATGAACTATAAACTCCCCAATCCAAAAGAAGGTACAGGTTCTATCACTATCAATAAATGAATGATACTTAAACCAAATTAAATTCTTTAAATGTTTAATATGCCCTTCTATATGCCCGGGGCAAATAGATATAGATATAAGCCTCGAATCACAAACATTATTAATCATTTCCAAAAAATCATTTCAAAAAACCAGACAATTTCTTGTTTAGGTGTTGCCTTGGTATTTCCTACTGGAACAATCTCGAAGGCGAAGGGTTTTTCGAGGGAATTTTTCTGTATCATATAGTCGCTACCCATGAGTTAAATCGGGTTTGTGATTATTTTCGTAATTGCCGCATGTTTATTTGGTTTTGGGTTCCAGGTTTCTTTTAGCTGGAGACCATATACCCCGATTCTAGCTTTCGCTTTGACGATAAGGTCAATTGGTGGGAGGTTTAGGATCGTTTCTATACTTGCCGTTGGTGTGCTTTTCTGTGCACCGGTAATACAAAGACATGCAAGTCTCTGGATTTTGGCTACCTTCAGGTTTGTTTGTCTTCGCTTTGCTTTTGGCCACCATGCAAGTGCACCATATGTTATCATTGGTCTCACAACCGTAGTGTACAACTGATGGTTTTAGTCCCATGTTTTCCCAATCGCTCTTTTCAGTGGCATCAATGTCATCTTGCTTTTGGTGGTTATATTTTAGATGTGTTAGTTCCATGTCAGCTTCATATCGTGGATGAAATTTAGCTTACCTGCCAAACTCCAAAGTTTTTTGGAATAGACTGGGACGATTTTGACGCCAAAATATTGGATCAATAGGAACATTTCCGGATCATCGGATTAAGCCTTCCAGATTTCTTTTTCTCGTGAAAGGAAAGAGTTTTATTTTGGAGGAGTTGGCGAGAAGTTGCTCCCTCCTGCACCATTCCTCAATAATTCCTAAGGCGTCCTGCATGAGGTTTGATACCTTCCTGGTGAATCCTTCCTTAATGACAACGACTATGTCATCCGCGTAGCGCGTAGCCTAGGGTGAAGTAGCTTTGATCGTTTAGTTTCCTCAGAAGTTCATCCAATAGAGGTTTCCGCAAAAGTCATGTTTATAGTCCTGTGTTTTAGCATGGATTTGATCCATCTGCCTGTGGTATGCCACTAGTGCGATTTCCTTGTTTTCTAGTGAGTTATCTACTCTTGTCATCAGTCGGTGTAGAGCTGATTCGCATGATTTACCTGGTCGGAAGGCATGTTGGTTTTGGTGAAGTGGCTTCTGTTTCAGTGAGGTTTTCCCACTGGGTTTCCTTGATGTTCTTGTCAACTAGTTTCTCAGTCACCTTTAACATAAAGGACGATAAGCTGATTGGTCTGTATGACCTGGCGGTGGGTCTCTACCAGGTTTTGGGATAAAGACCGCTTTAACTTCCCTCCCTGATCCAAGAATATAGCTTGTTGCCAGGCTGGCTCTGCACAGGTTGTGTGGTGCTACAAGGTCCACCGCCTTTTGTAGGAATGGTGGTATTATTTCATCTGGTCCGAGTGATTTGAAGCTGTCAAATGAGCCTATTGCTCATTTTATGTCATCGTAAGTTACCGCTTTTTTAGCATGTTCCCAGTCCTCCTTTTTCGATCCATTGCGGAAAGCGGAACGGATTGATGTGTTTCTGCTGTCAGGGGCCTTATTCTGTAAAGAACAAACCAATCAATTCGGTAGAATTTCTTTGATTGTGACGTCATTTTCGGTTTGCTAGTGCGGAAGCTATTCCGAAAATGCCGAAAATGACGTCACAATCGAAGAAATTCTACCGAATCGAACGGTTCGTTCTTTACAGAATAACAGAGGTCATTTCGGTAGAGTTTGGAAAATGAGTTTTGCTTTATTAGAAAGCTTTCGTGTATTTTTCCTGAGCGTTTCGAAGTTTGCATTCCACCACTTTTGTTTGCGGTAGGTTTGCCTCGATTCTACGCAATTTTCATGATATGAGGTTTGGATGACTTCCTGCAATTGCATGCCATACCTCCTCTATGTCTGTTCTTGTTTTAATTACCGTTTTAATGTTAGTCAGGTTTACTCTTAGGTCCTGTCGGTATCTCTCCCAGTCCGTTTTACGAGGGATGCGATATACATAGTCTGGTTTATCAATATGTTTAATTTCCATTCGAATATACCTATGATCCGTGGACTCGGTTGGTCCATCATCTACCCTCCAGTTACATATTTGTTACATCAATATATTCATGCCTATTTTCTGTTAGAAAAGTAGGTTTAGTTTCCCGATTCGGAATGTCTAGGTTATTATAGAGATAATGAAGTCAAGTAAGTACTCACCGCGTTGGTTTATGTCGCTACTACTCCATGCGGTGTGATGGGCGTTGACATCTGCTCCAATGAGAATCTATAGGTTATTTAGCCCACAGAATTGCACTAATCTCTCCAGTTCTGCAGATGGAGTAGGATTAGGGGTCATATGGCAGGTACACAGAAGTTATAATAAGCTCCTTAGTGTTCCCTGCTTCTTGGTAGTTAAGTTTTATTGTTGCCATGTTCCTAAAGCAAAAATTTGTCATTTTTATTGCATTAATACTGTTGTTTGCATTAATGTAACTTCTTACATTCTCCGAGTTTGAGTAGCAGACTAACTTACCACTTACCTCCGATGTTGCCTAGACGCATGACTCTGTTCCCTGACGCCCAGGGTTCTGGGATCAGAGCCACGTCAATGCCCCCTGTTTCGAAGGTTTTGCAGAAGGCAGCAGTTGCAGCCTTCTTATGCCGCGAGTTTATCTGAAGAACCCATAGCATTTTTGGGTTTTGGATCGAGGACCCTGAAAGTTAGCATCGTGAGGTCAAGGTAAAGCCCAAAGCCTTTCTTGATTAGCACCTTCAGAGAGTTCTCGTCTATTCCCACAACCAGAATTATGGAGCCTTTTGGTTCTACCTTGATATTAAACACCTTCCAGTCATTTGCGTCTATCACCTCATTTTGGGTTTATAGACAGCGGAGTATTCTTGTCGGGTCGTCAGCATCAAGATGTTCTTTGGGTATCCACACCGATATCCATATTCTGGGAGTGAAATCCTTGGACCCTCAGATTTGCCCCTTCCCAGGGGTTTAGTTTTGGGGTTACCATTTTCAGCCATTCCGCAGCCTCGTTGTCTACGCAACGGAAGTGAACCATGCCATATTCTGCTTGGCTATGGTTGAAATTGGGTCCTTTTCCAGGTTGGCACTTCCAGATTTCCCGGAGGATAGCTCCTGTACCTTTTTCCCTTGTTCTGCTGTCATCTGTCATCTTATTGTCAGGATAGGTACTTGTAATGACAGCCATCTTGATTGCTGACATAACCTTGCTATAACTGACCCCAGTTGGTTTACTGGGTTTTGTTGCAACTTCATCGTGTATGTTTCGCAATTTTTTGAAGGTTTTGTGAGGGTGATGGTGTTGGTGGCTCTTAATCCCCTTTTGCTGCTGGTTCGCAGTAACTGTTGGAGTTTTTTGTGCTTCAACGTTATTAGTGCCTGAAGTGCCTTGTCCCTATTTAGGAGTTTGGGGTTTCCTAATGTTTGCTCGGGATTTACGAGGTAATTACCCTTTGGCTTTTGCCCATTCAATAGCTTTCTGTCGTTTCTGGTCGCCAGAGAGTTTGACTTTGTTTATCTTTAATCTGTTGATTTGAGACCCAAGGTTCCTTATAGGTTTATCATCTTTCTCGGTTTTGCTGCTTCCAGCTTCCCGATCTGATGGGGAACATTTTCTTTCGCAAGACTTGTGCTGGCCTTCGGTGATCTTGTGGTGAGTTTGGCCTGTTGGACCTTCCACCGACTTTGTTTCAAGAGATAGTTTGGTTAAGGCTGAACCACTGGGATTTTCCTCTACCTCCATCTCTTGATCTTTTTGTTTGTCTTTTTCTATTTGTGTTTCCAAAATATGCCCCACGAATGATATTATCACATGATAATATTATGCTCATAGCGCGGTTTTGCATCTTCTGTAAGCGGTTTATTTCATTTTGCTGCAAAAAATATAATATTGTTGCACATGCAGTATGTAAAGTGTGGTAATACCAATGCATTGAAGACTACTAATTTTGACCATCTCGATAAACTGTGTGAACATCTGTTACGATGACTAATTCCATAGGTAGCAGATTTTTGAAATAGTTGAGTTGCAATGTTCCTTAAATGACATTTTGTCGTCTATGACTATATCTATAGTTGATCCAAATCTAAGCGGCAGTAACTTGGAGTATGAAATTAGCTAAAAAAAACTTCGAAATCTTCACTGGGGGTGGCTAGGGTTAATTTGCCCCTTCCCCCCACTTAATAGGCCACATAGTCTCTCGGTCTCTCCACTGTAGTGGAGCAAAAATTATAATTGGTGGATCAAAATGGGAGCAAAATTATGGGATATGTTTTATTTAGAAAAATCCAGTGAAGGGAGGGCTAACTTAACTAACTCGTTTTGGTCCTGATCTTTTTTCTCTTGTTCACACTCGAGTTAGCCTAATAGTAAAAAAATCTATATTGGCAGTAGGTTCATAGTAATTAAACCTACTACAAAAGAATCATTAGGCTTTGTAGAGAAATAGTTAGATATTATAAACTATATATTACAGGTATGATATTAATGATAAATGAAAAGGTAAAAATCCGATATATCTCGATCGATGTTGTTAAAAGCAGCAGTAGTCATCATCATCATCATTATCAAAAAGCCTCTTTTCACGTCCATTATTGAAAATAGCCTTCTATAAAAAAAATTCAATTGTTTCTGTTCTGAGCAGCTGCGATCCAATTTTATGAGATGCTTTTTAGGTCGTCTGTCCAGGCTCTTGTTCTCCACTCAAGGAGTTTCTTCGTCCATCTCCCGTCCTCAGATCTTGCGCGGTAGCCTGCCCATTTCCATTTTTGTTTTGCGATACGTTCTACAATATCGTCCACCCCAGTTCTTATGCGGATCTCATTATACCTTACTCGATCTTTTAAAGTCAATCGAAGCATGGATCTTTCCATTCGTCTCTGGTTTTTCTCTCAACTTTCCTGCTGATGTTTTGGAGTCAATGTCTCCGCTCCATAAGTCAGAACTGGGAAGACACACTGGTTGAATGATCATGGATATTGGAATGTCAGCCCCAAACACATCCCTCATTTTCCCGAATGCTCCCCACATCAAGGTTATTCTTCTCGTAAATTTGGTTATCTTTGTATTTGCTCACCGGAAACCAGATTAGTCATCATTTTGGTTTTGGAGAAGTTCATCTTAAGGCCTCTTCTTGCGTGGAATTTTGGAGTTCCACGAGCATTTCTTTATCTTCACCTAGACTGGCTGATATTAGGACACTGCAAAGCGAAGATTATAAAGAATTTCCCTATTGATGTATTAAAAATGAAATACACGCAGTATAAGTTTTCAGCATAGACTAAAGTTTATTAATTATTGATTGAACAGCAAAACCTGAAAAGGAAACAAGAATCACAATGAAAGAGAGAGAAAGTCATATAATAATGTCTCAATATCAACTTACATGTAAATGATGACAGATGGCGTTGGCTATATTAATAATGCAAATATAATAATATTTGAGCTTAATACTTCAACACTCCCACTAGCTTAAATATTATTCAACACTAGAAATACCCAACATATCCAGACATTTATAATGTTTGATTAAACCCAAACTTTTAGTCATGACATCAGCAGGCATGCCCGCTGTTTGCAAATATTTCATATCAATAAGTTTTTTTGATACTGAATCCCTAACGAAGTGATGCTTTATATCTATGTGTTTACTCCTTTTGTGAAACACAGGGTTTGTCATTATAAAAGTAATACTTGACAAAACCCTAACAAATTAGACAGTAAAGTCTTAAAATAAATAGCTTCTTTTGAAGCTTCTGAAGTTGCTATATACTCAGTTTCAGCGCTTGAGAGAGCCACAGTGTCCTGTTTCTTACTTTCCCATAGAACACAAGAACCTGAAAATTTGGAACAGAACCCTGTATACGATTTCCTATCAATGACATCGTTGGCCCAATCAGCGTCTACAAATCCTTGCAAATTTAAATCATTTCTATAAAACCTAAAACCATAACTTTTCGTTCCCTGAAGATATCTCAAAATTCTATCCACGCATTTCCAATGTGACCATAGAAAAATATGACGCATCATGCCAATTATTGAATTGACTTAAATGGCCTACCGAGAACAAAATGTCTGGTCTGGTTAGAACCGACAAATACATCAAACTTTCAATTACTTGCTGATATGGTAATACTTCAATATTCACCATCAAATTTTTGTTTAAGAACCCACTTACAATCGACAACTGTTCCATCTTTTGGTAAATCAACAAGATCCCATGCATTGAATGAACGGAGCTCATCAAGCATTGCTTGACGCCAATTGTCTCCGTTGGGTCCTGATAGTGCCTCTTTCACTGTAGTTGGATTATTCTCGAGGTTCACATCACTATCCACACACATATAACGTACATAATCCCGAAATTCTTTCTTCTTGGGTTCACGGGTAGATCTTCTCAATGTTTCAGACACATCTGGTTGAAGAATTTGTATATGAGGGTATACAAATTCTTCATCACTTGTATCTTGAAAATCTCGATGCACTTCTGACTGATCAGCTTGACCCGCGAACAGTAATAACCCAATCCATTCGTCTGTGATATGGAATCCGGTACCTTTAAATTTCTAACCTGCTTCTATTAGCTGGATACGTATGCAGCCATTGATGGACAGTTTTTTAAACGCATGGAAATCAAGGTCCGAAGCAAGGTTATCTTCCGGGCAAAACCAGAATCATCAAATAATGATTTTAGGTGATCTCATAATTCCTTTGCTGTCTTGGCTTCTTTCACATGCACATAAAGCGACGAATTAATCGTTAAGATTAATTTTGCTCTCACTTTCGCAACTTTTGACGTATCAGGTTCCTTGCCAGCGATGCAGTTTTGCAAATTGTCGATTATCAGAAAATTCTCCACGGCAAACGCCCAGTCACCATAATTTTCACGACCCAATAACTTTGGTACATTATTAATGTAATTTGCAGACATTTTTACACTTCACATGCACTCGATACGTTTTTTTTTTTTTTTTTGGATTTAGGCCTTCCCAAAATAATAAAAGCATGTTCGAGAACTGTGGGTGTCACCATGTTGGATTCCTATTTTGAAAATATTTTTTTTAGGGGTGGAGTAAAGAATTACGGTGGTCGTTGCCGTATATGTTTTTAATAATTCCGCAATATCGGTGATCAACTCTACTATCTTGTAGTGATCTCAAGATTGCAAGAAGTTCCACGTTGTCGAACGCCTTTTGAATATTCTTTTCTATCAGGGTTTTGAGACACTGAAGGTGATTGTTGGTACCGAACCCAGAGCGGAAGCCAGCCTGTTCCAGGACTAGTAAAAGTCAAATTTTTTGTGTAGTGATTGAGTAGACTTATTGGTCAATAGTTCTCGAGGTTTGTTCTATCAATTTTTTTATGTAACAAGATCAAAATTGAGTTGTTCCAGTTTGCCAGAATGTTATGACTCTTCAGACACAGATTGGACGATTTTGAATTTTTCTAATTAGTGTTAACTCTCCTATTTTTATAGCTTCTGGATTACATCATCTTCCTCCGGAGCTTCAATGTTGCTTGGCTTTTTTAAAGCCTTTAGATTTCATCTATGGAAACATCCGGAATGTATTCCGATCCTTGATTTGGGACTGATGTTTATAGGTAGCTTGTTTGATTGTCTTGTTGATTGTGGATTCTCCGGTTTCGTCCTTAGGTTTAAAGATTAGATTTCATTTTTGCCAATTTGTAAATTTCCTTTTCATCACTTTCATACTCTTATTTTTTTCAATGGTTTGTATGATTTGATATTTTTTTAGCAAGAAAGCAGCAGTAATGCGTTCTTAAAATTTGTTGGCTTTAATGTAGGTACCTCAAAAATCAGGAGACCTTGGATGGGCACAGCTAAGGAATACAAAGACCAAAAAGCACATCGTCTGCCAGAGAGTTATATGTATCCTTGTCCTATCGGAATATCTTTCCATTATAGAAATACTTCTTTGTTAATAAGTGCATATTACTAGAATAAAATGTTTCATTCTGGTCAATACAAACTAATCCGAAAGACAGGGTTTTGTTTGGGTCACAAAGTATCAACTAATGTGCGTTTTCTATCACAGCTTTTTCTACTATCCAGCAAGTTTTTAAACTAGCCAAACCTATATTTTAGCCGCAATATTGGATATTTTTAATAATCCATAAACTAGTTATTATTATTATTATTATTATTATTATTATTATTATTATTACAAAAGGTAAGGTCATTATAGTTACAGATCATAATATAATAGGTAATCCTGGGTATTGGGGGAATTAAATGTGCTAAAGACGCAGCCTTTAGTTATCTTGAATGTTTGAAGAATGGGCAAACTAACTAAAACGAATTTTAGCATAATTATATAAAATGTGCTAAGATTCTTTTTTTCATCATCAACACTACTAACACGTCACCGTTTTTATTTCAAATCACTCCCTATTTAGACAAGCTAACTCACTCTCACCAAAGCCTTATTCATTCGTCTAGCGAAGGTAGCAAGTTCAGTTTTTGGTAGGAGTTGGAAGAACTTT
Source organism: Ceutorhynchus assimilis (assembly GCA_917834065.1). Lineage (NCBI taxonomy): Eukaryota > Metazoa > Arthropoda > Insecta > Coleoptera > Curculionidae > Ceutorhynchus > Ceutorhynchus assimilis. The sequence goes on along the minus strand of OU892278.1, from coordinate 41,612,569 downwards.
GCCTACAGTAGGCAAATTCCAACTCTTATCAAAACTACCTTGACTAAAATTCAAAACTGGATTTATCATCCCTGTTGTTTCTTGTACTTGTGGCAGCTACTCTTATTTTACTCCATTAATGATTTTATTATGTTTTTATTCGTTCGAATTGACACTTTATTAATAAATGTTTTTGTCACAATAATGCTTTGGGTTTGTTGTTTAGTTAATTTTTTCCCTTTTTTTTTGAGAGAGAGAATTTGCATGAGTTTGGCTTTCTTAAATCAACTCTTCTCTTAAAGCTTATGCTTTATTATTGAATAATCACATTCACAATAATGTCGTTCTCGAGCAAATTCTCTAAGTAATTACCATTTTGACCTGGGCTATAGTTTGATTATTTCGGTGGTGCCCCAAGGGTTAAGGACTCTAAAATAAAAATATATCGTTCGTGGTGTCTGCCGGCTAGCCGTCGAAAATTTGGTGTGTGGTCGGTTGGTGTTAAGTACATACTCTGCTCTTGTGGTGAGTCTTTTTATTTACTTACTTTTTAGTTATTAAGTTCCATTCTAGTTTTAGGTATTAACGGGTTTTTATTTTTTCACACTTAACTTTTTGTATCGTTTTTTTTTTTTTGTTTTTGAGGCGGGGTTATGAGGAAAAAATGGATTTTTCTGTTTCAGAGGAACATTCACTTATAAGGAGTTCAACTCTTTCAGTTTTGAGCTTCAGAGTGAGGGGTTAATTTTTTTTTATATCTCGCTCAGAAATTGACGGTTCCTATTAAAAGTCTCCAAATTGGACCAACCTGTACATGTCCAATTTTATCAGTTTAAATATATTATGACAAGAAAATTTCTGTTTCTGATGGAACACTAAAATTTACGTACTTCTATAATATAGTTTTTGCCATTTTTTCCTCATAATCTCAAGTTTGTAACTCACACATCACATCATCTTTTTTAATTTAATAACAATTTTTAAAACACATTTTATTTAGCATTGGACCAATACAAATTGCTATGACACTCGCGTTATTTCATGGAACAGACAAAATATAACTGAAAAGGACAATTATTCTTAATATGTTTGAGTAAAAATGTCATCTGAGGTACTTTTCTTAGATTATTGCAAGGCCCAACATCAAAAACCATTTCAGTTAAATTTTGTTCTTGCACCAAATCTTCACTGGTCTTTACTCTTATTACTTGCATGCATTTGTTAATATTAATAGGCAATGCATTTTCCAAATACTATCATAATTAAATAGTGTATTTTTCTATTACAAATCTACCTACAATATACACATATGAAATATGTCCATTGCCTCATATTGAAACTCACAGAAAAAAATCTCCCGCAGGTGGCACCATGCTCCCTTCGCCAGCTTTAAAGTATCCACCAGCCGGTTACGCTCCGATTCCGTTCGCTACAGCTCCACTGCATCCAGGACAATATTTGCACGCACCTATTTTCTACTGGCCCCTTTATCCGAGCCCACCGGTTTCGCCTACGGGATACTACATGCATAGCCCTCCTGGGGCTCATCTGGGACCACCGGGTCCACCGCATCAGGGAGGTAACGGCGGCTTACCGCAACAACAGCAACTGGTAAGACGATAATTTTTGTGGTTTTTATCTGTTTGTTATGCTTGATTTTTATTTCTCTGTTAAACTGTTGATTGTCAAATAAATACAGTCTTTTTTGAAATTCATCATATTAGTAAGGTTAGAATCGCAAATTGGCGCGGGTTCCTAGTTCAAAAATTAATACATTGATGTTTTATGGGGACTCAATTTTAAAAGCGTCTGTAGACGTGATAGAACGTTTGTTACGGAATTGAGTTGTATAAATAGTTTTTTTAATATGTTAATTAACTGAGAGAGTGTTTGAAAGTTGAATAAACATTGTTAAAATAAAAATATTACCAATTTAAGAAGCCGATATTTGTATAAAATACATACGTATGTCGTTGCTTGATCCATAAGTATATATGAGTACCTAATTATAATAAAATAAAAGTTTACCTACATACTTGGTTAGTAAATGTACTTCAATAATCCAAAAAAATTGAAAAATAAATGACTGAACTAGTGATAAATAAATAAATAAACAATTCACCAACAATCATAACACAACACACAACCTCACTTTCTCTCAGCTGGTTTTAGACCCGACGTACGTCCACCGAAAACAGACACTTTTAATTAAAATCATTTGTATTTTTAATTCATAGGTCTAAAAAAACCATTAGAGCATGAATTATAGAGAAATATGTTCAAAGTTTGATGTACAATAGGTTCCAATACTAAGAAATGCCCAGAACCCAAGATATTCCCGTCTGAAAATCACTCTTTTGAATCCCCCATAAGAAATACATTGCTGTCAAATTTGTTGAAATGTGTTTAGGAACCCATTTTAATCGCGCCCGATTTTTCCTAACCTAACTAATATGGTCAATTGCAGATGTTATGTAAATTTCATGGTATATAGCACCAATTAATCGTGCTCTCCTCCAATTCGAAAGTTGAACCCTTTGTTGTCGAAAGAGACTAGCACGATGATATTTGCTTTCATCAGAGAAAGATGGAAATATTTTATGGTCCAAGCAGCGATATTTTCATAGGCATGAGACATGTTCCAGTATTTTTTAACAAGAGCCACAACTTCCTAAAGAATGGAGGAATTTCTGGAGGCAGATATTTTTTCTTCTCAATTGATTACCTAGGTCTTATATGTATTAGTAGATAATATGGATGGGAAAGGTAACTAGAGACAGATAAGTTTCTTACATGTGTGTCAGGGTGTTGAAATCCCTAAATAAAAAGGAAAACGTAATGTAAATTACGTGTTATTAGATGTAGAAGAAGATTCAAGAAAGTCAAATCAAATCAAATCAAATATATTTTAATTAATAAGTGGTTTCTCAGCTATATCTTATAGGCACAAAAGAAAAACACTGTATGTATGTACACCTAGATATAATATCTGTGTGTGTACAGCAAGAAACAGATATAAATTTATTAACAATCTTATTGGAACAAAAGCAAGCTTGAAAGCCTTCGAAGCAATGTAGGCCAAATATCTTATACTACACTGAAACTATTGACTCATATCCCAATTGTCATGATAAGTTCCATCAATATAAGAAGGTAAGATAGAAGTATCCATTAATAATCTACCCCACTCATCTAAACTTACATACAGTTATGATTGACTGCACACCATTACACAATATTCAATCCATAAGTTGAAATTATAAACACGCAAAATAATAATTTGAAAGTCCTATTACAAACTCTTTTATTTATTAATGACAAATGTTAACCGAATATATACCATTATATTAGCATTACATAAACGTACAAATAATTATGATAATCATCTTCGCAAAACGGAGGCAAAAACTCCAAAGTTTTCCAGGAGCAACTTGTTTATGCTTTTACTAAAAAGATGCCTGTTTTGTACTCGTTTAAAATCAGTAGGTTAAAAATTTTCAGACCAAGGTTCGTCAGAAACCTTTGGGTAGTTGGTCTTGTCAGTAAAGGGACGTTAACATCATTAGCAGCTCTCCTCCTAGTGTAGTGATCTGAGTGTTCTATTGTCTGTCTCAATTTAGTAGTCTTGTATACAAATACAAGCACTGACTTAGCATAGTTGCTGTATTTAAAAACTTTCTTGGTATAGGAGTTCGGTAGAATATCTGGGATGTTTTCTAAAAATAACCCCTAGCAGATATCTTTGAGAAACGTTCAAAGTCGAAAGAGACGTGGGAAATGGTCTTCCCCATATAGGTAAGGCATATCTAATAGGTACCTGATTCTGCCAAAGCTGTGTATAATATTTCTAAAATATGAATCGGCATACAGTTTCTGAGCTGATAAAACTTATAATAGCTATTTATACAATAAGTTACGAAACGATGTCTTTTAGTCACTCGACGTGTTGTCCAACTCGGCTTTGCCCACTGATCGCTTTGCCTCGTTGGACAACTTTCACGTCGCCTTTGCAAAGTCGAGAGTTGCTCTTTCCATGGCAGTTTCCTCCTATCTCCTTGTACAAGCAAGACAGTGTTGTCTGCGTATGAGACAAGTTTACCGGACGTGTTGAGAAGTTCGTTTATGTGAAGTGTAAATAGAAGTGGACCCAGTGCCCTGCGGCACTCCACACTGTACAGTCTCGAAAGCACTAAACTGATCTTTCACCTTCACACATTGCTTTCTTCCAGTGAGATAATTTTTTATTCAGTTTTCCAGTTTGTCCAACAAAATTTCGTGTGAAACTGTGTCAAAGGCTTTTGCCAGATCTAAGAAAATGGCGATAGGTTTCTGATTATTTTCAATAGCATTATAGATGAAACTTGTTACCGTAAACAACGCTTCTTCGGTAGATTTACCCTCTCTTAATCCAAACTGATTAAGAGATAAGATGTTGTTTCGCTCTATTGAAAACCTTCTCCTTATACATACTTCAAAGATTTTTGCAATATTATTGATAAGCGATATTGGGCGATAGTTGCCTGGCGAATACACACATGATTTCCTTTATATATTGGTACAACAACTGATCTCTTTAATTCACACGGGATTATTCCTGTCAAAAATGCACAATTGAAAATATGCGCCAATGGTTTTGGAACAAAATGTCGTATCTGCTTCAGTAAGCTACTTTTAAACCCATCTAGACCTGGCGCAGAACAGTTTTTTAGTGAGTTAATATGTCTGGAGAACTTGAACCTATTTTGAAAATAAGAGGTTTTTGCTTCTTTTATTATCCTATTTAGAATATTACGGGTATTCTTTGAACCTATTAAGTAGTGCTACCTATGTTATTTTTGCTTTTTAAATAATATTTTTTTAATTTACCAAGCCAGGAGTTATCCAAGGTTTTATTTTTCGCGTTTAAGTAGATCTTTGTACTGGCTGTTCCAATGGCATTTTTCAAAATGTTGTGAAAAAGTTCATATGCCAAGTCGCTCTGACCCTCATCATACACATTGTCCCAGTTAGCTTCTTCTAATAGGGTAGTGGACAATTTTTTGAAATATTTTTTTTATTAATCTCCATAACAAAATAAATAGTAGTTGATGATTCTTTGATTTTAGAAAACAAAAATATACCTAAAAAAAAATAAACAAAAATACTTACTCTAAACGCTATAATTTACCGCCCGGAAATTACGTCACAGCTGTTATGTCTAAGGCATTCCGACATTAATAAGAGTGGGCGAGAACGCGGTCAGTGCGTCCTTATATTTTGCATGCTTCTAGAAAAAGATGCAGATAAGCTCAGTACCTTAGAGCAGGAAAACGCTGTCCTACGGACATAAGGAGTAGGAACGCGCCATTCTGCTCATGAAACTAAAGTGAAGCCAAATTTTTGGCAGGTGTTTGGCACCAAGATACAGGTAAAGCATTGAATTGCCATAAGCGCCATTTTCTTGGTGCCAAAATACCTGGAAAAAAACGGCTTCATTTTCCAAATCCAGGTTACTACTCCTCTTTACCTTTACCTGCTCTAAGCTCAGTACGCATTGATTGACAAATGAAAATCTCTCAAAAAGTGGGGTTAAGTTGAGGGTGCGCCCCGACAGACGCTGATATATCTCTCTTTTTTGCACTAATGAGTAAAAGTCTGTCGAATATAGGACGAAGGTTTAATTCATTTCATACTCAAATACAACAGCTATGACGTAGAACCAAGGCGCGAAATATTTTCGTTTAAATATTGCGTCCCACTCCCAAAACTCTACTTTCACAATCGTTTTAAACCAAGTTAGCAATTTTTTCTGAAATTTCTTTCAATAGGAATATTTTTCATTTACTCCATAGATCAGTGGTTCCCAAACTGGGGGGCGCGCTTCCAAAGTCCAGTTAACAGCTGCTTACGGAAACACTGATCTAGGATCAGTTCGATCAGTATCAGCTGTTCAAGGATTGATAAACTATCTAGGTGGAGCTAGTTTAGTTTCCGAACGGATGGATTCGCAATGAATCTTGTCAAATGAGACCGCCCAACAATCCTGATCTCAACAAACATTATTTTGATTTTCCGATTTTAATTTTTTTCTAAAGTTCTCAAATTTCCATTTTTTTGGCTACTTGCTGTTGAAGATGTCTGCCACGTTTATTTTAAAGGCAAAACAATCAACAAACAACTTAAAAGTTCGATCAAGAAAAACAGCTGACGGCCGCCAATCCTATTTACCCTGCATTTTATCGGGTCGATGAGATCCAAACATGATATTGAACCGAACAACCCGATCACTTTCCGTATAAGAGTGAACTGGCCCAGGACTCCGTGTCATGTAGAATACTACGACAGGATTCTATAGGCTCGGCCCTATGTGCGGCATTCGGATATGTTTCGATATGTCGAATTCTACATGGCACGGAGTCCCACCACTGATCCTAGATTCATTTCCGTACGTCCAGATTGGTGATTCTTGTGATCGGGTTAACTCGATCATAGTTTCCGTAAACAGCTATAGTAAGTAAAAAAAAGTTTTTGTATAATGGGGGAGGAGGGGGGGGGCGCGACCACTTCTTGATTTCAGAAAGGGGGCGCAAAAGAAAAAAGTTTGGGAACCACTGCCATAGATGAACAATAGATCATCGATTTCATTGAAATTATACCTTGTCCACTACCCTATTTTGTATTTAATTTATTATAGTCTATAGACACATAGAGGTCCTTTTCGCAATTCCTTCCTGTCAAAATAGGTGGTTGGGGTAGAAAAAATTAGTAACAAACTGATCTCTGCGGAAATGAGTAGTCCATAGGGTCTTTATTAATCCCTCAAAAGTCGCAATTTGTCGCATTGGTGAAACTTGGAAAAAAAGGCCGCCCTTGATTTTTTTAGAATTTACAAAAGACGTCTTTTAGATATTTCGTTGAAGACGTCTTTAGAATGCCTCAGTTCTAAAGGCGTCTTTATAGGCAGACGTCTGAAAGACTTTGGGTTTTCTAACATACGACGTCTTCAAGATGTCTTTAAGACGCCTAGAAGACAAGGGCGGATTTAGCTTATTTACGGGGGGGGGGGGGGGGTTGTTTTATTGATATTTTTACCCCCTACCTGTCAACCCCTAAGCGGGGGTGACAGGTACCCGCAAAATTTCAAATAGAAAGGGAGCTCGAGTGATATTAGCTTTGTTCCAACACAGCAAAAAACCGTACAATGTACCGTTACGATTCTGCGCAAAGCCAAAAATTTGTGCTTAGAACCCGAAACTCGTATACAGAGTTTTTTCGAAACCGTTCATGGGACAATTTTTGATGTGTTGGAACAACCTACCTTTGACAAGCTGCCATTTCGGCAAGGCAAATACTAGCAACTTAAAATTTCGAGGCTATAATTTTAATAAAGATAGCTATCAAATGACGTATCACTCGACCCGACCCCCTTTCTATTTGAAATTTTTGGGGTACCTGTCACCCCCGTTTAGGGGGGGGGTTGACAGGTAGGGGGTGATAATACCAATAAAATGCTCAACCGATTTTTGAATAATCACCTAATACCTGAGAAAACCTGGGTGAGAAGTTTTTCGTGCCCCACCCTATATTTATGAAGTGTTTATTTTCATTTTCATTATAGGTAAACTAATAAAATGTGCATTTTTTATGTCGTAGATGGAAATAAACACTTTTCCAGAGGGTTATTTGAAATTTAATAAAAATAAAGGTGATTCCCAGGTAGGTACTTGTTTATGAAGTTTTTGAACCATGTTCTGATTTTTTTTCTTCGGAAATAGTGGTTCGTAAAATGAGTACAATCGTTTGATAGATCATCAAATCTATTAACAAAAAATTTTCTTTCCAGTTTTGGAACATTCACCGTCCACTGACTTAACGGTTGAAACATTTGAAAAATAAATTTTGCCACAAAATGGAAATAAAATTTTTCATTTTACGAACTACCTTTTCCCAAGGAAAAAAAAATATTGATAAATAAATTAAATAAATATATACAGAGTGGGGCACGTAAATCTTCCCATCCAGGTTTTCTCAGGTATTAGGTGATTAATCAAAAATCACTCGACCATTTTATTGGTATTATCACCCCCTCCCTGACAACCCCCAAGCGGGGCTGAGAAGTACCCCCAAAATTTCAAATAAAAAGGGGGTCGAGTGATACGTCATTCGATAGCTATTTTTATTAAGATTATATTTTCGAAATTTTAAGTTGCTACTATAGTCCGTTGCATGGTTCTTGAGCTACAAGTACTGAATAGACAGAAGGGACAATGGGCTATTACTGCGTTGTCATATCCGTCATATCAATATCAATAATATTTATTATTACATGAAAATGAAGAAAATTTTATTGCAAATTTCATGTATTAATAAATATTATTGATATGACAACGTAGCAATAGCCCATTCTCCCCTGTGTCTATTCAGTAGTCGTAGCTCAAGAACCATGCAACGGACTATATTTACCCTGCCGAAATGCCAGCTTGTCAAAGTAAGGAAATAGTACATTGTAGGTTTGTTCCAACTCGTCAAAAATCGTCTCATGAACGGTTTCGAAACCACTCTGTCAGAGCTGGGCAGTAGCTAGCTACCAAGTAGTTAAGCTACTAGCTTAGCTACTTTTTTGGTAGCTAATAACTTATTCAAGCTACTTTGAAAAAAAAGTAGCTTGTAGCTGTAGCTTTTGGTAATGTGTTTGAAGTATTCATAAGCTACTGTGGAAAGTAGCTAGCTACTAAAACAAGCTACTTAAGCTACTTTTGGTAGATAGTTAGTAGTTATTTAGGTATTAATGGCGGGAAGTTTCATTTACCGCCTGAGGGTGTGGTTAACGATACTTAACGCCCAAAATACTTATTACGTTTTATGCGCAGCGGACTCTTCTAGTTCAAAAATGAAATAACTATGCCTATAATATAATGGCATCCATTCGACATTGTTTTCAAAAATAAACAGTTTTCCCCTTATAAAGGCACGTTTCCACCAACCTATCGCCCGCGTTTGAATTTACCGCTCGATAAAAGTAACTTTATACTTTAATTGCTCAAGCTACAATTATTATTTTCCAGAAAATTCTTATCCTGCCTGCTTGCTTAGACTAGTTTTCAGTTATCTCTGTAGATACCTATGTTTTATGTGTCCTATTATTCTCGCATTCACAGATCACTGTCATCAAAGTGAACCTAATAAATTAATGTCCAGTGGTTTTTGACAAAAATATGAATACTTCTTAGAGAAAGTTAATGTGTTATTTTCGTATGATGATATGAAATTAAATTAGGTAAGGTATGTAGGTACATTGATGGTGGCGATTGTGCACGCTTTTTTGTTTTTATCAATTTAACTTTCAAAAAAGTAGCTTAATAGTAGCTTTCAAAAATTCAAAATGTAGTTAAGCTACTGATAGCTTAGCTACTTTTTCAAAGAGGTAGTTGAGCTACTAAGTAACTTAGCTACTTACAATGTAAAGTAGCTTGTAGCTTGTAGCTAGCTACTTTTTCCAAGTAGCTTGTCCAGCTCTGCACTCTGTATACGAATTTCGGGTTCTACACACAAATTTTTGGTTTTGCTCAGAATCGTGACGGTACATTGTACGGTTTTCTGCTGTATTGGAACAAGGCTAATATCACTCGAGCCTCCTTTCTATTTGAAATTTTGCGGATAAGTACCTGTCACCCACGCTTAGGGGTTGACAAGTAGGGGCTGAAAATACCAATAAAACGTGTCCTTCAAAAAGCAATAGTTTCCGTGTTCGCGAGCCATTCTTAATTAATCACCTAACACCTGAGAAAACCTAGGTGGGAAGTTTTTTGTGCCTCACCCTATATAACTTACAAACTAGGCATGTTTTCATTCGAAACAATCAATAAACATTCACTAAAACTAAAACCTTCAGCAGCAAACTTTATCTAACTTCCGTTGTCTTTCGGGGTGTCTACCGGCGGCCATTTTGGGAAATCGCTGCCAGGGGGCAGTTGGCCGATGGCTCCACAACCAAATTTGTTTATATTACATCGGTCTACCTCTGTGCCAAAGGTGGCTTTATCAAAAAGTACACAATAAGTTAGCTAATCCGCTGTAGGTACTATTAGAACTTTAATAAACATACAAAACAGTTCATATCCGAATCAGGATTTTCAGGAGCATTTTGGAACAATTTAGAAACTTCAGAGTTATTTTAGAACAATTAGGATTCAATTTAGAACTGGAAACCTTTTAGAATACTTTTAAACCAATTCAACTTCACTTTGGAACTACAATACGGCTCTTAAATACTCAAAGATCTGTCAGAACATTTTGAAAAACATGAATCCTCTGCAAACGAGCGTACTTCCCAATTAAGAAATTACTGGAAAACTTCTAGAATGTTCCAGAACTTTTCAAGCTAAGTTGGAACACTTTGGACAAACCTAGTGTTGAAATTTCTTTCACTATAAGTTACTTTTTATTCTCCATGAAAAAGTTCTCTCGAGTTTTTTTGATAATTGATATAATACATATTTTACGAAATACTCGATAAGTTCGCAACAAATCAAGATGGCACCCATTTTCCACCAATGCATCTAAGTGCGACTTATGAGGGATTAATTATGACCCTATTTACTTAGGTACTGCTCATTTCCGCAGAGATCACTTTGTTACTAATTTTTTCTACCTCCTCTGCATACTGCATAATCCTGCCTAGATTGACTACACTAAGCAGTATTGGACACATTACAAAGCCGAAGTTTTTTTTTTTGAAAAGGGTGAATGGAAAAATGGTTGAAACACCGTACCGTACAGTAATTAAGTCAAGTCTTAGATGGTGCATCAATCAAAATTCGCTCTTCGTATATTAATAGTATATTACATACCGAGAAGGGAAGTGTTTCATTACTGTCGAGAGATTTATATAGTCAATCGAGCGTCGAGATTGACTATTAATCTCGAGACAGAAATGAAAACTTTCCTCCGAGGTTTGTATACTATTTTATTTGCAAGCGCACCATTAATTAGGTTATTCAATTTTTTTTGTATTAAAATAGTATATTAAAGTATAAGTGGATATTAAGGTCTTTAAAACACGCGCGAAATAGAGCAAGTGTTTTAAAGACCAGTTATCCACGAATACTTTACACTATTTTTTTTTTATTGGTACCTATACGTTCAAATCATAAATTACTAATAATTGTAGAATGCTAAATTCGTGCTTGACATTTGTTACATTTTATTTGACGTTATCTACAAGTACCTAACCTACAGCTGACAAATCAATAATTAAAAAATTGACATTTAAATCTTTCTCGGGTTGTTGGTTGTTGATGTAGTCATTGGTAACTTTAAAACACGCGCGCTTTTGAATGTTGGATTTAAACACGCTGAGGAGTACTTTAAATAAGTGAAATAGGTTATCAATAAAAATAAAATAAAACAAACATGCCAAAATATGCCATTCACCTGTTTTGACGTTTTTACCCGAGGGGTAAACCGCTGAAAAAAATGTGTACACTAATTCCCAGGATTGTTACTAATTCCTCTAATTCCTGTCATTTCTTCTAATTCCCTTCTAATTCCCTCTAATTCCCTCTAATTCCCCTCTAATTCCCACTAATTCCCTTGTAATTTTACTAATTCCTCACTAATTCACCAAATCCACCACGTAAACTTGGCCAACATAATATGATGTTAAATAAATCAAGCCTAAATATCTGGGTTTGCAGTAGGTATTAAAATAAAAAAGCTGGAAAAGATGAACAATTTAATCTCACATCAAAAAACTTATAAAAGAAAATAAGAATACCCGTTATTTGTATTATAAAACTAAAGATTGTTTCTGGTACCTACATATAACAATATTGGAAAAAAATAAAAAATTATTGTTTTTTAAATGCCTTATACCTGCTCTTAATATTAACTTGGTCTGCTCGTTTTAACTCGAATGGGCCTCCACCAATTAAATTAATAGGTCCGTAGAAAATAAAATCTTTATAAACGGTATCAATGTCTTCTTTTCGGGGCCAAATAAATGTGTCGAGCTCTGCTTTCAGAAACTTTATTTTATAATATCCTTTATCTTCAATTATTCGACCAATGAACCATGATTGGTCATAGAAAACCCCATAATAGTTTTCTAAATGTATCTCCGGTACGGCAGTTTCCGATAAATTTTCTGATTGACACGGCAACATCTCATCTGAAAACTCTTCCAAATCATCGGAGTCGTCTAGTTCCATCACGTCCCAATCAGTGGATGAGTCAGTGCTTGTGCCACTAGCTTGATCCATGGGTAGCTTCTGTTTAGTCTTTTTCAAGGTTGGCTCGGAGTTTTTGGAAACTGATTTCTCAGGTGTTTTTCCGAGGTGCTTTCCTTGTACTGCCTATAAATCTTTTTAATCGGTCAGTGCTTACTCTACCGTTGGACTGATCTAAAAGCCAGCAGTACGACGACTTTTTGATAATTGAGGTTTTTTTTACCGATAACTACTTTAATATACGGTGATTTTTCCGATACAACATGCACTTTTCCGGAAAAGTCTTTTAAATTTATAGAACCCGTTTCCAAAGTATCACCTTCGCCATCTTCATTAGAAATCTCCGAGGAAATATTCTCCGAAATTAAGTCCATAACCTCGTTCATAACTATATTGCTCTCATCACTAATATTATTTGTGTTTGCCACATCATGGTCAATTTCATTTTCTTCACAGTTCTCGCGAACTTCAACGTCGTCTTCGTTCATGTTTACGTTCTCCTGTGTAATTTCGATATTTTGTTTCCGTTTTATCAATGGTACCTGCATAAATTTCCAATCGTTTTCTTTTGCATTGAGGCCGAAATATCTCATGTCCTCTATGACATTTTGTAGAGCTTCTTCAATTATAGCTTTGATATCCAAATTGAGAATTTCATCTTCACGTGGTAAATTTTCTTTCATCAGTCTGTCTTTTAATCTTTTTTCTTCCCTTGGAAATGTGAAAGTCCCCCTCAGATCGTTTATGGTATCAATTGTTGTCTTAATTCTCTCAATTCGGTTCAGCATATCCTTTATACTAAAATTAATTATTGTGGAATATGTAGAGGTCATGGACCTAGCAGCTCGAAATAAGGATTCACATGCTTGGCTACCGAAAATATTGATGCTGAACATCTCTGGTTTCAACTCACCGCTTTTAAGCTTGAGTATTAGTTTAATTAAAGCATGGGCGTTAATCTCGATACAAAGGTAACAGTTACTTGTCAAAAAGTTGTCTGTTATTTTATATTTTTTTTCTGATTTAAGCCAGGATCTCCAGATTCTGGTAAAAAATACAACATACCAGATGTCATATAGTCTAGTACGCAAATCTGTGTTGGAATTTAGGAACGCCGATTCGACGTAGTACATAAGCTTAAGATACGCCACACTACCTTCACTTTGTGGAATTTCTTTTTTCAGTTGTTCAATTACTATCAAACTGCACATTTTTTCTGCCGATGCGAAATTCATCTTGTCTTCACTTCTGAGATCAGAATCTGTTAGAAGATGTTTGTCTTTTGAAACCTTCAAGATAACTGTCTAAGATGATCAGAGGTGGCAGTATATTTCCCAATTGGCAAATATATTCCAGGTTTTAGGAAACGAGTACGCATTTTTGTTAAAATATGGGTGGTGTCCTGTACATAACATTCTTCATTTTTTTCAATGCTGCAGTGCTACCACTCCCAATCTGGAACTGGCAATGAATCAAGTACCTCTGTATCTTCTGGGTTTGTTTGGTTTCTTTCCTTATATTCAGGAGCTAAACGGGAAATCAAATCAGTATTTAAGCGCATAGCTCTGAGGAGGCGAGTATCGCCGTCTGAGGAAAATCCCATAATTGTGATGCCAAATTTTTTAGCTTCCTTCTTCATCCATTCCCATCTCAAAGTGACCTGTTCAGTAGTGAATGAATTATCAGTTCCGAATAAGGACAAGCAGTATGTTGATGCCCCAACATGTAACGGTTGTGCCACTATTACATAAGCATATGTTGCTTTTACTCCGGTTTGAAAATATGCCTTGATTGCTTCAGCAGAAGTGGCAGGAAACGTACCTTGTTGAGGCAGGCCATCCCTCAATGGTAAAACCAATCCTATTACATTATTAGATTTGCTGTCATATTCAATTTTGCCTGTTACGCGAGTGCCATCCTCGGATACCCAAATCATTTTTGGTAAACCTCGAAGTGTTTTAATAGGCCTTTAAAATCAAATCCTCCTTCTTGTAGAGGCTCATTTCTAGTGTCCAAGAATCTATTTAGGGTAGAAATTGAAGGTAAACTATTCTCTAAATTTGCCTTTAGTGTTTCATAAAGTAACCTCCCCCCAATATAAAACAGGTATACTGCGAATTTTTTTTGTAGCATCATCGTATCTGTTTCTATTGTTTGAGCAAGTGGAATTCTTGAGTGATAAATCCTGCAATGTTTTGAGTAATCGCGGTAACTCAGACACAGAATTATCAGTGTTTTGGACAGTTTCTATTTCACTTATGTTCTCCAAAAGTTCATCAGCTAGTCCACTATTTCTACTTACTACTTCACTCACTTTTTCAGCAATAAAAAAGTAATTCGTGATTAAACTTTGGTCGTCTAATAAGTTTTCTCTAGCTCGTCTCACTCTTTCATGCCTCTGATATTTCTGTCTTTTCCATTTTGATGGTACTTTATCCATATCTTGGTTGTCGATTTTGCACAGTTGATTCGATGAGGTATTCGTTGATTCGTCAATACTGTCTAAGCACCTATCGTTAGCTTCAAAGAGACCGGTGTGGTCCTCGGTGGGGTCGCTGCTGTTTGCCTCTGAGAGGGTAGCAGAAGCCGTGCCGAAAGCAGTGCTCGTAGCGGATTGAAACCTTGAGTCTAGATAAACATCACACAGTTTTTTCGGCAAAGTATTGGTGGAATGTGAGGCAGGAGCTCGGGAAGGAGATAAAACGACGTTACCAAGAATTTTAACTTTTGATGACTTTTTATTCAGGATAGGATCTCGGATAGGATTAATCTCGTGATCATTAGTTACCAAATAGGAAGTGATGGACTGTTGAACGTGCTGAAATTTCTGTCGATACATCGAATGCCGAGGTGGTTTGTGTTTTGAAATGTTTAGTCATGAAGTGTGTATGAAAATTTGAGTAAATCCAACTTTTCTGCTTTTTCCCAGGTTTAAGTATTTTGGGGAGTTTGTATGTCGCGTTACAGAAGCAGGTTACTTTCGAGAACATCTCTTGTTGGTCG
The DNA here is from genome assembly GCA_917834065.1 of Ceutorhynchus assimilis. Taxonomy (NCBI): domain Eukaryota; kingdom Metazoa; phylum Arthropoda; class Insecta; order Coleoptera; family Curculionidae; genus Ceutorhynchus; species Ceutorhynchus assimilis. The sequence goes on along the minus strand of OU892278.1, from coordinate 41,597,381 downwards.
AGTGAAGTTACAATTTTAATATCATCGAATTTATGCTGAAGCGTTTCCCATAAATCGGCTTTTGCTTTTGATTTTGCCCATTTCTTCTTATTTCGAAAAATCAAGGCATTCTCGTCTGTCAAGGTCACAGCTCGGTTCACGACAGGTTTCTGATTGGTAATCTCCCTAGCATTGTTCTCGGGATGGAGTTCTTCCTCTTGGGATTCGTTACTCAACAATTCTGAAGATTCAACAGAAGTTTTTGACCTCTTCTTGGGGGGCCCTTCTCGATTAGTTGGCGCTTCGCTTGGCGCAGATGCTTGAATTTCTTTTTTGTGTGATTTTCTTTTCTTTTTGAAATGTTCGATCATCCAAAGTAGGACTTGTTGGTGTGCGGGTAGCATTTTGTAAATTTTAGGATTTTTGCTATATATTCCATAGTATTTTGCTCGATCTTCCTCATCGATGAGCTGAAATAAATCAGTCCTCGCAAACTTTTCAATTTCTGTTATAGTTGCTTTGGTCATTCCAGCTATTAAAGCTTCATTTTCATAGCCACAGCTCTTCAATAAGTTTTTCAAAATTTCTGGTATTTTAATATTAAGTGCCCTTTCCGCCTCTTCAAAAACATCCCCATTCCCGGGTTCACCAGTATCACTCATCTGTAAAAAAAGTATCCCATAATTAATAGTTTCCGAGATAATTCCCAATAAACCCAACAACGACAATCACACCATAACAACAAAAAACTTCCCTACCCAGAAACAACCCCTATATGCTGCTTATGGGAATCTTAATAAAATTAAATAAAATATCGTGCAAAATATCCACGAAAATAGCTCTCACAAATAAGTTGTTTTTTGATCTTGCGCTTAAATAACTCCTTAGGAACATCAAAAGAAACATCCATTGCTTAATATTTTCAATTTCACCCCACCGCCACCTTTCAATTTGTTACTATTTCAGTATTGATCAGGTATATCGTTGAAATAGTACGATTTTTCTAATCACTATTCTCAAGTAATAATAAGTGTAAAAAAGTGTAACTCAGAGCAAAAAGTGTAAGAATACAACTCGATACAACCCAATATTAAAAGTAGGTATAAGTCGAGGTACTTTACTTGAATTGAAATGAATTTAGTATTTGAGGTTAGGTATAGGGCACACTATCTATCTACTTCTATAATTATTGACCTACGTGAATAATAAATTTTATAGACCACATGGCGAGAAGAGCTTGTGATGAGATTAATTGGACAATAAAATAAAGGCTATTTCTACTGTTGTCTTAGAAAAAACATATTTACTTACTGTATAACGAGCTGTATATAGAATAATCTATGCAAATTGATCACCTCATTGGCACTACAGTCACTCCACCACTGAGACGCACTCGCTCTGAGATTATTATTTGAAATTTATTATTGTATTTGTTTTGTTCTCGGTTTATATGCCTCGATTTTAGAAACAGTGGAATCTGGAATAATTTCACCATTTGCTAACGGCTATTAGGCCACTGTTGCCAGTTGACGTTGCCAACCAGCAAGTAAATTTACCGAGCTGAAGCGAAATAGGCTTCACTCACGCAGCTACACTTGATCACGCGTTGCCGATGCGACGTTGCGTAATCTACTAATTTGCTTTTGGTTTCTTCTAATTTCCTCTAATTCCCCAGTAATTCCCTTCTAATTCCCCACTAATTCCACTATTTCCTTACTAATTCCCCAAATTTCCCGATAATTCCTCTAATTCCCCAGTAGTTTCTCTAATTCCACCTAATTCCTCTTATTCCTTACTAATTCCTCGATATTGTACACCAAAATTCCCCTGCGGTTTACCCCTCGTTTTTACCTGACATGTTCTCATTGTTGCCAGCAAAGGTAAATAAATTAGAGTGAGGGAAATCGGTGAGGGAAGTCGAATAGGGAAATCGGTGAGGGAAATCGAAGAGGGAAGTGACACAAGTAAAGTGTCACTCACAGATTAACCCGTTCTAGGTTAGTTAATCTATGTGGTGTCACTTTTAAATTTTTAAAGTCAGTAATGTCGAGATTACATATATGGTTGCAAATAAAATTAATTACCTATTCTTGAAAATACCACTTTGTATTCAAAATTCGCTCTTCGTATTAAAATTAATTACCTATTTTTGAAAATACCACTTTGTATGGAAAAAGTTGTTGGAAAAGTTTCTGATCGTTTGCTGACAAAAGGAGAGAATAATTATGAAACATTTTCAAATAAATTCAATTCAAGAAACCAAATCAAAGGAGAAACTTCTCAAGAATACATTGAAAAAATAATTAAATTAGCAAAAAAATGTGAATATGGAATTATATAAAATGAATTACTTAATAAGAGATCATCTTGTGGTTGGAATCTTGGACAAAATCTTTCATAATCCTTACAGTTGGGTGCATTATTGACGCTTGAATGAACAATAACAGAAATCAAGCCGAATATGTGTAGATTATACTAAGCTATCAATTACCATTAGTTGAGGAAAAAAGAAGATGGTATTTTATATGGAAAATAAAATTGTTTCAAAGGTTTCCAGCCAGGTTCCCACCTCTTGTCACTGAGAACCGATTTTAGATTTGGATTTTGATGAATTATTGTTTGATTGTTACTTGTGGGGCTTTCTAACTAGTTTTCCTACTTGGAATGAAGTTGTCTTGTAACTTTTGCTTCTTGACATGGCCTGCACACATCTACTTGGTATCGGCAAGTTCATTTTTTTCATTTACTCTTCGGAAATATATCTTGATCATCTTATACCAGATGTCTCCTATAACTAATAAATTGCATATTTCTCCTGTAAAACTAAAACTTACATCATACAGATTCCCTACTGCCTTACATAATATTATACCTACACTCTAATACTTATTTATTTTTCTGTGTAGACTTTTTATATCTATCATAATTTTTTCTATATCTTCAATTTCAAGATGATGTGTCTTTCTGCTGTCCAATATGGAATCTATTTTTGAATCCTCTTTTTTTTTCAGCATCAAAAATATTACTTAAAAATACAAGGTCATTTTCTATCTTGTTCGTTCCTTCATCTATTGTATAATAAGCCTATTTGGTCATGCCCTTTTAAAAAAAGACGCCCTCTACTCTTCTAGAATCTTCTTGAAATTCTCCTGTATTCAAGTTTCCATTTTTTCGCAGTTTCTCAAAAAATATGGACGTTCTTCTAGAATATCCTGGAAATTCTCCTGTAATTAAATTTTCATTCTCCTTTCGCATTCTCTAAAATAATATATCCCAAACGTTTTAAAAACCTTGAAATTTGTCACTGCAAAATGCTGATTCATTGCTACCAGTACTTACAGAAATGAATGAATCTTCCAACTTTGCATCCAACAATTTGCTACTTTCAAATTCTACTAACGTAATATTAGTTGTAATGTTTCAATCGCTGTTATTGAAGTTTAATATTTTTCGCGCATAATTAATAATTAGCATACCTTGTCACTTTCCTCCAGATTTGTTCTCGCACTCTCAACTTCCCTCAATAAACTTTCTACTTGCGCGAAATAATCTTGTGTACAAGTGAGGAGTTATAACTTTGCTTGGACACTTCAACTTTTTCATAAGAAGGTATTTCAAATGTTTATCCTTCATACATTGTTCTTGTTTGATACACAAACAATTCGTGTCTCATGTAGGCCCGGTTTATTCATATTCCGATAAACTTGCTGGTTACTATATCTGCAAGATAAATTAACCAATCTATAATCCTATTGGTCGACGGATAACTGGTAAACCAATAGGATTATAGATTGGGTTTTATCCGTCAAATTGTATAACCTACATTTTACCAGATAGTGGATAAACTGGGCCTTAAGGCCGCGTCAATGGCCGTCATGTTTAAATTTAGTATTTGAGAATGACGACAGCGCCACTCTACACATAATGTTCAATATTTTATTTTTTCTCCAAAACAAAATCTGTTTGTCGGTGAAACACTTAGTGAAAAAGAAAGACAAATATACAATTCTGATGCTCCCAATGTAGCTTTTTTACCGTGGCGCCATCTACTTGAAATTGCTTGAACTGTTTTCACTTTCAAATTTCGTTTTAAGGTCATCTCAAAAAATCCGCAATAATTTCCAAAATCCTTTGGCATAAACATTTTTTGATATATTATCTACAATCTTTACAATTAGCTTTTTTTAGCTTTTCGTGGTTATCAATAAAATATGCTTTTCACGGATCCAAGCTTGATAAACATGCAAATATGCAACCACCAACACATTTAGTTGTTTTGGTGGTTGCGAACATGGTTTTTGAATTTAAAAAAAAAGACTGAATATCGAAAAACCAAAATAAGGAATTGTAGATAATCGATCAAATAATGTTTATGCCAAAATTGAGCCAATTCTGATGTGCCGTTTCTTTAAAGACCTTAAAACAAGTTTCGAAAAATTAACCAATCAGAGCACTGCATTCTCATCGTTGTTGCGGCCTTAATCAAATAATGGTCATGCAAGTCAAAAACACTGTGAGGGCCTAATCAGTCGGTAATAGAAAATACGTTCGAAAAATAGATTAATCGTAAAATTTAGACAAATGACTGAAGTCAAACATAGAAAACATCTACAATTCAAAATTCAAGAAAAAAAGTAGGTATATAGGTAAAAAAAAAATACCTACCTTCTTATCTAATAGATAACCAATTATTTTTGAAAAAATCAAGGAAAAAATAGTTGTTAGTTAAAAGAAACTCTGAACAAACTAAAAAGATATGCAAAAAAATCAAACATAAACTATAAACTAAACAATATAAGAAAGAGGTTACCCAAAAAATGTTGTAAGAGGTCATCCAAAGAAACAAATGAAAGAGAAAACACAGAAATTCTGATAAAGAAATCTCTTGTAGAATTCGATAAACTTATTGAGGGGTCAGTTAAGTTAGCCCCCCCCCCATATTTCCAAATCCATTAAAACTTATACCATTTTTTTGCACCCATTTTGCACCGTTTTGCACCACCTGAAAAAAATGTTGCACCCCCTCAGGAGAAAGATTGTATAGAAGTATTACTGGGGGGTGGGGGCAAATTAACCATGGCCCCCCCCCACACGCCGAATTTCAATTTATGATAGCATAAATTGTTCTATGAGTTTTGCACCATTTTGCACCATAAATATTAAATTTTGCACCGCAACCCTTAGACCTCTACAGGGGTTTGAAAGAGAAATAGTTGGCCCCCCCACACGCCAAATTTCAATTTAAAATACTTAGCAGAAATTGTTCTCCGAGTTTTGCACCATTTTGCACCATAAATATTGAATTTTGCACCGCAACCCTTAGACCTCTACAGGGGGTTGAAAGAGAAATAGTTGGCCCCCCCACACGCCAAATTTCAATTTAAAATAGCAGAAATTGTTTTCCGAGTTTTGCACCATTTTGCACCATAAATATTAAATTTTGCACCGCAACCCTCAGGCCTCTACAGGGGTTTGAAAGAGAAATAGTTGCCCCCCCCACACGCCAAATTTCAATTTAAAATAGCACAAATTGTTGGCCGAGTTTTGCACCATTTTGCACCATAAATATTAAATTTTGCACCGCAACCTTTAGGCCTCTACAGGGGGTTGAAAGAGACATATTAACTTTATTCCAATACAGAAAACCCTATACAATTTACCCTCGAATTTACCCAAGGATGATACACACTACACACGAATTGCTTATAGGCCTCTTTTTGGATTTCAAGGTCATCTGGTGTAGCACCAGACAGGCTGTTTGCGCCAGCAGTGGTCGCAATTTAGAATATTAAAGCAGACGCCAGCAGAATTATAGCCTGTGGTGCAAACACCCTACGTCAAGGCAAGTCAAGGCGAGAAACGACACGCTACTACGTCATCGCCGATACTTTGGCACTATTTCTCTTTCAACCCCCTGTAGATGCTTAAGGGTTGCTTTGCAAAATTTAATACTTTGGTGCAAAACTCGGAGAACAATTTGTGCTATTATAAATTGAAATTTGGCGTGTGGGGTGGCTAACTATTTCTCTTTCAACCCCCTGTAGAGGTCTAAGGGTTGCGGTGCAAAGTTTAATATTTATGGTGCAAAATGGTGCAATACTCAAGGTGTTCCGTGAGTATTGCACAAGTTGTTATTTGTAGTATTGCACAAATAACAAATTATTATTTGTGCTATTTTAAATTGAAATTTGGCGTGTGGGGGGCAATTATTTATCTCCCCCTGTAGCGTCCTAAGGGTTGCGGTGCAAAATTTAATATTCATGGTGCAAAATGGTGCAAAACTCAAGGAACAATTTGTGCTATCATAAATTGAAATTTGGCGTTCGGGGTGGGCCAATTATTTCTCTTTCAACCCCCTGTAGAGGTCTAAGGGTTGCGGTGCAAAATTTAATATTTATGGTGCAAAATGGTGCAAAACTCGGAGAACAATTTCTGCTATTTTAAATTGAAATTTGGCGTGTGGGGGGAGGCCAACTATTTATCTTTCAACCCCCTGTAGAGGTCTAAGGGTTGCGGTGCAAAATTTAATAATTATGGTGCAAAATGGTGCAAAACTCGGAGAACAATTTATGCTATCATAAATTGAAATTCGGCGTGTGGGGGGGCCATGGTTAATTTGGCCCCCCCCAGTAATACTTCTATATAATCTCTCTCCTGAGGGGGTGCAAATTTTTTTTTGGGTGGTGCAAAACGGTGCAAAATGGGTGCAAAAAAATGGTATAGGTTTTAATGGATGTGGAAATATGGGGGGGGAGGTGCTAACTTAACTGACCCCTTATTTGCGAGCATTGGAAAAAAATTGCCTTATGGGTAGATAAAAATAGTTGGACTTTTGGACAAAGCAAATTTGAGAGGAGTATTATATTAGATACAACTAAATATTTCTAGAAATATCAAATGATGACAAAATGTTATGGGAAAATTTAAAAAAAAATGCGCTTGTTGTATTTCTGAATAACTTTGTTCCAAAAGATAACTTTATAATAAATGAGGTTGTGAACAGTGGCAAAAGATTACGTCAGTGTAGAAAAAATTTGACAACTATCGATCTAATTTGTTTCCAACGTCCTTTATAGTTATTTATGTATCAAGGGTACTAAGTAGATGATTATGCCCTGAGGGCGACACTCTTACAAAGCCGAGGGCCTTTGGCCGGAGGGTTCGTAAGTCGCCCGAGGGTATATATCTATTAGTACCCGTGGTGCATACAAACTTTTATGTCATACCAGTTGTGTCACTTCGCAGTCATACTAAGTGTCACTTCGCAAATTGTCATCAGTGTGCTAACATCATCATTTTTTGACAGTTGTACAAAAAATTTGACAGTTGTACAAAAAATTATATGTTTATGAGCATGAATTTATATTTTTTTAATAAAGAATAAGTTAATCGAAAACTGTTTTTTGCGTCTTTATGCCCGCGCGGGCCGGGCATAAAGTAATGAATTATGTAGATGGTATCTAAGGTATAAAAACACAATCATGTATTGGTATGACATAAAAAAAAACAACTTTTATGAAAGCTGCCTCGACAGTCGTGTCATGAGAATATTGTGTCTACGCGGTGAATATTATAAGGGCAGTAGCAATAATTAATAACATAGCCGACCCTTAAGTGAAAATTTTAACATCTAAGTAGCTAATTCTGATAATGTCTCTCTCACCTGTGGTCTCCATGATATGAATAGTATAGGTAATCAACAGGAATGATGTGTGAAATTGGAGTATATCAAAAAATACAAATTGATGATGATTAATTTTCAGTTCAACAGATAAATAAAAACTTTACTAGTCATATATATACATAATAATTGAAATCCTAACTAATACATTTGTTTTTTTCACAGATCCATTCGGAATGTTTGGGACTACCCCCACCGCTAACTACAGCTACACTTTCTAACCTACAGCAAATCGATGCCAGGCTGTTGGAAGTCAGTCCAAGACCGATTAGCTGTTAAGCTGTTTCTGCCAAACTTTATTATTGAAAAACACGTCTTTTTGCAAGCTACTAAAGGACTTGAAACTTTTTCATATTTATTTTTTTTTTATAAAAAAAAACTCTTTGAAGCTTTTTGAATTTCCTTAGGCCAGTTCTTCTGTTTTTTTCCTATATCGACTATACTGCTAAAGCTTAGTTTCTAATGTAAACTATAGAATATAGAATAAATACATATCAGAGTATATAAATATTAATATAAAACAAGAGATAAATATATAATTATTTATATAAAGCTTAATATATACATTATATTAATTTAATTGTTAATGTTTTTTGTAGCTTTACTTTTTTGTTTCTCAGATTCTAGATTATTTTATATAGCTTATATGTATACATTTTTTTTTACAAGGTGTTCTTACCTAATTTTTGTGTGCAATCAAGTCCCAATAATAAAATTTAAAAAAAAGGGACGTTATATTTATGTGGAACACCTTTTTGGAAATAATTCAATAATTATTTCTTAAGAAGTTTTTATCTATTTTTCAAAAATAGGTCGTTTAGTTAAACAGCAAAATTTGTCTGTCTTCCATATTATTTCCTTTTTAATTGGCTTAATTGACAAAAAGCTTTTATTTTAAATTTTAAGAAAGTTTGACATAAAAATTTTACGTTTTAAGATTTGAATTAACTATTACATATTTTATTTGTAGTTTTCTAAACCTTGGACACATTAACTATTTATTTCAACTTATTTACGTATTATTCAGTACTTTTTCATTAAAAAAATATGCGGACCAGTTAAAAATTAACCAAATTTCAATATTCCAGCTCTATGCTTTAGCTTTGAAATAAATGATCAATGCATAATCCAAGAATCCAAGGGCCAAACTAGAATTTCTATTTTCAAAAAACTGTTACAATACTGAGATTGTTTTTTGTTTAAATATATCCAAACCAAATATCATTTAAGTTAGTTTAAATATGCCGCTAATTCGATTTACTTTAAAAGAAAATAGCTTTTTTTATAACGGAAGCTTTTTTCCTGTCCCAAACCTTCTCTGCAGGGTTAATCGGGACTGATACAACTAATAAAATACTTGCCTCAAAACACAAGCTTTTATGTTTGAAAAAAATAACTAGAATAATTACGCTCAAAAATAGTCACGTAAGTGCAATAAGAGTATATTTTATATTTTTTAGTGATATATACTTTAGTCAATTTTTTTTATCACTAAGTGACTAGAACTAGAAAATATTTAGTTTTGTTAAATAATGCATAGTTTTATTTGTATAAGACGCACTCCAGAAACATAGTCAAGTTAGATTAAAGTTTACATATTAGTTCTAATAAACAATAAGTATGAATTTAGATGGCAAAGTTGAGACAGAACTTTCCATCTCTTTATTGATTTTGTACCTATTTTGCATTTATGAATTTTGTACCTACCAACAAAAAGTCAGTCGATGATCAATCAAATCCTTGCAAGACTATTTTGAAATAATTTGATTGACCATGATAACTGAACTTATATTTTTCTCGGTGCAGAATCTAGTCTTAAGAAAATATTTCTTATTCGCAATGACAACTAGTTTATAAATTGAGATCTAGTTAGATTTTTTTTGCAGCTATGTGATTTTTTTTTAAATAATTATTACTGATAAATGAATAGATAATTTTTTAGTACTAGAAAGCTATAAATATTCGTTTTGACAACATTCTGTTAGAAGCGTACTATATTATTATACAACAGGATTTATATGATAAATCTGTGCGATTTATACACTGTTTTTTGTTTTCACATTATAGACAATAAAAATACGAATTGTTAAAATAAAATTGGTTTTATTTCTATTGGCTCCAAATTTATGTTTAAAAAAATACAAATGCATAGTCTATTTATGATCAACTTTTTAGGGTTTATGCACAAAAAAAATAAATAATAGGAAGGTGGTCTTAGTTATATTTTTTTGTTATTTTGATTAGAAGTCCTTGTGGACAGAAAACAAATAAGTATATCGAGTTATACATATAGAGCCTCAAAGTCAATTTTATGTTCATTTTGTGTTTTTATTTCAGTTTTTTCTTGTATACCTATCTCAGCTTATAGTTTCGAATCAAGCTATTAAAAACTCAAATTGTTCGCAATTCAATTTTCTACACTGGTCTTTTTTTCTTTGTGTCGTCTGTTTTGTTTCTGTATTTCTTTCTGTTGTTTGTCTTTTCTTTTTCTCCTTGTTTTTCTTTCTGTTGTTTGTCATCTATTTTCTATTTTTCTTTAACTCTGTACCAAAGCGGCAAAGGTTTGAGTTAGAAACTAGATATTGAGCGATATGAATTCGTTTTCTCTAGATGCTTGTGTTTATTTCTCCCTATTTTCGGGTCCTGTTCGTCATGATTCCATGGTATTTCGGCTTTAGCTCAGTCCTTCTGATTCCTTTGGTTTCAATAATTATAAAGATGTTAGCTAACACAGGAAGCAGTGATGAGTACCAAGTCCAGTTTTTTGAGAGTAGGTAGATTGTAGATTGTATTTGAATTCATTACAGCTTATACCAGCCATTGAAGCACTGCTACCTTTCCAGAGATTTTATGCTTCTAGTTGGTTTCCAAGATTTGTAGGCTTCTCCCAAACACACAGGACAGCTTCCTGGGTGGTAAGCCACCTCTTGGGGTGTTAGCCGTAGAAGTGAGCAATACCTATTATAATGTTCTGTAGTTTATGTTGCTTGTTCGCAAGATCTGAAGCGGTCGCTGTCTGATTTGCCTATTGTTTTTAGGTGATATTTCACTAGGCAATGCCAAGTGAACAGACCAACGACTGTTCTAATGTCTCTTCTGTTCATGTCAAGAAGTTATTCAATGTTCAGATCTCTTTGCTTAGATCGATATGACCCTTTCTGCCTGTCTCAGACCTGGAATGGATCTCCAATGAGCCAGCATTCAGTCCTTCTCTCATCTATTCATTTCTTCGGAGACGTGGCTTTTCATTTGTCTACAAAAAGATTCTGTGCCCTAAATGCCCCTGAAAAGGTGTTAAAGCGCCTTGCTTTGCGAGACGATCTGCCCTCTTTGCACTGGGCACCTGGCACCGACATCACAGCTACTCTGTTCCTCCCAGTCAGTTGCTTGAGGATATTTTTACCTTCTCAAACTAGCTGCGAATTGCACTTGATTAGAGCCGCTTGACTGTAAATATACTCTCTTAAAAGGCTTCTTTTAAGGCACACTTTGACACTGATGTTTATGGCGAGCTTGAAATATTGTCAGTGTTATACCCATTGCTGAGGAGAATTTAAAGTTTGGCCTAGTTGTTCCCAGAATGACCCTTTCCGTTAACTTGGAAGCATCTGTGTACCACAGTCCACAGTCCACAATGATGCATTGTGTCCGTTTGAGGTAGCTTTTGCGTTCTTCCATTATTGGCCAGTGATGTTATCATATTATGATCTGTTGGTTTACTCAACGACTCGAGCTTTATAGATTGAAGGACGCGTAAGTGGCCATTCAGGTCACTAGGTTTGAATATTTCTATCTGGAATAGCCTATAGAAATTCTTACCTCTTTTTTTGCAGATAGGTGAAGAGTTAGGTATGTTCAACAGTGTCTTTGGGGCTGCGTTGAGGCATCAGGTTAACATAGCTCCTGTTATTCCTAGACAGACTTTGTAGTACTTTGTACTTTGCGTAGACTGTTCTGTGGAGTAGGAAATTTGCTCAGTCTTTGCGGCCACCATACCAATGAGGCATAAGTGACAATGGCCGGTATGATTAAAAAGAGTATTTGCTTGTACTTCAAGTAGAGCTTTTACTTCCTAGTAATTTGTGGATAATCTTTCACATAATAGTTATTTATGATATAAGTGCTAAAAGTGACATTTTATTTTGTGAAAAGGGAAGTTTGGGGCACGACGCCGAAGGCGGAGTGTTCCATCCCTTTGAACAAAATAAAATCACTTTTAGCACGAATATCATACACTATTTTTTCTAGAAACGCACTAAAAGTGATTACTTTTAGCACTAGTGCTAAAAGTAATCACTTTTAGCACCAGTGTCATAAAAGGGCATTTTAGACACTGACAGTATCCGTTAAAAATGACACTTTTAGTGACGTTTGTAGAAAAAGTAAATTCTTTTATGGGAAGTGTTTACTCAGGTTAAACGTATAAACTAGTGGTAGGTAAATACTAGAACCTGTTTAACCTCAAATAGGTAGGTTTTTTTTTCTTATGCGGGTACAATCTATCGTTCCTATTTCCCAAGTATTGTCATCCATCTTTAGCTAATTCAATATCGCGGGCATTTTGAGGAAAAGAAATCTAAACATTTTTATTCCACGCAACTTTTTGTGAAACTTCTTTAATTACTTTTGACACGGTTGTTTGATGTACCGGACATCTACATCAACTTTTTGTTCAAATCCAGGATCACTTAGGGCCGGTATTGTAATGTCCGGTTGACCGATGATTGAGTTTCAACTGAGGTTTCAACCTTCGGTCAACTTGACTTATAATACCGACCCTTAGACAGTGGCGGATCCAGGGGGGGGAGGGGCGCGGGGGGCGCGCGCCCCTTCCTGAGAGCCACAAATACTACCAAATTTTTAAAAAAAAAATCATAGAAAAATTTTATACAAGAATTTTCCAATAAAATGTTAGTGGAAAATTTTCCAAGCTACACTATTGTTCAATTTATTGTTTTGTTTTTATCAGATAAATGTGTTATAGGTATTTTTATTTGGAATAGGTTTTTACATTTGTTATTTCCGGTTTTTTCATAGGTGCAGGGTTGTCCAATTTGAACATTTTTGATAGAAAAACATCAATTCCTGAGCGAGATACAAAAAAATCAACCCCCACGCTGAGGCTCAAATTTTATGGTATCTTTAAGCGTTTTGTGGCTAGAGAATCCAGTGAGTTTCTCAGTTTTTTTTCTATTTGTTCCCGAATTTGAGATACTAACCAGAGTCCGATTGTTTTGATGGGACACCGGACACCATATATTAATAACTGATTGGATAGCTCTGCTTTTGCTGCTTTCAATGATATACAGTTCGATTGGTTATATCTGTTTTTGTTATAAGAAACAATGTGTTAGAAGAGGACTTTATATCTATAAGGAAAATGAGATAGGTCTCCTTCTAACACATTGTTTCTTTTGATTGAAACATCTATAATTTTTTTTCTAGAAAACTGTTAGAGATAGACCTATTAAACCTTACATGTATCATTAAAATAAGCAATAATAGAGCTATCAATGAGTTATTAATATATACCTAGGGTTTTTTATTTAAAAAAAAAAATAAGACAAATTAAAAAAATTGAGTACCTACCTACCGTAAGGTGGGGTTAGTTGCAACATTTTCAAAATTCTTTTGCCGATACCTTCTTTATTTTTTTGTCGAATTTGACCTAATTGGTGCCAAAATTTTAGTCTTGTGGTCTAGTATCCGATTCTAACAAAAAACTGTGAACAACAGTATTATTTGATATATATTTAAAAAAAAAAACTGGGTGTTGCAAGTTGAACACCTGCAAGGGGATACTTGCAACAAGTGGCTTTTTTCAGTAGTAATTGTATTTAGGAACGCGTGTTAACTTACTTGCAACACAAAATATTTAAAAAAAAATTGGCTAATTTTGGCCAATTTTGGTCAGTTTTTCCTCCTCTTCCTTTAGAAATACAGGCTGCCAGGATCAAGGGGAAACAAGTTTCTTCTTTTCCGAGAAAGCGTTGCTGGGTCAATCCCGAATTCTCGCGATGCTTCCCGAATCCCTGATCCGTTTTCGATGGCCCTTAATGCATTTTCCAAAGTTTCATTGGAATAATTACGGTAGGTCCTACTCCCTAACTGTTTTTTGTATTTGCGAGGCATGTTGCAAGTTACCCACTTTTGTATGTACAGGGTGTCCGAATTTGGATGGTTTTAATAGGCAACATCAATTTCTGAGCAAGATACAAAAAAATGAACCCCCCACTCCGAGGCTCATTTTTCTTGAAATTTTGATTGGTGCAAACCGCATTTTGATATCTTCAACTGTTTAGCCGCTAGAGGGCGATTCTCGATTTTGAGAAATAATGTTAAACCATCATAACTTTTTTGTTTATGAAAATTATTGATTTCCGTAAAAACTTTCTAGAAGCACTTTTTAAAGCAGAATTCAGTGACGTTCTCAGTTTTTTTCTAGTTGGTCCCAACTCCGAGATATTGACCAAAGTCTGGTTTTTTTCAATAGGACACTCTATATATTAATAGCTCATTAGAAAGCTCGGCTTTTTCTGATTTCAATGATAAAAGTTCGATAGGTTTATCTCTAATAGTTTTCGAGAAAAAAAATTATTTCGGTTTTTGTCATAAGAACATCATAAAGCTGACAAAAGCCGAAATATTTTTTTTCTCGAAAACTGTTAGAGATAAACCTATCGAAATTTGTATAATTGAAATCAGCAAAAGCAGAGCTTTCTAATGAACTATTAATATAGGTAGATACCTATAGGGTGTCCCATTGAAAAAAATCGTATTTTGGTCAATATCTTGAAATCGAGGCCGAATAGAAAAAAACTGAAAACGTCACTGAATTCTGCTTGAAAAAGTGCTTCTAGGAAGTTTTTATGGAAATCAGTTATTTTCATAAACAAAAAAGTTATGAAGATTTTACAGTATTGCTCAAAATCGAGAATCGCCCTCTAGCGGCTAAACGGTTGAAGATATCAAAATGCGGTTTGCACCAATCAAAATTTCAAGAAATTTGAGCCTCGGAGTGGTGGGTTCATTTTTTTGTATCTCGCTCAGAAATTGACGTTTCCTGTTAAAACCATCCAAATTCGGACACCCTGTACATGCAATTTAAAAAAAAATCTATTTACGAAAACCTTCAAACTTAACTCAAAACTAGATATTCAATGTTTTAGACTAAGCATTCATCAAGCACATCATATCCAAATTTGATACAAATCCTAGGGTAAATAAGCTCTGCACAGGAGAAGTTATATTGCGACAATTTAGAGCACTTACCAGAGCTGTCAGAAAATGGCGCCAAATTTTTCGTGTTTAAAATTTTTCAACGCTAAACCTACTCAGATTTCAACCTACTGATCCGTACTAAACGATAACACGTTAGCGGTTGACGCGCGACTCAAGTGAGAGGAGGGAGAAAGCAAAAATTCCACCCGATGAATATTGTTGCAAGTTGTGCCACTGTTGCAATAAGTACCCCCACCTTACGGTACGTCATTGAATTCTGTTTGGAAATGTACCTCTAAATGAAAAGTCGGTTTTCGGCTTATTTGGACTTTATTTAATGAAATATCTAAATCAACAGCCAACGTTTCGACGCATTCCGCATCATTCTCAAGGCTAAAAGAAAACATGCAAAGAACGTTACAAGCATTTCACAACGATTAACATTTTAAAAAATGACTGACAAAATAAATTAACATTTAATAATCTAGGTAAGGTAAACTTTGGTAAGGTAAACTTTGGTAAGGTATTTTGTAGATAACAATACGACGTTTTTATTAGTCAAATTAGGTAATTGGTTCTATGTTGTCTGGATTGATAGTTTTTCAAAAATATAATTTGTGAAACTCATTTTACTTATCTCTTGTTATGTAATAGTCATTGTTGAAACTTTTTAAATGTTAATTTCTTTTTTATACGTCATTTTTTAATTTATTTTTTAAACCTTTGTAAATGCTTCTTTTTGTTAAATGTTAATTTATTTTGTCAGTCATTTTTTAAAATGTTAATCGTTGTGAAATGCTTGTAACGTTCTTTGCATGTTTTCTTTTAGCCTTGAGAATGATGCGGAATGCGTCGAAACGTTGGCTGTTGATTTAGATATTTCATTAAATAAAGTCCAAATAAGCCGAAAACCGACTTTTCATTAACATATTCCTGGACGAAAACCACACTGTGTACCTCTAAAGTTTATACAGAATTCAATTACTATTACCTATTATTTTCATAAATAAAAAAGTTAGGGAGGTTTCACCTTATTGCTCAAAATCGAGAAACATCCTCTAGCGGCAAAACGGTTGGGGGTATCAAAAAGCGGTTTGCAGTATTTGCACCAATCAAGATTTCATTAAACTTTAGCGTCAGCAGAGTGGGGGGTTCATTTTTTCTGTATCTAGCTCAGAAATTGATGTTTCATATCAAAAGTGTCCAAATTGGACCACCCTGTACCTACATTCTTTAATGTATAAGTAAAGTAAAAATAAATTTTCAAGAAATTATTTTTGATAATTCTAAACCTGCCTGAACCCCTGAACAAAATCCTGGATCCGCCACTGCCCTTAGAGTCCCTAAAAATATCTCCAACATATATTTCCTTCCTTTTTTAATCATTGTAATTATTAAAAAAGTTATTTATAACGCCTTTTCAATCGAAACAATTGATGTGAAGTTACTTCTGAGTAGCTTCTCAAAAACTACACCGAATACTTTCAAATGGAGGAAATACTAGAAATCATTAGTAACTTCTGCAATATAAACTTCTATATATTGAAGTAAATGAGGAAGAGAGAGAGAAAGAGATCGATAAATAAGTATTCACTTCTATCACGTGTTACTGCGCTGCACGCGACTTTTTTTGAAGTGAAAACTACAAAATGGAGCATTTACTTGTATGATTGAAAAGCAAATACTCTTTTTAATCATACCGCCCATAGTCTCTGATAACCGTTTGGTAAAATCCAAGACACTACTACACAGGATTGCTTATTGGCCTCGTTTTTGGGAAACGCGGTCATATGGTGTAACACCATTGCCGATTAATGCCGACAGAGTTACCCCTAAATAAGTAATACCTACTTCGACGGTACCCACTTCATCCGAGAGAGATAATTGAATGCCGTTGGAGTGGGGGCTCGCAGATCCAGCTCCCTCTTTTTCGTAAATGGAACTAAGGTTGCTTTGCTGGGATTTATGGGAGTCCTTCTTCCTTACTCCAGTTTTTGATTATATTCAAGGCAATTTGCATTCGGCCTGTTATTATGCCTTCATGCTGGGCTCTGATTATTACTGCCAGATCATTTGCGTAGCCTAGGACAGTTATTCCGACGTCCAACGTTGCTTAGTCGGGGAAAGATGCTGTTTACAGTAGTGTCCACAGGAGAGGCGAAACGACACCACTTTGTGGGTAGCATTTAGCCTCTTTAACCGTGGTGACAGTAACGGTTCCGCCGTTCAAGTCCGCCGATACTGGGCGATGTTTATAATGAAAGATTCTACCCTCCTACCTTCAAGAGCTTTTTCGATAGATCGGTGTGAGGTGTTATCAAAGGTACCTACCTTCTATATCTATAAAAGCTGCAATTTCTTTTGCCCCACGTGTCTTCTATATGTCTGTTACTAGACAATGGAGTGCACTTGTTGTAGATTTGTTTGCTTGATGGATGGGCAAACTGTCTTGTATGAAGTATATGAAGCGGTCTGCTTTAGAGTTTTGCTTCTGATATATTGGTCTTTTACTTTCTCCATGGATTTAAGGAGAAAAGAAGTTAGGCTAATGGGTCTATAGGATTTTGATTCATCCTCTGGCAGAGGTCCTTTGGCATGAATGACACACCAATCTCACTCCATGCTAGTGGAACGTAACATTATAGTTATGTTCTCAAAAGAATATTATACCAATATGCTTGAAATATTCTTAAAATATATCGAATATATCATTCTCAATATGCATCCTAGACATAACATTCTTGTTTGATTCTAGGCATATACTTGGAATGTAAATTTTCGCTTCTAAATAATGCTACTGAAAGGAGCATTATTTAATTATTAAAGGCAGTAAAAGAGTTGTTGGAAAACTTCTCTGGAAAACACAAGTGTTTAACCAAAGCTCCGATTTTGAGCTTGTTATACTCTCGTCGCGGTCAGCACGCCAACTGAGAAAAACAGGTTCCAAGGTGATTCAAACGCTAGGCAAGATGTAGATCTTTAATAGCGCGTGGCTCCCTCTCTTGGAAGTCCTACAAAGCAAAAGAAAAAGAATATACCTATAATATTCTTAGTAGGTTCTAGATGGAGCATTATTGTTCAATTGTTTGATTAGGATTTTTGAGTAGGTACTTTAGATAATTAGGTGAACAATATGAAAATATTCTTATCATGGTTACCTACCTACATAAACTTCTCAGCACAACTTGGTAGGTATATTCTTAATACTTGATAGAGATATTAGCCGAAAGAACATTTTTTAGGGTACATTATAATAATGTTCGTATGACAATATTCAAATAATGTTATATAAAGTAGGTTCTCAGCACAATCTCTCAAGAAGATGCATAGAAGCAACATTCCTAGTACATAAATAGAACGTTCAAAATAGTTATTTTTAGGTCCATCCTATTCAAACCCATGTAAAGTATTTGTAATACCCATTTAGAATAACCTCATCCTTATTTATCAATCACGAATCAGATGAAACAAAAAATTACCAACAAAAACGAACGTCGATTGCTAATACGTCAATTTCATCTACAAATAGGAAATTCCTAACCTAATTTTATTTATGTGTCGAGAAGCGACATACGTTTTGTCACTAGAACGACAGGTACTTCTAAATAGGTATTAAATAGTATATTATATACCTAGGTAGAGAAGTTGGTCATTATATACCGAGCGCTTTTATAAACCGAGGCGCGGAGCGCCGAGGTTTATAATGTGTAAGGTATATAATGACTTTCTCTACCGAGGAATATATAGAATTTTTTTTACTACTACTAGTAGAAAATAAAAAAAATATTCAAAATCTGTGCTCTTAATTATTTTTTTGAACGCCCTTTTGAAAGTGCTGCCCTCTAACAACAGCTTATGATAACTTCCTATATGTACCTACAGAAACCTGTATTTTTTTGAATTGACGTATGAAATTGAAATTGGACCAATAGAAACATGACAATATCCTTGCATCATGACGTCATTTTCATTATTGACCTAGGTATTTTTTCATTATTTTCATTATTAACCTAGGGAGAGAAATTCAATTTTTTCCTAAAAAAATAGATTGAATAATGACTATTTCTCAGGTTAGTAGTAAAAAAAATACTATATGACGATAGCGTGTGCGCCAAACTTTTTCAGGGTGACTTTGATCATTTGTTAGTAGGCAATATAGTGTGATATGAACAGGTGGTTTTTAGGTCAGTGCTTATTATCTGTGTTTTTTTTATGAAATTGGTGGAATTTTGAGTTTTATGACTAATTATTGGTGAGTAAAAATATCAATTCAATAACTATTTCATCATTTACATAGTTTGATATCTTATCAAATCCCCAGATTTTGATTGCATTGTTATGTACATCAGGGTGGACAAACACAGTTTATGGACATACATTTTTTTTTTTTCAGATAATGACAAAGCCACGAAAATATACAAAGAAGCTCACAGATGACGATCTTCTATACTATTTAGAAAATGATGAAGCCTCCGATATTGATTTCCTCTCAGAATCAGATGATGATATGCCTGAAAAACAAACAGAAGATAATTTTTTAGATGAAATAATGGAAACAAACAATGAGGATATAGACGAATGTGAAGCAAGTGATGTTGAGGCTAATGAATTGATAGATGAAACTGTGAATGAAAGAATTCGTGAGAATGATAATCTGGAAAATGAAGTAAAAATTTTCGAGCAAATACATAATCTTACTGATAAATCAAAAATAGAGAACAGGGTGAAAATGTGCGATACGAAACCAGAAATATTCAATGGAATTCGCCCATTCCTACAAGCCCTGTAACAGATTTACCGGCCCCAATTTGCTTCTTTTTGAAATATGTCCCAGATAATCTATTTCAACAAATGTCTGATTTTACAAATTTGTATGCCACGCAACAAAATATAGCTAGGTTTCCACCAAAAACTTTGAATGAAATCAAAACGTTTATTGGGATTCATATTGGCCGCGTTCACCAGATACAAACGTTGGTAAACGGTTTGCGATTGTTCTGCTGAACGCTACGTTGAATTTGTGTTAAAACCAAACATGTTTTGCAAACGGTCGCCATTTTTGCAAGCGTAATTTCAGAGTGTTTATAATTTTCAATACTGTGTTTTGTGCATTTGTGTGGTGACCTGTCATTCAGAAGGTAACGTTCTATCATTGAAAATTTGAATCGTTTAGCAGAACCAAGAGTTTACCCAACATATTCCGTTGGTGTTTGTAAACTGTTCACAATCCGTTTTGGTTCTGGTGAACGTAGCCATTGCAATGGGGAACTTACAGTTCCCTCGTGTGGCAATGTACTGGCACCGGAACATGGGAATACCATTGGTGAGAGATGCCATGAGCTAATCCAGATTCTACAAGTTGCAACAAGCAATTCACTTAGTCGATATCACCAGCTGCGCGTAGAAAACAACAACGGCCGCGTTCACCAGATACAAAACGGTTTGTGAACAGTTTACAAATACCAACAGAATATGTTTGCTAAACTTTTGGTTCTGCTGAACGATGTGGTGTTTTCCTTTCCGTTTGACTTTTCGTTTATCTACTCCTTGTTTTGTTTACACGTCACCTTGAACGTCACAACCCGACCTCATTCAAATTTTTTTGGTGGATTTCTATTCAAAAGTGTTTACCTATCAGTTCATTTTGATTTTTTTTAAAATATGAATCATAATATAATCAGGGATTTATTACTAGAGGAGGGTAATATAATTCAACAACTTGTCCCAGTATTGCCCGACTTGGTGCAACCAAATCCTCTACGAGATGAAGTTGAAGAACTGTATCCACAGGAGAGACGTGAGGTAGTGAGGAATTCAAATTATTTTGAAGAAACGATTCCCCAATATACAGATATGCAATTCAAAGAACATTTTAGGATGTCTAGAATATCCTTTGAGGTATGATAACACAAGAATTTATAATTTATAGTGGATACTAACATTAAATTGATGGCTCCCTGTCATTTGCGCGACAGCCGTTTGCACGAGGGAGAAAAGTGTGATAGAAAAAGCGCGAGGAACAAAAACGCAACTGGAATAAAGCGCGATTGGACAAGAACGCAAGTTGCCTAACTCTCTACGAGAACTATAGACCCATCGAGCCTATAGACCGCTTTCCAAAATACAAGATATTTCTGGTGGTTCTGGTTCAAAAGAGCGATATTTGAATTAGCGACATTTGGAAAGAACGGCGACATATCAAATGAGCGACATTCGAAAGCGCGATACTTGAAACAACGACATTGCAAGTTATGTGAAGAACGGCGACCTCAAATAAATTGTCTTTTTTTTTTAAAATAAAATGCTAACTTACGAGGACTAGATCGCACTGGGCGGACGGGTTAGTCTGAGTAAGTCTGTTTTGGTCGATCGCGCTTTTATCCAGTCGTATTTTTGTTCCGTCGCGCTATTGTCCTTCCCCTTTTTTGTTCCGTTGCTCTTTTGTCCCTCGCGCTTTTCGTATCGCGCTTTTCTCCCTCGCGCAAACGGTCGCCGTGCAAATGACACAAAGCCTAAATTGATATGTACTAGCATCTATTGAACTGCATAGGAAATATGCAAAACCAGCAAAACCCAGGAGCCAATGCAGTCAATGCACACATACCACTATCAAAAAAAGTTCTATTCAGCATTTGGATCCTGGCTAAACAAGAGACATATTTAGCTGTTGGAGATCGATTTTCAATCAGTAAAAGTTCTGGCCATCTTATTTTCAAGGAAATATATACATATATTTGTCAATTATATGGCGAGTTTATTCGATGGCCTGGGCGACGAAAGATGATAAATGGTTCCAATGTTGTTCCAATGTAAGTACAAATTTTATGATGTAATGTGAAATTATATTCAGTACATACTGGAAGACAACAAATAGCGCCGCAATAAATCTATTTAACTGTATTATTCTTGGTATTATACCATATATTATACCATGCTATTTATAATATAAGTATAATATTTTTGGTTATTATAGGTATTTGAAAGAAGATCCGGAATACCAGGTGTAGTTGGTGCTATTGATGGGTGCCACATTGAGATCAAACAGCCCATCAATAATGCTTTCGATTTTTACAACAGAAAAGGATACCACTCAGTAATTTTGCAAGGTAGGTACACAAGCTAAATTCAATGTTCAATTGCAGTGTCTGGCTCTTTATAATTTTTATTATACAATATATACACTATACAGGAACCTGTAATGAAAATGGTCTATTCATTGATACCTCAATTGGAATGCCTGGTCGGATGCACGATGCGAGAGTCTTCAGATTGAGCCCTCTATATGAAGCGTTAACTGCAGCAGATAATGCTCTTTTGAATAGAAATCAGCATCTCATAGGAGACTCAGCATATCCTCTTTTAATAAACCTTATGAAACCTTATCAGGATAATGGCCATCTTCCGAACGAACAAATTATTTTTAATATTAAATTATCCAGTGTTAGATCAATAATTGAGAGAGTATTTGCTTTTTTAAAGGGGAAATTTAGAAGGCTCAAATATCTGGATGTTTCTGATCCAGAAACAGCAAATTCGATGATTTTAGCAGCCTGTGTTCTGCATAATTTTATTATGATAATCGAAGGTGAAGAAAACGACTTCAATTTGGAAGATATAGGAATAGGCAATGATAATAACCAAGATGATGACAATGTTAATCATCCAGAGGCCAGAAGAATCATAGCTCTTGCTGAAAAAAATATTCGTAAATATATAATAAAATACGAGATAAATATTGTTAAATAAAAATGTATTAGCACAATAAAATAAACGAAACATTTTTAACGGGTTATGGGTGCTTTTGATGGAACCTTCTTTAAGCAACTCACTTTACAAAAATACGTCAAAATAATAAGTGAAAGCATCATATTCAAATTTGAATATGAGTGAAGCCTTAGGCTTGTAGATAATACTCTTAGAATTTCGTAGCTTGTTCACCAAATGTTAAGAGGCACATCATTACAAAAAGCTCACTTATTTTTATGTATAGATGGGAACTTTATAATAAAAAATTTCAATTCTACTGATTTTCACTTGAATTTTCACTAAGGTATTTTCTCAATAGTTCATTTCTTTCTTTCTGTATATTATTATTTTCCGATATTTCCTTGACCAAATTTTCAATGGCAGTTACTCGTCTTTTCTCAGTTTCCAAATATTCGACTCTGGTCCGATACAGCCCTCTCGCAGCTGTTGCTTTGGTACTATTGGATTTTTTTTTTCTATTTTCGATGATTTTGGATTACTGAGAAGTTCACAGTTTTCATTGCCCTTCATCTGTTTTGAATTTAAAGTTTCGTTACTGGAATCCAGTGAAAACTGGGAAAATGAGCGTTTCAATGTTGGCGCTATATTGATTTCATCAATAGGCTGTAATATTAAACTGGAGACTGAAATATTTTGGATTTCACAAGAGGACCTGCTAGTTACTTCTGCATTTGTTCTGAATTCCATTGAATTTAATATTTTTCCAGGATTTATTGTTTTGTCGTCTAAGAAAAGTTCGTCTACAATGTCATAATACTCCCATACTATTCTGCCACGTACAGTTTTGTTTTTGTTATTGTCTTTAATAGTCTTATAGTGATGTTTTATATTTCTCATCTTACAGTCTAGCTCTTGTACAATAATATTATACCCAATTTTTCGAAACTGTTCGAGTCTCTTTTTATACTCTGAAATCAATAGTTTTGTGGTACTTGTGTTCCATAATAGCTTCAATGAATCGTTCATGTCTAAAAACACAAAAAATTAAATAGAGATAAATCAACAAAACCTTGGATAAATCAATAGGTATAATAGAAAAATCGAAAACTAATGACTGATTTTCAAAAACTGGAGACCTATCTGTTTTATTGAATTTACTCTGAATGCTGGCTCTGGCGAAAGTCTTGAAATTGGCCTGCAAGCTGCAAGAGGAAACGTTCTCATCGTTGTTGAATCATTCTCCATCTCACTTACCTATATTCAATTTAGCATGAGCAGCTCCACCAGATGAATAGTTTTTTTGGATGTATTCATTATTATCTTCATTTCCTCCAGCCATTTTTCAAATTTTACACTTTTTGCTTTTGAAATTAAAAACGTCAAAGGCCACGATATGTCATGTCACCACGACCACACACAACACAACAGAACACAAAAAGGTGGAAATATACACCTTATTTATGTTTGCAAAAATGGCGACCGTTTGCAAAACATGTTTACTTTCAACACAAATTCAACGTATCGTTCAGCAGAACAATCGCAAACCGTTTACCAACGTTTGTATCTGGTGAACGTGACCAATGACAGGTAGGTTTGAAGATAATCGAACTGGATTTCTTCCTCATTTTTCTTCGAATAAATGACACTTATCGTCTTCTTTGATTATAGGTTATGGAAAGTCAGATGCTTGTACGACTCTGTGAGAAGTAGATGTCTGCAATTGCCATTAGAAACTAACCTTTCTGTTGACGAACAGATGGTGCCATTCAAGGGGCAGATAAACATCAAACAGTACGTGAAAAAACAAACCTAAAAAATGGGGCATCAAAATCTACGTTTTGGCTGGCAAGAGTGGCTTGATATACGATTTCCTAATCTATCAAGGTTCAACAACACCCTTGAATCCTCTCTATGGAAAATATGGATCAGCAACTGCTGTAGTGATGCAACTCAGTGATAGAATAACTGAGAAAAACCATGGACTATTTTTAGACAATTTTTTCAGTACATATAATCTATTTCAATATCTCGAATCAAAATTTATATTTGCTATAGGAACAATAAGAGTGAATCGTTTCGCTAATCCAAGGCTTCCCAGTGATAAGGATATGAAAAAAAAGGACGTGGCTCTTCTGCAACCTCAGTTAGCAAACATGGCATCGTTATCACTAAATGGTACGACAACAAGCCAGTGCTGGTAGCTTCCAACTTTTTTGGTATTGGCGAGAAAGACTCATGTCGAAGATGGGACAAAACAAAAAAAGAATACATGCAGGTAGATAGGCCTGAGGCAATCAAAATATACAACTGTAACATGGGCGGCGTCGATAAAGTTGACTTCTTATTGAGCCTACATCGATCCTATGTCAGATCCAAAAAATGGACAGTGAGGATGATAACACATGCTATTGATCTAAGGCTAGTGAACTCATGTCTTGAATATAGGAAGAAAGCCATCCTTTTAGGAGTAAATCAAAAACAAATTCTCGATTTGCTAGCTTTTCGTCAAGAAGTGGCCGAAAGTCTAATCTGCGGAAGACATGTTCTCAAAAGAGGTAGGCCATCAACCAGTACTGATGATCCAGGGCCCTCTAAGAAAAAAAAAACTGAAATACGACCAATAAGAAACCTTAGATATGATGGATACCATCATACTCCAGAATACGATGACAAAAAAGAAGCATCAAGATGCAAAAATGAAGAATGCAAGAATAGGACACATATTTTTTGTATCAAATGCAAGGTCCACCTTTGTGTTTTGAAGGGGAGAAATTGTTTTTCCACATTTCATTCCAAGTAAATATATTTATTTTTTTTGATAGTTTTCATGGTGTAAATTATATACTTTTATTTTCACCAGAAAAATATTATTTTTTAGTTTTATAAAGTTTGTAATACATTTTTTTAGAAAAATTCTATTTTTGTTTTCAATTCCCTAAACTTTGTTTGTCCATTGTGATGTACATCTCTTAATAATGAGTGGGGATGACCGAATTTTTTTGTATATTTTTTTTATTTATATATAGTGTCCCTACATGTCGTATACCAAAAATCAGAATTTTTGAAGTACTCCTAAGAGGTGTGATAGTGAAAGGGTTAAAGGAATCCTTAGAAAGTTTACGAAGAGAATTTATGATTACCCTCAAATAAGCTTCTAATTTTTTGGGTTTGAAAATTAGAAAGAACTGAAAATGGTGCTGTAGAAGTAAGCCAATCAGCTTATACAGTGAAAAATCTTGACCGCTTTGGACTACATTTCCATATAGGGAGGCTATTTGGGGCCTTAACGTATTGATTATTCAAGAAGCACAATGGGATGGGATTCATGTTGAAACTAAAAATTAGAACACATTTTTTGATTTTGGAAATCCTGCATGCATTTTACTTTTGATTATTATTGCTGTTGGTGAAACTTATTGTCAATAAAGAAATATCGTCATTAAACGGGTCACACTTTTCATTCTTCAAAGTCCTAGAGATCCGTTTTAAACATTTTGACAGATCAAAATTTTTCAGAGCAAAAAATGCAAAAATCATTTTTAATTTTTCGCAGGCCCTAAAGCCTCACAAAGAAAAATCACGAAAGTGCTTTTCCACTAAATTTGATCCCCTTTTTCTATTGGTAAAGTCAAAAATTAAGAAATGTAGAAAAATCAAAATTGGAATTTTTCTAAGGGGTAGGTAAAGTGTGTTTTTTTTTTAAAGATAAAAGTCAAAATGACATTATGTTGGCAATACAATGTAAAATTGTCAATGCTTTCAAATTTTTTATGTAGAAAAGGCTTATGTTGCCAACATAGTTACTAAATTTTTGACTTGGGGAATTATCTTTAAAAAAAAAACAAACTTTAGGTATGTAAGGAAATTTTGAAAGAGCCATATTTTGAAAAAGAAAAGCTATCGGCATGAAGTTTAGTCTAATTATAGATCTCGATTGGGGCTTCAAAAAAGGTTATTTGGGGCACCGAGGCCTAGGGCTTATCGTTTTCGAAATAATCGGCTTTGAAGGTTTACAAAATTTGAGACTTATTATCAACTTTGAGGCTCAATATATCGAAAACTATTTGAGATAAATGATTCAATTTCGTTTTACTTAAAGAGCATTAATAATTCTGATTAAGAATACATACCTAAAAGAGGAACCTTTGTAATAAAATTTGTAAAATATTAATTGAGTTCTGATAAGCCGTTTTGTGAGGCAATGTCGGATGATCGAAATTTTTCAGGGCCAAAAATGCATAACTTTGTTATTTTTCCATTAGAAATGAATCAAAATCTTCATTATTTTTCTAACATCGTTCATTAAATAAAAATCTGCTATTTACTAACTATATTTTAGATTCACAATATTTTTGAATAGCTGCAATAGCTTGAATGACCGACTGTGCCATGTTGTGTTATCCTTGTAATAATACAAGAATACATTTTAATAAGAAAGTTTATTAAAAAATTTGAAAATCGAAGTTTCACTTCATCTTAAGCTTGGTGACCACAACAGGTATCATTGAACAGGCTATAAGGAATAAGAAATAAAAGTAGGTACGTTTATCCTATCATATAACAAATATGATATGATATAATTTTCCAATGTCAAGAGATCGAAATAACTCTCACCAAACCATCGCCCGAGATTTATATAGGTACTCATTGTTTCCTGTTTGAATTTAACAACCCCAATTCCTACCAAACAGCCCACTATGGGAAATAATTAATAAAGTTATCCAGTTCTGTTGTGTCTCTCCCTCGCAGGATAACAACGCAGGACGATCAACCTGCCGAATGTAATAAACGTGAATAACAAGGGATAACGCGCGCCAACAAAAAGCCTACACAACCCTTGAGGGACGCCCCGAGCCGAGAGATAACAAAGCCCTGCGGGGCCTCAATGCTCCAGGATGTTACGTTCGTTAGCAAATTACCATCCCTCACAGTTTGTCCCGTCACCGTGCATAATCCGTTTTGTAATGATCTCACTTTATTAATTTGGCCCATACCTTTTTATCACATTTAGAAGATTCATTCGATGGGGGATTCTCCAAAAAAAATAAATAAATCAGATTTGAAAGAGGGTATATTTCGTTATAATAAATAATGAGTTGGAAATAATTTTGGATGTATAAAACTCTGGTCCATCACGTTAATAAACTGAGAAATTTATTGTTTTGTTTGTACAAACTTTCAATTTTGAGTTCAACAAGATGCAAATACCTATCGAATATAGCAGTAGAGGAAATTGTCAACCTGTTGTTGATCAGCAAGGTACTACCTATTACTCTTAGATGTTTTAAGTTAGACTTCTTCTGATTCCAAAGGAGATTTTTGACCTTCCTGGTTGGCTTTTCTGTTTAGGATATATTGATATTGTGTATTGATAATTTCTGCCCATATTGCTTGTTCGAATATTCCTTCTCTGGCGTGCATGAAAGTCCTTGCAATCTCCACAACAGTCCTGTTTTCTCTTCCGGAACAGCCATTGTATTGTGGTGTGTATGTCGTGATTAACCTCTGTCTTATACCATGATGCCCTAGAATTTTTCTTCGTGATTGTCAAATTCGCTGACATTGGTGTCTGATAAAACCTCTTTTGTGTCATATTTTGCTGCTTTAATTTCAGCTTAAACAAGTGTTAGCTTCTCTATCGCTTCTAATTTGCGCTTGATAAAGTAGATGAAACGGTACCTGCTGAAGTCATCTTTGAACAATACAAAATAGCAATAGCTTGGAATATGACCTGTCAAAGGGCGAAGGTTCCACACACATCAGTGTTTATAAGCTCATCTGACTTTGGATGGTTTCTCTAGTGCCAAATTTCAAAACATATGAGCTTTCCCATGTAAATAGCCTTCACAAAATTCACTAATTCTATACCTATTTCAGGCTTCAATATGGTCCTTGAACAACCCTCGGATTGTTACATCCTTATATATGTCTCTTATTTTGATGTCCAAATTTCTCGTGGTATAGCACATTGTTGTCGCTGACTAAATTACCTTCTTTTGGTGAAGACGGCCTTATGCTTTTCATATCCAACTTGTATAAGCCTAGATCCCACTAGAATGGTTTCTCCAAATAATTGAACACTGCAATGTTCTGCTTTCGAAACAAACTCACTTTTCGAACTTCTATCTTGTGCGGATAACATTGAAAACAAATTTTTCTTTATACTGGGTACGTAGATACCATACATTTGCTAGTGAAAACTGGTACTTCTTTCCTTCCACAGGATTCTATTGTTATGGTTCCATGACCCTGCCTCTGAGTTTCCGTTTGCTGTAGTAACTTGGTAATAACTATCAAATGGCACGCAACTCTCAAACCAATCACTTTGGTTGGTGATATGATTTGTTGCACCGTTGTCGACATACCAGTTGCTCTTAGCACTCTCGCAGTACTGGACATCGTTTGTAACAGTAGCAGTTTAGATAACATTATTTATTTTACTTACGTTGTCTTTTTGTTTCTTTTTCTTAGGTGGCTTCCCATTTAGGACAGTCGCGTACTCGATGAGTTCCTAATTTCCCACATAACAGTGGAAGAACATTCATATTCTCAGAATATTACCTCAAATTGCTTTTCGGAATGTTCTTTTAGGAATGTTTAATGAATATTCTAAGATTGTTTCGATTGAAATATTCTTTTTTGAACGTTCTATTTATGTACTAGGAATGTTGCTTCTATGCACTTACCTGAAAGATTGTGCTAAGAACCTACTTTATATAACATTATCTGAATATTGTCATACGAACATTATTATAATGTACCCTAAAAATTTTTCTTTCGGCTAATATATCTATCCAAGTATACCTACCAAGTTGTGCTGAGAAGTTTATGTAGGTAGATAATGATAAGAATATTTTCATATTGTTCACCTAATTATCTAAAGTACCTACTCAAAAATCTTAATTGAACAATTAAACAATATTGCTCTATCTAGAATCTACTAAGAATATTATAGGTATATTCTTTTTCTTTCGCTTTGTAGGACTTCCAAGTTCCAAGAGAGGGAGCCACGCGCTATTAAAGATCTACATCTTGCCTAGCGTTTGAATCACCTTGGAACCTGTTTCTCTCAGTTGGCGTGCATACCGCGACGAGAGCATAACAAGCTCGAAACCGGAGCTTTGGTTAAACACTTGTGTTTTTCAGAGAAGTTTTCCAACAACTCTTTCACTGCCTTAAATATTAAAGGACTGAAGGGAGCATTATTATTTGGAAGCGAAAATTACCATTCCAAGTATATCCCTAGAATCAAACATGAATGGTATGTCTAGGATGCATATTGAGAATGATATATGTAGTAGATATATTCTCCGAATATTTCAAGCATATTGGTATAATATTCTTTTGAGAACATAACTATAATGTCATAGAAACATTCTTTGAATGTGAGATTATACATTTCAAGCATATTTTTAGAATCAAAGCAGGAATATGCTTTTCAGGATGTACTGAGAATCTCACAGGTATATTCTAGGAATATCCTAATGGATTTCCCAGGAACTTCTTGGGTATTGCAGTATTTCTACAATCTTTTCTGAGAACATTCTCAGGACATTCGCAATGGTTTTGGCGAACATTCTAGGCACATTCCTCCTAAAAAAAGAACATTCCCATTACATTCTAAGGATGCAATTTTGTTATGTGGGTTGCAATAAAAAGCAACTGAAATTGCGTTCTATACTTGATATTTGCAATACTTTCGACCTCGTTTCTGTTTCACTAGACAAGGCTTCCTCATGCACAGAGCTGATTTGCTAAATGATCTATTATAGTTCTATCTTTATTCGACAATAAGATCCAGGTACACTTGAATGGGAAATACTCGGCAGGTAGAGTTTCCAAAATTTTGCAAATCAGTAAAACATCAGGTAAATCGCACTTGCATGGGTTTTGTACAGTCACCTCATCTTTCCAGATTTCTTTTTGTGGATCATCCATAGATTCTTGAGCTTCGAAGTATGAGTTGCAATATCATCATCAGCTTGTCTTACGTAACTGAAAAAATGCCTACAAACATCATACGTTTTGTCCTCGAAATTGCCATCGTAGAATCTATGCAGTTCCTAAACCTCTCTAGCATTAGAAAATCAAATAACTTTTTCCAAAATCACAGTTAATTTTCGCAAACCGCTCATTCATTGATATCTTTGTTAAGTTCGCGTAATAATGGAATTTTAAGTTAACCTAAGAATTCACTTGTTCCGCTTCATTTTTCCAGCAGTTAAGTTTACCTTCTAATTACGTCCAGTCCACAGTCCACCTTTAATTCCTCTCAACAATATGCATATCTTTAATTTGCATGTATTCCAATTTGTTTTCCCTTCAAGTAAACGAATTACGCCTTACTCACGTCCAATTTTCTTTTCTTTAACTGTGCTCCTAGAGCATTAAATTCTGAGCCTGTAAGAACGCTCTGCTGTTGAAGTATTTGGAACGGATCTTTAGGACTTTGAAGAATGAAAAGTGTGATACTAACTTTTAGTTTCAACATCATCATCCGACGTTGCCTCACGAAATCGCTGATAACTCAATTATTATTCTAGAAATTGATGCATATTTATATATTTATATATTGATCAGATGATATTGCATATCAGAATTAAATGCCCTTTTAAGAAAAAACAAAATTGAATCATTTATCTCCAATAGTTTTCGAGATGTTGAGCCTCAAAGCTAAAGCTAAAACTTTGTCTCCAATTTTGGAAAACCTTCAAAGCCGATTATCTGGAAAACGAAGCCCTCCTAAGGCTTGGTGCCTTTTTTGAAACCCCAATCGAGATCTACAAAATATGGCTCTTTAAAATAGGTATTTGAAAATTAAATTTCCTTGCATAGGTACCTCTTGGAATAATTTCAATTTGTACAGAATTTTCAAGATAAGTTAAAGGAAACTGCTTAGTGCTTGTGGGAGCCAACTGTAATTGGTAAAAAACATTCCAGCTCCAAGCTCGGTCCGAATTTAAGATAATTTTGATAGAAATAAACGTATGTCTCACGTTTCAAGATACCGTACAATATTGATAAACTAACTTATAACAGTGTAAATAATCCTCCACAGATGGACATTATTAAATAAGCCTGAGAATGACAATTGTACAAAAGTTGTAAATATTTTAAACCCTATAACTATAAGGAGGAAAGAAAAATTCAATGGAATTGCAATCACCCAAGTTTTATGGAACAAAATCAGGTGAAGTTTCAAAACCTCCTAGAGAAAAGGAAATTTGCCTTCTTCGTTAGTGATATACCCGTGGGTAGCCTGAAATAGGAATGGAACATAGAGCTGCCTTCAGCCTCCTAAAAGCTACGTCACAGTCGGTGCTCCAATCAAAAACAGCTTTTTCTTCAGTGAGTGTATGCAACGGCGCTGTTACCTTAGTAAATCTTTCTAGAAATCGTCTGTAGTATGTACAAAACCCAAGGAAGTTCTGTTTGTCCCGAGGTCGAGGCCATTCACGAATGCTTGGATTTTCCTCTTGTCAGTATATAAATTCCTTCGAGTGAAACTACGTGGCCAAGAAAATCAACGCGCTGTTGGAAGGGAAGAGTGAAGACTGTTATTTAATACGGATACGAGTAAATACTTCTTGTTTCGTAGGTGGTCCTCGAAAGTTTTTCCATTGACTAACACATCTTCCAGGCACGTACGATTTTTATCAATCTCTAAAAAGTAGCGGGGGCGTTACAGAGTCCAAATGGCATCACCTTAAAATGGACCACTTCCAGTGGAGATCTCTATCTTCGTACTTCCTCTTCTTATCTCTTGTAGTCCAAATTTTCCATGAAGTCCGCCAATGTTTGATTAACACAAAACACACATCTCATCTCGAAATCTTAAATGCAATTTGAGCTATATCAAAAAAACTGGTAAATATTTGAAACAAAGACTAAAAGAACATCAAAATGGCTAAGAACTCTTTCTCTTGAAGACTAACCCAGATGCATTTGATAGAGCATAAACTAGAGACGGAGACGAAGCATAACTTCGCAATCCGCAACAATATTATGCGAAACGTCGAAAGTTAAAATATTTGACCTCCGTCGATTTATTTAGATCTAATCTCAAACATAACCTTTAACTTGTATCAAAGAGAATCGAAAGCAAGAAGCTTCTAATAAGTTTTCTAAAACACTACAAATTTTTTCAGTGAAGTAAAAAAGGCAATTAGCGTGCTGCCAAAATATATTTTCGTCAGTTCAATGCGTAAAGGGAAGACGATCCTATTCCTGAGAAGCCTTACGCCATCAAATACCATACCTTCGTATACGGGGCGATTTTAAAATTAAATGTTCAATCAGGCGTAGGACCCGAGAAACCTCATCGAACCGGATGGATTTGCTCGGCCATATTAAAAGGGCTTCTTTTGTTTTAATTCTATCACCGCCGTGTATTCCAAAAACTTTTGGGAAATAGATGAAAGTTCCAAAAAGGTTTCAGGTACTTCCTTTTACTAATTAATTTACATATTATTTTATCGGACTCTTTCTCGCTTCCATCATGGCTTGTTTCTCCCCGTCCCTCTGGGGACAAATAACCGAACCACTTATCACTGAGATAATGAAATTCGCCACCCGAGCCAAATCCTCTTCGGGGAAGCGACAAATTATAAATTCCTGCTTCCAATTGGATTTCGGGAAACCCGATACGATTAATGAAATTCGCTCGCTCGAGCTATTTCCTAGTGAAAATGCCTTTTACCAGGAAAGAGACGACAAAATGCAAAATTTAAACTATGATTGAAAATACGCACTATTTGGTGTCAGATGATTTTAATTTTGATTATTCATTTAAATACTTCAATTATTTGAAAACGTTGTGTTTTTACTCAAGATGATTACAGCTGATACCTAGGTACCTACATAAGGAACTGAAACAGAAAAATGTTTGTTGTGTTTAATTTATTTTCAGAAATCTGCATCTGCTCCCTCAACTTTGAATTTATTTCTAATATTTTTCAGATCAGATAAATGAACCATAAGTACCCATACAGAAAGCTAGGCTGGTCCATTTGCCAAACACCATAATAGGCCCTGTCGATCACATAACATAGATAATCGCTGATCTTTGATAGTGTTTTCTATTATACCAATCCGGCTACCTAAAAACGAACTGAGCAGTCGAGTTTTTTTTTTTTAAATAATAGAGATCGTCCTTTTTGATAAATGTGTTGAAATATCAATAAGGGACAATACGGACAGAAAATAGGGCTTATAATAAGGATTTGGAGAAATAGTTTGTATTTTCCCAATTTTTCACACGCTGGGGTTCTATTTTTATTCCATTATTACGTGTTTGAGGTAAATAAGTAAGTACCTACTTCTTCCAGAGAACAGGAGCGACATTGATTAGATTATGTCACTTGATCCATTCGTTGTCTCTTTTTGTCCCCAAAATCAGCAAAGTAGAAACGTATGCAGGCAAATTCTCACCCTTTTTAAGTAAAAAGCTACGACCGCAATGGTTCGATACGCTCAGCAGGCCGCAAGTATCCAATTCCTGTACCACGGGATATCGATACCATAGAAAAGCGTGTGCGTATTTAGTTTTTGTGTGTTTTTTGCATGGTTTGTGGTTATCTAGACACATTTCCCATTCATTTTGTTATAGACTGTATGAGGTCATTTTTATTTAGGAAATGATGAGAAAATCAAGAGGTATAGGCGTAACTATCGTAAAATAAAAATGGACCTAGCAAAACTACAACAAATTGCTTATTAAACATTACAACTTACAACACAAGATCAATCGGAACTAAGGAACGTCTGGTTGAATTAGAGTACGAATTGGAGAGAATAATATTGTGATATTGTAGGACTAGCTGAAATAAGGAGAAAAGGAGAACAATACCTCCATCTGGATTCCGGGCATACTATGCTCTACAGGGGAAGGATGATGATAACAATGGAGGTTGGAATATTAATAAATAAAAAACTATCGACAAATCCTGAAAACAATATCTGATAGAGTAATATATATCGTAGGTAATCAATGTAAATAAAAATATAACGCTAAAATATATATAAGCTTATATTCCAACTTCCTCACATGAAGATGACGAGGTGGAAACGGTATACGAAGACATAGCGAGCAATAAGAGAGAACCCAACGATGCACACTATTCTAGGAGGAGACTTTAATGCAAAAATAGGCAGAGGAGCAGAACCAACGGAAACACACATAGGACAGTTCGGACTCGGCACCAGAAATGAAAGGGGAAGAATGTTAGCAAACTTCCTAGAAAGAGAGAGACTCTATCTGATGAACATTTTCTTCCATAAGAAAAAGAAACGTAAATGGACATGAAATAGCCCAAATGGACAAACCAAAAATGAGACTGACTTGATAATCTCACGCCATAAACACATAATCTAAGATGTAGATGTAGTCAATCAATTCAACACCGGCAGTGATCACAGGATGGTAAGATGCAAACTGTTCATAAACACAAAAATGAAAAAAAAAAAAAAAAAACAAAGATGAAACAAACGACGAAAAGAGGAAGTAAAGAAAAGACAGAAAAAGAAGGGAAACATACAAACAAAGGCTGAAAGAAAACTTTTCCAATAATCCAGGAAAAACAAAAGAGTCATTAGATGATAACAATAGGAGAATAACAAACGTTGTGAAAGAAACAGCAGAACAGATAATAGGCCCTCTAGAGAAAACGCGGGACAAACTGTCGATAGAAATGAAACAGCTACTAGAGAAAAGGAAAAGGCTGATAACCGAGGGTAAAAGAGACACTATTGAATACACAGAAACCAACAAAACAGCAAGAAAAATGACGAAACAGGATATACTAAAACATCAATCGAAACAAGTGCAATCCCTATTAGAATAGAACAAAGGACTAAATATATTTAAAAGACATATCACACCTAAGAAAGAGAAAACAAAAATAAAAGATGCGAAAAACCACATAGTAGAAGACAGACAACAGATATTAAAAGTTGCGGAATCTTTCTATAGAGATCTGTACGAATCTAAAATGGCAAACACAAGGACAAGAGAAAACAAAATACGAATAGTAAATGCAAACTTAGAAGAAATACCCGACATAAGTATGGAAGAACTGGAGAAATGATTATCCCAGATGAAAAATAGTAAAGCGGCAGGAGAAGACAACATTCTACCTGAAATGCTCAGGAAAGCGATACTAAGAACAGACAAGAACTAGTAAAACTATTCAATAAGTGCCTAACAGAAAAACATGCCCAAAGAGTGCGAGAATGCTGTAGTTGTTCTGATCTATAAGAAAGGTGACCCGACTGATCTCGAAAACTACCGGCCGATAAGCTTACTATCACAGATATATAAATTATTTACCAGAGTAATCACCAACAGATTAGAGCGAAAACTCGAAGTTTACCAACCAAAAGAACAGGCTGGGTTCCGAAGCCATTATAGCACGATAGAACATCTTCACACAGTAAGGTAGATGATCGAGAAAGCTACAGAATATAATATAAACCTATGAATGGCTTTTGTCGATTTCCGAAAAGCCCTGGACACAGTAGAAATCTGGGCAATAATAAAATCCTTGAGAAATGCCAGAGTTAGAGTGGATCAACGTTATATGAACCTTATTGAAAATATCTATAGACGATGTCGATAAGACTTCATGAATCATCTAACAGAATAAACGCCAAAAGAGGAGTTCGGCAAGGGGACGTTTATTTATCTCCAAAACTATTTACCTTGGTGCTCGAGAATCGAGAATATTTTTGAAAAGCTACAATGAGAAAACAAAGGATTGAACATACATGGTGAACGTTTGCACAATCTAAGATTTGCCGACGATATTGTACTATTTGCAAAAGACAAACAGGAATTGATAAATATGTTGGAAGAACTACAGGATGAGGTGGCAAAAGTAGGATTATACATAAACTACACAAAGACCCAGTTTATTACAAATACATCAGATGCAGACAAAACATACATATACCTTGACTAAGCTGTAATACCGGGCAAACAAAATCAAGAAATGGAAATTGATAGGAGAATTAGACTGGCTTACGGCAAATTAAAGTACATCTTCAGCATGAATATCCCAATGATTTTGAAATCAAAAGTCTATAACGAGTGTATACTGCCTGTTGTCACGTATGGTTGCGAGACGTGGGTAATACCCAGAAAAATTAAATATAAATTGGAAATACATCAGAGAGCCATGGAAAGACAAATTTTAAGAATTTCCGTGAGAGACCACAAAACAAATACATGGATAAGGGAAAGAACCAAAGCCTCCGACATAAAAAGAATTCGTTCCCTAAAATGGCAATAGGCAGGATACGTGACCAGGTATAGAAAACTGGAGCGGGTATATCACTAGATGGAGACCTTGGGAAGAGAGGAGAAGTGTTGGAAGACCCCAACAAAGATGGTACGAGGAGATAAAGAAGGTCGCAGGCTTAAATTGGTACTGAGCTGCGCAAAATCGAAGACAATGGTCAAAGTTGAAAGAGGCCTTTATCCTAAGGATAGAAAACGGCTGAAGAAGAAGAAAGGCGTAACTGCCCAACAACAGCTAATTATTTTGCAACAGTGCAATCAGTGTATAAACTTATACGGCTTATTATTAAGTGGCCCCCTGTATATTATTATTGCTTATAAATATTTGTTTTGTTATATTGTAATAATAGATTTGATAAGAAGTTGGTGACCACATCAGGTATCATTAAATAGGTAATGATATTACTCTGTCAGATTTGCTCTTGAGTGTATTTGTAGGTTTGAAATGGAATGGTATTATCTATTGTGTAATATTAATGTCTCATTTCTTAAGATGTTATGGAATAAGCTGTTTATATCGTAAATCAATATCTTCTTTTTTTAGGCAATTTAAACACTAGTATTCATTCATCATTCTCTTCTAAAAACAGACATGACAAAAATTTCGCTCAAGAGGACGGACAAGCACGAACCCATCGACTAAACATTTAGTTGCCTGAAAAAACGTCTTCTCACAGTCCTCACCAAACCAATGCAAGTATTTAAACCAATTCTCCTCCCTTAATATGCAATTCAACCAAGAAGAAAGTCTATAACAGATGCAGTCCAAAACTGGTCTTCCCACCTTATGGATGTCCTCAAAATCATCCGTGAAGCCTCTCCTTATTGGCTCTCAATTTTCTGATGTTATTCGTGTTTGATCAATGAATCAATGGCGATCTTTGAAAACATTGATTGGGTCTTTATATTGATCCTAGAGAAATCATCCTTTCCTAAGAAATCCACAACTTTGGCAATACATATATACCTACTCTGTTCTCGTGAAGATAAGGCAAGATTCTTTGTCCAGTTTCTGTAAGTAGTAAGTTATTTTGCTTGCATTGTAGAAACTTTAGGATCTGACCATACTTGAATGCTTTTTGGTTGGAGTGTAAATTGTCGAAGAATCCAAAGTCCAACTTTAAACGAGTACCTACGTATTCATAGGGCCGGAGCCTTGGGGCAACATTATATTAAATCGGATATAAGTTTCATCAAATTTTATCTCGTTTTCTGGAGGACTTCTGTTGATCTGTGAATGTTTCCTTTTTTGAAACTGTATGATATGGGATAAAATTTTGGTGGTTAATTTCCAAATTAAGCTTTTTTTAATAGTCAATCTTTTTTTTTATAAATAAGGCCCGATTGTCTATTTTTTTTTAAATTCTAAATAAACATTTAAAAGCTAAGAAATCTAAAGAATTTCAATAGCTACACATACTCTTCATTAAACTGCCTCTGCATTCCATATACAGGATTCGTTCTTTGGCGATGGTCTGGGTTCTCGCAGCACGTCTTCAAGTTTGACAAGATTGATTGACAGGTCTTAAGCTACCGACTATAAGGATGGCAGACTGACGGCGGCTTCCGCCACCGACCATTTTTATTGTTTTTATATTTTATTTGGAAGAAGAAAAAGGTCAAGGAGATGTAATGGGACATGTGGAATAATATTAAACTATTTCGAGGCATTCAGAAAAGCAAAATTGCCGCTATATAAACCATACATCCCAAAGCACCTTGTTGGGTAACTATAGCGTTTGCCTCCCTATGTGTTGTGTGCCTTGCTATTGATGCTACCCATTCATTTTCAGGGATGAGTCCCACACGGAATATCCGCAAATTTGTGGGGGTTGTATCTTTTAATTAAACGAACGCCTAATAGCACGTGTCGACGTCGCCGTAACGATGCTTTTAATCAGTTTAACTACCTACCTGGGATGAAAATAATTGGTTATTGTTAGAAAAATGTTCACATAACTTGGTATTTATTTATATCATAGTAGGTATAGAAGTGAACGTAGAAAAATTGATTGACAAGGGATTTTTTCAGGATAGGAAAGGACCGAATTCACAAAATTCGAATACAATTTGCATGTGGTTATTTTGGAAATTAACGTAAATATACTTTTTTTGGTTAGAATGATGAGGGTAATTTGGGTTTCTCTGTAAAAAATACATATCAGAGAAGAATAACAAGGTTTCCATAACACATAACACAAATCCACCACTGCTTGTCAAATAAATAATAGAAGACTTGCGAGGTACCGGAGATTCATGAAGCTATACGAGATTAATAGCTTTTGAAATCAATATAAAAGTGATTCATCAATTAACTGGAAAAGTACAAATAGGCGCAGGAAAGAAAAGTGCTTAAATTCAAATATCTGGGAGCTGAAATAACAACCTCTAGAAATCTATAGAAAGAAGTCAGAAAAGAAAGATGATAGAATATCGAATCTCAGGATACTTACGAGACATCACCTGGAGGAACAAATATGTCCAGATACTGTGCTACAAGAGATATGTAAGGTGAAGGAAGATTGTTTTTGATGAGAAAGGGAGGTCACTAAGCCTGTAGGGGTGATAATAAGTATGCAAGATCTTCAAACATCTGACACCTTCTTGAGTGATAAGGTGTTCAAGGTGAGTTACTTCTTGCCGAGGAAACTCTTAATTGTATGGGTTGATTTTCAAAATTGTTTCATATAGGCGTTTCAAAATAAATAATCATAACAAATATTCATGCTGTTGGAAAATGCTAAGCACAAACAAAATATATAACCGCTGGAAAAATTACATCTCACAGAAATGTCGGGATTGTTTTTCCGTTTTGTCAGGTTGTGGATACCTTACTTCATTTACTGTACTATTATAAAATATTCGACAAAAAGACGTATTCTTCATATTATCCGGTCGACTGAGTCCAGGACGATGTTCACTTTTTCGTAACACGAGACTTTTTTACAATTTTTCGGAAATTCTGATGCTCTAGTGAATGAGGACCTTTTTTTTTTAAAGGTTAAAAGCAGAAATTAACAAAAACATGTGGGTCCCTTGTCGAAATATTCATTGAGCTAGAAAAGGAAGAGGACCCTGTATCGGGTGTCCACAATGGCTCTTTATTGGCGAAGACAATGTGTCAAGATGGGTTTTTGTATACCTAAATAGGCTTTTAATATCGGATTTTAAATATACTCTTTATATGGTAAAAACTAATAGAATTTCTAGTAAATTGGAATTCCTCTATACCATTCCTACCGCGTTCAATAATTTAGAAAACCGAAGAAGATCACTGACGACGATAACCTCTCAGTTCCACGTATAATAAGTGGACATTATTCTCCGGTTAAATTTTTTTAAGATGGTTTAATATGGCCACACACGCGACATGGCGACGTTCGTTTTATTAATTGTCAGATCCTACAGTACCGATAACGCGTGGTTTAATATAAACGTAAGGCATTGCCTTAATTTTTGGATTCTGACAAATTCTATTGCTTATAAACATTTTTATTACTGAGTTTCAAGCATTTTAATGGGTACCTACTGACTAGAGATATTCGGGATTCACCTTCAGGTATGGAACAACTTCAAATTAAGTATATTTTGTAGTAAGATAGATGGTGTGTAAAGGTAGCAAGTTGCTTCTCCAAGTGCCATCCTTAGTATTTTCATAAAAAATTATATCCTGTAACAATTACTGACTCATTGATGGTGTGAGGATTGGATGATGAACATCATCATGATAGGAAATATCTCGAATTTGTTTAATTGATATATATATATATATATATATATTGTTCGTCGATTTTTAACTGATACTTGCGGTATGAGGAGCGAGGGGGTGTTTCATATGGCAAAAACAGGTGTGACGTCAGGTAACCATTGGCGTTCTAATGTAGGGAGCCACCAGCTCACATTCCGTCCGAGTATCAGATTAAAATCGACGAACAATAATATATAGCGGATCTCGGAAGCAATTCATAGTAATGCCTTCCTTATTGTCCTACCAGTTAGGCACCCAATATCAGCTTACTTGAAACTTCTTCCAGAAGATAGCTTCTGGGTGTTTTCCAGGATTCTGGTGCCCTAATATGAGTTAGGCTTGTGTCTTTCACTGTCTTTTTTATGGAATTCTATATCTCGCTCGTCATCTGATCTTCTCCCAAAGTTTCACAATTCTTGAGCTGTTTCAGAGCTGCCTCTCTTATCCATGGGCTCTGGTTCCTCTATGCCTACTTTGATTTTCTTTCGCAATTCATGGTCTTGTGGGTCAACGATACAGTTTCTGTACCTACTTCATATTTTTCGTTGAGAACTTTTTCTTCTTGGTCAGATTTCATCTTAATGTATGACTTCATGTTCGAAATACTTCTGATTTGTGTTGACTTCTTTACTTGTTTCTGTGTTTTGTGCTCGCTTGTCTCTTGTGATGGCCTTTTTGAGTTGTTCTGTTTCTATATGCCGAATATCAGGAATTCGAATAGGTACTAATTTTGTTCGATAGCTGGTTCAGGTTTCATGTTGTGCAAGTCTCCAGTTGGTTGAAATTTCTACATGGAGATAGGTGAAAGTTCATTGTTTGATAATGATATCTTTGGGTGATTCCATGAGTTAAAATTTCCCAAAAATTATGGATTATTTCCATTGCACTCGTTATATTATTATTGACAATCTAACAAAGTGAGCACGATCACATCGATCCAAACACTATAGTCCTCCTAACAAGCTATAAATCGTATCGATCAACTGGTTTCCGGATTTGCTTCCATCTCGGTATATTTTAGTGGTATGTCCGTTCACTTTGACCATCTTCAGTTTTTTCACTCATTCTTGAATTTTTCATGTTATTACTGTCTTCTCCCTTAGGTTTCTGTTTCTGGATGATCATTTATGTAAATTGTAGAGCTCGGATTCTGGTTTTCAATATCATCGGTATATATCAAAATTGTTTGTGCTAGTTGACATAGTTTCATTGTGGCTAATAACCGTATGAGCGTCTAGTAAGTCAACTTCTGTAGCTTCCATTTGGTCACTTTGCCTTATTCATATATTTTACCATCATAAATTTTGTCCAAACAATCTGTTACTTGTTCCCAGTTACTTTACCATTTACTTTTTCGAGTGATTGAAATTGTCGAGAAGGATAAATAAATATTCCCTATTATCTTGAATATCCGTCATCTTCGTTGGTCGAATCAAATCAATTTTAGTACGAACTACGAATATCCAAGTTCATTAACAAGGTGGACCAACAGTACACCTTAACTACTCTGGATATTATTTGAAGGCAGAATAAACACGGTGTGAAAAACCAGCTAGAGACCAAGAAAGAATAAAAACCGCTGCTAGAATTTGATTTAGAAATGACATTTTGAGAATTTACAGCTAGAAAACCAGAAAAATTGAAAGGTAAGACTGAGATAAAACCTGCTAAAAATTGATTAATTCTTTAGACCCCCTGAGCCCCTAAGTTTTGAAGGGAATTAAGCAGACCACTGGCGAATATTTGAACAAAAATTTAAGAATTTTTTGACAACAACAGATTTAACGAAGGAAATTATGAAAAAAAGACTGCAATGTTCTTAAACATTGCCTTGCCTAATCCGGAAACTCTAGACGTTGTAATGAAGCGATTCAAAGATCATTGTGAGCCAAAGAAAAATATAATATATAGCGGCAAAGACTACAGAATATACTAATATAGAAGAGATAGAATAGTTTTTGAAGTTTATGAGAGAAGTACGCCCAGGAAGAATTGCTTAGAAAATCTGACTTGAATTTAATCAAACTATTGATATTTGTATGACAAGAGAAGCAAAAGTGAGAGTCAAATACAAGTACTACAAAAAGAGAAAGCTTCTGGTAATGCAGTCAAATTTTCCAAGGAAAATCGCTCATCAGACTGGTATTCAAGAAGATCAATGTCAACAGAACAATATAAATACTGCGGCTACATACATAAAGTAAAAAATGTGTGCCCTGCATTTAATAAAACCTGTGCAAAGTATCAAGGTAAAAACCATTTTGAGGTGCCATGCCCAAAAGTTGTTAAAATGTCACACACACATCTTGATGGCATATTCGCAAGTGCTCAAAAATAAGCTTTGAGTGCGAGAAAGACACTTTGCGCAAGTGTTAAAAACAATACTTTTTCTACGAGTGTTTGAAGATTTGCATAGCATCCTAAGCAGCTGTACCTAATCTTCTTGAATGTTTCCAGATGCTCAAAACTGGTAATAGGCTCCTTGCATCAAATTTTTTTTATTGCTGATTTCGATAGTCCATAAAAAATAAGTCAACACGTGTTTTTTCTTTTGCTTCTTAGTCAAAAATTGACGGAGATACAACACTATGAAATCTGCCTGTGACGTCACTTATCTAATAAATAAGTGACGACACACGTCAAAAATGCAATAAAAAATTGTGAAATAGTGTAAAAAAAATCACTACCTATTTATATACATATAAAAATTGGATCTATAAAATTTAATCCTAACCTTTCTTAATTTGAAAAATTAATTTGAAAAACAACAATTTAAAAAACAAATAAGTCAGGAATGTGAGTTGGTGGCTGCCCACGCCCATGGTCACCAGACCTCACATCTGTTTTTGCTGGATTTTTCCTCCTCTCGCTCCTCATACAAAAAGTGTCAAGTTAAAAATGCTAAACATTACCTGAAAGCCTTTCTTGGAACAAAAATAACATCAAGCCCTTCTTTTTCAATATTAGTTAATTAGTTTTAGTTTATCCAGAAACACAACTTTGCGCACGCAAATGAGCGTGCAAAGTAATACCTTTGCGCACGCGAGTAGAAAATGTTATTTTTTGTTATATGACATATTTTCAAGAAATAAAAGGTTGTTGCTCTGGGGGGGGGGGGGCAATTGCCCCCTTTGCCCCCCCTGAATACGCCACTGAAGCCTTCAAAAATAACTTTTTGTAAGTGATTGTATAAGTTATGTGTTTACCTCGCTGTTCACTCACCTAAATCAACTCGCTG
The DNA here is from genome assembly GCA_917834065.1 of Ceutorhynchus assimilis. Lineage (NCBI taxonomy): Eukaryota > Metazoa > Arthropoda > Insecta > Coleoptera > Curculionidae > Ceutorhynchus > Ceutorhynchus assimilis. Next base: position 41,553,511 of record OU892278.1, on the reverse strand, counting down.
TCGGAGACAAAACCTTTCAGTGCGGTCGTAAACCAATGAAACATCAAACTATCAAAGATGCAACATGCAACTTGCGACATGAAGTGAATACCGCAGATAGACTTGTTCCGCAATCCGCATATATCCATTGTAAAAACGTACAATATCTCGAGATGATCGTACACCGGTGCAGCAAACGCGCGTACTGCACAGAGATATGGGAGAGTTGTTGGTTAGAATAGAATAAGGGTCCATCCTGCGCAACTTGCCGAATTTGAAGGAGCGCCATTTTTATCACTTGTCAAATTCGGATTTGGGAAAATAGGTTATGAACAACTCATAACTCAAAAAATAAGCAGAAATAACAAAAATAAATCTTTTAAAACACCACTCTGATATAAATATCTCAGAAAAAGCAGGAAAAATCGCCAACAACAACAATCTGTAGCCGACCAAAAGTAAGGTTATGTTGTGAAAAATCTGTCAGATTGAACGTAAAAACTAATAACTAATAGCGTTTTCGATCGTTAAATTTAATGCGCATTAAGTGTATATTTTCATCCTTTTTCGTCAACCTGTAGAAGAAAAAGACAGAAATAAAAAAATTGCACTAGATCTACCAATCGGAAACGGCATAAGTGAAAACTAGTAAATAGTGATAAAAATGGCGGCCCCCTATGCGTTACCAATAAATCGGATGCGCAGGCGTCTAAGCGCATTTTATTTCCCTCACATATCTCTGGTACTGCACCGGTGTGCGATGATCCCGAGACATTGTTCGTTTTTACAATGTATATATGCAGACAAATCTATCTGCGGTATTTACTTCATATCGCACGTTGCATGTTTGATGTTTCATTGGTGTACGACCGCACTTAGGGCTGCCATGCACAAATTATCACCAAAAATTGTCAATTATTGTCACCGCCACTGTTTTTATAATCAGAAAGAGAGTTTTCCAGAGGGTTGCAAACATTGTAAATTCCGTCTCCACCAATTAAATAAATTTGTTCACAAACATTGCTGATCATTCGCAAATTAGCAATCGCGCTTGTTGGGAAATGCACCTTTACATGACCGAGGTTGCCAGATTTCCATGTTCTTGGTTTCGATTCCAGATTTCAGTAATTTCGCGTGACGTTAATAGGATACCTATTTTTTTTATGTAAAATGGAAAGTTTGTAGGTACCTATTAACCAAAATCGCAAAAAAAATATTTCTACCCGAAAATTTTTTGCGCCAGTGCTTAATTTCGGGGGGGGGTTTCAAGTTCTACATTATACAAGGTTGGTCAAAATTAGTAATTGTGCTAACAGGTACAAAATAGATGAAAAGTGCACTTTTTCAAATAGAACACCCTGTATATTATGAAATATTATGAAAGGCAATTAAAATCCCTTACAAATGATGTGTCATGTTCCTATACCTAAATAGTAAGGTTTCGGAAATACAGGCAAGTTTCTGTTAGAATTGGATTATTTTGGGATATTTGTCTAATGGCGTTTCCAATTGGTAGATTTAATTCACACTGAGTATATTTTCATCTCTTTCTTTCAGCCTGTTGTAGAAGCAGATAGAAATACTTTTTCTCTACACTCATTCTACCAACCCGAATCGTCATTAAATAGCTATGTCACGATGAAACATATTAGGTAATTCAAACGATACAAACCACATGATTGGCAGGTGATTGGAACCATGGTTATTATCCAGGATTAGAAACAAATACATAAGATGGTCCACTTTTTACAATGTGTGATATGCAAAAATATTGTCATGGTTTTGTTTTTGTCTCTTTCCTACTCACGGTGTTTTTGACAGTTCAATCCAATGACTTCATAAAAGTCTTAGGTATTATAGGCATCATCTATGGAAGTGGGCCATACATTTTACCATGACTATTTCCCTCCTGTTAATTTTGACCAATCAGAAGTGATAATTTTGGTGTCAAAAATAATTTTTAATTAAAAAAATTGCCTGCCATCAGCTGTCAGCAAGTTTATTAGGTTTTTCCCACAGCAAAACTTTACCAAACGTCAAAAAGAAGAAATCTGCAAAAAAATTGTAGCAAGAATATGCAAAAATTTCAACGAAATGTACCCTGATTTACGACCAATGAATGAAAGAAAATTTGTTCGGACACAATAGTTATTTGTATACCAAGGCCGCGAAATGCCTTTTTAGCGTACGTAGAGAAAAGTTATCGCCGAGGCAAGCGGCCGAGGCAAGATATTCTCAAGTACGCTAAAAAGTTTCGCCGTCATGGTATAAACACTATTTTTTGTGGAACTATAAAAATTATGTAAAGTTACAGAAAAACTGTATGAATTTGACAAGGATTTGACCCATTTTGCAAGTCAGGTGTGGCGGCCGCGAAATTGAATTTTGCGGACGGTTGCACAAAAAATAACTTTATACAATTTGGTTCAAAACTTAAGAATGAAACAAGCTTACCCAAGCCTGTAACGTCTGATGAAGAAACATCGTGAATGTTTTAGCCTACTTTCACGCATATCCCCAAGCTTCCATCCGAAGTGCAGCAGGTGATTTAGGCCTGAGCTATTATTATGTGCAGAAAATTTTTAACGATCATAATATGCATCCCTTTAAATTCAAAAAAGTTCAACAGCTGAAACCGGATGATTACCAACGTCAAATTCGATATTAAGAGGCACTTCTGACACACTTTTGAGTATCTAAACTTTCTAAAAAAAAATTAATATGGACCGATGAAGCTAAATTTTCTAGAGAAGGTATTTTTGACAGGAGAAATCAACATTTTTGGGCTAATCAAAATCCACATGCGGTCAAGGAAAAAAAGATCCCAAACCCCCAGTTGCAACAAAATAGGTTGTGACAGTATTTTTTCTACTACCTCACGTAAAGAACTCACTTTATGCACTATTGCGAAGACGTTAAATTTCACTTCACACACTAGTGCGTAAAGTAATGTCATTGACAGATGTCGATACTGTCAATTTAGTATTTTTCTTTTTCTGGTAAATTACTTCACGCACTATTGCGTGAAGTATTTGTCTAAATTTATTTTTCTCACATATTTTATTAATATTAGAAAAAATGTTGTATGCAATAAGTGTGTACAGTACCTTTTTTTACTCATGTGATTATCGCACGTCACATTCGTGAAAAAAGTTCACTTAACACACTTGTTACTGCTATTTAATAAGACATAATTTTTAAATACCTAATCAAATTCTTACAGAAACTTGCCTGTATTTCCGAAACCTTACTATTTAGGTATAGGAACATGATACATCATTTGTAAGGGATTTTAATTGCCTTTCATAATATTTCATAATATTGGGTGTTCTATTTGAAAAAGTGCACTTTTCATCTATTTTGTACCTGGTAGCACAATTACTAATTTTGACCAACGCTGTATAATCTAGAACAAATTTTCTTGCTCATAAGTTATCTCCAAAATTTAAACTTTCTACGAATCTCAGGGACGTAGTAATACAAATTTAACTAGAGCTATGTTTTGAAGAAAAAATAAGAAAATTAATTATTAAGTCGAGAATCACTAGAGATAGGTATAGGACAATACTATACAACAATGATCAGAAAGTAATAGCAGAGCGAAAAATGCAATAATATACAGGGTGTCTCATATAAAATTTCAAAGTTCATATTACTTTTTGGTATAAGCGGCAACGTCGCAAGGTTGAAATTATTTTAGAATGATAGATCAGGAGCAATTACTTGGGCATGCAAATTTTCGAAAATATCCAACATTCCGTTTTCCATAAACGTCTAACCTACCATCGACCATCAATCACCCTGTATTTAGCTTTGCTTAATTATTATATGTAGAAACAGTCCAATTGAGTATATGTATTTTACACTATCGCAAATGCTGGATAGTAAAACACACAAGTTGAAAGTTCCAGTAGAAAGAAGTTGGTTAGAGCCACAGTTGTGTCAAGGGGTTGTTGAAAAATTATTATGTAAACGCGATAAACATAAATGTTATGATAAAAACGCAAAACATTTGTCAACTTTACTAACCAAAAAATGTAAACAAGTATAATCATGTAAATAAAATATGAAACTCTGGAAAAATCCTTCATAATTATGATGCGCCTAGATCATAATGTGCAAGATGAGAGTGGAAATGTTGTTAGAAGAAACATAATTGATTTGAAACCTTCCAATAATCTGTATGTTCAAAAGTTGAGCTAAACAAATGATGTTGACAGAGTGAATATTGAAAATGTTTCTTCTGACAATCAATCGTCAGATGTGGGTGATTTTCTGATGGCAAGTACATCTGACGATGGTGCTACCATGTCAAAACAAGTGAGTCATGGGGCTAAGGTGACTGATTCTAATAAAAAAATCAGTGACTGTTACTAGAGCAGACAGGCGTATCAAGAAACCAGATAAGTTAGATTTTTAAGGGGAAGGGAAAGATGTTTAATATAGTAGTTTGATATTGTAGTAGGCTTAAGTTAGTTATAGGGAGTTCTGACTACACATAGAATGATGGACAAAAACAAGTGTCTAACTTTTTATTAGTTATAGAAACTAGAATAAACATTGTCAGATGTGCTTGTACAGTTTCATGCAGTAATTTAAGTATTGCTAATAAAAAGTACACTTCAAATACTTTGGATATTATTTAAAGGAAGAATAAAACACTACTATTTGGTGTTTTTCTGTAATGAAGTAGAAAATCTGCTAGCTTGCAATTTATATCTCCAGAACCTGCAGATATTTTTTTTTCTAATGCTTTTTATAACCGTCTAAAGATATCTTTATACGTGTCCATTATAGTGTGGAGACCGATGCTTGAGGCCATTCGATTTTGAAATCATTTTTATTTCATAGGAAGTAGAAGTTGGTCCAGTATCGCTAACCATTACGGGAGGCAAACCAAGTCTAGCAGAAATATCTCTATTCTCTCGTATTGTTTTTGTAGCAGTAAGTAATTTGATTCATTGGTATTACTTCTAAACATTTTGAGTAGGTATGAATCTACTAGGATTTAAAAAAAGGACCTGCGACAATCTATATTTATTCTATGCCAAGAACTTTTGCTTTTCTCCCAATAATGTATAGTCTTTCGAGGTTGGTAACCATTGAAATACATGTTTTTTTGGGCTAAATATTGAAACTGAAGGTTTGTAATTTTATTCAAATTTGCTATTAATGGTATTAATCCTTATAGGTTAACTTCCAATCCTAGTAGAGTAATTAGTCATGAATTTGCTGTGATAGCAAATATTGTAATACCTATAATTATAAAGTACTAAGAAACAGCGCATTGGAAAACAGGGAGGTAATGTTGGGCTCCTTTTTGATATAGAGGGAGCTTTTGAGAACATTTCCTTCGACTCAATTACCAGATCTCTCAAGCACAGGAATTGAGAAGACCTGCTGTATGTGGATCAACTCCATACTAAGAGAAAGAATGATAAAAACCACCTTCTAAGAGGAGATACTGGCGAGTATACAGTGGATACCCATTAGGTAGGGTATTACTGGTATTATCCCTGCTCCTGTGAAATCTTGTGGCGCACGGTCTGCTTCGGGTGCTTACGAACAAAGGGAAAAGGGCAATGTGCCCTCGGATTTGCTGACGACATAGTTAGCAAATTCAACTATTCAATTAGGGAACGAATGCAAGACACTCTTGACCGAACAACAAGATGGGTGGATAGAGAAGGGTTAAATATCAGTCCCAACAAATCCACCATCGTGGCATTTACCCTGATGAACTTGCATGACGGAGATCTTAATATTGCAGACTCTGCAATAAGGAACCCGAGACTAGGGCTTCGCGAGACCACAAGACTAGTCTTGGTCTTGGTAGCAAGACTAAGACCAAAACCGAGACCAAGACCTGATAAATCTTCTCAAGACCAAGACCAAGACTTGACGTTCAAGACCAAGACCAAGACTCTCTCTCAAGACTCTCGTCTTGGTCTTGGTCTTGAAAAGAAAAATCGACTCAATATTTATAAAAATATGCAAATTCCTATCTCTTAATGTCTTTTTTGAAATTCACGAGAAGGTATTTAGACCGGGAGTTAGACCGATATGAGTATGCAAAATGTGAGGACCGGCAAAAATGCATAAATTCGTATTCCTGTGATCCTGAAGAATGGGAAAGTACATCTTGCCGGCAGCTGGGCCCGTATTCTCGTAGCTGGGGAACAGCGTTCTCTCAAGAGAACAATGCTCTGTCTTTGTCAGTATTATGGAAATAACAATATGGGTGACTAAGACAGAGCAATCGTTCTCTTGAGAGAACACTATTCTCCGATGATGAGAATACGGGCCCTGGAGTCGTCCCTAACTCTCCTGCCATCCCCCAATGCAAACTTATATGGAAAATATCACAATTTCAAGTCACTTCACAATAATTCCTCTTGACTGTACCTAACGCTTTCTTTTCAAGCACTCAAAATGAATTACATACAACTTGTTAGATATCTCTGTAATTCTGCTTCAAAATATACACAAGTAAAAGAAGACTGCGAGATATACAGGGTCATTCAACGACGACCAAACAGGGGCTTATTTTTGACCTTCCCCGTTCCTGTAGTTTTAAAAAAATTCAAAATAGCCAATTGGCGTATTTTTTTCTGAAGAAATCAAAAATCGTACCAAAAAATCATTTGAACCAAAAACCAAGGAGTTACACCATGGATGAACTGTTTATCAAATGGAACACCTTGTTTATTATATAATTTCTGGAAAAGTCGAATTATTAGCGTCTATTCCTTTGAAAATATTTGATATTCCGATACCTATTTTTATTTTATTTTAATGTTTTATCCTTAACCCTTTCACTATTTTTGTACATCACCATGTACATTGAATTATGTTGCGATATATGAAGCCCGGCATGATTATTGGGTGCAAACTCTGTTTGTACATCAGACTGTCCATCCTATTCAAACCCATGTAAAGTATTTGTAATACCCATTTAGAATAACCTCATCCTTATTTATCAATCACGAATCAGATGAAACAAAAAATTACCAACAAAAACGAACGTCGATTGCTAATACGTCAATTTCATCTACAAATAGGAAATTCCTAACCTAATTTTATTTATGTGTCGAGAAGCGACATACGTTTTGTCACTAGAACGACAGGTACTTCTAAATAGGTATTAAAAATACTATATGACGATAGCGTGTGCGCCAAACTTTTTCAGGGTGACTTTGATCATTTGTTAGTAGGCAATATAGTGTGATATGAACAGGTGGTTTTTAGGTCAGTGCTTATTATCTGTGTTTTTTTTTATGAAATTGGTGGAATTTTGAGTTTTATGACTAATTATTGGTGAGTAAAAATATCAATTCAATAACTATTTCATCATTTACATAGTTTGATATCTTATCAAATCCCCAGATTTTGATTGAATTGTTATGTACATCAGGGTGGACAAACACAGTTTATGGACATACATTTTTTTTTTCAGATACACTCAACCAAATAGTAGCATAAATAAAAAGAAGTTGTTCTTAGATTTAATGAACAATTCATTAAAATCGGTCCAAAGAACGGTTTCTTTGATTACATGAACTCTAGGTTATTGAAGTATGAACAATTTCTTAATTCCTATTTCGATTCATCTTGTGTATGAACAACGAACATTAAGGTATGTAGTAAGGTTTTTGTATTAATGAAACTTTTCATAGTAACAATAAACATCGTTCTTAGTTTATATGTACTTTTTCATTGTCCTGATGAACAGACGGCATAATATTAATGAAGCCCAGATATAATTTGATGAAACCCTTTCATTGTATTTATGAATCACAGTCTTGAATACTAAGAATTGCATTCATTATATTTAATAATGACGTTTTCAATAATATATACCATATTCTTTATTTTTATTAAAATAATTTCATGAATTATGCCTTAAATATACTTATGATTTTAAATAGGGTAAAGGGTAATTTTTTATATTTGCGTGTCCCCTGTCCTGATGAATATGAGCAATAGGAAAAAAGCTTTTAATGCAAAAGTTGCATGGTTTCTTCGTATCATTCCAGAATTGTCAAACAAACCAATGGGCATCCCAAAATCTGAAAATTTAAAAATCTAAGTACCTACTTATGTATTTTTATTTTAAATGACACTAACCGTATATTCTATTATCTTTCAAATCCTCCTTAAATCCTGTTTCCATAAATATATATTATATCTATATTTGTTCCAGCTGTTTTTGAACTATCAACATCCAAAGTTTCTAAAACAAGCCACATCAGAAAATAAGATTTGATGCTTTGGCTGGTTTCCTTGCTTCGGCTATGAAACACTAGCTGCGGTATTGAATCTTCTGCTTTTCTACCTAGTGAAACAAAACCATTTAACAAAAATATATCGATTAAAAAAATTACAACTTGATTTGGGATTGAGTATACTTACTTTTAGAGACTTCAGTATTCCTTAGAAATTCTGAGGAGCTCTTGACGCTTTTGTCTTTCACGTTCTCCCCGGATGACATTTAAATCTGTAGGTCATTTCTTTCGCATTCCCATTTTGAGACTAGACCATCTCCGTGCAAGGCATCCAAGTCCTACCTACATAATAGGTATACATATTATAGAGGTAATAGAGGTATACAACTTACCTTTAGAAAAAACCGGCGACAGGTATAATCGACTTTCTATTTAACACTTCGAACAACACAAAACCGAAAAAACCGACTTGAACGAAGTACGTAGCAGTGCACCCAGAAAATAGAAATGTAATTATTCCTATTTCAACATATTTTTCTATGTCGTTGCCCGACTGCAGCTACCTTTGCGCATGTGCTTAGGAACTGTCTACATTAATGCTATGAACTGTTTCATTGTATTTATGATTTATCTTGATGTAATGGTTGCAGCTTTGTTTCTAGGAATACTTGCTTGTTTTAAATGAACCGTACATTGTATCAATGAATTTCGTTCTTAAAAGGATAATTTTCTAGTAAGGTCATATGAACCATATTCATATTATTCATGTTAATATTCATTTATATTATGAATATTCCGTGGAAGCTCCCATCAAAGAAATTTTCTTTAATATCAAGTTTTAATTTCATAATATCAATGAACTTAGTTCTTGTAACCGATGCACTATTCAACATAGATTCATGTAGATGACTATTCATAACTTGATGAAGCTTCATTCTTTATTTTAATGATAGCTGTTCATGAAATCATAATACTTACAGTTTTCTGTACCTGGGATTAATGAAAATTTCACTGAATCAATGAAAATGTAATTTATGAAAGCAGTTCATTGATATTATGATCAAGATTTTTTTGAGTGTAATGACAAAGCCACGAAAATATACAAAGAAGCTCACAGATGACGAGCTTCTATACTATTTAGAAAATGATGAAGCCTCCGATATTGATTTCCTCTCAGAATCAGATGATGATATGCCTGAAAAACAAACAGAAGATAATTTTTTAGATGAAATAATGGAAACAAACAATGAGGATATAGACGAATATGAAGCAAGTGATGTTGAGGCTAATGAATTGATAGATGAAACTGTGAATAATAGAATTCGTGAGAATGATAATCTGGAAAATGAAGTAAAAATTTTCGAGCAAACACATAATCTTACTGATAAATCAAAAATAGAGAACAGGGTGAAAATGTGCGATACGAAACCAGAAATATTCAATGGAATTCGCCCATTCCTACAAGCCCTGTAACAGATTTACCGGCCCCAATTTGCTTCTTTTTGAAATATGTCCCAGATAATCTATTTCAACAAATGTCTGATTTTACAAATTTGTATGCCACGCAACAAAATATAGCTAGGTTTCCACCAACAACTTTGAATGAAATCAAAACGTTTATTGGGATTCATATTGCAATGGGGAACTTACAGTTCCCTCGTGTGGCAATGTACTGGCACCGGAGCATGGGAATACCATTAGTGAGAGATGCCATGAGCTAATCCAGATTCTACAAGTTGCAACAAGCAATTCACTTAGTCGATATCACCAGCCGCGAAGAAAACAACAATGACAGGTAGGTTTGAAGATAATCGAACTGGATTTCTTCCTCATTTTCCTTCGAATAAATGACACTTATCGTCTTCTTTGATTATAGGTTATGAAAAGTCAGATGCTTGTACGACTCTGTGAGAAGTAGATGTCTGCAAATGCCATTAGAAACTAACCTTTCTGTTGACGAACAGATGGTACCATTCAAGGGGCAGATAAACATCGAACAGTACGTGAAAAACAAACCTAAAAAATGGGGCATCAAAATCTACGTTTTGGCTGGCAAGAGTGGCTTGATATACGATTTCCTAATTTATCAAGGTTCAACAACACCCTTGAATCCTCTCTATGGAAAATATGGATCAGCAACTGCTGTAGTGATGCAACTCAGTGATAGAATAACTGAGAAAAACCATGGACTATTTTTAGACAATTTTTTCAGTACATATAATCTATTTCAATATCTCGAATCAAAATTTATATTTGCTATAGGAACAATAAGAGTGAATCGTTTCGCTAATCCAAGGCTTCCCAGTGATAAGGATATGAAAAAAAAAGGACGTGGCTCTTCTGCAACCTCAGTTAGCAAACATGGCATCGTTATCACTAAATGGTACGACAACAAGCCAGTGCTTCCAACTTTTTTGGTATTGGCGAGAAAGACTCATGTCGAAGATGGGACAAAACAAAAAAAGAATACATGCAGGTAGATAGGCCTGAGGCAATCAAAATAAACACCTGTAACATGGGCGGCGTCGATAAAGTTGACTTCTTATTGAGCCTATATCGATCCTATGTCAGATCCAAAAAATGGACAGTGAGGATGATAACATATGCTATTGATCTAAGGCTAGTGAACTCATATCTTGGATATAGGAAGAAAGCCATCCTTTTAGGAGTAAATCAAAAACAAATTCTCGATTTGCTAGCTTTTCGTCAAGAAGTGGCCGAAAGTCTAATCTGCGGAAGACATGTTCTCAAAAGAGGTAGGCCATCAACCAGTACTGATGATCCAGGGCCCTCTAAGAAAAAAAAAACTGAAATACGACCAATAAGAAACCTTAGATATGATGGATACCATCATACTCCAGAATACGATGACAAAAAAGAAGCATCAAGATGCAAAAATGAAGAATGCAAGAATAGGACACATATTTTTTGTATCAAATGCAAGGTCCACCTTTGTGTTTTGAAGGGGAGAAATTGTTTTTCCACATTTCATTCCAAGTAAATATATTTATTTTTTTTGATAGTTTTCATGGAGTAAATTATATACTTTTATTTTCACCAGAAAAATATTATTTTTTAGTTTTATAAAGTTTGTAATACTTTTTTCAGAAAAATTCTATTTTTGTTTTCAATTCCCTAAACTTTGTTTGTCCATTGTGATGTACATCTCTTAATAATGAGTGGGGATGACCGAATTTTTTTTGTATATTTTTTTAATTTATATATAGTGTCCCTACATGTCGTATACCAAAAATCAGAATTTTTGAAGTACTCCTAAGAGGTGTGATAGTGAAAGGGTTAATAATTTTAGCTTCAGCTGTTTAATACATCTGTGATAGCGACAAAATATGTTAAATTTCTTTTGACTTTGAACAAAAGGTGATTATATCTCTATCACCTATGAACCTATTAAATTGAAAACGAAAAGCTAAAATTATTGAGCATAAAACATTAAAGTAAAATAAAAACAGCGGAATATCGAATATTTTCAATAGAATAGACATAAAAAATGCAACTTTTCCAAAAATCATACAAAAACATGGTGTTTTATTTGAAAAACAGTTCACCCATCGCGTAACTCTTTGGTTTTTGGTTCAAATCATTTTTTGGTACCATTATTGAATTCTCCAGAAAAAAATATGCCAATTGGCTATTTTGAATTTTTTCAAAACTACAAAAACGGGGAAGGTCAAAAATAAGCCCCTGTTCAGTCGTCGTTAGATGACCCTGTACATCTCGCAGTCTTCTTTTATTTGTGTATATTTTGGAGCAGAATTACAGAGATATCTAACAAGTTGTAGGTAATTTATTTTGAGTGCATGAAAAGAAAGCTTTAGGTACAATCAATAGGAATTATTGCGAAATGACTTGCAATTGTGATATTTTCCATATAACTTTGCATTGGGGGATGACAGGAGAGTTAGGGACCACTCCAGCTGCCGGCAAGATTTACATTCCCATTCTTTAGGATCACAGGAATACGAATTTGAGCATTTTTGCCGGTCCTCACATTTTGCATACTCAACTACTTGTAGCGCCTGCTCTAATTATAGGTTTTAAAAATACATACATACAACATAGTGTAGGTACCTAACATTCATTTACACAGAACACATCGATATTTTCCTATCCCTACATAATACAATACCTAAGTATTGGAATTTCCAAAGATAATTCTTAACTAACTAACACAAACCCCACATCTCACTCAAACTAACCCAAATCTCATTATTGTGAATAGGCCAATAAAATTCAAATGAGGTATGTGACTATGTGAGGGTTCTCGAAAACCTTTCTCTGGCCTGAATGCTCAGGTAGGTAAGGTAGGTTTAATCTATGGTTCAAAAAGAAATTAATTTTTTTCCTCGGTACAGAATGGCAATTTTATGATGTGTTAGTCAACTTTCATGTTCCGTTAATAAAAATAATAATTTAAGAATTGATGTTTGTTTGTTCCTCTGTGTTGTGGAATGCTTTATGCGGTACTTTTTGACATGAAACGCTCTTGGTGGTAAATAGCCTGTGAAGAAGACCAAATGCATGGTCGAAACGTCGGCATAATTTTTTCAGAAAGAGAGGTTTATTTTTTTATTTATGAAGTCCTAAACCCATTATCTCTGCTCTGTTGTTGGATGTAATGTATATTTAAAAATTTGGTATAATTTTTTTTTTTTAAGACTATCAAGACCAAGACCGCATTTATTTTTCGAGACCAAGAGACCAAGACTGGCCAGTCTTGGTCTTACGAAGCCCTACCCGAGACAGACAGAGACATCCTGGTAAACTGCGAAGCACTAGATCGCAGAAAACACAGCTTTCACGGGCAACCAAACGTACCAGTAAAAAAACCTGTACTAGTAGGTATATTACATTACGAGTGTAGAAAGTGGCAAATAGTAGTAGCCGAGTGCGTAAATCACACGAGTTTATGAAAAACGCTTTCTTACGAGTGATGTACACCATTTTTCCTACGACTAGAAATCGATTCACATCAATTTTCTCTTATTTTATTTCTTTTCATTTTCAGCACACGTGCTGAAAATACTTTCAATCCACGTATTGAATGTGAATTGTTATGTCAATCACAAATAATGTCAACAGTATTTTCCACACGTGCGCTGAAAGTACTTTTAGCACGCGTTTTGAGAGTACTTTCAGCACGCGTGTGATATTTAGCGCTTTCCAAAGAACTAGTGCGAATTTTGTCATTTTTTTATGTGGTCGTAGGAAAAACCTTTTATTTGTCACTCATTTGTAAAACGTCACTTATCAAGTCAAAACATAACCAGCGAAAATTGATTTTTACGAGCTACTGGCTCTACTGACTTGTAAAATTGACAGCTAAACTGTAAAAACTTTTTACAAGTCAGTAGAATTATTTATTTTTGAAAAATCGGTTTTATCACAAGAATAATTGCTTGTAGGTACCTTCTGGGAGACTTTTCTGGTGATAAACTGTTGGCTACGACTGCAGCTTCATTAATAATATCTTGTAATAAATTCATTTCTGGAAAAAAATTGCAAAATGGAAATCTGTCAAAAAACCTATTTATAACTAGAAACAACGTCTTAACAACGTATCATTCTCATAGTTATACCGACTACCAAAACTTCTGTGAGAAAAAATCAAGGAAAAACATATAAATTTCAAATTTTTGTTATGTATTGATTTTTTATTTGTCCCTATATCTTTTACAAATGAGTAACAAATAAATTATTGTACATTATACGCCAGGTAGCAGTTTTTACTGGCTCTTGAAGGTGACAAGCTCGCCTGGCGGCTCGCTAGTCATTTCCTTCAATCGCCAGTAAAAACTGTTTTACCTGGCTAATAATGTAAAATACTATTACAAGGCTCCAAAATACCAGAGTGGTTGGAATAAGGAATAAAGCGAACAGGCTGAGTACAATAGGCCTTCTCAGGCTGCAGTGCTACATGGGGACAATCGGTCGGAAAGGCCTGAGACTCCTGAGAGAGAGAATAAGTAAAGTCTTCTTGGAGCGAATGTAACAGGTTTTTCTGATCCATCTGAAATATTATGGCACAGCACTCAGCACTGCTCCTAGCATATGGATTAGCATCTTTAGCTAACGAACCAAAGTGGAATATCTGGATTGTGAATGCATAAAACCTGGAGAGAGACAATTTCTAATTTCATCCAATTACATATAAGCTTTTTCAAATGCTTCCGTCCATTGGATTGGAATGATATTTTTCTGAAGTAAATGATAAAATAGATGTAGTATTTCTGCAATATCTTTTCCCATAATAATATTGGTACCATTCCTGATTCCTAAACAACTTTTTGAGTTAAGTTATATTAGTGGAGCGGATTTTTCCAACTGACAAAGTGAGTACCAACTTATCGATCAAACAAAAATAGTTATCTAAGCCTTATTACATTCAAGATTGCTTAATAAATTTATAAATTGCTACTTTATTGCATAGAGTCTTTGTCGGCAAAGAATTTATAATGTTGGGGTCCAGGTCTCTCTTGAGTGACATTTTCAGTGACTTTTGTGAATAAGCAAATTGCCAGTAAAAGTCTCTCCTTCGCCCTAGTGAGAATAAAGTACTTGATTCTCGAGTGGTACTTGTACAAGGGTGCTATTTCAACCATTTATCATTTCTTCACTATACAAATACACACTGATGGGCACACAGTCAAGGGCCCTGGCCCTTTTCTGAAGGACTTTCTTTGTGGAAGCAGCCGTCACGACTATGTGTAATTTTTTTTAAATTTAATATTATGTAGTGATTTTGGAAGTGAAGAAAAATTGCATATTCTGCAAACATTTTACGTAAGCACTGTTAGCAGGCGCCAACCTTTTAGGCGCCACCTGACCCATTTTGCGAAATGCTCATCTTTTTTAAAACTATTGAGAATGTGTAATCACGCGCAAAAGTTGAGGGCAAACTGGCAAACAAAAACCATTAGTTCTGTTTATGAGCAATGTGCGCTGACTGGAGGATTAAACGACCCTTCTTTATTTTTACCTTTTCAAAATCCTCTTAAATTTAGGATAATTGTGGTGTGTGTGTATTTTAAAAGGCCAGGTAAGTACAATACAATGGTAGAAACAATAAGTAATTTAAGGCGTATAACTAAGTGCACCAGTGCACCCTCCTGTTATTATTTATTCATTCTTGTCTGTTGCGCATTGTCTGAAAATTGTTACGTGATATGGTGATATTTTCTTTTTATTTAAACAACCAAACCTCGACGACTGAATTTGTTCGTTTGTATAAAAATAAAACGAAAATAAAATAAAATAAAGAAGCGAGCGAGTGCCATGGCGGCGGTATGGAAGTAATCCGAGAAGGTGTTATGATATTTCCAAGTGGTAAATAAAATATGTATATTGTTTCGCCTAAAAAAAAGATGCCACAGCGGAGGTATTTTCAAACTGGGGAAGGAAGATTTAATTATTGCGGCCGTAAAATTTTACAACGCTGTTTTGAAAAAGATAAATTTTGTTTTTTTTTTTTGTTGGGGAAGCACATAGCGGCACATCACCACGCGGAAATCAAATAAAGTTTAGTTAAAAAAAGGCAAAGGAATTTGAAACCTCTTATCAAAATATTAGGGGGATCTTTTGGTTTATGCAAAGAATGTGTGATGATTTCTTTATTTATATTTTTTTTTTGTTTTATTGAGGATATCCTGGAAAGAAACGTTCATAATTAAGAAATAAGTTTCCTTCCCTCGTAAAGTGTTCTATGGAAAGAAGATAGATCTACCCCCTATTTTCGCTAAAGCAGAATTATTGAAACAGCAATGTAGAATGGAAGAAAATTCTGGAAAAGTCTTTAGTTTTTTCGAACACGGTTTCTGTATACAAAGTTTGGGATGTGGATGGTCACGGACAAGGCGATTCCTGTTTTTGATTCCTGTTTTTGTACTCTTGCCAGGTTCACCTTTTTCTAGATAATCATCACGAAACACAGACTGTGTTTCGTGTGGTTTGCATATGCATTTGTTATTTTAATTTTAATTGGCGTGTTTTAATTTATTTTAAATTTAAATGTAAATGTTGGAAAATTATTGTCAGTATTGTCGCGTTTGTTCTGTTGTGATCATGGAGTTGTATTGTGAGTTTTTTGACTCGGAAACTTCTGTTATATAAAGAGCCTTGATAAAGACCTAAATAAAAGGTCGAAACGTCGGCGAATTTGTAAATAAGGAAGTTTTATTCCACTTCGTCCTTAACCCGCAACTTCTCTCTACCATAATTATTACTTTGGAGGACACTATATTTTCACTATGTAATATCCCATATAGCACAAAATATTTTTGGGATATTTTGTTTTGATCCAACAATGGATATTTTTTGAACAACGCTAATAAAATATTTTTAAAAGATTCAAACAACATTTGTGACCACACATTGGTTTGGAAATGTTCAAAAAATGTTTTTAAAATGTACCTACTCAAAAATACATTAATTTTACAAACATATCCAAAATAATATTTTTAAATGGATATTTTTTGAACATCAGAAAAACATAATAAAAAAAATATTTTTTCCCCACATTTGCTGAACATTTTTAAAACATTCGGTCTCTAAAGTCTGGCTCGAGACTTAGGGCTGGTATTATAAAACTATTTTAACAGACCAAATAAAAGTTAACTTTTGGAATGACAAATTGTGCGATTGTTTTGGACCGTTCTAGAACCATCCTTTTTTCGAACCAAAACATAGCATTTGATTTGATTTAACTTGTCCTTGTTTGCTGTTTCTAGGCGCCATATCTACCTGCTCTGCTACCGGTTGAATTAATTCGCAGTGTTGTCAGCTAGTAACCACTGTAACGGTAAAGTAAAAATGGCCATACCTGGATTTTCCATGGCAAGAGGTTTGCTTTAAAACAGCTGATCCCACTATTTGCTGTAATGAAATAACACAAGTAATCTTATCTGGAATGGACGCATATATCCCACATACAACTAAACGTAGAGCTAATGCAAAACCTTGGTTCAACAGCCAGTGTCAAACGGCTGTACAGAAAAAACACAGAGCATATAACCTTTGGAAACGACAACAAACCGCTCAAAACCACACAGAATTTATAGAAGCCAGAAATAGTTGCAAAATTACTATCGACTCCGCTAAAGAAACATACAATCAAAGAATAAAAAACAGGTTGCTGAATTGTCCAAGTAGTTCTAGGTCCTTTTGGTCTCTTGCAAAAGCTGTTGGATCTAACTTCACCAAGTCATCCATACCACCACTTACAGATAAAAATAATCACTTAGCCACAACATCAGAGGAAAAAGCCAATATGCTGGCCCAAATGTTTTCCTCCAACTCCAACCTAACAGTGCCAAACGGAAAAACTCCACCGTTCATTGAAAGGGTTTCCCATAGTATGCCAGAGGTACCCTTTTGTCACAGAGAAATGCGAAAATCCCTTAAAAAGCTAGATACAAACAAAGCAATGGGTCCGGATGGCATTCCCGCAATAGTACTCAAAAATTGCGCCAACGAACTCACCCCAACTTTCGCAAAATTATTCAATTTGTCTTACAGGCAAGGAGTATATCCATCATCATGGAAGTCTGCCGCAGTACAACCCATTCCAAAGAAAGGAAAAAAGACAGATCCGTTAAACTATAGACCAATTGCTCTACTTCCGGTGATATCAAAAGTAATGGAAAGAGTTGTGAACAATCACCTAACCAAGTACTTGGAAAAGTACAAAATTATCAACGATAAGCAATACGGATTTCGAAAATATAGGTCAACTGGCGATTTACTTACATACGTCACTCACTTATGGCAAAAAGCGATTGAGTTGCGGGGTGAAACAAGAACAATTGCCTTAGATATATCTAAAGCATTCGACAAAGTTTGGCATGAAAATCTGCTCAACAAGCTCAAAGCAATGGGATTATCGCCGAAACTTTGCACTTGGTTTGAAAGTTACCTAAAGGACAGATCCATTTATGTTGCACTGGATGGCCAGAACTCCAACTCTTACCAAATAAATGCTGGTGTGCCACAGGGAGCAATCCTTTCGCCAACTCTTTTCCTGATTTACATAAATGACCTCATAGATAAAACAGTAAATCCACTTTATTGGTTTGCAGACGATGGCAATGTAGTTTCCTCACTCATACCACCCACAGGTCTTTCCGCACGTGAATTCCATCATCTTAGACTAACTCAAATATCGCAGATAAATAACGACCTGGAGATAATAGAGGACTGGGGTAACAAAAACCTTGTACAGTTCAACGCGCAGAAAACCCAAGCAGCTCTGTTTTCAAAAAAGACCAGCACCGGTGAGCCAAACATCATGCTATCTGGAAGTGCGGTCACATTACAGAGTCAGTTGAACATCTTGGGGGTTACTGCAGAGACCAACATGTCTTGGCACAGTCACGTGGCAGATATTGCTAAAAGGGCCTCCCAAAAGCTGGGGGTGCTATTTCGTACAAGACATCTGTACACACCAAGGCAATTGCTGACACTCTACAAAGCCCAGATTCGACCAACTATGGAGTACTGCTCACATATATGGAGTGCAGCACCCAAACATACCTTAATGCTTTTGAATACCGTGCAAAAACGAGCTAACAAGCTGATCAATGACCCCGCACTTACTCGTAACTTGGATGGTCTCGAACATCGCAGATCTGTGGGCGATTTATCTCTCTTCTACAGGTACTATCACGGAAAATGCTCTGAAGAGTTGGCACGTATGATTCCACCGAAAGTAGCACCTACCAGGCGAACCCGTCAAACAGACGGTAACCATGAATTTACTGTCAAACTAGAGGCACCAAGAACCTCATTATATCAGAATTCATATCTCTGGAGAACAGCATCGCTGTGGAATAAACTCCCTGCGACGGTTTTTCCTGCAGGTTACAACCTGAACCGTTTCAAGACCAACATACACCGACATTTCCGCGCACTCGCCGCTTCTCGAGCGTGATAGGACATTTCCTTGCGAGTGCGCATATCCGTAAAAAAAAAAAAAAAGTATTTTCGAATATTCTCGCATACGAAATTTGATAAGATTTCGAATGCTTCCCATTTAATTTACATTGTTGTCAATCAAATTTCGTGTACGAAATGTACTCGAATGAATTCGAAAATACGACCCTTGAAAACCCATGAAAGCTTCCAATTATAAAAACGGTTCTGGCAACACTGGTAGTTTTATGCTACTTTTTGAGGGGGACGGGACGCCGGCGTGGTGTAGTTTCAGTCTGGGTCGGGTTCAGCTAGACTAGACTAAAATCAATATATTTTTTTGTGAGGTTTGTGTGCGAGTGTACGTTATTTGGCTCTGAGAATAATTGCGATTTCGATTGAGGTTCACGGTAAGTGGTATGGTGATATTTATATTTTATATCAGGGTTTTCCAACGAGGACTTAAAACCAGGTGCCTATTTTTGAATATCCCTGTATTTTTGTGAGAATCCAAGATAGCCATCATCCATGGCGTGTCTTATGTTTTTGGTTCAAAGATTTTTTGATACAATAATTGAATTCTGCAGGAAAAAATACATGAGATAGGTATTATGGATTTTCTCAATAATACAGAGAGAGTAAAAAGAAAGAAAGAAAAAAAAAAGAATAAGCCTTTGATCAATCCTTGTTGGAACACCTATATATGACTATAAAAATGATATTGATTATTTATAGTCATACAAATTAGTTCTTATTGTAGGAAGAAGAAAGGAGCTGTGAAAGAGCAGGCGCAGCTCGAAGGGCAATAAGCCATAACCAGTCAGGAACTGCTTAATTGAGAGGCAAATAACTTGAATCAGATGCATATGCACAAATTAAAATATTTCTGAGATTTAATTACCCAATAGGTACTTACCTACCCATAAAAATTACCATCCTAAATGTTGGAATGATGTTTTTAAAATATTTTAATAATGTTTTTTAAATATCGTTTTGATGTTCACAAAACCAATATAGTTTTTTCAATGTGTGGAAAATATTTTATTTATATATATTTTTTTTAATGTTCCACAAAATATCCAAAAGACGTTTTAAAAATATATTTGGATATTTTGAAAATGTTTTTAAAACATTCTCAAAAATATCATACAGATACAAACATTTTTAATACATCGTTTCTGAATCCGCATTATTTTTTTTTTCGATGATGATGTTCAAAAAACATTTTCATACTTTCTTAAAATGTTTTTAATACATTTGAAAAATATCGCATGGATATTCAAAAAATATCGATTCGTTACCGCAGAATGTTCAAAAAATATCCTAAAAATATGTTTTATGGATATTTGGATGTTTTAAAAATATACTTGATCCGAAAAAAATATTTTTTGAATCTTCAAAAAATATTATTTGGCTATAGGTATGGGATAAAATGTGAAGTTGGCAACATTGGAAAAATTTTGGTAAATCCCCGATTTTGGACACGTTTTGTCCTTTATACCAATAGGTTTGTTCGTACAGAAATCACACACCAGTCAGAGTGAATTCCATTGGTTGAAACTAGTTTCCTGACTGTTTTCAACCAATGAAATGCGCTCTGACTGGTTTGTGATTTCTGCACGAACAGACCTAGTATACTGTATTTATATTTATGTGCTATTAGCCAGAGCAGAGGCCGACAAAAATCAGTTCGTTAAGAAGACCAGCATATTATTATGTGGATGTTTGTGCTCGAAATGTTGGTGCACTAAGTTTAGGTTGGCGTTAATACCTCTGATGTTTGAATTCGATTATTAAACTTGATGTAGTTCTCCACGCACACCGTCCTCACAGAGATCCGAATAGGAGGGACCTATTTCAATTCCGGAATTTTTTGCAGAAAGTATGTCCATCATTTGTAATCCGAGTCAGCGAGAATAAAAAATGGATAACAACAAAGGAGAGAAACTAATAGAGTGTTGAAAATCGAAAGTTACGCTCCAGATCCAAACAATTCGTATCGAATCTACAGGACCATCGGTAGAATGGAAGCGAGAAAAAAATACAGTGTCGACGATTCTTTGCCACGTTGCAGGTGCGTTTGATAAACCAAATGGCATCCGGCGAAATAGACATCCGCTTGGAACAGTGAATGCAGTAAACTCACGAGATTTTTCATGTAAAGGTATCTGTCAGAAAGCTGATTTTATATCGATGGAATTAATAAAACCAGTGCTACGTAGTTGATCGAGAATCGCAGATACATACGGAATAGGGTAGGCATCCTTTTTGGTTTGAAGATTCAATTTTTGGATAATCGATACAAAATTGAAATGAACCATCCTTTTTCTTGGCCAAACATACAGGACTTAACCAAGGTGTGTCCTGTTCTAACCAAAATTAACTACCACAATAATTCCAGCCAGTACGAGATTGGTCCTGACCAAATAAACAACATTAAATGAAAAGCTTTCTAAGACTCTGCAGTTAACTGACTCTGATGTATCAAGAATTTTGGAAAGAACATCTTATAATATCAAGGTCCATTGAACATTACTACAGCTTTTTCTATTCCTAGTTAGAACTGATTATTCTACCTTGAAGTGGCTAACTAAAGAATAAAAACCCAGGCAAGAAGAAAAGAAAGCAGCCTTGTGACTTGATCAATAGATAAGAGCTAAGAATACCGAAACTGAAACTAATACTGACAGCGACTTCAGGATGCAAGACTTCGAGAAATATGAACAAAATTATGAAAAGGAATTGAGCGACCTGACAACGACGCTCAATAGCAAGAAACTTCCAGTTTCGGTCCAGGGATAAAGAGATACTAGCTGCAATGGGCTTGATTGTATCTGCGCTGCTAGATGATTTATTCAGTCTTAAATGGGAGAGTCCGGAGGGGAAGAAGTCATAACGTTGTACCACGGACCATGGTGGAAAGAGTGCTACCTGAACTGTACAGTAAACGGACTGGTGGCCGGAGAGATGTTGGCTCGAGCCTTCTTCTTCCAATGCTTATCCACTAATGGAAATTTGCGATAACATTTTCCATTGCTTCTGTATTCCTTGCGGTGTGTATTAGCGACTGCACATCATGTAGCCCTGTGCACTGTCTGATATTTCACAGCCAAGACATTTTATTTCTTCCGATCCTTCTCCAGCCTTCGATCAACAGGTGCAAGAATTGGTATTTCGTGTTTCGCATTATATGTCCCAGATATTATAACGTACTTATTTGGCAATTGCCTAATTATACTGCATACGGCTAGTCAGCATCAGTTCGGCGGCCATGGGTCTATGGGTTCCTTGTATACATCTTACCTTTGGGCGCCACCAAGTTAATTGTGACTTAACTAGGAAGATTACTTATTGATGTTTGTTATAACATCAATAACCTGTACAATTGGAGAGCTTATCAATAAAACAACTAATTAGGTACCTACAATAATGTATCTGGCTTCTTTATTAAAAAATAATAACAATAATGAATAGGGATAGCCAGGACCTTGTTAAAAATGTGTATACATTATGGCTTGTACCAATTTATAAATATTTGATTATCAAAAGAATGAATGTAAATAACGCATATATAAATATGAATTTTAAGTAAACATGACTAAAAACCTTTTGGTATTTACACTTGTGAGTGATAAGAAAAATACAGTATGGGTTACACTTTACCATCAGGTAAATTAAACACAGAAAGGTGAAAGTTATTGTTAGGGCAACCTCAGGGTAAAATTCTAGAATTTTATTTAAGGGGCACTTACCGAACCTGATTTAGTATCAAGTGATTTACATAGGATTTGCCTAAATAGTAAAAGGTGTAACTTACATGTGATACAAGTGTTAGTTATCTTCAAATGTATGTGTAAATCCAGAAGTTTTGAAGGGATATTATCTACAGGTTTGGTCTCACTGTAGATAGACTATGGTATGGTAAGTGAGTCTTATGGAAGTCCTATCCACGTTTTATCTGTCGTAGACGTAGAACTCAACGTGGTTCAATCAGAGTGCTACCAAGAGGGTTGCTGAAGGGAGGCTACCAAAGCCCAACTAAGAGCAATCTAGATCTAGTCTAGAATCTCTTTAATTACAGCTTAGGAGCTGTCTAGGTATAGCCTAGAGTCTTCCAAGTATAACCTGACACTAGAACTGGGAGAACGATGTTCGTATAAAAAAACAGATCGAGCCCCAAATATTAGAAATAATCTTACCTCAAATTGAGGGATACTCTAGAGCAAAGGTGAAGTCTTAAACTTCCAAAAGCTGCTCGGAACAGTCCTATTAAAAAAAATGGAACACGTGTTGTAGGTTAATAATCCTGAAGAAAATCTCAAAAACTTACTGAAACAGAATCCAAAAATGACCAAGGGACGACTCTAGACAATTATCAATAAGAAATTAGTCTAAAACTTGAGCTCCCTGGCACAAAATTCCAAAAAGTCTCGCCCAAAATCAATTAGGGGCCGAGACCAACCTTTCGGTATCAAGTCTCAAGATCCAAAGTGCTGATTCTTCATTTAGTTTTCAGAAGAAGGCTTTCACTTGTCAAACTTCTAATTTTGACATTGAAGAAAATTATAGAAAAAAGCGTGTTCAGTTTCACCCCAAGAATATACGAACTGGAAATTTGGTTGTGTAAAAATGTCTGGTGAATGTTGAAAAATGCCTATAGAACATATATCAAAAGGTAGAACAGGTCTAAAGAAAACGCCTAGACAAAACAGCTGTTCAATGACATGATCGAAATGAAAAATCAAAAGAAGTAAACAACAATTTATCATAACCTCAGATTATTTATTAATTGGATTTGCAAACAGAGATGATAAAAAAATCTCTCCTTTATATAAGATTCTAATCAATAACAGCGAGCCCTCCGTACTGAATCAAACCTTCCTAGATCAATTAACCAAACTTGCAAACCTGCACCAAAAAGAACTTCAGTAGAAGGCAGTACTCAAGGTAACTAAGCCCGGTATTCATAGTGCCTACTTGAGTGCTGAGGATTCATTAAAGGTTTCCTTGGCAGTAAATTGTCTTTCAGAGTCAAAATTGTCAAGGCGTCCTTATCGCAGCTCATGCTTATTTTGTCACATTTCCTTCCTTGACTTGAGGAATGTCCAGAGGTCCCTTGAGGCTGGTTTTCTAACATATTGGTGACAGTACGTGAACCTAATTGATACGTATTGTACGTGAACTGTATTTTATCGATGTAATTGGTATGGATGAGCTGGATTTTTTTTTTGTAAAGATAAATGCTGCTGATGCTTGATTCAGCTAGTGCAGGCACCGTTGGCATTGCTGGATTTAGCTACACGAGGGTTGTGCTGCGGAGGCCAAGAAGGTTTATTCGAGACATGCAGAATCCATTAGAATTCTAAATTAAAGAAGTAGTCCATCTTTCAAAGTAAAGTTGAAATTTGATTTCAAAAGAATACACAAAGTCCTCCTCCACAAATTACTTTGATCAATTTAAAGCGCCCTACATGTTTCGGGGCTAGAAGACCTCTTCATCAGGGGCTATCGCTCACATATTACAAAGCATTTTAGGTCGCTAGACTCCGCATTTGGCAGAGGAAAAGGAACAAAAAGTTGAAACATTGAAAAGTTAAGACATTAAAAAAGACAAATGTAAAAAAAATCAAAAAATTAATAGATTAATTGTATATATAATTTTATTTTTTCTTTAATTTTTAATAATAATTGACTTCATATCGCGAAACAACTCCATGGTTGTGTGTTATCTACAAAATGGTCAAGGAACTACAAATTTTAACCCCAGGCAGCCTGTTATTCCTCCAATAATACGGCGTCTATTTCTTTATTTTCCACTATGACTCTGTGCTGAGCTACCATCTGGACCAGGAACATTTTCTCTCGGTGTACTTGGTCGCCATAATTACTTGTGCATGAATTTCACAAAAAAATCACTATTTCTACAGCTATATAGCTTGTTAATATATGATTCTATGCGAAAGAGTATTGAACCATATATCAACAATGACAACCTAATGACAATAACAATAGACATTTCGTAGAAAGCGGTGTGGTCAGCTGCAAAACTTAAGACGAGGCTTCCTTCAATAAGAATTCTTTAATTCGCAACTATGAAACGCCAAAGTCACAAACCACAAAGGAGTCCTTATTCAAGGCGACCTTCAAGTCGCAAGGGGTCCTTAATTTGAGGTGTGACTGAGAATACGGGCCTAAATCTGGGCACAGAAAAGATAGTAGTTTCTTCATTTATTCCTATACGGAACCATATCGACCAGAGCAAAACAAGGTAGCATATTAGCCAAGAAATTGAAAACGTTACAATATGTCGTTTTTCTCTTTTTAATCAATTCAAACAGTTCACGTTGTTTGTTAACACGTTTGTTGTTCAATGCGACATTTTATTTCCTTGTCTGATGTCCAGTCTCCGAAAAGCCAGACGCCCAAGTACTTAAATTTATCTACTCTCTCTATGGGCCTTGCGTTAAATGTTATGGTGGAGTTTTCAAAAATATTTGGGTTTCTAGAGATAATCATAAACTTTGTTTTTTTGGTGTTGATATTTAGGCCCATTGATTTGCTTTGCTCCCTTATAGACTCTGAGATAGGGCCTGTTTAGTAGAGTCATTTTTTTTTTCTGGCATTTTGAAGGATGAATGTGGCTAGTTAGCTGATGAGAATATAAGTGGTTTTAATGCCTGCCTCCTGTGCGAAATGTCCACAGAATGTTTCGCCGGAAAACTCGATTTAGAACTGTGATTACCGTCTGCCGATTTTTCAGCGTTATTTTCCCAACAAAACCTTTCATTCTCTCGATGGCCAGACAAAAAGTATACGCGGAAGGTTCTTTTCTTTTCTCTTGGAAGTTAACACCCATCCCCATTTTTTCAGCTATTGAAAAGCATCTAATATTTTTCATGGGTGAATTATTAATCAATGTCAATCTTTTATTTAAAAGCCAGAAAATTTGAGATCATTAAAAAAAAAATCTTCTGTAAATTTTCGAACGGGAGGCAGGCATTAAAATCACCCATATTCTCATCAGCTTAGTAGCCACATTCAGCCCTAAAAATGCCAGACAAAAAAAAATGACTCCACTAAACAGCTCCTATCTCACAGTCTATTACCTGGTTGACTAGTTGTTGTAGGTCGTGTATGTTATCAACAATTAAGACCGTATCGTCAGCATAGCAGATATTGTTAATCCACACTCCATTAACTGACTCGCATTTCCACGTTCTCCAAAGCCTCCTGGAAAATCGCTTGCGAATAAAAGTTGAACAAGGGCGGAGACAACACACATCCCTGTCGCACCCCTGCTCTAATCTGTATGGTGTTGGACATTATTGCCTAATTTGATATGCTCGAGTAAAAGATAGATATTACTGGATCAACTGGAAATTTTGAAAAACAGTGCATGCGATCTGTTTCTCGAAACGATGACCCAAGGCCAAGACACGATCCCGACGAAAAATGGAGCGATGCTTGTTTGGTTCCTTCTGCCCCTTCTGGAAGAAAATTTCCTTAGATATTGCGGGTTTTTTTCCTCAAGATGCGGGGAACAAATACCTCATGGACTTTTATAGAAAGTGGCCGGAATTTATCCCAATTCCCAATCAAGAAGCGGGTACAGTTGCTGGAGCATTACTGGAAAACATCATTGCCAGACATGGGGTACCGATATAACTTTATACCGATCAAGGGAGGAAATGGGAGTCCGAAATATGGAAACAATTTATGCAATTACTAGGAATTAGGAAAATGAGAACGACTCCACTTCATCCACAGTAGAACTTCCAGTTTACGTGGCTGATTTCCAGGACAGGCTTAGAGTATGACATTATCAGGAAAAAATTTACATTTTAGCAGCGACGGAATGAAAATCAAACTCGAGCCTCTGGTTGAAATTACAAAAAATATTACTTGGGAAGGGACCATTGAAGGGACATACAGGATCGCTAAGAAGTGCACACTGCTTAATGACTAGAAAACTCGCGAATTGAAGTTTATCGCTTGATATGATAGTCCAGCGAATTCGAGACGTAACGGAAACAGAATTATCTACACTCACTGTGTCGAAGATTAGTTAGTTGTGAATTGAATGCGAAAATTATTAATGGGATAATTAGTGGACGCGAATCGAAGAGAATGACCTGTGATAGTGCAGGTTTTGTTAGATTTTTGTGTCATTGCCTCTAATAAAGGTAAATTAATTTTGGAATAGTGGAATAAAATCACTGCTCTAACTCGCTGTTTTCTGAGGGTGGGTGATTCCGAGGTATAACCAGATGAAACCTATATCATCTTGTAGAGGACACTTTGGGGCATAGGAAATGGGAATGTACAACTTTTTTTAATAGGACTGAACTTTGAAATCGGTCCTTAAACGTGACTGAGCTCGAATTTGAAAAACTATGTTTTTCTAAGCATTACCCGCTGTATTAATTTAAGCATACAATCTAAAATTCTGATTTTTTGCACACTTATACTTGAAACATGAGCGCTTCTAATGACAGTTTAGAAATTTCGAAAAGGCTCAAGGTTTTTTCGTTAAAAAGTTAGGAATATAGAATTATCAAAATCGTGCATCTTAAACTTCACCCTGCGGCGAGCAATGTGTATTATTGAAAATTTCTATACATATATATCGAATCAAATGTAGTGAAAACATTGACGAAGTTTAAAAAAAAAAATTAAGGTGCTAACTTTAACGGTTATAGAAAAATAAATTTTTATCCAAGAGCCCTGGAGTGCGCTCAGCCCATCGTGAACCGCGTCGCGACGGAATTATTCGTGCATTCACCGAGAGGTGCATTTCCTGACTTTTCCAGTTTTGTGCGTTCGTATGCGAAAAACAGCTAAGTCTGATTTATTATCAAAGTTTGAACCATATTCAATAGTCGCTTCTCTTCGAACTGATGTTAAACAAGGGTGTGACTAAAAAAAGCAACTTAGGCTACTTAAATCAAGAAAAAAAATCTAAGATCTCCCGTGGAAACCGCAGTCTTTCATTCAACATACTATCCGAGAAAATTCGGATTTGCGGGAACTTGTGACGTCACGCCGGCTAACCGCCGAAATCATAGCCTTCTGTTTGTTCAGTGGTTGAACCGTGCCCTATACTTTAAGTGGTTGCAATTTGCTTTAAGTGAGATCGTTGACTTTTGTCTTGGAAAATTTTACACATATTTTAACTGTGCCTCCGAAGCCAATGTGACGTCACAGCCTAAGGCGTTTGTCACTTTGAACCACCCTTATACTCGAAAACGGTTCATCGTAGCAAGATGCGGTTCAAATATTTGTTCTTAGATTTTTTCGCACTAAAACTTCATTTTTGTGTCACACCCCCTTCAATTCACTTATAATAGATGGCGTGGTACTTATTCAAGGACTAAATGATAAAGCATTTTCAACTTAACTTTTAATGAACTCGCATGTATTTTTCTGAAGCAAATTCTTTCACTTGGTCGAAGGTATGAAGCACTGAGGATAACGGTGGTTTTTATTAGATGAATCGGTCAAGTCTTTGGAAAGACGCAGAAGAAGTAACTTCGCAGATACGTATGCGTATGAAGTTTCTGGAAAAGAAAAGTGATGAAGTTTCGGAATTTTTTAAAATTGTCAGAAAATGAAGAATCCCTATTGAAATTTGTAACTGGTTATATTTTGAAACATTTAGTTGACAAATGGAAGAAACTCTGATCATCGCTGGTGGTTTTGAAAACCCAGAGTTATGCTTTTCTGTCAACAAGGATGGTGTAACCGTGTAACCGAATTGAAAGATTTGAAATCGAATCATGATGAGACTGATGCACGACTTATAACCCACGTCTTATATGAATATCAGATACATCACCAAAAAAAAGTGTGTGGTGAAGTCTGCAGATGCAAATGTTCTGGTATTACTTATTTACCACTATTCTGAATTTATTGAAGTAAGTTCTTTGAAAGAAACCTACCTTTTTATGGAATTAGGACAAGGGAATAAAAAACGGATCATTTCAATAAATAGTGCAGAAACTGGAAAATGAAGTTTATAAATGTTTACCAGCGTTGCATGTGTCAACAGGATGCGATACCACAAATGCAAAGGCAAAAAATGTATTTTCTAAAAATCTTGGAACCTTATATTGCCACCAAATTTGCATTGGCCCTATTCAGAAATAAGAACGAGGCCCTAAAAACCCTCGATGAATTGACATATCAATTGACCACAACTTCCAATAAATCCGCTTCTGAACTTCTACCCACAGATGATGCGTTTTACCAGCATGTACTGAGCTAGGTGTATATATAACAAAAGAAGCTGTATTTATGCGATAAACAAAATTTCAGGTGCATATATTAACTGCGTATATGGATATCCAGTCATATACCTATTATGCCTATACTTGACCCTGTTAACTTTGGTTGGACTAGGAATAATGGAATTTTTGAGCCTGTTTTGATGACTGCTGATCCCATACCAATGGATATAAGGCAACTAATGAATGTCTTCTGCGAAGATAAATTGTGTCAAAATAATAAATATGTCTGCTTGAAAGAGGGTTTAACATGCTGCAGCGATTGTTCCTGCAAAAGTTGTCAAAATAATGTTCCTGATTTATATGAGGATGACGAAGGAGAAAATATTTAAACTAACTTCATAAAAAAGGATTCAATCAATTACTTTATGTTTATAGATTTTTTTATTTTATTTCTAGATGTAACGCTACTGCACTAACGCAGATGATTTCCAGAATGGTAGCCGCTAGCCGCTTTCAGCATTAGAGCGCATTTCAAAGCTCCCGGATAAAAATTCATATTTCTATAACCGTTAAAGTTAGCGACTAAATTTTTTTTTCAAAAACTTCGTCAATGTTTTTACTACATTTGATTCAATATATACTATTACTTGTCTGCCAACCCGCTTCCGTAACAATACTATTCGCATTGCATCAAATTTTTTAGCTTTTTAAAACTATGTCTTTACATGGAATTAGAATTTAGGTTCGGGAATACATACTATATATTGTAGTGTAGGCAACTAAACATATTCACAATTTGCTCGCAGAAGTCGCTTAAAACAGATTTTCGTTTGCACTTTATTGCTAAAATTTAAGCACTGGCGCCGACTACATGGGGGCATCGGGGCAGATGCACCCATGAGCAACCTCTCATGGGTGCTCCGCACCCATGAGAGCTCTCGTGGGGATTGCGGAAGCACAAGTACAAGTGTTTAATGGTCATTCCAACGGTGGTTCAGCTATAAGTACTTGGTATTCGGCTTACTTTTACTTACTTTTTGATTTTGTTTTTCTTCTACCTGTACCTATTTCTTCGGGTGTACAGTGTGTCCCATTTTGGTTGTACATAAGAGATATCTCAGTTGCTATTGGAGTTAGATGGATGCGGTTTTCGCTTGAGTTTTCGGGAACGTTAGCTACTTTTCTGTCAAACGAAAGATGCCGTCAACAAAATTGTCCTCGCCCTTTTCGTTCTTCAGATACAAGGTGCTTTTGAAAATGTTGGATTTTGGGACACCCTTTGTATCTCGGCTCTCTCATAAGTGATCGAAAACGTAACAACGGGTTCCTATAGATATTTTTACGTAGATTTCAGAAACGTTGTCAGTTTTTCTCTAAAAGCGATAGTTTTTAAATTATGAACCCAAATATACATTATTTCAAATGAGACACCCTACATATTATAAACTCATTGAAAAGCTTTTCTTTTGCTGATTTCAATAATATAAAATTCGACTTGACAGTTTTCGAGCAAAACAAAATTATCTGTTTTTGTCATGAGAAACAGTGTTACAGTGTTTTACTTTCTCATTTTCCTTAAGGTGCAAAGTCCTTTTCTGAAACTTTGTTCCTTATAACAAAAACAAACAGGATGGAGATATACCTATCAGACTTTATACCATTGAAATCAGCAGAAGCAGAGCTATCCAATGAGCTATTAATACAGGGGTCTCATTTGAAAAAACGTGTGTTTGGTTCACTATGCAAAAACTGTCGTTTCTAGAGAAAAACTTACTTCGCCACTGGAATCTATGTAGAAAGATCTCTATAAGAACCCGTTGTCCCCTTTTCGATCACTTTTGAGAGAACCGAGATACAAGAGGTGTCTCAAAATGCAACTTTTTCAAAAACACCTTGTATCTGAAAAACGGAAAGGGCGATGTAGCCAACGTTGGCGAAAACCGTATCCCTCTAACTCCAATAGTACACGAGATGTCCCTTATGTACAGGGTTGCCAGATGGTTATAACTAATTTCCCCCAAAGGATTTCAAAAATACCCCAAAAATCACTGTTTATCAACTAAAATCCCCCAAATAAATATAGATTTATTCTTGACTCGTACTTGCAAAAAAAAAAAGACAAATTTGTTGAATATTTTAAAATAAAACTCATACCCTTACCACTTTTTTATTTGTTTATATTTTTCTAATCCCAAAAATAAAATGACAATTGACAAATGACAAATGAAATAAAATGTTGTGACTAGTGACAAAACAGATAAGTAGATACAGTTGTACCAAGAAGTTTGGTTAGTTTATTATTATATTAAGCTGTATTAAAATTTAGAATACAGCAACTTAGAGCACTACGCACTATAACCTATAACCGCAAAGAAATGCAAAAGGCAAAATAAAAAATGCAAGCAACGTCGGTCGTTGGGGATTCCCCCGATCCGATTTGTCAAGTCAATTGTCATTTGTCATACAAATTAAAATAGATTTAGAACTGAGCGTTTGCGTTCATCCCGAGAAGAAGCAAACTGTATCTTTTTTATTGGTACTTGATTGAAAAAATAGATGGCGCAGTTGTTTTAATAAATTTTTTACTTTAGTTTTATTCATTGAAATATACCCGATTTCCCCCAATAGCGAAAATTCTTACAATTCTTACCCCCAAAAAATCCCCCAGAAAAAACTATCCCCCAGATTTTCCCCCATCTACTTGAAAATCCCCCAAATTTGGGGGAAAATCCCCCAATCTGGTAACACTGCTTATGTATGTACAGGGTATTTGATTATATTTGGATCCATACCTACAGCCTTTACTATTTGAGATAGAAAAAAAATTTAAATACAAAACTTGACAGTTTTTTTTCTATATTTTCTTTTAACGGTATAAGAAAAAAACAAAATCGCATCGAAATATGGAGAAACGTAGGCAACTTCGACTTTTTTTAATAGGACACCCTGTATATTATGCGATAAAATGAAAGATCTTTTCTTCCTGATGCCAAATATACAGGGTGTCCACTTAGTGCGATATCGGACGATATCTCCTTACAAGGTGATGCAAGAAAAAAAAATTAAATTACAAAGTTGATTGATACTCTAATATACATTAGTTAAAAATATTTTTGAACATGCTCTGTTTATGGGGTATGCGACAGAACTTTGTTATTTTAAATGGAACACCCTGTATGTGATTGCATATTTGGATTCTACATAAAATTCTGAGCAGATTTGATGTAATATACCATATACCTAAGTTCAACTGTTTTGGAAATATTGACAGTTGAAAATTCACTTTTTGCAACTTTGACAGGCTTTAAAATCTAAATGGTTAATTTTAGACGAAAATCGATTTTACATTCCTATCTTAGATTTCTATAAACTATCATTTGACACATTTGAATTTAATCCATGATTAAAAATTCCAGTTAAATTTGATCTCCGGTTAAATTCAAAGTTGGTGTCAAATGATAGTTTATGAAAATCTAAGACAGGAATGTAAAATCGGTTTTCCTCTAAAATTAATCGTTTAGGTTTTACAGCCTGTCAAAGTTGCAAAAAGTCAATTTTCAACTGTCAATATTTCCAAAACAGTTGAACTTAGGTATAGGGTATATCACATCAAATCTGCTCAGAGTTTTACGTAGAATCCATATATGTCATCACATACAGGGTGTTTCATTTAAAATAACAAAGTTCTGTCACATACCACATAAAGGGAGCACCCTGTATATTCAAAAATATTTTTAACAAATGCATATTAGAGTATCAAACAGCTTTGTATTTTTTTTTCTTGCATCACCCTGTAAGGAGATATCGTCCGATATCGCACTAAGTGGACACCCTGTATATGTATTGATTACATTTGAGCCGATTTTGATATATCTTAGCTTAAATTATAAATAAAATTCAAAATTCTTTGCAAATTATTTTTTATTATTTAAGCTAAATTATGTCAAAAACGGCTCACTCAAATGTGATCAATAAATATATATTTGGAATCAGGAAGAAAATATCTTTGATTTTATCGCAAAATATACAGGGTGTTCCATTAAAAAAAAGTTGAAGCTGCCTTCGTTTTTCCATTTTCCGATGCGATTTTGTTTTTTCTGATACCATTCAAAGAAAATATAGAAAAAAACTAAAAAAAATTTCTAACTTAAATAGTAAAGAACCATAGAGAACTAATTTGAGATAGGACACCGTATTTTTTTTTTGGGTGGTTGCAGGTAAAAAATGGGGGTGCATTATACAAATTTTTGAATATCATTCCTACATCAATAATCCCTAGAAATTTGAACAGCCTAGCATTTGCCCTTCAGATGATATGAAAGAGGGTTATTTAAATTTCAACACCCTGTATTCCGACTATCGGTGTCCTATTGGTTCTCTATGGTTCCTGTATAAACCCTAGCATTTTTGACCAATTGAACACCCTGTATAAATAAAAATAAATACATTATTGAATGTTTGTTTACTACCTATCCAGACATAATGGAGGGATAAAATCGAATACAAAAATTGAGCGAGGGTTGCTCTAGTGCTGCCCGAATTTAGCAATCGGAAACATT
Source organism: Ceutorhynchus assimilis (assembly GCA_917834065.1). Taxonomy (NCBI): domain Eukaryota; kingdom Metazoa; phylum Arthropoda; class Insecta; order Coleoptera; family Curculionidae; genus Ceutorhynchus; species Ceutorhynchus assimilis. The sequence continues at coordinate 41,519,599 of OU892278.1, read as the reverse complement.
GGCCGAGTTCGTTTTTGTTATCTTGTTTGTCGATTTGCTCCAAAATTTTGACAGGCACGTGACTGGATAAGACAGTTTCAGGTTACAAATCCAGTGGCGACGCTAGGCTATTACATTAGGGGGGGGCCAGACTGGGCCAGAAAAATTTAGGGAGGGGCACTTGTTTTTACTTTATTGCTTTTTTTTGGAATAAAAAATGGGAAGTCGACACTAATATGTTTAGGGGAATCCCAAGACAATTTGACCTTATAGGACTGCCTATTGAGCTGAAAGTGTCTACCAATTCAGCCGCAGACCTCAACTTTCGGCGTGAAATGCATTAGCCGAACCTGAATCGCAAGCATCCCATCGAGGCCTGCGGGTGACGTCACCACTATACTTTAGCCTAGTACTCATAACCGCGCAATTCGCTCTTTTTTGACATTGCATTGACAATTTGACGTTTTATGCGTGAATCAAACGTCAAATCGTCGAAGCAATGTCAAAAAAAGAGCGGCTTTCCCGGTTATGAGTACTAAGCTTTAAGCTGCTGATAATGGTGATGTCACTCGCAAGCCCTGCCGACTGGAGAAATGGCGAACGTAAGTACGCCTAAGGGTGGATTTTCATGCATCCGTTTGTCCGACGAAAGATGTCCGTTTAACATTCTATTCTGACATAATCGTATGAAAATATGTCAAAATAGAAGATTTAACGGACATATTTCGTCGGACAAACGGATGCATGAAAATCCACCCTAAAGCTTATTTTTCATGCATCCGTTTGTTTTTCAATCCGTTGATCCGGAAGTATTCCTATTGGTCCAATATTCTGGCGCCAAAATATTGGACCAATAGGAATTCTTCCGGATCAACGGATTGACGAATAAACGGATGCATGAAAAGTAACCCTAAGGGAGGATTTTCATGCATCCGTTTTTCCGTCGAAATATGTCCGTTAAAAATTCTATTTTGACATATTTACATACGATTATGTCAGAATAGAATGTTAAACGGACATATTTCGTCGGAAAAACGGATGCATGAAAATCCTACCTAAGGGAGGATTTTCATGGATTCGTTTTTCCGTCGAAATATGTCCGTAAAGTCTTCTATTTTGACACATTTATATACGATTATGTCAGAATAGAATGTTAAACGGACATATTTCGTCGGAAAAACGGATGCATGAAAATCCTCCCTAAAGCTTACTTTTGATGCATCCGTTTTCCGTCAATCCGATGATCTTGCCTATTGGTCCAATATTTTGGCGTCAACCTATTGGACCAATAGAAATACTTCCGGATCAAGGAATTGACGGAAAAACGGATGCACGAAAAGTAAGCTTTATGAGGATGAGTAATCCTGAGGCGGGATTGTGTAACGGATAGAAATCCTTATCCCTTTTGCTATGGCACTTGCTGTCTTCTTCTCTCTTTTCGAAATCAATAGAGAGGGGACGTCAATAGCGAAAATATCTCTATTCGTTACAGAATTCCACATCTGTGAGTTTACGATTCTTGGGGGAATCCCAGGAAAGCGAAAACACCGAGCCCACCGAATATCGAATTAACCGGCACAGGCTGCTGATGTTGCATTGCATTGTTGCCGGCATGAGAGCAAGTTCTCAGGGGGGGCCAGCTAAATTTCAGAGGGGGCCCGGGCCCCCTCTGGCGTCGCCACTGTACAAATCACGTGCCTATCAAAATTTCGGAGCAAATCGACGAAAAAGATGACAAAAACGAACTCGGCCACTATAAAATAGACGTTTTTGGGCATGGCATGGCATCCGGAAAAAAAATTTCGCCCAACCCTTCCCCCTATAAACAAATTTATAAAGTCATTTATTATTATCCTGCACCCATGAGGACTTTTAAAAGTCGGCGCCGCTGAATTTAAGGACTACTTTTTATCATTTCTAATACCCTAACAATGCAAAATCAACATGTCGTCCAAAAATCGTACGGTCCAGGAAGTGGTGGGGGTGGATTTTGCAAAAAATGCCCAAATTTTTTTTTTATGATTTTTACATCTAACACACACGGCCATTAAACTGACAAAATCAGATTTCAATATTTTCATTAGCAACTATTTTTTTTTTAATTTTCAAAACAACCTTCATAATTCTTTCTTATGGAGTTCCTTAACGAATAAACGCTTGTCCTGAAAACTCATTTTTATGTTATCGTTCACCTCGTTGTTAGTTGAAAACCATTTGGTTTATCAAAAAATCGTCTTCTATAAACGTTATGCATTGAAGATCAGGGAATACATTAGTTTTTTTAAAATCCTAATCCGATGGATAGTTTTTTTTTAAATTAACAAATTGTGAAGTCATGTCGTGAATACCGCTGTCGTCAGCGAAGCTGCGAGGAAAGTTTATATTTGCGTGGACTGTCAGGCTATAAACGACCTACTGATTCCGAGGTGCGGTTAGGATCGTTTTCGCGCGACATGGGATGTAGGGTCGCTAAAAAACATTGTTTTAGTGTTTTAATGTAATGTTTTTTTTCTATGTCCGGATTTTAAAGTGTGTTAGTTAATGATAGTTCTGTTTAAGTTTATGGTGAAGTTGAATAGTTTTTAACCCTGATTGCTTTTTTGTGTGTTTCACTAATAGTTTGTGTGGCTTTTGACTAATATAATATAAATTTTGAGGTAAAAAAGTTTAATATTATTGTTATGTTTTTATTTAAATGTTTTTTATAGATTTACTTGAATGCAGTACCAGTACCGATAGCGAAGTCGAGTCGACCATCAAAACTCTTTTACGAAAGTAACTGCAAAAAATAAGGGGAAAGTTTCAAATTTTCAATTATATGTGTTTTGTCAAGAATGCGGAACGTTATTAACGTCAAAACAAAATATCCAAGCAAAACTTGATTCAATCTACAAAAATCCGCATGGATATACCTATATGTAAAGGCAAGGATGCTATATACTTCCATGCATATTTTTTTGAACTTTGTTGACATTAAAGAACAATTTTCAATCGCATAAAAACTGCTACAAAACGTATGCCAGTTCCAAAAATATCACTTCCTACAAAGCAAAATACTCGAAAATTAGTCCTGGTGTTCTTCTGCCGAATTCAACTCAAAAACGGCCATTACGAACAATAATTCCATTCGAGGTTCAAAAATGCGTATTTTGCCAAAAATATCTCACTGAATTGGAGAAGGGTTTCCAAAAAGGAGAAGGTTATTCCACATCAATAAGTATGTAAAAGATATCGCAAAATTAGCGGAGAAGTAGATTCAAGCGACCTACTTTTAGTTAAAAAAGTTGAAGATAAGTTTGGCGACCATATTGAATTAATAGAAACTTCAAGGCAAAACGAACCAAGAATTTTTTAAAAACATTTTTCTAAGGAGCAAGCGATTCAAACAGTAGTGCGCACACTGAAACTGAAATTCCCAATTTGTCCTTTGGTCCGTCAGAACTAGAAATTTTGATAAAGATTTGTCTAAATCTCAAAATGGAAATAAATGAAGTGCCAAATAGTGCCGAATTGAAATATTTGAATATAGTATGTAATTGATTACAAAAAGTATATTCCAAATAATTATTATTATTTTTTGATGTCTCCTCATAATAATAAGCGACTCATGTTATGACAAAAAAGAATCTGAAGTACTCAATATTGGCCAAGATATCATTTTTGCATGTTCAATTGGAAAAAAGTATACCCTTTTAGGCCCTTTAGGTTTGGAACTATTGGTCCATCAGGAAACCAGGTCAAAAAAACTTGTTGAAGCAATACACGCTTGTGGTCACTCGATATCTTACACTGATACTCAAGAGTACTACTTAATAGCATTGCCCAAGAAGAAATTCAATTTTACTTAGAAAATACTCATGTAACAATCCCTAGCCAATTATGGTATCCAATAGATTTGTTTAGTTTGCTGCAGATAATATTGATGGAAGAAACTTTAGACAAAGTACCTACATTTCACGGAACCCAAATGGCAGCAATTCAAAGAGTCCAATAAATGAAACTAAACCTGGAAACTTCAAATTTCTGACTTATAATTTGAAAGTCACTATTCTCGATGAGTTTCATTCAATTGAAAAAATATACTATATCAAGTCTAATAGAGTAGCAGGAGAAAACCGGAATATTATTACAGAAGAAGGTCAAAGTCTTGGTTATGACCTCGGTTAGGACGTTACATATCAAAATAGGGCTTGGATAATTTTGCATTGGTTAGGATTTCACAAGTTTTTTGAACATAATTTCATGTATCAACATACAAACTTATATGGATATTTATCTTGGTTACCTCATATATGTCTCAGATAATTATACAGTTTGAACCGTCATCATAAGATGTTATTATGAACTTTTTAAAAATCATTGGATAATTTATGGCAAGTTCAAGTATTTCCGATGGAGAGTGGGCTCTATATAGGCAATCAACCGTTGATAGGGTTTTAGGATAAAAAAAAATTAATACAGCAATACGAGCCCCTATATTAACGTATGAAAGCTTCATGAGAAAATTGATCCCTACAATAAATGGCTAATTGAGTGCAAAAGTCCCTCTAAATACACATAATTATTAGGTAAAAACTGATCTATAAAAAAGCCAATAGGTTTAAAGTAGTTTAGTTTTTGATCCTAATAATATTATAACATAATACGCATTCAAGATTCCCTAATTATACTCTATAATCGCAGCAGAAGAGGACTGCAAGCGAAAATAGTCCTAAGCGCACGTCCGAACCACTAGGTCGTTTATTGCCTGACTCCCCACGCAAATATAAACCTTCCTCGCAGCTTCGCTGTTGGCAGCGGTATTCGCGACATGACTTCACAATTTGCTTATTTAAAAAAAAACTATCCATCGGATTAGGATTTTGAAAAAACTTATGTATTCCCTGATCTTCAATGCATAACGTTTATAGGAGGCGGTTTTTTGATAAACCAAATGGTTTTCAACTAAAAACGAGGTGAACGATAACACAAAAATGAGTTTTCAGGACAAGCGTTTATTCGTTAAGGAACTCCATAAGAAAGAATTATGAAGGTTGTTTTGAAAATTAAAAAAAAAATAGTTGCTAATGAAAATATTGAAATCTGATTTTGTCAGTTTAATGGCCGTGTGTGTTAGATGTAAAAATCATAAAAAAAAAATTTGGGCATTTTTTGCAAAATCTACCCCCGCCACTTCCTGGACCGTAGGATTTTTAGGGTATCAGAAATCATAAAAAGTGGTCCTTACATTTTAGCAATAAAGTGCAAACGGGATGACACGATAGAAGCAGCTTTGAACCCTAATTACATTATAGAATGGCAGTAGGAAGGAAAATTTCGCTAAATACACTCATCAAAAAAGTCTAGGGAACAAGAAATATTCTTCTTTTAATTTTTAGACAGAATAACTTTTTTTAAAAAGATACCATATGGGTATTTGTTGAACAAATCTTGTAAAATTTATCATATCGGCTTTTCCAGCAGGCTTTAACAAAATTTAAAAATCTTTTAAAAGTATATTTTGTTCAATTTATAAATGTATTCAGTTGCATCTTGTTCCCTAGACTATTTTGATGTGTGTAATAGATACTAAAATTCTAATTTAGCTGATTCCGGAAAATCAAAATCATTCTCTCTCTATAAGCTCCCGAATCGCATCTGCTCTACCCTCTCGAACTCAAACAAACACAGAGTGCGATGCAGCCGGGGTTCTTGCTGTAGATATCAAATTACCCCATTATTCGCCCCCCTTCTCTCTGTCTACCTGTACACAGGGTCACAATGAGGCTGTGGAGCACATCAAACGACCATATAGGCGACCTTTTGTTGCTCACTTTTAGTTTCGGGAGAAAAAGAGAGAGAGTTCGATTTGTTTTTTGCCGTTCTTGTTTGCGCTTTTGTACGTCTGAAATGCCCTCCCTCCTGCTGTTTTAATGATGCATCTCTTTATTAATGAGCAAGGGTGGTGGGGCGAGGAATGAGAGAGTTTTAATGGGCAGACAATAGGAAAAATGCTAGGGGAGGAATTTTTTTATGTAACGATTGCGGTCAGATCTGTGCTGTTTTAATTTTATTAAGGGTATATAATTATTATTGAGTCAAAAAGTGGCCATAAGTAGGCTTTACGCCTATATGCGATTACTTTGAATAATTATATGCGCCTATATAGGCACTTTGGAACGTTTTAATTCGATGAAGTAACGGTTATTAACACGTCATAAAGTGATTATTGTTGCCAATTTTGCACACACATACGTAAATGTAAGTTGAAAGAGCTACTAATTTGAAATAATAATAATGGGTTGGCCAAACTGTCATCGGTTGGCTAAAAATGTTTTGATTAAAATAACGCTTGGCGAGAAAAAGGAAAAGTGGTAATTTATTTGCTTGCACTGATTAACTTACTTTTCTTTATGCTGTAAAACTGTTGGGTCATTGTTAGGAATTAGGATTCTAGGAAACCAGACTTCACGTCGATTTCATCAATGGCTTTGATATGGAAAAAAAAGTCCGAAGAGTGTTTTTTCTAGAACACTCCTTATGTTCTATTTGAAAATTTAACTTTGCCCTAGAACTGGGAAGTGATTAATTGACATCGAGTTATACTTCAATATTAGGGAAGCCGGCGATAGATCTACAGAATGTAGAAAAGAAAAATCCGGCAAGCGAAAAAAGAAAGGCCAAGAACAAAAATTGGTGGAATACGACTGCTGATCCAGAAGGTCGAAATTATCATTCAAACCTAACTACCCAGAGATATGTTGGAAATCTTTAAATTTGACTAAACTATGTCAAAAGGCCAGTGACTTTATAACCTGTTACATACGATGCTCTTATAAAGCGATGTCATCTATGGTCGTGACCTTCGATACAAGAGATTTAGAGGCAATCAAAGTCCTCTACTGGGTCTTTTCCTAATAAGCGATAATAGTTATTTATGTATCAAGGGTACTAAGTAGATGATTATGCCCTGAGGGCGACAGTGTTACAAAGCCGAGGGCCTCTGGCCCGAGGGTTCGTAATAAGTCACCCGAGGGTATATATCTATTAGTACCCGTGGTGCATACAAAAAATTATGTCATTGACAGAGTGTTTAAGCACCGTTTGGAAAAGTGACCCTGACCAAATTATTATTGTGGGTACAGCACAGCTAAGATTAAAACAAAATCCAACAAATAAATTTAAAAAGCGTAACTTCCACACCGACAATAGGGATGTTCACTATTTTTCAATTGTAATAAAAAGTGGTGGTTTTAGGTCCACAAAACACGTATTAAGCGTTAAAACATCTAGAAATCCTTTATTTTTTCTGATAAATCGAAAACAAAACAACGAAATTAGCGAGGCTAGCAAAACGACCCCCTGCGGCGAGAGTACCGCTTGTGACGTCACTGTGCGGAGCGAAAAATCAGCTGGCGCGTTGGCGAGATTCGTTTACAAGTTTAGATTGGATTTATTGTGTTGCTGACTGTTGCTTTATCCCAAGAAGCTTCATTCACTCCAATTATCTGTATTTGTGTAATGATGGCAGACTCAAATAAAGTTGAATCAAGTCGAAAAGAGTGGTATCTACGTGCGTGCGAAAATGTGCTACTTTCCGCACGCAAATCGTTGCGTGAAGACACGTTTTTCACACGCTCATAGATAAAATGGGCCTGACACGACATAAAATATGTTTTCCGCACTTGCGCAAATGCCGTTGCGTGCGGGAAAGTATAAATTTCCGCCCTTTTTACAGGTAAATAACTGTATATCATTGTTTAAATGCAACTATACCTACATCTAATAACGTCTGTTTTACTTCTACACCAATGGAATGGAGCTGATTCAAGTCGACACTTGACCAAACATTCTGATACCATAGTAGATAACGAAATAAACAAAAAAATAGTAGATAACGTCCACTGTTGGCAGATTATATGAATCGGCCTTTTAAAAACCTTCCTTCATTTTAGAAAAGGTACTATCTTTTCTGCCTTAATTTCGATAAACCCTGTAACACAGAGATCGACATGAAGGAGATAGCAGCAATATCAAAATACTTGTTAACGTTAAACAGACTCTCTCGTTAAATTAAAACCGAACCATAATAATAATAACAATAATATTAATATCAATATTCTTTATTGCCAACAAAAATCGCAAAAGCAACGTCACAAGTGGCTGATCCAAGTAGCTAGTAACGCCACTGTACTTGCGCGTACTAACTCATTACGCATTGTGACGTCAGACAGCATTTCGTGCGTTTAAACGAATATTAATATTTCTTCTCCGTTTTTCTCATAGGAAGAATTTTCTGATTTTCGTAAAATTTTGTAGATTTACTTATGAAACGATGCCTAATAATTTGATGATGGTTAAACGGATTTTTATTATTTTGTGAACATTCCTATTATGAACCCATCAACGAATACATAAGAAACTTAGCAGAAGGTATAGAACCAAATGTCAAGAAGTTCGAAAGCATCATAACGACAACAATAGATACTCAGATTCCTGAAAAATTATACCGGACCAACGTCCACAAGCCTTGCTTAAAGCCACACATTTTCAGGAATTGACCTCATGAGGAAGTTATGGGACAAATACCTTGACCAAAAATCAGACCAAAACTATGCTGCATACAGGACTCAAAACAACAAACTGAAATCTATGATCGTAAAGACAAGACTCAACTATGAAGAAAGCATCATTTTTGTTTTCCTATGTAAAGTGAAACCTGAACAGTCAACTCCACGATGCAGTGCTCAAAGACCCAGTAAGTCAGCAAATAAACGCTGACCCCATAGTGAAACGGCCAGTCAGTTTGAAACAGTTTTTAATAAAGAATTATTCCATAACTTTGCCACGATGCCAGACGGAATGTAAAACCCATACCAAATAAACAACAAGATTATCACACAAGAAGAAGTTTGCGAAGTGCTAGAGAATTGAAGACCTATGCGAGTCCAGGATCCGACGGAATACCTGCCGTTTTTACACCGATTTTGGTAAAACTATTCAACAGATCGATGACAGACGGCATCTTCTTGCAAAAAAATTTGGACTCAAGCGATCTTAGTACCAATTTTTAAGAACGAAGATAAGCATAATCCTGCAAACTACCGACCTGTAAGGCTGACTTGCAAATTCTGTAAACCATGAAAAAAATTATTGTAAAGAATATCACAAAATTTTTATTAGTAATTCCATTCCATCACAACACGGATTTCTACCGCAAAGATCAACTACCACCAATCTCTTAAGTTGTGTTAACAACTGGACCAAATAAATTGATGAGGGTAACCCAGAGTGGATATAGTATATCTGGACTTTCGACATTGCTCCACATGAAAGACTCCTCTAAAAACTAGACCACTACGGAATTAGAGGTTCCTTACTACCAATGGAGTAATTCGTTTCTCTTTCTTAAATACAGAAAATACACGGTCAGCGTCAGGGTCAAGTAATCAGCGGTGTGCCACAAGGTCCAGTGGTGGCTTCTATTCTTATCTGTATATATCTAGTCCAACCAAAAGCCTACAAATTAACTAGGAATCCTTGCTGTTGGGGAGGCACTGTTTCAGAATTATGTTATTTTCGGTATTTTGGTTCTTTTGGTTCCGAATCGGTTCAGAACTAGTATGAGAACAGTCCTCTATTATTTTTTGAGCGCAAGCAGTTCTGCGCAATCCCAGAACCGTTCCCAATTTCGAACCAAAACAAAGCTGCTACTGTCCGGAGCTGGAACCAATAAGCAACTATCAACTCGCCAAACAAAAACATTTTCAAGAATAGACTAGAAAAAGACTTGTCTACAATCAACAACACCCTAGCGCACTATTTCTAAATTCTAAATGATTGTGAATTTTCAAAACAGACTCATGATACGATAGACTGATCGGTGTTAAACCGCTTTCTATTGTTCAGGAAATAAGTGCTACGACCATCCACGAAAGCAGTGTTACGGAATTGAATCGACAACTCGGCCAAAATTCTAGGAACCCAGAACGTTTACGTTTAAAGCGCTCTCAGAAAACAAGACTGCTCGATAAGTTTTCGAATAAAAATGAAAACCTCTGCCTATAGCTATATAAATGTAAAAAGGAAGTTCAGCAGTCTTGATCATCCGAACAAACCTCAACAACAGATAATGGCCCCGGATTCCTCAGAAATATGGGATTGTAATAGGTGGGTTCCGCTTGCTCACTCCGTGCACTCCGAGTGACTCCATTCGCACACCAGCCGTTCGGGTATTGCTTTTTAGCGTATTGGGGGTCACTCCATTAGCGTTCGACTATACGGAGTGGAGTGAATAGAGTTCACTCCAAAATATCCACCTCGGAAAGAGGATTTTTTAGAGTAAGCATGCGCAGAAGTGAAATATGGAAACTGTCAAACTTGTTGTGTTGTCACTTGTCACGTTGTGGTTGTTGTTAAAAAAATAAAAAATGGTTTATTGTTCGTCGATTTTTTTTTTTTTTTTTTTACGGATATGCGCACTCGCAAGGAATTTCAACTGACACTTTCCGTATGAGGAGCGAGGGGGTGTTTCATATGGCAAAAACAGGTGTGATGTCAGGTAACCATTGGTGTTCTAATGTAGGGAGCCACCTCACATTCCGTCCGAGTGTCAGGTTAAAATCATCGAGTAAAATTATTGATCTGATTTTAAAATGTATTACCTAAACATGATGGAAAATTTTCGTTGACAAACTTAAACAGGAGCAAAAGCATCATATATTCCATTGTGGAGAAATTGAAGTTAATTTATAGTACACGAAAGACCAAAGACAAAAGTGAAAAAAAAATTGGAAATTGGAACGTTGTAAAGTCACGTTTGACTGTTGTTTTGAAACAAATCCGCTGTTTCACATTTTTGCTCCGACCGTTCCGGTCGTTCGTGTATTAATTTTTTACTCTAATCACAAAAAGCGGAAGTTCGGTTAGACAACTCAACAACAACAGACCAATTTGAATTTAAAAAAAAAGTCAAGGAGGTATCTTGTCTCCAATACTGTTCAATCTATATGCAGAAAGAGCATTCGAACCAATTTTGGACAGTCCCATATGGCATTGAAGTGAACGGAATCTCCACCATCGACAATGTCAGATAATATGCAGACGATACCGCAATATAAGCAGACAATTACTGAATTAGATTAATAGAGCAGGCAAGGCTTGAAAATTAACACTGGCAAAACGAAGTTCATGATTGGCATCAGTCCGTGTCATTTGCGCGATAGCCGTTTGCGCGAGGGAGAAAAGCGCGATACGAAAAGCGCGAGGGACAAAACCGCGACGAAACAAAAACGCGACTGGAGAAAAGCGAGAGGAACAAAAACGCGACTGGATAAAAGCGCGAGAGACAAAAACGCGAGGTACATACAAAAGCGCGACAGAACAAGAAAGCGACTGAACAGAAGCGCGAGAGACAAAAACTCGAGGGACAAAAGCGCGACGGAACAAAAACGCAACTGAACAGAAGCGCGTGGAACAAAAACGCGACTGAACAAAAGTGCGAAGGACAAAAACTCGAGAGACAAAAGCGCGACGGAACAAAAACGCGAGGGACAAAAGCGCGATAGTACAAAAACGCGACTGGAATGAAGAGCGATGGACAAAAACGCGACTGGATAAAAGCGCGTGGGACAAAAGCGCGAGGAACAAAAACGCGACTGGAATAAAGCGCGATTGGATGAGAACGCTCAACTATCTACGAGGAATATAGAACGCTTTTCAAAATACAAGACATTAAGACATTCTCATAGTGGCTCCGGTTCTAAAGAGCGATATTTGAAATAGTGACATTAAAAAGGCGACATATTTTTAAAGCGATACATCAAAAAAGCGATATTCAAAACAGCGACTTATGAAAATAGCGACATTCAAAACAGCGACATGTGAAAAAAGTAGCGACATATCAAAAAAGCGACATTCGAAAGCGCGATACTTAAAACAGCGACATTGCAAAAGAGCGACATATGTAAAGAACGAGATTTGAAACAGCGACATCAACAACGGCGACTTCTAAGGAAAACAGGGACACATCAAATTGTATCAATAATAATCAAAAAAATGCAGACTACTCAAACTAACCCAAACTAACCCGTTCCCCTAGTGCGATCTTGTCCTCGTAAGTTAGCATTTTATTTGAAAAACAAGGTTGACAGTTTTTTAAAATAAAATGCCAACTTACGAGAACTAGATCGCACTAGGCGGACGGGTTAGTTTGAGTAAGTCTGCAATAAAATGCTAACTTACGAGGACTAGATCGCACTAGGCGTACGGGTAAGTTTGGGTTAGTTTGAGTAAGTTTACAATAAAATGCTAACTTACGAGGACTAGATCGCACTAGGCGGACGGGTTAGTTTGGGTTAGATTGAGTAAGTCTGCAATAAAATGCGAACTTACGAGGACTAGATCGCACTAGGCGGACGGGTTAATTTGGGTTAGATTGAGTAAGTCTGCAATAAAATGCTAACTTACGAGGACTAGATCGCACTAGGCGGACGGGTTAGTTTGGGTTAGATTGAGTAAGTCTGCAATAAAATGCTAACTTACGAGGACTAGATCGCACTAGGCGGACGGGTTAGTTTGAGTAAGTTTGCAATAAAATGCTAACTTACGAGGACAAGATCGCACTAGGCGGACGGGTTAGTTTGGGTTAGATTGAGTAAGTCTGCAATAAAATGCTAACTTACGAGGACTAGATCGCACTAGGCGGATGGGTTAATTTGGGTTAGATTGAGTAAATCTGCAATAAAATGCTAACTTACGAAGACTAGATCGCACTAGGCGGACGGGTTAGTTTGGGTTAGATTGAGTAAGTCTGCAATAAAATACTATCTTACGAGGACTAGATCGCACTACGCGGACGGGTTAGTTTAAGTAATTCTGCAATAAAATGCTAACTTACGAGGACTAGATCGCACTAGGCGTACGGGTAAGTTTGGGTTAGTTTGAGTAAGTTTGCAATAAAATGCTAACTTACGAGGACTAGATCGCACTAGGCGGACGGGTTAGTTTGGGTTAGATTGAGTAAGTATGCAATAAAATGCGAACTTACGAGGACTAGATCGCACTAGGCGGACGGGTTAGTTTGGGTTAGATTGAGTAAGTCTGCAATAAAATGCTAACTTACGAGGACTAGATCGCACTAGGCGGACGGGTTAGTTTGGGTTAGATTGAGTAAGTCTGCAATAAAATGCTAACTTACGAGGACTAGATCGCACTAGGCGGACGGGTTAATTTGGGTTAGATTGAGTAAGTCTGCAATAAAATGCTAACTTACGAAGACTAGATCGCACTAGGCGGACGGGTTAGTTTGGGTTAGATTGAGTAAGTCTGCAATAAAATACTAACTTACGAGGACTAGATCGCACTAGGCGGACGGGTTAGTTTGAGTAAGTCTGTAATAAAATGCTAACTTACGAGGACTAGATCGCACTAGGCGTACGGGTAAGTTTGGGTTAGTTTGAGTAAGTTTACAATAAAATGCTAACTTACGAGGACTAGATCGCACTAGGCGGACGGGTTAGTTTGGGTTAGATTGAGTAAGTCTGCAATAAAATGCGAACTTACGAGGACTAGATCGCACTAGGCGGACGGGTTAATTTGGGTTAGATTGAGTAAGTCTGCAATAAAATGCTAACTTACGAGGACTAGATCGCACTAGGCGGACGGGTTAGTTTGGGTTAGATTGAGTAAGTCTGCAATAAAATGCTAACTTACGAGGACTATATCGCACTAGGCGGACGGGTTAGTTTGAGTAAGTTTGCAATAAAATGCTAACTTACGAGGGCTAGATCGCACTAGGCGGACGGGTTAGTTTGGGTTAGATTGAGTAAGTCTGCAATAAAATGCGAACTTACGAGGACTAGATCGCACTAGGCGGACGGGTTAATTTGGGTTAGATTGAGTAAGTCTGCGTTTTCTTGATTATTATTGATTCAATTTGTTCACCACTTATTCTATAGTTCTTAGTAGGACAGCATGATAAACTTTATTAACAAAAGAAACAAAATAAATTAGTTAAAAATACAAATTATGGAATGCTAAGTTTAAATGGTTAAGTTAAAAGCTACTGCTTTAAGGTGATTTTGTACGTTGGAGAAAGGGTATTCTTGGACTAAGTTTAACAATCGAGAATTAACTTGCTCATATTTTAAACTCCTCGCTGGGGCTTTCTATACCCGGTCCTTTATTTGTTGACAGCCATTTCAACAACGCTTTTGTCCCTCGCGTTTTTGTTCCGTCGTGCTTTTGTCCCTCGCGCTTTTGTTTCTCGCGCTTCTATCCAGTCGCGTTTTTGTTCCGTCGCGCTTTTGCTCTTCGCGTTTTTGTTCCGTCGCGTTTCTGTACCTCGCGCTTTTGTTCCGTCGCGCTTTTGTCCCTCGCGCTTTTGTTCCTCGCGTTTTTATCCAGTCGCGTTTGTGTCCATCGCGCTTTTGTTCTGGCGCGTTTTTGTTCCGTCGCGCTTTTCTCCCTCGCGCTTTTCTCCCTCGCGCAAACGGTTGTCGCGCAAATGACACAGAGCATCTTGAATACCTACCCAAGTAGATATAGATGGGAAAAATATTGAATAGGTTACAGAATTTAAACATTTGGGATGCATGCTGAATGAAAGATGCGGGGATCCGGACAAAGAGATAAGATGCAGGATAGAACAGGCACCATCAGCCTTCCTAAGACTTCGGAAATTCCTCATAGACAGGAACTTGAGCTTTAAACTCAGATACTGAATGCTAAAATATAAGGTATGTCTGGTCGGTTCTCCTATATATACGGACTAGCAACATGGACACTGAGGGTAACTGCCATAAAATGTGGACCTTGAGACGGATGCTTAGGATACCTTGGGACGATCGCATTAAGAATGAAGAGGTTATCCGAATAAGGGCTGAACTGCTAGAACAGAAAATCTTCGAAAACATAAAGCGGAGAAAAATAGCCTATATAGGACACATAAGACGCAGAGAACGTTATCGTTTTCATCGCCTTAACTTTCAAGGCAAAATTGAAGGAGGAAGTAGCGTAGTAGGAAAAAAGAAGCTAAGCTGGCTGCGAAATGGTGAATTGAACGAAAACATGGGCAAGTTTTTAAAATCATCAATGACATAATAATATGCGCATTTTTACCGATGTATGCTGTCCTTGTCATTTGACAGCAGCAAAACAAGACTCAGATAATACTTATCAAGAGAAATGCGCATAGGCAAATGGTGAATTTAAAAACATGGCCCATATGAAAGTTCATCTGTACTTACCTATAAAATTTTTCTAAAAAAGTTTTACAATATATCGGGTGATCGAACTGCAAGTTTCTATTTTAACGTATGGCTCTTTTCATTATAATAAATATTCAGCTCCAAATTTCACGCCTCGGAAACAAATCTCAAGTCGAAAGATGCTCTAACATTTTTCACCATCAGCTATTTGAGAATAAGTAGCATTAGCTGAGTTGAAACTGCTCACCCTTCGATCTCACTAATTGTAGGATTTGTAGTAGGTACCGTCTAGCTATTTTATTAATTTCTAATGGAAACACACAAATCAAAACCAATAAAAAACCCTAGACGCAATCGATCAAGCCGAATCAATGTCCGAATCAAAAGCGGTCGACTGACTGAAAAAAAAGAAAACTTCCTTAATAATAACGTGTAAACTGATATCTCGACTGAACAATAACAAAGTGAAATAATTTTTTGGTAAAATTCAATGGGATCGAAAACGCAGATGTAACACAGGGTGGTCGAAACCTGATACCTACCGTAACCATCAACCTTTTTTTTTCCATGTTTTCCTCGATTTACTAAAAAAAAAAACCAGTAAGCTGTGCGTGCAACAACTGGTAACTTGGGGCAAGCATAGGACACCGAACAATAGTTTTTATTTTAAAATTTAGATCACAATAATAATAATTACATAAATCCAGTAGAGGAATGCAATGAAAAGACGCGTGTACGTGTAACTATAGCAACTAAACTAATCTTCTATCTCCCACCCGAAAAGCGCGAGCTTTACAGTCTCTTATTCGATTGGTCAATGGGAGGAGCTTCTATCCGTTGCTGTTTGTCAAAAGTAAAAGAGACAAGAGACCCAGTTAGTTGTCATACTGCAGCTTGTAGATGGCACGATATGTCAGTCGGAAAGAGAGAGAAGCTGATTTGTTTATGTCAAAAGTGGGGCTTTTTTTGGTCTGTTAGTATTGTTTTAGAGTAAGTAATTTTGAAAGTGATTACCACTATAGTAGTGAAAACTACTCACTATGCCATAATTTCAGTTTGTATTTAATAATTAACAGACTTTAGTCAAATCTTAAAGTTTTAAAGAATTTTTTTTTTCGAACTGTGAGGTTCGCCGTTCGCAGAAATCCTAGGTCTCACACGATGCAACCGATGGTGCGGAAAATTAGTTTTACCCTGACATGGAGAAGTTGTACCACTGTTAAATATCCAATAATTTATTTTTTTTCCCTGAAAATTTTCTGAGAAACATTTGCATTTTTTTCACGAGTATCACTCTTTTTGTTTCCATAATATTCTAATGTGTCCTTTAAACCATTTTTTATTTTCCTTGCATTGCAATATGAACATTAAAGGTTCCTAGTTCTCTGAGAATTATTTCTCTTTTGTTTTCTAATTAGAGCAGTAGGTAATATAAGAGTACAATACAACGGATAATTCTAATAATCTGGCACAAACTTCATCATATCCTAAGTTGTCTTTGGTTTTCGAATTATCTAGGTATAATGTTGTCTATCTCGCTAGGTAAAGTCGTAGGTAAAAAAAAAGATCTTTTGGCTCTTGTTGAGGTTATTATAGGTTGTAGACTCAGGTAAAGACTCATAATTAAGAGACCGCTCTTATGAGTCTTCTTTACCTTTAAAAACTGATGTTCTTTCTTAGAAAGACTTTCTACCAATCTAGTCCACAGTTCGTTATATCTGGCAATGTGTTCAGGAATATCAATAGCAGACTCGCATTTAGCCCCAATTACCGATTTGACAAAAGCATGCAAAATGCAAAGAGTACCTAGGTAATCACATTTTTTGTCAAATATATCATTTAGACTTCCCGAAAGGTCCGGAGAAACACTATCAGAAACATTAGTGATTTCATTAGGATTACACTGCACTTCATCGGTTTCCGGTATGTCTAAATTATTCTTTTTGTTAGAATATTCAGGTTGCTGATTACCTATCTGATGGAGTATATGCAGTGACGCTTTAACCTTTCTCTGGCCTGTAGGTCAATTATTTGGTATGGCCTTTCATTAGTGATTGTTTTTTTTATAGGGTTAAATAAAATAATTCAGGCGATTTCAAACTATACTAACCTGGCAGAATATGAAGAAAAATGTTGCCAAGAAGTATTCGGTAAAATCAAAGAAAGGTACTACAAAATGATGGAACAAGAATGCTATATGGTCGGAAGGTCCTAAAAGAAAATGATGGCATTGAGCTCCCAGTCTACCAATCACCACATATGGATGCTGGGGACTAAGTGTACTGATGGGTGCTTCGGAAGAACAGCTGCATGGCTTGGGATCAAATCCATTAGCGAGGAAAAGATGCATAAAGGGTTGCAACTCTGAGGAAAATTCGTACCACGTTGCCTGTGCATGTCCTTCAAGCTCCACAACAACAAGGCACGACTTCGTGGTACACTGGACCCTTAAGACACTGCTCAAGTTCCTGGATGCTCTAGAAGAAGCTCAAAGAAACTTACAATTTTGCAAAGCAGCGCAAAGACTAACAGGTTCCTGCTGTAGTCGTTGCCAGTTGCCACGTGCCCGTGCTGCGCTAATGACACGACGGCGATTCAGCGCAGCTCGATTACTCTAGGGCGTGTTCCGGATTGATGCTCGATGGAGCGAGCGGAGCGACTTCAGAGCATCGTAACGTTAGGCAGTGCACTCTGGCCAAACCAAATGTGCTTGTGCAGTGTGAATTATAAGAATTAAAGAGTATTGAAATATATGCTAGTCCTGCTATTAAACAAGTCGATGTTTTTAGTATAGTGGGCTTTTATATTTTATATTATAAATTGAAGGCCAGCAGTTGGCCTTCATTCTCTAGTGGCCCATAGGACATGACCTAATTGTCCTAACGGATAAAGTGTCCCTGAGTATATGTCGAGACAAACTGTTGCCGAGTATAATAGGGCGCTGGCATCAGGTGCCACCTATTTCTACTATAAATTCCTGAGTTTGATTCGACTACATATGAACGAGGTTTATCCATAATTTCTATAATTTTTGCGTTAACTCTTAAATCAGTTGCCCAGACATAATTTCCAACTTTTAAATCAGATAAATTTCCAGAGCGGTGTCTGCGTGATTAAATTGTTTTATGGACTTTCCTTTAGCCTGACTTTCCCTTTATGCCAAAAACTGTGTGTCAATAGAATTGTTAAGACCGGGGGATAGTGACAGATTTTGGGCCGCGATTTTACTCAGTATGCCTTTTGGAGGGAAATATAACTTGTACGTTTGGAGCATAATAAAGGCAAAACTAAAATGTCATCACGTGTCCTTCATAAAATAAAATGTTTTTAGATTTGTTTGCAAATAAGGCGTTTTTATACGAGTTTAGTCGAGGGGGATTTCATTGTGGTAATTTAGTGTACACAATAGTGGTAATTAGTGGAAATTTTACAGGAAATGAGTGGTAATGACTGGAAATTAGGGGAAATATAGTGGTATAATATAGTGGTATTTAGTGGAAATATATGGTAATTAGTGGAAATATAGTGGTAATTCGGGGAAATTTTTGGTAATTTAAGGCAATTTAAGGAAATTTTTGGGGTAATTTAAGGAAATTTTGTGGTAATAACTCGAAGTTCTGTAGTGATAAAGTTATGATATGCCTTTGAATTTGCTTTAATTTAGAAGTAACAGAGCTTCAACTAAACTATTCAACTAAGCTTTAAGTAAAATATTCTTCTGAGTCCCTATTAGTCAGTTAGAAACATCAACTTTTATTTTCTAAGGAATGTTTCATTTAAGGTTTCATTACATGAGAAGTGGCAACCTTGCAATAGTTCAACACTTGGTTCGACATCATCTATGAGCGTCGTTTTTACTACTCATTTTGAAACTTTCAAGGCCTCGTTTCATTTAAGGTCCAGTTTTGTGTTTCAGCGTTTCTAAATCTAAAAGAAAAAGTAGAGAGAATGCATTCTTGTTATATTGAGCCTCCATCACACATTCGGCAAATAGCTACAAATATTTGGGTATTTATGTGTTCTCGTCTCTCTGTTTCTCTAGTTTCAATTTTCTAGATTTTCACCTATCCTAGATGGATGCCAAATACCGAGCCAAATACGCAAATATTTGTGAGGAGCTTTACAGATTTTTGAGGTGTATATATTAATTTTGACTGCAAAGGAGTGTAAAATTTCGTATTTTTTCATATTGTCGTCTTCTAGATGGAATCCAAAATAGAGTCCAAATGTTCTGAAGTCGCTGTTGAACTTGATTCCGAACTCGGTTCCAATCGTTTACGTTTTTGGTGGATTTACATTCCCAAGGATCTTCTCTTTGAGATTTGGCGAGCAGAGCGAGCAATCGGAGACTAAAAAATAATTTAAATTTCAAGATCCCATAACTTGGAGTTTGTACTCGTGTTCTTACTAACCACGTTGAAGGTTATATTGGTCGTTTTTCAAGCAATAATAGGTACCTACTTAAGGAGGTTAGGAGTAATGCAGTCTTCCTTTCTTATGGATTATATCAACCAATTTATTTGGTCTCCAATTGGTAGGGAATTTTCGTAGTTGATTTTTGAAAGGTGTTCAATTTTGATTGAAATTTTCTGATGGAAAATATGCATTTTGCGCATTAATAGCTTAAACGTTTCTGTTTGATGGAATCTTTCCCAAAAAAAAAATATATATATACAGGGTATCCCACGAGGTTTGTCCCAAATGATAACTTCGGAACGCATCATCATATGTTCCATTGTATAATTTTTTATCATTTTCTTTAACAAAGCCTTAACAAATATGGCATTGCCGATTTTTTAATCTAATTTTCTAACGAAAAAGGCCATAATACACCATTAGTTACATTTAGGATTCGAAATATGACGTCACTTGATCGAAATTGAAGCGAAACTGGTGAAATTGGACGAAAATGGTAGAAGCGGCATAAAAAGTTACCCAGATCCTCAAAATTTCAATTATATTGGATGACGCGTTCCGAAGTTATTACCTGACATCGTGGGACACCCTGTCCAATAAATGCCGTTTTTATTTTGACGGTCAAAACTGGAAAGTGATGTTGATTTTTAGCTTCCTAGATGGGAAGCTATGGTGATAGCCCGATTTTGACCATGTTAAAATTTCATTAGATCTTGACGTTTTAGATCATTTTTAGCCTTTTTGGCAAGGTGGCACATTTCCGTCTGTATGTATGTATGTATGTATATAGGTATGTATGTATGTAATGTGTGTTGGCATTTTTCTGAGAAAACGGCTCGATCGAATTTGATGAAATTTTGGAAATAGGTATAAAAAGACGTGTAGGGAAAAGTTACACAGAGATATTGGAAAAAAAATCCTCTCCAAGATATGACGTTATTGATCTTTTTTTTAAATGGGAACGCCATCTTTTTTTTCATTGATTGGTCAGCGCTCATTTTGCTTTATATAAAAAAAAAAAAAAATCTCAATAGGTTTCATTGAGACATTTTTGAAATTGAAAAAAAATGATATTAAAACCTGAAAAAATATCAAGATTTATTAAAATGAATTCATATGGTTTGAATGACAATTAATGACAATGACAATCATTAATTAGGTAGTTATTTGTCTAGGAAGCGTTATGACAAAAATTTGACATCTGGTTTTTTTTTAATATCCCTTAAATTTCATATTCCCAAGTCTGTTCGAGATAAAGTTGTGAAATAATTTACTTACTTATTAATTTTTTTCATTGCAAAACAGTTTTTTCATGGATTTGATTTCAATATAAGAATGAAAAAGTGTTTTTTAGAGAAAGTAATGATGACTAAAGTTTTTTTTTGCATGCACTTATTCTAATTAGCTTCCTAGATAGGAAGCTATGGTGATAGCTCGATTTTGAACATGTCAAAATTTCATTAAATCTTGACGTTTTGGATCATTTTAAGCCTTTTTGGCAAGGTGGCACATTTCCGTCTGTGTGTGTGGATGTAAAGTTTGTTTCACCAGGGTTTGTACTTGCCACCAGCATTTGTCTTCCTTGTTTAACAAATAAAAATTGACTGAAACAAATCAATAACGTCAAAAACGTTCGTCGGCTCTTAAACCAGACGTCATTCATTTTAATTTATCAAAAAAATTGAATGTGTCATATGAATTAATCTACGACAACCCTTTTTTGTCAAGTTTCAAGGTCAAGTATGAACCCCGGTGAAACGAACTTTATGTGTGTTGGCATTTTTCTGAGAAAACGGCTCGATGGAATTTGATGAAATTTTGGAAATAGGTATAAAAAGACGTGTAGGGAAAAGTTACACAGAGATATAGGAAAAAAAAAATTCCTCTCAAATATATGACATCATTGATCTTTTTTGTAAATAGGAACGCCATCTTTTTTTTCATTGATTGGATAGAGCTCATTTTGCTTTATAATCTCAAAAATCTCAATAGGTTTCATTGGGACATTTTTGAAAAAAACCAGATGTCAAATTTTTGACATAAACGCTTTCTAGAATCGTGAAAAATTTCCGTAATTTTGATGCTCTCGTGGTATTATGGTGGTATTATCCACGAAAAATGATATTATAACCTGAAAAAATGTCAAGATTCATTAAAATGAATTCATGGTTTGAAATGACAATTAATGACAACGACAATCATTAATTAGGTAGTTATTTATCTAGGAAGCGTATGCCAAAAATTTGACAACTGGTTTTTTTTTCGAACTTTGACATTATTTTTCTTTTCTTGTCGCCACTTTGTTATAGGTTTCGAAATATAAGGTAATAAGTAGAATATTTAGAAAGTTTTCTCCACTAACCAATTATTACATATTTTAGAAGAAGCAAGGTCGTTAAAATAATACCCCCAATAATACCTACGCAGCTTAAAGGGGGTGTGACCCAAAAATGAAAGTTTTAGTACAAAAGAAATCTAAGAATAAATATTGAAACCGCATTTTGCTACGATGGTCCCTTTTCGAGTTAGGGCGGTTTAAAGTTACAAATAGGTGTTTGTGACGTCACACTGGATTATCAGGGATAGTATTAGGACGTGTAAAAAAAAAGACAATTATCTCCTAGGGCGAATTGAATCCACTCAAAATATAGGGTACGGTTCAGTTTCACTGACGACTAAACGAACAGAATACTCCGATTTCGGCGGTTGCGACATCACAAGTTTCTGCATCTTCATAAGGAATTTTCTCGGAGACTATTTCGAATATAGGACTGCGGTTTTCACGAGAGATCTTAGAATTTTTTTCGTGATTTAGGTAGCTAAGTCGTTTTTTAGGGTCACACCCCCTTTTTAATGTAGGTACACAATTATATTTTTCAATACCCTAAAAACGTATAAAAATGTACATCGTGTTATTATTATATACCTACTTAGCAACATGTTATTGAGTTCTAAATATCAGGAATACTTGAAAATTAAAATAGATTTGTGGTATTTAGTGGTAATTTCAGTGGCAATTAGTGGTAATGAGAGTGGTAATTAGTGGTATTTAAAGGAAATTAGTGGTAATAACTGGTAATTTGAGTGGCATTGAGTGGTAATTCCTGAGGCAATGAAAGGTAATAGAGAAAAAAAGTGGTAATTTAGAGGAAATTATTGGTAATTTGTGGTAATTTCTGTCAGAAGTGGTAATTTAGTGTACACAGTTCCACTACTGAAATCCCCCTCGAGTTTAGTCATATTGTTACGTGCACCAAAATGAAATTCGTACCTACAAAACCGACCGGAAAGTCATTGGCATACCGTTATCATGGACCCCAAAGGTAAGCATACTCAGGTAAACCTGCAGGGTAACAAATCATTTTTCCGCGCTTCCAAACAGGCTGCCAATAAGAAATAGAAATATTTTAATCGCAAAATCGCCAAAAACAAAATGGCATACCGTTCGCGCATGTCCAAGCACAGCCAACCTCATAAACATTATGTGATTTTTTTTTAATAACATTCCGTCATTTTAATCAGCATGGAGTTAATTGCAATAAAAAATATATTTTTAAAAATTCCAATGTGTACAATGGCATACCGTTTGAAGGGGTTCTTCATATTAGGAAAAGGAAATGAAATTGTAAAATAGAAAAGCAATTTTCTGTGTTTATAATCAGTACCGTAAGGTGGGGGTACTTGCAACAGTGGCACAACTTGCAACAATATTCATCGGGTGGAATTTTTGCTTTCCCCCTCCTCTCACTTGAGTCGCGCGTCAACCGCTAACATGTTACATGTTACCGTTTAGAACGGATCAGTAGGTGGAAATGTGAGTAGGTTTAGCGTTGAAAAATTTTAAACACGAAAAATTTGGCGCCATTTTCTGACAGCTCTGGTAAGTGCTCTAAATTGTTGCAATATATAACTTCTCCTGTGCAGAGCTTATTTACCCTAGGATTTGTATCAAATTTGGATATGATGTGCTGGAATGTTTAGTCTAAAACATTGAATATCTAGTTTTGAGTTGAGTTTGAAGGTTTTCGTGAATAGATTTTTTTTTAAATTGCATGTACAAAAGTGGGTAGCTTGCAACATGCCTTGCAAATACAAAAAACAGTTAGGGAGTAGGACCTACCGTAATTATTCCAACGAAACTTTGGAAAATGCATTAAGGGCTATCGAAAACGGATCAGGGATTCGGGAAGCATCGCGAGAATTCGGGATTGACCCATCAACACTTTCTCGGAAAAGAAGAAACTTGTTTCCCCTTTATCAGGGTAGGCAGCCTGTATTTCCAAAGGAAGAGGAGGAAAAATTGACCAAAACTGGCCAAAATTAGCCAATTTTTTTTTTTTTTAATATCTTGTGTTGCAAGTAAGTTAACACGCGTTTCTAAATACAATTACTACTGAAAAAAGCCACTTGTTGCAAGTACCCCCTTGCAGGTGTTCAACTTGCAACACCCAGTTTTTTTTTCTAAATATGTATCAAATAATAATGTTTTTCAAAGTTTTTTGTTAGAATCGGATACTAGACCACAAGACTAAAATTTTGGCACCAATTATGTCAAATTCGACAAAAAGATAAAGAAGGTATCGGCAAAAGAATTTTGAAAATGTTGCAACTAACCCCACCTTACGGTATGTCATTTTGTTGTAGATTCAATCATGATATAATGAAGAGAAATACCAAACGGCATACAAGTTGTGTGAGTTCTACTTTCTTAAAAAAAAAAGTTGCACAAATACTAAAAAATTTGACGTGTTTCTAATCAGTATGCCTTTTGTTTATTAAAGAAAGTGGCTAATTACTTTTTCTAAAACAAAAAAGCGTATTATCTATTCACAATCCGATGTCCAAAGGTAAAGGTAAAATTTATCACCTTTCAATTTCAATGCTATTTGATAGGGAAAGGTGATAAATTTACCTATACCTTTGGACATCGGATTCAGAACAGGATATACCTACTAGCTATGTGGGTTTTGTATTAAAAACCGAATTTGCCGCACATTTTTTGCACATCGCGTATCGACATATCTACTTCAAATTTGGGCCCAGTCCCTGTTTTTACCAGAGTTGTTATCAATGTTTTTACTTTTTATGTATCATTATCATTTTCATCTAATAACAGATTAGTCCAAGAAACGGGGATCTGAAAAGAGGAGTTACCTCAACATAATTAGAAGTTAACATTTTTTTTGGGGGATCGGCCCATTTTAATATGCTAAATAACATATTAAGTTTGCGACCTTGTACTTCCATAGGGTTTTTAGTTAGGGGTGGTTTTTAGGGGTAATTTGCGGTTTATGGAGAACGCTGCTCAAAGGGATGGTCCAAGAACAAAAAGTTTCAAATGATTGTTGTAGCTGCAGTTTTTTGCTATATAAAACTCCGGGACAGCACCCCTTTATCTTTTATAGTTTTCTTTTTGCAGTGTCTTGAATAGTATTATGTTTTTATTCAAGGTCACTGAATCAACGTTTCGCAGTTTGCGCGCATTTGATGCAGCAGCGGCCGAATGCATAAAGGAATTTATCGATTTTGGTAGAAATATGATAAATTAAATAAAAATAAATTTAAAACCCTTTAAGTTTTTTTTTAAACCTTGGGTCATTGCAATCGCTATGCCATTCACAATTGACTGGAATATTCATCATCATAGGCAATCCCTCGATATCGAGTATGAATATCCCCTATTCTCTTCTTATTGTCGTCGATTGTGCGTTTTCTGATGGCTATACAAGCCAATTCTGCAGCCGCACACTCTTTCACAATCTTGGCACACCAAGTCTCTAGTTTCTGGTAGCATGGTGCTTCCTCTGTTCCATGCCTGGATTCAGGAGGGGGGCTAAAGGGGCTGAAGCCCCGGGCCCCGCGGTCCAGTTGGGCCCCGCAGGGGCCCTAATTTTGAAAAACGCAGGTTGAGGCGTTGAGGCTTATGCTGCTCAAGGGCCCGTGGGCGTCATCTTTCGCAAAATTTCAGCCGAACAATTCAACCTATTTTTTCATTTTTAACAAAAAACCTTTTCAAACACAGCGGCATGACCAGTTGTAGAGACACCTAGCGGTTGTCCTACTTGTCCTACTTCATTCTGCAAGCATGCATCAGATAATCCTGGTATTCTTTCGATCTGAACAAATTGATTGTGATCACATAAGATAAAGTTTGTTCATGAGGCATCCAAAAAACAGCTGGAGCCAATGAAATCATTGTAAAACCAAATGAAAATTGTTTGAAAGAAACCTGAAATGACTTCGATCAATTTGTTAGATCGAAAGACTACTCCTAATGTTACAGGTTAACAGGGCTGGGAACTTGAAAATCAGTAAAATCACCTGGAATAGGTACTCTTTTTTTCAGAATTTTTGGTGACGAAAATAGTTATTGTCCTAATAAGTGTGGAAACTTATACTTTCCGCAAAAGTTCAGATCAAGATTTTTTCTACAAGCACATACTTTTTACAAGGTGTCCCACGAGGTTTTTTCCAGGTGATCATTTCGGGACGCGTCATCGTATGTTTCACGTGTAATTTTTTCATCATTTTCTTAAAAAAAAAGCCTTAACAGATATGGGCATTGCCGATTTTGTAGTTTAATTTCTAACGAAAAATGCCATAATATATCATAAGTAACATTTGAAATTCTAAAGTTGCGGTCACTTGACCGAAGCTGAAGCGAAAGTGGTGAAATTGGATGACATATGTAGAAGCGGCACAACAAGTTACCCAGATACTCAAAATTTCAATTACATAGGATGACGCGTTCCGAAGTTATCACCTGGGAGAAACGTCGTGGGACACCCTGTATATTTTTTCAAATTTCATTTTAAATAACAATCTAAAAAAAAATTATTTATCATTAATATGGATACTGAAAGTACAGTTCGTTCCATTCACTTTGAATGTAAAAATGTAGATTTTTTCTTTTTTTTTTGACAGCCGTGCGGTAAAATTTTTTCCGCACTGACAGCCGTGCGAAAAACTTTTTTCTACTGACGTTTCATAATAGCAACTTTTCGATTGTCATTTTAGTTTTAAAACGACATTCTTTTAAGCACTGAGTGCGTAAAAGTTACTTTTAAGCACTCAGTGCGTAAAAGTGACTTTTGAATGCGTAAAAGTGACTTTTGAGTGCGTAAAAGTAATTTTTAAGCACTAGTGCCTAAAAGTGTCATTCATCATTCAGAAATAAAAAACACACTAAACACAGATTTGAGTTTTGTTTTGTATTTATTATGAATATTAAAAATGTAATTATTGAATTGAACGTTTGGGTTACTCAAAACAAAACTTTGTGTTGTTACCTACTTTCTGGGATTTTAATTATCGATATCAAATCTTGAAAAAAAAAATCGCATGAAAAGTGTCAGGGGTCAAGCAAAAGCAGGTAACAAAGATTTTGGGCGTAATCGACTTATTCACATGAAATAAAATTGTGTTTTTTTATTATAAAATCCCAGTAGAAAAAGTCTTGTATACAATACGTTACGAAATGATGTCTTTTAGTCACTCGACGTGTTGTCCCGCTCATTTCGTAACTTATTGTATAAATAGCTATTTCCGCACTGATATGCGTGCGGTGAAAGTTTTTCCGCACCGTGCGGGAAAACCCATTTTCCGCACGCATATCAGTGCGGAAAATTGATTTTTCCGCACGACTGATGTAGGAAAAAGATATTTTTTCTTATTCTTGTAAAATATGTGGGTATAGCAGTGTCTTCTGTTGAATCAGGAATATAGTTTTTATATATATATATATATATATATATATATATATATATATATATATATATATATATATATATATATATATATATATATATTTTGGCACTTAATTTATAAAGGGCCTCCTAACTTCACTAGCACGGTGACCCATGAAAGCTTAATCCGGCCATGCTCTGTTCTCTCGCTCCTTCCTGCAATTCCTCGTATAGGTCTCGTGTCTGCGTCGCTGTTTTTCAAAAGTTTGTGGTCCGTCGTGGACTACTCGACGCCATAAGGGCCTATCATTTCATTCAGTAACTGACTGGAATATACCATGAATAAATTAACAACAGAGACGCATTCATACTGGTTAAAAACTATGAAATCTGTTCTTTTCTACAGTTGCCTTTTTTGTGTCTTTTCATAATTGACAAATTGACATCTTTGGACATTAGGAAACTGTATGCCTTTTGGTATACCACCTTATTTTATACCGCCTGTGTGAAAAACACACAGGCATACTGGTTAAACACACGGATTTTTTAGTGAAAATTTTACAGTTAGTTAGAAGTATGCCTCTAGTTTTTCCTTTTTTGACAAGTATGCCAATTTTATCTAGTCCATATACTATCATAAACTGCATAAAAACAAAAGGGCATACCGGCTAAAATCACGGAATGTTATTAAAAAAAATTTACATAATGTTTATATAGTTGACTGTGCTTGGACATGCGCGAACGGTATGCCATTTTGTTTTTGGCAGTTTTGCGATAATAGCTATTTACCTAACAAGTGCGGAAAAATATTTTCCGCAAGTGTTAGGTACAATATTTTTCCTACAGGCGTAAAAATGTAAAATTTTTCTTTTTTTTTTTGACATATCAGTGCGGTAAATTTTTTTCCGCACTGACAGCCGTGCGGAAAAACTTTTTCCGCACTGATATGCGTGCGGTAAAAGTTTTACCGCACCGTGCGGGAAAACTCATTTTCCGCACGCATATCAGTGCGGAAAATCGATTTTTCCGCACGGCTGTAGGAAAAAATATTTCTATTTCTTATTGGCAGCCTGTTTGGAAGCGCGGAAAAATGATTTGTTACCCTGCAGATTTACCTGAGTATGCTTACCTTTGGGGCCCATGATAACGGTATGCCAATGACTTTCCGGTGGGTTTTGTGGGTACGAATTTCATTTTGGTGCACGTAACAATACGACTAAACTCGTATAAAAACGCCTTATTTGCAAACAAATCTACAAGCATTTTCTTTTATGAAGGACGTGACGTGATGACATTTTAGTTTTGCCTTTATTATACTCCAAACGTACAAGTTATATTTTCCTCCAAAAGGCATATACTGAGTAAAATCGCGGCCCAAAATCTGTCACTATCCCCCGGTCTATTATCATTTTTTTTTTAATAGACTTTTTGCAATTTTTGCCGCTGTCTCAATACAGCCATTAGATTTTGCAAAGAAAGGGCTGGCTTGTAATGTGTTCGAAATCATATTCAGATGAAAACTTTTTGAATTCAGATTGAAATTGGGGACCGTTATCTGATCTAACAATGAGGGGTTAATCACTCCCCGAAATCGTGTCACAAATTCGTCCGAAATCCCCGAAATCGTTCCAAAATCCTACCGAAATCCCCGAAATCCTTCCGAAATCCACGAAATCATTCCGAAATCTCTAAGCTCTTCCGCTGACCCAAAAATCCCTCGCAATTGGCCCAAAATTTATAAATCAAATCAACGCGGCCGTTTTTCAGTTTATACTAATATACTTTCGATATACTTATAAGATAAGTACCTAGCAGTCTAAAATCAAATTAAAATATTTGTGAAATCACCTGAGATTCTCCGAAATCACCCGAAATCCTTCGAAATAAACCGAAATCCCTCATAATCGCTCTAAATCCGAAATCTTGTATACAGTACATCACTCGAAATCTTTCCGAAATCTTACCGAAATCCTTCGAAATCACCAGAAATCCCTCAAAATCGCTCTAAATCCAAAATCTTGTCACAGTTTTCTCTTAGTGAATAACCCCTCGTCTAAATATCAGGAAGTCCATATCTAGAAAATAGCTGCTTTAATTTGTCAATAATAACTGATTCAGTCATTTTCAAAAGCTTAAATATTTCAAAAAATCTAGAGTAATAATTGGTAATGATAAGGTATCAAGTATTATTGCTCAGGGAAACTTGGGTTCCTTGAAATTTATTCTATTTTCAACACAACTAGGACAATTTCTAACTAAGTTTTCTTTCTGTCCTATCTGGGTAGAAAGACTCAACCACCACACCTAAGATTTGGCTCTTTGTCTACATTTTACAATTCTCAGTTGCCCTACGTGAATAAATCTTAAACATTTTAATTCCGCAATAAAAACCATTCAGAGAATGAAAATTCGAATCTATACCTACTGATGATAAGACAATACTCAATGTGCTCCCTTTTGGCCAACCTCTCTTCGTATATTTCTTAATTTGAATGTAATAAGGTCTTTTTCCTGTTCAGCTATAATATCATCAAGAAAGGAGGATTTTATCTGAACTGACTGGACTATTAATCTAACATGAGCCTCGGTTTCCGACTGCAACTCATCCTGAATTGGCAACTCAGAATTTGAAGAAACGTTTCGCGACAGAGCATCTGCAACCACAAGCTCCTTTCTTGGGGAATAATAGATTTTATAATCATATCTCATCAAGCGGATTTTGAAACGCTGTAGTCTTGGGGTTAATTCGTCAATGGGTTTTGTCTGTAGAACTTGTATCAGTGGTTTATGGGCAGTTTGCATTAGAATTAGAATGGGGATCCCGGAAACATACTCAGAAAATTTTTCAGTTGATCAGGTCAAAGCCTCGCTCGATTTGAGCATACCTCTTCCCATAGTGCTTGAAAGTAAACGGGGGATGCATATCTCAGTATTTCCATCATTCGAAGACTGCAGTAAACAAGCACCCAGTCCATAGGATAAATAACTATCTGCTTGAATAGAAATTTGTCTTGTGGGGTCAAAGTAGGCCCAAGTAGGATACTTCAAAGTATTGCTTTCGAACATTCAGAGGCATGTTTTTGGGAAATTCCCCAATTAAAATCAATATTTTTTTTAGAAGAGAAGTAAATGGCTCAAGTAGGTGGGAACGGTTAGGAATGAAACGACATGAGAAATTTATCATTCCTAGCTATTGTGAGATCTCTTTTTTGTTTTTTGGCTCAGGGAATTGAACTACCATAATACTTGAACTTGAAAGTTACGAGGCTACTTGAAAATCCTTGCATCATAAATTAATATATTATCCTACCACCTTGGTGTTAAAGATGGAACCCCGTAAATCCCAAAACGGTTGCACCATGTTATGAGAGTCCGCGTGGTGGTATTCAGATCACCCTCGGTTGTTCATGGTGTCGAGTCGCTGTGACAGAATTGCAAGACAAAAAACGTGTTATCTTTGAGGCTGAATAATACTTCCAGTTGGTGCAGGTAACATTTCTAGGTGGCGTCAAATTAATTTTGGTAAAATATGCGTACTTATTAGGCTAAAAGGGTATAGCAATAGATCAGCGATGGTCACCATAGTTTACAAATGGCGGCCTCATTTATTTATTTTTGTCATTCTAGAGGCTACTTGAAAAATGTTGCGAAACTATGTACGAGTGGTTGGGAGTAGGAAATACAGAGATTTTGCAGATGAAAACTTGCGCGAGGCCATTAGAAGGTGTAGGAGGGGCGCAAGCTTGAAGGAAAAGAGTGCTTTGTACAAAATTCCGTAGATTTAGTTTTATGTATTTTTGAATAATAAACGTCTTCCTGATACCTATTTTTTGTTCTCTTTTTCATGAAGCCCTAATAAGGCTCGTATTTGCATTTTTGACACCAGAAAACGGAGATTTTCAAGTAACCCCATCGCGGGGTGACTCGAACTTGAAAAACACCGTTTAAATTTTTTTTTGCCGAAAAGGGGTGGTTGATGGAGAAATCATTTTTATGGCAATCGGTAGCCAAGGGTCCAAAATAATCTAGAATAAAATTTGTTTGGTTGCGAATGCTTCACTCTGATATGTGCGATTAATTAAATTCCAAACCTATTTTTCTTTATTTAAAGTAATTCCTTCCTGTCTATACGCTTGAGCAGAATATTATTATGTTCTTAGAGGGTAGGAGCATGTACTATATGTCATCAATATGACTTATAACTCCCTTTAAGCCAATTAATGTTTTGTTGAGTAACATGGAACAATATTCCGGAACACAAGTGATACCGGAGGGGAACCTTTTGAAATAAAATCGTCCAAATGGTGTAATGAAAGTGGTCAAAAGTTGAGATTCTTTTCCAAGTTTAATTTGATAGAAACCTGAATTAGTGTCTAATTTGGAAAAAAAATTGGAGTCCTGGACCTGTGATAAAATAGTTTCCACCTTACCTATGCGAAAGTGCGAATGTGAAACTGCATTATTTAAATTTGTAGGGATAATCTACACAAAGACGTATTTTAGAATTTTTTTGGACAACCACGATTGGACTGACCCATTCAGTAGGGACTTCAAGGATCGATCATTTTTAGAGTTAGTAAGCGTTCCATTTCCATTCTAAGAGGCTTTAAAAGTGGGATGGGAACAATTCCTGGAACTGATTGAATGAAAATTTGAGCTCCCTCTACTAGCTCGATCTATATTTCGGCTTTAAAGTTACCGACACTATTAAAGATTTTAGTCAGTCATTAAGTCATTAAGTGTTATAGGGGCAACCTGCTTAGAGAATAAATTTAAAATTTTCAGTTTTTTAATTACGGATCTATACCTAAAATAGGTTTAGTTAGCTTATCTATGACATAAAAGCTCTTTAGGCATGCATAAATATATCTGACCTGTAGCCACTAGAAAATTTAAATTTTTATTGTTTTCTGATACAAAAATTGTAGCCACCCACTCCTTGGAATGGAATCGACATGATTGACTTGATTATGATTAATAGTGATAGACCCCAAGAAAGTGTCCTCTACAATTTCTGAATCCTCAATACCCGAACTGTTATACTTGGCCTCTAACTCAGATAAATTATTTAACTGGATGGATCTCACCTTGGTTTTTCGGCAGACCACTGCCCAAGGACTCTTCTTCTGGCCTTGTCTAGGTACATGAAGATTTATTAGCTGGGCACTGATCCCTGACATGGTTTGGTTGTTAACGACAAAATCCGCACTTCGTAGAATGGGAAGATTTCTCTTTCTCACTCATTCTCATAGAGGGAAAAAAACAAAATTTCTCTGGTGGACTAACATTTATTGGGGTCACTATTTTGAAGTTATTATATACTTGCCCAGTACCTTCAGATGTCGCTGGCGAATGGATTTTCTCCAGAGTCTGATAAGGACAAGATGATGAGATTTTGCTTGTGTGATTTCAACAAGTAGGAAATAGGAAACAGTTTATTTTTTATTTTGCCAAGACTCATATAAAGTCGTCGAAGCTTCACTTAGAAAACACCCGCGCTGCCATCAAAGGCATCAAGTAATGGAGCGGGTTCTTTAACATAAACACTTTATAGTTACCAAAACCTAACGGGTCTTTAAAAAAAAAAAACAATCAAAGAGTGCTTTGATTACGAAAACGTACTACGCAGTATTTTCTTCTTGGTCAGGATCAGGCCCTGCGATCTCTCATTGCCAGTTATAAACCACATAATAACTCTTTTCCGTTTTTCTAGATGTCGCTGACAACCACAGAATTGTCAAAATTGTAAAATACCAGCACATCAAGAACACGTCCGATGTCGATAACTGATGACATGTCAACATATGACAATGTGCCAAAATATTCATTTGATCATAACTAATAATTCATGTTTTTTGTTCGCCGGTCTTGCATTTCATCTTTCTTTGTGTTGTCAAGTGTTCTCCAGTGATTTCAAAGTTGTTTTTGTGTTTCAAGAAGAACTTCAAACTTTATAAATTGGAATATCTATTTTTATCTTTGTTGATTAGATAAATGACAGGTTCGATTAAACATCAATCAGAACCTTGAATAAATATGTTAAGGATACCCTTAACCATCGATAAAGAAACTGTCTTTTGATCTAATTAACAAATTATCAATTAATTTAAGCAAACATTAATGCCCCAAAGTCTAAAATAAACGAATTTGAACAGACCGACCGTAATGCGAACAGGGCGCCATCTATCATAAAAAGTCCTATGTAAAGTAGGTGTCTGTAGCATCGATGCAAAACCAGAAAATAGTGATTTTCCGATATGGTAGATGGCGCCGGCTTGGCTCAATTTTGTTGACAACAAAATTTACACTGAGATTCCATTCTCGACAGTTTATATAGTATTTATCTCTGGTCAGGATTTTTGACATGACATTTTGACATTAAAGTTCATTGACAAAATTAAAGAAAAATATTGCTAAGACATACCTACGTACGTTTAAAAAACCATACCTAACAATATTTGATTGTTTTTTTTTTTTTTGAAGACCTGTTATCTCAAAAAGATTCTGTCTATCGTAGATATTTATTTTCCAATAAAAAAAATCTTGCATCAATTTCATCAAAATCCAAACTCATTGATACGTAAGACCTCTTCCGTAACAGATAGAGTGTCGATTGCGATTCATAAAATTAATCGGGCTAGATTTATGAATAGACACATGAAACCGAATGACGTTTTATATACATACAGATCATGTGTGTATTATTTTGGTTGTAAGGCGAGAACTTTTCGTTTGTTGTCATAATACCTGAAAGTAGTTTAATAAAAACAGTAGCCAACGTCATGATACTTTTTAAACTTCAGATCGAATTTCCGTTTCAAATTTCTAAGTCACCGATTTCGGAGATTTTAATTGCCGGTCCGTAATTGATATTTTTTTTTGCATTGTTAAAGGGCTGCGAAGGTCAATAACATGCAATAATCGTCTTAGCAACAAATCAGAACAGGTAGCTGAGATTAGACCACCCATCAAGTTTTCATCTTATGGCGAATTATAGTTAAAGTGTCCATTATTGTTCTAAATAGTCATCGATCAATCATAATAAATTAAACGCAAAATAAACAATTTAAATAATAATGCGCATAAATATAAACAATTCATGTAAAATAAAAGCAAAGCTTTCGTATTGGTTTTGTTGTTTGTTGCTCTGCTGAGAGTGCCAGTAAGAGCAGTTTCCCACGCCGATTTTCTGCAAACTTGCGTTTTACCCGCAAAACCGCCAACGTGCCTATAAAAAAAATAATAATAAAATAATTGCGACATTTTTCTATTTTAATTTTTGCACTAAAATGCAACAAATTTCAAGGTTTTTGTGTTTGACGATTGATTTCGTTCTAGATTTGAAAGCGGTTTTGCGTTTGAACAAGGTAAAATGATTCTTGATTTATTGATTATGATTATGCAATTTTATAATAGTTTTTTATTGATAGGGTATTTTGCTTTATACGATAAATAAGTAAATTCGAGCAATTTTCTCTAAGGAGCTTATAAAATTATCCCAAAAATTTAACAATTGCCAATTTTACACTCATAGGTATTAGATAATAATCCAAATGTGTTTTATTAGAGTGTAAGATTTCAAATTTAAAAGTGAGAAGTGTGACGTGAGTAATTATCGCCGATGGCGCCATAAGTCCCGAATATTTGTCTGTATAGACAGAGTTAAAATGGAATAATTCAGCCTCCAGAACGACCCTATCTCAGATGAAAATAGTTTCATAGGTTGTTGATAGTTTCATAACATAACTAACCTTATCTTTAAATTTTAACTAATCAACTTTAACTTTAATTTTTCCTTCAAGCTAAAAGAGCGGGAAAATATTAAGTAGGTAAAGGGGTGTTTCACTTATGCAGTCCATGTACAGATGTACACTCGCGAAAAATCGTAACCAGTCACTGTGAGTGGAGCCTGCAATTTTGTAAGACATTGCTCAAAAGTCGATGCAGTCAACTTTCATCTTTGATGCAATCAATGCAGTCAAATACAGTAGGTGTACAAAATTTAGTAGGTGAAACACCCCTCGAGTAGGTACCTATAACTTCACTCGGGTTTTGAAGTAGGCCGAGTACTCTGAACGTCATTACAACTTGTTCCAGCCGCTCAAGCACTGCTACATTTCCAGATATTTTGTGCGTGACTCTGCTTCTAGTTGGTGTCCAAGATTCCACCTTCCTGGATGGTAAAGTGCCCACCTTGGGGTGTTAGCCAATAGCCATACCCCTTCAACCTTCAAGGTATTTCGGCCTTTTGAAGAAATGAGCAGGCGCCAATTTAATGTTCTGTAGTTTCTCTTGCTTGTTCGCAAGATCTATAATAATCGTTACCTGATTTGCCAATTGCTTTTAGATGATATTTCACCAGGCAGTGTCCAATGCGCAGAACAACGACTGTCCTAATGTCTTTTCTATTCATGTCAAGAAGTTGTCCATATCTCTTTGCCTGTCTCAGACCCGGAATGGATCAATGAGCAACCATTTGGTCCTTTTCTCACCTGTTCATTGGATTCGACGTTGTTGGATCTGCGTTATTTATATCCAGGGTTGTGGGCGTGGCTTGTATTATGCTATTTTCCTTGTCTCGTTCTTGGTAAGGAAGGGTCTTTGTTTTTCGGAGAACTGGTAGCCATCAGCTTTTGTTGAGGTTCATGCCCTCTTCTTTTCTGTTGAATTTCTGTGGTGTTTCTATATTGCGAAAAATCAATCAACTCGTCCGAGCACTACCGTTGGACCCGAAAAACATAAGGAAACTCATCAAATCTAAGGCCTTACCACCTACAATATATGGGCTTCCCTCACAAAACAGGCAACACACTCAGGCCCATTGTTAGTGCAATTGATTCGCCCACATACAGCATAGCCAAATACCTCACCACCCTCCTTCAGCCACGGATTGGCCAATCCAGCTTATGTTAAAAACTCTACTTATTTCATCAAAAAG
The DNA here is from genome assembly GCA_917834065.1 of Ceutorhynchus assimilis. Classification (NCBI taxonomy): domain Eukaryota; kingdom Metazoa; phylum Arthropoda; class Insecta; order Coleoptera; family Curculionidae; genus Ceutorhynchus; species Ceutorhynchus assimilis. Next base: position 41,483,393 of record OU892278.1, on the reverse strand, counting down.
ATCAATGATATCACTCTACTACCGAACGACAGTCTGGTTAGTTTTGATGTCGTCTCATTGTTTACTAAGGTACCAGTGAATCAGATCCTTAGAGGATCTGAAAGATGTTTTTCCGGAGGAAATCAACAATTTATTTCACCACTGTCTGACGACTACGTTCTTTCAATGGCAAAATAAATTCTTTAAGCAAACAGATAGACTCGCAATGGGGAGTCCACTCAGCCCGGTTATTGCCGCAATGAGCGTTCTGTGTCTTTTTTTATTTAATGAAGTTTTCGTATTATTACCTCTTTGTCTGGTAAAATAGATAGGTCTATTTCAGATTCTAATCTGAAAATTCGGAACATTGTCTCTCGCTGTCCAGGTTCCACGCCTGACCAGACAATATTCAATAATTCACGAGTGAGAAGGGATTTTGAAAATGGCCAATATGGAAGATACAAATTAATTAGAGATAGTGGATGTTCAATCTAACCATAGCGAATGACCAAACATCGACAAAGAAGTGAACACACCTCCAGAAAATTTGTATAATGGAAGCATAATTCATTCAAGAAATGTTGTCGAAAGGCAATATGGTATTTGGAAACGTCGATTTCCAGTATTATCAACAGGAATTAGATTGAAATTAGAAACAGGTATGTTGGTGATTGTGGCAACTGTGGTTATTCACAATATAGCTGTCAAAATGAATGATGATTTCCCAGATGACTGGTTTGATGATCCGATTGCGGAAGATGGAGATGAAAATTTTGTAGGGGAACGCGACGAAGATGCTGTACGGTACGTCCTGGTGCCAACATGGAAAGATATGTTAGACAACTCATTATAATTGAACATTTTAATAGATTATAGTATAGGTATATAAATAAAATGATAATGTTCTATCAAACATACTTTTATTACAAAATAATAGATATTAATTTATATTTCCTTCAAACACTTATTTATTTATTTATTTTAATCACTGTCTAAAATCTTTTGGGCCTTTCGGATTTGTAAATCCAATAATTTCATTCGTTTTGCATATTCTTCTTGTTCCCTTTCTTCTTTATTATTGGCAATAACTTGATTTTTTTCAAACCTTATCGCCTTTTCTTATGCTTTCCGTTTAATAACTTCAATGGTCACTTACGTCAGCTCTGATTTCTTTCCGTAGTATTCCTCTTTAGTTGTAAAAATTGGATTGGGAACTTTTGGTCTGAGCCTGTGGCGATGCGTGACAAGCAGCCTGGGGAGGGTTAATTACACGGGGGCTAGTGTGCGCCCTCCCGCAAACTCGCCGCAGGCGAATTTTGCAAATTTCAAGGTCATTCACTCCAGAAAAATTATTTCCTTGGTGAGAAAAATAAAACAAAAAAAAATTAATTTCTTCAATATTGTGTATTTTTTTTGGGAATCGTGATTTTTCAATATATTGTGTATTTTTTTGATTATTCGATCCTGGGGGGGGGGGGGTAATTACCAAAGCTGGGCAGAAAACCGTTAATATATTATCCGTTAATTAACAAAGTTAAAAAAATTGCCTAAATTTAACTTTTAAATTAACCTAAAAAATATTAACGGTTTTCTTAATTTCCGTTACTTTAGTCCATTACAATGAACTATAGGTCAAAAACTGGAATGCGCACACATTGCCATATCTGCCAAAAAAATGTAGCCATGAAAGACAGATGCCACAAAGGGGAATGTTGTTTTTTTCTGTTGCTCGCTGACGTTTTGGAAAGTTTTGTCATATTTACCTTCACAGGTTTCATCAATTGGAATACGTGTTCAGGGCCGTCTTAAGGCATGGGCCCGCTGGGCCCGGGCCCAGGGCCTCGGCGACAAGGGGGCCTCACCGCCTCCACGCCCCATTTAAAATAAATTTTATAGAAAAAAATGGGAAAAAAAATATAGGCGGGTAGCGATAGAATGCAACTTCCACAATGTCACAATTTACTTTGACTTTGTTCGAAACCTCTACGATTTCTTTTCCTCGTCAATGCACCGTTGGAAAATGAATTCAAATTTAAGTTCCGATCATAAAGTACTGAAAAGCTTATCAAAAACACGTTGATCTTCACGTGAAGAATAGATGCAGTTACGAAAATGTCTCTTCCCGCACTCGTTAGGAAAAAAGCTATTACCTATGAGCGTGCGGTAAAGTGGATTTTTCCGCCCTTATTTGCAAATGAAAAGTAGCACTTTACCACGTAGCATGCGGTAAAGTGAACTACAAAGTGTGAGGTAAAGTTAACTTTACCGCATAGTATGCGGTAAAGTAGACTTTGGTATTTATGATTAAAAATCCTTTCTTTTGCAGAACATGGATTTGCTTTTACCTTTACCGCCCTTAGAGGCTTAACTGATCTATACTGCCGTTGCGTGCGGTAAAGTATCACTTTCCGCATTCGTTAGGTAAATAATTATTAAATCATTAATGGCATATACAGGGTGTCCCACTAAGGTCGGCCAGGTACGATATTATGGAGACCATAGACCTTACGTAACGTGAAAACGAATGCAGATATTGAATTGCGGTTTGCGCCAAAATGTAGATATTTTTTGCTCTTTAAGCACGGCTATACAAAAATAATATTATGCCATTTGGATTTTTCATGAAAATTGGAAAAAACTGTATCTTGAATAAACAGCGCCCTCTAGAAGACGCGGTGGGAACTATCGACCTCGAACGAAGTGGTGTTCTTGATAACAATGAAATTCTCTTCCAAATAAACCCAAATTGAATGAGTTTGGATAAAGGGTATGGAGGATACAGCAATTTAAAAAAAAAAAATTCACCAGCTTCCCCCACCCTTATTACTGAAGATACGAAAAAAAGCCTAATAACCAAACTGGCGCAAAAATTAATGAACTTTTGATTTTTGTTGTTAAAACAGTATCTTAATATAGCGATTTCTTGAGAAAAGTTGAATTTTTAGCTATATCATCGTAATTGCGCCCCCTAGCGGTCATCCTAGAAACTTGAAAATGATTTTCATCAATTTCTCTTGGCCGATTAAGCGAAGAAAAAAAAATCCCGAAGCCGTAAAATGTATGGTTTCCATAATATCGTTCCTGGCCGACCGGCCGACCTTAGTGGGACACGGGTCTATGTTCATATTTCGAAAACAGACATTTCGAATCTTTTATTTCGAATGCTCATATTTCGAAAACTTTTATTTCGAATTACCTTTTTTTCGAAATTCAATCATTTCGAAAACATGCATTTCGAAAACCTTCATTTTGAATTACCTTTTCTTCGAAATTCAATCATTTCGAAAACATTCATTCCGAAAAATTTTATTTCGAATTACATTCTTTTCGAAATTCAATCATTTCGAGAAGATTTATTTCGAAAACTCTTTTTTCGAATTATTACTTTTTTTTCGAAATTCAATAATTTCGAAAACATTAATTTCGAAAACAATAATTTCGATATTCAATAATTTCGAAAATCAATAATATTATCATAATATGACGTCTGTGCAGTGCGCTCCAGCAGACAATATTAAACTTACCGATAATAACCAGGTTAGTTTGGGTTAGTTTGCAATTTTATTTTTAATCAGAAATTACCAAACTTACCGATAATAACCTGATTAGTTTGGGTTATTCTGCAATTTAATGTCTGATTATAATTGCAAACTAACCCAAACTAACCAGGTCATTATTAGTAAGTTTGGTAATTTCTGATTAAAATTGCAAACTAACAACTAACCCAAACAAAATTATTGTTTTCGAAATTATTAAATTTCGAAAGGAGAGTCATTCGAGATGAATGTTTTCGCAATAAATGTTTTCGAAATATATGTTTTCGAAATGATCGAATTTCGAAAATAAAGTAATTCGAAATAAAAGTTTTCGAAATAAGTGTTTTCGAAATGATTGATTTTCGAAGAAAAAGTAATTCGAAATAAAAGTTTTCGAAATAAATGCTTTCGAAATGATCGAATTTCGAAAATAAAGTAATTCGAAATAAAAGTTTTCGAAATAAGTGTTTTCGAAATGATTGATTTTCGAAATAAAAGCACTCGAAATAAAAGATTCGAAATGTCTGTTTTCGAAATATGAACATAGACCCGTGGGACACCTGGTATAAGAGAAAAAGAGACGGTTTTGATTTTTATTAATCAAAATCCAGAGAAAAATCTGTTTTAAAGCAGTACCGCGATATTAGGAAACGAGTGAAAAGACAAAGTAATTTTCCTTGGAGGTAACGGTAACAAAATATTTAGTAAAATCGTTTTTTTTTGAAAAAATGTCTGACCTAACTGAAATTGAAATTTCAAGAGAAGCGGTAAAACTGTCACAATTTTATGACAAAGAAACCGATGAATTGATTTTGGAATGTGACCATTTCAAATCCTATATTTCAGCATAGATATTGAAAAACTGAAAAAACAGGAAGTAGAAATGGGGAGGAAACATGAAATTGGCATGAGAATTTTTTTATCCATGATTTGTTGAGTATTGAAAGCAAAATTTTACAAACCATTGATTTTGAAGACATTATTCACGATTTCGCCTCTGTAAAATCTAGAAAACGACCTTTGTAATTTGTCATTTTCTTTTCCGAAAATGACAAAATTCGCACTAGCTGGTTCTTTGGAAAGCGCTAAATATCACACGCGTGCTGAAAGTACTTCCAATAAGCCTGCTAAAAGTACTTTCAGCACATGTGTGGAAAATACTGGTGATATTATTTGTGATTGACATAACAATTTATTTTCAATACGTGGTTTGAAAGTACATTCAGCACGTGTGTTGAAAATGAAAAGAAATAAAATAAGAGAAAATTGGTGTAAATCGGTTTTTGGTCGTAGGAAAAATGGTGTACATGAGAAAGCGTCTTTCATACACTCCTGTGATTGAAAAAACACTCGTGTGAAATGTGTCACTTTCTACACTCGTAATGTAATATACTATTCCACAATATACACATTACGTTTCTACATTTTAAAAGTTTTTTTCTAACCTATTCATGTCGTATGCCCTAGAGCACCCCCCCCCCCCCCCAACGTAGGTAAGGGGCCTCCTTTGACATATAGGCCCAGGGCCTCAAGAAGTCTTAAGACGTCCATGTACGTGTTGGAAGCAATTTCCGCCATTTAACATAATGAGTGCGACAAAAACAGGTATCCCCTCCGCAGCAGCGGCACTATGTTTCACGTTCGTCAATATGTGTTCGCATTCCAGTTTTTGGTTATAGTTCATTGGTCCGTTACGTTCGTAAATGACGCCATTTTGTTTGCTTGAATTGCGCGTCAAGTTGAATCGGGACAGTTCGCACAGGCGTTGAAAGATTTCAGTTTGCTACACTACGCAATTTGGAACTGTTCTGGAACGACTCTAAACCCGATTCCGTACAGCGAGGTCGCTGCGCAAGCCCTTAGATCTGTTGTTAGGCTGTGAGCTGAGGCGTATCGTTGGGCTGTGGCGTTGTCTGCATTATTATTCTATTAGCTCCTTTTTTTTTGCAGAGGTGAACTGTAAATAAATCAGCTACCTAAATTGGAAATAGTGCCGGTTTTTAGATCTAGATACTTTTTGTTTTATTTACATTCACCTGTGTAAAGGAGTGTAGGTATAGTATTTTTAATACCCATTTGGAATAACACCATCCTTGTTCATAAATCATGAATCAGATGAAACAAAAAATTACCAACCAATCACAAATCAGTAAAACGACTGGTATTTCCAAATAAGTATCAGTATAACTTTTCGATGATTAACTCTTAACGGATAACTTTAATTTGCGTTAAAATCTCAAAAATTTAACGATAAAGGATTATCGAAGTTAACTTTTCGATTAACTGTGCCCACCTTGGGTAATTACCCCCATTACCCCCCCGCCCCTCCCGACGCGACGCCCCTGGTCTGAGCCTTTAATTCAGAGGTTCTTTAACATTTTTGTTGTATAATTATTCCACTACAAAAAAAAATATAGAAATAAATTAAAATGCTGCCTATCAATAGATTTCATTTCATTTCATAAATGTATTAACATAGTAGCTTTTTTTTGGGTTCGGAATTTGGAACCGTTGCTTGCGCACAAAAAATAATAGAGGACTGTTCTAGTTCTGAACCGATTCGGAACCAAAAAAACTAAAACACGCCGCAAATCACAAAATTATAAAACAGTTCCTTCTTCAGAGCAAGAACTGAGTGAACCGTTCTAGAACAATCCCAGAATTGTTCTTACATAGTTCTAGATAAACCAAAACACTGTCAAAACAGTTCGGTTACGATTCTGAAAAAAAGGAAACGCGTTTTATAATATGCGCATGTGCAGAATGATTCCGAACTAGTTCTGAGTGAAACCAAAACAAAGCTATAAACATTCTTACTTGTAGATTTTTTCCTTCAGGTTGGTGGCTGGTGAATTTCTTTACTAACAGCTGCGCTTACTTTCTTTGATAATATGGGGAGCTTTATACAGGATCTCAAGACTCGGCGTCCTGCACATATTTATTCCTCGAAGGATGTGGGTACCACCCTACTTCTAGGTACTTGGTTGCTCAAATTCTCATTTTGTATTGTGTTTGATGTGTCCTGAACAGAAACTTAAATACTAACAATGCACCTGCAAAATAACCTGCTTGCTTATACATACCTCAACATCATAATCGTAGATTGGAACCAAACTACTAACAGTTTTATAATTGATATTATTTATAACGGCTTCTAGAACAGGATCAGAATATAGGTTTGTTCCTGGTCCACCTCCAGTGACTTTAAAATCAAATTTTCTATCTTCTACCTACTCGTGCCTTGCGGTCTCAGGATTGTCGTACTTTGATTTTAGTTGATCCAACGTCCTCGGGTATAAGTTATTCAAATTAAATCCAGTTAATACTTTTCTCCAAGCTTTGTTCTAGAGGAAAGTAATTTTATCATGGTACCTAATTCATACTCTCACCCACCACCATTTTGCTTTCTGGTTGAATATCTAGCTGATTTACAATTTTGCAATAGGGAACTCTCAACTGAACTAAAATTTTCCAAATTTGTTTTAAATCGATAGTTTGCACTGCATAATATTTATATGACCATCAGTTTTTATTTAACTGATACTGCTACCGCTCTTCCTTGTTACACAAAAAATAATGCTAAATTTGAAATAAAAAAATTTCCGCCAAAACAGTGCTTCCATGATGGCTACCTTTTTTGACGTCACGATTTTGTAAACAAACCTGTCAATAGGGAACTTGCAAGTGAAATAAAATTTATGAAAGCAGTCCTTTACAATATTCTTCATCCATTTGCGAAAATTTTCACAAAAAGCAAACTTTAACACACTTAAATAAATAACACAATAACAGCACTGCGTCAGCAGGAGTTCGTTTATTGTTTACAAAATTGAGCGCTGTCATATTGAAACGTCGCGTTTTCGCGCCATAGTTTTAAATTTGAATTTCCATAAAAAAAAAATTCCTACAATGTATAGATTAAAATGGAAAAAAAAAGAAAACTATGTAATATCTGATCACTAGAACTACCTATCTAAAAAATAAATAAATTGAGAAATATGAAAATTCCCCATTGTTATTGTCTTTTTGAACAATAGGACCTTGGTTCTCTTGATTTGTCCCCTAGGCTGGCAACCATCGTTTTCCTTCCGTCGTCAGTACATTATTTCCTTGCTGAAGTTAATCTCTTTTTTTGTTCAGGATCTGGAAAAAGCTAAAGAGTACATAGATGTTGACACGAAGCAATCGTTGAAACGTCTGGAAGAAGCGAACCACAGAACCAAAGAGAAATGGGATAGTTTGGTAAGTACCTAATTTTAAAAACAAATTAGGAGAGCAGGTGCGAGAAAATACTAGACAGATGCAGCTACAAGAATGGAAGCCCTTATGGTACTTACATAATTGTAATACAGAATAAGTATATAAAGTTAAACAAAACACAGACAGAAGCAAAAGTACAGATACTGGACATCGTTCAAAATTTGTTCGAAGAACCGAATTCGTTAAGCCCAACCTGTGGCCCAAAGCAACGTTTGTTTTTTTTTCCACACTCCCCCCAAACTCTTCATTCAAACATTATCAACTCGTTTAACACCAAAATTACAATGAATTTTATGGAATTCTCGAACATGCGAGCAAACTACATAATAATGTATCGAACAAATTAGTTTTATTAACATTTTGCCAATGATATCGGCAACATCGCCGAAGTTTGTTCTAGGGGGAGTGCAGAACGCGCTTCAAGAAGTTTTCACTTCAAAAAAACTGAAACTCAAAGGATTTCAGATGCCCCCATGAACGTCACCAAGACCTTGCACAAAGAGTCAGATCAAAAATGAAGAGTTCGACAAGGTGAGGCAATCTCTCCAAAACTTTCCATCGCCGTCCATAATTGATCTGTTGGATGTGGTATTATAGTATTGATAAGTGCCTGATCAGATTATGTTCACAACATTATTAATTATTAGAATCCTGGCTTTCTTATAAATAATCGAAAAGGTGACAACGATTCCTTGTAGATATTTTTACGTAGCTTCCAGTGGCGTAGTCAGTTTTTCTCTAAAAGTGATAGTTTTTAAATTATGAACCAAACATGCGTTTTTTCAAATGAGACACCCTGTATATTAATAGCTCATTGGATAGCTCTGTTTTTGCTGATTTCAATGATATAAAGTTCGATAGGTTTAACTCGACCATGTCCAGTGGCACACTCAGGGGGGGGGGGGGGGGGGGGGGGGGCATTAAACCAGGCTCCCCCAGGCCGACCCTCTAAAACTGTATTTTTACGTATATGAAATGTAGCAAAATCAATGCGGCACCCTGACAGCTAATTTTTTTTTTTTAGATTTTTAGTCACAAGCCACAATCTTTGTAGGGCCCCTCAAACATATTTTCTATGTGCGCCACTGATCATGTTTGTTTTTGTCATAGGAAACAATGTAAGGACTTTGCATCTGTAAGGAAAATGGAAAAGGTCTCTTTCTAACATGACAAAAACAGAAAAAAAAGTTTTGCTCAAAAACTGTTACAAATAAACCTCTCGAATTTTATGTCATTGAAATCAGCAAAAGCAGAGCCATCTAATTAATTTATAATATATAGGGTGTCTCATTTGAAGAAACGTATGTTTGGTTCATAATTTGAAAAATATCACTTCCAGAGAAAAACTGACTGGCTCTGGAAGCTACGTAAAAATATCTATAAAAAACTGTTGTCACGTTTTCGATCACTTATGAGAGAACCAAGATACAAGGGGTGTCCCAAAATGCAACTTTTCCAAAGACACCTTGTATCTGAAAAACAAAAAGAGCAATGATAATTCTGTTGGCGCCATCTTCCGTTTGACAAAAAAGTAGCCAACGCTCCCGGAAATTGCATCCTTCAATAGCAACCGAGTTATCCCTCATGGACATCCAAAATGGGACACACTGTACAATGAAGTTCACATTTCCTGTTTATTGCTTTGCTATAGCGTAAATAAATAAGTTTGAGAAATAAACAATCGTTTATCTAGGTCATGACACCTGTAAACAACAGAAAATTGCAGTTTTGAGTCAATGGGAAGTTCCACCGCATATTTGAAATTAATTTCTTTATTATTTTCAATCAGTTGTATGGAGCAAAATGAAAATACTCTTGCTTTCAGTTGGCTTAAAACGTCCTATTTTCTAATAAATATTTTTTTAAAAATGCTGTTTTCATACCACATATTTAAACGTATCTACCTACTGGAATTGCGCCAGTGTATGACGTAGACATATACCAACCAATAAGAATCGTTCACAATGGCTCTGATGCACATCTTTGATGCTTCCGTTGTCATCTGAAGAATCAGAATGATGAAATTTCTCAATCGTTATTCGTACTTTGATCGTTTAACACGCTGTCTGACATAACCTAGATTTATGTTGATTTTGGGATTGTTTTTGTTTTTATTTTCATTTCCAAAAAGATTAACATGGCTTGGTTACAATTCAAGTTTGTTGCTTATGGAAACTTTCATATTTGCAGCAACGAAACACAGAACATAAAATTAAAAAACAAACCAAAACAAACTGTGTGAAATTAGAGTAGAGGTTATAATATTTCAATATTCGCAGGTTGCAAAACTGACTGTCGTGATTTCACGAAATTAAAATGACGTCAAAGCATAGATCCTTTCTGATCACTACAAAAACTATTGTAGTAATTACAAGAAAAAATGTACTATAAGCAATTGAACAATTGCATTCATTTTATAATTTTAGCGTGAGAAATACAACAAAAGAATATTATATTATCAAGCATAAAACCAGGTATTTGAAAGCAATTTTGGGAATCTAGAATAGTAGCAACAATCTGACGTTACAATATTTAGATACTATATAATTTGTAGTATATTATTGCTAGTCCAAATCACACACCCGACTTCCTATATGTCTGTGTTACGAAATGACTTTGGTGCGGAGAATAAACAAGCATTAACGTGATTCTATAGAGTTTTTATGATCAAATGGTTAGTATTATATAAAGTCAATAAGTTCAATAAAACTTGTTGTTGGGATAAAATCAAAAAAGAAAAAGGAATCTGGAAGACAGAAGTTCCAGGAAATTGAAATCGAAATAGAGATAAGAAATAAGTGGGCGAAATCCCAACAAATAAAAAGCCAAAAAATAAAGAGAATCGAAGCTGTCAAAGTTCGGGGCATGAATAAAACGCTTTTACTGTTTCGCCCTTTGTGCAAATATTAGCTTTGTTTGTCAGACCCTGGCACGGGGGGATGTTGTTCTAGGATGAGAGAGGTAAAGCGGGACTGGCAGATATAGAGCCCGAGGGGATGATCCCGATCGATATAAAGACGCTGGCCTGCGCATCACTGGAATAATTAAAGGATTGGGATTTGAGAGAAAAAGACGCTGATGGCTGTGTTTCTCGTCGAAAGAAACAAAAATAATTAGAAATAATGAAAAGGTTTGGGTTGGGTTCAATTTTCGTTCGGAGAAAACCAATCGCTAAAAAAAAATGTGAATAATTAAAATTTAATAACTTGCAGCAACAAAAATATTCTACAAACTACCTGATGCCCAACCCAAAAAATATTAGGTTCCGTTCTCGTTCGTTCGTTCCGGTCGGTTAAAAAATTGCGGTAGACCGGTAAACCCATAAAAAACTCGACTCCGAAAAAATATAGCAACGTGTCCCGAGTCAAGTTACTCGGACCGCCATTTCGCATAATTTCATGACAGTATGACAGTCGGATCCCTAAATTAGCCCTTAATTGGGCCTCAAATATTTCAAGCAATTCATTTAGGTCGAGAGGAGCTTTTTTTTTATCGGTTCCACCCCCTTCCAACTTGGAACCCCTTAGAGGAAAATGTGGTGGTTTGAAAATAAAATAAAAAAATTGAAAGTATGATTCTGTGACATTTCTTTGACCCAGATTGGACCAAGAAATGTCAAAATTTAAACAATATAGGTACGGGGCACTGAATATTGATTTCTAACACATTAAAAAAACATCACCATGCGGGTGATGTTTTTTGGCGTCATAGTTTTCCTGTTTAAGGGCTACAAAGTTGAAACTGTTATTAAAACCAACAGACATGAGAGCCGTTTCAGAACCAGTGATTTCCAGTTGCCCACCTATTTGTCAACGAGTCAAACGTTTATCATTTTACTCTTTCAGATGAGAGAGCGCAGCAAAATAGTTAAAATGGAGCAGTTGAGATTACCTGCACCTCTCGCATTTGAAGGTAATTTTGCAGAAAATTTTAGAAAATTCAAGCAAAGTTTTAAAATTTGTCTGACGGCCAGTGGGAAAAATTAAAAGCATGATAAGCTAAAGGTGGCCCTGTTGTTAAATATAATAGTTAAGAAGGCCTTGGAGGTGTTTAATACCCTAGGTCTCACTGGGGACCAAAAGAATTCGAATAACACGGTGCTAATTGCAATTGAAAAGTCCATGACCCCTAAAGTTAATGTGGAGTATAAAAGATTTTTATTTTATAATAAAAAAACAAGAACAGGGTGAGCCATTTGATCACTTTATAACTGATCTGAAAAAGTTGGTACAAACTGGTGATTTTGGGGACTCGATGGACTCTATGATTAGAAATCGCATTGTCCTTGGCATTCGAAGTAGAGAACTTCAAGAAAAGCTTTTGCATCTCGATCATATGGATGGAAAAGCTTCTCAAATATGCAAAGCAAATGAAATAGCGAAACTTTGAAAGAAGTTAGATTGCCGGGAAGTAAAAATTGATTCAGTTCAGACACCCAAATAGAGGAAATGGGGTATCAGTATCAGGCTATGTAAATAGAAAAAGTAACAAATGGGAAAACAGATCAATTTGATTATCAAATATGTGGCACTCGACATGGTAGGAGAAAAATGTCCAGCATTTGGCCGAAGATTCAATAAATGTAAGCTTAGTATATATATTCCAGTTTTGAAACCACCCCGGAGAGTTCCTTTAGCTATTAAAGACAAATTGAAGAGTAAACTTTATGAATTAATCAATAAAGGAATAATTGGCAAATTTGAAAGGCCTACTGAATGGCTTAACAACTTGGTAATCATAGAAAAAAAATATGGATCCCTAAGATTGTGTTTAGATCCCAGAGAATTAAAAACTATTGGATTGGATGAAGATTCGACCCCAAATGATTAATACTGAAAACTTTGGTGACATTGAAAGGGTAATTGTATATTCTGATGACTTGTTGATTGCAGCAGAAACATTGTTGGAGCATGATCGAATCTTGGCTAAGGTTGTTGAGAGGGCTCGCTTTTTGAATGTTAAGTTTAATTTATTTTATGGATCACGACCGTTAATAATTGATATTGTTCGAATAACTGGGAAACAGTCAGTATCAAGTAAGTTTAATAGTAGCATATTGCAATATCGAGTGCAGGAAGTCAAGTATTTAGGAAACATTTTTGATAAATGGGGTATGACACCAGATAATGACAAAATTATGACAATATTGAGCCTTGAGGAGCCAAAAACGCCTTCTAAGAATTCTCGGAATTGTTAATTATTTAAGAAATTACATAAGCCAATATATCAAAGATATCAACACCATTGAGACTATGGAGAGAGTTACTTAGAAAGATGTAGTAATACCTATACGTAATATAGTCACATACGGAATCTCTGAATAATATTAAAAGATTGATAAGTTCTCCACCTGTATTGACTAATTTTAATTAATCTTTACCCTTATAGTTATTCGAACAGATGCAAGTAAGTCAGGTTTGGGCTGTGTGCTCCTGCAAAACAATAAACCAGTGGCTTTCGCATGGCGATCATCAACAGCAGCAGAAAGGTGTTCAAGTCAAATTGAGAAAGAATTCCTAGCAGTGGTCTATGCTTGCCAATAATTCCATAACTATATTTATGGGCATCATGTTTTTATTCATACAGATCATAAGCCTATTGAGGCAATAATGAAACAGGGTGTTGCAGAGGTACAATCTCCAAGGCTTCAAAGAATGAAGGTTAAACTTTTAAAACATGATGTAATTGTTTATAACAATAGCCTGGTAAGGAGATGCTCATAGCTGACTTGCTTTCACATAACTACTGATCAGAATATTTTGACTGATATTGTTTATTCGATAAATTTGTTGGATGAGCGAAAGTAGAGTTCAAGGTAGAAACATCTACTGTGCGCTCAAGTTAAGAACAGCGGTTAAAAAAATGTGATGAATTTAAGTTTATAAAAAACACATTTGTCACGTACACTCACTACAAAAAAATGAGGCGTTTAATAATTGTTATTTGTTGACAATTATAAAGGCCGAAACCCACTAGCAACACGGCACGTCATGCTTCGCCACGCCACACCATGTGACGAAAATGTATGCGTATATTCTTCCATTTATTTATATGTGCCGCGTACACACTTGCCATACGCGATACCACGCCACGGCACGCCACGCCATCTGTCCATTTGCACACAAACTGTCCCACGTGAACCTGTGTCACATGGCGTGGGGTGGCGTGGCGTGTTGCTAGTGGGTTTCGGCCTTTAAACGCCTCATTTTTTTGTAACAAGTGTACAATGCAAATAATTTTGAATTTGCAAATTTTTTTATAAAGCTGCAACTATCAAAAATAGTTAGCGTTAGTACTCCTAGTAAACATACCAAAAGTCCCCATTCGTCCGGTTGTTGCGTCATTAGAAAAAACAATCCACCATCCTGAATTTCGGCACTTTTCTGAAAAAATCGTGAATAAGTCAAAAACGGTATATTCTATCGAAAAAACTCAGAAGAGGAAAATGGAATAGAATGAAAAAATTAAGGAGGTATCATAAAAACTGAATGCCTGCCATAACGTAGTAACAATCTACACAATTTCAACCTCAATTTCGGAAAAAGTAACTTTTATTCAGGAAAATGTAAAGTCATTTTCGGAAATAGTCAAATCAATTTCAGAAAAAGTAAATTTAATTTTGGAAAAAGTAAATTCAAATTCGGAAAAAGTAAATTCAAATTCGGAAAAAGTGAATTTAAATTCGGAATTTACTTTTTCCGAATTTGAATTTACTTTTTCCGAATTTGAAATTACTTTTTCCGAAATTAACTTCACTTTTTCTGAAATTGATTTGACTTTTTCCGAAAATGACTTTACATTTTCCTAAATGAAAGTTACTTTTTCCGAAATTGAGGTTGAAATGGTGTAGAATTTTTTGAATTTTTGGAAATTTAGCAAAATCAAGGGAACCAGACCATAATGCAGTTAGATTTTTCAATCCCAATAAACAAATAATAAAATTACCTTTTAACATTTATTTAAATAAAAAAACTCTGTAAAAGTGTTACCTAAGTATATATTAATTTAATTCAACTACCATCGTATGAACTAATAATGAGTAATCGCAGATTCAATACAATAATACTATTCAACGCAAAAAAATTGACAAGGTCAATTTTACAATGTTTTGGCCAAAAGACAGGATAGGTAATAAGCAAATTTAAATTGACAATTTAATTCATACACCAAAAATCCCATAAGGACTGGTGTTTTTGTCATTATTACAGCGATTATTCCACTCATGTGTTAGAAATCCCATAAGGCAAGTGACGATTTTCAGAATCACACTGAAAATTCTCTTTTTCATTTGTTTAACTAGAGAGAATTACAGCGATAATTCTTCAATGATATTATATACATGGTTGTCATGCTAATTTTTGATACAAACAAACGGTTCCTGATAGCAACCATTAATTTGTATTGATTGTTGAGATGTTCAAATCATTTAATACATATTTATTTCCATTTTGTATTCTCATACGTGAAATAATCCTCTAAATACCACTTGAGCTTTAAAATGAACCGATAATTTTTCACTCATGCGTGTTTTCTCTGCAAATTTCACTCGTCCTACGGACTCGTGAAATTATAGAAAACACGCGATGCGCGAAAAATTATCGGTAAATTTGAAGCTCTCGTGGTATTATCCCCGACTATTTCACTAGAGTGTATTACACCGCTTATACAACTCATTGTACATTATTCCCATATGACACGAGAGGCTTTAGAAGTGATAAGCCTTTTGGGATTATCGCGCTTGGTGGCAATATTGTTTATTTACTATAACCTTTTGAATACCACTCGAAGTTTCAGGATTACCTAATACTTTTACCCGACACTCAACGTGTTACCAGCATAACGCGTTTCGTGACAGGTAAAAGTATTATCCGGTAATCCTGAAACCTCTTGTGGTATCACATTCGACAATATAAATTCGGTATTCACCTGACAATATTGCTACCTGGACAATACTAACAACATGGTATTTCAGAGACCATTTTTTGACATTGTCAAACTGATATTTTTAATTTGAAGTTTTTATTCATATTTTTGTATTCTATTTATTTTCAAAATCTTATGTGAAATAGTCATGACCAATACCACTCGAGAAAATATTGTGTAGGCAAAATTGTTCTCAGGGTTTTATTCAAATTTGTTGCTTTTCTGCAATTTCGCTCGTGACATTTTTGATAAGATCACTCGCCTGACCAGTGGCGACGCCAAGGGGGACCGGGGGGGGAGGGGCGGGGCCCTCCCTGAAATTTAGCTGCCCCCCCCTGAAAACTTGCCCTCATGTCGACAACAATGCAATGCAACATGCGTAACCTCTGCTCTCTGGTTGATTTGATATTTGGTGGGCGCCAGGCAACCACGACTATGCGTTCGCTTTTCTCGGATTCCCCCAAACATATTTGTGTCGACAGGTACAGGGTTTTCCTGTGTATTTTTGGCACCTCACCTGAAGGCCGGTTTCTCAATAGCAAGCAAGTCACCCCCAGCAGGTCAGAGCAGTTCACCATAACTCCGGGGTAAACATTGCAATTGGACACGTTTACCCTGGACCAGCTATCGAGAAACCGACCCTGAACGGTTAATTGAATAGGTATCAAGAAGATTTATCTATACAGGGTGTCCGTTTTTCGAGAGCAATCATTGGAATATAGGAAACGGTAAGAGATACAGGTTTGGTGGAATTGGGACAAAGTTGCGCAATTTCTTGCTTAACAAAACGCTACTTCGAAATTTGGAAAATTCCGAATACTTCCGGAGATACATAGGAATCAAAATTTTGTAAAATCCATTTCTATATTTTCCTGGACTCATTTGTAAAGGTAGGTATTTCAAATAAACTTCACTTTATTGGGGCAACTTTCTCCCCTCTACATTATGGTGTAAACCAAATTTGAAATCCGACGTTTCGTCTTTTGCCGATCATCATCAACTTTATTTTTTCAAATAGAGGTTTGCATTTTTATGAATTGTATTCGGAGTTTCTTGATCTCCCAAAAGTAGTAACACATTTGGCCATTGATTCCGATTTTGTATCTCTTACCGTTTCCTATATTCCAATGGTTGTCCTCGAAAAACGGACACCCTGTATACAAAATCCAAATAAAAACCTTTTTGATGCATTCAATTAAGCTGTTCAAGTGGAGTGCAAAAATATACGGATAAACTTAGCAATTCCCATTTTTTATTTCAAAGAAGAAAAGCAATAAAGTAAGAACAAGTGCCCCCCCTAATTTTTTCTGGCCCAGCCGGCCCCCCCCCCCCCTAACGTAAAACCCTGGCGTCGCCACTGCGCCTGACGGCTCGTGATTTTGTCAAAAATGTCATTCGCGAAATTGCCAAGCATTAAACTTTCATACCTTTCAAAAATTTTGCCGACAAATTTTCTCTTGTGATATTATATATGAAAAAAAGCCCTAACTTTTCTAGCGACAAAACTGAACCTAGCTTGACATGACCAGCAAAATTTGTCATTACGTAGGTTTATCCATTAAATTGTCTTACCGAATTACACTCAAGCTTTTTTTTGTCGAAAAGGAAACTTTACTTTATAATTTGAGTTTTGTTGTATTTAGGCAATTTAACTCAAAGAGCCAGGCAACAAAATTCTCATTGAAATATCAAGTTTACTTTGACAAAAAAAGGCTCTAGTGTAATTAATTATAAGTGACAATTAACTTTTTCTATTTTGGTTTCATATCGAAGTCTTTTCGACACTAAAAGTAGTGTCGAAAAGAAGCTCTTTGTGACACTCCTTTTTTACTTATCGGAAGTTGGTAACACTGGCTGACTGATGGCCATCGAACTGTCATTCGCGATTTTATAGAAGATTTAATTCTATATTTGGCATGTAGTGTTACCAACCTAAACATAAAATCAGGAAATATGAGAATAAAATTTCCAAGAAAAATTTGTTTTTTCTAATTAAACAATTCCAAAATAGAAAAAATAGTATAAAATATTCGTTTCATAAGACATTTTATTGCACGAGCCCTATATTAGAAAACGAGCCGGAGGCGAGTTTTCTAAATGGCGAGCGCGTCTTATGAAACTTGTATTTTAATGTACTATTCTAATACCAAATAACATCATGAGAGTGAACCAAGGCCTTTCTGTTACCATTCAACAGTGACTACAATCTAAAACTGGAATACGATTTATTCCATCTTATTCGAATTGCTCTCCATCTACGGAAATTTGTTTGTTGTCACAAGAAATGGCATTACAATTACCACATAGGATTGAACACGGAATATTCGACTTTATACATGTGCATAATTTGTTACATCCTGACTTGCAGTTGCAATATTTCATATTCAGAACAAAATCAGGTGCCACTGACTTTGACATAGTTTTTGGAACCAATATGTCTTTTTTTCATCCCAACCCCAATATGTTGGTTCTTTTCTATTATTAAGCCAATATTGAATTTGTAAGTAAGTCCTATAGCAATGATTCTCATCAGCTCCGTCTGAAGTTGGAGGCAAAGTAGCTAACTCAAAATTCTTGCTAAGAACTTGACGAGATGTAAGGGTTTTGTATTTATAATATCTCAACTTATCTAAATCATCAATCATCAAACATTTTGTTTTGTTCTGCGATTTTCGCGCCCTAAATAATTAAATTATCAAAACCGAATAATTAACAGAATTGAATATTCATAAATTGATAGATCGCTATGATACAAAAATAACTTCTCATTGTATCTGATATATTTTTTAATTCTCTTCAATTTTCATGTCTTCATTTTTTTCAAAAAAATGTACCGTTTTCGATTTATTCGCGGTTTTTCCTAAAAGTGCTGAAATTCAAGATGGCGGACGACTTTTTTTGGTGACGCAACAGTCGGAGGCATGGGGACTTTTAGTATGTTAATAAGGGGTACTAGGGCTACTTATTTTTGATAGTCGCAGCTTTATAAAAAAATTTGCATTTTCAACATTGTGAATTTCATAAATGCACTGGTCTAATAGGGGTTGGCCATCTAGCATAACACGAGTTTTTGACCTGATAATTCTTAGATGAAAGAGTTAATCACTCGGAAGTAAAATGTTCAAACAGCTTCATGAAAATCACTGGTGTTACTAAAACTCAGCAAAGAGATAGACAAATTTCATATTGGCCCCAAATTAATTCTGACATTGAGGAGCTAGTAATAAGTTGTGGTAAATGTGCAAAGTACAAAAATAGCAATCAAAGTTTACGAAAAGTGCCAGAGTTTTCTTTTGAAATTGTTGGCAGTAATATTATTAAGTGTAAAGGAAAATCATATTTGATAATAATTGATTATTTGACTGAATGGTTGGAGGTTGGTAAATTGGCGTCTAAGACATCAATGCTCTATTATAGAGGCTTTTAGGCAAGTATTTTCCAGTCATGGTATTCCGAGCGAGGTTGTTGCAGACAAGATGCCCTTTAATTCATTTGAATGTAGGAAGTTTGCACAGAAATGGAATTCTAATATTGTTTCCTCCAGTCCTAATTACCCTGGGTCCCATGGACTAGCAGAGAGGGCTGTGCGGACAGTTAAAAATATGCTTAAAAAATGCCATGACCACTATGGAGGTCATGGCACTTTTGGAATATAGAAATACACCTATTTATGGTTCAGAAAAAAATTCCAGTCCAACTTCTCAATAGCCGTTATCTTAGGGCTAAGCTACCAGTTATGAAAGACCGATGACAACTTGCTCAAACCATTAACCCTTTTCACGTGGCTTCGGTTTAACAAACCGCAAGATACCGCTCAAATTCGAGTGGTAGGTATTCATCAGGTCACTTTGTAACCGGGTTAGAAAATGGTATGTCATTTCTCTAACCGTTTTGTAACCGGGTTAGTTAAACCGGAGCCACGTGAAGAGAACTAAGGACTATGAAAAGGAGAAAGAAAAAATTGAAAATGAAAGAAAATTATATAAATATGTACTACTGTGATAGGCAGACTATGGCTAGGGATCCTTTTGGAGTTGGTGATAGGGTAAATATAAAAGAGGGTAGGACTTGGCAACCAGGCTGTTAGTAAAAAATTGTCTGTTCCTAGGTCATACACTGTTCAAAAGGATAATGGTCAGGAAGTGTATCGAAAGAGTTTTTATTTGAGGCCTAATCGTATGTACCATCGTTACCAAAAGTATCTGGGACACAAATAATGCCTAATAATCTCCTGGACTAATTCTACTGTCATGCATTTTAATGCATTAGTTCTTTTCACGTGGCTCCGGTTTAGCTAACCGGGTTACAAAACGGTTAGAGAAATGACATACCGTTTTCTAACCCGGTTACAAAGTGACGTGATGGATACCTACCACCCGAGTTTGAGCGGTATGTTGCGGTTTGTTAAACCGGAGCCACGTGAAAAGGGTTATTATATTCATAGTTTGACAAATATTTGACAATAGAATTCATATAATAGGACAAGAGCTAATGTGATGCTGTCCCAGTTACTTTTGGTGACGATGGTACATACATCTGGTGAACTCTCAAGTATCTCAGACTCAGAGGAGATTCATTGATAGCTCAACAGATACGCATGCTGACCCTGACATTGAAAGTGATAATAATGGCTTATATACAAGGTCGAATTTTTAAATGGAATAAAATTAGTATCAGAAAGCCTGTTTATTCTCTGGAAAAATAAACAAACATGGGTCCCTTTATTTTTAGTTTGGCACATTTTTTTGGCTTTTCATGGAATTTACCCCTCTCTTAAGGGTAGAAACCACCCCCAACTATTTTTTTTCAAATGTAATAATTTGTATTGTGATAGTTCGTTGGAATGGGCAGAAAAAAAGGAATATGACACATATTTACTTTTGTTGATCCAGTTATGCAATTATATTTGACATTAACGCACTATTTTAGGGTTGAGAATCCGAGTATCAGGTATCAAATAGTGTATTAACGTCAGAAATAATTAAATAACGTTACAAATGGGGCTTGTTTCGCATAAGCGCTCTACCAAGAAGAAATACTAAAGATATTCAACAATTTCAACTGTAAAAAAATTGTGTGGAAAAATATGTTTTAATTTTTTCCTGGCTGCCTAGATCACCGAAATTCAAAAGTAAATAATTTCATCATTTTCCTTTTTTTATGCCCATTCCAACGAGCTATCACAATACATATCTTTACATTTGAAAAAAAAAAGTTGGGGGTGGTTTCTACCCTTAAGAGAGGGGTTAATTCCATAAAAATGGGTCGAAAAAATGTGCCAAACTAAAAATAAATGGACCCATTTTTTTTTAAATTTTTCCAGAAAACAAACAGGCTTTCTGATATTAATTTAATTCCATTTAAAAATTCCACCCTGTATAAAGATTTATAGTTGTTTCTGACTGGTCAGCGAAGTTCAATAGCTTTATCTTTATCATTCCCAATGCAGGAAAAAGATTCGTTGAGCTGCCATCCAAATTCAATAATTATGTTATGAGTTAGAAATCTTGTACTTTGTGTAATGGTTTAAGATATAAATAATTTAATTTTCTAATTAAAAGGGGAGATGCGATAATATTCATATCAAGCCGCGTAAAGTTAGTAAACTTGGCAACACGGCCTGGTCAGCTTTGGTGTTAAGGTTAGGATGTTTTTTGTAGGTTAGGTTGAGTTGGCATCGCTTTGTTTTCAAAAAGAAACATGTAATATATTATTAATATATAGTAATAACAATAATTAATAAAGACAAGTATTAAAATCTATATCCTATTCACAATCCGATGTCCACAGGTACAGGTAAATTTATCACCTTTCCCTATCAAATAGCATTGAAAGGTGATACATTTTACCTGTACCTGTGGACATCGGATTGTGAGTGGATAATACGTGTATTACTCAATAGTCAATAGTATGACACAGGATATACGGTTCCAAAACAGCTCCAGTAGGGTTTTGTGGCTTCGAGGCATCAATCACATAAAGAAAATTTAGGTTTTCCTTCCTATACACTATCAATATCAAACCATCACCTCGAAAAAAAAATCCTCCAGAAAAAAAGATGCTCCTCAATGCTTTGTCTTCATCCAATAGTTTCTTAATGATTCATATTTGCCTCAAAACTTTATAATAAATAAGGTTCTACCTTCAAAAATGTCTCTCAATGATATTTTCTGAAGATTTGATTTTTCCCCCATGGATGCATAATTTCCCTCGATATTTTGTTGATTTCAATTTAAGTCTTAAAGTTTAAATCGGCGTACAATCGAACCTTAATCACTAATCCCTCAATATCATCGATCAAATCATTTATTATGAGACCAAAGACCTATTTTACTCGAAACGCCTGTTAAATTCTAATATTAAACAAAATGGGTCAACGTAAAGAAATCACTAAAGGTCTGTTCGCACAGAAAACTAGTTTCAATCAATCAAATTCACTGTGACTGGTTTGTGATTTCTGTGCGGACAAACCTTAAGAGAGTCGATGCACACATCTTGAATGGATATCACTGCTCATTTGTTAATTAATTGGCCAAAGACTCACAATTTAATACGGCTCCACTCACTTATCTACCAAGCATCAACATCGCTAGTATTTCCATTCGTTCCTCTCCACTACTCCTCCCTAGTTCCTGGAAACAACCAGACCCATGAAAAATAATATGGCTGCAACGGATGATGATTGTATTTCATTGAAGGTTCTGGAAAGACTTTCCAACAGAAAAATCGCTAAATTGTCAGATGTAATCAATATTTCCTTTATGACAGGTACTTTTTCATAGTCTCTTCCTCCCTCTATACAAAGGTGCGGATCAGGGATCACGCATCTTCCTCTAACTATAGACACATTTCTTTGTTGTCGACAAAACCTATCGAGAGTCTGGTTTTATGTCATTCTTAAACGACAACAATATTATAACTGGAGATGAATTCGGATTTCAGGCAAACAGCAATACTTCGGACGCTATGTTCCGGTTTCTCTCAGGAGATTTTCAGTCCATTAACGAGCGTGAGGCTTCGGTAATTTGTGACTTATGAAGACGACAACTCCATCTCTCTTGTTGACAACTCCAAATTCTTAGGGCTTACGATCAATGAAAATCTTAAAATTGTATCCTCACATTCTGGGACTCAATAAAAAATTAGCCTCTGGTTGTTTGAAGTCACCATATCAGGGAAATCTAATAGGTAAATTAGATCAAATCAATTGTGGATTTAGGTCTGTGTGAGAGTAGCCTATTACTCAAAGAATAAAATTATCCTGTGCAGAACTTCACCATTTAACTTTACCAGACTGGGATGACTCGAGATGATTGCGGTAACAGCTATTTACCTAACAAGTGCGGATACAATTATTTTTCAAGTCTGCCGAGTGCAGAAAAAACATTTTACGCAAGTGTTAGGTATATAGCACATTTTCTTGAGTCAGTGTTGCACCATTCAAGATAAGGTACATTAAAAAAAGCCATCCAGAACAATCTGTTGTGGCTGTTATTATTTCCCAAAACTACCAAAATTGACGAATAATGATTGATAAAACTACACAGAGAAAAGCATAAAGAGAACGATGTTTCCAAATGTCACCAAAAAAAGATGAATAATGAAGTCATTAGGCATAAGCATCATTAGCAAAACAAACCACTTGACAGAAACATCGGGCAACGGTTATGATGCGTTCCGGTCTCCTGGGAAGGGGTGGAAGAGACCCAGATCGCGCGGTCTTATCAATCATCTGGAGCCTGATGGAATATTACAATTAATTAGGCTCATGTCGCATTAAGAGACAATAATTTATTTTGATAAGGCACCACATAAACATTTATTGAAAAGTAGCATGTTTATCGTTGAAACGATATGGATACTTGTGAGAATTGAACATTTTATTAACTCCCCAAAGTCCAAAGGGTTATTTTTATTCACACCAAAATTTGAATTACTAAAATACAAGAAACTCCTGAAAAGAATAAACCCTTTTATTATACCTGGTCCCGAAAAAGGTCTTTTAGTTTAAAACGTGTAAATTTCTTGAAAAACCGCAAGGGTGTTGTTTGTGAAATGGGGCAAAGGAAGTAAACTGGGTCTGCTTATACAAGGGGTTCCAGGTCAAAACCACTTGTACAATTATTTCTACTTACGGAAATTGAAAAAGGGTTAAAAGGGTATATACATAGAATAAATTGAGAGCTTTTGTTGTTCCATTTTTAAGCTGTTCCACATGTCAAGCATTTTTAAAAATAATATACCTACTTAAATGTGTCAAGAAAAAAAGGGCAAATTTTTTATTCTTTTTTTTTTGAAAGATGTAGGTACTTTAATAAATCACTTGGAATAAGAAATTAGTGATGCCTCCGAGACGAGAGATTTTCTCTCGAAAAGTCACTTTGAGACGTGAGAATGCTTTCTCCCATCAAAAATTTTCCAGAAAGTAGAAAAACAGTTTGTCTGAAAGCTATTTTTGCTCAAAAAACTGAATTTAATTTCCAAAAATTCTAAATTGACAATTATAAATAAAATGTGTAGAAAAAATATGCCTCAGCCCTTAAAAGATAATTCGCTCTTCGTTCTTATGGTTTTTGTCGTCGGTTTAATTCCCGACGCCCTTCGCTCCATCAGTCGTAGCGTCGCGGTGTCCGATTTCGCAATTTCGTCGCCCAAATTGAATTCCCGGATCCCAAACCAACAAGCAAGCAATCATTTACGGCCATAATGGGCTCCCGGAAAGCGTCCCGAGGGACGACAATGGCAAAAATCGGGGAAAATATAACTGATGGCGATGCTCTCGGCTTTTCTCTCTCTTTCTCTGTGATGATTGGAGGATGATGATGATCAATGTTTTTTAGGGATACAGACTCCTAATTCTCTAATTTTATATTTGGCAAAATAGTTTATTGATAGTACTTTCTGGATTTTAGCTTCAGGTAATAAACTTCGAAAAGAAAATTTGTGGGAAATAAAATTATATGCCTTTTCTCAATCGCCCTTAACTAAATCACCAAATTTTGATTTGGCTGATGTGTGAAACGTTTTAAACCCAACAAAAGAGAGCAATTTATTTGCCCTTTTTAACCCTTTTGCGGACCCTTTTTTTGGCTCTCAGTAAACCCTTTTTTGAGAAGTTTAGTCAAAATTTTAAATTTTTTAGTTGATCAACAACCCTTTAGGATAGGTGAAAGGGTATACTTTGAACCCAAGAAATATAGACAGCTTATAGTAGTTTGATTTTCCTTATTTTTCTGTCCTTCAGAAATGAAGAATGTGCTAACCAGAACTAAAGTTCAATGGGCATTATTAACTCTTTTCAAAAAAATAGACTACTTATAGAACTTTTATATGGAATATTCAACATTTTATATATTTTATGGAATTTGGCTGCAGAGGCATATTTTTTTTGAACCCCTAGGCTTCACCAATTTCCCTTATAGGGACGTACTTTTTTTGATAGCAGGTGTAGCTTTTATCTTCACATCTTGCAACCTGTCCATCGATCTTTTCCTTTGAATTTTGAGTCATGTGGGGTGAATGTGAACATTTTTCACACATTTATGATCGACTTCAGTTAATAATTTGGTATAATCAATCCCGTATCCACGCTTACTTCTCTGTTAAAATAAAAGGCTACCTACCTCCAATATCTAATGAGAAGTTCAATATTGTTGCAGTTCTACTTAAAAATAAAAAGAGTAAAACCAACTTGCTGGTGCATATATCCCAAAATACCGAGAATCGAGAAAGCCGAATCAGCACAAACTTCTCTGGCAGTCGAAACAACAAGCAGCCCAACAAAATCTTTAGGTATAAGAACGTGCCCGTAAATCATCCGGTAGCAAATTCTTATCTGCAATAAACAATACGCTATTTGTGCAGGAAAAATGCAACGTTGTAGATACAGAATTTTGCCTTTGGTTAGCGATAACGATCGGGTGAGGCTTTGTGTATGATGATATCATGCACGGGTTGTTATAGTTGTACCTAAATGGGTTTGATAAAGACTTTTTGGAAATAAGCTAACAACAGAATTATAGTAACCTCAGGTAAGAAGAATAAATAAACTTTGGACATTAAATTACAATGTAAGTAGATATAAAGGTTTGTTGAGTTCAGCATGACCGTAAACCAGACTCAGAACTGATGAAACTAAACTGCTGGACAATTGCTTTCGAACAAGGTAAATATCGCCTAAATTTCAAGATCGATATTTTTGGAACCAGAATAGATATCGACCTGCGGTTTTCACGGGCTGACAGATTGACTTTTTGTGAAAAAAACTGCTATTTAGAATTTTTTTTAAATGTCTAATTTTTTTTATACAGGGTGTTGAAAGAGTCCATGATTTTCATCCCAATTTTGAATGTGTGTAACTTTCTCAGATAATTTTTTAAATTTTATTTCTATGCGGCGTTTTAATCAATGATGACAATAAATCTTGCATCTTATGCTGCTGTTTGATATACCCCACGATATCCTGGTTTATTTTCAATGAAAAAAAAATACTAAAATAATGTGGTGTCCAGTAGCGTACTAATAATCGCCCATTTTCGGAATTATTTATTATTGGCTCACCGAATTTTACATTCAAAGGTGCATAATTTTAAAAATAATCATTTGAAGTTTCATTTGTTTAGTTCACTTTAATCATTTACATATTATTAAGAAACCACTTTCTCAAAATTTTGATATTTGCCTTTGTTTTTAAAATATCGTTTATTTAACATAACCATATTCATTTTCTCAACTTTTTCGTTCTAAACCATCCCGAATCGTTCTTACCGGTGAATTTTTTTAGCAATTGTCATACCTTTCAGCCAGCGTATTTACTGTGATTAAAAATATCGAATACCTCAATGATATGCTGTACAGTGGCGTGCAAACAGAAATTATTATTTTTCATTAAATCAATTTTATTAACAATTGTTATATCTTTCGATTACCTTATTTTTATGATTAAAAATTTCGAATACCTCAATGATATGCTGTACAGTGGCGTGCTAATAATTATTTAAACCACTGATAAAATTTAAATATTCGGAACCGATTTCGTTGTGGTGAGAGGAAACCCGAACTTTTATTACCTGCTAATTTTCTTTGTAGCTTCATGTTTAAAGGTATTTCAATTAAAAATTCTTCCACTAATCGAAGCAGTATCAAAAAATAAAGTTAAGGATGGCAAATTACATTATCTGCCAAACAAAAAATTATATGAATAACGTTAATGCTTCTTTAAGTTGATTTAAAACAAAACACAAAAAGTGTTCCTATAGGTTTTTTACGTTATATTTAGTATAACGTCGTAGAACAAGGACTGACAATGTTGTCAATGCCTTTTTTTTTCCTTATAATTTACCAAAATGTGATAATAAATTATCAAGACCACTGACAGCTAAAAATAACAAAATGAATCGACACGTGTTATTTATTTGAAAATGTTTATTCAAATCATATAACGTCGCGCGCCGTTGTCAACCGGTAACATCTGAAATTCCCCTACTTTGAATGCGTTAAGGAGTACTTTCAGTTTAGTTAGGTAGATACCTAGGTAAAACGTATCAAAATAAGTGAACTAAAAAACTAATCAAACTAAGATTCAATAACAACAACCAACAAAGTGACCTAAAAGTTGAGTAATAAACAACGTAAACTAAAAAAATTAATAAAGAACGGCCAGGGCCGGATCTACGGGGGGGCGAACAGGGGCGCGTGCCCCCCTTTGCATCTTAAGGGGGCGGCA
Organism: Ceutorhynchus assimilis; assembly: GCA_917834065.1. Classification (NCBI taxonomy): domain Eukaryota; kingdom Metazoa; phylum Arthropoda; class Insecta; order Coleoptera; family Curculionidae; genus Ceutorhynchus; species Ceutorhynchus assimilis. The sequence goes on along the minus strand of OU892278.1, from coordinate 41,455,970 downwards.
AAAAGAGAAGACACTGCTTTACTTTTTTTCATAGAACATACATATCTAGCGGATATTTTTTTAAATTCATTATCTAATATTGTGCCAACTTGTAACACATCTTCTGATAGAACAACCGACCACCCCACAGTGACCTGACTCAAGGTTCCCTGTATTATGCTGCCCTCTCCGGAGGAAATAGAGCTTTGACGTCCGATCCCGATCACGTTGCAACATCCATGGTTCACGCCCCATCCGTTTGGCCCGCTAATAAGATACGTATGCGCAATACTGGCATAAGCTTTTAATTTTGATGTGCACGCAGGCAAATATATACAATAAATTCAAAAATATCATGCCATAAATGAATAATCAATCGCCTTCTGTTGTACAACAGTACAACATTGAATCCGGCTCAGGTCACAGCTATGTATTGGGCGCTACCAGCCCCCAGATGAAAGGACTCGTCAAATATTGAGAGTTTGAAGAAATTAAGTTTTATTGATCAATCTTTGATATTCTGTTTTTTTGAGACTTAAATACGTTTTTGGGCGTGGCACCAGGAAAGAATTTCTGCTTTTGGAGGCACCTGCGCTACAACTTCTGGATCCCATGCGCTGAGCTTCAACTACTGATCACTTTAGGTGTGAACCCCTTCCAGTAAAGACCACGAGCCGCTACTGCTACATGTAAATAAATTGTGGACTCAACACCTCATTTTTGAATATATACATAAAATAGTAGTTTTCCTAATCAGTGCGCAAAGTCATCTTTTCCCGCACGCGAAAGCAGTTAGACGAACGACGCGAAGCGGAGTTCGGATAAGCTTTATGTACGGAAAAACAACTTTGCGCACGTGTTAGGAACTATATTTTCCACGAGTGAAATAACTATACTTCTTTCTTAAATCTTTAATTTTTATAGGCATCAAAAACAACTTGCTATAACTACTAGGTAAAGTACGACAAGTGAGTGAACCTTGGTAACGTATGAAGTAGCAGAGGGGAAGACCAAAAACCTATACTATACGACGCGACGGGTCCCCGACGTGGTGCATTGTGAAAAATGCGGTTACCCTGACGCGACGATCCGCGTATATGTATATTTAATCTCGCGCCAATCAGGAGCGTTTTGGCCGCATTCCTTCCACACAGGTTCACTCACTTGTCGCACTTTACATCAAAATCGGCCAAAACATTTTTTCGGCCCCTTCTCCGCGGGTCTTTGCCCCCTTAAAAAGTGGGCCCCACGGGACTGGGCACACCAAATATAGGGCTCCAGCAGGGCTTAGCCCACTAAAAAGGGGCCCGCGGGACTGGGCCTCCAAATAGGAGACTCTTGCAGGGCTTTGCCCCCCAAATAGGGGGCCCCCGGATTTTATTATGGGTACCAGAAACAAAAAGTGCGCGGCAAAAAAAAATTCCCGCATAGTGTGCGCAAAGTAGTTACTTTGCGCACACTCGTAGAAAATAGTTATTTTCCTAACAAGTGCGCAAAGTGTTACTTTTCCGCACGCAAACACAGTTATACGAACGACGCGAAGCGGAGTTCGGATACGTGTTTGCGTGCGGAAAAGACACTTTGCGCACGTGTTAGGAACAAAATTTTTCCTACGAGCTTCATATCAGGTAGGTAACAACAAAAATTTAAAAAAAAAACGATAATTTGTTTAATTATTTTTAATTAACTTGAAGGGAACCTATGCATTTATCAAAAAATTACATAACAAAAAAAAAATATAACAGAAAATCATCGTCAGAGCTCTTCATCTTAAAGCGTTTAATGGCGATTTCCATTTGTCATCAGTGCCGCACTGAGTGCATCCGCATCTTTTTCTAAAAGCATGTAACATGTAAGGATAAGGATACATTTTTTTGCCCTGTTTCGACAAATGGAAAATGCTATAAATTTGATGAGAAAGTTTGTAGATGCATATATATAGAAAACAAATCTGACAATGTGTTGAAGTTAATTAAATTTGGTGTTTGTAGGTATAGATGTTAGCTGGAACAGGAACAGAGGAAAAATTTGTCATCATGTGTCAAAGTCGACAGGTGTACTTATTGTTGCTTGACAATTATTTTTACTTTTCGGCACTCAGTGCGGATAAGGCCTGTATCCGCACTGAGTGCGGAAAAGTGCAACTTTGAGAACCGAAATGCGTGCGGAAAAGTACTACTTTGCGCACGCTCGTAGGAAAAATAATATTTAACAGGGGGCGGCAATTCATATCTTTGCCCCCCCTCGAAAAATTCGAAGATCCGGCCCTGAGAACGGCAGATAATCAAAGTTATAGTTAGTAAGCCTTGTCCTCACATTCAGAACCTCTTGGCATCGCCGGCCGTGGCATGTTGTCAACCAAGAGATTAATGAATGCCTGAGGGATATTTTGCCACTCTTTTTCTATGGCAAGTGCGAACTCATCCAGCGTTTGGGAGCATTTTCGCGCGATCGTACCATTAACTTAAGCTGATACCACACAAGATCAGGAAATTTTGGAGGCAGGTGTAACTGTTGCATGTTATGCTCCCCCAAAAGCTCCTAAACAATTCTTGCGTGGTGTGGTCTCGCATTATCGTCAACCATGATGGAATGCTCCTCAATATTTTCTGCATATGGAATAACAATGTCATTTATTATGTGATTCCGATAAATTACGGAGTTAACAGTACCCCGTGAAATGTATAAGTCAGATCTATCGTTGAACATCACTCCGGCCTAAACATTAAACCCTCCTCCCCCAAAGGTTTCCTGAGAAGCCATGTTGTCTTCTTCAAATTGCTCCGCAGGTTGCCTCCATACTAACACTCTACTATCAGAGTGTATCAGGTTGAACCGCGTCACGTCACAAAAAAAAAAAAACAATTCCGATATTCGTCATTCCATGCCAATTTATCGGTGGCTCATTCGACACCAAGTCTTCTATAATTTGGCAAAAGGTGTCAAAGGTGAACACATTTTGCTAGCGCTAGCGTTCTTCTAACGGTCCTGTTAAACGCCACTATACCAGTGTGCCTTCTTAGGCTATCATTCAAAACACTAGAGCACGAAGTTCGGTTATTGTGAACCTCTCTTAATAGAGTTCATGCTGCTCATCCCTCAATTTTCCTAGGGGCCCCACCTCTGTGCACATAGCGGACATGACCGTTCAGGCAAAAAAGCTGTTTTAGGTAATTTATAGTACTGCTGCTTACCGAATATATTCGCGCTACACGTCTTTAGCTTAAGTCTTTATTTAAAAGGCGAATAAGCTAATTATTCCTTCCATTTTCTGTTAATCAAGGCATTACATGAGTGGCGAAAGTGTTTCTTTTGCGACGAATCGCGGTTCAACCTGATACACTCCGATGGTAGGGTGTTAGTATGGAGGCAACCTGGGGAGCGATTTGAAGAAGACAACATGGCTTCTTAGGAAACCTTTGGAGGAAGAGGGTTTTATGTTTGGGCCGGAGTGATGTACTACGATAGATCCGACTTATACATTTCACGGGGTACTGTTAACGCCGTAATTTATCGGAATCACATAATCAATGACATTGTTATTCCATATGCAGAAAATATTGGGGTTGACGATAATGCGAGACCACATAAAGCAAGAATTGTTTAGGAGCTTTTGGGGGAGCATAACATGCAACAGTTACACCTGCCTCCAAAATCTCCTGATCTTGTGTAGTCTCAGCTTAAGTTACTGGTATGATCTCGCGAAAATGCTCCCAAACGCTTGATAAGTTCGCACTTGCCATAGAAGAAGAGTGGCAAAATATACCTCAGGCATTCATTAATCTCTTGGTTGACAACATGCCACGGCGATGCCAAGAGGTTGTGAATGTGAGGGGAGGGCTTACTAGCTATTAATTAAATAACTTTGATTATCGGCCGTACTTTATTAATTTTTTTAGTTTACGTTGTTTATTACTTAACTTTTAGGTCACTTTGTTGTTGTTATTGAATCTTACTTTGATTAATTTTTTAGTTCACTTATTTTGATTCGTTTTACCTAGGTATCTACCTAACTAAACTGAAAGTACTTCTTAACGCATTTAAAGTAGGGAAATTTCAGATGTTACCGGTTGACAACGGCGCGCGACGTTGTATGATTTGAATAAACATTTTCAAATAAATAACACGTGTAGATTCATTTTGTTATTTCTAGCTGTCAGTGGTCTTGATAATTTTTTATTAGATTCTGGTAAATATAAGGAAAAAAATAGACATTGACAACATTGTGAGTCCTTGTTCTACGACGTCATCCTAAACATAACGTAAAAAACCTATAGAAACACTTTTTGTGTTTTGTTTTCAATCAACTTAAAGAAGCATTAACGTTGTTCATATAATTTTTTGTTTGGCAGATAATGTAATTTGCCATCCTTAACTTTATTTTTTGATACTGCTACGATTAGTGGAAGAATTTTTAATTGAAATACCTTTAAACATGAAGCTACAAAGAAAATTAGCAGGTAATAAAAGTTCGTTTCCTCTCACCACAAGAAATTGGTTCCGAATATTTAAATTTTATCAGTGGTCTAAATAATTATTAGCACGCCACTGTACAGCATATCATTGAGGTATTCGAAATTTTTAATCATAAAAATAAGCTAATCGAAAGATATAACAATTGCTAATAAAATTGATTTTTTGAAAAATGATAATTTCTCTTTGCACGCCACTGTACAGCATATCATTGAGGTATTCGATATTTTTAATCACAGTAAATACGCTGGCTGAAAAATATGACAATTGCTAAAAAAATTCACCGGTAAGAACGATTCGGGATGGTTTAGAACGGAAAAGTTGAAAAAATTAATATGGTTATATTAAATAAACGATATTTTAAAAACAAAGGCAAATATCAAAATTTTGAGAAATTGTTTTCTTAATAATAAGTCAATGATTGAAGTGAACTAAACAAATGAAACTTCAAATGAATATTTTTAAAATTATGCACCTTTGAATGTAAAATTCGGTGAGCCAATAATAAATAAATCCGAAAATGGGCGATTATTAGTACGCTACTGGACACCACATTATTTTAGTATTTTTTTTTCATTGAAAATAAACCAGGATATCGTGGGGTATATCAAACAGCAGCATAAGATGCAAGATTTATTGTCATCATTGATTAAAACGCCGCATAGAAATAAAATTTAAAAAAATATCTGAGAAAGTTACACACATTCAAAATTGGGATGAAAATCATGGACTCTTTTAACACCCTGTATAAAAAAAAAGTTGACATTTAAAAAAATTTCAAAATAGCAATTTTTTTCACAAAAAGTCAATCTGTCAGCCCGTGAAAACCGCAGGTCGATATCTAGTCTGGTTCCAAAAATATCGAGCTTGAAAGTTAGGCGATATTTACCTTGTTCGAAAGCAATTGTCCAGCAGTTTATTTTGGATCTGAACCAATCAGGCTCTTATCTTCTTATCTATGATTTTATAATACTGTTCTCAAGAAAATTTTCAGCCTAATAAATTGAATTTCGTCTACCGGCTTAAATTGGTTTGGGTATTGATCCACATGGTGAATCGGATACGATTCCTCCAATGATTTCAATTTAGTCGCATATGTTCAGTATTGAAATAAAATCTAGCCCCTCTGCGGTATTTTCAACTCTTCGCCCTTCATTTAATTAGGGTTGTTGAGTATCTAGAGGGGATATTCTCATTTTTGACTATCGATAAAAATTAGGTAGGTATAGCGTCTTGAAGAGTCCAATTTTTCTATCGATTGCCCAATAAATTTTCAAAATTTATTCAGGCATTTTTTGATGCTTTTTAAAAACGTGTCAATTTTCAAACAGAAATTTTAAAAAACAAGGCAAAACTTAATGAAGCAAATATCTAATTCAAAGCAGAAACCAAAGACCTCTTCAAAGAACATACTTATTTGAGGGCCATATTAATAAATCTGGAAGAGCGAAGACAAAAAGGAGGGATGAAACAGTCAGATACATTAACAATATGATCCAAAATGAGGACCAATGCAATATTGATTATAGGTATACCAGATTACTTCATGTTCTGTAAAGTTCGAGGAATTGATGGAGGGAGTTTTTGAATAATTATCAAACGTAATACAGGGGGCCGCCAAAATTTGCATGCAGTCATAATTCAACAATTTGAAGCAACAGGTACAAGTGAATGGCTATGGCTTAAAGTTAAAATCAGCAATTTTAGGTTCTTAGTGGCTTGTATATAGACAAAAGCAAAGAACAACTGAAGAGCTTAACTTGAGACTAATACAAGCTATTAAAAATACTATTACACTGAAATAACATGTCTGTATCATGGAAGACTTCAAGTATCCTGAAATCACCTGTATAGTAATAACTTTGGAGTTACAGAGTTACAAAAACCACAAAGGACACCAATGTATTGATTTCCAAACAAAAATTAGAAATGCCCAACAATCACTGATATTTAACAACATGCACCTCTGGGAAAAAGTGACCATGTAGTATTCACAGCCAGAACACAACTCCAAGTTATAACCCAGCAAAAATGAAATTGACCCCACACTTTCTACTCCAGGACTTAAATAACCAACATCATATTCACAGCAGAAAAAGTAGAAACTGCAATCAAATTTCTAAGCCCCTGGGGTTTAATGAAATCACACCAGTTTCTCTCAGTAGTTGTTTCTAAATTGTACTAAAAGAGCCATTGTATGCTCAACACCATAATGAGCACAGGAGAGTTCCCTTTAGCTTAGAAGATCAAGAGAGCCGTGGTATCACCAATATAGGTACAAGAAAGGAAACAAAGAACATGCATAAAATCATAGACCAATCAGTCTAACAAGTACACATGGAAAAAATAACAGCCAAACAATTGATTTTCTATTAGAAAATGTTTTACCTGCTAAACAACATGGCTTTCTCCCAGGAAAATCGACATTAACAAACCTGCTAACCAGATTAAATGAGCGAACCCTGGCTGATGACAACCATGAACCAATTGATGTCAATTACCTTGATTATGAAAAAGCATTCGACAAGATACCAACAGAGTTTTTGCTCTATAAGTTGAATCATTTTGGAGTTAGAGGTAAACTTCTGAAGTTGTTAGAAGTGGATTCCTCACTCTCGAAGGAGCTCAAAGCATACAGCGGTGTTTCTAGGGGATCAGTCCTCGGCCCGCTGCTCTTTATAACTTATGAGTGATCTTCATCAAGAGTTTCGCACCCAACAATGCTACATTTGCTAATGATCGAAACCTCTACACAAAAATCCTGTGCTACATGAAGATGAATTACAAATAGCCTTGACAGCATTGAAGCGTAAACACATGAGTGGAATGATTATAATTGCACTGTTCTACATATTGGTGAAAACAATATCAAATTCAATTATTTATTGAACGAACGGAAGTAACATCAGTAACAAAACAACAAGACCTAAAAGTCACTTCAACATCTAACCTAAAATGGTATACTTACACATATCACACAAATATCCAAAAAGGCTAATAATTGAATGATCTACCTCATTCAGGACTTGAATAAGCTCAACCTATTTGGAACCAAAACCTCGTCAAAGATGTATACATGACAAGTATAAATTAATTTACCTGAAGTCTGCTCTCTTAAAATTAAATTACAGTAAAAATAGTCAGGGGGTAACCTATCCTGAATATTGTTATTAAGAAAGAAAATGTCGACTATCCAATTTTAATAATGGACTGGCACTAATCGTAACAGAGACATCTTTGTGGATCGAGAACAATAAATCCAAATAATTTCCATATAATCCGGTCAATTTGAACATGCAAGGGTACAAAAATACCCACAGAGCTGAAAATTGGTATGAATGTTCGGGACACCATTATAAGTAAATGCTAAAAAGTCCTCATCGATCCCGTACCTGCAAATTTTTTTATTCAAGGTCAATGGTCTTAATTATGGGTTTTTCGTGTTTTTCAGCAAAACTGTAAGTTTTATCATTTCATAAAATAAGGTCGGACAAAAATTGTAGATCATATTTATCTATAAAAAATATCTCAATACTTTTTTTCCTGAAACCAACGATTATGAGATATAACGATTCTAGCAGTTGAAAAAGTTGTAATTTTTATAATATGCACACGTTTCCACGCCACCTGTACAGTAGTGTACTGAAGCGCCCTTTTTTTTTTCGTCATACTGTACTGTTATCTCACTATAACATGAGCGAAATTGGAACTGAAAATGTATATTTAACGGCCACCGGCCGTTATTTATCCGCCGGCCAGTTAAAATATAAATAACGGCCACCGGCCGTTATTTTCAAACATGCCCCTATAAGAGAGTCTGCAGTATGACAAAAATTTATAATAAAACACGGCCGATAACTGCAAATAATAGCCATGGCAGATTATAATCCTCGGCTATCGCCTCGGATCACAAACCTCAACCCGGCCGGTATTTGGCTATATTTACGGGACCTATAATAACGTTAATAACTATGACGCGGTTATCTGGTAGGCCTATTCCGCGGTCTATTATGATCCTGTTCAATTTAAAACTATTGAACAATAAAAAATAATATTATTGGGAGTGATGAACGCGGTATAAATTTTAAAAAATTGGGTAAAATTATTCGTCATTTTCGTAATCGTCTAATAGTTCTGCTTCCTCTTCATCTTGTTCTTGTTCTTCTTGCTGATGGGTGCAAGTAAATTGCCTTAATAGCGATGCATCACGTGTCTCCTCGTTGGTATCATACGAATCCTCTTCTGTTGGTGATTCAACAATGGAGCACGACTAGCCTTGACAACTTTTTTGCAGCCGTTTTAGCACTGCATCCCCTTTTACAATTGCAAAAAAAATGTGTTTAGCAGTTTTTCCGGCACAGATGAGAATAAAGTTTGGACTAGTTCCAAAGTATTGTCGTCTGTCAATCAACTTCCAACCACAGTCTTTTCGACCTAGTTGATAACCAAGCCACATTTGAACTTGACAGTATACCCACACATTGCACATGTATTTTCACTTCACAGATTTCTGATTTTCCAGATATTCCAAAAATTCATCAACTCTTTCAGTACTTGCATTGATTAATGATTTCATGCCACGATCAACCAGTAACAGTTTCACCCTCTTCCTTTTGACCTGACATGCTTTTTATTTGATTAGTTCTTTAAAAGTTGGATTCAGGTCAATAAAACAGCGTTGGAGATGAAAAATATGTATTTGTCGACGTTTCGACCTAAACTAGGTCATCCTCAGGGCACAAAAAATATTCTTATTTATTTATACAGCTTCCATCATTTCCAATACTGTTATTTTTTATTATCCAATGGTTTTAAATTAAACAGGATCACAATGGACCGTGGAATAGGCCTTGACCTTGAATAAAAAAAATTCCAGGTACGGGATCGATGGGGACTTTTCAACATTCATTTATAATGGTGTTCCGAACATTCACACCAATTTTCAGCTCTATGGAAATTTTTGTAACTGTCCTACTATTTTTAGTAGTATTTTGACCGGATTAATATCTGTTCGGAATTTATATATTTTGATAAAGACCAAGTTAAGCCATCCAATCTGCAATTACTGTAACTTCATTTGACAAGGAGCCAATGGGAGTGGTTCCATTTGCACTCCTCACCCATGTTATCTTATTAGGTAGGTTAAAATCATCCCAGTGTACCGATGTAGATAGTGTTGTTGATATAGTTTTTATAAAACATTGTTCGACATAATCAATTGACTTATTTGTGTCCACAGCTCACCAAAATTCCCTGAGTGGATGAATAATGAAGTTAAGAACTTAATTATGGAAAAAAAGAAAGTCCTTAAAGCTTTTAAAGCAACACATTTCTTGGATAATTACTCTCGATTCTCTGAACTAAGATCACAGTGTAAATTAAAGTCACAGTTATCACACAAAGAATACATAAACATAACAAGTTTAGGAAGTCAGCTCAAAGACAAAAGAAGTTTCTTGAAATATATAAATTCAAAAAAAGGAAACTCCTGAATGTCCTCAGTGCATGAATCTCAATGGGAGGGAGAGTGATGATCCACAGGATATAAGTAGTTGACATGTTCAATGGTCATTTTGCATCGGTAGGTATACTCGGAATATGACAACTCTGAGGGTGCTACTTTTGAATCGGAGAGGATGGTTGATCTTGTGCAGCTTAAGCTGTCTCCTTGATGTTTGAATTTGCAAATTGAAGCAGAGTCTCGGTGTTGGGCCAGATGGCATACCTGTTGTTTCCCTAGAAGTCTGCAGGTTTGTTTTTTCTCAAATTTTGTGTGATATTTTTAATTTGTCATTGTCCAGTGGTACATATCCGGCAGCCTCGAAAAAATCCTATGTTACACCAGTCTTTAAAAATGGAAACAAATAAGACATCGGAAATCAACGCGCAATATCAAAGGTATTCTTGGTAGCCAAAGTTTTTGAAGGTATTGTTGCAGATAAAGTCACATTTCAAGAATATCATTATCAATGGACAACATGATTTCAGGAAGGGAAGATCCACCATAACAAATCTTTTAACTTATGAGCAGGCTTTGTTCGCTAGCAGAGGTCTGTTTTCTATAAGCAACAAGCTTGAGAAAGTCGTTATAAAATTTTTGAGCATTTATCAATGTTCGAGGGTTATTCGAATAGAAATTTTTTAGACAACAATGTCCGTGACAATGTCATAGAGTGAAAACAACCCATGGGCTGTTTTCAGTATAATTTTGAAAAGTGTAGTGTAATCTGATTCAGTATTATTATATACACCTGATTCATTGATACATTGGATTTGCAGAGACAAACCCTAGTTAAGGATATTGGCATCTGGCTAGACGGCGAGTTAACCTTTTCAAAATATATAGATATCGGGTCTTCAAAACAAAAAACAATGAAAGATTGCTATGGGTTTTTAAACGTATTTCATTCGTCAATGAACTTTAATGTCAAAATGTCATGTAAAAAAAATCCTGACCAATAAAGAAACATTAATGCAACGTACGTTTTCGTAATCAAAGCAATCTTTGATTGGTGTTTTTTGAAGACCCGATATAATAATAAATAGAGCAATGAGGTTACTGGGGTTTGTGTTTAGAACTCTTAAGGGTTTTCAAGATAGGAGATGTTTATTGTTCTCTGGTTCGATCCATCCCAGAGTATGGAACTACTGTGTGGCAACCATATTCTGTCAAATGTTGTGTAAAAAGAAAAACTGATGAAGAAAGTACAAAATAAATTTCTCAAAATAATAGGATTTAAACTAAATATTCCTTAGGAAAATATTAATTGTAAAGAAATTAGAAAATTGTTGAACTTATCATCTTTTGAGAATAGGAGAAACTTTTTTGACATCTGCGTTCGTTGTATAAAATCCTATAAATAATGTCATCGAGACCCCTGAATAGAATTTTGAATTTTGAACTGTTGAATCTTAAAGATATAGAGCAGATATAGAGAGAGTTCACCAGTTTACAGCAAGAATTTGAAGATGATCTGCTCTGAGGAAAGTAAGATTAGACCACACAACTTTAAGGGACAGGAGAATCAGAGATGATCTCATTGAAATACATAAAATGCTCAACGGCCATGATGCCCTGTAATCAGAAAGACATCTTTCACGTTAGTCACAACACAAGCTCTAAGAGGTCATGATCAAAATTCTTATTATTATTAGTTATTATTATATACAGGGTGAGTTAGTAAGAGCAGGGTGGTCCATATCTCCTAAACTAACAGAGATCGAAGAAAAAAAGTAAATACAAAACTTGTAGATAAACATGAGTACTACACTCCTAAATTATTTTCCAGTATACAGGATGGCCTAATAAGTAATGGGGACACAAGGTTATGTTTTTTTAAATGACTAGCCCTGTATATTATGACATTTCTGGATTCTGCGGAAAATTCTAAACATATTTCATGTATAATGTCTTATATGTATCTTCAACTGTTTCGGAAATATTGACAGTTTAAAATTGACTTTTTTGCATGTTTGACAGACTGTAAAACCTAAACGGTTGATTTCACAGCAAACCGGATTTTACATTCTTGTCTTAGTTTTTCATAAACTATCATTTGACACCAACTTGAATTTAATCCATGATTAGAAATTCCGCTTAAATTTATAATTTCCGGTTAAATTCAAAGTTGATGTCAAATGATAGCTTATGAAAATCTAAGACAGGAATGTAAAATCGGTTTTCCTCTAAAATTAACCGTTTAGGTTTTACAGTCTGTCAAAGATGCAAAAAAGTCAATTCTAAACTGTCAATATTTCCGAAATAGTTAAAGATAGGTATATGACATTGTACATGAAATATGTCTAGAATTTTCCGCAGAATCCAGAAATCTCATAATATACAGGGCTAATTATTTTAAAAACATAACCTTGTGTCACCACTACTTATTAGGCCACCCTGTATACTGGAAAATAATTTAGGAATATAATACTCATATTCATCTACAAGTTCTGTATTTACTTTTTTCTTCAATCTCTGTTAGTATAGGAGATACGGACGCTTAGTAACTCACCCTGTATAGAGTAGGTAGTCTACAATTGGAAACGCCTTAGTGATGAGACCATTAACCCTATACCTCTAGAAATAAATTCAAGAATCGCCTCCATCAGGAATGAGAAGTTGGACCACATCCTTTGTGCATAACTGTGTATAGACCAAAAACTAGAACTAAGACTGTGCATAGCTGTCTAACCAAATACGGAAGTATCATCGTAGAATTATCCTACGTGGTAATTAGCAAAAAATTGTATTTAATGCCTGTCAGGTCACCGGTTTGCAATTTGCAATCAAAAATGGTTGGTTCTAATTTGGTTGGCCTTGAAGACGGATCAAAGTGAATGGAAAACAGCCAATTTCAGAAATGTGAAAAAAATCTGTAATTTATGTGACCTACGTAATTTGTAATTTGGAGTAGTATTCTCCTGATTCGCCTTTGTACCTGATGGATTATGATTGTCATCAAAATTCGCCAACGTCATCGCCGTCTTGCAGTCCTTTTTTCTCATTTAGAACGTCTTGTATTTTTAAAAATGTCATCAAAGTGTTCTACTTTCCCAATTAGTACCAGTGCAAGACAGTATAAAATCAAAGTTTGGTAAAATGATTTCTGACTCCTTCATAAGACAACGCATTGACCTCCGTCTTGCAGTCCGTTATCCCCCCACTGGACGTCTTGCATCCCGTTATCCCCCCACAGGACGTCTTGCATCAGTATCCAGTGGCTATTCTTCATTCAAGTTTTAATCTAAATCAACAATGAAGTGGTGTAAAATTATATTTCACCTCTCTCAAAAATTGACAATTTCTATCTAATATTAAAACCAAATAAAAAAACCATGAAAACGTCTTGCATAGGTTAATCCAATTTTGTTTGTGTACAAATTAACTTAATAAGTAATATAACATTTTTATCAGCGGAATTCCCCTCTCCCATCTATTTCCCTGCGCAAGTGCGTTTCAGCACCATGTTATCTAACTGATGATAACAAGACGGAGGACGAGTAACAACTTTTATTGAACTAATTGACTTCGACTTCTCAACATTAAATATTCACCTACCGCATTTATTCATAGACCATAGGCCAATTTGTCTTCCACTTATCTTCACACAAAATATCTTTTATTCTTATTGACTGGAAGTTACGAACTGTCCGCTTGATCTACAAAACCATTCAATAGACAAATTTCTCCAGAATTGCTCGCAATGGAAACGAATTTCTGTACATTCGCCCACCAGTCGTGCACAGTAGTCTCGGCTTTTCCGCACCAATGTAATTTCGTTACAATCATCATCAGTCAGGAGGTATTGAAATTTAACTTTAGTACCTATACTTTTCATTAGTAGAGCTATTTTTATCACTGGAAAAAAAGGGCCGTGCATTCATAAGCTCTAACGCATTTTGCTCCTCAATCCATCGGAATCCCCCCCACCCCTAAATATACAGGGTGACAATTTGAAAACGGGACTCTTAGACAAAAAATACTATCAGGAAGATCTCAAATACGTATCGGGGGATTGAAGGGGGAACCAAAATGAGACACTTTTTGAGGGGGTGGCTACCCCAACTTATATTTTTTTAAATGCGAACCTACGTTTTGTTGCACATCGTTGGATCGCTCGTTGCTATCCCTTTACAGTCTTATAGAAGAATCTCAAATCGTACGATTAGTTTTTGAGATATCGGTGTTTAAAAGTAAGCACATTGTGAAAACTAGTAATTTTGACTATCTCATAGACAAAAAAATTCTGTCATAAAAGTCTCGAATACACATCGGCGAAACCAAATAATGCGATTATCGAATTTTTATCTGCTTCTGCACATTTCTTAAGAGTAAGACGAATAAAAAACCTTTCAAAGGAGCTATCACACTGGGTAGGTTCTCATTTTAGAAAAATTATTATGAGCGGCTAGCCCCCAAAACAAGAGGGGTGGGGGTTAGGCAATAAACAAATTTGGTTCCCCGATGTGTATTTGAGACTTTTATGACAAAATTCTTTTGTCTAATAGAAAGTCAAAATTACTAGTTTTCAAAATATGCTCACCTTCAAACACCGATATCTCAAAAACCAATCGTCCTATTTAAGATTTTGCTATATGACTATGTAAAGGGATAGCAACTAGCTATCGAACGATGTGCATCACAAAGTAAGTTCGTATTTTTAAAAAAAAAATTAGGATAGCTTGATAGCCAGCCTCGGGGTGATTCAAAAAGTGCCTCATTTTGGTTCCCCCTCCAATCCCCCGATACGTATTTGAGATCTTCCTGATAGTATTTTTCGTCTAAAAGATATTCGCGATTGCTCGTTTTCAAATTGTCACCCTGTATATGAATTTTGCTTCGAATTACTAACCCTACAATTCTATCCATGTTATCTGACTGGGAAAATGAGTACCTATCGAAAATCGTCACTGCCTCCTAGACCAATAGGCCCCATCTAGAATTTTTCAGTTATCTCTGTTCCGAACAGTTGCGATCATGCGATCCAATTTAATGAGATCCTTTTTAGGTCGTTTATCCAGCGAGTGAGTGGTCTTTTTCGGTTTCGTTTGTCGACTCCTGGTCTCCACTTAGGGCCGAATCTATAGTCGCTCCTTAAGGTTTTTGGATTTGTTTTAAGCACTTTGGTAGGTGGTAGACGCTTTTTACTCATTGGGCGTCGACCGGTGAGATACCACCATGCCAGAATTGAGTAGTGCTAAGTGGTATCACCACGTTCCGCTACTGCGCTGGCAGTCCGGTTCCAACAATGAGTAACAGATAGCATGATGGCGGCTCCAGGATCAAAATATTCCGGAGGTAAAATACCCGACCACTCGGATCTCCGGGCGTCGGGTGATCCTGGGGGTCCTTCATGCAAAGATATAAAGAGAAGATCAAAAACTCAACTCAGAATTGATTTTAGCAATATAAGAGGAATAAGTACAAATATGAATTCAGTTCACCAACATCTTGAAGAACAAAGACCTGACATCCTTGTTCTCACTGAAACTAAAATCAGTTCTGCAACACCTATTGTGAACTATCTTAATCCCGGCTATGACCTACACCACCGATTTCGACATAATTTTGGGATCTGTGTGTACATTAAAAATGACCTTTCATGTCATCGAGAGGAGAAGCTAGAACCAGCGAACCTTGATATCATATGGCTAAAATTCACCTCAAAGTCATCGACCAAGTTTATCTGCTGCCTCTACCGATCGCCAAGTAACACCGATTACCAAAACTTTTTCGCGACATTATCCGAAAGCTGTGATAGTATACAGTCAAATTATCCACAGGCGGAAATTGTCTTTTTAGGCGATTTCAACGTCCACAATATACCCTGGCTGAAACACCACAACAAAACAGATAACGAAGGCAGAGAAGCAGAAGCTTTTGCCATAAGTTGTGGTCTAACGCAGCTTGTTGATGAACCTACCCGTATGTCAGAAAGGGGCGAATTTGCAGCGCTTTTAGACTTGTTCCTAACCACCAATCCTGACTCGTACACAATTCAAGTAGATGCTCCACTTGGTTCGTCCGATCATAAACTTATAAAAACAAAGTGCGAAATGCTCATCCCACCAAGCCTACAACCACTTCCTCGTAAAATGTGGCACTATAAATCGGCAAAATGGAATGACCTAAAACAGTATTACCTGGATTTTCCATGGCAAGAGGTTTGCTTTAAAACAGCTGATCCCACTATTTGCTGTAATGAAATAACACAAGTAATCTTATCTGGAATGGACGCATATATCCCACATACAACTAAACGTAGAACTAATGCAAAACCTTGGTTCAACAGCCAGTGTCAAGCGGCTGTACAGAAAAAACACAGAGCATATAACCTTTGGAAACGACAACAAACCGCTCAAAACCACACAGAATTTATAGAAGCCAGAAATAGTTGCAAAATTACTATTGACTCCGCTAAAGAAACATACAATCAAAGAATAAAAAACAGGTTGCTGAATTGTCCAAGTAGTTCTAGGTCTTTTTGGTCTCTTGCAAAAGCTGTTGGATCTAACTTCACCAAGTCATCCATACCACCACTTACAGATAAAAATAATCACTTAACCACAACATCAGAGGAAAAAGCCAATATGCTTGCCCAAATGTTTTCCTCCAACTCCAACCTAACAGTGCCAAACGGAAAAACTCCACCGTTCATTGAAAGGGTTTCCCATAGTATGCCAGAGGTACCCTTTTGTCACAGAGAAATACGAAAATCCCTAAAAAAGCTGGATACAAACAAAGCAATGGGTCCGGATGGCATTCCCGCAATAGTACTCAAAAATTGCGCCAACGAACTCACCCCAACTTTCGCAAAATTATTCAATTTGTCTTACAGGCAAGGAGTATATCCATGATCATGGAAGTCTGCCGCAGTACAACCCATTCCAAAGAAAGGAAAAAAGACAGATCCGTTAAACTATAGACCAATTGCTTTACTTCCGGTGATATCAAAAGTAATGGAAAGAGTTATGAACAATCACCTAACCAAGTACTTGGAAAAGTACAAAATTATCAACGATAAGCAATACGGATTTCGAAAATATAGGTCAACTGGCGATTTACTTACATACGTCACTCACTTATGGCAAAAAGCGATTGAGTTGCGGGGTGAAACAAGAACAATTGCCTTAGATATATCTAAAGCATTCGACAAAGTTTGGCATGAAAATCTGCTCAACAAGCTCAAAGCAATGGGATTATCGCCGAAACTTTGCACTTGGTTTGAAAGTTACCTAAAGGACAGATCCATTTATGTTGCACTGGATGGCCAGAACTCCAACTCTTACCAAATAAATGCTGGTGTGCCACAGGGAGCAATCCTTTCGCCAACTCTTTTTCTGATTTACATAAATGACCTCATAGATAAAACAGTAAATCCACTTTATTGCTTTGCAGACGATGGCAATGTAGTCTCCTCACTCATACCACCCACAGGTCTTTCCGCACGTGAATTCCATCATCTTAGACTAACTCAAATATCGCAGATAAATAACGACCTGGAGATAATAGAGGACTGGGGTAACAAAAACCTTGTACAGTTCAACGCGCAGAAAACCCAAGCAGCTCTGTTTTCAAAAAAGACCAGCACCGGTGAGCCAAACATCATGCTATCTGGAAGTGCTGTCACATTACAGAGTCAGTTGAACATCTTGGGGGTTACTGCAGAGACCAACATGTCTTGGCACAGTCACGTGGCAGATATTGCTAAAAGGGCCTCCCAAAAGCTGGGGGTGCTATTTCGTACAAGACATCTGTACACACCAAGCCAATTGCTGACACTCTACAAAGCCCAGATTCGACCAACTATGGAGTACTGCTCACATATATGGAGTGCAGCCCCAAACATACCTTAATGCTTTTGAATACCGTGCAAAAACGAGCTATCAAGCTGATCAATGACCCCGCACTTACTCGTAACTTGGATGGTCTCGAACATCGCAGATCTGTGGGCGATTTATCTCTCTTCTACAGGTACTATCACGGAAAATGCTCTGAAGAGTTGGCACGTATGATTCCACCGAGAGTAGCGCCTACCAAGCGAACCCGTCAAACAGACGGTAACCATGAATTTACTGTCAAACTAGAGGCACCAAGAACCTCATTATATCAGAATTCATATCTCTGGAGAACAGCATCGCTGTGGAATAAACTCCCTGCGACGGTTTTCCCTGCAGGTTACAACCTGAACCGTTTCAAGACCAACATACACCGACATTTCCGCGCACTTGCCGCTTCTCGAGCGTGATAGGACATTTCCTTGCGAGTGCGCATATCCGTAAAAAAAAAAAAAAAAAGGTTTCCTTAGACCCTAAGGAAGCCTTGAATGTTTAGAATTGAAATGAGCAATTTGTCAAATAGTAGCAAGTGCGTCCATTCTAAACTCTTGACCTTTAAGGAAGACTCAAGGAACGACTATAAGTTTCAGTTTTATATGAGTTTCTTCGTCCAGTTCCCGTCTTCAGTTCTTGCAACGTGGCCTGCGATGCGTTCTACAAAATCGTCCACCCCAGTTCTTATGCGGATCTCATTTTTCCTTACTCGGTCTTTTAAAGTCAATCCAAGCAAGGATCTTTCCATTTGTATCTATGTTTACTCTCAACTTTTCTGCTGATTCTCTGGTGAGATTCAAGGTACTCTGCACCATAGGTCAGGACTGGTAGGACACACTGGTTGAATGCTTTTCGTTTCAGAGATAGGTATTGGAATGTCAGCCATAAACACATTCCTCGTGTTATTATTGCCTATCTGTATTTGGTCAGTGGAAACAAGATTAGTCATCTTTTTGGTTTTGGAGAAGTTCATCTTTAGGCCCACTTCTTGCGTATGGAATTTTGAAGTTTCTGACGCATTTCAGACTGTCTGATATTGGGTCAATATCTAAATACAAAGCAAAGATTATTAAGACTTTCCCCATCGATGATTATTCCTTTCCGCTCCAAGGGCAATTTCTTAGGAGCATTTCTTAAGAACTGTGATGAACAGCTTGGGTATTGGATTCCGCTCTTGATTTTAATTTTTCTGATGGTAAAGTGAAGATTTACGGTGTTCGTTGCGTTTCCGTATTATATTTCTAATAATTTCGCAATATCGGTGATCAACTCTACTTTTTTGTAGTGATCTCAAGATTGCAGGAAGTTTCACTGTGTTGAACGCCTTTTGGAAGTCTGCAAACACCAATAGGTACTAAAGGACGGTATTGCATTCAATACTTTTTTCTATGAGAGTTTTGAGACACTGAAGGTGATTGTTGGTACCGAACCCAGAAACCAGCCTGTTTACGAGCGATATAAAAGTCCAATTTAGCGTCTAGTCGATTTACTATTATGCGAGTACATAATTTGTATAGGTGATTGTGTAGACCTATTGGTCTGTAGTTCTCGAGGTCTGTTCTAAATTTTTTTTATGTAGTAAGATCATAATTGAGTGATTCCAGTTTTCCGTATTGTTATATGACTCTGCAGACAACAGATTTTGAATTTTTCTAATTAGTGTTAGCCCTCCTTTTATAGCTGCTGCGAATAACCATCTTCCCCGGAGGTTTATTATTGCTTGTCTTTTTTAAAGCATTCTGTATTTCATCTATGAAAACATCCGGAATATCTTCCGATCCTTATACAGTGCCCGCGGAAAAGTCTGCACCATATGGGAATTTTTTTTATGCTCATCCTTACTTCAAATCGGTTTTCGGCATTAGGTTCTGCATGACTGAAAACCAAAAAAAATACCTAAAATTTTTGACTCGAGACTTGCCTCAAATGCCATTTGAAAATTTCAAACAAGGAAGCGTGACATTTTTATAAAAAATATGAAAACATTTTATAAGAAAATATTGTTCCAAATGACTTTTAGTAGTAGTTTATAAGCAAACAATTTGAAATTTCAATTTGAGAAATCTTAAATTTTTAAAATAGTCCAGAGGCGTATCAAAATTTTAATAGAAATATTTCTTTTTGATGTTTAAACTCTTAATTAGATTTTAAAGATTTAAAAAACCATTAGCCAGATACAAACTAATTATTTTAGAGGAATGATCGCGAAAGAATTCCTAAAAATATTATTTTTCCATAGATATTCGAAAAAAAAAATAAAAAAATAAAAATCTTTTTTTTTTCGAAGCAAAAATATCAAATTAGACTATAAATGTGATTTGGAACAATATTTTCTTATAAAATTTTTTCATATTTTTTATAAAAATGCCACTTTTTCTTGTTTGAAATTTTCCAATGGCATTTGACAGGTGGGAAGCAAGTCTCGAGTCAAAAATTTTAGGTGTTTTTTTGGTTTTCAGTCATGCTGAACCTAATGCCGAAAACCGATTTGAAGTAAGGATGAGCATAAAAAAAATTCCCATATGGTGCAGACTTTTCCGCGGACACTGTACATAGTTATGGACTTTTCTTTGTAGGTACCTAGTCTGTTTGATTTAATGTCTGTTGATTGTTATATAAAGTTCCGTAGGACTTTTCGACTATTTGAATCAACTTTTCTCTGTTGATTATGGATTCTCCGGTTTCGTCCTCAAGTGTCACCTTCATGCTCTTATTTTCTTCAATGGTCTGTATATGATATGGTCTTTTTTAAACTGCCTTAGATCTTTCTTGGAGATGTCTGTATTGATTGTGTTGATGGTTTGTGGATCAGTGTCTGTATCGCTTTTCAGTTATTTTTTTAATTCCATTTTGCGTCTTGTTTCTTGACTAAGTTTGTACTCTTTTTATTTTGTGGCACAACATTTCTCTTGGGCTTCATTTATTATTTGTTGTTGGTTTCCTATTTAGTGATACTGATGTGACTTTCAAACTCTTTTTCATTTGTCGGATTCGTAGCAATACTTCTCTGTTCTTTCATTTCCAATTAGTCTGTTTTGAAGAAATAATTTGGAATCTCTTTTTTTTCAATTATTAAGCGTCGCCTCTACTACTACTAAGCTTTCAACAATGCTTTCAACCAACATACAAAAATGAAAGTGAGTGAACACATCTCCAAGGATATGATTATGGTTGGACTCTGGAGTGCGTTCGACAACTTGAAGCTGAAGAGTCAAGAGCGCGCACTGGTTATTTGAACAAGAAAATATGATTGTATTAGCTTACACCTACATGTAAAACAATAATTTTAACATCAGCAACAAGGAACCAGGTTGTCGAACGCACCCGAGTATGGTCTTGGATCCTGGCGTGCTGGTTCTGGATGATCTTCATTCCTTCCTCACGCTTCTCACATCGTATTCCATAGAAATAGCAAAAAGTGTGGGAAAAGGAAAACATCTATTTTATCAATATAGAAAAGCCATAGAAAAGAAAAAGTAAATTTTTTAGAAACCATAGAAAAACAAAACATTTTCCTACTCTTGTGTTTAAACCACCCGGAATTAATGAACTAAACAAACACACTGGAACAGTGGCTGCATAATTGTTTCTATGCAAGGGTTTGTGCCAGGAAGGACAACAAACAAGAGGGATTTGCATCTCTTGCTGCACTATGGCGGCTAATGATTGAGAACAGCTGTTTGAAGTGTTTGAATCTTTGAGGTTAGGAAGAAGAAGTTTTTCTTTTACATGAATCGCAATGAGTGCAAGCGAGACAAAAATCCCTCCGTATTGCTGGGTTGCATACATCAAAATTTGCCTCACTAGCATGAAGCAGTGCGTCAGGACTTTCAAGCCAAGTAGGCCCAAGTAGGAATTAATTATCTAATATAAACGAATGCAATGTATAATGTTTCCTTGCAAACTTTTTCTGCATAAATCCGGGTATATACATAGGTACCATCGTCACCAAAAGTCATGTACCTACTATTATAGGATTTTTAGTGTCAAATATTTGTCAAACTATGAATTGAATGTATTGAAATGAATGATGGTAGAATTAGTCCAGGAGATTAATATGAATTATTTTGATGACGATGGTACGTACTCTATATCAGTTTCGTCAAGTCCGACAATTATTTGGCTTAGCAAACGAAGTGCATTTCTAAACAGGTGCAGGGGTAGTGTCTTATGTCGTCATCAACGGATTAGGCGCGACTCACACTATACGTACCTACGAGCACCGTCACGTCACCGTACCGTCAACAACACGTCAAATATTCTCACGCTACCGTCCGGGCTGTCAATATTTCTCGAGGAAAATATTTGACGTGTCGTTGACGCTACGGTATCGTGTCGGTACCGGTACGTATAGTATGAATCGCATCTTAGACTGTATGTAGTTATTTTTTTCGATAAATATACTTGTTTTAAATATAAAGGCCAAAAACCATTTTAACCTATAGGAATAAATAATTACTTATAGATACTGGGTTGATGAAGTAACTGATACTTAGAGCAAGTTTTCCAAAATAGTATGACGCAAAACCCAAAAAGTTTACAAAACATTCGAATTTCCAGACGAAACTATTTCTATAGAAGTAAATAAAAACAACCAAAATTTGTTCAATTCAAATGACTCAGACATACAAGCAAGAAAAAGTTCACCCAAACCACACACTATACTTCCTCTTCAGCTAAACGAGATTCTGGCCGATCCCAAAAAGCCTCGATGGGGGCCCCGTCAGCCCTAAAGCCCGCCTTCCGACCATTGCAATTGGCCATGGTAAGCTCCCGCTCTAGTTCGCGTCATAACCGTCAGAGGGGGATCGATGGCCCTGCTGCGCCCCCTCTATAGAGTCATCGAGTTGCAGTCGATCTTTTACGGTCGTCAAATAACTTGAGGCTCCGGTTACAGATCAAACTTGAGACCCTATTAAGTAACATACACAACATACACCTAACTGTTTACAAACAGTTATTCTACTACAATCTACAATTTTTTTTTTTTTTGGTGCGTCGTGCAAAATATCTACAATTTTTTTCGTCGCGTTTGTGTGTTGAATTGTGACCCAAGTGCTTATGGCTAAGATAGTGACTTAATAATTCCGGACTTAGTGTGAAGGTACCGATAGGTACCACTAAAATGGTGACATTAATGCCTTGCAACTATCTGAACACGCCGAGTTCCCGGTGTACCATGATTGATAAGATGTGTGAGCCCAAGGTAATTAAGCATAGTATGACATACATTTTGTCTAATTGAGGTACTCATTCAGACTGACTGATAGATAGGAAACCATATTCTAGTCTATATCACAATACAAATATATAATCAACTTTCTTCCTTACGCCATTCATTGCTACATACAGAAATATTTAGGTATTCTATATCTTTTGATGATGTATCTGTATGTAGAATACATCTTTTTCATTAGAACTTTTAGTGATAATGGGTATCTATGATCTTAGCATACCTATCTAAAATAAAGCTTCACGGATGAATATTCATCTTCTTCCTCATTAAGAAGGTATTCGTCGCTTAATTTGTCATTATTGAAGCATCTACAAAAATTTTGAATCCTTGGGATTTTTCTTCTTATGCATCTGCATCTACAACAAAAATAAGTATTTATTGTTTCACGATAAGTTTCATCTTCATGGAATCATTGGAATCCAAATAAAATTCAACTACATAATATGTAAGTAAATTCATTGTCTGAGCAAAATAATTGGTTTCATTTTTTTAGTTAGAGATGAACTCTAAAAATGTTGTGGTTTCATATACCTATATTACCAAAGTCTGTATTACAAATATCAGAGAACTGCTTTCCCTTGCAGCTTCCATGTTGCTCTCAATTTGCAATAGAGCGGTCTTCTTCTAGGTCGGTATCCGTCGCTAAATTTATTCATTTCAAGATCATTATTGGATTCTTTAAATACTTCTGTATCTAGAAGGAGAATTATTTATTATGTACTAATGGCATAACAACCTGATGTGAAATCTTTCGTTATGACTAAACTTCCGAATTCATTTACTTCTCCAGATGATGTTTTTTCATGAGACTTTCATATTACATCTTATAGTCTCATCAGTATTTGATTTCTTTTTGGAGTTGCCAGTGTGCTATTTTGTATGCTCGTTTTGCATCAAAATCCATTGAATCTTGCCATAGCGCTACGAATATTTTGAAACACCAAGCTCAAACATCAAGCACATTCTTCATCACATTCAGATCTAGCTATCAGAAAATTTCCTAGTTCATGGTTATTGTTGCTGAATATATCTTAAATTTTCAACGATTTTGATTATACCAATACCATAAACATCATTACCATTAGGTACCAACTTACCTATCTATTTCAATTGGAATGTTTGTATCTTTGGAATATAATATTTCCTTGTATATAACGGCACTATATCATTAATAAGACCGATAGTAGGTACAGCTAGTAAGTTCGAATAGGATATTATTGAATATACTGAGCAGCTACCTAATGATGGTTGTAACACTGATGATACCACTGGTTATTGTTGACTAATTTTCTTCGGGTATTGAGTTTGTATTACTCAACTTCAATTTCTTCATTTGTTTTTTTTTTTCTGATCACGACATAACGAATAGTTTGGGCCAAGTAACATAGATACCCAGGGGTAAACAGCTGATCAAAATGTGTACACTAGAAATCTATAATTTTATTTTCAGATAAATCCACAGAAATCCGCTAAAATACACAAAAATCTGCAGAAATTTACATAAATCCGCAGAAATCCAGAGTCTTCTGTGAAAATCCAAAGAAATCTGTGAAAATCTATAGACTACAAATAGTTATCGCGAGAATTGATTTTTTAAATGTAGATTTCATTAGTTTATACCTACCTATCCTTTATTATTAATGTCTTTTAACTTTAGGTCATTTAGTTGCAACGGACTTCAGACTTTTTCTCATTACCGCCTTTAGGTCAATAAAAATTAATTTTGCTGACACTTTCGATATATCATGTGGTTTAGGCCACAAAAATTCTTTTTCACTCTTGTTTCTTTTGTCTCTAGAACTTAACAACCTATTCATTATCGACAATTTTTGTGATTAAGCCTAAATACCACTGTTGCTTATAATATATTGCATAAAATTTCCTACATTCATGCTGAACAGCATTGTCGATGTTTAAACCTCGAGTTCAGCAGTCGAAGATGTCATATTGGTTGCAGGAAGATTTGATGAAAGACATTTCAATCAATTATTACCTATTTTTCTCACTAGTTTCATCAGAAAAAGATCCATGCTTTCATCGTATTTGACACTCATTTGGTCATTGTCTGAAGTTTCTAAGGTAGAAGTTGATTTTCTGTTTGTCTTCCTGCTACGAATAGATGAGCACAGTCGCTTGTTTGTCATCCTTGTTCTATTTTGTAAAATCTTCTCTTTGGGCTTAATAGAACCATGAATGGTGCTTTTTCTTAGTGTTTTTAGATTTTTCGAGAAAAATCTTCGCAGCCTATCATTACTCACTCTCTGCGTTGCCTCTTCTAATAGCGAACATAATGAAGATTCTTTAATGACGGTCCGGATATTGTTACTCTTACTAGCGGACCTTTTTTAAAAACGGTATCTCTTTCTTCTGGCATCAGCTTTAATGAGAAATCCTCCGAAGGGATATCCTGGTATGGTGATAACGTATCCAAAATTTCACAGTTGTGATCTTCTATATCAGCTAACTCTTGGTCAATATCATTTTCTATAGGAGTTGACTCTGGGGTGGTTGATGGTGCAATAGTAACATCATTCCAACTATCTTCTAGAACTTGTATTCCCAGAGTCTCAGCGAGCTGTAGCGCATCTTGTAATGCTTTTTCCACGCTGGCCTGCTTGAAGTCATCTGATAGATTTTTGAAGTCGGGCAAAACATTTTGCCTTTTCATCGCTTTTTTTCCTTCTCTGGGAAAACTTAAAACTTATTGTAGAGCATTCATAGTATTTTTTATAGTTGCGATTCTGTCCAGTCGACGAATAATATCCCTTATGCTGAAGTTGATCATAGTTGAATATGTCGTAGTCATAGACCTTGTTGCTCTGAGATTCTTTCCGCACGTCTGGTGACGTCTGACTACTAAAAAGGTCAGGAAAGAATATATCATTTGTCAGGTTTGGATTTTCACGGAAATTGGTGCAAATATTGATGAGAGCATGAGCATAGATAACAATTTGAGGTGATAAAGTTGTCACCGATCTTGAGGCACGGCTGATCAGCTAGCCATCTGCGCCAAATCCGCAAAAAAGATATTTACACAAAACCATATTTTGTGAACCGGTCTTGTACATCTAACGCAAGGTCCAAGTAAGATGATAAGGCAAATTGCCTTATCATCTTCACGTCCTGGCTTCCTGGAATATTTTCAAGCAACTGGATTACTGATTCAATTTTTCAATTTCAATTTATTCAATAATAGTTAACAGTTTCATGATTATAATAGTTATTTATGTATCAAGGGAATTATGCAGGTGTTAATACCCCAGGGCAACGTTTGTGTACCGAGGGCCTCCGGCCCGAGGGACACCAATTGCCCGTGGGTATTAACTCCGGATAATTCCCGTGGTACATAGATAATTTTATATCCTACTGAATTTACTGTATTCTGTCTATTTTTATAAAGGAATAAGCCATAAATCAAAATTTCTATTTTTTGTCAAAGTGTTACCTATTCAAGGTAAAAGCGGGAGTTATGGAAATCCTTAACTCCCTTGGGAGTTATGATATCCTTAACTCCCTTCCTTAACTCCCTTGGGAGTTATGAAAATCCTTAACTCCCTTGGGAGTTAAGACCCTGTTTATGATTATCGTAACCAAGGTATTATATGGTTTTAATAGTTCAGTAGGATATAAACATAATAATGTACTTAAAACTATTTAATTATACGAGGCAAAAAAAAACCCCTAGGTGCTGTGGCACCTGTATGGGCTCGATATTATATAAGAATCTCGATAATAATACTAATAATAATATGTTACAGGAGTGAATATCTATTGAAATGAGAAATAATTAACAGACAACCAAAAAAATACAATAAACCGATAACCTATCTAAACTTTAACAGAACACATCTTTTTCGCAGACTTAGAGCACACCTTATTTTCGCCTTTTTTAAATCCAACGCTGTTTACAAACGCTTGAAAAATTTGAAACTAGAGGTGGTCCATATGCGCAGGTTCTGCATTATAGGATCCCATTGTTAAAACCGCTTTAGAATTTAGAAATCTTGTACGTAGTTTTGTTGCGATGTATAATGTACACTATCCTGTACATAGGAGATGTAGGATGCAAAGAGCGGGGATCTAAATACACTACAAGATTATTAAAAACTTACTCGTTTCGCAAATAATAGGGTGGTGATGCAACGATTCCTCCTAAGAAATGCTTTATTCTAATTATTTAACAATACCAACTCTACATCCCAAAACTTAACACTAAACTACTCTAATCAACTCCTACATCCCAAAACTTAGCACCAAACTACTCTAATGCACTAAACTACAAAGGAAAATTCGCAAGAAATTGTGAATCCTAAAATAAGGCGATAAATAGTAAGGTAATTAGTTAAATTCAATATCACCTAGTCACTTTAACAATTGATGGTTTGGACAACAATCTGCTCAAACTGAATTAGCACTTCCCAGATTTAGAAATAGCCCTGAAAGCCGTCGCACTGATGCACTCCACTTAGAATTATTGAGGGTGGGTTCATGCAATACTGGCAGTTCTACTTACGGCAAAGCAGCTACAACTTTCCTGGATCGGACTTTAATAGTAAAGACTGGTATTAGTACCTTTACTTAAATTGCGAGCCACTGGATGGGTCGCCAAGGAACAATGGTATGGGAACCAAACCAAACAAAATCTGTGCAAACATCGCTCAGATACAGAATAATAATGCAATTACTGTTATTCTTTTATAATTAATAATAATGATGAAACCGTTTAAGGCTTGAACTGACGCGTGGGCAAGACCATCACATTCACATTTCGACAATTATTGAGACTCCAAACTGGACTGAAGCCCTTTTTTAATTATTGTACTGACAGATCGCGTGAAGGAAAGATTGGGAACGCTACGCTAAGCGACCAAACTCTGTTCCAGAATAATTGATACTGACTTATATGTTTAGAAGTTTTTTTGTTGTTACCACAGGAACCCTTCCTTCCTTTCACAAGTTCAGGTGACATGACCAACATAGGAATGTCATCCAGATTACAAGTTTCTAGTTATTTGATAGGAGAGTTCTATTTTATTATTTTTCAAGGAGTTGCATGTTCGCAACAGGAGATGGTAAAATTATTCCTATGGTATCTTGCTTGATACCATTTAAATGTATCTTGCCTGATACCATTTAAATGTATACCTTGTACTGCCATTAGTCTGCGTTTGAAGCGCTGGGTGGTAGTGCTTTTAATAGACGAGTTTCGCCATCACTGGAGAAACCGAGTATAAGGTTATACCCCGCCTCGCCAAGTTTTCTTTCATATTTTTCTATCTTTTTGGGACATCGTTGGAATCAAACCTATTATCTGTTCCAAAAACAACGAGACAATCAGGGACACATTTTGATAGCAGAAATCTACTGAAATCCAGGAATATCTATAGACATCCACAGAAATCCAGTGAGATTCACGAATATCTATATGGAAATCTATAGACATCCACAAGAATTATAGAAATCTATGGAATTCTACACGCCGGGTGTACCTACATCAGAAATCCACAGCTGTTGACCCCTCGATACATCTCTACTTATGGAAGATAAAGATGAAGACATTGGAAACACGAATATCAAAATTACACAAACCATAAAGTCCGGCTCAGGAAGCCAATGTCCAAGAAAGGGATGAAGCATAGAAAATAGTACATTAAAATACAAGTTTCATAAGACGTCATTTTATCCCTATATTAGAAAACGAGCCGGAGGCGAGTTTTCTAAAGGGCGAGTGCGATAAAATGTCTTATGAAACGAATATTTTATACTATTTTTTCTATTTTGGTATTGTTTAATTAAAAAAAAACAAATTTTTCTTGGAAATTTTATTCTCATATTTCCTGATTTAATATGTTTAGGTTGGTAACACTACATGCCAAATATAGAAATATTTTATTATAAAATTGGGAATGACAGTTCGATGGCCATCAGTCAGCCAGTGTTACCAACCTCCGATAAGTAAAAAAGGAGAGTCACAAAGAGCTTCTTTTCGAAACTACTTTTAGTGTAAGTGCCTTAAAAATACTTTTAACACAAATATCATACAATATTTTTTCTACAAACGGCAATAAAAAGCAATAACCAGTAACAAGTTAGATTTTTGAATAAATAATAAATTGGACATCTTTCCTACACAAAATTATTAAATTTGTCAAAAAATCCAAACATCCAGCACCTTGTTTTACAGGTAATGAAATGTCTTGTCAGTTTCTTGAAAGTCTGTCGTGGTCAGTAATGCTCATACCTTTTTGCTAAAAATGCAACAAAATTCAGAAGAAAAAGAGGGGTGCATCGATTTCTTGAAAAATATAGATGATTATGATTATTTGCCAATAATCAATGATTATTGGATTATTTGATTTCCTATTGTTATTTTTATTTTTCTTTTTGTTCTTAATTGAAAGGACATCGCAGACATCTTATGAGTTTTCGGGGACCGATCGATTTTTTTTTTAAATTTGGTATGTTATAGAACTAGCAATAATAAGCATTATTCATCATTGCACCAAATCTCTAACTATACAGGGTGATCCAGTGAAGTGGGTCCGAAAATCATAAAACAAGCCTTCTGATTATCGATATTGTCGCGCCCTGCAAGCTACATATCGGGTTTTTTGTTTTCAATTTCGCAAATAAATAGTCTAGATAAGCCTGATATATACTATACAGGGTGGCTCAGCTTGCGTATTCTTTTAGAAATCCTACCCTATTCTTAGAAAAAAAGTATTACCAAAAAGGTCGCACTGGATTTTATTTGCTCGTAACTTTTTTTAATAAGTAGTGCTACAAGTTATAGTGGGAAAATGGTAAAATACAACCTGAATTCACTATAATATTTTCACTTCAAAAATCGTGATTACCTACTGCCTATTTACCGCCTTGAATACACCTTAAGCCCGTATTACATCTGTATATTTTTCGTGTATTTCTTCATGTAGTTCCAGGGTGCCAAAATTATTTTGTTTTTCATAATGCTGACGTATGTTACGTTTGGAGTTTTTCGGTTGTTACCCCGAACTACATGATGAAATTCAAGGAAAAATACATAGATGTAATACACTTTACTTCACTAGGTCACTCTGTATAGTTAGAGATTTGGAGCAATGATGAGAAATTCTTATTTTTGCTAGTACTACAACATACTTACCAATTTTGAAAAAATCGACCTGTCCCCGAAAACCCATAAGATGTGTGCGATGTCCTTTGACAAGACAAAAGTTGGGTTGTGTTTCTATTTGCTCTATTATTAAAACAAGGTAGGTAGCATTTTGCATTGGCTGGCCACTATGGTACTCTAGTTCAGCAGTGTAGGCACTCCATATCAAAGAATTCAAGCGAAGATTCGTTTATAAAATACAACCTGACAAGCCGGACGTTAGCAAATTTCCAAAAAAAAAAGGACATGTCCGGCTTGGCAACCCTCAGTTTTATCTTCATTGTATCTTTTGGTAATGTGACAATCATTCTTGTGTTTTTGTATTCTTTTATCCAGATATAGTATCGTTTCACCTATGTAGCATTTTCCAGATTCACATATGAGATTTTGTAGACCAAAGAGCTCTTTTTACCCTGGGGTACCGGGTACCTTATCTTTGATATGTGTGAACAGAGAATTCTTAGTTTTGAGATTGTAAAAGGCTATTGATTTTTAAAAGCACAACAATTTTTTGCGAAAGGCCATCTAGGAGAGGAAATTTAAAATATTTGGTTTCTTTTTCAAATCTTTCTATGCTTCTGTTCATAAAGTTTAATGGATAATTATTATTTGATAGGATTTTCTTTATTTTTTCAATGTTTGCCCTGTGGAATTTAGGGTCACTGAAATCAAGAGCTCTATGTAGAAGCCCACTTATTATGCCCACTTTAATTGGATGTTGGGTGGTTGGATAGGTAATTCAGAATTCTACCTGAACTAGTGGGGTTTAGAATACCAATTTGTCAGCAAGGTACCATTAGGTTTGTGGTGGATTTCCATGTCCAGGAAGCATAGCTTATCATCTGTCTCTATCTTCATGGTGAACTGGAGTGATTGGTGGATGTTATTGAAAGTATCTAGTGTCAGGTTCAGTTCATTCGGTACTGATAATTTTGTATCATCCTTAGACTATATACCTGCAAGTATTATTGTAGACTATGGTATTTTTAATACCCATTTAGAATAACCCCATCCTTATTTATCAATCACGAATCAGATGAAACAAAAAATTACCAACAAAAACGAACGTCGATTGCTGATACGTCAATTTCATATACAAATAGAAAATTTCTAACCTAATTTTATTTGTGTATTCAAGAACCGACATACGTTTATTCACTAGAATGACTGGTACTTCTAAATAGGTATTAAAAACTCTATATATACCTACAGTATTGTAGGTATATAGTCTAAGGTATCATCCACATATACATATACATATAAAGGGAATGGTAAATGGTAGTTTTTTTTTTTTAAACTTCTATTATAAGGTGGTTCATTTTCATTACCAAGATACCTAGGATTGGTGAGGCTAGGTTGCCCATTGAGGATCCATCCTTTTGTAGATAGATATTTTGTTCATAAGAGAAATAACTGATATCAAAATAGTAATCAGTCGAGGGTCTCTGAAAATAACTCTATAGTTGGAAATGAATTTAAAAGATAGTTGCTTTGGTACCTATGTTAGTGAACAACGTAAATGTTAGAGGGTTGAGAATGTTGTGTAGATACTTAGCTAGATTATATCCTGGAGAGTTGATGCAGTTCACCACTGGTCTAAGGTGTAGTCCAGGTTTGTGTGTTATCTTTAAACAATATAAATTAGGCGGCACTGAGCTGTGGCGTTTTAGACTCCTTTCTTCTCTACCTGTTATAAAATTGTTGGTTCTTAATTCGGTTATTATTTTGTTAACCATTGTTCGGTATTTGTTTGTTGAGTCTCGATTGATGTGTTGGTAGATGTCCGTGTCACTCAGCATTTCTAGTGTTTTTTTATGGTATTCAAGTTTATCCATTAGGACTGTGGAGTTTCCCTTATCTGATCTGCTAACCATTAGGCGTGGGCGTTCATTGAGGAATTGTTTTGTTCTTCTTACTCTATTGATAAGAGACTTCTGCGGGGTTGGTCTGTCATCCAGGTAAAAATTAGTGATTATGTTCGTGGTCTGACCTCTCAAGCTCTCCTTGTGTTCATCTGCCATTGTCTGTGCTCCTATGCAGTAATCAAGATCCTTGATTATGGTTGGTATGGGAATCTCCTTATTTGTTAAGGAAAGGCCAAATTTTGGACCCAGGCTCAAAGGGTTGTTTCAGCTTCATGTGGGAGTGGTACATTTGTGTAGTTGTATAAATAATTCTGTTCTACATTTATATATATTCCATTTTGTGTTTGTCCAAGGGATCTTATCTTCTCTGTGTTAACTTTCTCAATCTTGTTAAACTCCCTGTTATATCTATTGTTATTTTCGTTCAGACAATACAGAAAAACTTTCTCAGGGATACGGTTTTCAACTCAGCTTTGAGAGAATTGATTGATTTCACTGTTGATTTCAATTTCCAGATAGCAATGTCAATTTCTAAATTAGGGAGAGCCTTCTTAAACTTCAATGCGACCTTGTTTGTCCTTTTTTAAAATGGGTGGTTGTCAGATTATGCAGGGTATAAGCATTTAATGCTTCCACTCAAATGTTTTGTAAGGATGATTTTTATCTACATTTTTATAGGAAAATTCTTCTATTCTTAAGATTTGCCAATCTAATAACGTCCTTCGACCATGTTTTCACAAGTCTAGGATAAACTTGAATACCACCAAAAAACACTAGAAATGCTGAGTGACACGAACATCTACCACACATTAATCAAGACCCAACCAACAATTCAATTCAATTCAATTCAAAATAGTTTATTTCGAGATTCAAAATTCAAAAAAATTCACAATAGACTTACGACTAAACTCTAAGAAATAAACAAAGACACTGAAGCAAAGGAATTTCGCTTGTTAGTATTTCGTTAGTAACAAATACCAAACAATGGCCAACAGAATTAAGAACCAACAATTTTATAACAAGTAGAGGATAAAGGAGTCTAAAACGCCACAACTCATTCGCGCCTAAGTTATAATGTTTAAGGAAAACACACAAAACTGGACTACACCTTAGACCAGTCGTGAGCTGCATGAACTCTCCAGGATATAATCTAGCTAAGTTTCTACATAACATCCTCAACCCTCCAGTGTTGCCAGAGTTTTTCGACGACATTCCTTCAACTGATTGGCTAAAACCCTTCATATCCTTCAAAACAGTGAAACAGTGGCGTGTGGCCAGCACAGCAAAATAATTTACCAGAAAAAAAAAACACTAACATTCAATACACACTACTAAGGATTGCTTTTCGGCCTCGTTTTTGGTAATCGCCGCCATATGCCCATATTGGTTTGTCACCATTTCCATTGTCATAACTAAGTCGTCAGTTGTTTGCACTAGCGGTCGTAATTTAGAATTTAAATTTATGATGGAAAATGTTCAATTTTGATTAACATAATAGGCAAAGAGGACGATGAAAACGAAATTTAAAAAAGAATTGTTTTAGAATGTTAATTAATATAGTAAAACCAAGTATTTATAAAGCAAAAGCCCGCGGAATCATAACCTGTAGTGCAAACAGCCTACGTCAAGGCGAGAAAGGACATGCTGCCTACGTAACAACCGGTGATTTGGTGTGGTGGGAGGCTTCAGATTTGTTCCACACAGGCCTTATGAGGATAGGCTATGCTAGTAGTGTGTTTTTTTATTACAGCACACTAACTGACGCAGTGGTGTAGCGAAAATTGGCGTTTCGTATTTTTTCTCATGCAACTAATTAATTCTTTTAATAAAAATTAAATTTGTTGGTAAAATGATTGGAATATTTACTAAATATACAATTTGCCTCAAAATCCTTCAAATTTGAATAAAAACCTTCAATCCTTCAGTAGTTAAAATTTTACACCACAACTCTTCATATTGAAGGAAATCCTTCAATTCTGGCAACACTGCAACCCTCTAACTTCTACGTTTTATTTTAATATTAAGGACTTTTTTCAGTTCGCGGAATAAGTAAACAACACACCATCTCAGATAGGCATGTTCTGGTCTCATTAGACGTTGTGAGCCTGTTTACTAATATACCAAAGCAATTAGTCTTAAATATAGTAAGGGACAATTTTAAATTAATTTCCAACTATACAGTTATTTTTAGAGACAGCTTGACTGACTTGATTACTTACTGTTGTGACACCAGTTATTTCTCTTTTGAACAAAATATCTATCTACAAAAGGATGGATCCTCAATGGGCAATCTAGCCTCACCAATATTAGTTAACTTGGTAATGAACCACCTTATAACAGAAGTTTTAAAAAAACTACCATTCTCCATTCCCTTTATATATGTATATGTGGATGATACAATAATATCATTACCCAAGAATGAACTGTGACACTAGATCCTACTTTCAATAAGTTTCACCAATCACTCCAGTTCACCAGGAGATAGAGACAGATAATAAGCTATGCTTCCTGGACATGGAAATCCACCACAAACCTAATGGTACCTTGCTGACAAATTGGTATTCGAAACTCATCAGTTCAGGTAGAATTCTCAATTACCTAGCCAACCACCCAACATCCAATAAAGTGGGCCTAATAAGTTGGCATCAATATAGAGCTCTTTATTTGAGTGACCCTGAATTACACACGACAAAAATAAAGAAAATCCTATCAAATAATAATTATCCATTAAACTTCATTAACAGAAGCATAGAAAGATTTAAAAACAAAACCTATAACCCTATGAAAAAAGAAACCAAATATTTTAAATTCCCCTTCATAGATGGCCTTTCGCGAAAAAATTGGAAAGTGCTTTCAGGAATCTGAGGTTTCAATACAACCTTTTACCACCTCAAAACTACATATTCTCTGATCCGGAAACACAAACATATAAGCGTAAACTGAGTGAAATGATCCACATAAATCTAAATGACACAGTGAATATTAATACTGATACAGATGGTCTGAGTGGTGTATATAGCAGTATATCCTTCAAATTTACAAAAGAAAGATGAACTAAATATAATCATGCATGTGTGGATACGTGACTGTGAAACTATCTAGCTAGGGGTTGTTAATATATCATGTTTTTTGACAGTTTCCATACACAATCGATTGAGATTTGGACTGTTTGGAGGCCTATTGGGTTCAATGAAATCGGGACATTTTTCTTGCAGAAATTTGAAATAGAGTGATACCTATTTCAATTTGCCCCAGAGTTTGGTTTTCGCATGTGTAGTTTAGCTATCGAAAAAACGTATCAGCAAAAATTTAATTATTTTGGAACGACATAAACTGCAGCTTCTCAGAAAAAGTCCATTCCTGTCTGAAACTTTTTGATAAAGACTTGACAGTCTCACAAGAACTTAGCAGCCTACTAACCCTCAAACAATAAATCAAATCGGTGCGATACATAAAAAAATATTAGCGATGAAAAATTGTGGCATTTCAAATTGGCCCATTAGATTAGAGATAAAGACAAAGTTACTTCGTATATGAATTAAAGACATAAAATAAAAATGGGGAGAGACAACCATATGGGAAATTAACAGTAGACTACCTAAAAAACTAAGTCTGGGTTTCAAAAATCCGTTTTGCCAGTTCTCGCCTTTACGATGCCAGGACCATCATTTCCCCCAGAAGTTATGACTTGTTCCTTGGCTTGGCGGTTAGGTATATCCTTGAGAAACTAAGTCTCAAATTATTTGGTGCCGATTTTGTTTCTTTCACCATATTTTGTCTTCCCTTTCCTGTTTTTGTTTCTGTCGTTTCTTTTCTTCTTTCAGTCCTCGGTCTTCTTGGTCTTGCACCAGAGCATGGTTATCACCGTAGACGAATATTTCTTCGTCCATTTATCTCACTTTTGATTCTGATACCAATGAGCGGCTTCGTAGATAAATGAGCAGACTAAACTTTTCCAATTTTCAATAAATTCTATTTGAGATAATAAAACAACTGTCTAATTCAAAATTAACTCGTTTAACTTTCAACTGCTTCTACGATAATTCGTCTGCTAGATTATTCCTTCAAGACCAAACAATACGTACGAAATACGGTATGAATGATATCTCAATAACAAGAACCTAATATTATATTGAAGAAGTAGTCCATATCTCAAAGTGGAGTTGAAACTTAATTCAAAAGAAAAGCTCAAAGTCTTCCTCCACAAACACTTTACTCGTTCTAAAAAAAATGGTCCTACATGTTTCGGGATTAGTAAGTCCCATCATCAGGAGCAATGAGCAATAAATAAGCTCATATATTAACAGGGTTGGATATCATAGCCTGCCAGATCATGCATTTTGTAGAGGAAAAAAAAAGTCAAAAATAAGTTAAAAATTACTGTCACATTAATTAAAAAAAGTCACAGTAATTTTTAACTTATTTTTGACCTTTTTTTCCTTTACGAAATGCATAATCTGGCAGCCTATGATATCCAACCCTGTTAATATAATATGAGCTTATTTATTACCCCTACTGATGGAATTTACTAATTCCGAAACATCTAGGGCCGTTTTCTAAAACGACTAAAGTATCTGTTGAGGAAAATGAGGTTTTCTTTTGAATTATTATTATATTCCAGACTTCATACAGCCCACCTTGAAGAAGTTATAACTAAAAAAACAAATCGGTTAAAAAATAACAAAGTTGGCTTACCTAATTGACGGAACAAATCGAGACATGAACCACCTTCTACGTAAAATGTCGTTGGTTTTTGTTTGATTTATTACTTGTTCGTGCTAAACATGTTCGCCAATAATTAATTTTTTGCCACGTTCGCTATCCAGGAACCCATAAAACTGCACCGTACGACCGACTTTTTCGCTTATCAACCCAGCCGACTTTCCGAGAACATCTACGTCTCTCACGTCTCGCGACACTCTTTGGGCGTTATCGTCGGTCGGTGGGCTCATAAATCTGCTCGAGCCTTATGTCATGCGAGTGTGACTAAGACAAAATATGGAATTTAAACCGTTCGGTATTTATAAGTCATTCAACCATTTATGAAACGGATAAATTGGCCTGTTGCACAGTTGACACTTTTCGAATGATTTATGACGCGATGATAATGATGATTTTTTTTTTGATGTTTAACAGATGAATATTTTATTTTTCTCAATTTGCAGGCTAAACGGGCCAGGACTGATACATCTGATTCGTCTGAGAGAGATCGGTAAGTCTTAATCAACTTTTTAATCTGAAACATTACTAAGCCCCAAAAGATATATCAATCATCACTAACATTATTTAACTTCCAAAAGACATTTCTACAGAAAAATATGAATTACCTAGGTAGTTTAAAAGGGACGATCCCACATGATTTAAACGTCCTGTATGGTTTTACAATATCCTCAACCACTTTTTGGCAGATCATATTATAGGAATTTCAACATTTGTTTTAATGTATAGATCGAAAACTACTAAATACAGGGGGTGTATCAGGGTTGACTATAAATACCTATTTTAACATGTGATTATGTGGCCCATTTAAAACCAAAACTATCCTATTACCCATGGGTCACTTCTTAGTATTTTCAGAGTTATCGCCGAATTTAAATTTAGAACTATGTTAGCAATCTGACAACATTGTTGTACAGATATTTATTATCCTAGGTGCCGGTATTCTATATCTTCCGTCTTGTAACAAAATGGCGTATCTCAATTCAGAATATACCCGATATAACATGACATTGCATCCAGGACTTGTTACCTACTGTTTTGCATGGAATGAGTTTGATTTTTTACGCCTAACCATGGGCAGAGTGAAGAAGACTTTGCACAAATATATACTTTACAAAAAAATGGATAGAAGGGTCACGCATAATCTATGTATAAACAAGTCGTCACAGTTAAAATCACTGAGACGTTCATGACGACTTCAGTGTTGGAAAGATACTATCCTTGCAATTTTATTGTTTTGTTTGTTTTGCGAGTACAAACCTATAAAGAGTCGACTATTTGATTTTATGGCCAAATGGTGACTTAGCCTTGGACTCAATACTATGTCCTAAAACGAAAAACATAAATTTTAAATTTTAAATCTTATATGTTAGATTTTTACTTTTTGTTCTTGACATTCTTACTATACCTAGGTTTTTTATGTTATATTTAAGATGACGTCATCGAACAAAGACATACATTGTTGTCAATTATTCTGACGACAGCTGAAAATAACGAAAGGAAAATGTTTATACAAGTCATTCAACGTCGCGCGCCGTTGCCAACCAAAAACATCTGAAATTGTACAGTTTTGTTAGGTTTGCAGCAGAAATTTACTAAATGTGACGTCATCCTAAATAGCGTAAAAAATCATAACTGTTTAATATTTCTATTTCTCATCTCCACTTGTATTTGGGTTTCTTCTCTATATTTATTTTACTCTCACGCAGACTTCCTAATTAGGTTTTTTTAATAATTTCTCCATCTCCTGTTTGATAAAAATTCGTACTTTTAGGTTTGTGCCTCGATTACTACTACATCTCTGTTCATTATTAGGTAAATATCTTTATTTACAATCATACATGTAATGTTGACTTTACTGACTTTTAAAAAGTTCGAAAATGTCACTTTTTTGACTTTTACTTTCGGCCCACGGGTTACCGAGGTTTGTATACTATTTTATTTACAACAATTACAACCCTCATAATTTCGACTAAATAATAAAAAAAAAATTAAAAATTTGTTGACAAGTTCTGACTCATTTAAAAAAACGTTTGACATGCAGGACTCGTCTTAAACATTTTAGAAAATGAGAACTTACTTTCCACCCGGGTAGAAAGTGAGCACTTTCCACCCGGGACCACTTTCCACCCGGGTGGAAAGTAAAATTCAAAAAAGTGTCACTTTCAAACTTTTGAAAAGTCAGAAATGTCAACATTACGTATGTGGTTGTAAATAATAGTATATTTTAATTCCATATTCTATTAGGCTTTTCTTTATTTAGAGGACTTATCCTGATCGAATAAAATAGCTCTTTACTTTGAATCAAATTTGCCTTTAGTTGGGGAAGTCTGTAGTAATGGCAAATATTTGTATCCAATTCAATGTATTTTATTCGAATTTTACCCTAAACTGGTGGACATTTTCTGAAATTTTACTCCGAGCGGCATTTCGTGCGACATTCGGCAACTTGACGTTTCTAGGGTATTTCGACCCCGCTGAATCCGAATCCGGATGTTGCCAAGCCGAATTTTGCCTCCAGAGGCCTCAATCCAAGATGGCGGCCAAACTAAGGGCCTAAATGACATTTTTCTTAAAGTGTATCGTTATTGACCGGCGAGATGTCGTTTCATATGTTTTCGGGGTCGCTGAACATGAATATGAGTACCGGAGGTTGATTCGGATACCGGAAGTACCATCATTCAAGATGGCGGCCGTCGGGGCCCTATACAGAACGTTCAGAAGTTGGCATATTGTCAAGTGCGGCGTATCGGCACATATGTTTTTGACATCGACTAGATCAAAAATTAGCACCAGAAATCGATTAGGAAACCGGAAGTACCGTAATCCAAGATGGCGACCGGTTGGGACCCAAATACCAAACTTTAAAAAGTTGCTATGATATGACGTGACCACAAGTGTTTTCGAGGTCGCTGAACACGAATTTGAGGTCGGAAAAGCGATAGGAAACATGTTAACACAGGTTTGCCGAAATAAAATAGTACAAATATCCTTTGATGGGTGAACATAGTTATCACAATCACATTGAGGGTCGCGCATTCTGTTGAAGATGAGAAATGATGAAGAATGTTTGCTATGGTACTGCTAAGGACAGATAGTACGTACCTATTTATACAGTTGCAGCATCAATGTCTCTTAGTGAACGAACCAATATCCTTATATTACATGCGCAGACCGGTTGTGACACTAACTCATTCATAGTAGGTCGGTATCCAGTTCACTTTTTTTACGTATATTTTTGCTGCATTAGACACTTATTTACAGTGCGCACTGAGGGTATTTGCATCCTTTTAATCAACCTGTAGAAGAAAAAGACAGAAATAGAAAAAAATGCACTAGTTCCGCACTAGATCTACCAATCGGAAACGCCATAAAATTCATATTACAGGTACAGAAAGGAGAGGTGCTCTAGTTGTATATCGTACACATTCCAAGCTTCTTGATGGACTCGCAGTTGCAGAAGTTCAGGAGAGATTTTGGTCAGAATGCGAGCAGTTCATGGTACTTTTGTACAAGAGAAGAGAAGATACCTGTGATGAAGCAAGACACATTCTTTCTGGAAAAGTTTGAAGTCCTGAATTGCTCCCAGCTACGTCTGATGCCGCCCGTCTTCACATTCTCCGAGCCACCTACCAAACCAGGGTCTGGCTGAATGCACATTAGCAAGGTCAGACCTTCCAGATCCTTGCCGGTACGGATGGCGTCTGCAGCGCCGGTTCAAGGCTCTACCGGCCCCTAGGCGGCAGAAGATATGGGGCCTTAGCCCAAAGTGACTTTTTACTGTTTTTGTCCAAATTGAAAAAAAAAAGCCTTCCAAAATGCTGCTGGAAAGTGTTTTGGAACGTTCTGAATGGCTTTTTGCAGTTCTAAAGTGTTCTAACTTGGCTTGAAGAGTTCTGGAGCATTCTAGAAGTTTTTCAGTAATTTCTAAATTGTTCTGACAGATTTTTAAGCATTTTAGAGCCCTATTGAAGCTCCAAAAATTTCTAAATTGGTTCAAAATAGTTCTAAAAGATTTCCAGTTCTAAATTAGGATTAAATTTAGAACTTTAAAATTGTTCTAAAATAACTCTGAAGTTGCTCAATTGCTCCAAAATGCTCCTGAAAATTCTGATTTAGATTTGAACTGTTTTAAATCAAAATTTGCTCTAAAAATCCTTCTGAAAGGCGTTTTGTAATTTTTAATCTGAATCCTAAGATTCTGGCGCTTTTCAAAATGTTTCTGGGGATTCCAGAGTGTCTGAGTATGAGTGTTTTGGAGCGTCCTAAAATGGGTTTCAACCTTCGAAGTTGTTCTAAAATGCTTTTGGAAATCGGTGTTTGAATGTTTTGGGGCATTCTAAAATGGTTCTGAAATTTCCAAATTTTCTGAAGCGCTACAGAATGCTTTTGGAAATTCTGAATTCAATTTTAAATGTTTTGAACTTTCCAAAAGGTCTATTAAAGTTCTAAAGTGTTCTGTAGCATTTTAAATGGTTTCCAGTAACTTCTAAATTAAATGAGAAACGAATTCTGTGGAAAATTTTTCCCAAAGACGTCCCTAAGACGTCCATAAACGACATTCAAGACGTCTTGAAGACGTCGGTCTTCAGACGTAATACTAGGGTTGCCAGATTTTCAAAATTGAAAAGCGGGAGGTAGTGAATGGGTCGAAAGGGAAAAAAAAATTGTTGAGGTGCCACGCCCTAATTTTGTCACATTTTATCACATACTATACAGAGTGTACGAAAAGTAACGGGACGGTCCATTATCTCTGAAACCAGTGGCTAGTGGTGCAATTTGAACAAAATCTTACGAATTCAAAAATTGTATCGACGTTGTTGCCAGACTTAACAATAATAAACTGCTGGACAGCTGCTTTCGAGCAAGAACATTTTTTCATCTAACTTTCAAGCTCATAATTTTTGGGATCATACCAGATATCGCCCTCCGGTATTCACGGGCTGACAGATTGACTTTTTGTGAAAAAAATTGCTACACGAAAACCAGACGTCAATATTTTGGTTCCAAACATATCGAGCTTGAAAGTTAGGCGAAATTTTCCTTTTGCACGAAAGTAATTGTCCAGTAAATTTTGTTATTACCAGAGGAACTGGACTAGACAACTTATACTTGGACCAAGTAAATTGGCAGCCAGCCTACTTACTTGGATGTTAGGACCTATCCTGGACTTGGATAAACAGTTAATACAATCCAAGTATCGTCCAAGTGAGGCGTGCGCAGCGTCCAAGACTCCTAATATACTTGGACCGTGTCAACCGAACC
The DNA here is from genome assembly GCA_917834065.1 of Ceutorhynchus assimilis. Taxonomy (NCBI): domain Eukaryota; kingdom Metazoa; phylum Arthropoda; class Insecta; order Coleoptera; family Curculionidae; genus Ceutorhynchus; species Ceutorhynchus assimilis. The sequence continues at coordinate 41,413,948 of OU892278.1, read as the reverse complement.
TAGCTTAAATAAAGTGGAGCTTGGCAGAGAATTTTTGGAACTCAAACTCCCCTTATAATCTACAGTCAGCGTCACAATCAAATACATTCAGTTCAGATTAGATGCCCAAACTCTCAGGCTTGAGTAAATCTATCTTCGTTTGGTTTTGATGGAGATAAAGAAAGCTCCCCATTTGCGTTGGGTTGCCAGATTTATAATGAAGTATTAAAATTATGGTAGTAGATAGTCAAAGGGGATTCAAGCATAAAAATCCGACCATAACCTCAATCTTTCATTCTTGACACGTGGTGGATGCGCCGCCGTTGACACGAAGGTGGATGCATCGTCGGCGCCATCTTGTCAAACGTCATGGCGCCATCTAGCGTACATAGTGTGAAGTTCGTAATACAGGATGCTGTAGTTGGGACCCGTAGGGCTCCGCCCCCCGAAAAGGGGCCCCCGGATTTTAATATGGGTACCAGAAAAAGGGGTGGGGGGAAAAACATTTTGTCAAACCTCATCTGTCAAACGTCATCTGTCAAACGTCACCGGTCAAACGTCACCTGTCAAACGTCATCTGTCAAACGTCATCTGTCACCTGTGATGACGTCATACCGGGTTATTGCGGTGAATTCTTGCAATTGATCGACAGGAATGGTTCGGGGAATTACAGGTTCCTGTAATATGGAGTGTGCGTGGAAGGGATTGTTCCGAGTCGTTTCGAAATCGCTACGTATATTTAATTATGGTTCGGGGAATCACAGGTTCCTGTAATATGGAGTTTGCGTGGAAGGGATTGTTCCGAGTCGTTTCGAAATCGCTACGTATATTTAATTATGGTTCGGGTTCTGTGATGACGTCATAGCGACCTGGGTCACGTCTGTGGCGTCATTTAGAGTACATAGTGTCAAGTTTTTTGTGTCGTATAACAGGATGCTGTCGGAAAAATAAAAATCAAATACAATAATTATTGAACTGTTTATTAAAACATTATAGATTATTAAAATAGATACAATTATTAGTAACCTTATTGATTAATTGATATAATATATACATAATATGAGTTAGAAAGAGATAGATTAATACATAATTTCAAATATACAATTATTAGTGACCTTATCGATTGATTAACATAATATATACATAGTACGAGTTAGAGATAGATAGATTAATACATTATTTCAAATATACAATTATTATTAGTGACCTTATTAATTAATTAACATAATATATACATTATACGAGTTAGAGAGAGAGAGAGATAAAATGATACATTATTCCAAATATACAAACAATTATTAATATTGACCTTATAAATTAATTGACAAAGTACATACATATACGCGTTAGAGAGAGAGAGAAAGAGAGAAAACATATTGATGCTCAACATTACTATACTTTTAATTCGTCACCAACATCAAGACTATAATGCCCCCAGGGAAGAGTATTGAAGGAATTGGGCACTAAGAAACGTTTATCGTCAGCTGGACTTAGTGCAATTTTTGATTGTTCAATGCTGAACACATTATGTTGAAAAGACCGAATGGTTCTCTGCGTTACGGTACTTTCTTTGAAATTTTTCAAACAATCTACATAATCGTCAAATGCAATTTTATACTTGACTATATTTTTTTTAACGCCTTTCGATTTTTTCACAACTTTTCCCTTAAGGGTCTTGAAGCTGTACATTTTGGATCTAAGGCCTACTTGGTGAGTCATAATATCACCATTCAGTTCATCTTTCATTAAACCTAAAACCTTTTTATTGACCTGCGGTATGTTATAGGGGTTATCTGGAGGGTAGTCTGATGTATCGAATTTAGACAAGTCGGCCTTGATGTCTTCTTCATATACATCATCGGTTTCGATGTCATATATGAAGCTGTCGGTGTCCATATATTGAATGTGACATTTTTCTGAATCTAATTTAGACAACATGTAGTCGTAGTGAAATGAATACATGAATATTTTCGAAATATCTAAAATCGACATGCCTACATACAATGGTTTGTTGAAAAATAGTTCGGCTTTTTCCAATTCAACCAATAATAAATCATCATCTAAAATGGTTCTGCTATGAAATCTTGGACTAGATATTAAATTTTTTGCACCATACCGCCCTTCCCACGTCTTTACAAATTTCACAATCCTATGATTTCGTATGTTTTCCATAGTCTTTCCGAACACCGCGTTATTGAACAATTTGAAAAGATTTTTGTCAAAGTCATTTTTACTCTGTTTACGTAAGTTATTGTTATGCTCGATATAGGGCTTGAGCCACATTGACTGCTTGAATTTTAAAATCTTGCGAATTTTCTTCAGAACTAAGCCATGTTTGAGTGCCTGTTTTAAATTTCGATAATGTATAACATAGTTTTTCTTGTCATACAGCGTGGTCATTAATTTCGGTAACTTTGAATTTGGCGGCTTACGATGATCTGCCGCGAATGGTAAATCTTTATGCAAATCATGTAAGTGTCTAGGATATTCCAAATCAACTTCCAGGATGTAGCCCTCTGGAGAATCGTCTTCCACTGCCATAACATCAAAATTTTCAAGGTCGTCGTCGTCTCCGTCCACCCACTCAAAACCACCGTAGGGTAGGGGCTCGGTCATTGCTTTTCCATATAAATTATTCATGTCGAGATAGAGCAAATACCTTGATTCTTTTGACTCATCATATGTATCCATATATTTGTTATTGGCCTCAGCATAACGATTCACGCATACGGAAATGCCTCCACGAATTCCCTGCTCCACAAACATTATCTGATCAATGTCCCGAAGAATATCTAAACGACATTTCGTAAATTGGAGCATGCTGTCCCAAGTATAACCAGGCATGCTGTGATACCACGCTGGATCTAGTTTGTGTGTAGCTATACAGTTTTTGCGAAAATTTTCAAAAACATCGGCCTAAAGTAAAATATCAGTTTTCAAATAGAGATCAGAATATTCACCTAAATTTTGAATTTTGAATAAATGCCAGACATTTTGGGCGTGAGCGAACTTTTCATCGCTTAAATGTTCATCATTTAACTTGTTGTAGAATTTATCGATGGAAGGTAGAGAAGTTTCGTTTAATATTGAAAAATCTTTGATATAATCATAACAAAAGACACCTTTCTGAGTTAATAGTTGAAATTTTGACGGCTCCAAGTCTGAAAATTCTTTTTTCAATATCAGCAAGTCCTTTTTGTTCAAGGTGGAGACAAGTTCATCCAAAGAGGCACCCAAAAATCTTAGTGAATCAATGAATCTGAAACGCAGCCCATTATTAGGTTCCCTGTAGGTGATCGAAATGTATTTTTCTTTGTTCACGGGTAGGACGCTCACGTGACCATGCTTAGCAAGCTCTCGGATTACGAAATGAATATCGTAGCCGGAGAGATTATGGAAAACTACTGGAACTATAAAATGCTTACGATAGTTTAGATTGCAGGATTGGTGCGCAAAATTACGAAATTTCCCCGTAAAATGATCATGATCACGAACAATCTTATCGCTGTTTGTAAAAGGTTTCTCACAAATATGACAATGTGTCGACGACACATTGGACAAGCTTATAGTTTCACCAGCAATAAGAGGTACAATATGTTTAAATTTGGAATAAATAAATTTTGACATTTGAGACACTTGTTCAACAAACCATTGCATGCAGTCTACCCCTCGATAACTTTTGAAATAGGATAGGGAATCATCATACCCACATTTGAGGTAGTATCCAGCACTAAATGGAACATGTTTCTGATATTTACGAGTTTTTTCCGAAATTTTACTGTTGTTTAAATTTTGAAGTATGCTTTCGAAATCATCATAGATGACAAAAGGTGTGTGTTGTTTGTAAGTAAAATTTCGAAATTCAACGTGTTCATATTTGGGGAAAGTAATCATTTAATCTGGAGCACAAATTTTCATGTTCAATTAGGCGCTGTTCCGATACAAAATAATTTAAACACCTATCACAAATAAATTGCTTCCTTTTATGTTTACTAAGCTGCGAGGATACAAGTCCAGACAAGTTGCTAATATAGCAATAATGATACCTAATTTCCTCATCTTGTAGCTCTGCTGGTTGTTCAAAATCATAATCGTCTACTTTTGGATAATATTTGTTTTGAACAATCAGCAAATTGACGTGTTTATCTAGTTTTTGTTTTGTTAATCTAACCGGTGCTACTGTGTAAAATTGTTTATTATTGGTCACATTCAGTTCCAAACCGTAAACGTTAATCGAAACATTATTTAACTTTTCAAAATTTTGAATTTGATTGAGGGGCATTGGGATAGGTAGATTTTTTGTATTCAAAACAGACCTATAATATGGGTATGCTGATGTTCGCTCCTTATTGTTAGAGGAGGGAAAGAGACCACATACCACAGACTAATAGAAACAAGCTTCATCAGAATTCTTAATGTTGATGCAAGCCCGTTTCTTTGAAATTTCAATAGGTAATTTAATGTAAGATGACCCGTTTCCAATTTCCATTTTATTTATATTAATTTCCAAATAAAGTATTCTACGTAATGCAAAGCCCGAATCGCGCTCCTGAAATTCCGAAAGCTTGTTCAAAATTTCATCTCGTACATGATCATTGAACCAATCAAAAATATCTGTTCCAACATCAATGATGACATTTTTGGTATTGAAATATTTAACGTCACAAACATCTCGATCATTTTTTGCTTTAATAAATTCACCACAAAATGTTGTATTGACTTTAATTAGTGGAAACTGGCGTAAAATTTCAGTGACTTTTTTCTGAAATATCCTAAATGCATCATTCAAAAATTGATCGACATCCTTGTGAATTAAATTGATGATAATCCCAGTTCGTACCCTTCCCTGAAAACAAGATAAAACATTTTCCCATAAAACCCTCTTTGAAAGTGGTGGTGGTGGTGTTGTTGCTGCTGCTGAACCAATCAAACCTGTTCCTACATGTTGGTGTTGTTTTGAAATTAGTTTTCTAATCAGTTTAAGCTGTTGAATAATTGTTTGCAGTTTTCGTTGAAGACCAACTGAGAGTTTTGTAGCATTACGAACAACTTTATTGCACGAGCAATTTTTTTTAGTTAAACGTTTGCACCAAATTGTTTTGTCTCTTTGTGAAAAATTATCAAAAATAATTTTACGCAACTTTTGAAATACAAAAATCAACTTTTGAGATTCTTTAATGACCTTTGAAGCATTCATAGTGTACGTATATGTATGTGGCTAAAGATCAATCAATTTATTTACAAAGTTGAAACTTACCCTCTCTCTCTCTCGAATCCTTCCGTAGCTCGTTGGCGTAGCAGGAAGACAACCACCAATTCCAGCAACAGCACGCTGTGACAAGATCTGTTGTGGTTTCAGGCAACTCGTGTAGTTTGGCTACTGCTGGCTGCTGCTGCAACAACAGAAACGCTACGTTCAAAGATACATCCATAACCAACAAACAAATCATTAGATTAAATAAATAAATGATAAGAAATTGAAAAATATTTTTACAAATAAAAATTTCCGAAAAACTAATCACCTTTGAATAGTGTATGTAATTGAAACTTACCTTATCTGTCTCTCTGGTAAGCAGAGAACTTAATTGCCCTGTACAATTTGGAAATCACACACTAGATTCGGCACACCAGGTATTGCTTTCTGGCCCCTGTATATCACGCTGTAAGCTCCGGTATCAAACTGTTCAATAACCGGCTTGAAAGCTTCTGTGGCACGCTTTGGCAGGAACACAACCTTTTCAGTCAGCTCCAATAGCACGCTTTTACCAAATTTGGTTTGCACCAGTTTGGCCGACAGGATCTGTTCAGGCGTATTTTGCGGCAGGTCCTGTAGTTTTGCAACCGGTTTCCTGTTGTCAGCTGTAACAACAGAACATGCAACGTTCAATTTTTTTAGATCCATCTATAACCAAAAACAACATTTATTTAATCTACGCGAAAAATTAAAAATTCACTTACGATTTTAGAGTACACAAACAGACACTCACTATCACTGTTTTTGTTTTTGTTGTTGTTGTTGGTGTTGTTGTTGTTGATAGGCGGCAAAAGTGTGAACTAACAATTGGGAAGCGTCGTTGGCTCTTATATAGGCAGAATTTTCTGAGTCGCCAATAGAGAGTTATCGCAAAACAGTTCTACGTAAAAGTTGCCTGTTTGCTTACGCTATTTTATAACCTTATCTACTTGTACCTTGTTGTGATTTGTGTTGTTTATGATCGTCGTCAAGGTCAGAGAGGATTTGAAATTTAAATGCTAATTTTTATTATTATAACCTTTTTAAGCAATGGAGCTACTCAATTGGACACAACAAAACTAAACATAACCTATATTACCTGCCTATTTCAGTCTTTTCAGGCATAGATTTAATGTTAAAATAACGTGGGCGCTAATACTGCATGACGCTCTTTGCGATATCTCTCTATCCCGTGTGCACACGGCACTACAGCTTTTGTCCAAAAAAAAACTGCTGGGTTCACATTTTCCACAGAAGAACGGCGACAGAGTTCTTGAAATTATTTTCATCTGCGGTACCACGAAAATAAAGATAACGTTGTTGACGGGAAACTGAAACCCGATACTATGAAAAACAAAGAAATATTTCGACGCAATAAAGGCAATGGTCTTGCAATGACAAATTATTATAGTTTATTCCAACTCGATTTATTCAATAATAATAATAATTAAAACCATTAGAGTAATTTTCAAAAATCATATTTATTTTTATTTTTTGGTAAAAGGCTTACAATATAATCGTACAGAGTAAATGCATTATTAACACTACAAATACACAAGTCTAAGCTATGAAAAGTACAGTGTATAGGTTGTTTCTTATCTAACTTTGGTACATTATTAGCAGCACTAGTAATTTCTAAATTAACAATATGAGGAAGAGGCAGGCGTTTTGTTTCAATTTCGGATAAAAGTTTGGCTAGAAACTCATGCTTTGAGTGGCCCTTGACATAGATGACGTCAACATCTCGTAGATTCTCATAGACAATGGAATAAATTTCTTGATAGTCCAGTTCGCCATTATTATAGTAGATACCATGATGATTTCCACATAGATATTTCACTTGCCTTTTATAGTCTTGTTTGAGCTCATGGAACGGAATTGCAGGTTTGAACATGTAGCTTTGCATATTTTTACCATCGTAGATGGCTAGTTCTTTGGCGAAAAATTCAGGCGTGCAGAAACCTTGCAGGTCGACGACTACAAATTTCATCTTGACAAGGCGTACAGACGACGGCAACTGACTAAATCAAGCTACGGACAGTGCCTGATAAAGGCAAATACTCCAAAACTCTGTCATGTACAATGATGCAATAGGCTCGAGTATCTCTTGGAAAATTTTCAGAACTGTGCAGCTCGAGCTTAACATCGACTGTGCTACTTTTCAAAGCTTCATTCTGTTTCGAACAGTCTATTACAAACAAACATTGATTTGCAAACGAGCTGAAATCCAGTAACGGTTCAGCATAGGTCTTTCCCATATAGGATTTCTGGAATTCGGTGTACATGCGATACGCTTCGGCATATTGTCTGTTGTCGAAATTCAGATTCAAAGATTCATAGGGGTAAACTTCAGAGTTTAGGAATAGTTTGATATCGGTAATGTTGACATTATCGAAATATGTGACGTCTTTCTGATAGTTGTCTTTGCGGGCAGTTTGGAAAAATACGATAACGTATCGAGCTCTCTCCGACATTGATTTCACAGTCCAAACATCTTTCTTTGTGTTTCTCATTGCGGGCAATTCGTGAATTTCCCAATCACGGAACCCGAAAAAGATTGGTTTATTTCGGGAAATTTCCTCCAACAATTGCAGTTTTAGGACATCGTTGGGATAAATATGTTTAACTCGCAACTCAATCGTCGATATTGATATAGTAGCCTTTTTATCGCCTGTAGAGTTTACGTAGCAATTGTCATCATTTCTAGCTCGAACAAGTTTCAGTTTCTGTTTTCCCATAACTGCACTAGTGTAATCGGCGAAAACACCCAGTAGAAAATTTAACGGTATTAGCAAATTAAAGTCTTTTGTTGTTTCATTCAGGGTTTTGAGCGGCGTACCCCATCCTGCGATGTCTAGTGCTTTGCTTTCGTGTTCATTAAAGCATAGCAAACTTTTTATTGTGCTTGTCAGTCCAGGATCTCGAACTTTCTCAATTTCTCTTCCGTTCAATTCATAAGTTATGGTCTCGAACAGAAAGGCTCCCACATTATTTGTTAACGAACATGTTCCTGTCGTCCCACCACCACCACCAGCACCTGCCACTGTATTGTCCTCCTTAAAGTTGGCTTCAATGTAAAGCTCAGCTTGACTAATGTCCATAAAGACATCTTGCTGGTTGATAACTATCTCAATCACATCACTGTAGTTGAATGATTTTGTGAATGGATGATATGTATGCCATTCTTCTCGAGAAATGGATTCATCCACGTTGACCGGGTGAAATATTTGAAGTTTTTCCGATACGAAAACCATATTTGTGCGATAAAGAGTGTAAATAAATCAGACTCTTGCGTGTGAGTGCCTGCTGCTGCTGCTGCTGATGTTTCGTCGGTGTCTGACTACAGACTGGAGAGGACTGAACGTATCCACTACTTATATGTCGTTGCTGCTGCTGATTAAAAACTAAAACCATGTTTCTTGAGTTCCAATTTTACAACGATTTCTTCGCCTCTAAAATTGACAGGTCTTGCTTCCTGATCCAAAATACTTATGGTGATGTTATCGATGCTGGTTCTATTCACCGGAAGATAAATCAGATTTCTCGGCTCAATAATTATACTATATCCTGGATCAACGGCCGGCGTGAATTCGTATAATGTATGTGAAGGATTGTTTGTATAATAGGATCCGGAGATAATGTTGCACTCAATTCGTATAGTAGTCACTTGTATAATCTCAACTGGAATATCGGATTCGTGTAGCGTGTTTGCATCTAGGATGAGTGGTGAGAAGCCCAGCAATTGTCCGATACTATCTTGGGGCTCAAAGTCTATATCGTAAACACTCTTGAGCTCGCACTTTAAAGTATTATTGTTCGGTTTTAAAGACAGTAAATTATCACCACTAGTAGCAGCACCACCACCACCACTATTCGCAACCAATTGCTTTTGAAGGTAGCTTTCGATATCGGCAATTTCGTACGACCCTGTTGGAATTTCGATTACTCGCTCCTCCTCGTCGTCTTTGCCACTCGCGTGGTAGTAGTAAAACTTGTTTCGTCCAGACTCGATGTTTGGAATAGAATTCCAGGTACTCAAGGAAATTAGGGCTAGCGAATAACTGTATCTAGAGTCCAATTCTATTGGCGGATTAATGTCAACAGTTAAACAACTGGAGCGACCTTTCAACGTGAACGTGTGAGACATGACTAATGCTTCTACAAAACACACACTTGATTTTATAATTATTTTATTATCATCAATTATTGAATAAAAAACTTAATGCTAAATGTCCACAATTGTATGTATTGAACTTTTGATACTGATCGTGATTGTAGAAAATTTCACAATTCCTAAAATAGCGAACAACTTCTTTCGGCGGATTCAAGTTGCCAAAACTGTCGAAATATTCAACCAGGTTTCCGCGTTTCTTGTAAGCTACCCAATGTGTGCCAGATCCGCTGATTGTGTCCAAATTAATCACGCCACATTCGATTTTTCTCGGTCTAGACGGCAATGTATCACGCATAAACACTCCACGGAAATTGGCTATTTTCAATTTGGATGTCAGATATCTAATGTCTTTATCGCTTAGCGCTCGTTTGGGTAGCTTCACTGGTAGTTTTTTGGCATTTTTTTCAAAAACAATCCATGTCCGGTCTTGTGTTTAGCCAGATATAAACCGCTCCCCTTCCTACCCAAGGCAATGGCTTCCATGGCCCGATTATGTCTTTGAGATTCTTTGAGCTTGTCGGCTGCTGCTCGGGCATCATTTACGGCTTTCGCAATCCCCGCTGCCCCTCCGCTCAATGCACCCATCGCACTGAGACCAGCAAATATGGGAATTAAAGGTAAAACTCCTCCAACTTTGGGCACTTTGATAACTCGAGGTAATTTCACTTTTTTTCGGCCACCAATTTGCTTGATTGTCATGCGGGCAGCTTTCAGTGCCAATTTTATGTTTTCCTTTGTTGGTATTTCTCCTCCTGGACCGCCTCCTACATTGCCATACTGTTTTACATGTTTTTTAATTTTGTTCAAGATGCACGATCTGAACGGTTTAGTTTGTTGTCGTCGTCGACGCATGCCCATACCGAGTTTACGTTTGGCTTTCATCACGTTTGTCACCAGCCAAGCTGCACTCTTCTCACCGAAACTAGAATCTTTGGCTTTAACTCGTTCCCAAGCCCTGTTCTCCAACACCTTATCGGCTTGATGTCTTTTATGTAAATCCTCCCTGTTTTCAGAGTATGCAATGTCGTGTTCTCGGCAAGCTGCGTCCAACTTGTTTTTCGGCTGATCACCTCGGGCTAAACGTTCAGCAAGTTTCGTACCAGGTCCACAATAGGAATAGCCTGGGAGATGGAGCTCGAACGGTAGCTTGTTGATACCACTATTTAAGAGACCTTTACCCTTCAGTGTCTCCATTGCTACTGAGGCAGTGGTCAAGTAAACACTGTTTTATAAAAGATGCGCGCAGAAAAACAGAAACTCACCATCAGAGTTGATTTTAATTTCGATTTGCCTGAAAAAGGAATGAGTGAGCAGAGGAATAGACATAGTGAGCTTTTGCCAAATACAATTAGAGCAATTATTTGTGGTCCTAGTAATTCGGGGAAAACCAATGTGATGCTGAGTCTGCTAACCGACCCGAACGGACTCAGATTCGAGAATGTCTACGTTTATTCAAAGTCACTATATCAGGAGAAATACAAGTTCCTCGAGCAAGTGCTGAAAAATGTTCCAGGTGTAACCTTTCAGGCTTTCAGTGATAATGATATGGTGTTGGATCCGGAGAATACGAAACCAGATTCTGTATTTATATTCGACGATGTGGCTTGCGAGAAACAGGACAAGATACGAAACTACTTTTGCATGGGTCGACATAATGCAGTCGATTCATTCTACCTGTGTCAAACGTATTCCAAAGTGCCCAAACAATTGGTGCGAGATAACGCAAACGTGTTGATTTTATTCAAGCAAGACGATATGAATCTGAAACATGTCTACGATGATCACGTGAATACAGATATGTCGCTGGAAAAATTCAAAATGCTCTGTTCAGAGTGCTGGAAAGAGAAATATGGATTTCTGGTTATTGTCAAGGATTGCGATATGTGCAAAGGACGCTACAGGAGCCAGTTTGATACCTTTATAATTCCCTAAGTGATTACACCAGCTTCAGTGTTACTAAAGACGTTATCGCATACAGACCTGTCTCGAAAAGCTGTCTGTGTAAACTGGCCTGTCTCGAAAAAGCTGTCTGTGTAGACTGACCTGTCCTAAAAGAAGCTGTCTGTGTAGACTGACCTGTCTCGAAAAGCTGTCTGTGTAGACTGACCTGTCCTAAAAGAAGCTGTCTGTGTAGACTGACCTGTCTCGAAAAAGCTGTCTGCGTAGACTGATCTGTCCCGAAAAGCTGTCTGCGTAGACTGACCTGTCTCGAAAAAGCTGTCTGTGTAGACTGACCTGTCTCGTAAAAGCTGTCTGTGTAGACTGACCTGTATCAAGACCTATAGTAGAGTTGTTGCAATGACTCCGCCTGTTTTGAGTAAAGCTGACAGAGATGTCAAGAAACGAATTAATACTGTTGCAAGAAACATACGGAAGAAATATTTTTCTCTGAAGCTGGAGAAAAGTAACAAAGATGAAGCATTGGATAGACTTTTGAACCCCATAACCGCTCCTCTAAATAAACTTGTGGAAAAATCTAAGAAGCCAGCAAAAAATGAGGATGACGTGTTGTTTGTTGAGAAGCCAATAGAAAACGACGACGACGACGATTTACAACAAACAATAATTGGAAACCAGACTTCGAGTTATATAGAATTTATAAAACAATATCCAGAGATAGCTCAAGAGTATATTCTTAAATACTTGGGTGGTTCTAATGAAACGGATTCGACCTATGGATTGAAATATAACTCGGAAACCGGCTTTTGGACCATGGGCACAGAAATAGTTGATTTTCTACCAAATGGCGATATTAATGTTGGAAACGTTACTTATCCCAAGAGTCGCGGTCTATACGACTTGTTATTCCTCAAACATCCTCGACTGAATACGGAAAAAGACAACGAACAATTCAATGAAATCTTATTCCGCACCAATGCACATAGAAGAGAATATAAACCGACAGGTCAGATAAAGGGGACCAATTCGAGAAAATATCAACAATTTATAAAGCCATATACACCTCAACCACCAACAGCAAAGCAATCAAAATCTCATAAAAAATCATTGGCGGGATCCGGATTACCGGCATCGTCATCACCGTCGTCTTTAATGATGCAGTACAATGAAAAACCCAAACAGTATGTGTATTACGATGACGTAAACGAACTGATTGATAGGTTGATTATATTGGATGCGTCTCAAGAGGCTGGCAATGGAAATCACACGAATGAAATAATGAGTATTTTGGAAGAGTTGCGAGAGCTAGGCGTTATCCGAGACTAATCTACTAATAATAATAAAATAGTCTACAGCTTTCATCTATCAGTCATTAGTGTGTTAGCCATGAATAAGTTTGGACATTCCCTGTCTTCTTCTTCTTCGTCACGTCGTCGTCAAATTATTCGTGCTCAGGCATCAGCTTTGCCGACCACTACCGATGGCGATTATAATGTTGAAAATCATAGGCTCTGCAATATTGGAATGCCTAGTGACGACAATGATGCATCCACTAAAAAGTATGTAGACTTGGCAACTAGCAGTCTATACAATAAGGTGCTCATCGCAAATGAAGCACTTGGCGCCCTTGGAGAAGCAGTGGATAACATCAGCGATCAAGTTAAAAGCAGTATGATCCGCATTCAGGAATTGGATCAAATCTTGAACAGAAACGTCCACGATGACCTTCGTAGCCTTGGTGATCTAGCAAGAGAGACTGGAGAAAAGATGAGTCAGCTGGCCATGACGTGCGAGGAACGTTTCCAGAAAATTGAACAATTTGAAGCAACCATCAACGATCGAATTGATCAAATTAAACATGCAGCCAATATTTTGTAGTAGTTATTATAAATATACGTACTCCCATACATATATGTTTAGTTGTCTTTGTGAAATGTCTAGAGAACAAGTGGTTAAGGAGCTTCATCGACCGGCTCGTAAAAACTTCAAACGTAGAAGATTTATACAATATGGCCTCGACGATACTTTTGCCACTGATCTGGCACAACTTGATCAATATGCCGGAGAAAACAATGGATTCAAATACATATTGGTTGTAATCGACTGTTTTTCCAAGTACCTTTGGACGCGTGCCATTAAATCGAAATCTGCACCAGATGTTGTCAACGCTATGGCAGAGATACTCAAAACATCTGGAAGAATTCCAAAGAAAATTATCTCTGATAATGGAAAGGAGTATTACAATGCTCAATTTGCAAGTCTAATGAAGAAATATGGAATACATCATTATAGTTCGTTTAGTCCTTTGAAAGCATCGATCGCCGAGAGAGTGATTCGAACCATTAAAGAAAAGCTGTTCAAGCAATTTACATTGAATGGGAACCATAAATGGCTGGATTTATTACGGCCTATAACTGATGCCTATAATGATAGCAAACATCGTACGATACATATGAAGCCGAGTAACGTGAATAAAAACAATGAAAAGGCGATACTTGATACTGTTTATAGTCATATCAAAGTTGCCGGTAAGCAAAAGTTCAAGGTTGGTGACATTGTTCGCATAAGCAAGTATAAACATGTTTTCCAAAAAGGCTATACCCCAAACTGGACTACAGAGCTCTTTAAAATAGCTAAAGTTCATATCACGAATCCAACGACGTATCTGTTGGAAGACTTGCAAGGTCAGCCGATAAGCGGTGGATTTTACGAAGAAGAGCTCCAGAAAACAAAACAGCCAGACGTATTTCTCGTGGAGCAAGTGCTACGAAAAAAGGGAAACAAAATGCTTGTAAAGTGGCTAGGCTTTGATAAATCACACAACAGCTGGATTGACATGAATAAAGATGCCATTTAATACTCGCATGTGATTGGTCTAAGACATGTTCGACGGAGTGGTGGTGGTGGTGGGGGGCCGTAAAAGTTATTATAAACCTCAAAGTACCACATTTGTGTCTCAGTATTTGAACGTAGTCACGGTGTCATCGTGAAATGTCCTGTGCATCGAATCACACAATGTACGCAGATATCAGTGCCGAAGACAGCGACGATTCACAGTGTTCGTCAAATTATTGGGAATATTTGGATAGTATGATTTTGAAAAGTCGAATGGAAATTGCTCAAGAGAAACGTTTACTCAACGAAGTTAGCTACCAGGTGAACAATTTCAAGTTGATTGTGGGCCTAAGCGTCGCTCGAGGAATGCTGCCAGCAGTCAAAATAGTAAACTCCATGCTAAACTTGCCCGAAGATCAAACTTGCATAACTCTAGCCGATTTCGACTGGTATGAATTCCTGGAAAAGGTGTCCAAGATGGTGAATGCAACTGCTGCTGCTGGCGTCAAAGACTCTGCTGTGCCTAGCCAACAACAGGCGTTATCCGAGAATTTCACTCTGTATGTCGAATCGTTTTTCGGTGAACAAGCTCTAACTCTTACGTCGAATAATTGTGCATTGTGTTTTTGTTTGGACGACATCAAACAAATTTTAACTGTTTGTCCTCTCATAAATTATAGATTAGAATTAGTCAAGGATTTGAATTTCATTGTATACTATGACGATTGCCTACAATATTTGAATGTAACTCACAATGTCAAAAACGGCAGCCATCTTTTGCAATCAATTATCAGCATGTGCAACTTGAACAAATGTGAACGTAGCTGCTACTTTCTAGAACTTGCTACTATGAACCTAGGCAAAATTGTCAGGGATTTAGATAAGCTGGACGCGTGTTGTACCACCCTCCAATCCAATTAGTATAAGTATTAATAAATGACTATAAAAAACATGCTTGCTTTTTATTTTTCACATTACAATAGCAACCTTTGAAGAGTCAAAATGTCTGGTTGTAGTATTACTGGTCGTCGTGCTGATGCCTGCTGCCATCATCAATCTTCCTGTATAAGACAAGCTGTCTATTTGCTACGTACTAGTTTAGAAACAGACATGTACTTTTTACTTCAAGCACTTGAGCAAGAACCCGACACTAATGGTTGGTTTTCCACGCAAGATGTGGAAAAATATGAAAATGGTGTCAAGTCTTGTAATCTTTATCTGGCTAATTCCATCTCCTTGGAGGACCTATGTGTGCTTATGAATCAGTATGGACTACATCAGCAATTAAAACAGTATGGCGCTAAATACATGTGTGATGATATTATTGCAAAATATATAGGTTACGATGAAGTTGACTAATTTGTATGATGTTTCTATTAAAATAAAAGTTTTCTTGGTGAAAAAAATCGTTTGCATTATATTAACCATTGCGCCAATTTATTAAGGATGTGGAAATGAATCTTATCATTCAATTACTAACCATGATGGTGTCAAGTCAATCGTACTATGTTCTCTTGGTTGCCCTTGTGCAAAATAGTTTCTATGTACACAGACCGTACAATGTCCACAAAATGTCAATAATGCTGGACTTTTCCGCACCTAATAAAACAACATCGTGGACAGAAATGCATTATGAAGTAATAGATAAGGGCCATTTAGCTGTTTTCACGACTCGTATACCGTCGTCGACGTCATTGGCGTACCTGCGTTACAAGGTGAGGCTGCATTTTCATGATGAAACTGTTGGAGATACCGAATGGAGAACTCTCATCAGAGAACCACAACAGCAAGAAGAAACATACAATAATTCCCATAAGACTCTATCAGACAACGACATCGCACCAAAATCCACTTTAAATGTAGTCATATTTATTGCCATTTGCTGCGTAATATTATTATTGAATTTAACGTACCATATTGGAAAAAGTCAATGTACCCTATGGTTTAATAAATAAATAGGTTTTAATTTAAAAAATAAGTGTGACTCATTTAATTCATTAAATTTCCCATAGTTAATCTGCAGTGAAAATATCCTTTTTTCATCAACAAAATATTAGATGCAAGTCCCAGCTTGTTATTTTCGCTAGAACGTAAATGCTTATCAGTAAAATAAACTGTGAAATATGATACCTTTGTTTATAACGCTCCGACATTAAGCGTCGTCGACTCGATGGTCTGTAACCTTGAGTTTCACGAATTTTCTTTATTTACCACTACGGCATCCTGTAATAGGACACGTCGCACAACGTACGCTAGATGGCGCCACCGACACACAAACTGATGTGACCATATAAGTAAAAAATGATATAACGCGTGTTTACGAAATGATAGGCGTTTGATGCAAAAATGGACGTGACCCAGGTCGCTATGACGTCATCACAGAACCATAATTTAATATACGTAGCGATTTCGAAACGACTCGGAACAATCCCTTCCACGCAAACTCCATATTACAGGAACCTGTAATTCCCCGAACCATAATTAACTATACGTAGCGATTTCGAAACGACTCGGAACAATCCCTTCCACGCACACTCCATATTACAGGAACCTGTAATTGCAAGAATTCACCGCAATAACCCGGTATGACGTCATCAAAGGTGACAGATGACGTTTGACAGGTGACGTTTGACAAGATGGCGGGAAAACGTTTCCCCCCACCCCTTTTTCTGGTACCCATGATAAAATCCGGGGAGCCCCTTTTCGGGGGGCGCAGCCCTGCGGGCCCCCTTTTGGGGGGCGGAGCCCTACGGGTCCCAACTACAGCATCCTGTATTACGAACTTCACACTATGTACGCTAGATGGCGCCATGACGTTTGACAAGATGGCGCCGACGATGCATCCACCTTCGTGTCAACGGCGGCGCATCCACCACGTGTCAAGAATGAAAGATTGAGGTTATGGTCGGATTTTTGTAGTCATACCCCTGTTGCTGTACTACTTATGGTAAAAATAAATAATGGCACCTGATTCGGAATTATATTTCATGTAATTTCTATTTTTGAGGAAAGCGGGAGTTTTGTTTAAGTGCGCGGGAGGCAGGAGGTTTAGTAAAAAAGCGGGAGACTCCACTTCCGCCTAAATCGGGAGGGTTGGCAACCCTACGTAATACAGACCCTAGAAAAGACGTCTTCAAGACTTTGTGTGCTGTCTGGGTAGTGGAACATCTCGTATCTATTATCTATTACTCGTGTAACGGATGTTCATCAGCAACATGACATGAGCTTGGATGGACTCTACCTGAGTTGGGAATCCCACAGCTATAGAACAGTGTTGCCGATAGTGTGCGTAATTCGGATGGTGTGGTGCGTCTCAGGGCGCAAGGTTGCCAAAATAAGATATTTGATTTCAGAGTGAATTTCGGGCCCCAGGGCCGTATCTAGACCAAAATTTTGGGGAGGGGTTAGACAAAGTGGCAAAAAAAATTGTTACACTAGTAATAAAAAATAAAAAAAAAATAAGTATTTAATAAGTGTTGTTTATTTTTAAGTTAAATTTTTTGAATTTTATTTTTTTTTTTTTTTGGGGGGGGGGGTTTGAACCCCCCTAGATACGGCCCTGTCGGGCCCCATTGAGCGTCCGGGCCCTAGGCGGCCGCCTAGTCCGCCTAATGGTTAAACCGGCGCTGGGCGTCTGAAGGAGAATTATATCCCAGTCTACACCACCCTGCCAGCGGTGCTCAAGTCCTGCACGCAGTTACTGAGTTGTAGCTGCAAGGCAGGGTGCGGCACAGGCTTGTGCAAATGCAAGCGGAAGGGACAGATCTGCACCAAGTTGTGCAAGTGTCAGGCAGACTGCGAAAACAACAATGACAGTGATGACGTATTCATGTATAATGTTTTGTGCATTTTGTTTACCCCTCAAAGTATAGTTGTACTATTTTATTTCGGCAAACTTGTGTTAACATATTTCCTATCGCTTTTCCCCTCAAATTCGTGTTCAGCGACCACCAAAACACTTGTGGTCATACCCAGCACGTCATATTGTAGCAACTTTTTAAAGTTTGGTATTTGGGCCCCAACCGGTCGCCATCTTGGATTACGGTACCTCCGGTTGCCTTATCGATTTCTGGTGCTAATTTTTGATCTAGTCGACGTCAAAAACATATGTGCCGATACGCCGCACTTGACAATATGCCAACTTCTGAACGTTCCGTATTTAGGCCCCCGACGGCCGCCATCTTGAATTATGGTACTTCCGGTATCCGAATCGACTTCCGGTACTCATATTCATGTTCAGCAACCCCAAAAACATATGAAACTACATCTCGCCGGCCAATAACGATACAAGAAAAATGTCAATTAAGCCCTTAGTTTGGCCGCCATCTTGGATTTCAGGCCTTTGGAGGCAAAATTCGGCTTGGCAACATCTGGATTCGGATTCAGCGGGGTCGAAATACCCCAGAAACCTCAAGTGGCCGAATGTCGCACGAAATGCCGCTCGGAGTAAAATAGAGTACGATTTCTGCGAATGTCCACCAGTCTACCCTGGATATTGAGTAATGGTTACCCGTGATATTTGGATGAAATTTAAATATGTTATTGGGGATGACGTAAGCAACATTTTTTACCATGGGCACAACCCTGTATATATGACAGGTGAGGCGTGGTTAGCTGTCAAATATTGGAATCTGATATCCAAAAGCAGAGTAACTATGGCAGATTTTGATGAACAAAAAATCTATTTTTACCAAGTCGACCAAGTTGAGTCGAAAAATGTCAACTGTTTTAACACCTGTCAAAACCCTGCCAAATGACAGCACTCATCTTTTCCAGTTTTCAATGTTTTATGTTGTCATTTGACATTTTTAATAAATAATAAAAAAATTACAGCTGTCAAAATGTGACGTGCATGAACTTTGTTCAATGTTTTATCACCAATAAACTACCTTAAAACGAGAAATTTTCAATTTTCAAAAGCGATAGTCGGCTGAAACGGCATTCTGTGTCACTATCGACAACAGTTCGGCTACGTTCTCGGATCCTTTTATCATGCTATACTAACCATTCGAAAAACGTAGTACAAATCTAGGGGAAACTCTATGGAATTTTTAATTGATTCCTGAGAAATGTCAATCTTATTTATTGAATTGACTCTATACGTCATTGATAAGTTTGTTTTTGTTATTTTTTGGTTTGCTTGTTTATACCTACCCTAACTATTTTTGCTTCCTGAAAGTTGAGTTTAAGTTTAAAAATTATGCTTTGTTGCCCATTAATAATTTGAATAACAATATTGTTGAAGAAGATGAGAAGCTTGAACAGATTTGTCTGGAAAATATCCAGTGATGAGTGATGCCCAACCACCAACAACAGTGACTGCTTTCAAAAAGAAGATGTTAGATTTGAAGAAATAATCCGGCAAAGCTATAATATTTATGTGGCTACAAACTATGCCAAGAGCAGAGCAATAGAGAAAGTATCAATAGCCATCATGGTTCAGTTTCCTGTGACTCAAGACGAGAAAAATCTAATTGAAGCAGGATTTATGGAAAAAATTAATTTTCCAGGTGTGATTATTATCACACGGCCGATGGAACCCACAGTGAGTGAAATTATTAGACCACACATGACGAAAAACCCTGGCTAATGACACCTAGAGAAAACGCTGCTCCAGGAACTTCATAGTTCAATTATAGCCAAAATCGGCAAAATCACATCCAAACTCGAAATTGTATCGGTGTGTTTGAACAAAGATTTGTGTGTACTTCAAAAGTATTGAGGCATGCCCCAGAAAAAGTTGGGCGCTTTGTTATAGTTTGTGTTATTTTACACAATTGCTCGGAAAGGAGACTGAATGGTCCCCGAACCTTATATCCGAAGGGATAACATTCAGGTACCGAGGTACCATAAAATGTAAAGTTATACAAGCAAGAAACAATTTGATTCGTCGTCATTTTATGCGCTGATTTTCTAAAATGTTATTATAAAAATTTTAACCATAATATGTGTTTTATTCCGGGTTTTTCGCATCTCACTCTCATGACAATGACGATAATATCAATATAATCGGAAACCGGCGTCTGCTCGAAATAAACTAATGAAAATATTGAATATTATTAAATAAATAAGGAATAGGAATGGAATAATTATTTCTCAATATAAATATGGAATAACGACAACAACCAACAACATTTTCGCAATTGTCATTGTCATTCACAGATGTCATTCATGAAACTTCACAATGCACATGCGTCAGTAGTATTCGACACGTCTCGAGATGTAGAAATGAAATTATAAAATAAATCGCGTTTTGTCGATATTCTTGATGCACAGAGTGCCAACCATGTAGAATCTTGTCGACTGATAGAATTCTACATGACACAGAGTCCCGCTCCAGATTTGAGTTTTTTTTTCTACTAAAACAAATGACAGCTTTTGACAGTTCTGTAATTTTTTTTTTTCAATTTTTGAATTTAGAATTTACATATATGTAAGTTAAAAATGTCAAATAACAACATAAAATATTGGAAACTGGAAAAGATGAGTGCTGCCGTTTGGCAGGGTTTTGACAGGTGTTAAAATGGTTGACATTTGTCGACTCAACTTGGCCGACTTAGTAAAAATAGATTTTTTGTTCATCAAAATCTGCCATAGTTACTCTGCTTTTGGATATAAGATTCGAATATTTGACAGCTAATCACGCCTCACCTGTCATATATACAGGGTTGTGCCCATGGTAAAAAATGTTGCTTACGGCATCCCCAATAACATATTTAAATTTCATCCAAATATCACGGGTAACCAATTTCCATTTAAATATTGCGGGGTCGTTATACATACATTTCTGACCTAGGCTGCTATATCTAGGTTCAGTCATCAAAAATTTCTGCCAGGGATTATTTCTACTATCTTGTTCTGTTGAAAGGTGTGTGGCCCCATTTCATCTGCTTCTACTAATTTTGAGAAATCGTTACCACTTACCTGTCTACTTCTTCATGAGATTCATAAAAGCATCTTCAACAAATCACAGCGTGAAGAATCCAATCAGAATATTCTCCAGAAGGAAAAGTCGCAAGCGTTAAGGGTAAAAATCCACTGCTTCATACTTGTATCGCTCCTAGGCAATATTAGAATATGGAATATGCAATACGTTTTACAGCTTGTAAGAAAACTTGAATGCAATTTTTTGCATGCAAAAAAATTGCATTCAAGATTTCTTGCACGTTGTTTTACACCTTGCAATTTGACTTGTTTTCTTCTCTAATCTTAACCATACTTTTTTGTTTCCAATTTTGTGTTGCTGATGTTTGCATTTTCCAAAAATGAAAAAAATTATTATAAGTCGATATAAAAAAGAAGAAAGCAATAGCAGCCACTTTAGGCATCATAATTGCTTAAAATTCCCCTGCTTGCGCGAAAATCTTCAAGAAAAATGGCACCAAACCGATTGCATGCAATGCCATTCAAGTTTCAAGAATCTTGCAGAAAACAAACAGCTGACTCACATCTGCGCATGCCCTCGTTCAAGTTTCTTGTATATTGCAGATAGAATTGCAAGCTGTAAAACGGCCTCAAGGAAATCAACAGTTTTCAATAATTGGATATACTTCACTAGTTACAAACCTTTTTCGAACTTATTGGATTCTGTTCAATGCAAGCGGGCCAATCAGACATCAAACATCAACATTGAAATAGCCAACCATAATAGTTCCATCATAGGATAGAGAACAAATAGCAAGTGGTGTCATCTCTTCAGAGTCTCACAAAGCATTATCAGAAAATCACCTGTTTTTTTTTTGCATCTAATAATTCTTCACAGTGTCACGAATCTAATAAGAATATTTCTAGAAGGTAAAGTCACAGTAGAAGCATCAAGTATACAAAACCACTATACTATGAGATTGTAATATAACTTGTGCTTTGTATGAATTTTATGTATCCAATCTCTCCGAGATTTGTCAAATTTCAAATGAATGTTCTACTGTTTAGGTTAAAGTCTCGGTTAAAATCGTTAAAAACATTTTGTGTTCCTTTTTGCACAAACATTCAAATAAAGACCAAACATTTTCGATTACTCTTACTCACTCAAACAGACATGAATGTAGTATCTAAAATTTCAAAACTTTCGATCAAACGGTTTGGCCATAGATAGATTTCTTGTTTAGAAAAACTCGAGTCAAATCAGGGCTGCCATTGCTTATTCCTCGATAAATGAAAAAAAAATGTTATCGTCAGTGAAGTTCACTTATGCTTTATTTCATTAATGCGCTTGCTCAACTTAGCGATAAAAAAGTGAGGAATCTATCCTAATCCTAAAATCTAGTTTGGGCTAATTTAGCTCAACAACCAAAAATCTTGACTTTGGTTTCAAACATGATAATGATAACAATATTCCTACGATTCAAGTATGAGCAAATCTTTATAGAGTTAACTCTAGCTAACTTAACGGACCACCGTGCAAACAACAACAAACAATCATCCATCTAACAGAAGGCCCATATATCAAGCCCTAAGCGCAGCAGTTTCCCTATAAGACGGAAAATAAACGTGTAATGCTAATTATGCGCGAATGCACCGTGTACATAATTTAAAACACCTCTTCTAAAAAGCATAATTTAACATCCATTTTAAGAGACGGCGATGCACCCGTTTTACGGCCGGGCAACGAAAATAATTATGAAATTATTCTTCTTGTAGCTAGCCCAACAACATTTCTGCATTCTGGTAGAACACCAAGGAGAGATTTTATCTCTTGTGGAATACGCGAACGTGCCAATTTTTTTTGAAGAGTGCAGGAACTTGGGTGGTATATAAGGAAATATCTTTAGAATTTATTTAGCGCTACTCACAAAATTTATATTTTGTGGATGGTTATATTGATGAATACCTACATCATTTCAAAAGATTTTTAAAAATTCCACCTAAACAAACACACACAAATAACTAGAAAAACTGCCAATTATGAGGAAATAAATAACTTCATCAGACTCTAATCCAACCAACAAAGACAAGTAGATCCACAATCCACAATTCGAGAACTTCCAGTGTGTTATGAGAGATGCAGTGGAGAAATTAATCTAGGGAAGAAATACATACCGGTCAAGCCAGTAAAAACTAACCCAAAAAAACCGTCGAGCTTACATGTTACAGAGTAACAAAACTAAGCAGAAGTTGCTCGATGCCCGGAGAGAGTATGAAAATGGTCTTCCGAATGCGGATTCACCAGAAAAACTGTTTAAGCATATAAATCGAAACTTGAATTTCAATCGCATCAACCATAACTTTAAAAGATCCTGCATCTGAGCAGCTTTTACAACTGAAGCTCATCTGGCTCCAGCCCTGCATGCGACAATAGAATGGAGAGGTCTATCGAAGAAATACAATTTACAACTGATAAAGTAGAACAAGCTCTGAAATGTATGAAAAAAGACTCAAGCCCAGGACCTGATGAAATCCCAATAGTTTTTCTTCAGAACTGTTATGTAGTGCCACAATTAACCCATTGCTTGCGAGGAGAGGGAAATATTCCATCGTCACGCCACTGTACAGGGTGCTGCAATTTGGAGTGTTTCAACAGGAAAAACATACTTGCAAACCAAATAGAGGAAAATTGACTTAGACGTCATGGGATCGATTTTTGAGAAACGTCAATTGTCAAAAACCGTATCACGATATCTTCAATGGTACCATTGATACAGGGCGATTTTCGATTTTCCCCTATTATGAAAAATGGCTATAAGTTTTCTATTTATCAATTTTTTCTATTTCTGTAAAAACATTATGGAGACACTTTTTTGAGCACAATCCAGTGGCGGATCCAGTTTTTTTCTATATCGCTCCGATTTTGAAATATCGACCAAATTCCGATGTTTTCAAATGAAACACCCTATATATTAATAGCTCATTGGATAGCTCTGTTTTTGCTGGTTTCAATGATATAAAGTTCAATAGGTTTATCGGTAACAGTTTTCGAGAAAAAAAATTAAATCTGTTTTTGTCGTAAGGACCAATGTGTTAGAAAAGGATTTTATATGTGTAAGGAGAATGAGGAAGGTCTCTGTCTAACACATTGTTTCTTATGACATAAACAGATATAAATTTTTTTCTCGAAAATTGTTAGAGATAAACCTATCGAACTTTATATCATTGAAATCAGCAAAAACAGAGCTATCCAATAAGCGATTAATATATAGGGTGCTTTATTTGAAAATATCGGAATTTGGTCGATATCTCGGAATCGGAGCGATATAGAAAAAAACCGAGTCCGCCACTGGATTGTGCTCAAAAAAGTGTCTCCATAATGTTTTTACAGAAATGAATAAAATTGATAAATAAAAGACTTATAGCCATTATTCATAATAGGGGAAAATCGAAAATCGCTCTGTATTAATGGTACCATTGAAGATATCGCGATACGGTTTTTGACAATCGACGTTTCTCGAAAATCGATCCCATGACATCTAAGTCAATTTTCCTCTATCTGGTCGGGAAGTGTGTTTTTCCTGTTAAAACACTCCAAATTGCAGCACCCTGTACAAAAAATGAGATCGACATAGATCAGAAAATGATCGCCCTATTAGTCTCACTTGTAACCCGCTGAAATGTATGGAGAAAATTATATTTAAGGAACTAATATCTTTCTTTCTAGAGAACAATCTCATACCTTCAGCCCAACATGAATTTCTACCACTACCAATCTCTTGGAATGTCTAGATGATTGGAACAACAACCATGATAATGGCCTGCCAACAGATATTATCTATCTGTAGATTATGAAAAAGCATTTGACAAAGTCCCACATAACCTATTAGTGAAATTAGAGCATTTTGGAGTTAGAGGAAAGTCGCTTGCCTTGATCAAGGATCTACTAGAAGATAGATTTTTTCAAGTGGGAGTTAATGGAGAGCTTTTCAGTCCCCATAGGGTAACCAGTGACGTCATGCATGGTTTGGTGATCGGTTCGGTGCTGTTTACAACGTATCTTTTTGATTTGGTGGAACTAATCCAATAAAGTGTTAAATGGTTTGCAGGTCATTGCAAAATCTATTCAAATTCTTTGATAGATGCGACTTTACTTTAAACTGATCTTAAAAACATTGAAAAGTGGTCAAAAACATGGGAAATGAAATTGAACTCCTCAAAATGCACAATACTAAGGATTGGCCCAAATAACCCTAACAAAGACTATATTCTTAATAACTCTGCTTTAACATCAGTAAATCAACAAAATGATCTGAGAGTTGTAGAAACAACTGACTTGAAGTGGGAGAATCACATAATTAAAAATTAAAATAACTAAAAAAGCTAGCTCCTACGTTTACCTTATTAACCATACTTTTAGAGACCACTCCATCGAGATGATATCTACCCTTTACAAAAGCTATATAAGACCAAAAATAGAATATGCGTATACTGTGTGGAATCCAGAGTGACAAAAATTCCTCCACAGTTAAAACAGTTGCCATATCTGGAAAGATTACTCAAATTCAATTTGACATCCCTTATAGAAAGAAGGCACAGAGGTGATTTAATTGAAACCTACAAAGTAACCACTGATTACTATCAGTGTAATCTGATAAATATTTTCCATCGATGTCGAAAACCTTATCTTCATGGCCACTCCAAGGAGCTTGAAAAGGAAAGATCATCAAAACTACCCAGGAAAAACTTTATAGTAAACCATGCAGTGCAAACAATAATATTTTTAAAAATCGTGTTGACAGAGAATTGAAAGAATACTCAGAAAGAATAATTCATTTATGGTGCATAAACTTTCTTCTGGTGGGGAGGAATGACAGGGAGAACTAGTGCTAGAGTTTGTCATATTATGACCAATGACGGAATAGTATGCCATGTCAACAAAAGCAAAAGATAAAAAATTGCGGGCCTTTCATTTTTTTTCAGTTTAAACGCTGTAACCAGATTTCTTGCCATGCAGATCAGATGTAATGAATGAATACAGGGATATCTTTTTCATAATCTAACCATCAAAATAACCATTGCCCGCGTCCTCATCTTCTTCTCACCGTTTTTTCCTATGATCATGTTTTTCTTATTTTATGTCCTTTTGTTTACAGCAACTTGGTTATAAAGCATATTAAATTTGTTATGAGTAAAAAAAAATTAAATATCAAAATTATATTGTTTCGCTGCAAAATGAGTGGAATTCCAAAAATAATGTTAGCTGGGTGCACTAAACCAAAAGTTTACCTAAACGGTTCGGAACAATTACCTGTTTGGGGTACAAAGGCCCTTCCTAGCTAGCTATGCCAGTGGAGAGTGGTCGAGGGTAAATAGCTCAGATAAATTTATAATAGCGCCACCCGTTTTCACCCCGACAGAAAGGTAATCGTGCTAACCAACAAAACGGGAAAGAACCTCAAGTAAGTAATAAACCAAGGGAAAGAAACACTAAATTCAAAATACGAAGTGGCATCTTTAATTAAAGAAGTAAAAGACTATAATTTTACACCTTCAGTAATGTCATATATCAAATTAGTATTTTATCGTTTATCATATTCGAATTTGAATAAACTACTTATGTGAAAGTTAACGAAATATTCATGAAACTTGAAAATACTGTAAATAATCACCAGTGATTAGAAAATACCGCGTATATGCATATATTTGGTGTACATTCGTAAGGTTTTCAGCACTTTATCGAAACAACCAACTTGAAAACTAGGAGGCCCTAAAGTGGTAATAGTACACGGCCAGTTAAATACGTATGTTACCATCCAATGTTTTTCAGCCATGCTGAGGGCTTGAGATAATTAAATTATATAAGAAAAATGGAAAGATCTGACCTTATGGGTAGCAGCAGCAGTTCAGTACAATACACAAAACCCGTTCAGGTAGGTACCATTTTCTTGACCATTTGATACTGTCTTGTCTGTACCCAGTAATTCCGAATCTGGTAGGTATAAATTGTGGCATCCGACGCAAAGAAATCCCAGGATACTGAGACAAGTGCATCAGTTTCACGATAGTTCCCTTAGTTGCCAGGACAAGAATGACAAGGAAACTGGTCAAGGTGGATTTTCCCAGCAAAGGAATAAACAAATCGCAAGATAAAAGAAGAAGGCCTATAAAAAAAAACGAGTATCAGCAGCGGAACAGGCTAGAAAGAACAAATGAGACTTACCGAAAGTTCTAGGGTGGCCTTTCAAAGAGAAACCATGTGGTTTTGTAGTTAATATCTTAGAATTTCCAATATTTTCCAGGATTTTTCCCAAAATCACATCAGCAAACTATGCTTAGGCTCAGAAAACTATTCTGCAATTAAATTGGGAAAAGGAAAACCGATATTCTAATGTAAAATCAGCAAAACGTGCTAGCGTCAATCAAGTAGCTTTCGCAGCCAAAAATCGAATGATCAACCTAATTTTTTGCAAATGCCTGAAATTCGGTACCGTCCCTGCTAGATAACAGCGATGGAAAATAAAATCGGTACCATCGACTCGGTTCTCTCTCTTTCTCCTATAGTTGTACCAAATATTTAAATTTGATGGATTTATCTTTATTATACGAGAATGGGTTTTTCTTTTAGATTTAAGGAACGGTGAACGCCAAAAATACTCAGTGGACAAACTGCTCATAATATTCAATATCAAATTGCTTGGAAAGCGATACCTACCAATTCAATCCCTGAAAATAACCCGTAACAAATTGATTTGAATTACATTTTCGTGCGGGGGATTGGCATTCCTGATATCTCCTGGATTGAAGTTAGTTTCTGGGGATACTCTTCTCAGTCTTGCAGTTCTTCTAGATTAATTACCAGTTTATTTCATAGAATTTCGTTCGTCTCCTACATTTCAATCTTGATATTTCACAGCATCCAGAATATTTGCCAGGTCTATGAAAGTACCTATACCATTGACAAATGTCCGCTTCAAGTACTGGAGCATTTTGAGATTTTAGTTTACCGAATCCCGTCCATCAGTCGCGCTTCTCTAGACATTTTAGCTGTCATATTTAACATATTTTCTCTACTGCTTTTAATACTGATCTCTATATAGAAAATTAGTATGTCTAATACTGATATAAATATACACGCCTGGCAAGTAATAAACATCTTGCATGCCAATTTTATTGCGAGAGAATGAAATGTCTAAAGAAAGTCCAAGTTTGAATAGAGAAAGAAAACGATTTCCCCTGTTCCAACTCTAGCATTCCCAGCACTTTTTGCTGGAGGTGGAACAGAGGAAATCGTTTTCGTTCTCTATTTAACCTTAGACTTTTTCAAAACATTTCATTCTATCGCATTAAAAATGGCATGTAAGATGTTTACTTGCCAGGTGTGTATAACAGTATCGTCGGTAAACCTGAGCTGGTTTGGTTTTCTGCTGCTTAAATTTGATATTCTGTCTATTGTCATCTTGACTAACCATTCATTCCTATGCTTAAACTCCATTAACTTGGATATTTGTTATCAGGTATGCTCTTCTGCAAAACAAAAGCAAGAGTAGTGGAACGGAAGTTGGAGAGAGGAAAGAGGAATATTCACAGGTTGAAAAATAAGCAAGGACATGTCATGCACAAACAACAAGAGATTCTGAAAACCATCGAGATGATTCCATCCAGGATGTGGAACTTCCTTGTAACTGAAATAATAAAACTGGGAGGCAGAAGCGTCATAAAAACCCAAAAACTCTTTATAATGCCTTTGAAAAAAGTACACCAAAAAAATGGAAGATTACCATATTATGATAATCTTGAATAAAGAGGGAGACATAACAGAAATTGGGAACTATCGACCTATCATCCGTTATTTCATTTATATAAGCTTTCATAAGGATTTTTATGGGGATTATTACTGATAGAATGGGACCTAAGCTTTGGAACAAATGATCACCTACAACTCCTACAAAGTGATAAAATCCTTGATAGAGAAAGTTGTAGAATACAACAAACCATTGATATTATTAATATTAATATTAAAGGTATTATATGAGGAGACACCATATCTCCTAAACTATTCACTGCGCTATAAAGAATAACAATAGGCTCCTTGCATCAAATTTTTTTATTGCTGATTTCGATAGTCCATGAAAAATAAGTTAACACGTGTTTTTTCTTTTTCTTCTTAGTCAAAAATTGACAGAGATACAACACTATGAAATCTGCCTATGACGTCAATTATCCAATAAATAAGTGACGTTGCACATGCGCAGTATATCTATATATACAAAACTTAATATTTGTATAACTCCCGGAATAATCATATTTGGGCGAAATAAAAAAAAAGTAACGTTTTTTTTTTCGATTTCCTACAATTTGCAATAAACAATAATCAATTTAATTTTCCATGCAAGTACCCTATTGGAAAAATATCGGAGTAAATATCAATGGAAAGTATCTAAACATTCTAAGGTTTGCAGACGACATAGTCCTTAGTGCAGACAGGGTAGATCATACATGGACTTCCAAAGTTCCTTCGCACGAGTTGGCCATAAAATAAATTTCTGCAAAACACAATTCATTACCAACCTTGTAGGTACCTACTGGCCCAAAAAGTTCCAACGTATAGCAAGCAAATAGAACAAGTTAGTTCCTATAAATATTTAGGCCACGAGATTAAATTAGAAAGAGACAACCGGACCACATAAATGAACAGGAGATTGGGATTGACGGGCAGCCTACAGAAAACTGAGGGTTGATATTAAATCAGATATTTCCATGTGTTTGAAGAGAAAGGTCTTTGATCAATGTGGTGTGCTTCCAGTTCTGACATATGTAGCAGAAACATTGACTAACCAGAAAAGTTGTGAAGAAAATCCAAGTGGCACAGAGGGCAATGGAAAGATCAATGTTGAATACGAGGGGTAAACCGCAGGGAAAATCTGATGTACAAATTTGGGGAAATCGAGAGTAAATCTAAGGCAATCAGCAGAAATCATAAGGAAATCAGAGGAAATCTCAAGGAACTTGAAGGAAATCTTAAGGAAAACCATGGGAAATCTTTAGGAAATTAGTCAATCTCTAGATCTGATCTCATGCATGCATAGTTTTCAAAAATCAATTTGAG
Source organism: Ceutorhynchus assimilis (assembly GCA_917834065.1). Classification (NCBI taxonomy): domain Eukaryota; kingdom Metazoa; phylum Arthropoda; class Insecta; order Coleoptera; family Curculionidae; genus Ceutorhynchus; species Ceutorhynchus assimilis. The sequence continues at coordinate 41,383,855 of OU892278.1, read as the reverse complement.
GCTATGTTGTCATGCATAGGAACTCTTGGGCAATATCTGACCCGGAATTTCAAAAGATTTTAAAGTTTCTGAATAAAGACAACAAGAAATCTTAAAAAATTGGAAAATTAAAAATTTTAAAAACTGTATATTCTTCCCAAAAAAGAACTCAGAATTCTAGAGTTTTTGAATATAACTTGAGGTTATGTTATCAGGGGAACTCTTGGGCAATCTTACTGGTAATCAGAAAAAATCAGGGGAAATCATGGGAAATCAATCATTATTTCCCCTAAAACCACAATCAGGAGTACAAACAAAACCTGATAAGTATGTGGTTTCCCCTCGGTTGAATATATCTCCTAGAGACAAAACTCCAAATCATATATCATCAGGGAAAATCCCGGAGTTTCGGACGCAATTGAAAAAATTAGTCGCACGACATTAAGCGCATTTAACCCAACTGGATACAAAGTGCTCAAGACTGGAGGCAGTGGAATAATTTACAGGAGGCGTATGTCCAGCAATGAACTCAAAACGGCTGATGATGATGATGATGATAATGATGATGATTTCAAAAAACTAGGCATCTATTATTTAAACCTACGAAAATTTTAATGTTTTTTTTTCGATGTCTATCGAAATAATAAAAAGAAGGATCAAAGAACAAAGAAAAAATCAAAAATGAGAGCAAATTATAGTTATTCTCCCATAAAAACACTCAATTTTTCTCCATCTATAAACAGCAGCCGAACATCACAACCCCATGTAAACACACCTTTTCCTAAAATAAACACATTTTAAAAGTCATTGTCAATGGGCACTCGAAATTCCATTAAAAATGCGTAAAAGCTCACTCTTCTTTTTGTGTGTGTGTGTGTCTGTTTTACCTGGCGCTTGGCTAGTGTTTGCCGTTCAAAATGTTTCGCATCTTTTATTTTATAGTGTTTAAGTCTTTACAAACATAAAATTGATGTTTGAATAGGAAATAATGTGTGTGTACTGTGGCGAAAATAAATGTTTCGAAACTGCCTTAGTGTAACCTTTTAGAAAACTGCTTTATTCAACTTTTTGTTAGAAACACTTTGATTATTTCGATTGCAAAAATTCGCCCACACACAATGCTAAATTAGTGACGCAATTATTGACCAACAAAAAGTGCCACACATAATAGCAGACAGGAAAAGGATTACGGCATGTTTTGGGTTCGAAAAGCTGAAACCAAAGAATTAACACGTACGGCCATTTTGTGTGGTCTCGTCGGAGCGAGCGGACATTATTCATGTCCGGTTTTTTTTACGATCATATAGGTTTCTTTAACGAATAATTTATAGGGCGTTGTATTGACATGTTAATTTTCAATATAGGGTGGAGAGCGAATGCTGGAAACCATTGAAAAATATTTTGAATTAATGAGACAATCACGTTTATTCCAATAAGTTATTACACTCTGTATAATATTAATAATTAAGGTCCAATTACATCGTGTCCACAACGGTTAATGGCCCGGTGTTACACCTAGACGAGAAAAACAAGATTACTAAATCAGAAGGAAGAGTCTCTGCACCAACCAACGCGCGTATCAAATTTCACGACATTTAAATGCCACCCAAAACGCGTGGCGCCTGTGACATTTTTATATTAATCAATTTCAATAAATAAAAATTAATTTTCATGTAGAAGTTTAACATAATTTAATCAATAAAATCAATGCAACTTGAGTACCTATTCCTGGTTCTAGCATGATGAGTTAATCTTATATCTCAGGAAGAACTTGATAAATAAAACTAGTTCTTGATTGATGGGTCATCTTTATAATATGTCATCCAATTGACCAATAATTCTAATATATGATCATGATCTTGTTTTGTAACTCAGAAATAATTTCATCAATCAAATCTAATTCAATTAAGTAAGCTAATCCAGAGCCGGGAATTAATAAACGTTCAAATATGAACTTTGCCTTGGAGCAGGAATTCAAGAACTTGAAATGAAAATATTCAGGATACAAAAAAAAAAAATTAAGAATTTGGAATAAAGAATTGAGGGAAAATCAAGAGCCTAGAATAAGAAAAATCAGGAAAATTCAAGAATTTTTATTGAAAGAGTACCATTTTCTTGCTTATATTATTACTCATTTAATTACTTTCAAGATTTGTCTATTTCAGGCGCTAGGCTTTCTCAAATAATTCTGAGGTTTTTAAATTGTTCTGATGCCTTTCAAATTGCTGCTGGAAAGTGTTTTGCAATTTTTTAAATAATGGCCTATTGAAGTTCTAAAGAGTTCTAACTTGGCTCGAAGAGTTCTGGAGCATTTTAGAAGCTCTTCAGGATTTCTAAATTGTTCTAACAGATTTTTAATTATTCTAGAGCCCTATAGGTATTGAACCTCCAAAGTGTTCTAAATTGGTTAAAAAGAGTTCTAAAAGGTTTCCAGTTCTAAATTGAACCCTAATTGTTCCTAAATAACTATGAAGTTTCCCTTGTTCCAAAATGCTCCCGAAAATTCTGAAAGGCGTTTTGTAACTTTTTAACCTGAATTCTGACGCTTTTCAGAATGTTTCTGGAGATTCTAAAATATTTAAGTGTTTTGGAACGTCCTAAAATTTGTTTTTAAACTTCTGAATTGTTCTAAAATGCTTCTTAAAATTGTTAATCGGTTTTCGAATGTTTTGGGGCATTCTAAAATGTTTTTGAAATTTCTAAAATATTCTGAAGCGCTACATAATGTCTTTGAAAATTCTGAATTGACCTTTGAGTGTTTTGAACTTTCCTAATTGAATTATTATTCCAAATGGGTTCCGGTAACTTCTAAATTGAATGAGAAACTAATACTGTGGGAAAGACGTCCCTAAGATGTCCACAAACGACATTCAAGATGTCTTGCTTACGTCTTTAAAGCATCGAAAACTATTCTAAAGACCGTCTTCAACGAAATGTCGTGAAGGCGTCTTTCAATCTCTTTTTAATACATAAACCATTATTTACTTTTAAGCCCGGTAATGCCAAATAGTGTGTCAGTTGTTTTTAAGATGTGAATTTACGAAATCTTTATGAACGTTTCAAAACAACGTCTTCTAGACGTCCTTTTTTGGTCTTCAGACGTAATGAAACGTAAAAAAGACGTCTTTAAAACTTTGTGTGCTGTCTGGGCAAGAGCTGAAAGCTCTAAAGTTCAAAATTTGATTGCGTTATTCAGAAACAATTCAATTAGTCAAATCAAATCAATCTATCCCAATCGACAACAACTGGGATTAACCAAAAGTTGAATTATAATTTTCAAAATTCAAGAGTTGGAATATCTAGTCCTGGTTCTTGATTGAGTCAGCTTTATATCTCATAACTAATTCCATAATCCAATTTGAACCAGAGTAACGTCGATTCAAAAGTTGGAAAAGGCAAAAGTTGAATTTTGTATTTCAATACGTCCGGCTCTTTGTTACGGTTAACTGGTGATAGACAAGAGTTAAATTTTGTATCAATTCAAGAGAGCCGAAAGAAAGTTAGGAATCTAGAATAAAGAAGTAAGGAAAAATCGAGAGCCTGGAATAGGAAACATTATGAAAATTCAAGAATTTTAATTTCTATTCAGGACAAATTACAAATTTACGCGGCCGATCTGTACGCAACCGAGCAACCAACTAACAACTGATAACCCAGTAAGGACAATACAACTCTCTGGCCAACTCGCCATTTATTTACCTAACTTCCGCCCTCTCCACCTGTTCCTTGCTTTCTCCGCCAGGGAGCGCAACTGACAGCTGGCGGGAATTTTAATTCGAAAATTTTGGCCGGAATATTAATTGATTACTACAGTTCGGCCTATCCTGACTAATCTGATTGCCGCATCAATCAGGTGAATAAGGCTCACAAAATACGTTGCTTATAGCATAGCACTACTAATTATAATCTCTATAACAGCTGTATGCAACATCCTCTTTCAACTTAAAAGCGCTTTTTGAAACTGGTATCTTTAAAAATGTGTATTGCTTAGAATACAAATTTTTAAAAGTGATCAGTTTTAAAAAGCGCTTTTAAGTTAAAAGAGGATGCTGCATACAGCTGTGAGAGCTTTTTCAAAATACATAAACATGAAACAAATTTTCAACAAACATAATATAGCTATTAAAATATATAAGGGTCATAAATTAAAGTCTAATCAAAATGAAATAAAACATAATTTACATGAATCAAAATAAAACATAAGGTAAAAATCAGATAAAGTAGTTATAATCAGGGTAGAGTAGTCATAATCAGGGTAAATTGAATTCAAGGTTAAGGCATATTGAATATCAGTCACTCTCTTGCATCTTCCATCCAAGGTTCCATTCTTGAAGGAGCCATAATACCTTCAAAAGGCATCTGTGTGACTTGGAAACCTTCAATATCATTCACGACATATCTGTCATTATCTAAAACAGCCTTAACCACATACGGACCACGATATTTGGGAATCAATTTCTTATTTGTACCTGCATACACATCGGTATTTACACCCATAACATAATCTCCAATTTTATATTTGTGAGAAATTTTATGTTTCCTATCATATTATTATATGCATGACTTATTATAAGGGTAAGTGATAATGGTCGATGATAGGTTAGACGCCTATGGAAAACGGAATGTTGAATGTTTTTGAAAAATTGCATGCTCGTGATCTATCATTCTAGAATAATTTCAACGATGCGACGTTGCCGCTTATACCAAAAGGTAATATAAAGTTTGATATTTCAAAAAAGACACCTTGTATATTATTGCATTTTTTGCTCCGCTATTACTTTCTGATTATTTTTGTATAATACTGTCATATATTATCTATTCACAATCCGATGTGCAAAGGTTAAACTTATCACCTTTCCTAGGTATTTGAAAGGGAAAGGTGATGAATTTACCTTTACCTTTGGACTACGGATTGTGGATAGGATATACCTATTTCTAGTGATTTTCAACTGATTAATTAATTTCTTTATTTTTTCTTCAGAACATAGCTCTGATTAAATTTGAATTATTACGTCACTGAGATTTGTAGAAAGTTCAGATTTTGGAGATAACTTAGGAAGGTCCTGCATATTACTTTTGAGCAAGAAAATTTGTTCTACATTATACAGGGCTGGTCAAAATTAGTAATTGTGCTGCCAGTTACAAAACAGATGGGACGTGCACTTTTTTGCATAGAGCACCCTGTATATTATGAAATATTATAAAAGGCAATAAAAATGTATGATCTTATTATGTTCCTATACCTGAATAGTAAGGTTTCGGAAATACAAGCATGTTTCTGCTAGAATTGGATTATTTTGAGATACATATTTGTCTAATGACGTTTCCGATTGGTAGATTCAATGCGCACTGAGTGTATTTTCATCTGTTTCTCTCAGCCTGTTGAAGAAATAGATAGATATACATTTTCTTTGCACTCATTTTACCAACATGGAACATATTAGGTTATTCCAACCACATGATTTATCTTCCAATAGCAAAATAGAATTTCTACTTAAAGAATCAGTATGGATCATTTGGGAATTTGGACGATGTTCAATAGTATAAGAATAAGTTTGAAGTTCTAAAGACCAACGTAAAATTCTTTGATTAATTTCTTTTTTCTGTAAAGCTAGTTTAATACTATTGCAATCTGTTATAATTTTGAACTCTAATCCTTATAAATAAACTCTGAATGTTTTTAGAGAATGGACAATACTTAACATTTCCAATTCATAACTATGAAGTTTACTTTCTGCAGAATAGATCATAAGTACAATGGTTTGGCGAAAAGGGCAAACATTTCAATAAAACCTTTGAAATATGAGGTTAATCCTAAAAAACTTTACACATCTTTAAAATTTTTAGAAAATGGATATGATTTGATTGCTTCAATGTTATGATTAGCAAGTGTAATATGATCTGTAATTTCATAGCCTAAAAACTGAATAGTGTTTTTGAAAAATGGACATTTATTTAAATTTAACTCTATGATTTCTTACTAGTAAATCAAAAATTTCAATTAAAATATTCAAATTCTCATCATATTATGTTCTGGTTGCAATACAGATGATGTCATCAGTATAAATACACATTTTATTTTGTTCAATAAGATCTCTGAAAATGAAATGAATATATCGATTTAAGTTGGCAGGGCTATTTTTCAATCCAAATGGCATTTTGAAATATTCATACTGAGAATCATGAGTGACAAAACTTAAGGTATATTTAATCGAATCTTCATTAACAAATACATGGTGAAAAGCATCTTTTAAATCAAGCTGAGTGAAAAACTTTTTGTTTCATAATAAATCAATTTGATCATCAATCAGAGGTAAACACAAAAATATCATTCAACTTACGATAGTAAACACACATTCTTATCCCTGTAGATTTTTTGGGTACTAGCACTATAGGAGAACTATACTCGGAGTAACTCTTGCGTATATGTAATACCTTTCTCAAGCAATTCATTCACTATTCTACTAACTCCATTCTTTTAATAAAAGGATAAGCGTCTAGCTCTGAAAAAGAAAGGTGAATTGTTGGGCTTAATATGGATCGTCATTTCAAATTTAATCTCAGGTTTTTTGGGTCTAGTTGCTTTGACATAATTATTTTCAAAAATTTCGAAGAATCCAAAGTTTGCTTCGGTTCAAGGTTTGAATTAATATCTATCTAAATCAAAATTTCGTGCAGGGTGTATATCTATAGGAAAAATATTATTCTCCATTTCTAAATCGTTATTCTGTGAGACAATAACTTTGTCGGAAAATGTTATAGGTACTCAAATTGTTACTTTTAACTATAAAGTCTTGACCTAAAAGACAATCATATTTCAATGTAGTTTCTGGTACAACATAAAAATTTACTTCCAAATATAAATTATCTAAAATTAGGTTTGTTTTAAAGTTCCCAAGACTACTAAGATTTGAATTGTTTATGCCATGAAATGTTTTTTGAGAAATATTTTTATCTATCAAATGTTCGGGCACACAAGACCAAAATAATTAATGAAATGGCACTACCTGTATCCAAAATTGGTGATAATCTCCTTTCCTCATCTCCACTAGAGACTTGAGCAACAACTCGATTCGATGGCACAACATCGGTTAGTATAAGGTACTTCTATCAAATTTGCTGAAGTACCTATCATTTCCTGTGATATTTCCATTGTTGGTTTTTATATTACTGACTTTTTGCGGGCAGGACCTTTGCTGGTGTTGAAGGGAGCCACAAATGAAACATGATCCTCTCTTCCTCTCAGGTTTGTTCAAGTTGTAGCAATATGTCTTTTTTCTCGGCAATTGAAACACTTTACGGCACTGTTAACTATACCTCCTTGACTAGCAGCCAGCATCTTGGTTTTTGTACTTTATTATGGGTTGTTGATGTTTTCTGAAATTGATGCACATTAGTTGTTACTCTAAAATTTTGCTTACGGTCATCGTTGGTGTATCTTCGTCTTCTTTCATTAGTAATTCGGTAATAAGAAATTAAGTCCCTAAATAATTCGTCAATATTCATATGAGAATTGGTTATTATCATCGTAGCAAGCTCACGTGAAAACAAACCAATGGCTATTTGTTCTTTTTGCTTCTCAATTCTCCATATAACTCAACTTTGTCGTGAAAGTATAAACTCAAATCTTCTTTTTGCCCTTGTGTCCTCGACGTCATGGACTTCCACAGAGATGTTATATTTTTCTCATGTAAAGTCTGTTTTTTTTTTAAAGATAATTCCCCAAGTCAAAAATTTAGTAACTATGTTGGCAGCACAAGCCTTTCCCACATAAAAATTTGAAAGCATTGACAATTTTACATTGTATTGCCAACATAATGTCATTTTGACTTTTACCTTAAAAAAAAACACACTTTACAAAAGTATTCATACTGTAGTGATTATGTTATCATTAAACTTCGAGCCCTACTGGTGCCACCTTTTAGGTGGATTCAGGTGGCAACAGGTCAGAGGAATGCTAGGTGAGTGACACTGATAGCCTGCAGGTACGCAGTTTATTAGTGTTGAAAGACAGAATCGGTTCTGTCACTTCGGTCGTCACTTCAGCAGAGTTTAGTGCCATAAAATTAGTCATTTTATGAAAATTAGATAAGTATTGCTCTCAGTCAGTGTTTCATTGGATTACGAACCGGCCATCGAGTTTTACAGCTACCTTACTACAACTTCAGAAGTGGGATATTGACCAAAAGTTTTTCAAGATGTCACATGGTGAGGATGAGAATTATGATTATGATGCTAATTATTTCGAAAATTTTGTACAACAGAGGGCAAATACTCCACAAATTCGAGAAAGTTCTCTAGGACATGCTCCACAAAATCAGCAAAATAATTCTGACATGGGATTGCTTATGAATACTGTCACAGCACTTCTGCACAAATGTTGCAAGCATTGCAATAATCCCAACAGCACTGCTGATAATGCTGGTGAAAATATCAGCATTTATTTCCATTCAAAGGCTGCATTATGCAAAGATTTGGGATTATCGTTCGAGGAATTGAAAGAACAAATTGTCATAGGTTTATGGTCCAAAGAAGTGAGTAATTTTTTTATGTCGAAATTACACGTAGATGAGGACAATTTGTTCCAAGACATAATAGCCTATGAGAGGATTGTGAGTGCTCGAAAAACAAGATTGGTTGAAAAAAAAAGTGATCAAAGTAAGAAACAATTAAAGCCTTTAGATAATGTTAACAGAAAACACCAAGAAAACAAAGGTAACAAACTAATTGAGTCAGTTCATTGCTTTAACTGCAACAAAGTAGGTCACTATGCTTCTCAGTGCCAAAAACCAGTACGAGCAAGAGGATCATGTTTTAACTGTGGTTCAAAAGAACACAAGCAAGCAGAATGTCCAAAGAAGAAAGTGAAGGAAGAGAAAACCTCTCTAGTTGTTGAAGATAACATGACCAACCGATTCATTTTACCTGTGTGCCTTGTAAAAGATGACTTCAAAGTGTACATTGATGGTACCTTAGACTCAGGTAGTGTTGCATCTTTACTAACAGAAAATTTTATTGAACCATTCAATTTTGAATTACATCCTGTGATGGACAGAGAGTTTTCTGGTATAAATGGATCCAAACTGGAAATTTTGGGGTCTCTGACCTTTAAGGTATCTATAAATAGTGACATTGAAGTGGATTAATATCAGATATGTTAAGAGATGGTGTTATTAGGGAATCCAATTCAGAATATAGTTCACCAATAGTCCTGGTAAAGAAAAAGACGAATGATTTTAGGTTATGCATTGATTTTAGAACCTTGAATAAGATTATGTTGCGAGACAATTGGCCCATACCTTTAATTGAAGAACAGATTGAACAAGTAAAAGGTAAAAAATACTTCACGAACTTAGATCTGAAAAGTGCTTTTTACCATGTTGATATTGACGAAGCGTCTGTCAAATATACTTCTTTTGTAACGCCATCAGCACAATATGAATTTTTAAAAATGCCCTTTGGTTTGAAGAATTCTCCTTCTGTGTTTATGAGATATATTTACACAATTTTCAAAGACCTTATTGATTCTGACAAACTGTTAATTTATATTGATGATATCCTTATAGCGACAAGCACTATCCAAGAAAATTTGAATATTCTCAGGGAAGTTTTTGAATTAATGGTAAAAAACAAATTAACTTTGAGACTGGACAAATGTACTTTTTGTTTACTCAAACAAAGCATTTAGGTTATGTAATTAATGAGTCCGGTATCAGTCCAAGCAATGAGCATTTAAAAGCAATAGAAAATTATCCAATGCCAAAAACTATTAAGCAGGTTCATAGTTTTTTAGGTTTGACTTCATACTTCAGAAAATTTGTTAAGGATTTTTCTATTATAGCCGCTCCACTCTATAAATTAATGAAAAAAGATACCTAGTACATTTTGTTTCGGTCCTGAGCAAATAGAGAGTTTCAATAAATTGAAAGGAATACTAACATCTAAACCAGTTCTCGCTTTATACTCACCCAAAGCTGAAACTCAGCTGCATTGTGATGCAAGCTCTCACGGATACTCTGGGATATTATTGGAAAAACAAGATGATTTTAAATTTCACCCAATTTTTTATTTTAGTCAAAGGACTACTGAAGCTGAGGCAAAACAGCATTGTTTTATTTTAGAATTGTCAGCAATTATAAATAGTGTAAAGAGATTTCATGTATATTTACAGGGCATAAAATTTAAAATTTATACAGATTGCAACAGTGTGACTTTGGCCTTGAAAAAAAAGGATATTAATCCCAAAATTATGAGATGGAGTTTATATTTGGAAAATTATGATTATTCGCTGGAACACCAAAGTGGTACCTCTATGCGACATGCAGATGCGTTAAGTACCTAGGTGTTTTCAGAATGTATTGGTTTTAGAAGAAACCCCTTCCGAAATCAATCTCAGTATTAGACAGTGTCAAGACATCGAAATTAATAAAATTAGAGATTTGTTAGAAAATACACAAAGTAAAGATTTTGAAGTTGACAACGGTTTTGTTTATAAGAGAGATAGAGGACATTTACTTTTTTATGTATACCATCTAATATGGAACAGAATGTCATTCGAAGTTGTCATGATGACTTAGGTCATGTAGGCCTTGATAAATGTTTAAATGCTATAAAACAAACTTATTGGTTTCCGAATATGCGTACCAAGATTGAAGAGTATATAAAGAATTGTTTCAAGTGCATTATTTATTCGCCCAGTAGTGGTAAGCATGAGGGTTTTTTTACACAATATTCCCAAAGGAAATAGACCTTTTTTCACATTACATGTAGATCACTGTGACCCATTAGAAAAAACAAAATGTCGGAAAAATAAATTTCTCTTTGTAGTCGTAGATGCTTTCACCAAGTTCATTAAAATCTATCCATGTAAAACTACTAATTCTGAGGAAGTTATTAAACATCTTAGGCAATATTTTGCAAATTTTAGTAAACCTGGGAAAATAATCTCAGATAGAGGCAGTGCTTTTACATCAAAGATTTTCACAGAATTTTTGACAAAATATGAAATTGCCCATACACTGATAGCCACTGGCATGCCACGTGCGAATGGGCAAATCGAACGGTTCAACCGTGTTATAATTCCTATGATGGCAAAGCTGACCGAAGCCCCAGATAAATGGGATAATATTTTGACTGATGTTGAATTTGCTATCAATAATACTATTAATCGTTCCACTGGTGAAACACCAGCCAAGTTACTTTTTGGTATTCCTCAAAAAGGACTTGTTCAAGACAATGTAAAACAATTTCTTTCTTTTATTAATGGTGAAGGATATTCTTGTAGCTTAAATGAGTCTCGTGACAAAGCCGCCAGTAATATTGAAAAAAATCTATAATAATAATTATTTATGTATCAAGGGTACTAAGTAGATGATTATGCCCTGAGGGCGACAGTCTTACAAAGCCGAGGGCCTCTGGCCCGAGGGTTCATAAGTCGCCCGAGGGTATATATATATCTATTGGTACCCGTGGTGCATACAAACTTTTATGTCATACCAGTTGGTTGTGAATAATAAATACCTGGGAAAAAAGTGTCACTTTGCAAATTGTCATCAGTGTGCAAGCATCATAATTTTTTGACAAAAATAATATGTTTATCAGCGTAAATTTATATTTTGTTAATAAAAAATAAGTTAATTGAAAACTGTTTTTTGCGTCTTTATGCCCGCGCGGGCCATAATGTGTACTTTATGCCCGCACGGGCATAAAGTAATGAATTATGTAGATGGTATCTAAACTATAAAAACACAATAATGTATTGGTATGACATAAAAACTATTATGACAAAAAACACAAATTAGTAAAATCTTATGAAATAGGTAATTTTGTTATGATTCCTAATGTGGATGTTACTCCAGGAGTGAACAAAAAATTACTTCCAAAGTATAAAGACCCTTATATAAGAAAGAAGTGTTTGCCAAATGATCGGTATGTCATAGCTGATGTCGATGGGTTCCAAATCACTCAAAGACCATTTGAAGGTATTTTTGATGCTGACCATTTGAAGTTATGGACTAATTTTCCTGATAAATTTGACTCTGTTAATAATCGCGATTTAGACAAAAATGTTTGTGAATCTGATCATTCTGATCATGAATCATAAAAATGTTCAGTCAATGATTAAATTAATATTTCACTTATTTGAGTTTAAACATTTATGTATGTACTGATTGCGGTACTCATTAGATATTGTAAATTAGGCTAGGTAGATAGTTTTCTCTGACTTTTTATTTATGTTATGTTATGTATATAGATTTACTCTTTTATGTTATCCTTATATTAGAAATTTGGATATTTAGGTACCTTAAGGGGTTTATGTGCTATTTATGTAATTTAGATTTTATTATGTTATTCTTAGAACGAGGACGTTCTGTTTTGTCAGGACGGCCGAGTTGTAGTGATTATGTTATCATTAAACTTCGAGCCCTACTGGTGCCACCTTTTAGGTGGATTCAGGTGGCAACAGGTCAGAGGAATGTTAGGTGAGTGACACTGATAGCCTGCAGCTAAGCAGTTTATTAGTGTTGAAAGACAGAATCGGTTCTGTCACTTCGGTCGTCACTTCAGCAGAGTTTTAGTGCCATAAAATTAGTCATTTTATGAAAATTAAATAAGTATTGCTCTCAGTCAGTGTTTGATTGGATTACGAACCGGCCATCGAGTTTTACAGCTACCTTACTACAATACATGCAATTTTGAAACTGTCCCAAGACCGTTAAATTATTTCTTCGTGCCTCATACCAACTGGCAGCAGCACCAATTAAATTTATGATTGCTGTTTGCAGCCTAAAATTAGGGGGCCAGTTATGTAATAAAGCTGCACTTTCGATTCCTTCGATCCATGATTTACTGTTCAATAAATCGGTTCCATTGAATATCGGCATTGTTCTGGAAAAATCTGGCATAACTCTGTAGGACTGAACAGGAACTGGGGCTGTTGAAATCGAGTTCTTGGCAAGTAATTGCATAATCGTGGTATTTTGTTGCATTAAATTATTCATATGCATAATTAGGGCGTTAACATCAATATTCGAGGCTGTAGCCTGATTAGATTCAGTAGTTTCAGTAATATGATTTTTAACAATACCTTGTGGTTGTCGTGATTGCGCCTGAAAAATATTCGAAATCATTCAAGTCCATATCGGTCTGAACTTTGGGATTTCTATCTCCTCCGCCGTGGGCCATATTTTTTTCCCACAAAATTCTAATATCAAACGTAATCGGGACTTTATTGGGACATATCCCACTTCTGAAACTGTAGTAAGGCTAAATGAGCGGTCTCAAAGAAAACTCGCAGGATGGTTTTGATCTATTCTATTCAGTACAAATTACAAATTCATACGGCCGATCTGTACGCAACCCAGCAACCAACTAACTAACAACTGAAACAACTGATAACCATAGAGTTGAATCCTATTTGTTCTAAAATAACTCTGAAGTTTCTATTGTTCCAAAATGCTCCTTAAAATTCTGATTTGGATTTGAACTGTTTTGGATGCTCCATTAAAAGTCTAAAAATCTAAATTCGCTCTTTAAAGCCTTGTGAAAGGCCTTTTGTAACTTTTAACCTGAATCCTAAGATTCTGGCGTTTTTCAAAATGGTTCTAGAGATTCTAGAATCTGAGTATTTTGGAGCGTCCTAAAATGGGTTTCAAACTTCTGAATTGTTCTTCTGAAAAGTGTAAATCGGGTTTAGAATGTTTTGTAGCATTCTAAAATGGTTCTGAAGTTTCCAAATTGTTCTGAAACGCTAGAGAATGTGTTTGGAAATTCTGAATTGAATTTTAAGTGTTTTGAACTTTCTAAAGGGCCCATTAAAGTTCTAAAGTATGCTGTAACCTTAAATGGACTCCAGTAACAACTTGAATGAGAAACAAATTATGTCCGGAACGTTATTGTAGACATCTTAAAAATGACCTTCAGATGTCCACAAACGAATTCACGTGTTCGCATCTTAAAGACGTCGTATGGTATAGTTACAAAACCAAACGTCTTTCAAACGCTGCCTAAAAACGTCTTCATGGCGTTTTTCTAAGACATAAACCAGTATCCATTTTAAAGGCCCGGTTGTACCAAATAGTGTGGCTCAGTTGTCTTTGAGATTTGAATTTACCATACATCTTATGGGCGTCTTTTTTTGGTCTTCAGACGTTTAGACGCAGACTTAAGACTTTGTGTGCTGTCTGGGTAGGTACTTACTGCAAACAAAAAATAGAGGCAAAGACAAAGAAAAAAAGAAAATTGGAGGCATGATCGCCAGGAACAAGAAAATATATAAATGAAAACAATCCTACGCATTTTGATGTTATTTGGACATATGGAATAAATAAACATATTAAATAAAATAATGAATCTGTCACCCGCCATAAATACAATAAAAATCCTATCACGTCATCTCAAAAATTCACAATTAATTAACCAAAACGCATAAAATCAATAAAACAAAGATCTCCCGATCATAAAACGCCATCCCGACGATTATAATCCATAAATTTGATGGGCATTTTTGTAATGTGGTGTGCCCGTGTGGCGTGAATATTGGATACTTTAAATATTTTTAAAGACGGGCTATGGAAGGAGATTTCTTTATATTTGACACGGGGTCATTAGTTAAGTTAATGTATGGAGGTGGCGCGTTATAAATTGTCCAACGGTCCTACGAGATCGAAAATTCCGATAAAACTTCGAAAACTGTTGTTGATACAAGATAGTAGTCATCAATGGAGGCAGTACGTAAATCTTACCCTGAGTGGGGTTTTTTTTTCGAGAGGGTTCTTGTTTTTTGGCAAATATTTAAATGATTTTTGTTCACTTCAAGTGGACGAATTAATCACTTAAGAACAATATTTTATTTTATGTTTATTCCCACGGATGTATTGTCATGGAGGGTCGAGAAATTTCACGAAAAAATCGCTCCCATAATAACACCTGGAACTGGTCGTTAGCGGATCAAATGGACAGATAGATTACTTTCACTCAAGCGTCTCCGAAACTGAATTCTGGGACTGCACAGCGCTTCGATAAAAAATATTTTATATAAATCGTTATACAGGACGTTTGGTACATCGGTAAGAAGTTTTCATTGTGTGATAGTTGGGGTCATCATCTCATCTCAAAAAACGGCGAAGCTTTGCATGAGAGTAAATATCGTCAAACAGCTTCCAAATGACCCCAATTTTCACTCATTGAAATTTTCCCATCGATGTACTCATATTCTTAAAAGCAATACAAGAAGATATAAATGAAAAATTGTGCTGATGCTTTCAACTAAGCGAGAAAATGCTATAAAAATTATAGTTGAACTTCTCTATCAGATCACCGCAAAAATGATGAAAAGTCTTAATTTCAATACCTACATGAAATTTAGAGTTAAATCTTGCAATATCTTCTTCTTTTGTCTGTGAAGAACAAAAGATTGATTCTGATCTTCAATCAAAACAAACACAACAAATCCCCCATTAACCAAAATTCCACAAAAAATCCTGAAAATACGGCCCAGCGTGTGGTGCTTCTTCGGGTCAACGCCAACAACGTTTGGACATAAAAATTAATTTCCGATTAGTATCTTCTTCTAACCTTTGAAAAGTCGACTTGCCCAGGTCTGGGTTATGATTTTTATTGCTGTCGTACCTTTTTATGTTCTCGTTAATTATCGGAGGGACTTTGAAATACGCAATTTAGATGAAAATGTGTTAGATTACGTGTTTTCTATATATGACTGAAATAGGGTTTGTTCTGACGCTTAATAGGTTTCAAAGGACCATCAATTAAATGAAATGTTGCAATGAGTAAACAAGAACTGACAGAAAATTCTAGTGTACCAAAGTTTTTGGCTTATAAAAAGTAGGCATCAATAGTTGAGAAGAATTTTAAAAAAAATTAAACCAACCCACGGAGTACCCTGCTGCATTCTTGCCCCGATTCACAAAGAACTAAAATCCATCCGGTATACCCACCAAAAACAATGTTAAGAATCCGAAAATCAATGTGCCCCTATTTCCTCATCCTCAGAGCCGAGCCTCTCGCATTTACTAAATCTGTCTTGTGGTTGTGTCGTTTTGTAAACCTCCTGGTAAACAAATGGGCTTCGATACCATCAACTACACGGAACACCCAGCGAGTCAGGTGTGAGATAAAAAGAGAAAAGTCCCTGCATGCGAGCCCAAAGACATCGTACAGCCGTTTTGTTTTATGGATTTGACTCTGTGTCTTTTTTCGAATTATAGTTTGAATTAGGATCTTCATTTGTCACAGGGGAATCTATGGTTTTTGGATTTTTGACATTTTAAAAGCTAGTTCATAATCAACAGATATTTTATTTTTCTCTGAAATAGTCAATTTCTAATACAACGTACAACGTTTAACAATTCTTAGATCCTGAATGGGTTATTTGGGTTAGTTTTTGTTTAATGGACTAATTTGTTTCTGAGATATCTAGCTAGTTTATAAAGTTGAAAATTCAACTTTGAGTTGGTAGGTACCAAATTTAACCCAAAAAATAAGAAAAAAATCTATGCCCACTCCAACAGGTTTCGTAACTGGATGCAAACAATTTTCGCCATTTTAATAGCTACACGATTCTGCAGTGTTTAATCGACCGCGAAGTGACTTGGGCATATAGGAAACGTAATAATTTCGTTGAAGTTTACGACCGCGATTTTATGACATGGTCCTTGTACAGAAAATCTTACTTGTGACGACGGTGGTCGAGCAAAATCTGGTTCTTTGGATTAGTTATGATTATCGAAATTTATTCCCAAGTTTCTAGTTGAACTGGTAATTCTTACAAAAGGCCTATGAACTCTCCCTTGAGCCTATTATACTCAAAAAAAAAATACATCCACTTACTTTTATTTTATCAGATCAATCCGGGATGATCCCCCATATTATTCGCGCCAATGAACGATAAGGGATCGAGCATCACGTGAACAAGCCCTACATTAATCGGCTTAAAAGAGGCCTTTTTAAGGGCGCGACAGGCCACATCGGGCAGGAAGAAGCCCTTTTGTGTACCCTCGGGGGTGACAATGCTACGTCCACACCCCGAAAACATTTTCGTAAAAACGGGTGTGAAATATTCTAATATATTTTTTGAAAAGATGACAACGCGAAGGTATTGATGTATATGTTCTTGAAGAGGATGCAGCCAGCCAGCAGCAGGTCGAAATTGGACATGTGTTTTGCATTATGTGAAAGAATTTAATGGATTTTCTGGTATAGGTATATGGTTTGGCAGATATTTGATGCGAGGGTCGGTGTTTTCATTTATATTATGAGGTTTAGTTAGTTTTATTCTTATTCTGTCAAAGTGTAGAAATTGAATGTTTACCATTATCCCATCTGAAATTATTGATAAAAGAAGCTTAAAATGTTGAAAACAACATGCAATAATTAATTGTAAGTAAGAGCCGGTATTTCAATGTTACCTTAAATCAAGACTTAAGGTATCCTTAACGTTAAGGTGAACTTGAAATCAGTTCATTCAGGTGGTTTAAGATCCAACTTGAATTAAGGGAACTTTGATATACGGTGAAACTTGTATTAAGGATTTAACGTTATTCTTTTATACAGTTCCTTGTCCAGTAAAGAAGATATTATTCTGTTGTTCTTGGGTATGTTTGGACCAATGAAACCAAGTGGTTTTGTTTTTTAAGCTACGTTTCGAAAAATTTATTTTCTTCTTCAGGCTGTAAAACAACAAAGATAATCTTTGTTGTTTTATATGAATGTTTGTTGTTTTGAGATAATTTAATTCTTCAAAATATTTCAATTATCTGAAAATTATTTCTTTATTATTGCTAAATTTGTCCTGTTTCGATTGGTTACAGCCTGAAGAAGAAAATAAATTTTTCGAAACGTAGCTTAAAAAACAAAACCACTTGGTTTCATTGGTCCAAACATACCCAAGAACAACAGAATAATAACGTTATTCTGTACCTTAAGGTGACATTGAAATACTGGCCCTAAGTAGACGAAAAAAAACCAGAATTATTGAAAGGGAATGTACGAAGGTTTCACATATAGATGAAAAGGAAGTTGATTTAATTTAAATACAACGAATATAATTTGAAAAGGGTAGAAACCAAGAAGCAAAATCTCCTAAAATTAACCCTTGTGGAATGAAATATGGGTCATATACGAACCAAATTATGAACGAACAATCTTCTTGAAAAATCTGCAATCAAACCTAATTCCAATAGATGTGAACCAAGTTGCAACTTCACAAAATTATTTAAAACAAAAGAAGATAAAACATCAATTTCATATTTGATAAGAATTCTGTTTTGCTTGTGTTATGATAAATATCGTTTACCAGCGCTAATCTTGGTTGGGTATATTTAGCTGAACTATGATCAGATCATCGTCAGCAAAAAAAAAAATTGATATGTTCAGTCTTAATTCACGACGTGTCAAAAAAAAAGGATCCATATTTCAAGTGCTTATACCACTTATCACGACTAAGCGTTTGATAAAAAAACAAATAAGGCTGTTATACCCATATGTTAGGGATATAAATAAAAATGTCGGAAAAGCACAAGTGTCAGGGCAATTTCTGGTCTGTTTAGAAGTCGGCGAGTGTTATATAAAATTATCTTAATAATGTGGTACCATTGAGACTATGGAATTTAACGGTTTTGGCGAAGAGATAACCTAATTGTATTAGATTACACACAAATATTTACTCTATTCGAATATGAATGATGATTGGTCAGCAATAATTTTTTTAAATTAAATTTTTTCGGCCTTCTAGCAACAACTCTATTACTGTTATTGGTGTTTATGTTATCGGTATAGCAACCAGATGTAGAGCGACCATTACCTCCATATTCTGCATGACATAAAGATTCAAGTTATATTCCGTTCAATATATGTTTTTCTACCTTCAGAAAGGGTGATATTCTTTTTGATTCCTCTGACTGAGGTGTACTGTGTATGATTTCTAATTCATTTGCAGACTTCCTAGGAACGAATTTCTTACTTTGTGACTGGTGCAAGGTGCAAGCTGAAGTAGTCCATCATCGACATAATAAAGGGTCAACAATGGAAGGTATGTGTTCACCTATTTCCTTACATACAGACATGGATTCGCTTCACTCCGCTTGAATCTAATGGCAATGATTGTAGTTATGAATTGTAACTGTTGCTACAGGTTTATAGGGTTTGTCATAATCTTCACTCTTTCTCTATTGTAAGTCCTTTTTAGCTCCTAGATTTGTATTTTACGTCAACTCAAAGTCCGATGTGTGTCATTGAGTTTTGTGTAATTGCTAGATGGGATTTGACTTCCTTAACCCCCTGTAGATTACTGCCATTTACCTCAACAATAACACTTCTGCAGTGGTTTGCATTGAAATTGATTACCTTGTATTTATTTGTTTTTAGAGAGAGCTTGTTCAATGCGAACCAGTTCTGTAACAGGAGCATAATATTCTCTGTTCTGTAGCTCTTCGGGGTTCGCATCGAATCATAATTTATTTGCAATAAATGGTATGCGAGTATATTATAAGTAATTGTGTAATTTTGTGCTAATAAGTTTTTATTAACTAACTAATTAATATTATTTAAAATAAATTATGCAAGAAGTCTTGCTTCTTGCAAATTTCTTGCACAAGAAATCTTGTTCTTGCTCATTAGTTTCTTGTCTTGTATATTTCTTGCTAATCCACTTCTTGTCTTGTTTTTGCGTGCAAGAACAAAACAAGAACAAGAAAAAGCAAGACAAGAACAAGAAATACCTGCAACACTAACATTGAGGGAAGTTTTATTTATTTATTTTTGAGGAAAGTGTTTGAAGGATTGGCTTGAAATTTCGCAAGTAGATGGACGGAGATGGAAGATGAATGGAAGATGGATGGAGAAAGAATCGAAATTTTAGAAAAAAAAAAAAAAAACCCAACCCACCATTCCTCTTTCCATTGAGGCAGAATATACAATTTTCTACCATTCTGATTCGTCGAAGTAATTATTAGATATAAATTCTTCCGGCCTATCACAATCTTTTAATGTTACATACGTCTTGGACTATGTCGGGGTCTAGAGTATAAGGCCAACTACCTATAATAAACTTGAAATGAATCTACATTAGTCAGATTTCTTATTTGTTAAACGAGAACTGGAACTCGGTGGATTTGAAATGACAAATACTTGGGAAATAGTAATATGTATTTGTTTGGGCTTTTAGCGCAGTTTCTGTTACAATTATTTTGTTTTTATTGTTTCCAAAAAATTTTGGCTTTCGATTTCATATCAACAAAACTTGAATCATTGCAAGCGTACAGCGTACATGTATTTTTCATGGACTCTTCCTGGATGAACATCCCATGCATCACATTTTCGACCAGATCTAATATTAAAAACACTTTGTATTAATGCTAAAAACCTTAGATTTTGCCTCAAGCTCACCTAGTTACTTCTACTTGTCCAATAAAATCATTGCCAGTACCAGCCATTTTATATTGATCAGATCTGATGCAGTTCCTCACATGACAAAACTCCCTTTTAACCTCCTTCTTAGTAGTAGACTGATCCAAAGTATAACAAAATGTTCCTTCGCCTCCTGATTGAGGATCTCTACAATAGTTTCTAGACTCCAAAGTTAAAGACTGATTTGTAAAGAGACGACTAACGTCATCGAGGATCATTTTTTGGCCGGACCAAGGCAAACATAGCAAACCTCTCCTAGTTTTTTTTTTTTTTTTTACGGATATGCGCACTCGCAAGGTAATGTCCTATCACGCTCGAGAAGCGGCGAGTGCTCGGAAATGTCGGTGTATGTTGGTCTTGAAACGGTTCAGGTTGTAACCTGCAGGGAAAACCGTCGCAGGGAGTTTATTCCACAGCGATGCTGTTCTCCAGAGATATGAATTCTGATATAATGAGGTTCTTGGTGCCTCTAGTTTGACAGTAAATTCATGGTTACCGTCTGTTTGACGGGTTCGCCTGGTAGGCGCTACTCTCGGTGGAATCATACGTGCCAACTCTTCAGAGCATTTTCCGTGATAGTACCTGTAGAAGAGAGATAAATCGCCCACAGATCTGCGATGTTCGAGACCATCCAAGTTACGAGTAAGTGCGGGGTCATTGATCAGCTTGATAGCTCGTTTTTGCACGGTGTTCAAAAGCATTCAGGTATGTTTGGGTGCTGCACTCCATATATGTGAGCAGTACTCCATAGTTGGTCGAATCTGGGCTTTGTAGAGTGTCAGCAATTGGCTTGGTGTGTACAGATGTCTTGTACGAAATAGCACCCCCAGCTTTTGGGACGCCCTTTTAGCAATATCTGCCACGTGACTCTGCCAAGACATGTTGGTCTCTGCAGTAACCCCCAAGATGTTCAACTGACTCTGTAATGTGACAGCACTTCCAGATAGCATGATGTTTGGCTCACCGGTGCTGGTCTTTTTTGAAAACAGAGCTGCTTGGGTTTTCTGCGCGTTGAACTGTACAAGGTTTTTGTTACCCCAGTCCTCTATTATCTTCAGGTCGTTATTTATCTGCGATATTTGAGTTAGTCTAAGATGATGGAATTCACGTGCGGAAAGACCTGTGGGTGGTATGAGTCAGGAGACTACATTGCCATCGTCTGCAAAGCAATAAAGTGGATTTGCTGTTTTATCTATGAGGTCATTTATGTAAATCAGAAAAAGAGTTGGCGAAAGGATTGCTCCCTGTAGCACACCAGCATTTATTTGGTAAGAGTTGGAGTTCTGGCCATCCAGTGCAACATAAATGGATCTGTCCTTTAGGTAACTTTCAAACCAAGTGCAAAGTTTCGGCGATAATCCCATTGCTTTGAACTTGTTGAGCAGATTTTCATGCCAAACTTTGTCGAATGCTTTAGATATATCTAAGGCAATTGCTCTTGTGTCACCCCGCAACTCAATCGCTTTTTGCCATAAGTGAGTGACGTATGTAAGTAAATCGCCAGTTGACCTATATTTTCGAAATCCGTATTGCTTATCGTTGATAATTTTGTACTTTTCCAAGTACTTGGTTAGGTGATTGTTCACAACTCTTTCCATTACTTTTGATATCACCGGAAGTAGAGCAATTGGCATATAGTTTAACGGATCTGTCTTTTTTCCTTTCTTTGGAATGGGTTGTACTGCGGCAGACTTCCATGATGATGGATATACTCCTTGCCTGTAAGACAAATTGAATAATTTTGCCAAAGTTGAGGTGAGTTCGTTGGCGCAATTTTTGAGTACTATTGCGGGAATGCCATCCGGACCCATTGCTTTGTTTGTATCTAGCTTTTTAAGGGATTTTCGTATTTCTCTGTGACAAAAGGGTACCTCTGGCATACTATGGGAAACCCTTTCAATGAACGGTGGAGTTTTTCTGTTTAGCACTGTTAGGTTGGAGTTGGAGGAAAACATTTGGGCCTGCATATTGGCTTTTTTCTCTGATGTTGTGGCTAAGTGATTATTTTTATCTGTAAGTGCTGGTATGGATGACTTGGTGAAGTTAGATCCAACAGCTTTTGCAAGAGACCAAAAGGACCTAGAACTACTTGGATAATTCAGCAATATGTTTTTTATTCTTTGATTGTATGTTTCTTTAGCGGAGTCAATAGTAATTTTGCAACTATTTCTGGCTTCTATAAATTCTGTGTGGGATGAGCATTTCGCACTTTGTTATTATAAGTTTATGATCGGACGAACCAAGTGGAGCATCTACTTGAATTGTGTACGAGTCAGGATTTGTGGTTAGGAACAAGTCTAAAAGCGCTGCAAATTCGCCCCTTTCTGAGATACGGGTAGGTTCATCGACAAGCTGCGTTAGACCACAACTTATGGCAAAAGCTTCTGCTTCTCTGCCTTCGTTATCTGTTTTGTTGTGGTGTTTCAGCCAGGGTATATTGTGGACGTTGAAATCGCCTAAAAAGACAATTTCCGCCTGTGGATAGTTTGACTATATACTATCACAGCTTTCGGATAATGTCGCGAAAAAGTTTTGGTACTCGGTGTTAGATGGCGGTCGGTAGAGGCAGCAGATAAACTTGGTCGATGACTTTGAGGTGAATTTTAGCCATATGATATCAAGGTTCGCTGGTTCTAGCTTCTCCTCTCGATGACATGAAAGGTCATTTTTAATGTACACACAGATCCCAAAATTATGTCGAAATCGGTGGTGTAGGTCATAGCCGGGATAAAGATAGTTCACAATAGGTGTTGCAGAACTGATTTTAGTTTCAGTGAGAACAAGGATGTCAGGTGAACTGAACTGAATACTTGTACTTATTCCTCTTATATTGCTAAAATCAATTCTGAGTTGAGTTTTTGATCTTCTCTTTATATTTTTGCATGAAGGACCCCCAGGATCACCCGACGCCCGGAGATCCGAGTGGTCGGGTATTTTACCTCCGGAATATTTTGATCCTGGAGGCGTCATCATGCTATCTGTTACTCATTGTTGGAACCGGACTGCCAGCGCAGTGGCGGAACGTGGTGATACCACTTAGCGCTACTCAATTCTGGCATGGTGGTATCTCACCGGTCGACGCCCAATGAGTAGTTATATCTTGAGTGCCATTATAATTTGGTTCTTTAACGTTAATTGCACAATTTGGCAGCAGGACTGTAGGGGGTTGAGCGAAACGGGGTGGTGGACAGAAAAAAGTCCAATGAGCTACAGTGTTGTCAGAACTGACGCTAAACCAACGTAAAACTCTGAATATTTCATCAGTCTCCCTATTAGAAAATAGGGAGCGCATTCCAGTGGCTTTTTTCATGTAAATCTGAATACAAATGTTTTACATTACTCATCGAATGGTAACCGAAAACCTACATGTAAACTATTTGCAAAGAACGATGTAGAAAATTCACGCCACTGCCAATAATCCACAATATTTTCTACTTGGAACTCTTTCAAAACTTGCTCAGCAGCTTCTGGATATTCTTTAATAGTGAATCTTGTGTAATTATTCGGTCCAAAAAATACAAATTTAAATTATGGATAGTCAAAAGCCAATAACTTTCTCCAATTTCTCATACATTCCTATAATTTCTCATAAATTCTTTCAAATTCTCCACAAATTTTTCCAAATTCCCCACAAATTTCTCTAAATTGCCCACAGTTTCGGCTACGAATTCCTAGGTGGTTTGCCCCTTGGTTTTGTTATTTGGTTTCGATATTGTCGAAACATTTATGTTCATTAGTTCATTATTGGGCAATCTTCAACACTCTTGAATTTCTTCAATAGATCGCGAAATTTGGAATTTTTTTCATGTCACTCGATCTTGCAGTTTGAAGTTGCATCTCTAATGAACTCAATGATGTTAAGGAAAAACGCCCTGTTGTCCGTAGTAACTTTGCACCAATCAAAAAATCACATCTTCCTGAGCTGGCGGGCTCTTCAACTTCTGAGTTGATGTTCTTGCTCTATCTAAGATGTATAACTTCGATCAAATAGACATTCTGTCTGGCATGCGTCAACAATTTTGAGGTCTCCACAATTTTCACCATTATCTGACAAAAGCTCTTGTAGGGTTTATAGTTGTAATGTCTTTGGGTTTATAGCATTGTAAATATCATTGGTTTTAGTGATTTCCACGAGACCAACTTTCATAAAGTCTTGTCTCGTCTCGTCGATGAAATAACAAGTCTTGTCTGGAAGCCTTGAGTCTCGTCTCGTCTCCGTCTCGTACAAAAGTTTCGTAAATGTATCGCAATCTCGTCATGCATAATCTTTTTCAAGTTTAGAGTCTGGTACGGAATACTTATAGTATTTTTGATACCTATTTAAAAGTACCAGTCGTTTTAGTGATTTGTGATTGGTTGGTCATTTTTTGTTTCATCTGATGATCATAATTGATAAACAAGGATGGGGTTATTCCAAATGGGTATTAAAAGTATTATACCTACTTGCTATAATGTAATCCCCTGTCCTCTCATGCAACTACCTATATATTTCGGTGTTTCATGGGGGTTAGGAAAATTGAGGTTATTTTAATTTGTTTTTGGGAAGTTGTACGATGGGTCGTGATTCCTAACAGCGTTCTAAAGGAAGGAGTAGGCAATGAAATTTATACTAAACCTAACTGGAACGGCAACGCTCACTCACACACCATTGGTAAAGCTATAACCTTTCTGTCAAGAAAGACAGACTGTAGTCTTGTAGTCCTTGTCTGTGTCAACAATGTCATGCATACTGCGTGAGTCAGACAAGGATGGGTATACAAAACCAAAAAGGTTACACAATTTTGTGCTTTGTTGCCGTTCCAGTTGCGTTTAGTATATAGTTCATTGGGGGTAGGCGTATAACGGTGTCCCTAGAGTGCGGCTGTATACACGCAAGTAAACATCTTACATTGCAATTTTAATGCGATAGATTGAAATATTTAGAAAAAGTCTAAGGTTAAATAGAGAGCGAAAACGATTTCTCCTGCTCCCTCCAGCAAAAAGCGCTGGTAATGCTAGAGGTGGAACAGGGGAAATCGTTTCCGTTCTCTATTCAACCTCAGACTTTCTCTAGACATTTCATTCTATCGCATTAAAATTGGCATGCAAGATGTTTACTTGTCATGTCTTTTGTGAACTTTGTCTGCACGTAGAAATATTCACCTGCGAGACTCGAGATGAGACTAATAAAAGTCTCGTCTCGTCTTGTCCAAGTATCGTCTCGAGTCTTGTCCCGAAAAAGAGACGAGACCGTGTGAGACTCTCGAAAACAAGACTCTCGTGGGCACCACTAATTGGTTTTCTTTTTTCTTACTTGGTAAAACTCCTACATCATATTCTCTGTGACGCTTATGGAGTACCTACCTAAATATAACTTCTCAAACAGTTCTAAACTCTGTCCTACCAACCTATGGAGTAAAAAAAACAACTATTAGTCAATTAAAGAACTGGAGTAAACTCACAGTCTATCTTCACTCTTTATTTTACAAAAATAATCGGTTGGAAGGGGGGTTGGACATGTTTCGGATCTATCATATATCCATCATCAGCATAAGTTCAAATGGCATAGGGAAAATATGGTCATATACGACATGCCTAAGTATAATAATTATACATAAAAATATAAGTGTTCATGCTGTTATCAGCATAAAGTTTGTGGCTAAAGCCGCATCCAACACAGAACACATCTACGAAAAGGTGAAGATTGAAAAAATTATTTTATTAACATTAGAAAAATAGGACTGCCACACAAACACAGAATATGCCTATAGGAGGCGGAATTCTGGACACTCATCTGTACTTCTGGATGTTAGTGGGTGTTAGCTGTTAATCAAATTTCAAAAATTTTTCTTTATGAAAATCGTGCGTTACATTATTACTCCTCGTGCAGACAGCACGATTTTCATAAAGAAAAATTTTTGAAACTGATTATTTTTGTAAAATAAAGAGTGAAGATAGACTGTGTGTTTTACTCCAGTTCTTTAACTATTCTCTTCACTGTGAGACATGGACTACTATTTCATTTATTAGTCAATTTTTAGCCCGCTTTACAATGTAACTGTAGAGTGATGTTTTTGAAATAAATAAATCAGACATAAATCAGAATTTAAATTCACAGTTCTGTGGCGAACGAAGTAGTTTGCACGAGTGTATGGTATTGTATGTATGGCATTTTTTTCGGTGTTGGTACTTTTTTAAAAAAAAAATTTGCAGTGTGTCCATAGGATCTTTGCACGAAGTACCTGCTCTTTTTGCTTGTCGATCCCAGGATTTGCTTCCGAGCTAGTTAGAAACCGCAATTTCCGTTCTTTGCCACTCCATTAGAATTCAGGTCAACTGATAATCGCCAGTAGTACTGGAATAATAGTCATAAAATTACTCTTATCTGGCATACATACAATCTGACCACGCAGGCGATTGAAAATTAACCTCATTTTCAGATTTGCCTTAATTTGCAGGCTGATTTTCACTCAGTATCTTTTTTAGATGAAATTCTGGCAGGGAATTCATTATACCTACTTTGAAAATACAACAACTAGGTATTCATTAATGAGGTTATTTAAAACTATCCTTATCCTATACTCAATTAAATCGATTGTTTAGGATTAAACTAGTTTTTCGAATGTTATACGAACCCATTTTTTTTAAAATGATATCACACGGGTTATGAGCTTCTCGTAATCGCCATTTTTTATCTTTGATAACTCCTCCAGTTCGAATTTGGTTGGAAACTAAGTTTTGTTGTTTGATAGCTTATGTCAAAGAGCAATTGAGCATGTTCACTTATTTCTCCTTCAGATTAGATGCTATCCAGGTGCTTGTTTTGACCCATCTTTCGTTGTATGCGTTCTATCGAATTAACGCATCCTCCAAAGAACTATAAATACAGTGATTTGTAGTTCTTTGGCTCTATAACAACTTTCACATTGGATTCCTTGTTTTCTGTTTCTGAGCAGTTAAAGAGCCCAACCAAAAGAAGTGACAAAAGCTAAATTCATGAATTTACCATCATTTCATCTTGTGATGAATTTTTCTCCAGTTTTGCTCTTACCAGTACCTAATAAAGTATCAATGGGATTTATTTCCAAAATTCAACATTACCTATATTCTATTTGGTAGCTTGTCTGTCCGTTGGGATCATGTCCATTTCTAGTTTTCTTTCTATGGGAAAAATGTATTTATGGCCTTCAATTCATGTTTATTTTCTGATAAAAGGATCCTACTCTAAAAAAAACAATTTTGCACCCAAAAAGCAATATTTATTGCCTTTTCGCACTTCAACAACCGGTATTCGGGGGCACAATAATATAATAATAATGAGGCTTTGACGGCTCGAGTATCAAAAAGGAAAAATCATAAACAACTCATCACACTTTTTGAAAAATCGCAAACGGCGTTTAAAATGCTCATAGCGCTTCCTTTTGTAGTGACAGCCAAGTACGCAGTTAATCGTTGTTACGGACAATATACAAAATAGTTTTTCTATTTCTAAATCTTTCTGCTTCAAGAATACCTATTCCGTGCGCTTCAGCGTGTTAATATTTGCATGCCAAATGTGCACGCATAGGCCACAATGCAGTTTCCGTTACTCACGCAATGATTCAAGTTTCAAGGATTTTTTGATAAGAGCGAATTTCCATTAAAGCAAAATAGTGGAAAAATTCATCAAGAAGGACAATATTTTGCCAACTGATTTTCAATGTCCAAGCAGGTGTTGGAATGCGAGAAAACCAAAAAGCGATTTGAAGAATCCATCATCCGATTGCGGAGTGTGTGAACCAAAAGTGACAAATGGACTTTTTAAACGGAACATGAAGATGAAAAGGCGCAGCAATAATTACGAAAATAAAACGGCAAAACGACGGACGCGATGGATGAAAACACCGTATGCACACATGTTTACATGGACAAGACAATAATTTGACGGATCAGGGGCGTGGATACCTAATAATCTGAATTAGTTCAATCTGTATAACAAAAAACATGTCCTTTTTTTATTAGATGACGTTTTGCTCTACAAGTACCTATTATCAGAATTCAAAACAATTGAGAAATAAGAAGAATAGCTAATAACTCGTACCTATTTCATGCACTGCTAAAGAAAAACATCCTGATTTGTTATCATAGAAAATTATTAAAACTTCTAAGTTAAAGATGCCACATGGTTTAGGGGCCGGTTTCTCAATAGCAAGTCGCCCCCGGGTTAAGCATACCTTCAGGGTAAACATTGCAACTGGACCCGTTTATCCTGGAGTTAAAACCAACCCGGATGTGACTCGCTATTGATAAACCGACCCTAGGTCAAGGCTGTAAAAAGCTCCTTAGCAAATCCATTATTCTGTCAAAATTCATTCGCCCAAGAGATCCACTACTACTACGAAGAAAAATTATGCTTGGGTGTCCGATTGAACAACATCTCTCCACACTGTAAGAAAAAAAGACTCCTGATTCAGATAAAAACTTAACTTAATATTCATTCACGTTCATTTCCTCAAGTTCTTTCGAGTTATAAGTACGCCAATGAAAGTAACTTAACTTTAACTGTGAGAGACAAGCCCCGACACCGAAAGTCAAAACTTTTTAAAAGGAAATAAAAAGAAAAACACCCGAACGGCTGTTTGCAAGCTGTAGATCTCAAAGTGTCTGGATTTCACGTTTACGCAGTCACGGACAAATATAACATTGTAAGTGTACGAACACTAGCATATTCAAATCTCTTTCGCAAAGGAATTAGAAACGTATGTTTCATTCATAAAATCGGATGTCGGCTAATTAATAAAATTAAAATGAAGACTTTTCTATATAAAAATCCTAAGCAATATTTTGACACCTCCACACAAGTAAACCTATTGTGAGATTTCACACTCTCTTTTGCCCAAAAATCGGGTACATACATACTTCAACGTGATAATAACAACCACTCCAAAAAAGAGGCTGGTGAGCTCTGCGGGACCTCTTGACAATAGTCCCAGCTCGGCAAGGGTCCCGCACCCGTTTGCCATAATGAGGGGGCTCCACAATGGACCTGCCTACATAAATCTTCCTGCTCACGATGATAATAGACACGTTATTAGATGGGCTAAAGGCTTCCGATACGGTTATTGTTAGTATTTAAGCGACGATGATTTAGTTGAATTGATTACAGATGTCGTGTGTGGTGTGTGGAAATTGGAGGTTTTTGGACAGTTAATTAATATGTTGAGGGTAATTGGAGTTGGGTAAAAAATATAGAAGTTTCATGGTAAATGATTCAGAAATGTTAACATTACCGTTATAGGAATAATTTTAAGGCAAATTTATCTTTTTACTTAATGTCCTATTATTTGAATTCATTGAGCTTGCTATAAGACACTATTGGCTCAAATTGGTTTTTGCCTATACTTTAGATATAGGCTGTTTATGAACAGAAGCATATAGATTGAAGTTTGGAGATGTAAGTATAAAGTATATTCAATCTTTTTGTTTTATCAACACAGGACAAACTTCCAAATAGCAAATTTTCGAGATTAATCTGCAAGCTAAAGATTAGAGTATTCTAGTAAATTCCAGAACTATGAATGATGGATTACGGCATCTATAAGCTCAAATCGACTGCAATAGTAAGTGAGGTCTTCAAAGTTAGGATCATGCTAATATATATCACAATTATTATTATTAACGTGAAAATTTTGGATCAATTTTCTTCGCTTTTCCATCCACAGACGCGTTTCGATCTATCAGATCTCATCAGTGTGGCTAGGAAAACAAAGAAAACCAATCCAAGTTTAGTGCCTGCCACACTGATGAGATCTGATAGATCGAAACGCGTCTGTGGATGAAAAAGCGAAGAAAATTATTCCAAAATTTTCACATCGGTGGATAATAGGAGAAAACTTGTTTTCCCTATTTTGAATTTTCTCAACTAACTGATTTTTGGTCGGCCTATTAGACGGTCAGTACTTTCATAGCAAAACTGCTGTTTAGTGCTGAATCCTAGTCTTAGATGGCGCCACGATCAAAATTCGCTCGTCGTATTATTATTAACAACAGACCCCTGGGAGAAGATGACATTGTAGTAACTGAAATTACATAAAAGCCCTTATCAAAACTCTTTATAATGCCTATGCCTTTTTGGAGGAACTACACCAGAACAATGGGAGAATGCCATTGATAATCTTGCATAAAAATGCAGACATAACGAAACAGTCTGTTATCTCATGTATAGCTTTTTATGAGGATAATTACTAATAACTATAGATTCTCACCAACCACTAGAGCAAGCCGGATTTAGTGCAAGCAAGTATGACTTTGGCACAAATGATAACTTACAAGTGAGAAAATCCTTGATAAAGAAAGTTGTAGAATACAACAAACCATTACTATTGATGTGTGTGAACTTTGAGAAAGCTTTTAACTGAATCCAGCATAGATCCCTCCATCTTGAAAGCTCTTACAGAGTTCAGTATTGACCTTTTTCAGAATATATACAGAGTGTCCCACGGTGGATGGCGTATTAGACGTTTATAGAGAACTGAAAAGCCGATCATTTTGAAAATTTGGCAACCGGGATAAATGACCATATATACCTACTCAATAATGCAACAGCTGCAGTCAGAATGTATCAGGGAAAATATCGGAGTACCTAAACATCAATGTAGAGAATCTAAACAATCTGGCAGGGTAGATCATGCATGTTTGCTTCTCCCAGGACCTTCAAAGTTTATGTGCACGAGTTGGCCTTAAAATCAATTTATCCAAAACACAATTCATGACCAACCTTGTACTGGCCAAAAACATTTCAACGTATGGCAAGCAAATAGAACATATTTCCAAAACAGTTGAACTTAGGTATTGAAATTAAGTACCTACCAAAATGTAGGTATAGAATCAAAAATCCTCCAAAATGATGTATCACTTAACCCCTTTCCCATTTAAGATTTTCTGGGGGGTGGCTCTGGGGGCTGGGGGGTTGAAAGGGGGAGGTGAATTTTGCATAAAAACTCATCCCCCTTCAAATTACAGTGGAGTTGTTTCAGGGATTTTTTCGGAAAACTTCAACTCCGAGATAATAGGGCTGGTAAGTTTTAAAATGAACACCTTGTATATTTTTTTAAAGTATAATTCCTACCAGTTCTTTGGCAGAATTTCATCTCAAAAATATACTGAGTGAAAATCAACCTGCAAAGGCAAAATCTGAAAATGAGGTCAATTTTTAATCGCCTTCGTGGATGTATGTATGCCATGCCAGATTAGAGTAAATTTATGACTATTCGAGTAGGAAATCAATACTTTCAAAACCTACTCGTAATTATCAGTTGACCTGAATTTTCGTGAAGTGTCAGTGAACGGGAACTTTGGTTTAAGCTCGGAAGCAAATCGTCTGAGACTCTGTAAGGGATAAAGATCGTTATCCCTATCGCTATGGCACTTGCTGTCTTCTTCTCTCTTTTCGAAATCAATACAGAAGGGGCGTCAATAGAGATAGAGAAAAAATTTCTATTCCTTATAGAGTCCCAGGACTGGATCGACAGGCAAAAAGCGCTTTTGTAAAGACATGGGTAAACGAATGAACTGAGGTAAAGGTACTTCGTACAACAATCCTATACAAAGTAAACATGACGGTTTACACTGCACAAATGCCACAGAGCTGTAAGTTTATATTCTGATTTATGCCATTTATTTATTTCAAAATTTCACTTCTAAGTGTAAAGCGGACTGAAAATTGACTAATGGTATTGAACCTCTTCAAGGGTATGTTATTTTTTTACTCCGTAGGCTAGTTGGACAGAGCTTAAAACTGTTCGAGAAATTATATTTAGGAACTCTATAAAGCGTCACAGTGTCTGCACAGAGATTCGATAATATGAAATAGTAGGATGTAGGAGTTTAAGAAAAAAGAAAACCAATGTTATTTATAAGAGCTTTTGTCAGATAATGGTAAAAATTGTGGAGACCTCAAAATCGTTGATGCATGCCAGAGAATGTCTATTTGATAAAAATTACATCTTGAATAGAACAAGAACATCACTCATCAGGTCATGAGTTGGAGAGCTCGCCAGCTCAGAAAAAGTGGTAAAAAAAAATATCAAAATCCACTCCAGCAGGGTTCGTATAACTGGATGAAAACCATTTTCGCCATTTTAATTGCTACACGATTCTGCAGTGTTTAATGGACCGCGAAGTGACTTGGGCACGTAGGAAACGTAATAATTTGGTTGAAGTTAATGACCGCGATTTTATGACCTGGTCCTTGTACCAAAAATCTATACCCATGTCGAGGGTGATCGAGCTCAATCTGTTTCTTTCGATTAGTTATGATTATCGAAATTTATTCCCAAAAGTTTCTTGTAGAACTGGTTATTCTTACACAAGGCCTATGAACTCTCCCTTGAACCTTTTATACCAAAAAAAAATATACATCCTCTTACTTTCATTTTGTCAGATCAATCCGGGATGATCCCTTCAAATGAAAAAGAATTAGTACAAAATCAGAATGGATAGCAAATTTTACCATTTACCTACTGGGATAAACTCCATCGCTTAAATACAGCTTTCGCATAACGGGATCGACTTTGGTATATAAAATTCATCTTTCGCTTCTCAATACTGGGTGCACCAAAAAGGGTTTTTCATGAACTATGAAAATAAGAGAAACTAAACAAACTGAAGAAAAGAGAGACATTGAGAGAAATATTTACCTACTCATTGTTACGAATTTCTTATGAGTTAAAATTAAAAGTAGGCCTACATTAATGGAGACTGAATACCTAACTATTGAACGTACTTATGTAAAGATAAAACCTTGAATGATGAAGAAAAAGTTACCAATTTGTTTGCGAAACAGTCTCAGACTGTTTTACAAGAGAAGATCTAAGCCATATGCCAAACTTGGATCTTGATAAATTTTGTGCTAATTCACTTAAAATTCTAACTTTTAAACCCAAAAAATTGAAGACTGCACTCAAATCAATGCAGCCAGATAGAGGATGAAACTCCTGCTATTTTCTAAACAAGTGTGCTGCAGCTCTATCACATCGCCTCTCAGCCATGATAAACAATCTACCAAGGGAATGGAAGAATGCCATTGTAGTGCCTATTTACAAGAAAGGCAACAATCACCTGTCTGAAAACTATAGGCCTATTAGCTTAACAAGCACTCTTTGCAAACGCATGTAGAAAGTCCTGGTATCTGAGATGACTGAATTATTGTTTAGAAATGGAATCATCTCACATTCCTAACACGGGTTCCTTCCTGGATGTTACACTTTCATGAACCTGCTTACCAAGAACAAAGACAGATGACTCTGGCCAGTTTGTTGATGTATATTACCTATATTTTGAAAATGCTTTTGACAACGTACCATTGGGACTTCATAAATTCCATCACTATGGTATAAGAGAACTCCTACTCAACCTTATCCAAGATTTTCTGCAGGATCAACAGTGCCGTGTCAGGTCAGGATTTATTAATTATGAACATTTGTATGGAAAGTTGAATTTACCACTTTTGGAAGTTAGAAGAACTCAATTTGATGTAGGTACTTACTTTGTTCATAATTGTGAATGGCATGATTGACAGACCTGAATTGCTATAAGTGATATTAATATTAGAGTACCCCAAAGATTAACCCGTAAGTTATGCCTTATTTGCAATAGATTTTCATAAAACTAACTATGGGTTAAATAGTCATATGTCCAGAATATGTGAGCTGACAAATTCAAAGTGTGGTAATGCTGATCTTTTCTGTTCTGACCTTCCTTGTTTCAAGACACTTATAACTGTTCATTCTTAAATTGAATTAATCACTGGAAAGGCTGGGTGAATCTATTGAGGAATCTATTATCTATGAATTATTGTATTCTATTTTTTGTAATTTTAGTGCATTGAATGTAATGTATGATGTATTGTGAACATTAAATGGCAAGTCCGTTAATGAATAAATAAATAAATATAGAATTGTTGTAATTAATTTTTTTGTTATGTGGAATAATTTAGGAATCTGCCTTTTGGTTTAGAACATCCATGTGTAATGAATAATAGTATGTATACCCTCATCAAGGAACATAATTTTATTGTAATCGGCTGTATATTTCCAATTGTATTGCATCATATCTGGAAAGGAAATAAATTGAGTTAAACGTGAAAAGTTCAATACCTACCTACCGTGAATCTCTAGATTCAGGTAACATGGAAAATTATCAATAGTAATATAACTAGTGCAATGGAAATTATTGATAATTTTTGGGAAATTTGCCCGAATGCATTTTTAGTTGAAAAGTTTTTCAGTTAAAAACGCATGAGTGCAAATTTGTCGAAAATTATAAATATATTTCCATTGCACGAGTTGTATTTAATGAGAGAATTTCATAAATCAAAAATTTAAATTTTTTGTCAAAAAATGTCAAAACACCAGTTTTCGCACCAGTTAGTATGCAATTATCTGATAATTTGCACTAGTGCAAATTATCGCGTAATTACAATCTGATTGGTTCAAATCAACGATCAAAACATGTCAATTTATTGTTGGAATACCAGTTTTGACAGATGTATGAAATTCTCAATAGTAATATCACGAGTGCAATGGAAATTATTGATAATTTTTGGGAAATTTGCCCGAATGCATTTTTAGTTGAAAAAGTTTTTTTTCCAGTTAAAAACGCATGAGTGCAAAGGACTTGGCACTAAATATTAGAATCCTGGTGATCGGCCGATTTTTTTAAAACTGCAGAATGTTATTCTTTACCTGAAAACAAGCATTTCTGCTTATGGTCACTTCTTTGTACGAGAATGGGATGTCCCAGAAAATTGAGTTCAAAGTTTTTATATGAAATATTTTCTTTGAAGCATAAACTTATGTTCAACCGTTGTTCAACCCACATAGCATTAAAAGAAGAGAATATTCACATGCTGAGTATATGCGCTCAGTGTTCCTTAAAGGACATTCTTTAAGGTATATGCTTAGCATGTGCTTACTATATATAATTTAGCAATGTTACTAATATTCCTTAGCGCACATGCTGAGCATATTCCGGAAAGGAACATAAAAAGTACACTTACTTCAAGTATATCCGAAGTATATGCCAGGTACATCCGAAAAAGCATTTTTTAAATAATACAAAAATTAGATGTCATCCCATCAAAAAACTGAAATTAGTAAATATTTCAATAGATTTTATGAAAATGTAAGTGATAATTATTATCATATTAATATGAATTTTAAAAGTACAGATATTCTCTCGAGTACATTCGTAACATGTGTTAAGAATATTCTAAAAGTGTATTCTCTCTAACACACCTAACGCGTCAATTCGCGCAGGCGCAAACAGCGCTTATAAAATTTATTGAATAATGAAAAATCTTCGATTTTTATTTTAATAAGAAATGCCTCTTTGCTAGACTCAGATATATTTTAAATCTCATAATAAAATATCATTCGCGGATATTGGAACATAGGCTACGTTCCAGTTTTCAATCGCTGTCAACTGTCACGCTGCGCTCGCGCTTTTTTCTTCTCATTTGCCAACCTAACCTATACAGGCTCTTCATTTCACATCAAACATTTTCATCACTTTTCTATGATTTTCATTTTATTCATTGCAATTTTCTCAATTTAAGATGTCCATTCTTTCTAGTTTCTTTTTTGATTCTGGGTTATCTCGATTCTCGATACGTGCGTGCTCGCAGTTTCGTTTGTTTTATCTTGTTCACAAAATTCCAAAGATTTTGTGGCAGTTGTGTTGTGGCCTTTGTTTTTGTGTATTTTTTCAGTGATTTCTTTATTTTTTCCATTTTCTTTCACAGAAAAAACTGGAAGATAAGGTAAGTATACAGTTGTTAATATTTTATTTCGATATTGTTTACCCCATTATGTGAGAATGTAAACTAGGTTTATAACTAATTAAAAATAATTCAGGAAAATCTTAGAGTTGCGAGACTTATGGCTGCCTTTTCCAGCAGTGAGAGAACCTCTTCCGCTAGTAATGTTGATCAGCAGCCACAAATTCCAGCCCAAATTGTGGTTTTCCCAAACATCGACACTCCTTCTCCCAGGTTTGTTTCCCGTTCAAGCTCTTGGGCTATGGAAGAATGAATTTCACATTAAGTCTGCTGAAACTGTTGCAAATTTTATTCATTCCATACATTATTTACACACTGTATATTTCTTGTAATATTTAAAGCTTTAAATATATGTTCATATGTATTTGTAAACATTTTATTTTTTTTGCCCAATTTCCATAATTTGTTCCTGAGTGTGAAAAGACAGTTTTTTCGCTAGGACAAAAGGCAGAAAACCAGAAGTGTTCCAGCAAAAGCAGAAGCGTAGGTCAGCTCAATGTGATGTCTGTCCCAAAATTGAATAGAACAGCAGGTAACAGGTGGAAAGGCTTTTTGCGAACACACTGTGGTATTTACGATCGTTGTAACTAATTGCACATTTGGATAGGGCTCCTAGCTAACTGTAAGCTTGATCAGATCAATCGCAAAAAGCGTTTACACTAACTTTTTACCTGTTCTATTTAATTTTGGAATAGACACTAATGTGGCACATTTCCGGGATGTTCATGTCACATACTATCTATACACTATAGATGTGCCAAGGTATATGTCATGAATATACATATCACATGATATGTATATTCCTGAAGAATATAGTAGGTACATTTGGAGCATATTCTGTGGATATGTGTTCAGTACATGCTGAGCTTGTGGCTAGGACATACTTGAGGATATTATAAGCACATACCTAACATCTGTTACGGTGGGCCTGTAACATATACTTAGGATGTATTGTGGATGTGCGCAATGCTTTTTTGGAACATATCTAGCATATCCTTTTCCTTGTCTGGAATATTCTGTACATGTGCTAAGCATGTACAATTGCTATGTGGGAACTGATCTGTTATGTGATTTTGCAACTTATACATTAAAGACAAAGCTATTTATGTAGTTAAGGACAAAAATTATTATACAGGGTGTCTCAAAAATTATATTTTAAACCAAACTACTCTCTAAAGAAAGCCAATAACCAAAACAACTGCTACAAAACTATAATAACCTAAAATATCAATAATAACTACAAACCTTGTAACAATGATCACCAGAGACTATTTAAAGTAGCTGCTGTTCCCCGGAAAGGATTTGGATTTAATACTGTAGAAATAGATCAACAAATACAAAAATATGCCTTGTGGTAACCTGCACTGGCTATCGGACTCGTATTTGCGGGTTGACTACATGGAATATTCTGAAGCTTGATTAAAGGTTTTGGCTAAACCACACATGAAACAGATATATTGTAGGTTACCAGTGTCTTGTGTTTAACGATGGGCTACCACTGTTTTTGAAACTGGCCCTAATTGTGTTGTTAATACAACAGACCAATGCATATTCAAAATCACTAAACTGATACCTACATCAAACATTTGATATAAAAACTTTGAACTCAATTTTTTTAACCGTTATTTTGGTTATTGGCTTTCTCTAGAGTGTAGTTTGGTTTAAAATAAAATTGTTGAGACACCCTGTATAATAATTTTTGTTCTTAACTACATAAATATATTTGTCTTTAATGTATAAGTTGCAAAAATACATAACAGATTAGGTAAACATAGTTTATGCTTCAAACAAAATATTCCATATAAAATCTTTGGACTTAATTTTCTGGGACATCCCATACTCGTACAAAGAAGTGACCATAAGCAAAAATGCTTGTTTTCAGGTATAGAATAGCATACTGCAGTTTTAAAAAAATCGACGGATCACCAGGATTCTAATATTTAGTGCCATGTCCTTTGTCGAAAATTATAAATATATTTCCATTGCACGAGTTGTATTTAATGAGAGAATTTCATAAATAAAAGATTTTAAATTTTTTGTCAAAAAATGTCAAAACACCAGTTTTCGCACCAGTTACTATGCAATTATCTGATAATTTGCACTAGTGCAAATTATCGCGTAATTCCGATCTGTTTGGTTCGAATCAACAATCAAAATATGTCAGTTTATTGTTGGAATACCAGTTTTGACAGATGTATGAAATTCTCAATAGTAATATAACGAGTGCAATGGAAATTATCAATAATTTTTGGGAAATTTGCCCGAAGAAGTGCCTTTTTCAGTTAAAAACGCATGAGTGCAGATTTGTCGAAAATTATAAATATATTTCCATTGCACGAATTGTATTTAATGAGAGAATTTCATTAATCAAAAATTTAAATTTTTTCTTAAAAAATGTCAAAACACCAGTTTTCGCACCAGTTACTATGCAATTATCTGATAATTTGCACTAGTGCAAATTATCGCGTAATTCCGATCTGTTTGGTTCGAATCAACAATCAAAATATGTCAGTTTATTGTTGGAATACCAGTTTTGACAGATGTATGAAATTCTCAATAGTAATATAACGAGTGCAATGGAAATTATCAATAATTTTTGGGAAATTTGCCCGAAGAAGTGCCTTTTTCAGTTAAAAACGCATGAGTGCAGATTTTTGTCGAAAATTATAAATATATTTCCATTGCACGAATTGTATTTAATGAGAGAATTTCATTAATCAAAAATTTAAATTTTTTCTCAAAAAATGTCAAAACACCAGTTTTCGCACCAGTTACTATGCAATTATCTGATAATTTGCACTAGTGCAAATTATCGCGTAGGTAATTCCAATCTGATTGGTTAAAATCAACAATCAAAACGTCAGTTAATTGTCGAAATACCAGTTTTGACAGATGTATGAAATTCTCATCTTCATTTTCAAATATTCAAGTATCCAAATGTAGATCCTCACAATTTTACACATCAATACAACACAAAATCCTATTTCTTATTTTCTGTCTTTCTTGTGGTTCTATACAGAACCTTGCCCTGTCTTATATAGGTACCGGGATAGAAGAGGACGAAACAAATGTGGTGCTCGGCTCGAAGGCATAAAGAATCCGCCGGTGACAAGTTGTTGGGTGTGACATACGTCTACTCAAGAAAGTTAAGAGCACATGCTTGACGTGCACGTGAAAATAAAAGCAACAAAAGGGGATTTATTTTAGAGCCTTTCTAGTATAGTTCCTACGTACCTACGATCTAAGTTGATATGCCTTTAGAACTTAGGGCATGATTTATTAACTGGAAGTTCGCATTAAAGTTAACTACAAGGGTTCTTAATACTTTAATTATCTAAAATACTACGATAATCCTTATCCATGAATTAGGTTTTTTATGATTAGAGTGTAGTGACAAATTAGGTTCAATGAAAAATTTCATCAGCTAAAATTTCTCTTTTGAAGTTAGGTCCAGGCTAGTCCAGAAGAAGAAAATCGTTACAAAAAAAAAACACATTATTAAGTCTTCAATTCAGACTGTTCCTTTCAAAGAAAAACAAACCCAGAGAGTGAATACAACGGAGCCAAGGCAATATCTACTACTCTAAAATATAAATAAACTGCATTTTGTTTTGAGACAGTTTGAAAGGAGATTTTGATGCGTATGGCATGAATGAATGCTCCATTATTGCACCAGAATGATTATTTTTAAATGGAGTGGCCCGCACTCTTCACACGTGGCCTCGTTATAGTTGCTCTAAAACTAAATGTTTATTATTCTTTATGTGAGTTACGTTTCCTATTATTGATTTTGGTTTGATCACTTGTATTCTATACATTGTATCTTGTTTATGAGTGAAGAAATCATTGTGTATAGGTAAGTACCCACTATAATTTTAGTTTGGTTACTACAACTCTAGGAAGCTGCAACAATCCCGAAAAGGCTTAACGGTATAAAGCTTTGAGAATTGAACTCGGGAATTAAAAAGCGGGCACTTGTTTAAAAGCTCGAACTGCGTGAAAATTGATTCTAAAGAAGATTATATAATAAAAAACGAAAATGAGTTGCGGGTTGCTTAAAAATGTCTATGACGTCCGGATGCGTGGAAGACATCTTTTTTATTGTTGCTTTCTGATGATCAAACAAAATAGAGCAGGCCAAATAAATTGAGATGGTAATGTGGACTTGAAAAATAAATAAAAACCAACTGACAATGCAAAATCGTTTGTGATGGCCTTAACAAGATGTTAGTTTAATTTCTTTTTCTAGAAAGAGTAACCCTAATTTGAATATTCTGTACAAGGACCTTTACAAAACTCACCGATGCGGTAATAATCAAGAACCCCAAAAAAAAAAAGTCAAAAATCAGATCGAATTAGTACCGATTTGTCGTTCGGCCTCGAAGCGGGGCCCTTTGAACCTTCCCGAAGGCCGAAAAACCGAGAATCGATCGTGAAAATCGATCTAATTAGCCGTTGTCTTGTCGACGCAATGTCTGGGACAATGGTTACCGCTCCGTTGGACAATTAGAGGCAAGTCCGGTCGATCGATTGCTCTCGCTTGTTTTGTCATTTAACGTGCCGGACCTCCCGTGGGTCTTAAAGAGGGGCCACCGCCCGTGATCTTTTCTGCTGATGTTTTATTATTTAATTATTTCTAGGTTGATAGTTGCTATTAGAAATTCAGCCAGCTGGGAACCTGAAAATTACGAGGTTATACAACGGAAAAGTTATTATCTGATTTTATAGTACACTGATGATGCTCTTTTTTTATGCTTTATCAGCTACTTTTTCGAAGCTCTTCATACCTTTTCTAAATAATTCTCTATAATCATCTTGTAGTCCACATTTTGATCAAACTGAATCATTTTCTATTTGTAATAGGCAAAAAGGGCATATTAATCTTTAATTCAATTTCATTTTGGGTTGACTCCATTTTTTTCATGAATGGAGTCCATAAAATGAACAACAATATTATGTTCAGCGGTTTGATCCTGATCCTAAAGTGAAATAGTGTCAGTGCACAGGAAAT
This sequence comes from Ceutorhynchus assimilis, assembly GCA_917834065.1. NCBI lineage: Eukaryota > Metazoa > Arthropoda > Insecta > Coleoptera > Curculionidae > Ceutorhynchus > Ceutorhynchus assimilis. The sequence continues at coordinate 41,342,645 of OU892278.1, read as the reverse complement.
TAAAGCAATTTTTGAAGTATGGAATTTAATATTCTCGCTGAGAAAATATCAAGATGGTGAATTAGATAAACTCAAATATACTCCAAGCCAGAAATGGGATTTTAGTGGAAACAATCGTCCGCTAAAGTCAAATCATCAGACTTTACCTTTGCTTTACCTTTACTCGACATTTAATCTTAGTGATTGTATTCGTGTAGAGACTTCGTCGATGTTACACTCATCTGTTTGATACAAATGGAAGTCCTTTTTTAATTTTTGATGGGAATTGCACAAGTTCAGCAGAGGAAAACTCCTCATCTACAGCGTGACCATCATTAAAGTCCGCATCATGGGATTTTTTTTATTCTTTAGTTTAGACCAATTTAGTTTTTGCTTCGAAAATAATACAAAATGGAAGAAAGATTAGAAAGAAAGGTCCCATATGAGCTGCATCTAGGTTCACTGCCTTCTGAATTTGGCTATTCTTTCAAGTTTTTTGGAACTGCACCTGTGTTAAACAATATAATTGGTAATTATTTCTACCCTATCCATATTGTTTATTTCTTCATATTTTCGATTTAACTCTCTATATTTTTCAATTTTTTTTATTTGTTTTCAGATCAACCTATTGGTGTTAGGAATGACGATATATGTATAGAGTAGGTAGTTTTAATTTTTTAGTCGATGAGCACGATATCGGGCTTGTGTCGTACTTCAATCTCCCTGATGATTGTTTTATCCCAGAGTAGTTTTATGCTCTCATTTTCTATTACCGGCAGTGGTTGGTATATGAAGTATGGGCTTAGATGTTCTATGGTTAAAAAGTGTTTCTTCGCAATTTCCTGGTATACAATTGCATACAATTTTTATTTCTTTAGCCACGCCCAAACAGAGAATTTTGAAGTGTTTCCGATAGGTAAATTCGGGCAGCACTAGAGCAACCTTCGTGCAATTTTTGTGTTCGATTGCATGGGACAACTCGAGTGACCTTTTGTGTTTTCGTGTTACTTGATCGTGTTACTTAATGTGTGATTCATTTGGTGAAATTCAAAAACAAATACTTGACTTGTTCTTGACTTGATATCAAGTCAAGTCAAGTCGTGAATCTCTGATTTTCTTCAAAATAATATGTATTTTCTTTTGGGTATCGTGATTTTTCTCTTGATAATTCGATCCGGGGGGGATCGCCCCCCGCCCCGACGCGACGCCCATGCATCCAATGTAATTGAAATTTTGAGGATCTCCACTACTTTCGTTCCATTTTCGGTCAAGTGACGGCAACTTTTGAATCTTGAATGTAATGCCATATTTGTTAAGGCTTTATTAAAGAAAATGATAAAATATCACAAAGTGGAATATTCGATGACGCCGGCCGTTCCGAAGTTATCACCTGGTTAAAACTTCGTGAGGCACCCTGTATAGAAAATATTGACCAAAAACCCAAAAACTTTGAAACTCAAAAAACGCTCATTGTTTGTTGTTAGCTACTGCTGGGTCCAACCTCGATATTTTTTCGAGAAAATATCCAAATTTTCCTGTATTTGACAACAGACGAATAGATGTTAAAACTCAACTAACCTGAGCTTCTTTTCAGGGCATTGTCTTAATTTCAATTTTCATTTGTGTAAATTTAAGCATTTGATTTCTTCCTAGGAAAATTCATGAAATACCAATTGACTCAAGCTAACCCTGGCTAACCTATTCAAAATACTCTATTCTTCAATAAATTGTCTATAGGATTCAATCTTTTTCAGAATTAAAGAGCTAAGTAGACATTTTTTTTTTCTTCAGAATAATCCTAATGTTAATAAGAAATCTCAAAAACATGGGTCAAGGTCTCAAAATTCAATACTTCTTTGAATAAGTAGAACAAAAAAATTAAATAGGATGAACATTTAGGCTGGTCTTTCTATATTGGCTGCCTGGAAAATAAGTTGAATAGCATTTGATTTTGGATTCGCACTGTTTCAAGGTATATAAATGAGACATCGCGTAGTAGAACAAAATATTTTCAGAATAGGATGCCAAATTTAATTTCTTTAGCCTCACAATGCATTATATGCTTCATTCAGTTTCTAAAATTCATTTAGACAGAAAAGCTGTTCCAGAAAAGTCTCTTAAATTCAATTCTCATAGGGCAAAGTTAATAAAGTATCCTACAGTTTTTTATGTTGCTCAGGGACCGGATTTCGTTTATTCCATTTCCTAAAAATAGAATCCATTCTTTGAAGCATCTACAAAATAGGATTATTTTTTTCCCGACTCACAACGTCTATATTTAGCCCTAATTATCTTTAGTCGCAACAAGTGTCGTCACACATTAACGGACAAAAAAAGCTGTGATGGGCTGCGACAAGTGCAAATGGATTAATTATTTAGTTTCAGTGTAGTAGGTACTGGAATTTTCAGAGATTATAATGTGTTAGGTATTTTGATACTATAGCTATATTAGCGTCAAGGCCCACTTTATTTCCCTTTCTGATAAACTGTCAAGTAGTGCAATATGACGGATACCACAATAAATTTATCTTATAGACAGTTACCAGTAAGTTTATTTGCAAATGAATAAACCGTGCCTAAATGGGCAACATTTTTTCGATTCTGTGTTAAGACTTATGGGACATCTTCCTATACTAATCAACGTCATTACAAGCCAACAACATTGTGAGAGTTGGTATGTGGTCTGTTATAAAACTGTCAATGTCAATTGTCAATTCAATTGTGCTGTCCGTTATTATTTGACGATTCCACTGCAAAATTTCTTTTTTTAAATAAGTAGCGACTGAAAATAAAAAGAACAAATATAAGGTTATATCTTTTGGTAGGTATTCTTGAAATTTACATTCACACTTTTCCTAACAGAACCAATCATCAATCAGTCAATTTCTATTGGTTGCCAGGTTTTCGCTAGTAACACGATAAAAAATTGAGAACTACGTACAGGGTGGCGCAAAATGAACGTTATGATTTGAATGCTTTATAACTTTTTTATTTTTAAGTGAATTGTTAAAATATTTTCTTTTAACACGGTTTATGAATGGAGAAAATTTTTGACTCAAATGTGAAAAATGACATCTCGCAAGTGTCTGCCATTTTTTGCTTCGCAAAGTCGTGCTCTTTCCGACACATGTTGCATATCTTTTTGCAAAATTTCAGGAGTTATGGCACGGATTTTATTACGTGGTCTTCCGGCACCACGGAGGTTCCTAACTGAACATTGTTGCTGAAAATTTGGAACCAGACGATTTATTGTTGACACGGAGGGTCCAACACGCACATTAAAATACCCACGATATGCACGCTGCGTAAAAACAATAATTGAGTTTCCATTTGCAAAGTAAAATTTAATGATTTTTGTTCGTTGTTGTATCGTGTATTGTTCCATTTTAAATTCCCTAAGTCTTTACAAAATTCTAGAACGAAAGAGAAATTAAAAATTTTAATAAAAAATGTATAAAACAATCAAATCATAACGTTCATTTTGCGCCACCCTGTATTAAACCGCAAACTGGAGCTTTTCCTACTGGTATCGAAATCGATAAAAAGTACGTTTTTGATTATTTTTTCTTTATTATTTGCTATAGCTTAGGCTTAAATATGTTGTGCTATTTATAATTTCATCTTATTTTATTTGTTTGGTATGTATTTTATCTAATTAATATCATTATCATTATTATCAATAATATTATCAAACTCCACTATTAAAAAATCTCTTACTTTCAACTTTCTATTGCTCTCTTAAGAGTGAATTGTGAATTCAATCTGAAAAAATAATTATTATTGTTTGTTTAACAGGTGCACTAAAAATGCCATTAAATCGTCTCGATAACGACACAATTTATCGCCTGTTAATGCGCGACGTCAGTCTACGCCCCTGATATTATTACATTTAATTAAGTAAAAACCTCCAGGGGCACTATATCTGTCAAGCGAGCTGTCTCATAATAATAGCTGCGCGCAGATGATGATTTGTTTGTTTGAAAAGTAAAAAGTCGACTTCCTAAACGAAAAAACACCCAGTGTTGCCAAATGAATTGTTTGATGAGTTAATTCGTTTATTTGAAAAAAATTTGACAGGTTGATTTTTTGGAAAAATTCCTATCAATTTTTTTAAATTAGGTTTGAGATCTGTTCCACATGGTATGGGCGATGAAATATTGACAAAAATGCGACCAGCGCGACCACAAGACGAGAGAATACCAGGAATCGTATAAATGTTATTGGACAAGGGGACAAAATACATAAATTTCCTGGAACGACTTGACTTTAAGGCCCCGATGGATGATGGTAGTACAGCGCGGGTGAGAATATCAACTGATAAAACAGAAAGGATCGTACTACCAATAAAAATTGACATTTATATTAGCTCTTAAAATTACAAGTATAGGTCAATGTGACATTTTTTTTTTTTTTTTGAAAAAGGGGAATGGGACTGGAATAACTAGCAATTGTTTGCTTTCAAATTGTCGACATTTCCCATTATTATTGGTATCGTCAAAACCCTTACCCTGATACACGATACATCCACCCTTACAGCTTTATATTTATTGCCATGCGTAAAGGTGCATGGGATGGACATGAATTTTTATTTGAAATACAGACATAATTTGGATTGATTTCATGTAAAATCTAATTGATAGGCACTGGCAGAATCCATTTATTTTTTCGCAGTTAGAGGCTGATTTCCAGCCCTCATGGCACGTTCCCTCTCATCGGCATGTAAAGATGTGTATTTTTTAGGTTCGGGATCCGGTATAATTTCAAAAAATTTCCATTAGATCCAGAATGATTTATACCAATCATTTGTTTCATACATTTTTTATTTTGAAAATGAAGCAACAAGGAGCTTGATTAATTCGAAGGAAAAGGATCTGTATATTTATTGATTGCATTATTGTAAAAAAATTCATAATTTGTAAAATTTCTTTTATCTACAAGCGTTTTGTTATGGCGTTTTCACATACCTAATCATTTTTCTAGCATTTGAGTAATGTCATGAGATTCAACACAATTAGTTGTGTTATGGACTAGGTTATGAATTCATAACACAACTAGTGGTATTATAGACTAGGTTAGGAATCTATAACACAACTATGTGCTCGTTCTGTGACAACTATTTTGGTGATTTGACAAATGTCAAAGGTAAACCTGTAAAGGTAAAATGAAGGTAGACAACAGACAACTACTAACAAACGAGAATAATTGAAAAATTATTCGTAATTTTCGCTTTGTAGATAAAACGTTGTACATCACACGTGCGCTTAAACATGACTATAAAACTCGTGTGATTAGAACGACTCGGTCTAAGACCTCGTCGTTCTAATCTTTCACACTCGGTATTGTAATCATGTTCATAAAGGCACTTGTAATGTAATAGTTATTTAAACAGCAAGTTTTGAAAACGATTTTTTTCGCACGGCGAGACAGTTTGTTGGACCGAGCCGTAGGCGAGTTTCACAAGTCGAGCAAGTGTGAAATAGTATATTACATACCGAGGTGGAAAGTGTTTCATTACTGTCGAGAGATCAGTTAGTTAACTGAGACGCGAAGCGTCGAAGTTAACTATAATTTCGAGACAGGAATGAAACTTCCTACCGAGGTTTCTATACTATTTTATTTACAACAATTACAAACCTCATTATTTCGACTAAATACTAAAAAAAAATTAAAAAATTTGTTGACAAGTTCTGACTCACCTAAAAAAACGTTTGACATGCAGGACTCGTCTTAAACATTTTAGGAAATGAGAACTTACTTTCCACCCGGGTGGAAAGTGAGCACTTTCCACCCGGGTGGAAAGTAAAATTCAAAAAAGTGTCACTTTCAAACTTTTGAAAAGTCAGAAATGTAAACATTACGTATGTTGTTGTAAATAAAAAGGTTTTCAAACGAGTTTTTTACAATGCTTCTCCTACAACTGCAAAATAAAACAACCAAATATGTAATTTCCATTTGTTAGAGAACTTGAAGCATGTGAAAAACTTTTTCGCACGCTGAGGAGCGTGTGAAAAACTTTTTCGCACACTAAAATGCGTGTGAAAAACTTTTCCGCACGACTCTAATTTCAGAGGTTCCCTAGCGTGCGAAAAACTCCATTTTCAGAGGCAGTCGTAGGAAAATAACTATTGTATTTCTATGGAATTGAGGTATGGGCCATATAACCAGAACGGGAGGATAATATGGCCCATTTGTGAAACTGACTACTTTTGCATCTTCGTCCAATAAGAATAATTTCGAACTAGTAGAATTCTCTGCAAATATCAACTAATAATTGACTAACATTTTCATGTGAAAGTGTGAAAGCCGTTCACATAAATGTCAACAACCAAATTTAAAATGCATTTTAAGTTTGAGTGGGCCATATTTGTCTCCAGTAAAACATGGAAAATTAAGGTTATTTTTCTCCTGCTAAAAGGGTTTATTGTGATCTAAAATCCTATGGTATTTATAAGGCATACCTACTTATGAAGAATTTTAGAGGCAATTAACTTACCAGAGATCCAGATCCAATACCTATGAATATCTTGTCCAAATACCCTTTTGGAAAAATAAAAAAGATACATAGGTGATTTTATCTCAGACATAAGTCACCATACTTAATCGTGAAGAAAATCTATCTATCTATAAAATACAATACGTTCAAAATTGGAAATTAGTCCTGGGCTACACCCAGTTACTATAACAAATACTCAGTTAAATTATAAAACGCCTTATTACCTACATTTAAGAAGTGATACAACTGACTTCAAAGTGCAACAGCGTTCGTGCTGTTTTAATGCTATTTGGCAGATGGTTAAAAATCCCAATACTCAAGTAAATTACAGAATTTTTTTATCAGTTCTGTCTGTGGAATAGGCATTGGAATGTCGAAATTTTGCCTGGTATTATATGGTTTGCTACAATAATTTGTCATTAGGATGCCTTCCAAATTTTTTTCTGAAGTTACACACAGGTTGTTTCAACTATAAAAAGACGACATAAAGTTAATATTTGTAGGTGCTCAAATAGTGGCCTACAAGACTCTCTAACAATTTTACGATAGACATACCTAATTGCTCTCTGTCGTGAAACAAAAACATAGTAAAACAAATATTGTCTGCAACAACCCTAAAAACCAATTCCGTAGCGCATATGACTTTCTAGTTTCTATAAGAGAAAAGTATGCTAATTTTGCAGAGTCTGGACCAATTTCATTTCCTGTAACCTTAACAGCATAACACCCCCTAGCTCTAGCTAGTTTCGGTCTTAAAGCTAATATGTGGTCAAGCATTTTCAACCTGTTTTCGATAATAATTCCAAGGAGCTTGTTACAGTTATTAATTTATGATGGTTTGTCTTTTATATTTATGTGATCCTTGGATTCAAACTTAAAAAAAAAAACATATAATAATTTAGTTTGTAACCATTAAGACACCAAAGTACCCTCTACCTCAGTAGAAAACACCCAATGACACCGGTCCATGACCAGTCGAAAAAAAAGGTGAAAAAGGGATCGTCATAGAAAGCGTCAGCGTAGTCAACACATATTTTCTACTTCAAAAATCTTTATTGCTATATGTTTGCCTTTTGTTCAATTAGTACATTATTTTGAAATAAATATTCGGGAATTTAGTTAATCAACGTGTACCGTATTACATTTTTTCCCAGTGCACTACTGATCAAAACACCCCAGTTAAAGTGGCGCACCAGCGCAGCGTTGAGGGCAAGTTAAAAAGCAAGTTTATTTTGACTGTACTCTTGTTGATTAGATAGATTTGTGAAGTTTTCCTGTAAGTTTTTTGATTGTGGTCATAATCCATCTCACCAGCTTCACCAAGGACACCAATTTCATGCACTTACGTTCAGGTCGGATGTCGAAAAGCACTGAATCTAATGAAATGGAAAATAACGAAGACAATCATGATAATGACACGTTACTCAACAAGTAATAATGTCGCCAGAAATGTTACAAACTCTTATACAGAGCCTTACTATAAATCAAAATGCGTATTTGAATAATTCAGAGCGAGGTAATTTTACCAAATGCACAGCTCGTTTTGATGATACCATCCTTATTTATAAAGACTGCGTGAATGTTTCTAAAAATAATGCTCTCAAGGGTTTTCCTATGCTTCTAGAAGGTCAAGCTGCAATATGGTGGCAAGGAGTAAAATCCAGTGTTGTTAAATTTGATGATGAATTATGTGCATTAGGAAATGTTTTTGGACAAAAAAAAAAAACTTCCACATCAACTATATCGTGAGTTATTTTCTAAAGAACAAGGTAATGAAGAGAAAACTAAACTTTTGTAAGCCGATGTCGAGCCATTTTCTCCAAATTTTCAATTAATCACCAGGTTTCTGCAATTTGTCAGTTAGATATGGTTTATGATCTATTGAACTACAATATTAGAAAGAGAGTTCCTCGAGAGAATGTTTTCAATGAGCTTATTCAAAATGCTCGTACTGCAGAAATCACTCTACTGGAAAAGAAAACTCACGATTCTGTTAAATCGAGCCCCCACAAAGAAGCTAAAACAGAAGGGAAGAAGTCTTCATTGAAATGTGTTTATTGCAAAAATTATAGCCACATCATAGAAGATTGTAGACAATTGAAACAAAACTCTAGACTGGAAGAAACAGGTCGGAAGTCAGAAGATCCGCAAAGAAAAAAAATGTTTCTACGGCAATTTCTTGTTACGGTTGTGGAAAACAAGGTTACATCAAAAGCAACTGTCCAAATTGTCGAAAATCAGGTTCTTCTAGTAATACTTCATCAGGCCAAACGTTCACTACAAGTGCCAAAGCTGCTGAATTCTTCTATCATTCTTCAGATGTTGATTCTCAAATTAAACGTTTCGTTTCAGTCAATATTCTTCGTCATACTGGTCTTGCCTGTTTGGATACAGGAGCAAAGCGTAGCCTAGCTAGTGCTGCGCTTATGAAACTCTTGAAAGAAAACGCTTCTTATATTCAACAACAATTGTTGATTAAACTTGCAGATGGCATAGAGAGGACTGTAACTTCTCTAGTTTTTAATGTTGAAATCATTCTGAATGATAAAATTATTTCAACATCACTTGTTGCCATTCCAGAACATATCAATCAATAGTAGGACTTCACTTGGTTTAGACTTCATTGAACTTGCCAATATTGTTATGGACATTCCTCAGGGACAATCGGCTGAAACTCCACAATTTTCGTGTTTATTTGAAGATGAGACTAATTATGTAATAGCTACTGCGGAATCTACTCCAATGTTTTCTGTACAACTGAATGCATCACAATTCAGAGAAAATGAAGGTGTACATTTAAGCCAACCGGAAAAGCAACAAATTGAATTCTTACTGCACCAATATGCTGAATTATTCACATCCGGTACTGAGCCAACACCATATGCAGAACATACAGTAAAACTGACTGATGATATTCCAATTTCTGTACCACCTTATCGGATGTCTGAACAAAACGAAAACATATTGAAGGCAGAACTGGATAAGCTTCTAAAAGATGGAATCAGAAAAATTCGAATCCCCGTATGCTGCTCCAGCTGTTCTAGTACCTAAACCTGATGGTAGTATTCGCCTTTGTGTCAATTATCAAATGAGAAAACAGTTTCCGATAAATACCCACTTCCTAGGATTGATGATCTATTACACACTGCAAAACAAACAAAGTATATGACCACTCTTGATTTAAAATCAGGATACCATCAAGTTTCTGTCCGCGAATCTGATCGAGATAAAACAGCATTTATTTGCCCATTTGGAATTTTCCGTTATACGAGGATGCCATTTGGAATTAAAAATACACCTTCCACCTTCCAAAGACTCATTGATCGATTCAAATCAGGACTCGAAGATTTGACCATATTAGCTTGTATAGACGATTTGATTGTATTATTCAGAACTTACCAAGAACACCTTTCTGATTTACAACGAGTTTTTGACCGACTTGTAGCTTTCAAGCTTCACCTCAATCGATCCAAATGTTATTATGTGTTCTCCTCTGTGAAGTATTTGGGACACGTAATTACACCCCAAGGAATCCAACCAGATCCTTCTAAAATCACCACTATTCTGGAGAGACCACCTCCTAAAAATGTGTCCTTTGTCCAAACATGCTCTTGGTTCCGGCGATTCATTTCTTCATTTGCAGAAGTTTCAAAGTCCTTAACCTCCCTAACCAAGAAGAAAGCTATTTGGAAATAGGAGAAGAAAGAACAAGATTCTTTCGACCTTATGAAATAACTTTTGACTACTAATCCCATACTCCGACAGGCTGATAGACGAGGTCGTAGACCGAGTCGTTCTAATCACTCGAGTTTTGTAGTCATGTTTAAGCGCACGTGAGATGTACAACGTTTTATCTACAAAGCGAAAATTAAGAATATTTTTTTCAATTATTCTCGTTTGTGGAAAGATAAATGTAGTGGCTGATACTTTATCCCGGCCACCACTAGAAACAGAGGTAAATGAAGTTATTATTGATTTGCCCGGAAAAAAAAAGAAGACATTAGAAGGAAACATTTAGAAGATCCGGATGTATTAAAAGTAATTTCTTGTTTCGAATCACCGGATCTTGAATCAGTGGAATTTAAGACATGGACTGACCGGGGTTACATTATGACCGAAGGAATCTTGTATCGCTATGATCCTGAGAGTGAGATCGCAGAAGAAATACAATTAGGGGTAGTACCGAAAAGCATGATTCCTGAAATTCTAGAAGAATACCAAGATTCCCCCTTAGCTGGTCATTATGGTATTGATAAAACCACACAACGAATATGTTCAAGATATTATTGGCCAAGAATGAGAGAAAGTGAGAAATCCCAAACCTGCTGGTTTAATACAAACACCTGCAATGGTTAAAATGGATCTTTATAATCGAACACACTGCCAGCAGATTAATAGAAATATTTCCGCTCGCACAAGCTACTGCCAAAGCTTGTGCGCAAAATCTTGTTGATGAGGTGATACTCAGAAATGGAGTTCCCCGAAAGGTTACCAGTGAAAATGAAGTGCAATTTGTTAGTGAAACTATGCAGTATGTAGCATATTGTCTTGGTTTTCATCAGCACTTAATACCTGTGTATCATGCAGAGTCTAATCCTGTGGAAAGGAAAAACCTCGACTTGAAAATCCAACTATCAATTCTAGTAGGAGGCTGTCACACTCAATGGAAGAATGATGAAGAATAAACTACCCTCCGTGCGTTTTGCCATGAGCACCTCAAGATGTGACAGTACTGGATATTTAACATTTGGACGAGAGCTCTGCACACACAATGATGTACAAAGGGACATGAGAGCTAACACTGAACGTGAAAATTTCATTCCTCAAGTTATCCCTTATTTGATAAATATTGTTAGAACCAGGGGCGTAGCCAACAGGGGGGGAGACGGGGGAGCCTCCCCCCAGGGCGCAGCTGGCGCCAAAATAGGCCAAAGTCTAAAAAATAAATAATTTTTTTTAGCCAAATGGCAAGTGAAATAAAGTTTCCGTGTAGGTAGGCAATTGAATAGTAGGTATACTATTTTATAAATATTACAATTTAGAATGGATAGTATTTTAATGCTAATTCAGCATGCATTTAGACGCTGGGCAGGAGGGCGCCCGAGCACGCCCCAGTCAAGAGTTCCATTTCTCTCTGAACACGCCCTAATCAAAAGTTCCATCAAAACGGGACGCATTTTTCCGTTTCCCATTTGGTTACCACTACATAGAACGCTAATCCTTTAGGAATTGTAAAATTATATCTAGCATCGCGTTTCCTATTAGGCCAGCGCACATTGTTTACCGCTACATGAAGCGCTAATCACATAGGACTTGTTAAATTGTATCTGACGTCGCGTTTCCTATTAGACCAGCGCACACCCTCTGCGATCGTCTGCAGACATCCATTGCAATGCATTATCGTTGTCATTTTTTGAGGTTAATTGGTGGTTACAGGTGGCGCGATAATTTTGTAATATTTCTCGTTCTGTCTCGTTTTATTATTTCTGTTGATTTTACACTGAGAAATTCTCTAGCCAAAAATTCTTTAATAATGGATTTTTGGCTATCATAGCAGAAATTTTAGCTGTAATTGCAAAACGATCCTATTCTGAATAGTAGTAGAACGCACTTTACTAAGTTATCAAAAAGTACCTTGGTTGTAACAGTAACCTTCTTTACTGCCACTAATACTTTTTTCCCGGTACAGTAGAAACACTTATTTTTAATAAGTAGGTATCTATATTTGCTACCGCGGCAAAGTGCTTGCCTGGAACTATGAGAAAGTGTTGCATAAGTTTTTTCTTATTACTGCTGGAAAGAATTTTACTGCTACAAAAAAAGTTAAATTCTGCAAGTTGTTTTATTAATTATTATTGAAAACCAACACTCAAATGGTTGGCAATATGAGCGTAGTTATTTAATTTACGTGCGCTGGTCTAATAGGGAACGCGACGTCGGATATAATCTAACAAGTCCTAGTCCTATAGGAGCTGCGCACCATGAAGCGGTAGACAATGTGCGCTGGCCTAATAGAATACGCAATGCCAGATATAATTTTCCTAAAGTCCTAAAGGATTAGCGCTCCACCTAGTGGTAACCAAATACGAAACGGAAAAATTTCAACGGCATAACGGAAAGTCGGTGTCCCGTCACTCTCGGTTTCGGTGACGTAATCACGTATTATTGATACTGATCGATCAATAGACAATAATGAACCACATTTGTTTAAAATTGGCAAAATTTGAATGTGGTCTCCAAATATATATTTTTTTTTTCGCCCTTGGATATACTTCGCGGCGCTTAAGGGGCGCCGGATCTTAGCCTTCCCCCCCCTAGGGATATTCATATCGCTACAGCCCTGGTTAGAACCTTGAGAGAAGTAATAGAACTCCATGAAGAGTCCCAAGATTAATCAAAACATTATGCTGACCAAAAGAGGAGAACTATTACCCATTACAAAGAGAGAGATCGAGTGATGGTGCTCCACGACGTGATGGTCCATATGAAGTTACTAAGGTTGTCACTTGTCACTCCAACAACAATTGAAATTAAACCTATAGAGCCAACTGAAGGTCCCAGCATCAAATTACATACGTCAGCTATGGCACCTTATGTGGGAAAAGGAGAAGTTCCAACACCAGTAAGACCTATACGCTATACACCCACGTGGAAGACCCATGAGAAGACGCCTTATTGAAACTGATAATATACCCCACGGTGAAGAGGCCATTCCTCAGAAAAACACAGATGTACTGCATTCTGATGACAATGAGAGTTCTAACGAAGAATAAAATGAAAATGACAATGAGCCCAGATTAGATTTGATGGACAACCCAGACGCCGCATTCATTAAAGCTCCAACTTGTTTATGTGGCGATCATACATTAAAAATTGACTTGGAGTATCCCCGAGGACGTAGGGAAACTCCAAAAGGGGAGATTGTAACCATTATGACACCAAAGCACCCTCTACCTCGGTAGAAAACACCCAATGACACCGGCCCATGACCAGTCGAAAAAAAAAATGAAAAAGGGATTGTCGAATGTAATACCACAAGAGGTTTCAGGATTACCGGATAATACTTTTATCTGTCACGAGACGCGTTACGCAGCAACATTTTTGTGAGAACACAGACCAGTTGTATTATCTGCAAAAATTGAGATAAAATGCCCATTGACCCAACTGTCTGTTTTCTATCCGACAAGAAGGATTTAAACCGCACTTCAGAACAACATCTCTAACCCCATTATGGAAAAGCTTGCCAAGCAATATATCACGATTCACGCAATCAAACGCTTTGCTGAAATCACAAAACGCTTAAATAAAGGTCTTCCAAAAAGGCAAACATTGCGTCATTTGCACTTGTTCCCACCTGAAAACAAAACTGGGATTTACTAAAGGTTCCATGTGTTTAGTTGAAAAAATAATCATTCTTGACTTAACTATAGGATCTCTATAATTTTCGACAGGCGTGAGGTATGGTAAAGGAGATATAGGTCGGTAATTGGCTGGATCATTTAAATCGCCTCCCTTGAATTTTACGAAGGATATCTTAAGATTTGCGGTAAATGTTCCAGTTTCAAAAGAGACATTTTTTCTGTCATAAGCTCATCTGGCATACTTTGGAAAATCCATTATTGCCGTGAGTGTTTTTGTTCGTTGTAAAACTTTCTTAATCTCATGTAAATCTGTTGGAGAAAGTTAGAATTATTTTCGATGGAAATATGTTGGCTTTGAGATATAGTGGACCAAATTGAAGTGTAAGATCCTCTGTTATTTTCTTCGGTATCGTGCAGATATATAGACTCTATACAAAATTTGAGCAAATTTTAATAAGAGTGGAAATGATGAGCTTCCCAAGCAACATTGATTTCCATCCCATTGATTGAAATAATTAGTGTTTTCTTTAAAATTAAGAAAAATCGGTTGTCAGCATTGGCTTCACCATCCTGAATTCAACTTTGATTCTTGTTTGCTAAAAAATGACAATTACTTTAGCTTTTGAAACTCAAAGAACAATAATGTATTGCGAGATGCTTTATTGATAATAATTTGGTAAATTGTGATAGTTGCTCAGTAAAAATTGAATTTTTAGACTACAAATTGAAAAACTGCATAGAAAATAATAAAGTGTGAAGCATTACTCTATAAAATGAAATGTTGTTTTCGAAAGAAGCGATAGACAAAAAAAAAGGACCTGTCAAAAGTTTGCCGTGGGGTTTTAGAAAATCCATTAGGCAAGCCTTCTTCTGTGAAAGGTCCCTGAGAAAACAACAAGTGTCGTCTCCCTGGCTGAGTTAATGGCGCTTCCCGAAAACAAAAACGCGCTCCGCACCACCGACCGACAAAAGAGGAGGACGCGGCCATTTGGCCGGCACATGTTCCCTTTCGAAAGACATTTTTGTGGCTTTACGGTCTGAATTATAGGGAATAATTATATATGTATTAATGTGTCATGCAGTGTTGCCACAAATTAGAACTGAATTTGTATTTGTGTACCTTTCATAACATCGTCATTGATCTCTTAAGAAGGTGCTCTATGGATGTTCCTGGTTAAAGAATTTTTGTCAGGAAAGCTCCAAGGCTTAAGCTTCTTGGTGAATACTCAAACTATTTCAACATAGTTATTATTTCATGTTGCAGTCACTAGTCAGTCTTAAAGAGACTCATTGTTTTTATGTCGGTGCCTACTACTTTTACTGTTTTTTTTTTCCATAAGAAGTTAAATTGGCTCCATTTATATCCGTATTGTTCAAATCATAAGGCTTCAAATAATCTCATTCATGCACACAACAAAAAAAGATCAATAGTTTGTTAACCCTATAATAACGTGTGTGCCACTTTAAAACAAGCAAAGAGAGATCTCGTTCACGTGCCAATTGGATATTCGATCCTCCGATTCCTGGTCTGGATTATAACACACTCGCTCGCCTGGATAACTGGATACCCACCCAGCAAACGCGAATATAAATTCGAACAGCAATAACGTGAATGAGCTTGCAATATCGGTCATTTAGTCAGTAGAGAGGGATCAAATATCATTTTAAAGATAGATTAGATTTATTGTTGACTTTGAATTCAAAAATAGAAATCTGATACAAAAGTTAAATGTACAACGTATCTTTTTGTTAAATAATTGAACCATTAAAGTTTAAATAATTTGGACTATAGGTACTCATTTCGTGCGTCATGACGTCATATATAGTGCTATAGACTGCTCAGATTATAGGACAACGAAAACATCGAACATGGAAATGACAGTAACTTTTTTGCATATATTTTCCTTTTTGTTGAATACTAAATAAGAACTAAATCATCCCCTCCTGAACGGTCTCAAAACCACTCTGTATACGAATTTCGGATTCTACTCATAAATTTTAAGATTTGCGCAAAATCGTGACGGAAAATTGTTCGGTTTCTTGCTGTGTTGTAACAAAACTGTGTTCAATTTTAAATAACATTACACTTTTTGCTTTCAGATTGACAGACCAAGGTCCCATTTCACCACAAAGTGGACACACATCAAGTTCATGCGGTTCTCCACCTACAGCCCATGTTAATGGCCACGTCACTCCTCCGGACCATTTGTCTAGCTCAGCTCCAGCTTGTTTAGCTAATTTTGCTGCTGCTGCAGCTGCTGGATGGCCTTTACTCGACACTCAAGGTAAGAACCATTAAATCCTGTAAACATAAGAATTTAAAAATAAAGAAGAACTTATATAGGTACTAATCGATTTGTTTCAGGTGTAAAAACCGAAATCAAATCCCCAGGCCTCGCGGATACAGACGTCGGAGCAGCTTTGACCGCCCACCAGGCGGACGTCGTGTCTGCGCCGTTTTATGGGGCGTCGCCTGCGGACATCGGCGCCGCCGCTTACGACAAGGATTATCCGCAGGCGTACGCCCAGGCCCATCAGTATTATAATAGGTAAGTGGAAGGGAAAGTCTGGAATTATCCGTTTGTTTTTTTTTTTGATGCTGGACTAGGAATTGCGTAATTTTTGCTCGTTTCGAGGGGAGCTTTCCAGAATTTAACATTTAATGGAATATTAGTTTTTTTTTTTTGCTGTTTCTGCATTATTATTGCAGGAAAGTGTAGTTGTGAAAACACATCACATGGCCTTCCATATTCTATATCCAGTCATGAAAGGGCGATTACACACGGACGTGGATGTCTTAATACATATACGTGCATACATCAACGTGCAAACAACAACGTGCATGGCGCTTTTGTACAGACGCTCGCACAAAACTGCAGTCTTGCTATTCTTGCTACAGTATTCCGTGTATGCATACAAAATTGCACATTCAAAAACGCGACGGTATTTTGCATACACATTGATGTTTTTGTTTGCGCGTTCATGTATGTGCGTACATGTTTTCAGACATCCACGTCCGTGTGTAACCGCGTTAACAATTCAGATCTTCTCATCATCCAGTTATGTAGGTCGTACCGCTTTCTGTGGTGTGTCTTCAATCCAAAATTGACCAAGTCCCCCTTTCATCGCGTGCCCTATTCCCGTACAAAATATTCTCTCAGTTACTCAGAATCGCCACATTCAGAACTTCTTTTTTGTCTCTGAATCAATAATGATGGATCGTTTCATAACTCTCTGTTTGGGACACTTAACGAATTCCAGATTTTTTGTAAACTTCGCGTTTGATGCAAAGAGAAATTGAACCAAAACTAATTCAATAATATTCTGGGAAAAAGGAATTTTACACTTACACGGTTGGGTGCTAATGAGTAAGCTGACTTCTTTTCCACTGAAGTTGTGGGTGTGAAGTTTTTGATGCCTCAAACGATATCGATGTTTTTTATATTTTAATTTAATGTTTATCGACATAGCATAGTTCAATTTTTGTCATTAGACAAGAGAAATTTGTTGCTATCAAGAAGCAATTTGTTGATATCAAGAAGCAATATTCACTCAATCATTCACCAGGAGTTTGCGAAAGGATTTTCATCCAAAATCCACGAACCCTGAGAGCAGAAAATAGAAAATTACTTGCGAAATCTGAATTAAGTACATATTCAATTTTATTTTATTTACATCTACCTGTCACCTGAGCGTGAGGATATCTGTCCATCCTGGTATATTATTAGGTGACAAAGATGTAAATGCACATAAAATGTGTACATTTCTTGGACATTAAACTACCTGTATCTCAAAAACTAGTCATAAATTTAAGTTCTTCTCATGGCAGTTATTGATCAGAAAGGTGAGATCTATAACATACCAAAATTTGGTTAAATTTGACCGCGGTCAAAAATCCCATAAGTAGTGTGAGGGGTCCTTTCAAATGCAAAGTCTTCCTAGTCTTTTCGTAAAAACATCAGCTGGCATATCTACAGTATTCAAATAATGTAAAGTAATTATTTTGTTGGCCCACAACATCCCTAACAAAATGATGCCTAACGTCTATACCCATGTTTAGACTTTTTATGAAACACTTGATTGCTAGCAAGTTTTTGAGCTCCCTGATTATCGTTAAATAATCTAACACTACCTATCATATTCCCAGTAATTTCTGATAACAAATTTCTTAAATAAATTACCTTTTTTGTCCTTCCTGCAAGTCCCATATTCTCCGCCTCTGTAATTAACAAAGGAACAGTTTTTTGTTTTAAACTACCCCAGGAAATGACACTACCACACAAAGTAAAACAAAAATCTGTTTAAGTTTTCCTACCTACCGAATTACTTGCCCAATCTGCGTCTATCAACGTATCCTACGAGCTCAAAATTTTTACATTTTTCAAATTTTAGACAAAAAGTTTTAGTTCCCTGCAAATATCTCAGGATCCTTTCAGCAGTCAATTAAACTGCCAACTGCCAATTAGTTCTTTATACGGCACTGGAAAATTACTATTAGGAGTTTTCTCTAAAGGCGGATTTAAACAACTTTTGATAAATTTAAGTCGTAATTTTTTCATAATTTAATGTGTAATTTAATACATAACTCAATACCCCAGTTTAAACAACTTCATAATTTAATACATAATTTTTGAAATTTCATTAATATTCTATTGATATTTTGAAATTTGACACTGATAGAACTCAAAAGGTCCAGTTTTTTCATAATCTATAAAAATTAATGCCACTTTTCGTTGTAATTTTATAACTCAAGAACGGGCTCACCTAGCCAAACCAAATGTTTAGGCTTTGTTCGGACTATTTATTAGATGGTTTATGTGAAGTTTGCACAAAATCGGTAGAGCGGTTATTCATTTATCACATTTTTTGTAATAAATAAATTGAGGATCATTTTGTTAATGGGGATTTTGCTGTCAAATTGAAACTTTTTTTCAGCTTTGACAGTACCAGCATGTTGTTATGTCATTAATGTGGTCATTTTATTGCTTATTATATTTATTAATGAAAAAATTTACTAAGCCCGCATACGGCGCCATCTCTTATAACCGATACCAAGTTTATTTTGTATTTTGTATACCGCGCCATCTCTGATACCTGGAACGAAGCTCGGCATTGCAGATACAGTAGAACAATGCTGCTCAGGAACTGGAGCTATTTCGAATAGAACTATTCCGCTATTCCGATCAGATAGAGTGGCGCAGAAAGAGTAGATCAGATAGAGTAGTGCAGATAGAGTAGAATAGATGGAGTAGTGCAGTACATGCAGTGCAGATAGAGTGAAACAGGGCTGCGCTAGAGATTTTTTTTGTTTTCTTTACATTCCTTGAACATTCCTGTGCCTGAGTTTATTTATTTGGTGGTACACTTTACAAGAATAATGCCCACAAGCTGCCTAAAAAAGGATGATGTAAAATTTTAATTTTAGGTGACTTCTGATCCAGAGAGTAAACATTAATTTTGTTCAACCAAAGCCAAATTCACCATCGAAAAAAACTTAATTCAATTCAGCTAATAGATACGTTAACACAACATTTAATAGGTATATTCAATAATTCAGAGGCGGTACGAAGTTCGCCGGGTCAGCTAGTTTAATACATAAAAGTTAAAAGTTGGGAACTTTTAAGGTTATCCATTATGAACTAAATTATGAATTGAGCATTAAATAGATATATAAACGCTCTCATAGAAATTAATAAATTTAACTTTAAAGCTTATGCACTAAATTGTGAATAACGCACTAAATTAAAGTTATGAAGTTGTTTAAACTCGCCTTAAAAATAAATTTATTAATTTCTATGGAAGCGTTTATACATCTATTTAATGCTCAATTCATAATTTAGTTCATAATGGATAACCTTAAAAGTTCCCAACTTTTAACTTTTATGCATTAAATTATGAAAAAACTGGACCTTTCGAGTTCTGTCAGTGTCAAATTTCAAAATATCAATAGAATATTAATGACATTTCAAAAATTATTTATTAAATTATGAAGTTGTTTAAACTGGGGTTTTGAGTTATGTATTAAATTGAGCATTAAATTATGAAAAAATTACGACTTAAATTTATTAAAAGTTGTTTAAATCCGCCTTAACTTTAAACCTGGCTCCATTGGTGTAGCCACAGCTTTACACTCTGACATCTTGAATCTGTGCAACTTAACTGTTTGTATTGTTCGTCGAGAGTAATGTAATGATGATATTGAAATATTTGTTCCAAGACATTGTTTTACCTGTCCCAAATTTTTGATTTTATATTCTATGCTTAACTTATCTTTCAAAAATTTAGTTTTTTCTTTATCATCACCCACCATTATTACTTCTTTTCTGAAAAAGACATGGCTCATATTTTGATTTCTGATAGCCCAAATTTAATAAAACAACTTAAAATCTCTGATACCATACCCTACTTGACTGGTTGAGCCCATAAACTGCTTTATGCAGCTTTAAAACTTTGTTTTCTTTTCCAGAAACAACAAACCCTTCAGGTTGTTTCATAAAAACTGGTTCATGCAACTTACCGTTGAGAAAAGCTGTAGTAACATCCAAATGTTTAATCTCCAATCCTAGATTAACTGCAGACAATGCAACTAACATCCTCAATGTTGAATGCCTCACTACCGGACTGAAAGTCTCATGGAAGTCAATAGGTACCAAATTTTTGCGTGAAACCCTCAGCAACTAACCTAGCTCGATAACACACATTATTTTCAATATCAATATTTCTCTTAAAAACCCATTTACACTCCACCATATTATTATGCAACACATCTTCCTGTGATACTAGCTCCCAAGCACAGTTTTCTTCGAATGAATTAATCTCTTCAGCCATAACTTCTCTGCATCAGGCCGAGATATGGCTTCCGATACTGATACTGGATCATCTGTGCTTGAAGCACACAAATATGTCACGTAATCATCCATCTTCTTTGGTTTTGGATCTCTCTTAGATCTCCTAGGTTCAGCTTGCCGATTTTCTGTGATTTCGATTTCAGAAAAATTACTGTTTTCACTGCTATCTAGCTTCTTAGGTGATTTATATGACTTACATGTACTGTTATCTGGCTTATTTGTACTGTTAGTTGACTCATTTTCAGGTGTCTCTAACTGAAACTATCACCTTCTCTGATATTTCAAGTTTCTTGTCATTGCTTCCACTTGTGTGTGACATCTTCAAAAATAATCACATCTCTGCTCACGCTGACTGATCTTGGGATCGTACACTCGGTATCCTTTCACGTTTTCATTGTAGCCAACAAGATTTTTTTTCCAGCTTTCTTGTCCCACTTCAAATGCTTTTCTTTGGTTTGCATCGAATAGTAGAGTAAAAATCAAACGAGAAGAAGCCACACGCGTTATCGTTTGTCTCACTTTAAATAGGAGGGACCCAGAGAAAAGGAAATCTGCCTTCTTTGTCAGCGCTGACGTCAATGGCTTCTTCTCGTTTGATTCTTACTCGATTCTTACTCTAGACATTTTACTTTTTCCACTATTGTCCTATTGAGTCTCTCAGAAACCCCATTTTGCTGCGGTGTGTATGCGTTCGTTCTTTGGTAAATGTCGAATGATTCCACTTTTCTTCAAAATACTTTTCATTTCTTTATTGACAAATTCACTTGTCACTTCTAAGAATTTTTATCTTTCTATCTTGCTGGTTTTCTACAAGATTCTTAAAGTTTCTGAAACATTATGTGACTTCATCTTTTGTCTTTACAAACTAAACAAACATACCTTGAATGGTCATCTTCAAAAATCAGAAAGTATTTCAAACCTCCAATTGATTTATTCTCCATCGGTCCGCATACAACAACTGTTGTAGTCCTAACGTCACCGCATTCAGCTACAGGAACTGTTGACTTATTTGCAACCATGATCTGTCTTGTGTCTGATATTGCTTTTTCCTCTACTATCAAACTGTCATCTGAAACGAAATGAACACTGGCGCCGCTGTCAACAAACCAATCTGTTTTTCTGTACTCTCCGCTGAGAAATACAATGCTAAAGGCACTGTCTGATTTTTTTTGATATTTCCGATCACTTGGTTTCTTTGGACATTAGGATTTGTATTGTCCAAATTCTTTGCATCCAAGACACTGTATCTTTCTCAGGTCTTTCTCTTTCTTACCAGCTTTCTTTGTTACAAAAAATGCACTGCCCCCACTCTTGCTCCGCTTTCCATATCAATCAACTTGCTCTTGATAGCGTCTATGGTTATGGCTATTCCAGAATGCTCTATAGCCATAATTATGGGCATAAATTTATCTGGTAAGCCTGCATGCCCCTGAATTTCTGACCCGTTTGTAAAATCTGGTTTATATACTGATCCATTAAATCGCAATTCTCTAACCTTGTAGAAATCACTGTTCTCAACAAATTGATCCGTCTTGTGCCATTATCGTCAATTCAAATGAACAGCGTAAAAATATAGAAGGAAGAACCAGCGTTCAGACACATTTATAAAAAAACTACTATCACTTGAATTGCTGCTGCGAAGCATTGTCCAAAAGTCTGGACACTAGCACCAAATCTTCCTCGCTCCTGAATCCCTCTTTTCTGGATTGTTTACGAAACTCTTTAGGTGTCTTTTAAAGAATTTGATTTTTTTTAAGTTCCAAGTTGTTTTCCTCATTTTCATCATTATCGTTGCCATCAATCATCAACTCCCACTCTTCCTCGTCATCGCCATCTGGTTTCAATTCCTGGTTGAATCAATTAGCTCTTGATTGCTGAGCTAACAAAGCAAATAGAAACTTTTCGTTAATATATGTTCTCTACTTGCGTCGTAGTTATGGATTTTTGAAAGGTCGTAGTTTGGTAAAAGAGGAGGAAGATCACCATAACTTCTTGTGGCTTCTTTTCTATTTGACCATATTAGCTCCCCGTTGCCTTTGATACCAAAACTGAGGATGTTGTTTTTTGATGTGACTCTCCATATTTGAACGCAAGGTAAATCTTGCAGAGCAACGCTCACACGTAAAAGGACGTTCAGTTCTGTATCTGCGTTGCTTCTGTTTGGGTATCAAAACTCTATTTTTGATATCCGTTTTAACTGAATTAGGAGAGTGCATGAGATCTGGCTTTGCAACTTTTGGTAAGCTACTTTCATGGAAGTTTGGCGATTCAACTTTGATAGTTAACGGTTTGCGAGATTCATCAGAATCTTCCGAATGCTTTGGTAATTGTTGAAGAAAATGATTAGGTTTAGTATCTACGCCGTTGGAGAATCCTGTTCCTATTCTCCATTGGTGGCATTGGTGGGGAATGGTGTTGAAAATGTGGCAATTGGAATGTTTTCAATTCATTAATGATCATAGATCCTCCGCATAGTTGAAAACGTTGCATACGTTCTTTAATATCTTGAGGAGTGCGACGAAGTTGTGGCAATGCCTGGAAACGCAAAGGATTTACAGGAAATCCAGGAAAACCGGTCTTGTACATGTTAGCTAGTTGGGTAGCATACAGGGCTGCGGCAGGATCGATTTTTGAGTAATTGTTGAGCAAAAAATTCATCTACGTTAGGAACAGTTCGGGGAATATTTGGGGAGTTATTATTAGTCACTTTACTATTTAGTTAAATCTTGGGGTTCATCTTCGTCATCTCTTTCCATTATTTGTTGTTTATCTTCATCCATTTTTTT
This sequence comes from Ceutorhynchus assimilis, assembly GCA_917834065.1. Classification (NCBI taxonomy): domain Eukaryota; kingdom Metazoa; phylum Arthropoda; class Insecta; order Coleoptera; family Curculionidae; genus Ceutorhynchus; species Ceutorhynchus assimilis. The sequence goes on along the minus strand of OU892278.1, from coordinate 41,319,178 downwards.
CTTATTTGAATCGAGTGCAATATTCATCATTGAAGGTTCGTCATCTTCATTATCAAAATAATAAGCATTTTCAGAATGCTCAAAAGAGCCATTAAGAAATTCCTCCAGTGCCTCCAAAGGTTCAAGTTGAATTTTGGTCGTATAGGAATAGGATTTTCTAGATGATAATATTGTAGTAGGTAATTTTGTACAGAGGTTAAACGGTTGAGATGGAAAGAAAGGAGGATTCAGATATTTGGTTTCGCCTGCTTTATGCATAAAATATAAATTAGGGAAAGTTGGTTTGAGAGCTTGTAAATCAGGAACCAAAGTAGGAGCAGGAAAAGTATCTTCATTTTTTAAATGAATCTTTGGTGTGGAACAATGGATTTTTTCTGGAGTCAAATCTCTTTCCCTCGGCAAGGACTTCTTATCATCTTTCACAGTCACATTTTTCAGTTGGTCAATGGTAGGATCTCCTGAAGGATAATAAATAATAAACTTCTTTACGTTTTCTCTGGTAGTCTTTAAGTGACGATTCCTCAAATGCCTCTTACAGTTAGCCTTTGTAGTATCTTTTTTGGAGAGTTATCTTGGAGGTTCAATGTCGAGAAAAATTCAGCTCACCTTATTCCGTCTTCGCAAATACCGTTATTTGGTGTGCTAAAATTTAAACCTGCAAGTGATTCTAATTCTCGAATCATTCAGTGAAAACCTAGGGGAAGAAGAAAACGCGGCAGACCAAGAAGAAGCTGGAGAAGTAGAGTAGACGCGGAAATGAGAGACAGGGGCTTGAAGGAAGATGCCTCGACTGTCAGAGATGGTTGGAGATCGGGAATCGGCAAATGTAGAATCGATTACCTATAAATAAAATCCGTGATTTAACAATTTTTATCCATAATGTTATTCGTGGTAATAGGATTTGTGATCTCATAAACTACAATGGAATATCCTACCCTAATCGTTCGTGCCAGATGATAAATTACTTGACCTAATTTTAATAAGTCGATTAATCTTGATGGAATTGTATATACCTAACTGTAAACGAAAAAGACTTAACCTTCCTTCCCATCTAAATTTAAGAATTTCTAAAACTAAAAGGACCCAAAAATCTTTGATAGCTCTAATTACATCAACACCATCTCTAAGATCTCAAATAAAATCGACGATACAACCCATTCATAACAAAACCAAATTTATTTCCAATGTGATACACAAAATGAGCCACCTACTAAAAATAACCGTCACGTGAGATGTTTCCTTCCTCAAAAAATTCCCCAATCCCAGGTGTTCAATTCCCCGATTAAAATTCCATTAAATTTAATTTCCCTAAACTTTAAACAACAATTCCGAAAAGCCCAAACGTTTTTATTTCCCTCATTAAAAATCCTCTGGAAACGATCCCGCGGGAATCCTTTTTAAACAAAATTTTCTGAAACGCCCCCGTTAATTATCTCTTTTTTAACGTTTTCAAACTGTAAACAGACTTTTGCTTGAATAAACACCCGACATCTGTATTGAAAAGTCTTTGCCTCTTTTCGAATTTTATCGCTTCAGAAAAGGGAGGTGCGCGCGATCGTAAAAAGTAACTAAATGTGGCAGGTGGGCTTTAAATCAGGAAAAGTGCTCTTCTTCCTGAAGGGTCTATTTATGGCCCTAATTAGGATATTTTAGTTTTAATTGAGATTTAAATGTTTTTTTTTTTCTTCTATAGTATGCACCAAGCTGCTTATGGCACCTCAAGCTCAGCGGCCGCTTCATACATGAGCTCATCGTCTACGACCCCTTTTTATGGCACTACTTCTTATCCTTACCCAACTTTGGGACCTTCCAGAGGGTTGAATAGTTCGTGCAAAGGTTCAGGTAAGAATCTATATAGTTTGTCAATTTAATGTTTTGGAAATTAATTTTTTGTTAATATAGGTTATATTGCTACTCCTTATGGATCTCCAGCCAGCGCTTTTGGAGCTTCGACGGCCCAAACGGGACAATATTCTCCTTACACTACATATGGAGCTGCTACTGGTGGGGCTGCAGCTAGTTTTGCCCCAGGGTTTACACAGGTGAGATATTAAATAAGTCTTAATATGCATGATGAAACTATGGCAATCAGAAGGAAGGAAAACTTTCATTTATTTAAATGTAGTAAAAGTGGAAAGTTTGCTTTTTGAGTCTTTGTTTTAAATTAATGCGGGCTAGGATACTGGCCTGGCCAGAAATTTTCGGAGGTTAGTGTTTGAGCCAAACTAAGTCTTGTTTTGTTATTTGTGGAAGCTGAAGTCGGCATTTACCAACATCAAATTGCAATACATTTTTTCATGTGTCCATTTCCTTTTCACTGGATGTGTTTTCTTATGATTTTGTCTATCCATGTTATTCCGGATAGGACATGAATGCTTTTCATCCTATAGAGTACAAGCCAGAGTAATGAGAGCTATCATTTGAACAATTTAATGTAGATAATATGGCCAGTATGATTAAAAAGAGTATTTGCTTGTACTTCAAGTAAGACCTTTTACTTCCTATAGTAATTTGTGGAGTTTAATCTTTCACATGAAGTAAATTCTTTTATGGGAAGTATTCACTAAGATTAGAAGTATAAAATAGTAGTAAATACTATAGGTCGTGTTTAACCTCAAATAGGTTCTTTTTGTTTTTTATGTGGGTACAATCCATCGCTCCTATTTCCCCAAGTATCGTCCATCCTAATTCAACGTCGCAGGCATTTTGAGGAAAAGAAATCTAAACATTTTTATTCCACTTGAAACTTCTTTAATTCCTTTTGACACGGTTGTTTGATGTAGGTACCCCAACATCTAAATCAACTCCTTGTTGAAATCCAGGATCACTTAGGGCCGGTATTTTAATGTCCGGTTGACCGATGATTGAGTTTCAACCGAGGTTTCAACCTTCGGTCAACTGGACATTATAATACCGACCCTTAGAGTCCTTGAAAATATCTCCATCAAATATTTCTTACCATTATATTTATTAAAAAAAGCAATTTATAACGCCTTCTCAATCGAAGCAATTGATGTGAAGTTACTCTTGAGTAGCTTCTCAAAAATTGCACCGAATACTCTTAAATGGAGGAAATACTAGAAATCCTTAGTAATTTCTGCAGTATAAACTTCTATATATTTAAGTAAATAGTAATTGCTTCTAGTACTTACTTTAAGAATTATGTGTAGTAAATGCTATAATGTTTTGAAGTGAAAACTACAAAATGGAGCATTCACTTGAAGTAAAAGCAAATACTCTTTTTAATCATACCGCCCATCCCGATACTGTTATAATGACTGTGACTCCTGACTGCATTGTGATATACAAAAGCAACATTTTCACCTAAATTTTCGACTTTAACGCGAAGATTGGAAGCAGAAAAGACGCAGGAAAAACCGTAATCGTAAAAATCCATAACTAAATCAAAAAACTAACTTTGTGATAAAACAGAAAAGATAATCTTAGAGTCAAGGTTACCTAAAAAAACAGAAGTGTCAAATATCCAAAAAATAAGGAAGAATAACACAAATAATAATACAGAAGACATCAAGAAATTTATGTTTCTAGCAATTTCTAGGAATCCTGCACTTTGTGCCAAGTCTTTAAAATTTGGCATAGGTAGTCTTAGATATGGTCTTAAGGTTTTAGGAAACTATCGCAAGCAGCTTGTGCGCGGAAATGTAATTTAATAATCACAAAATATAAAGAAACATGAATGTTTTACTCAAATGCGATAGAATTTGACGTAAATTACAGCTTTGCAACGTGATGTAATACTTTGTTACTTCATGATTCATATGAGTTGTTTGTGCAGCCTTCTTGCATAATTGGCTGCGCAACCCTGGCTCGATTACATTTACCACAGTCACAATTAGACTCCATAAATTTTAAATGTGTAACTGGTTAGCGGGTAAATGTGATCTGGACTAAGTTTTACGATGAAAGCGTTCTATAAGCTGCGAAGTTAATTGTGATCTACTCTGTGTCACATATAAACTCAAAAAAAAATATTGGGAAGTTATTTGATGTCACATTTAGCCGAAAAAAAAATCATGTTTTTAAATAGTTAAATCAAAAAATTAATGGACATTCTAATGATAGAAAAATACAAATGAAAGAAAATCAGTCTTCTTGAAACTAGTAGGTAAAAATAGCATACATTCATGTTTTTATCCAATATACATACAAAATAAAAGTTCAATCAAAAAATAAATGGACATTCTAATAGAAAAATACAAATAAAAGAAAATTAATCTTCTTGAAACTAGTAGGTAAAATAGCATACATTTATGTTTTTATTCAATACATAATCCATCAAAACTTAATGCAAAAGATATTTGTCCTCTACGCCCTTCTGCCGCTGCTGGAATAACCTTGTAAATGTCATATATGGAAACAGTGTCAATGTCATCAGTGTCCGGCCAGACAAAATGTGATTTAGGGCGGGTATTATAAAACTACTTTGAGAGTTAACTTAAAGTTAACTTCTGGAATTACATGTAATTCAAAAAGTTAACTTCAAGTTAACTGTCAAAACAGTTTTATAATACCCGCCCTTATACTTTTTGAGAAATTTAACTTCTGCGCTTTCATCTTCAATATTTAATACTTTTCCCACATAACGTCGAGGAGACTTTTTTGTACTGTATGTTACAATAACCCAACTGCCAATTTGGGGACCGGAACTGGAAATATCATCATCTTCTACATCACTTTTTTCTGCTTCTACTAGCTCTTCTAAAGTTTGAATATCATCGTATTTATTATCATGAGCATCAAGATTTTCGGGAATGGACTCATTACTACTATACTGTCATGTTGTCCATTTTTTTGATATTTTTTTTTAGCTGTTTTTAGCTTCTCACGCTCTTGTTATCACCTCAGCATTCATAGAAACTTTTTTTTTCTTTTCTGTCGAGCTTTTACCCAAAGATTTTTTCTTCAAAAGTAGATCTTCAAACAGTATTTTTTCTGATGTAGATGGTTGCTCTTCATTTATGTTACTCGATTTTCCAGGCTGCTCTCTAATTAGGTTAGATGTCCCAGGTTCCGTGGATGCGATGTTTTCTTCGGAATTTTCGTGTTCTATTTCTGAAGACGATGACGTATATTTTCTGAGGTCTATTGCATTGAAGTTAACTGGGTATAAACCCGTAATTTGGAAAGATTTTCTAATCAACTGAATCGACAATTTCTCCCAAATTTTTCCAACCATTACAGAAAACTCGGCCTTGCTTAAAGCAATGCCATAATGTCCTCTTTGGTTAATTCTTCGTCCCACATTTTTTTGAAGATTCCAAATGGCACTGCATCTTAGGGTTGCAAGACATGTGTCGTGTGGGGTGGAAGTTTCAGTATGCCCATCAAAAATTAGTAGAAGAGGTCTTTCCTTGGGGCCATATTTTATAAAGTGGTTTTTGAACCAAGAAAAAAACGCAGACTCGGTCATCCATCCATGAGGAGTTGCAGCATAGCCAGTATTAGGATAAGCGCCTTCAGGCATCCACAAATCCCATAGATTTTTGGCCTTATAAATAATAAATATCGGTAGTCTGTTTCCGTCAGCTGAAATACAGAACAAAATACTTGTGTTGCTTCTTCCTGTGCCGTGCGTGTGACGAAAAACTTGTTGATTTCTCTGCGACACAACCTTTGTGGATCGCTGCAAAGTGACGTTTCATCTATGTTAAATATTCTTTCTGGAGCGTTCAAAAGATCCAATTCCTTGAGTGTATCCTCATCAGTGTTGCCAGATGGAAAAAATAAAAAATGGTATCTGTCATTTAAAAAAGTGGTATTCTACACACAAAAAATGGTATCTCTAATTCTAAAGGGGAAAGCGCCGAAAGGGGGTCTATTATATTTTAGTATCTTCATTTCTGAGGGGGGGCAGTATTATAATAAGACCATCTTCATTAGCGCCGCAGGCGACCGCCGTAGGCTAATTTTTTTCCACGCCCCTTTGTGAGCATTTTAACGTATTTGTTTGATATCGATATTTAGTTAAAAATGATGGTATTTTTTCCCGCAACAAATTCACTGTCCGCATCATTTGTTTAGGTAATTTTCTAATGGCCGGTATTATAAAACACTGAACCGATGATTGAGTTTCAACCTTCGGTTGACTCCATGCAAATTGATAGGATTCAACCGAAGGGTGAAACTCTACCATCGGTTCAGTGATTTATAATACCGGCCCTAAGGGCAACCGATGGTTGAGTTTCAACCTTCGGTTGACTCCATGCAAATTGATAGGATTCAACCGAAGGTTGAAACTCAACCATCGGTTCAGTGTTTTATAATACCGGCCCTAAGTCAAGTGAAATTCAATTCCGTTGAATGTAATGAAAATGTCAGCTATTTTTTCACAGCACAGCGTATTCATTAAAGGTCGTTACTCAAATAGGTAATCACTAATCTTCCATCAAAATATATGTTTTATTAAAAATACCTACAGATACAATTGCACAAATCAGGTACAAATTTCAAGTGTTACAAAAATAGGAACGAAAAACCAATTTTTTTCCCAACGGGACAATCTAACAAAAATAAAACTACAAAATTCTAGAACTGCCTAGGTAGGAACAAAGGAAGTAACTTCTGAGCCTAAAAAAAATATTTTAAACTATTACTACAGGTAAAGCTTAAAACAAAGCAGAATAATCATTCATAAACATAAACATTTTGGTCTTAATCGAAAGATAAATAATAGTAAAGATTAAAAACCAAACCCTTTTTTCTTGAAAATATAAAATAGGAACTCTCTTGCACTTATTGCAAGGTACATTTTGAATGTACCTATTTCTAGGGGGGGCCAATGCCCCCCTTGCCCCCCCCCCCCCCCCCCCCCAAACGACGCCCATGGCTGTGTTGGAACAAAGCATATGATGATTAGCCCACGAGTCCTTAAAAACGAAAATCCGGTTAGAATAATAACGTCATGAGTTTAGCTGGAATGAAAACATTAAGGCTAAGTTCGGCTTTACACTCAGTAAACTCTGAGCGCGCTCGAAATGATAAGATGATGTTCGTTTTAGCGCTCAGAGTAATCTCTTTTGCGTTGGGCTTATGACCGCCTATCACGTCATGATATCCATGCTCATACCGTTCCGCTCCGTGGAGTGCAAAGTGGAACTTAACCTGAAATACAATAGAGGATATCAAGCGTTTGACCGGTCGGTTACACTCCATAAACAATGAAGTAAACGTCATTTGTTAACGAGTTCTGTGTTTAACGAATTGGTCTTGAATGACGTAAAATCTGTTGCTCACCTGTCAAAGTTACCGACTAGTTAATCGCTTGGAAAGCCCCAATGTTTTATTGAATGGTATATGCAAAAAATGGTGAAAAATGGTAACTGTCATCAAAAAATGGTAGAAAAATGGAAAGTGATATGCCCGCGTAGGTACTTACAGAGTTGACAGCTTTGACGTTCTGATATTAGGATGCAAGATAATTGCATGTGTCATATTTACCCTCTAATCACAATTAGGCGAATCCACTGTAATCGTTTCTAGGTAACAGTTGTTATGTCCTGTGTTTATAATAGAAACGCTTTCACTGTTCTTGGAAATTTGCCTGTTTATTCTGAATGCTGGAAGCTAGAGGACACCAAACTGGTTAATCCATAGTTCATTCTTGGTTCTTGATCTATATGGGAGAAGGTAGATAGTCAAAAGGTTACGGGCCAGATAAAAGCTGACTGGAAAGGCTAAAGAAAGGGTGTAAGTGAATTGAAAAACCTTACAGAAGATGACAATTACAGTGAGGAGGAACTCACCCAGTATCAAGAAAGGAAATAGGTGTAAACAGTCATGGCAAACAGTGCAGATATAATCATTTGATGAGAAAGTATTTTCCAAATGGGAATTTAGAATGAAGTTGCTTCTCCAGTATCATGGAGTTTTGGAGATGCTGACAAAGGATCCGCCTGACGAGCAATCATCTGAGTATGTGAAGTTTAGAAAAGATTATGTCAAGGCTCGTAACTTGATAGTCAATAGTTTGGCTGATAATAATATACTCAAGATGGTGAAAGGTAAGGCTACTGCCAAGGACATGTTATTAGGAATAAGTGGAAAATATACGAAGTCTGGTATAGTCAACCAAGTAAGTTTACAAAGAACATTAAGATGTGATGGAAAAAGTTCATCAAACGATTTTCTTCTAAAGTTTGAAGGAACACTTTCAGAACTAAAGAATTGTGGTGGATCAATCTAAGACTTAGAGATCATTACACAGTTATTATCTGCAATGCCTGATACATTGCTGATACGTATCAAAATGTGACTACAACAATAGACATTTTGACCATTTTATATTATCAAGAATCCAGTAAAGTGACTCTAGAATTCATTAAGAGTAGACTCTTGATGCAAGAAGAGAAACGAAATAAAAATAAATGTGAATCAAAATATCAGGGTGAAGGGTCAGAGGTGTTCCTAGGATATAAAGGAAACTTTAAGCCACATTTCAATCCAAAGTGACAAAATTGGAAAAAGAAGGAAAATGAAAAGAACTTTCCATTTAGATGCTATGGTTGTGGTGAAAAGAGGCACAAGAAGGTGGACTGTCCAGAAGTTACAAAATAGTAGGGTACAATCTCATTTGGCTGAAAGTGACAATAATAGTGAAAATGATGAAGTTGAATTTATTTCTGAAGTTGAATCAGAGGCACGAACATTGGCTAGTTATGCAGCAGGAAAAAGTGAAGTTAACTTTGTAGTTGACAGCGGTGCTTCAAATCATCGCGTTAACTCAACTGTGGAAAAAAAAATTGATTAATTTAGAAGAATAGAATTATCAAATAAGAATAGCAAAGGAGGATGAAGTTATTATAGCAAAAAGAAAAGGTAATTTGCATTTTGAGGCTAAAAATGGCAGAAAAATTGTTTCAGAGAATTTCCTTGGGTGTGAAAGTTTAACTCGTACCTAACTTTAACTTATTGTCAGTCAAAATTATAGAAGAAAAAGGTCTGACGGTGGTGTTTGAAAATAAAAATGTCTTGATACAAAATCAAAAGAAAGTATTAGTTATTGGAGAATTAAATAAGAATTTATACACTTTGGATTTATTTTTAAAAAACCCAGAAAAAATACATCAACTGTTGGTGAAATTGACAATTATTTATGGCATAGGCGAATGGGTCATTCTGCTAAATATCCATATGGAGGTGTTTGTGAAATATGCTTAAAAGGTAAGCGAACAAAGGATCCTTATGTAACTCTTACTGAAGAGAGAAAAGCAAAGCGAATACTTGAAGTTGTATCTTAAGATGTGTGTGGACCAATAACACCCATTACTTATGATGACAAGAGATATTTTGTAACTTTTATGGATCATCACAATCACAGTCATTTTACAGTTTGTTAATTTAATGAAGCACAAGAGTGAAGTTTTTGAACATTTGAAGAACTTCTTAGCAATGGTTAGTGCAAAATTTAACAAGAAACTGGAACGAATAAGATGTGACAATAGAGGAGAATAGTACGTCTCAAGTGAGTTTAAGGATTTTTGTTCAAAGAAAGGTATTAAAATAGAATACACAGTAGCATATAGGTACACCACATCAAAATGGTGTAGCCGAAAGATTCAACAGAACCGTAATGGAACGTGCAAGATGCCTAATATTTGAATCGAAAATGGATAAAACTTTTTGGGGTGAAGCCTTGAAACCAGCTGTATATCTAATAAATAGAACTCCAACAACAGTGCTGAAAAATATGTTCCAGTTGAACTTTGGTATGGTTATAAGCCTAATTTGAATAAAATTAAAGTATGTATTTGGATGTAGAGCGTATGTTCATGTACCAAAAGTAGAAAGATCCAGTAATTTAGATAGAGAGATCAAAACTATTGTTTATGATGGGATATAAATACAGACAATGAATATCGGCTTTGAGACAAAGAAAAACAGAAAATTGTGATTGCCAGAAATGTAAAATTTAACGAGAATAAAAAGGATATCATAGATCAGAACATTGGAAGACAGAATGAAGAATTCCAAGAACGGTCAAGAAGTGATAGATTTATAAATCAATAATGATGAGGAAATACAAAGTACAAGAAAAGAAAATTGCCAAGTACAAGATAAAGGGAAAAATGAATCAGAAAATCAAACTGAAATAATTGACAATAATATAACACGAAGACGATCAATACGAGAAAGAAAAACTCCTAAGCAGAAGAATATGACATTGAACTGATGGCAGTACTGTCAGTAGGTATATCATCAGACATTCCTGAAAATTATGATAAAGCTATGGAAGGAAGAGAAGGTTGGCAGAAAGCCATACAAGACGAATTGGACTCACTTGTACAGAAGAAACATTGGGAAATAATTCCAAAACCAAATAATGTTGAAATTATAGATTCAAATTGGATTTTCACAAAAAAAGAAAGAGATGGAAAAGTGATAGGGAAGGCCAGACTTGTAGCAAGAGATTTTGTGCAATCAGATTTGCAAGAAGAAATATATTCACCAGTCGCAAGGATGTTAACCATCATAATTCTCTTATCACTCAGTGTTCAAAAAGAATTAAAAATCTACCAACTTGATTTTAAGTGCGCATTTCTCAATGGTGTATCGAAGCAACCGGTTTATATGGAAGTGCCAAAAGGTCTAAAAGAAATTCCAGAGAGAACTGTGTGCAAGCTAAACAAATCTTTACATGGTTTAAGACAATCACCAAATGCTTGTATGATAAGCTTCATCAACATTCGATCATCATAGGTTTGGTGAGATCTTTGACAGATCCTTGTTTATATTACAATGATGAATAGTTATTTGTTGTCAGAATCTGAAACAAGATTGATTGAGTTTGAGCAAAAATTAATGAAAACTTTTCTAATGAGAGACTTTACTAGTAAAGAAAAATTGACATTGGTCGGATTAATTAAAGACATCCAAAAAATGTTATCGTAGTCTGAAAATATTCAAATATGCTTCTTTTTTAGGGTGTCGAATACAGTCCATATGGCTCAACCTACGCAGATTCACAAACGCAATACGCCAGCAGCTACTACGCCTCACAGTCTTATTCACCTTACGTTAGTTCGCCTAGTTCTAGCGGTAGTATAGGTACTTCGACTTATCAATTAGCTACTGGAGCACTTTCAGGTAAGAAATAAAAAGATCAATAGAAAACTAGTTAATTTCAATTTATGGGCATCAGTTTATTTTCTCATCTATAGCAGTGTTGTGTTGAGACTACTGCAACCAATATTGTGTCTTTTGTAGCAAAACGCACTCAAGTACTCTTTTTAATTAATTAGATGGTAAATGGCGAGCAGTATATTGATGGAGTTTATTTCCTTGAGCGGCTACCTATAAAATTGTGGAGGGGGTCTATTCGCAAAAGAGAGAAACAAACTATTGAGGTTTACTAAATTATATTTTATTATACTTAAAACCCAAATTAAAATAAAACAAATATCTTTCTATGTCTGACAGCCACTTCTACTTTTCCCAAATCAATTTATGTTACATCCGTTCAAATTTCATTATTACGGACCAGGAAATATCCATACTAAAAACGCCCTACTTCTTCTATTCTCAATAACTTTTAAGTTTATACATTTACTCTTTTCAACAACACTTCCGATTCACATTCCTATTAAAACTACCCTTCACCTATATCTATAAATTCTTAAAATTCCTAAGTCATTTACTGACAGCTTATGCAAAATAATTATTTAAGTCATAATCCTACTCACTGGAATTAAGTATACATATACAGGTCTTTCATTTCAAAACTTGCCACCCACGTTATCTGCGTAAAGAGGCATATTTGTGGAAATCGCCGAAACACGTCAACATATTTATTGAGGGGGAATGTTTTTTACGTTGAACTGGACTTCGCCTCTTCAACCCCCTAAGCCCTAGGGCTATCACCACAAAATTTTCAAATCAGACAGGGGGTCGAGTGATAGATCATTTTAAAGGGCTGTTCAATCTGTACCGGGTGTCCAAATAAGAAAGGTCGCCGGCTATATCTCAGGAACTATTAGTCCTAGAGCTTCCAAGTAAAATTTTTTTTTATAAAATAGGCCATGAGAACATGCTGGAAATAGTTTTCAAGCTTGTAAGTTGACCGCTAGGGGGCGCAACGAACACTCGAAAACATAATACTGTGATTATCTTCAGAAAACGCCCACTAAAGGTATCCTTAAAATATGATTATTGAAATCTTGATGAGATTACGAAAAAATTTTGTTGAGGATTTTTTGCCCTAACTCTTCAAATAAGAGGTGGGGGAAGGTTCAAACTTGTTAGGAACAAAAATTATATAACTTTTTTGTTTTTTAACCGATTTCAATGAATCGGGTGTCATTTGAAAGAGTTTTTTCTGTTCAATAAAATGCACAACAAAAATAACAAAATTAAATTGTTTTGTTGCCGCTAGGGGGCGCTGTGTCCAAAAGTAGGCAATTTTCCATTTTTTCTCGGAAATTTCAAATATAATGATGCTTTTTTTATAATTTAGATGGAAAGAGGATAAAAAAATAAGGAATCTGGTGAAAACCGCAAGTCTGAATCTTTATCCTAGCCCAAAATATAAATGAACAAATATTTTAAGTAAGAATAATTTCAGATAAAAACCTTCTTGCCTTCCTTTTTGGGATAAAACAGAAAAAATCATATTTTTTTACGGCACTATAGAATTAGTAAGAAGAAGAACTAGTTGTGTATCTGAAAGTAGCTACCAATCCACGATATCAAGAATTGAAATTGAATTGAACTATGTTATTTACAATCCAAGCTGCGAAAGCGCACTTTTAGGTGCGAGGTGTATTTAATACCTCCGAACACCTAAATAGTTATTTACATTCCAAGCTGCGAAAGCGTACTTTTAGGTGCGTGTATTCAAATAGCCGAGGCTGCGCTTCGCTTCGCCTCGGCTATTTGAATACCTCCGAAAAACTAAAAAGGCTTTTGCAGCGTGTAATGTATCCAACTTTCCATTGTTCCCGTCAGGAAAACATTTTTTTATCTTGAAAAGGCAAGCGAAAGCGAAATTCAAACATGCTAGTCATTACTTTCACTTTCGCTTGCCCATTCAACATAGAAACATTTTATTTACAATCATACATGTAATGTTGAGTTTTCTGAGTTTTAAAACGTTTGAAAATGTCACTTTTTTGACTTTTACTTTTCACCCATGGGTTGAAAGTTTGCTTTTCTCCCGTGGGCCGAAGGTAAGTGAAATTGTTGAAATTTATTGTATTTTTTTAGTTCTCATCAAAATAAAAATTACAAAATTTGAATGATTGTAAATAAAATACATAGTATACATACCTCGGTAAAAAGTTTCATTACTGTCTCGAGATTTTAGTTGAACCTCGGTTGCGCCTCGGTCTAACCGTTGTAAAATCTCTCGACAGTTATAAAATACTTTCCACCTCGATATGCAATATACTATTATTTTAAACCATATTGGCGATGTCGACTACTGATGGGGGCGCTGGAGTCTGTAAACAAATATGGTGGAGAACGAGTAATATTTTGACATTCAGCATTGTATTTATATGCATTCGAATTTCTTTCGCTAATTTTCTCGTTGTTCTCGTAGTTTTTTCGGTGGTTTTTTACTATATTTTATAAATTTTGAACGTTGTGACTTTCTTTTGTGCATTTCGTATCCATACAACACGAAATATGGAAAATGGAGGCCTGTTTTTGAGTTTGGCCACAGTTTTATCCTAACTGCAGGCTGGCGTAGAAAGCACGATCACTATTTTTGTTAGGAAAATAATGAAAATGAATAGTTCTGTCTGCACCTTTTCGAGAATGGCATTCGTATACACAGCAGTTTGTGTTATGCTTGAACCGCTTGGACTTGGAGGCAGATGCCATTGAATTCCTGTAATAATAGCACCTCACAGAATGAAAATAAAAGCTTTCCCTTTAATATTTCCCACTTTTCAACACAAAACACGTAAGTTAAATTAGGAAAGAACATAGAACATCGAAAAAGCAAGAAAATATTCCAATACGGTATATAAACAACCGATCTATTACTCGTTAAGTTAGTTCCAAATATCTCCGCCAGGTGCCGCATTGAATTTTGAAATCACCAATATGTAATTTTCACATTCCTTACTGGTTTGAAGGTTCGAAAATGTCACTTTACTTTTGTTTATTTACAATTATACATGTAATGTTGACTTTACTGACTTTTAAAAAGGTTGAAAATGTCATTTTTTTGACTTTTACTTTTACAGAAAACACTTTCTACCTCCGTATGTAATATACTATTACTTTAACGCAGACCGAAAATGACTGTTTCGACTCCTGTCATTGTCGGCCTGGAGAACTCACTTTCGACCCTGATAAATTATTGTTCTTTCACACCTAAACACAAATCCAGGTGCAATGTTTGTATTTAGAAGTAGATGTCGCATGTGTTTATATTACTGAAATCTAATCTGTTACACGCTACAAAAGCCTTTTTCATTCTCCCCCCTACAAAAGTAGATTTTTTTATCTTGCATAGGCGAGCAAAAGCGAAAGTGAAACATGCTTGTAGGTACCTTCACTTTCGCACGCCTTTTCACGATTTTTGAGGGGGAAGGATGAAAAGTTTAATACATCACATGCTGCTGTCCTGTTTGGTGCTCGGAGGTTATCAAATAGCCGAGGCGAAGCGAAGCGCAGCCTCGGCTATTTGAATACACGCATCTAAAAGTACGCTTTCGCAGCTTGGAATGTAAATAACTATTTAGGTGTTCGGAGGTATTAAATACACCTCGCACCTAGAAATGTGCTTTCGCAGCTTGGATTGTAAATAACATAGTTCAATTCAATTTCAATTCTTGATATCGTGGATTGGTAGCTACTTTCAGATACACAACTAGTTCTTCTTCTTACTAATTCTATAGTGCCGTAAAAAAATATGATTCTTTCTGTTTTATCCCAAAAAGGAAGGCAAGAAGGTTTTTATCTGAAATTATTCTTACTTGAAATATTTGTTTATTTATATTTTGGGCTAGGATAAAGATTCAGACTTGCGGTTTTCACCAGATTTCTTATTTTTTTATCCTCTTTCCGTCTAAATTATAAAAACAGCATCATTATATTTGAAATTTCCGAGAAAAAATAGAAAATTGCTTACTTTTGGACACAGCGCCCCCTAGCGGCAACGAAACAATTTAATCTTGTTAGTTTTGTTATGCATTCTATTGAACAGAAAAAAACTCTTTCAAATGACACCCGATTCATTGAAATCGGTTAAAAAACAAAAAAGTTATATAATTTTTGTTCCTAACAAGTTTGAACCTTCCCCCACCTCTTATTTGAAAAGTTAGGGCAAAAAATCCTTAACAAAATTTTTTCGTAATCTCATCAAGATTTGAATATATTTTTAGGATACCCTTAGTAGGCGTTTTTTGAAGATAATCACAGTATTATGTTTTCGAGTGCTCGTTGCGCCCCCTAGCGGTCAACTTACAAACTTGAAAACTATTTCCAGCAATTTCTCATGGCCTATTTTATAAAAAAAAAAAATTACATGGAAGCTCTAGGACTAATAGTTCCTGAGATATAGCCGGTGACCTTTCTTATCTGGACACCCGGTACATTTTGTCGTCCTTTTTTTTTAATTTGACCTCACTGTTGCAGAATAACACCCATTTCAATGTTTAAAAATGCCTATTTAGCCTTAAACACACCTGCTTGTTTACCTGTGACTGTAATAAAAAGGTAGGTAAAAAAGCAGGTGTGTTTGAGGATAAATAGGCATTTTTAAATATTGAAATGGGTGTTATTCTGCAACACTGAGGTCAAATTCAAAAAATAGGACGGCAAAATGTACAGATGTACTTTAAAATGATCTATCACTCGACCCCCTGTCTTATTTGAAAATTTTGAGGTGGTAGCCCTAGGGCTTAGAGGGTTGAAGGGGCGAAGTCCAGGTTTACGTGAAAAACATTCCCCCTCAATCAATTTGTCGACGTGTTTCGGCGATTTCCACAAATCTGTCTCTTTACGCTGATAACATAGGTGGCAAGTTTTGAAATGAAAGCCCTGTATGTAGTACCAACTATATTTTTATAAAAACCTCACAATAATTTCTAAATGAAAAAAAAAAACCCTAATTCAAAATTTCAGCACTTAAGGTCATCAATGGTACTTTATGAGCAACAATTTTCAAACAAAACTTTCCAATACATTCAGTAGTTCCCATCCATCACTAAGGATCATTTTGAACAGAACAATTACTATTTTCGGATTCCTAGCCAACAAACACAATTATTTAAATTCTTATTAGTTCGTTACTATAGCCCTTAAACTTCAAGTAGACAATCCAATACAAAATTCTTTAATAATTCCTACTCAAAATCGAATATTGTTAAGAGCATTATAATTTTCCTTTGTTAATTCTTTGCAAAATTAATTAAAATGTCATTATACTCGAAGGCAATTAAAGTTATGCAATAAAGTTTTTACAGTCAAATCACTCAAGTTTTTATGCATTAAAATTCAATGTCAATTCACTTCTTATCATTCATCATTTATAAAGTCAAAAAATTTTACTAGTCACTAGAGTAGTTACATTTAACTTTTCACTCGTAAAATTACTTAATTAATTTACTTCAAAAATCACTAGAGCTCGCACATTATGTTGAATGACTAAATGTTCTTTCTTTCACAATTTTCCGTTACTTTTTCAAAGTTTAACGCGTTTTCCCGAGGCAACTAATTAACAGAAACTCCTCGCGAATTTTATCCGAACTGACTCATTGGCTACTATAATGAAGACTCAACTGGAATGAATTAACAACTGATCTCAAGACTTCTAAAACCGCTGTATTTATATGTTTTGTCCCCCGAAATTTCTATTTTCATCATCCATTAACCTTCCTTTTTTATTTGTTTAAAATCGAATAATTATGTCGCAATTTCCTGGTTTATCGGGGTCAACAGATTTAGTTGTAAAAATGTGAGCACAACTCAAAGAAAACCGAAAACACGTGCGGCCATAAATCACCTATTTAATTACTCTGGCCTCGCTTTTAATATTTTTATGAATTTCATTTAGATGATGACTAAATAATAAGAAATTAAACGTTTTTTTAGATATTTTAATTAATTTGGGTCAACGTTATTTTGTTTAATTTTCAATTTATTGATACTGATTTGAAATACAGGAAATTCAGTTTTTATTTATTTGATTACATTTAATTTTTACAGTAAAGACATTGTAAATTACGGGTTCATTTTTCCCGGGTCATCACACTTTGTAGGATAACATAAGTAATTCAGAATCAAAACATGATGGTGCACTAAGCCCAATACAAATTTTGTTAGCTAATTATTTTGTTTGTTTTTAATTAAAATTTGTTTATTCTCCACATCAGAAAGTCCCTCAAATGGTATTCCAATAACCGACGGCTCAACTTCACCACTAAAGGCAGACAGTGCAAGACGATCCAGAGAACCACCAACTAGTTTAGGTGAGGATTATTGTTAACCCATTATTTTCAACTTCAAGATAGAACTATAGCAAATATTAACTTTTAATTGTTGGTACTTAACTAAAACTGCTTAATAATTACAGGAGGAGAAACAAGAACGAGAGGCCGAGGTAGAAGAACAAACACAATTTCACCTACAACCCCCGAGTCAACAACAGACAGGGTGTTTATATGGGATTTAGATGAAACAATAATTATATTTCATTCTCTATTAACTGGCAGTTATGCAACCAAATTCCACAAAGTAAGTTTTGGTGCAAATTAATCTGTAAACAACTGACTATGTTTTTTCTACAGGATACTCAAAATGTTGTTCAACTTGGCTTCAAAATGGAAGAAATGGTTTTTAACTTATCTGACACTCATTTCTTTTTCAATGATATCGAAGTAAGTTATATTTAAATGTAGTCAATTAACATAAACTAATCATTTTTATCAAATAGGAATGTGATCAAGTCCACATAGACGATGTTTCATCTGACGACAACGGACAAGATTTATCAAATTACAATTTTACCACGGATGGTTTTCATGCAGCTTCAGCTGCGGGCAATGGCAATTTATGTTTAGCAGCTGGCGTACGTGGCGGAGTCGACTGGATGCGTAAACTAGCCTTTAGATATAGAAAAATTAAAGAAACTTATAATAATTACCGAAATAGTGTTGGCGGTCTTTTGGGCTCAAATAAACGCGAGCATTGGTTGCAGCTGAGACAAGAAATCGAAGCTATAACTGATAATTGGTTGACGTTAGCTAATAAGTGCCTGACACTGATAAATTCAAGGAGTAATTGTGTTAATGTGTTAGTTACTACAACGCAGCTGATTCCTGCTTTGGCAAAAGTATTACTTTTCGGCTTGGGCAATGTATTTCCTATTGATAATATTTATTCGGCAACAAAAATTGGTAAAGAGAGTTGCTTTGAACGTATCGTAACTAGATTTGGTAGGAAATGTACTTATGTAGTGATTGGAGATGGGCAAGATGAAGAAACTGCGGCAAAAACTTTAAATTTTCCTTTTTGGCGAATACTGAGTCATAGCGAAATAGCTGCCCTGTATAATGCCCTCGATATGGAATTTTTATGATTGATTTGTCTGTGGTATGTGATTTTTGCATTCTTTTTCGAGAATCTTCTTGTAAAAATTTTGTATATTTTTTATAAATAAAACGTTTTGTGTATAAAATTTTCTGGGTTATTTTAAAATCGAAATATCCAAATTACTAGTTATTTTCAAGCCATATCTATCATTAAATTATTAACAAAAAAATCATGTTAATGTTGTTTATATGGCTTTTATGTGTAATTTTTTATTTTCAAGAATGTGCCAAAATATCAATTTAATTTTTAATTATTACTGTGATTCAACTCAAAGGAGCTTCACAAAAATCAACGAAATATTATCGCATGCACAGATAACTGCATAAGAATAAGCTTTATAATTTTGTTTGCAATAGTAGCAATTTTTGCCATTATATATGTAGTTTAATTATTTTACTTGATTTTTTTTGGTAGTACTTAGGTACTAAAACAAATTATTGCTGTACCCACTTAATAAAAGTCTTGATGAATTTTCCTCATCATTATCCTAGTTTAATTGTAAAATACGTATGCACATGATATTGATCGCTTTTTGGAAAGAAAAAATTGAATATCATGTGTGGTACTTTGAAAAAAAAATATACCTATTTTTTTTTATTAGGAAGAGGCAATGTACCAAAACAATAATAGTTTTTATTGTATTTATATTGATAATTTTGTATTATAGATGAAAAGAGCAAAAGATTGTTTTATTATAAAAAAAATGTATATTAAATCAATTACAATAAAATTATTGTATATAAATTAATATTGTTTTATTTTTATCACAGGATCAGCCTTTAAAGACACAGCGTCGACAAATGCTAAATTCTCTGTTTGGCCAACACAAACTACATTCTCAGAAAATTTCAGATTTATATCTACGATACTGTTGGGGATCTGATTTTGCATAATTTTCAAAACTTTCACTTGGAAGATTTCCTCCTTTTTTCACAAATATTTAAATTTTTCGATGTTGAGATTTTGACTTAAAATGAACATTGAGACCTTAGATTGCGACCGTCCAAACTCCTGTCAATCATTGCAAGTTATTTTCTACAAACACTTTTCTATTAGTCCAGGAGACCGTGAAATTTTTTAGCACTTATTTTCCCAGTTGGTGTATATTTAATAGTTTGTTCTCTTGGTGATAAAAAAACAAGAATATTTGAGTGTTGCAAAAATTTTCGGATGGGTTTACAAAATCAATGAAAAATACAAGTACACTTATTTTCCCAGTGATAAATATTCCACATTCACTAGAATAGAACATAAAGTATATAAAAATAGCAATTTGGCTTATCTCAGATAGTGGAAAGTGAGTCTGGCTGAAATTTTTCGGATCTTCAATTTTTCACTTGCCAGACGTATAATCCATACTCACGAATTAGCCAGACTATTTTTTTACGTAACTTCAGTATACTTCTCATTAGTAGACCTATTTTTATCGCTGGAAAAAAAAGGGCCGTGCATTCGTAAGCTCTAACGCATTTTGCGCCTCAACTCATCGGAAAACCCCCCTAAAAATACAGGCTGTTCCATTTAAAACGAAACAGGCTATATATCTGATGCCACGTTTATTTTTTAAAAAATCGCTCGTACACGTAATTTGATTTTCAAAGGGGGAAGTTTTCTGCAACCATTTTTAGAACTTCAACTTTAACTTTCTAGGCGGGGTGAAACCAACCCTTACTATTTCAAATGAAACAAGGGGTCGAGTGATGCCTCTTTTGAAAGAGCGTTCAATTCTCTTTCATTTGATATCATTTGAAAAGAAATGGTACACTTTCAAAACGGGTATCACTCGACCCCGTGTTCCATTTGGAATGGTAATGGTTGGTCGCAACCCCCCCAGAGGGTTAATGCTAAAAATGTTTCAAACACTCTCACAATCAAATAACGTGTACGGGCGATTTAAAAAAAAAATTAAAGTGGTATCAGATATTTAGCCTGTTTCGTTTTAAATGGTATACCCTGTATATGAATTTTGCTTAGAATTACTAACCCTACAATTCTATCCATGTTTTCTGAACTGTATTAATGAAACTTGTGTAACTAAACCACTCGGCTAACGCCTCGTGGTTTAACGTTACACGCGTTTCATTAGGGTGTTCATATCGAACTAGTATCATTAATAACTATTATGATGGATGTCCATTTATATCCTATAAGGTACCTACCTACCTGTCCCAAATAAAGCCAAGTTTTATTTTTTCCGAACACTATCCACCAAACACAACAAAAATCACGAGCTTATATGTGAAGTGTTTCGCTTCTATTACTTGAATATTAACCCCAATTTATTTATTTTTACATATAAGGTGGTTTTTGCGTAAAACAAAGACCCTTACCATTGGCCTTATGTGGATGATTATGCTCCTAATAAGGCCACCAATAAAAAATGTTTAAAATAAATAGAATCATTTATAAAAATATTATTTTTTGACAAAAAGTACTCAAAATAGAAATTTAACGTTTGCTGCATTCTAAAAAAACAATACTTTTAAGTCCTGCGTTGGTGATCCAAATGGGTCTACATACAACTAGGAAAATTGAACCGCAGCTTTTCTTGCTTGGTTAGACTCAGGGCTGGAACTCTGTAACGGATAAGGATCGTTATCCCTATCGCTATGACACTTGCTGTCTTCTTCTTTCTTGTCGAAATCAATAGAGAGGAGACGTCAATAGTGATAGAGAAAATATCTTTAATCGTTACAGAGTTCCAGCCCAGGCGCTCTAAAACACATCTCTTAAATAATATTGACACATTCTTTTAAAAAAACACTGCGATGTGAGGCAAATTGAAAAATTTTCATGTGGCGGCTTTATTACTCCATTCCCTGTATGAACATGTGTATAAGCTAATTAGGTTCCAGCCTCAAAGTTATAACGTGACATATGAAATCTGTGGTTAGCTATTTTTCGACATATAACGAGTTGCTAGGAATCCTCGCAATAATTTTTGATTTGCATTATAGATATCTTTTTCAATAATATTATAATTTTTGGTGATGGGATTCAATATTAAGCAATGGGGCACTGGCCTTATTAGGTACATGGCCTTATTTGGGTCAGGTACCTTATATTCATATTTAACCTTTTAGCTGCTCTAAACGTAAGGTCCATTTCACCCATATAAGTAAGTTTCACCCAGGGTTCATACTTGACCTTGAAACTTGAAAAAAAGGGTTGTCGTAGATTAATTCATATGACACATTCAATTTTTTTGACAAATTAAAATAAATGACTTCTGGTTTAACAACCGACGAACGTTTTTGACGTCATTGATTTATTTCTGTCAATTTTTTTTTTGTTATACAAGGAAGGCAAATGCTGGTGGCAAGTACAAACCCTGGCGAAACAAACTTTATATATACGCGAATCCAATAACTGCGCCAGACGTACCTATATAAACGCAGCATATTTTAATGTGTGCAAAGTAATACTAGAGTTTTGTATATTGTCAATATTATATTTTCAACATCAAAAATTTAGAATGACAGCCATATTTTGTAAAACCAGATGTCAAATTTTTGACATAACGCTTCCTAGACAAATGACTACCTAATTAATGATTGTCATTGTCATTAATTGTCATTTCAAACCATGAATTTATTTTAATAAATCTTGACATTTTTTCAGGTTTTAATATCATTTTTCGGAGATAATACCTACCACATAATACCACGAGAGCTTCAAAATTACGGATAATTTTTCACGATTGAGTGTTTTCTATAATTTCACGAGTCCACTAGTCCGTAGGACGAGTGAAATTTGCAAAGAAAACACGCGGTCTCGGGCTTTTATTAAGTTATTGTGCATTCAACTAAATATTTTCCAAGCAAAATCATGCTCAAAATATGTTGGATAGTTTAATCGATTAAATTTAAAGCTCTTGTGATATAATATATGATTATTTCACGAATGAAAATGCAAAAAATATGTTGCTATCAGCGTCCATATTTGTTTGTATTGATACAAATAAATGGTTGCTGGCGTCAGCAACCGTTTGTATCAAAAATTAGCATGACAACCGTATATACGATTAACATGGGATAATATTCGCTGTCATTATTAATAATTATTATTATTATTTTTATTATTATAAGCGAAAAACCCTAAGGGTCCTTTTGTACGGGTAAGTTTACCCCCATAAAGTGTTTTACTGAAAAGGGACCTCAAGCCGGCGTACTAAATCTTCAATAAGCACCCTAAAACGCTATAATCTCAAGAAAAAGCAACGTCGTGTAAATTTCTAAGTGGCACCCATCCAAGTAGTAACCGCGCTCGACGCTGCTTAGCTTATCATCAAATTTATACTTCATTTTTTTTTTCTTCAAAAATGTCCCAATGAAACCTATTGAGATATTTGAGATTTTTGAGTTTTTTTTATTTTTATTTTTTTTTTATTTTTTTTTTTATTTTTTTTTTATTATTTTTTTTTAAATTATATAAAGCAAAATGAGCTCTAACCAATGAATGAAAAAAAAGATGGCGTTCCCATTTAAAAAAAAGATCAATGACGTCATATCTTAGAGAGGATTTTTTTTTCCTATATCTCTATGTAACTTTTCCCTACACGTCTTCTTCTATCTATTTCCAAAATTTCATCAAATTCCATCGAACCGTTTTCTCAGAAAAATGCCAACACACATACATACATACATACATACATACATACATACATACATACATACATACATACATACACACAGACGTCAAGATTTAATGAAATTTTGACATGTTCAAAATCGGGCTATCACCATAGCTTCCTATATCTAGGAAGCTAAAATAGTTATTTATGTATCAAGGGTACTAAGTAGATGATTATGCCCTGAGGGCGACAGCGTTACAAAGCCGAGGGCCTCTGGCCCGAGGGTTCGTAAGTCGCCCGAGGGTATATATCTATTAGTACCCGTGGTGCATACAAACTGTTATGTCATACCAGGATGACTTTATTTGAAATCGATGCAACTTTGCGTACACGCAAACGACGTCATTTGCGGCGTAATTGTCAACCTGATGTTTAGAATGGTACATTATGCCCGCGCGGGCCAGAATGTGTACTTTATGCCCGCACGGGCATAAAGTGATGAATTATGTAGATGGTATCTAAGGTATAAAAAGACAATAATGAACTGGTATGGCATGAAACAATTTATGCACGAACGGGCGTAAAAGTGCACTTTTACGCCCGCATTTTAAAGCGTGAAGTAGTACTTTTACGCCCTAGGGCGCCTTTTATGCCCGCGGGCCTGAAAGTTTCAAAAATAAACAAAAATTCGTCATTTTTTTAAAAACTTTTTGTATTTCTATTGCTGAGTCCAAAAAATACCAACTTTTTTCAACAAAACAAGCTTTATTTCAATTAATAAGAATAATGAAATAAGCAATAATGGTAAAATTCAATCTACTTTGAAATTGAAAATACATTTTACAGTTTTTAATTTTTAAAACCGGCTCTTTTCCACAGAAATACACAAAAGAACTGTTGCCTTCAACATTGAGTAAAAGCTCCATAGGGTGGATGGCTTATTTTTTTTGCATTTTTCATATTAATGTATATGCCAGGCCAGGAGAGTTTCTTCTACAAAGTACTGCTGCTCATTTACACTATGTTGGGCACATCAGGAAATAAAGTCCTCATATGTTTTTTCATAGAGTCTTTTGGACTTTGAGGGTATACATGTTTCTTGGCCTCTTCAACTGCCTCAAGAATAAACTTGGGCATGCTATTTTGCTCTATTTTCAGACGCACTCATAGACGACGCACTACCATCATAAGAATACCATACACAGCACATAATTATTTGTTTGTATTCTTCTGGTTTGCTATAATAGTTACGTGATACTTTTGTCAACAACTGCTTCCTTGATCTAAATTTGACAAAAACTTAGGACCTAATAGACCGATCTCTCAGAGGAATAAAAAACTATAGAGTGAGCATACCAATCATAAATACGTTATTGTTTGTATGCCATTGACAACGCCCATTCTAAGCCGAAATTTTCTTAAATTTAGGGAAAAATGTATTTTTTTACTACTAACCTGAGAAATTGTCATTATTCAATCTTTTTTTCTAGGAAAAAATTGAATTTCTCTCCCTAGGTGAATAATGAAAATAATGAAAAAATACCTAGGTTAATAATGAAAATGACGTCATGATGCAAGGATATTTTCATGTTTCTATTGGTTCAATTTCATTTTCATACATCAATTTGAAAAAAAATACAGGTTTCTGTAGGTACATAGGAAGTTATCATAAGCTGTTGATAGAGGGCAGCACTTTCAAGAGGGCGTTCAAAAAAAAATAATTGGAGCACAGATTTTAAGCAAATTTCTCATTTTCTACTAGCAGTAGTAAAAAAAATTCTATATATTCCTCGGTAGAGAAAGTCATTATATACCTCACTCATTATAAACATCGGCGCGAGCGCCTCGGTTTATAAAAGCGCTCGGTATATAAGGACCAACTTCTCTACCTAGGTATATAATATACTATTTTCTAAAGGATTTCAACGCCGCTTTGTTAGAAAGCTTTTCACCTGCTTTACTCCACCTGAGTAATCATAGGCGTGCGGAATGAAGGTTAAATGGTGAAAATATTTCTATTTAGTGACAAAAATTAAGCAAATTAAAAAAAAAAATGTTCTGCTTCATTAGGAGAAACATGAAAACAAAACAGATTCTGGGGAACTTTTGATCAATAAATCTTTTTGATACAGATCTTAGGAATTAGGTCTACTATCTAAAATGAAATAAATACAGCAGTGTTAGATCAATCAAATTCATGTTACATTACAAAATGATACAAAAAAAGGGTCCCTACGTCTGGTTATGAGACTACATTATTCAATATTTGTTCCTTAGTTTCCGAAACTGTTGAGGACGTTGAGGTAGTTGATGAGGACTGAGAAAGCACTGTCAGGAATTTGAAAGTACTCGGAGCATCAAAAATTCTAAAAATGAAAAATTTTAACGGAGCAATCCCTTGTTTTAAGAAGTAGGTAGGCGCATATACGATTACCACTGACTCTTATTTATCTCAAAACCGAATAAAATCCTATGTAGCATCCTATACACAAATGAAAAATACGAACCCTCAGAAACAACTTTCTTGTCAAACACATGACTCTCCCGATTAACGATTTCAACCACAGGCTTGGAGGAACATCAGGATACATCGGGTACACTCAGTCCTTGGATTCTAAAATGATTTAATAAGTGTTTTTGCCCTATCTGACAAATATTGAATTTTGAGCTTGGAAACTGAACTAAACTGCTGGACAAATGAAGCGGAACAAGCAAATTTTTAGGTTAACTTCAAATTCCAATATTTCGCGAACTAGAAAAGATACCAATGAGCGGTTTGCGAAAATTAACTTCTAACTTACGCAAATGACTCATTGATATCTCCTCAGTTCGCTTAATATTGGAATCCAAAGTTAAACTAAAAATTCGCTTGTTCCGCTTCATTTGTCCAGCAGTTTAGTTAAAATCACATAACCTTTTTAATCAGGATAATATTTTGTATCTTCTTTTTGGATTATAAAATCATTCCAATTCATTTTTTGTAGTCTGCATAATATAAGCAATAATTCAATAGTTTTTGTTATTACAAACCAACTTACACTACTTTTGTTTTTGGAGGAGACTGGAGACTCTGTGACTGAAGAGTCTGAGCTGAGGTCTGAAATGGAAATTAATGTAGCTAATATGTAGAATTTATATCAAATATTAAATAACCAACTTACTTTGAAGTATTGAAAACATTGGAAACAGGTGAAGAATCCGAACCAGATTTCAAATATCTAAATCCATTATGCCTAGTGCATATATCATTGAGGGTAAAATGATCTCTGAGCACACATCAGCGATTTTGGATAGTCGCTTATTTTCTAATCCTAGAAGGCAAATTCATATACGCCTGCGCTCTGGATTTGTTGGAATCCTACAAAGACGCATATTTAACTTTAATCAAGCATAAGGATTATAATTCTGCTTGGATCTTTCCTATAGAAGTTCATAGAAAAAATTATCAAAATACCTTTCAGTAATGTAATAGGTATGTTTTTATTTGATACATATCTCCCCACATAACAAAATTGCATCCTTAGAATGTATTAAGAATGTTCTTTTTTTAGGAGGAATGTGCCTAGAATGTTCGCCAAAACCATTGCGAATGTCCTGAGAAAAGATTGTGGAAATACTGTTTGCAATACCCAAGAACTTCCTGGGAAATCCATTAGGATATTCCTAGAATATACCTATGAGATTCTCAGTACGTCCTTAAAAGAATATTCCTGTTTGATTCTAAAAATATGCTCGAAACATACCTATATTCTCACATTCACAGAATGTTTCTATGACATTATAGTTATGTTCTCAAAATATTCTTAGAATATATCTACATATATCATTCTCAATATGCATCCTAGACATAACATTCTTGTTTGATTCTAAGGATATACTTGGAATGTTCATTTTCGCTTCCAAATAATGCTCGTTTCAGCCCTTTTATATTAAAGGCAGTGAAAGAGTTTTTGGAAAACTTCTCTAGAAAACACGAGTATTTAACCAAAGCTCCGGTTCCGAGCTTGTTATGCTCTCGTCGAAGCACGCCAACTGAGAGAAACGGGTTCCAAGGTGATTTAAATGCCAGGCAAGATGTAGATCTTTAATAGTGTGTCGCTCCCTCTCTTAGAAGGCATACAAAGCAAAAGAAAAAGAAAATACCTATAATGTTCTTAGTAGGTTCTAAATAGAGCATTATTGTTTAATTGTACAATTAAAATTTTTGAGTAGGTACTTTAGATAATTAGGTGAACAATATGAAAATATTCTTATCATGGTTACCTACCTACATAAACTTCTCAGCACAACTTGGTAGGTATATTCTTAATACTTGATAGAGATATTAGCTTAAAGAACATTTTCTAGGGTACATTATAATAATGTTCGTTTGAGAATATTCAAATAATGTTATATAAAGTAGGTTCTTAGCACAATCTTTCAGGTAGGTGCATAGAAGCAACATTCCTAGTACATAAATAGAACGTTCAAAAATGAATATTTCAATCGAAACTATCTTAGAATATTCATTGAACATTCCTAAAAGAACATTCCAAAAAGTACTTTGAGGGAATATTCTGAGAATATGAATGTTCTTTCACTGTTATGTGGGTCATCAATCCAAATAATTTCCTCAATCTTGGAACAAATTTGATATTTTTCTGGCGAAGTAGGTACATTATATCCTATTCTACGCCACTGCTTTGCTATCATAATATAACCCCCTACTTACCTCTGAAATGAAATTTCCGGGTTCAAATAATCCAATTTTTCACGCATTTGCCACTGTCTAACCATATTGCTGTATAATATTAGTCTTAAAACGCACAAATAATTCACTTTCCAAACATAAAATATCAGAAAAACCTCACAAAAACGATTTCACGATGCTTTCTAACAAAAGGCAACAAGGCACAATCAAACTGACGTTAACTGTCAGCTTTGAAGCCGTTTTACTATGCGATGTTGTCACGTTGAAAAATAAATAAGGATATTGAATAATAACGATATTTTCTAAGCTCCTTTTTTACTAAAACAAACAACTTGAAATTATCAAAAATCTGCATTGAGGAGTTTTTCTAGTTACTCAGTTTATTTGCACTTTTATTAAATTTAAAAAGGCATTTTTTCCCTATTTATTTGATGAGAAGTCCAATAAAGGTTTTTTCCAAAATATACTTGGCAACATATTAGGCCAGGGCACTTAGCAAAAATAGGAGAAGTTTTTGCAATCAAGCTGATTTTTTCACAGATGATAGTACCCATCAATAGTACTCTGTAAAAAAAAGTTACACCTCCTAGGAGGCTTGCTTTTTCCGCCATGATGAATTGAAGATGGCGGCTGGTGCTATTCTTGAAAAAAATCGTAACTTTCTTATTTATAAACCGATTTTCGTCAAGTAAAAAAAAATACCTTTGTTTTGGACTAAAAAATTAAATAAAAATATAAAACCATTTTGACAGGTAGTATTTCTGTCAAAAAAAAAAAAATGGGAAAATAAATTGAATTGGCTTTCTTCAATTTTCTCTGAACTGTAGCTGTAAACATCGACCGTAGGTACTTCTTAGCAAAAAAAGGTTAATAATATGCGCTTTTTTTTCTGATTTTGAAACAGTTTTTGAGTTTGAGATAGGTTGAGTAATTCGCGAGATATAGTCGAAAAGAACTTGAGAATCCAAAAAAAAAAAAAAAACTTATGCAGGATGTGAAAACTCTATTTTTTGTTTTCGTTCCCAAAAATAGCTATTTTTTGGACTCATTTCAGTCCGTAAATTTTTTCATTTCCGGCCTAGTCCGTAAATCTTCATTTTCGGCCTACAACGTAAGATTCTCCATTTTCGGCCTAGTTCCTAAAAATCGAATTGCAACCTTGTTAGTTTGCATGTACCTGTCGCACCTGCCAATGCATAATCAGTTTAAAATTTTTAATGTTGTCACATTCACTTCACATCTTTGAGCTATTACAAAAAAGTATTGTTTGTTTCACGTACCTAAAATATAGGTTTTTCATGGTCGTTTCCTCCAACTATTTTAGGGGACCCTTAACAATAAGTATTCCCTAAAATGACATTTTTACATGTAGAAATGTCAGTTTGAGGAATACTTTTCGTTGAATTGGTGGAAACAGCCATTAGGTACCACTTGTTACAAAAAATACATGTTTTAGCTCGATTGACATAGAAACAGTTGCCTTTGGTTTAAGTAGAATTTTTTTTTATCCAAACGTCAAAAAAACGTGACTTTGTTAACCCCTGTCAAGATTTCAAAAATTTGATTTCTATGCTGCTAGGCAAATCCAGCGGGTTAACACCTGTCGAGGTGGTAGAAATTTAATTTCTATGCTGCTAGGCAACCGCAGCGGCAGTAGAAGTACTTTTAGTGCCGCTGGAGCGGCAGCAAAAGTACTTTTAGTGCCGCTCGTACTTTTACTGCCGCTCAACCTTCCACTTGTCCCCGGCCTTACCCCATTCGTTTGGAGAAAAAATAGCGTGTTGCATACGGAGTAGAAGCACTGTTTTGTGCTTCAGCAGTATTGCAAGCCTCACTACGTTCGGCTCGCAAACCTACTGCTTCAGCACAAAAAAGTAAAGCTTCTACTTCTAATATAACAATATACTATTGCCTTGCGTAAAGTATTTATTTTACGCACTGTTCAAACGTTGAATTAGATTTCACATACTATTGCGTAAAGTGATTCACCACAACAAAAAAGTTTACTAAATTGCAGTTTGTTCGCAAAAATTCATAAATACCCACAAGTATAACATTTTATATTATAAAATCCTTTACTGCCCTTTTTCTGCATTATAGAAATGTGATTTTACTTCACACCTTAGGTTGTGAACTAACTTATTTTAGACACTAGGGCGTGAAGCTGTGGTATATTTTATTCAAATTTATGGCATTCGAGCGTTATGATCTATATCGCCAGCTTACAATATTGTAGGTAGTAGAGAAAAAAATGTATGGAACAGGTGTGTAAAGCTTTTTTTTATACATTTGTGAAAGAAGGTTCACTTTAGGCATCTGTTTATGTTTTATACCAAAAAAAAATCTAATACCGACAATATAAAGCCATACATTTGAGAAAATATACCACAACTTTACGCCCTAGTGTCTAACTTGGTTCACAACCTAGGGTGTGAAGTAAAACCAAATTTTTGGTGCAGAAAAACGGCAGCAAAGGCTTTTATAATATAAAATTTCATACTTGTGGGTATTTATTATTTATGCATTTTTGCGAAGAAACTAATACAATTTAGGGCGTGTATTATAAAACTATTTTACCTAAAAGTTAACTTCTCGAATGACGTTACTTCTCATGGTAATTCCAGGAGTTAACTTTTAGTTATCTGTCAAAATAGTTTTCTAATACCTGCCCTTAATAAACTTTTTTGCTGTTGTGAAATACTTTACGCAATAGTGCGTGAAATCTATTTTCACGTCTTTTGAACAGTGCGTAAACTAAGTACTTCACGCGCGTTAGTAGGAAATAGTTATTTATGCAACAAGTGTGTAAAGTGAATCTTTTTTCACGAATGTGAATTTTGACGCACGAGCCGAAGGCGAGTGCGAGAATCGAGAATCACATGAGTGAAAAAAGGTGCTTTACGCACGTATTGCATACAAAATTTTTTCTACTATCAATCAAATATGTGTAAAAAAATTAATTTAGACAAATTGTTCACGCACTAGTGCGTAAAGTATTCTCACTTTACGCACTAGAGCGTGAAGTAATTTACTAGAAAAATAGTAATTTGACAGTGTTGACATCTGTCATTGACATTACTTTACGCACTAGTGTGTGAAGTGAATTACTTTACGCACGGTAGTAGAAAAAAAATATTTGTTAGCTAAAACCAAAGGAACTGTTATTATGTCAATCGAGCCAAAAAATAAAGTTTTCACATCCTGCTGCATAAGTTTATTTGTGATGGATTCTTAAGGTATTTTCGACTATATCTCCCTACTCCCAACTACTCAACCTGTGACAAACTTAAAAACGGTTTCAAAATCAGAAAAAAAGCGCATATTTTTAAGCTTTTTTTGCTAAGAAGTACCTACGGTCAATGTTTACAGCTACGGTTCAGAGAAAATTGGAGCAAACCAATTCAATTTATTTTCCTTTTTTTTTGACAGAAATACTACCTGTCAAAATGGTTTTATATTTTTATCTACAAGCGTTTGGTTATGACGTTTTTACATAACCATTTTTCTATTAATTGAGTTATGTTATGAGACTCATAACACAACTAGTGGTGTTATAGAGTAGGTTATGAATTCATAACACAACTAGTGGTGTTATGGACGAGGTTATGAATCTAGAGCACAACTATTTTTGGTGATTTGACAAATGTCAAAGGTAAACCTGTAAAGGTAAAATGAAGGTAGAAAACTACTAATAAACGAAATTAATTGAAAAAATATTCTTATTTTTCGCTTTGTAGATAAAACGTTGTACAGGGTGGGCATTTTATTAGGGGCCTATGTGTTTTCTCAGAAACTACAGGGTGTACAAAAAAAATATAAATACAAAAGTTTCTTGGTTTTAAGCAATGTTGTCAATTATTTGCGTTTTATTTATACAGTGTGTCCCAAAAGTGCTGCACCGACTCCAAAACCAGAATTTTTAATGGAACACCCTGTATGTTATTGCATATTTGGATTCTACGTAAAATTCTGAGCAGATTTCATGTAATATACTCTATATAGACTGTGAGATAGGGGCTGTTTAGTGGAGTCATTTTTTTTTGTCTGCCATTTTGAGGGCTGAATGTGATGGCTACTAAGCTGATGAGAATATGGGTGATTTTAATGCCGGCCTTCCGTTCGAAAATTTGCAGAAGAAAAAAATTGATTTACATGAAGAATTTTTTTTTAATAATCTCAAATTTTCTAGCTTTTAAATAAAAGATTGACATTGATAAATAATTCACCCATGAAAAATATCAGATGCTTTTCAATAGCTGAAAAAATGGGGATGGGTGTCAAGTTCCAAGTGAAAAGAAAAGAACCTTCCGCGTTTACTTTTTGTCTGGCAATCGAGAGAATGAAAGGTTTTGTTGTGAAAATAACGCTGAAAAATCGCCAGACGGTAATCACAGTTCGAAATCGAGTTTTTCAGCCAAACCTTCTGTGGACATTTCGAACAGGAGGCAGGCATTAAAACCACTTATATTATCATCAGCTAACTAGCCACATTCATCCCTCAAAATGCCAGACAAAAAAAAATTACTCCACTAAACAGGCCCTATCTCAGGGTCTAATACCTAAGTTCAACTGTTTTGGAAATATTGACAGTTGAAAATTGACTTTTTGCAACTTTGACAGGCTGTAAAACCTAAACGGTTAATTTTAGCCGAAAACCGATTATACATTCCTATCTTAGATTTTTATAAACTATCATTTGACACCAAATTTGAATTTAATCCATGATTAAAAATTCCAGCTAAATTTAATCTCCGGTTAAATTCAAAGTTGGGGTCAAATGATAGTTCATAAAAATCTAAGATAGGAATGTAAAATCGGTTTTCATCTAAAATTAACCGTTTAGGTTTTACAGCCTGTCAAAGTTGCAAAAAGTCAATTTTCAACTGTCAATATTTCCAAAACAGTTGAACTTAGGTATAGGGTATATCACATGAAATCTGCTCAGAATTTTACGTAGAATCCAAATATGCAATAACATACAGGGTGTTCCATTTAAAATTCTGGTTTTGAAGTCGGTGCAGCACTTTTAGGACACCCTGTATAAATAAAACTCAAATAATTGACAACATTGCTTAAAACCAAGAAACTTTTGTATTTATATTTTTTTTGTACATCCTGTAGTTTCTGAGAAAACACATAGGCCCCTAATAAAATGCCCACCCTGTACATCACACGTGCGTTTGAACATGACTACAAAACTCGTGTGATTAGAACGACTCGGTCTACGACCTCGTCGTTCTAATCTTTCACACTCGTTATTGTAATTATGTTCATAAACGCACTTGTAATGTAAATAACTATTATTTCATTCTTTAGTCCAAAACAAAGGTTTTTTTTTTTACTTGACGAAAATCGGTTTATAAATGAGAAAGTTACGATTTTTTTCAAGAATAGCACAGCCGCTATCTTCAATTCATCATGGCGGAAAAAGCAAGCCTTCTAGGAGGTGTAACTTTTTTTTACAGAGTACTATTAATGGGTACTAGCATCTGTGAAAAAATCAGCTTGATTGCAAAAACTTCTCCTAAAAGCCATTTTTGCAGCTAACTGCCCTAGCCTATATGTTGATTCGTCTAGGATGGCGTTTAGACTTGATCGTTTAGACTATGCTTTCTCACTGGCACCTCGTCAAAATGTAAATAACGGCCTCTATTACCGATCTCCTATCACCTGGACTGCGCGCGTCGCTTGTAGGCTGCAGGTGAGCGTCCAATGAGAAGCAAGTTTATGACAGGCTTGCGTCATATTCTTATTCAGGGGCCAGTTCAGAATGAATCGTTCCTTCTTTCTTTGTAATGTGTAATTTGACAAAGAGCAAACTAATACTATACATATTACTTGAACTCACCGCAGTTTCGTTTAAGATTATGTTAGATTATACTTGACATATTCCTTTGCAATTTTATTCAGCGATGTTGCCGGATGAAACATTTATCAAAATAAAATTGCAAACGATGTTTATCCACTTTAAAGCTCTTCTTTTGTCTATTTTAAGGCGTTGTGAAACACTTGAGACTATATTACTTCTTTAATGTTATGATGTTCGATTTGTATTGTCTACATTTGTTCTGCAACAATACAATCTGGCTACACTGCAGCCTACGAGTTGCGCGCACATGTCATCTTTTATTGTTTTCTAACTTGTATTTATTACAATGAAGCTTCCTTTTTCTAATCATGGGAGATAGGTCTATTGCGGTAAAGATGAAAATTTATATTTTGAAATATTTTTGATTGATGTCATTACAAAATTGAAAATATATAATTTTTTAAATATCAAAATGAAAACATGCTCATCGTGCATAAAATCTTGTATGCACCTCAGTCAAAAAGAGCTTTAACGCCCTCAGCGTGTAAACAGCCCTCGGCTAACGCCTCAGGCTGTCACACACGCTGCGGGCGTTAAAGCTGTACTTTTTGACCTATTACCTAAACAAATTATGCGGACAGTTAGGGTTGCCACCTCTCCGTGTTTCACCCGGAGTCTACGGGTTTTCAGATATGGTCTCCGGGCTCCGGATTACAGGTGTAAAACCGCATTTAACAAAAAAAGGTAAAAATATTTTTTATGTCCAGGAAAGAAAAATAAGATTGCAACAGCTCAATACTGTTCCTGTTCTCCCTCAAGGATACTACACACTAATATAGGATTGCTCATCGGCCTCGATTTTTGGAATCAAGGTCATATGGTGTTGCACTGTAGCCGACATCATCAACGGTGTCGTTAATTGTTTGCGTCAGCGGTCGTTGTTTAAAATATACATTTATGATGAAAAATATTATTTAATTTTGAATAACATAGGAGGCAAAGCGGAAGATGCAAACAGTGGCGTAACTACCGAGGGGGCAGAGGGGGCCGTGGCCCCCCGGGCCCAGAGGCTCTTGGGCCCCATCCGAAATCCAATGCAAAAGTAATTTTACAGTCAAAAAACATATTCGTACGATTCTTTAAATAATATCTCATGAAACCTAATTGTAATCAAGAAAATACGAAAATCATTGTAAATTTTGCTGATTGATTGATTGATTGATTTGATCAATGGCAGCAAGGCAAGGTTTAGAGATTCCTTGACACTGCAGCTAGTTAACTTATTGTATACCTTGCTGTGTGAGTTATTGCTAAAATAGGTTTGACACCTTCGCCAGGTGCAGTAGCCTCTTTATTGGTTACTTCAGGGGACCCTCCTCCAGGACAGATTTCTCCTCCAAGAGGTATCGGGTTTTTCAGTAGGCGAGTGCAGGGCACTCGAATAAGATGTGGGAGGCTGTTTCGTCGTCCTCGTGGCACAATCTACAGATGGGTTCATCTTGGTAGATTCCCATTTTGTGTATGTGTTTCCTCAGTGTACAGTGACCAGTTAACAGTTCCGTCACAATTCTGATCTAGTTCCTCGTAAGCTTTAGGATCTCAGAGGCTAATCTTGTTGTAGGATATTTCACCATTGCCTTACTATGGTGTTGCTTCGGTATTTGATACCAGAGTGGTTTTTGTGTTCCTCTCGGATCCACTTGTCCAAGCAGCCACGTATCGAGTTTTTTGATATTCCGAATACGGGTTCAGGGCTCATGAACTGCCTGACTCTTGCCTGGCTAAGGACTCCGCGTTTCCATTGCCAGCAGCGCCCGGATGGCCCGGCACCCACGCAAGAGTTACCTTGTTATGGCTGGCTAGGGTTAAAAGGAGTTGCAGGCAGTTCCACACTAATTTAGAGTTCATCTTTATCTGTTGGCATGCTAGAGCTTTAATAGCTGCTTGGCTGTGTGAGAAGATCGTGATAACCTTATGCACATATCCCTTCTTCAGATTTTCCCGCAGGCATGTCTCTATGCATGTATTTCAGCTTGGAATACGGTGGTGTGCTTCCCCAGTGGAGAATATCATTTTGATCTCAGGAATAGGCCATATTCTCCGGAACCGGTTCCACTGTCGATTTTGGATCTATCAGTGTACCATACTAAGTTTCCATTCTGAACTAGTGAGTTTTCTGGTTTGTTTTCCCAGTTAATCTGGGTTTAAAACGGTTTGTAAGTATTTATTCTCGGGGTCATGATGTCACTTCTCATCTCAAATAGTGAGTTTGTAACAATGTTTGATATCCTGGTATGTCCGGAGGTTCTACTTGGATTCTAGTTCTGGCTACAATTCAATCTGTAAGCCCCAATTTTTCCCTCAGCTTTGATAATGATATCAAGTGGCCGGAGGTTTAGTATGGTTTCCATAGCAGCAGTTGGAGTGCTTCTCATTGTACCCATTATGCAGAGACAAGTCAGTCTTTGAAGTTTGGATCGCTCCATAATTGTTTTGCTCTGTTCGACTTTTACCAACCAGACTATTCATCCGTAGGTTATTTTGGGTCTTACCACTACTGTATAGATCCAATATAGGTACTATGTGGGGTAGAAATCTCCATGTTTTTCCCACTGTCCTCTTGATGGCGATAAGCGCCATTTTACCTTTGTTGGTGGCGTATTCAATATGGGCGTTTCAGGTTAGTTTTGCTTTCCGAAGAAGGTGGGAGGGACTAGATCGTCTAGTTTTCTTCTTTTCCTGAAGGGGATTATGTAGATGTTTTCTCAGGGTTGACACTCAGGTTTGCCCCTTTGACCCAGTCTTCCATACAGTGGCTAAATAAACCTTTACATACAGTGGCGACAATAGAGGTCCCGCAGCCATCTTGTTCCCAACCTCTTGTTACTTTTAAATATTTATATATAGGAATTAAATGGACATCTATCATAAAAAATTGAAATCGACGTATTTGATGACCAGTATTAGGTCCATCAAATACGTTGTTTTCCATGATTTATGATGAATGTTCACCTAAATCCCATATATTCATATTTGAAAGTAACAAGGGGTTGGGAACAAGATGGCGGTGTTTTCAATATAAATTTATGCGATTTTAGAACCAATCAAAAATGAGACAGCAATTGTCGCCACTGTGGGTTATAGAGTCACTGTAGTCTTCCACGATTTTAAGCGCTCTTTGCATTTTGGCAGAAGTAGTTTGTAGGTTTTTCCCCACTACGGTTAGTACATCATCTGAGTAACCCTGGGTATAAATATTTCTGTTATTAAGGTCTAGGAGTTCGTCTACGACCAAGTCCCACATTAGGGGGAAAAGGACCCCACCCTGTGGGCAGCCTTTTGATACCGACACTTCCATCATAGGTATCATTATTAGGAGTAGCCTGAACTTTTCTTCAACGAAGCATGTGGAAGACCAGTTCAGGCTATTCTAAATAATGATACAATGGAGATGTCGGTATTGTATCATTATCAGAAATTTTGCTGACTCACCTATTTACTACTCACATTTATTTGGAAATTATAGGTATTCCGGAAGAAGTAAAATCGCGATCGGTAATATTAACTGTTAGCGTGGAAGATGGTAGGCGGCTTCCGCAAAAGAATTATTTCCGGTTCCGGGTTGTTATAAGTTAGGGTCGGTTTATTCACCTTCTGATAAACTGTTAGGTATGCAGTCTGAAGGATAGAAACGCAATCTGTAATCCCATTGGTCGGCCAGTTGGTCGATAATTTGACCCTTAGACAAACAGAATATTGCATACGCCACTGCAATATTGTAATTGGGCCTCGCCAAACCACTCTGCCCCCAGGTCCAAAATCTGAAGTTACGCCACTGGATGCAAACGAGATCTAAAAAGGGTTGTTTTAGAATGTTGCATGCGGCTAGATCAATTAGTTAGTTAACAAAAACCTCAGATTGTGTCAATGTCAATGTAAGATTTTTTTTGTGTGGCACAATCTGAGGTTGTTGTTTGCTAACAAGGATTGACTAACGATTGATTTCGTTGCCATTAATGTACTGAAACCAAGTATGCATAAAGCAAAAGTCAGCGGAATCATAGCCAGTGGTGCAAACATCCTTCGTCAAGCCGAGGAACGACACGTTGCCTACGTCATCACTGGTGCTTTGGCGTAGTGAGCGGCTTGAGATTTGATCTACAGAGGCTGTATGCGGATAGGCTATCCTATGGTTGTCCTATCCCGTATAGTATGTAATAATCCTTGGATGTCCCTCTCACACCGTCTCAATTACCAAATCTGGAGCATCATCCGGTTCGGAGACTTGTGTATAGATAGAGTGTACCTAATGCATCTGTTATCAGATATGTAGGATTTTTTTTTCAGCTTTTTTTTAATAAGGTTTTTTTTTCTCCGGTTCAACTTGCTTTCCAAGGTGGCATCCCTACGGACATTGAATTTATTGCGGAAAAAAATACCATCATTTTCAACTAAATATCGATATCAAATAAGTACGTTAAAATGCTCAAAAAGGAGCGTGGCACCAAAAAAAATTAGCCTACGGCGGTTGCCTGCGGCGCTAATGGAAATGGTCTTATTATAATACTGCCCCCCCCCTGAGAAACCTCGTAACGACGCCCATGATTAGCGTATACATATAGAGTAAGGGGCAAGCTACTAGGTATATAGGATCCAACTTGACGAATTTACGTCCGTCCGCAGCCGTTTGAACACCATTATCGGTCTGCTGTCGTTCAGCGATTTTGACGTTCGTTGGAGTTTGTTCACTTCAGTACGTTCCGCATGTGACTAAATTCAGCTGGTGTAGCGACCGTGGTAGAATGGTAGAAAGTATTGCTAAATTGAACAGGATTTGGCAAGCTGTGGTTTGGTATTATTGGCAATAGTGAATCGCAATCACCGCATCCATGGCGGTGCGACATTTTGGTGAATTTAGACACACGCGGGTTATTATACAAACTTAAGCCCGGTTCAGACGCTGAGTTACTGAAAACTGATCACAACATTTTGTCTGCAACGTGTTGAACTATGCAGATAAAACGTTGTACAAAATATAGCGACTGGATCGTGAATGTATCGTCGAGCTTCATTTATTTATAATTAAATTTACGCGTGTAGATAGCTGAGCCAGTGGCGTAACTAAGGGCCCACAGGGCCCGCAGTCGCTGGGAAACCCCGTCATTTTGGGGGCCCCGCCCCGCAGGGCCACAAATAGTTTGCTTTTTTAAGTACTTCTAAGTCCGAATTAGATTCTATTGTTAGGAATTACTCCATAATCCATTTAATCTTAATTAAGCATGTGGAACTTAACTTAGATAAAGTTTAACTGAAGAAATCTCCGTATTATTCCTATGTTCCTTATTTTTTGTTTTATTTCCAAAATTTGATTTATGCATGTCTTTTGGTTTCTTATTTTTAAACGAGTTTTTGATCAACTGAGAATGAAAGCGTTGTTTCATTCTACTACACCTTATTATGTAAATACATAAGTATAGTATTATACAGGGTGTCCCACGACGTGTTACCCAGGTGATAACTTCGGAACACGTCATCCAATATAATTGAAATTTTGAGGATCTGGGTAACTTTTTGTGCTGCTTCTACATGTAAATATCATTCAATTTCACCATTATCGCTTTAGTTTCGGTCAAGTGATGGCAACTTCAGAATCTTAGATGTTACTTATTGTATATTATAATGGCATTTTTCGTTAGAAAATTAAATTACAAAATCGGCAATGCCATATTTGTTAATTCTTTGTTAAAGAAAATGATAAAAAATTCCAAAGTCAGTGGCGGATCTAACATGAAGCAAAGGACGCACTCTGCGTCGGGCCCCCAGAGCTGAGGGGCCCCCACACAACCGGTTTCTAAAGGCATCGATGAAAATGAATTAGAAAAAATAAACTCATAAATATTTTTTAAAAAATCCAAAATTAAATTTTGAAAGTGACGGCAACGTTGTATACCTCTAAGGAAGCCTGCTGCGCTCGCCGCGATGCGATGCGGCAACTGCGGACGTGACGCATATTTTACTTTTTTGATCTTTTCATATGTAGAGACTATTACTCTTTGTTTAGATAAAAAGTTCCTGAATTTTTGCAAATATTTTTTTTTCTTTTTCATATTCTTAATAAACTTGTTTTTTAATTAGGCACTAGCTGACGTCACACACATAACCTCACTTTCGATAGGGGGACAAACAAATAGGCTGTTCATTTGTACTTGCTCTACCGCCTCTACCTGCTCGAAAAATCAGGAAGATCTGCTAGGAGCTGCTATTTATAGCCAATTTCAAGCAATTGACCGATTGACCGATCGGTCATCTTGACAGATAAACCATCAATTAAGCGTCATTTGTCAACCAATTAATCTTAACCTACCATGGTCTTAACTGACGTTAAATGCATTGCTTACCTGTCAAGATGACCGACTGGTTAATTGCTTGAAATTGGCTTAAGTATGAACTTATATATGGGACAAGGGAACGCCGATGAACACCCCAGAAGCGTTTAATGACTATTCACATCACACAATTGACCTTTTGTTCGGACGCCATATTGCGGTGCGCGAACATAGTTGCCAACAGTAGAAAAAAAATTACCAGCGTTCTGTCAACTTTAAAATCCAAAGTTAGTGAATAAATTACATTTAAAATTTAAATTTGCCGCCTATTACGAATGTTTTTGGAAAGAGAAGCTATCAATTTTAGCTTGTATTGGGCAGAATAGAAATAATAAAATATTTAGTTGACAGCCCGCTATAAGTAATTTTTGGTTTTCTTGTTTTGGCAACTATGTTCGCGCACCGCAATATGGCGTCGAAACAAAAGGTCAATTCGTCTAGGCGCTAGAATAGATGCTAGCTATTACGTCACAAATCACATACCGTCAATTTTGATAGGGGGCCAAGCA
Organism: Ceutorhynchus assimilis; assembly: GCA_917834065.1. Taxonomy (NCBI): domain Eukaryota; kingdom Metazoa; phylum Arthropoda; class Insecta; order Coleoptera; family Curculionidae; genus Ceutorhynchus; species Ceutorhynchus assimilis. Next base: position 41,278,650 of record OU892278.1, on the reverse strand, counting down.
TGTCATTGACGGCCTTTTCCACCAATTTTAGGGGATGTTTAACGATAATTACATGTAAAAATGTCACTTTAATCGTTGGTCGGTGCAAACGGCCAATAATGATAAGTACTCCTTAAAATGACAGTTTTCCATGGAGAAATGTCAGTTTGAAGAATACTTATCGTTAATGCTTCCCTAAAATAGTTGGTGGAAACAGCCATGACGCAAACAAACGATATTTTTTATATGCGTACTTTTTTTAACGCTCTGTTTGTCGTCCCCCCCATCGAAAGTGAGGTTTTGCGTGTGATGTCAGCTAGTGCCTCCAACACCACAAGAAAAATATCTTAAAAAAAAGCATGACAGGGCCTCAAAAAATTTTTTGCGTCGGGTCCCAAAGGTCTTAGGTCCGCCACTGTCCAAAGTGGAACACTGCCGTAGTTATCACCCGGGTAAAACCTCGTGGGACACAAGACACCCTGTATATACTTATATATTTATATTAGAATACAATTTATTTGTTCATACAGTGCGGCCGTAAAGTAAGGAATAAATTCAATAATTATTCTTCCAGACAATTTTTTTTTAAATCCTCGAACGCGTCAATTTTATTTTTTGTCGAGCATTTTTTATAAAATAAAATTATTATACAGGGTGGTCGCAAAAAAGCTGGACAGGTAGTAACTTAATTTTTTTAAATGGACACCCCTAATTTTTTTTTACATTTTCGGATTTCTGATAAAATTCTAAGTGTTTTTCATAGAACATGTCCTATATACCTATCTTCAACTGTTTCGGAAATATTGACAGTTGAAAATTGACTTTTTTCAACTTTGACAGGCTGTAAAACCTAAACGCTAATTTTAGAGGAAAACCGATTTCACATTCCTGTCTTAGATTTTCATAAGCTATCATTTGACACTAACTTTGAATTTAATCTATGATTAAAATTTCCAGTTAAATTTAATCTTTGGGTAAATTCAAAGTTAGTGTCAAATGATAGTTTATGAAAATCTAAGATAGGAATGTAGAAGCGTTTTTTCTCTAAAATGGACCTTTTAGGTTTTACAGCCTATCAAAGTTGAAAAAAGTCAATTTTCAACTGTCAATATTTCCGAAACAGTTGAAGATAGGTATAGGATATGTTTCATTAAAAACAGAATTTTATCAGAAATCCGAAAATGTAAAAAAAAACTAGGGGTGTCCATTTAAAAAATTTAAGTTACTGCCTGTCCAGCTTTTCTGCGACCACCCTGTATAATAATTTTATTTTATAAAAAATGCTCCACAAAAAATAAAATTGACGTGTTCGAGGATTTTTTAAAAAATTGCTTGGAAGAATAATTATTGAATTTATTCCTTACTTTACGGCCGCACTGTATACATATATTGTTTGCCCAGCGGATCTGAGTCTACGGAAGGAATTCGGATGTAAATGTGCCATTTTGTCACGTTTAATTATAAAAAAGCGAAAATACTAGACATGAAGTATATAGTTCATTTGAAAATCCATTTTTTAATAACAAAATATAGATACCAATAATACGCTAAATATTTCAACGTGGTTGTTAGATTTATTCTTATTCTAATAACTGATTTCTTCAATTTTGTCCATTGTAAAAAATAAACATTTTCTAAAGATACCATCAGTTTTTGACAATTTGGCAAGCATCCGGCCTGGACGAACCTGATTGGCGGAGTTTTTGGCAGGATGGCCGTTGCCACGGGGAACCATGCCGTTGTCAATGGGCTAACGTCACCTCACGTCTCGCTATTGGGTGGAAATATCCAGTGGCGGGGGTTTGGTCATTTTCGATCTTCGTGTAGGAGTTGCAATACGATAACACTTCCAAAAAATTCCGCACGCAGCTGGGTATATAATGAATGAAATCAGCCATTTTTTTTACAACTGCATTCCCCTTACCGTTGCCCCGTAGACACAGAGTCGCTGGGCAGACATTATGCATGCAAGATGGGCCCCGAGAAAATCTTTGCAGGGGGCCCCGGATTTGAAGTTACGCCACTGAGCTGAGCGTTGGTTATCAATAGATTTTTCGAACCGAATACCGAATCTAGAATGTATCCCGTTTTATGGACTGGACAGTGGACAACCCTCTTGTTGAGATCATGTTTCATTGAATCTAGGACCAGCTAATCTTCTAATTTCTGGAACTATTTGCCGTTGCAAATAGGGTTGCCAGACGCCCCGATTTAGGCGTGATTACCACACTTTTTCACTTGCTGCCACGCGCCACGCCAAAGTATCCCAATGCCCCGCTTTTCAAAATTCAAAGGAAAATACAAGAATAGAGCTTTCCAGAAAACGCTTAATAATGGTTGAACCCGACAACGCTGTGCCACAGCGGTCATACATTTCCTATCATAAAATGATAGTTGTGTTTTTCCTTCCCATCCCATATATTAAAAACCGAATTTTCGCGAGGAATGTAGTTCATCCAAGGACGAACCATAGTCCATCTTGTGACGTCATGAGTTTGAACGCTGGCAAAAAGCTGTGTCCATGCTCCCAGCGAACTAGGATTAATATGACGTCATGAGTTTCTCGCGTTTGAAATCATGGAAGTCTGTTTATTTTTATTGAAGATAAAACTCCTGGGCTGCGATCACGACACGTAGAATTCTACTAGAATTTTACTTTCATTGCGTCAGGTTGCCTAGCAACCGTCATCATCGCCTGTACCTTAGGCCTGTACTGTACGCGATAAATAGATAGCGGTTGACGTCATGAAAGTAGAATTCTACTTGTCGTTGTCCCAGCCCAGCCCAGGTCAAAAATTTAGTAACTATTCTACGTAAAAAATTTGAAAGCATTGACAATTTTACATTGTATTGCCAAAATAAATGTCATTTTGATCAATAATGAAATAAATACATAAATTATCTTTAATTTTAAGGCAGATCTTATTATACATTATTCTCATTACGGAAATAAAAGATTAACCCCCACTGAAGGTGACCAAATTCCTTGTGCGTGGGATAGAACTAATAAAAAAATAATCCCCCCCCTCTTCCCTTCCCCCGTCGTTGCCACGCTTTTCTCTCTCGTAAATCTGGCAACCCTAGTTGCAAAAAATCCGAATATTTTGGACCAGTGAAGTTACCATCGATGAAGTACTGCCCAATAACATGTTCTCCATTCAAACCGCTCCAGATATTTACCTTTTGAGGACGCTGGGGTTTCCTTAGACCAATAACGGGTGTGACTACTGACTAGAGCCGCTTTCCAGTATGCACATTGGCGCGCTCTGGCGCGCTCCAGAGCACCTCGGGGGCGCCACGCACTATATTTGTACCGTTCCAGTATCATGACGTGAGACGCCCTTCTTAGTGTCAAATATGTCAAATTTTAAAAATAATTATCTGTTTGTGCAGTTTGTTTTTTTATTTATCATAAATGAAAGAGAATCAAGACTATATTTTTTAAAATGTTCAATCTTGAGATATAACAAGAAATAAATAAATAAATAGCCACCCACGGATGTGACAGCTGACAGGTTGACGCGTACGTACAGCTCGGGGGCTCAACGACCCGAGTAGCACCGGGCGTCAAACTCCCATACTGGAAAGCGGCTTAGGATTATGTCGACCATGGAGTTGAAATGTTGATTCATCTGTGAAAATAATTTTTGTGATAAAATCTTTATTTTCATTTGCTTTATTCATCACAGTTTCACTTTACTCCATTCGCCTGTCCTCAGAATTGAGTTTTTCTCCAAACGTCAGAAAAACGTCACTTTGTTAACTCCTGTCAAGATGTCAGAAATTTGATTTCTATGGTGCTAGGCAAATCCAGCGGGTTAACACCTGTCGAGGTGGTAGAAATTTAATTTTTATCCGGATGACAGTAAAAGCGGCCATTTAATGACACTTGACAGGATCAAAAGTTGTATTTTTACTGCCTAGGCAGTAAAAGTGGACTTTTACTGCCTAGGCATTAAAAGTGACAGTGTCACAACGTTCCAGGTAATAATTTCACTCAATTTGGTATTTGAAATTGATGGTGACAATGGCAATTGTCAAAATTATTTAATTATTTGGATAATAAGAATGAATGAAATAAATATAAATAGATGTCCATGTGTGAATTTGAACATTCGGAGAAAAAATTATATGTTTTATATGACAGAAAAGCAGATTTAATGCCTCGGCTGGTTTCTTAGCCTCGGCTATGCCTCGGCTATGAAACACCGCGGCATTAAATCTTGTACTTTTCTGCCTAGTAAAACAAATAACTATTTTCTCCAAACGTCAAAAAAATATCACTTTGTTAACCCCTGTCAAGATGTCAGAAATTTAATTTCTATGCTGGTAGGCAAATCCAGCAGGTTAACACCTGTCGAGGTGGTAGAAATTTAATTTCTATGCTGCTTGGCAACCCGAGCGGCAGCAAAAGTACTTTTAGTGCCGCTCGTACTTTTACTGCCGCTCAACCATTCAGTTACCCCCGAGCTTACCCCATTCGTTTGGAGAAAAAATAGTGTGTTGCATACGGAGTAGAAGCACTTTTTTGTGCTTCAGCAGTATTGCAAGCCTCACTACGTTCGGCTTGCAAACCTACCACTTCAGCACAAAAAAGTAAAGCTTCTACTCCTAATACAACAATATACTATTTTGGGAGTTTTGTGATTTTTACGAATCATACTTATTTTTTTTTCAGTAGCGTCCTCATCGTGCTTGTACTTAAGTCAATCTCGTGCGCAAGCGCACGAGTCGACATAGTTGGAGTTTCGTTAACTAATGCCGAGACTAATGCCAACAACATAATTTCTCTTGCTTCTTGCTCCTCATTATTTTCCTGGACGTTATTCCGGTCAGTTTCAGGGAGAAATGCACCACTCGTATTTTTTAAAATTATTAACAACCCTAGAAGCAGTGGTAATTGCAGGAAGAGGTCTATCAGGATAATTTTTAGCAAATTTTCTAGCTCGTAATGAATTAGGTACCACCGTGAAATCACTAAACAATTTTTACTTTTTCAGATAAACTTGCTAGTAACTATCTGCAAGATAAATCTACCGTTCTTTAATTCTATTGGTCGGCGGATAACTGGCCGACCAATGAGTTTACAGATTGCGTTTTTATCGGTCAGATTGCATACCTGACAGGTTATCAGAAGGTGAATAAACCGGCCCTAAGTGATAAGGGTTTTTTTGAGTGACAGGTCTTTTTACGTTTCCTTTTTTACCTGGGGCGAGTTCAGAAATAACACACCAGGTGTGAGTGCGATTTTATGGGTGTGACTGAAATGACAATTCTTAAGCGACAACTTTCGTATGAATTTCTGAACGCTTGGTGTGACCAATCGAGCATCTCCTCAAAAATTTCACCAAATCTATTAAGATTACTTTTTTTTTGTTGTTCATTTTTTTAATTTGAAGAAAAAACTTTAATTCTTATTTGTGTTTTGTTTATATTTGGTGGGATTATTGAGATTATGGGAGGAATGGTTGACATTGTTGACATAAAGACAAAATCACACCGCAGCCACACCAAAAAATTATGGTGTGACCGGTGCGACACCTGGAGCGCGCCCGAAGTACTTTCTGAACGGCACAGAGTGCGCGCACTCGGTGTGTCTATAGCATTTATGAACGGCTAGTGCGTCGCACCGGTGTCACACTCACACTGAGTGTGTCATTCCTGAACTGGCAATCCAATGATGTGTCAAATATGGCCGACTGTTAACACCAATGAACTATAGTCAAAAACTGGAATGCGCACACATTGCCATATCTGCCAAAAAAATGTAGCCATGAAAGACAGATGCCACAAATAGACTGTGAGATAGGGGCTGTTTAGTGGAGTCATTTTTTTTTGTCTGGCATTTTGAGGGCTGAATGTGGCTACTAAGCTGATGAGAATATGGGTGATTTTAATGCCGGCCTCCCGTTCGAAAATTTGCAGAAGAAAAAAATTGATTTACATGAAGAATTTTTTTTTAATGATCTCAAATTTTCTAGCTTTTAAATAAAATATTGTCATTGATAAATAATTCATCCATGAAAAATATCAGATGCTTTTCTATAGCTGAAAAAATGGGGATAGGTAGGTGTCAACTTCCAAGAGAAAAGAAAAAAACCTTCCGCGTTTACTTTTTGTCTGGCAATCGAGAGAATGAAAGGTTTTGTGAAAATAACGCTGAAAAATCGCCAGACGGTAATCACAGTTCGAAATCGAGTTTTCCGGCGAAACATTCTGTGGACATTTCGAACAGGAGGCAGGCATTAAAACCACTTATATTCTCATCAGCTAACTAGTCACATTCATCCCTCAAAATGCCAGACAAAAAAAAATGACTCCACTAAACAGGCCCTGGGCCGGTATTCTGGTCCTCGAAAACGCTCACCGCTTTTCAGTCACTCGGCACTTCTAATGTAAATTTACATTAAAAGTGCCGAGCGACTAAAAAGCGGTGAGCGTTTTCGGGAACGAGAATACGGGTCCTGGGGCCTTATTCTGTAAGAACGAACGGTTCGATTCGGTAGAATTTCTTCGATTGTGACGTCATTTTTGGTTTGGTTTTCGCGCTACCAAACCGAAAATGACGTCACAATCGAAGAAATTCTACCGAATCGAACGGTTCGTTCCTTACAAAATAAGGCCCCTGGTCTAAAAGGAGAATGTTGTTTTTTTCTGTTGCTCGCTGACATATGACGTTTTGGAAAGTTTTGTCATATTTACCTTCACAGGTTTCATCAATTGGAATACGTGTTGGAAGCAATTTCCGCCATTTAACATAATGAGTGCGACAAAAACAGGTATCCCCTCCACAGCAGCGGCACTAGGCTTCACGTTCGTCAATATGTGTTCGCATTCCAGTTTTTGGTTATAGTTCATTGGTTGGCACCATAAATATTTGATTATAAAAAAAATGAATGTAAATAACGCATATATAAATATGAATTTTAAGTAAACATGACTAATAACCTTTTGGTATTTACACTTGTGAGAGATAAGAAAAATACAGTATGGGTTACACTTTACCAACAGGCAAATTAGACACAGAAAGGTGAAAGTTATTGTTTGGGCAACCTCAGGGTAAAATTCTAGAATTTTAATTAAGGGGCACTTACTGAACGTAATTCATTATCAAGTGATTTTAATAGGATTTGCCTAAATAGTAAAAGGTGTAACTTACATGTATACCAGTGTTAGTTATCTTCATATGTATGTGTGAATCCAGAAGTTCTGAAGGGAGATTATCTACAGGTTTGGCCTCACTGTAGATAGACCATGGTATGGTAAGTGAGTCATGAGTCCTATCCACGTTGTATCCGTTCAACGCAGAACCCAATGTGGTTCTAGCAGAGTGGTACCAAAAGGGTTGCTGAAGGGAGGCTACCAAAGCCCAACTAGGAGCAATCTAGATCTAGTCTAGAATCTCTTTAAATACAGCCTAGGAGCTGTCTAGGTATAGCCTAGAGTCTTCCAAGTATAACCTGGCACTAGGACCCTATAACGATATTCGTATAAAAACACAAATCGAGCCCCAAACATTGGAAATAATCTTAGCTCTAAGTGAGGGATGCTCTAAGCCAAAGGTGAAGTCTTAAACTTCCAAATGCTGCTCGGAACAGTCCTATTGAAAAAATGGAACACGTGTTGTAGGTTAATATTTCCTGAAGAAAATCTCAAAACTTACCGAAACAGAATCCAAAATGACCAAGGGACGACTCTAGACAATTATCAGTAAGAAATTAGTCTAAAACTTGAGCTCCCTGGCACAAAATTCCAAAAAGTCTCGCCCCAAAAAAATAATTCAGGGCCGAAGCCCGAGACCGGACGACTACTCAGCGTGAGGTTGCAGATCAAAAGGGCAGATTCTTCATTTAGATTTCGGAAGAAGGCTTTCATCTGTCAAGCTTCTAATTTTGATAATGAAGAAAATTATAGAAAGCGTGTTCAGTTTCACCCCAAGAATACGAACTGGAAGTTCGGTTGTGTAAAAATGACTGGTGAATGTTGAAAAATGCCTATAGAACATATATCAAAAAGTAGAACAGGTCTAACGAAAACGCCTAGACAAAACAGCTGTTCAATGACATGATGGAAATGAAAAATCAAAGAATAAACAACAATTATTATCATAACCTCAGATTATTGATTGGATTTGCAAACAGAGATGATGATGGTACTCTCTCCTTTATATAAGATTCTAATCAATAACAGCGGGCCCTGCCGTACTGAATCAAACCTTCCTAGATCAATCAACCGAACTTGCAAACCTGCACCAAAAAAACTTTCAGTAGAAGGCAGTACTCAAGGTAACAAAATCTGGGCACAGAAAAGATAGTCGTTTATTCATTTATTTCATTGTAGTTCTATATGGAATCATATCTACTAAAGCAAAACAAGCTTATTAGCCAAGAAATTGAAAACGTTACAAAACAGAACAAAAGAAGCTTTATTTCAAATAATGAGAATAATGAAAGAAGCAATAATGATAAAAAAATTTAATCTATTTTAAAATTGAAAAAACAATTTTTACAGTTTTTAATTTTTATAACCGGCCTTTTTCCACAGAAAAACACAAAAGAACTATTGCCTTCAACATTGAGTAAAAGCTCCATAGGGTAGATGGCTTAGTTTTTTTTGCATTTTTCATTTCAATGTATATGCTAGGACAGTTTCTTCTACAAAGTACTGCTGCTCATGAACACTATGTTGGACACACCAGGAAATAAATTCCTTATATGCTTTTTCATGGAGTCTCTTAGACTTCCTTGGCCTCTTCAACTGTCTCAAGAATAAACTTGGGGAGGCTATTTTGCTCCATTTTCAGACGCCAGACTACCATCATAAGAATACTATACATTTTACACTACACAGAGTAAAATAATTTTTTGTTTGTATTGTTCTGGGTTGCTATAATAGTTACGTGATAATTTTGTCCACAACTGCTTTCTTGATCTAAATTTGACAAAAACTCACGACCTATTGCGGTAAAAGATGAAAATTTATATTTTGAAATATTTTGGATCGATATCATTACAAAATTAAAAATATGTAATTTTTTAAATATCAGAATGAAAACATGCTCATCGTGCATAAAATCTTGTATGTACCTCGGTCAAAAAGAGCTTTAACGCCCTTAGCGTGTAAACATCCCTCGGCTAACGCCTCAGGCTGTTACACACGCTGCGGGCGTTAAAGCTGAACTTTTTGACCTAGGTGCATAAATAACTATTTTGTCAAAAAATTATGATGTTTGCACACTGATGACAATATGCGAAGTGACACTTTTTTCCCAGGTATTTATTATTCACAACCAACTGGCATGACATAAAAGTTTGTATGCACCACGGGTACTAATAGATATATATACCCTCGGGCGACTTACGAACCCTCGGGCCAGAGGCCCTCGGCTTTGTAAGACTATCGCCCTCAGGGCATAATCATCTACTTAGTACCCTTGATACATAAATAACTATTATTTACGACTGACATATAATGTAAATATTATATTTGTGATTTTGACAGTATAATGCCATATATTATTCCCGCAGGGATTAATGGTCATTAATCCTGCTTGCCCACCAATCACAAAATTTCTCAAATTAAATAAGTAGTACCATGGAAACAAATACCTGAACAAACTCAAAAGTGTCATTGTCAAACGCGTAGTGCTTGTGTATTTATATTGAGATGGATGAACAAAGAGCGTTTTTGGAAAGAAAATTTAAAATAAATTAATTTGTCGTAAATAAAGTATAGTATACTACTCGCAATAATGGCTATTATTCTTGACTCGTGGTATAATCTACTATTATTTGCAACCATGTATGTAATCTTGACATTACTGACTTTTTAAAAATTTGGAAGTGTCATTTTACCTGTGTCACTTCCCTCTTCGATTTCCCTCACCGATTTCCCTATTCGACTTCCCTCACCGATTTCCCTCACTCTAATTCATTCACCCTTGCAGGCAACAATGAGAATATGTCAGGTAAAAACTTCAAAACAGTGAATGACACATTTTGGCATGTTTGTTTTATTTTTTTAATATTAAAAAAATTAAATGACTAATCCGAAATTATGGTGTGCTTGCAAATAAAATAGTATACAAACCTCGGAGGAAAGTTTTCATTTCTGTCTCGAGATTGATAGATAATATAATAGACTATATAAATCTCTCGACAGTCATGAAACACTTCCCTACTCGGTATGTAATATACTATTCCTCGTTTCTGACGACATTTTCTGAAACATTTTTTTCAGCGAAATCCCCCACTCCCATCTATTTCCCTGCGCAAGTGCGTTTCAGTAGCATGTTATCTAACTGATGATAACAATGCAAGACGGTGTAAAATGATTTGATGAAATAGGCCTCGTATCCCGTACTAAATATAATGTAACCCCAGCATTTTTAGTCTGAAACGATAGGAAATGTCAAGAAATATTTGCTTGATAATTTTCTGATATTAAAAATAAGGGTATTATAGATTTAGACATTTTAAACTTTTATAGTAATTATAGTATATTATACGATATAGTATTTATCACCCTCATATTTAGCTAGAAATTGGGATGTGAACTCCACCAATAGGAAGTCGTCCACATTAGAACTAATTAGAAGATATATCCATCCTTTTAGGTTGAACATAAACTTCTTCCATAAGGATTACATGTCACAAAGTTCCCCCCTAAAGTTACTCTGTTTTGTTTATTGTTAAAAACAAATGTGTTGAATTACATAAATCGTAAGCGTATTTACGTAGATATACCGACAATTACCCAAGCAATTGGAAATTCGGACGAATTTTTTTGAGGAATGTTCAAATTCTGATGTACAGTAGAAAGTTTTCGGGGTTTCGAAATAGTTGCAAAAACGAGATGCTCCCTTCGAATCAGGCTGCTAGTTACCAAGGGAACGTGCCAGCTTGCCGAGCGGTCTTTATAGCGGGTAAGGTATGTGCTTCCACCTGCCGGTAGAAGAATTTGGCTTGGCATGCGGAATTTAAAATGTAGTGACTAATTTGAATTGAATTTCACAATGTCACAAAGTTTCACCCTTGTCACAAAGTATCCCCGTTTTACGACCCCAGATGACGTCATAAAAGTTATCAGTCAACCTACCTCTTTCAAACAACCTTGGGCGACGTGTCGTTTCTCGCCTTGACGTAGGGTATTTGCATAACGGCTATGATGTTGCTGGCTTTTGTTTTATGCTTACTTGAGCCGTTTTCTCGCGTCCACTTTGTTGACATTGTTTCAAAACCGGTTTGAAACAGTGAATGGAAACGCCATTGCCCGTTTCAAACCTGTTTTGAACTAATGTCAAAAAACTGGACGCGAGAAAACGGCTTTGGTTTCAGTACATTAATTAACATTCTAAAACACCCTCTTTTTTAGATCTTGTTTGCATCTTCCTCTTTGCCTATTAGTAGGTATAGTCAATCTAGGCAGGTTTATGCAGGTGAGGTAGAAAAAATTAGTAACAAAGTGATCTCTGCGAAAATGAGTAGTCGATAGGGTCCTTATTAATCCCTCAAAAATCGCACTTTGTCGCATCGGTGGAACTTGAAAAAAAATGGCCGCCATCTTGATTTTTTTCGGATTTATTGATTATTTCGTGAAGTATGCATTATATCAAAAAAACTCAGGAGTGCTTTTTTGTGGAGAATAAAAAGTTACTTATAATAAAAGAAATTTCAACGATATAAGCTGGAAAACAAAAAAGTTATTGGGAATTAATTTATTTAAAACTAAAATCTGGAAATTTTTGAACTTTAGGTAAAATCGCGAAATGTATGGATTTTACTAATAAAACTTAAGAATGCCTGTTAGTAGAGGATTAAAAATACCTATATTGAGATAAAAAAAAACATCAGTAATTATCGAAAAGTTTGGTGTCAAAGGTTTAAAGCATGTTCTCAAGTTTCCTCTTTCACTACTGTGAAGGTTTAGTGATTTTTTCATAAACCTTTAAGTATAGAATTTAATTTATTTGAATTACGTGTCTATCCAGACAGTACACAGACATCTTAAAGACGTCCCTAAGATGTCCACAAACGACATTCAGGACGTCTCTCAGACGTCGGCTTACGTCGTCAAGGCGTCTTAAAGACATCTTAAAAACGTCGTGTTACAAAAACCCAACGTCTTTCAGACGTCTGCCTGAAGACGTCTTCAGAACTGATATTTTATTATTATTACTCATTTTATAACTTTCAATTTTTGTCTATTCTAAACGCTAGGGTCTTAAATTATTGATTTCTTTAAACGGAAACATACGAAAAATTCATTTTGGTAGAAGACTATTTGAACAGACAGGACTGAATATTGAAAAACAAGTCAAGAGCCTGAAATTCTAAAATACAGGAATAATGAGAATTCTAGAACATGGAAAAAAAAATCTAAGCCAAAAGAAAATTAAGAATTTAGGATAAAGAAGTAAGGAAAAATCAAGAGCCTGGAATAGAAAAAATTATAAAAATTCAAGAATTTGAATTGAAAGAGGAACATTTTCTTGTTAATATTTCATTATTATTTATTACTCATTTAATTTTTATTATTATTATTTATTAGGCTCTCTGGCACAATTCTGAGGTTTGTCTAAAGTGTTCCAAGTTGACTGGGTTCTGGAGCATTCTAGAAGTTTTTCAATAATTTCTAAATTGGGAAGTACGCTTCTTCGAAGGATTCATGTTAAATTTCAAAATGTTCATTTGACAGATTGACAGATTTTTAAGTATTTTAGAGCCCTATTGAAGTTTCAAAGTGAAGTTGAATTGGTTTAAAAGCATTCTAAAAGGTTTCCAGTTCTAAATTGAATCGTTATTGTTCTAAAATATCTCTGAAGTTTCTAAATTGTTCCAAAATACTCCATTCTAATATTGGTTCTGAAGTTTTCAAAATGTTCTGAAGCGCTACACAATGCTGTTGGAAATTATGAGTTGAATTTTAAGTGTTTTGAACTTTCGAAAAAGCTTATTATTGAAGTTCTAAAGTGTTCTGTAGGATTCTAAATGGTTTCAAGTAACTTCTAAAATTAAATGAAAAACGAATTCTATGGGAAATCTTTAAGGCGTCCTAAAGACATCTTAAAGACGACGTATGTTACAAAACCCAACGCCTTTCAGAAGTCTGCCTATAAAGACGCCTTTAGAACTAAGACATTCTTCGTCTCCAACGAAATTTTTAAAAGAAGTCTTTAAATCTCTTTTCAATACATGAACCATTATTCACTTCTAGGCCTGGCTGAACGAAATAGTGTGGCTCAGTTCAGTTATCCTTGAGATGTGAATTTAGGACATCTGATTATGGAAGTTTTTAGACGTTTTTTTTTTTGGTCTTCAGACGGTCAGATGTAATGCAGAATGCAGACTTAAAAAAGGCGTCTTTAAGACTTTGTGTGCTGTCTGTGTCTGGGTAGTTTCCTGCCCAAATGTTTTTCTGGTCATATGCGTTTTTGCTTCCTCTCAACAAAAATATTTAGATCATTAAATTTATTGAATTTTTCTTCTATTAATGTAGTTTTTAATTTTGAACCAAAAAAAAAAAATACTTATTTGAGTTTTTTTCTGATGTTTTGAAAGATTCCATGTTGCCAAATGAAATACCTAAATGTCAATAACTTTTTCGTTTGTAGCTGATGGTCTTTAAATTTCTCCCATTATAGGTAACTTTTGATTCTCCACAAAAAAGTCCTCTTGAGTTTTTTTGATATAATGCATACTTTACGAAATATTCAATAAATTCCAAAAAAATCAAGATGGCGGCCATTTTTTTCCAAGTTCCACCAATGCGACAAAGTGCGATTTTTGAGGGATTGATAAGGACCCTATTGACTACTCATTTCCGCAGAGATCACTTTGTTACTAATTTTTACTACCCCAATCCCCTATTTTGACTAGCCTATATCATGTTTGTCACAATTAAAAAAATATATATATATTCTAAACTACCGACCGCTGGCGCAAACAGCTGACAACTCATTTAGGCAATGACGTCGCCAATGGTGCTACACATGACCGCGATTCCCAAAAACGAGACCGATCAGCAATCCTAATCCTATGTAGTAGTCTGTATTATCCTTGACTTCTAGCACATCACGATGCATTTAGGGCCGAATTTATAGTCCTTCCGTCGTTCCTTGAATCTTCCTTGGAGTCGCAAGTTTAGAATGGACACTTGCTACTATTTGACAGTCATGTCAATAGGCTCGTACAGCATATTTTTTTTATTACACATTCTAAAAGAGCGTATTGAGTTTAACAGTTATGCAAAATTTCATAATTTTCTGAGCTCTTGTTCATATTCAAATAAATTATCAAAATATTCCAAATTTGAAACACGCGGTGACGTCACTGCATCTCTCGCGTTGGTTGTCTGGTGCTGGTACGCCAGTCACTTTGACAAATACGGGTATTGTTTTGCATACCCCGTGCTCTTCAAATGTACCACGTCACCAAAAGTAACTGGGACACAAAAAATGCCAATAATCTCCTGGACCTGGACAAAATCATTCTACTGTCATTCATTTCAATGTATTTATTGCATAGTTTGACAAATATTTGACAATAAAATTCATATAATAGGACAAGAGCTAATGTGATGATGTCCCAGTTACTTTTGGTGACGATGGTACCACTTGCCCACATAACAAAATTGTATCCTTAGAATGTATTAAGAATGTTCTTTTTTTAGGAGGAATGTGCCTAGAATGTTCGCCAAAACCATTGCGAATGTCCTGCGAATGTTCTGAGAAAAAATTGTAGAAACACTGTTTGCAATACCCAAGAACTTCCTGGGAAATCCATTAGGATATTCCTAGAATATACCTATAAGATTCTCAGTACATCCTGAAAAGAATATTCCTGTTTAATTCTAAAAATATGCTCGAAATGTATATTCTCATATTCAAAGAATGTTTCTATGACATATGTATTCTAGACATAACATTCTTGTTTGATTCTAAGGATATACTTGGAATGTTACATTTTTTTCCAAATAATGCTCCTTCCAGTCCTTTTATATTAAAGGCACTAGAAGAATTGTTGGAAAATTTCTCTGGAAAACACAAGTTTTTAACCAAAGCTCCGGTTTCGAGCTTGTTATGCTCACGTTATGCTCTCGTCGAAGCACGCCAACTGAGAGAAACAGGTTCCAAGGTGATTCAAACGCGAGGCAAGATGTAGATCTTTAATAGCGCGTGGCTCCCTCTCTTGGAAGTCTTACAAAGCAAAAGAAAAAGAATATACCTATAATATTCTCAGTAGGTTCTATATAGAGCATTATTGTTTAATTGTTCAAATAAGTTTTTGAGTAGGTACTTTAGATAATTAGGTGAACAATATGGAAATATTCTTATCATGGGTACCTACTTACATTAACTTCTCAGCACAACTTGGTAGGTATATTCTTAATACTTAATAGAGATATTAGCCGAAGGAACATTTTTTAGAGTACATTATAATAATGTTGGTATGAGAATATTCAAATAATGTTATATAAAGTAGGTTCTTAGCACAATTTTTGAGGTAGGTGCATAGAAACAACATTCCTAGTACCTAAATAGAACGTTCAAAAATGAATATTTCAATCGAAACAATCTTAGAATATTCATTGAACATTCCTAAAAGAACATTCCAAAATTCACTTTGAGGGAATATTCTGAGAATATGCATGTTCTTTCACTGTTATGTGGGTGGTTCGATGATAAACTTGTTTCATGCCCGGTAGAGGCGCTATCAATTGATTTGAATTTTAAGATATGTTCCCACTAGAATTTTACAAACGCGTTTCTGAAGCAGTATTGACCAATCAGATAGGAATTTTAATACTTGCAATTGTTGCGAGACTCATTTCTGTCGCATCTAAAATCTGTTTTTTTTTTAAAGATAAAAGTAAAAATGGCATTATGTTGGCAATACAATGTAAAATTGGCAATGCTTTCAAATTTTTTATGTAGAAAGGGCTTTTGTTGCCAACATAGTTACTAAATTTTTGACTTGGGGAATTATCTTTAAATAAAAAACAGACTTTACTGTCCGTTGTAATACATTCTAAACTTGAATTGGGTACCCGTTCTCTATTTGCTCCTTTTCGAGTTGGAAAAAGGTTAATATAGTCAAAATTTTTAGCTGTGTTTGTTCGTTGTATCATTTTCGAAAATAACTTTGACAAACTAATTGATGACAGTGGCGGATTCTATTTCAGGTAAGAATATTATGAACAATAATTAGACACCAATTTTTATGTCAATTTTACTATCACCGCTGTTTGAGATGTATTCAACAAGGATAGAGAAAAACACGTGACTTTAAAATGGTATTTGTTGGACTCAATGAACTATAGCTAAAAACTGGAATGCGCACACATTGCCATATCTGCCAAAAAAATGAAGCCATGAAAGACAGATGCCACAAGGGGGAATGTTGTTTTTTTCTGTTGCTCGCTGACATATGACGTTTTCGAAAGTTTTGTCATATTTCCCTTCACAGGTTTCATCGATTGGAATACGTGTTGGAAGCAATTTTCGCCAGTGGCGTGCCTGACGGGCCCGCAGGGCCCGCGGTGCGGGAGGGCCCCGGGATATTTGGGGCCCCCAAATTAAACTAGGTATTTTTCTCATACAAAATATTTTCCCACTTATGTCAGTTCCAGTGTCAGTTGAAGAAAATCTTCAAAAAAATCGAAGATTTCTCAATTTTTGCAACCATCGGATGCATTGGAAATGATAGTGATAATTTAGCGTAAAATCCTAAAACATAACTTTATATAAAATCGTTTAATTTTTACTCCACCCCAGCAGTGGCAACGCCAGGGGGGGGCCAGAGGGGGCCGGGGCGCATGGAGGTAAGTAACACCCATTTGGCTCACGTTCGCAAATTTGAATGTAACACCCGATATCGCAACGGAGAGTTTCTTTATCGGGTGCTACTTACCGTAGACAGAATGCATTCACATAATGTTTAAAAGTAATGCCTTCATTAGATACATAGTACAAATATAATATTATTAAAGTCTGTTTTTTTTTTAAAGATAAAAATCAAAATGACATTATGTTGGCAATAATACAATGTACCTATAATTGTCAATGCTTTCAAACATTTTTTATGTAGAAAAGGATTGTGTTGCCAACATAGTTACTAAATTTTTGACTTGGGGAATTATCTTCAAAAAAAACAGACTAGTTTTCTATGTTTCAAAGTTTCTGTATTTTATTAATTCGCTCGTTAATTCTTGCTTTTAGGCCCTACTTTTTGTATTTTCTTTTGGTATCATGTACACATGTAGGACCAAGTAAGAGAAAGAAGATTGGAAAAATTCAATACGATTTAATGGCTTTTCGAAAGTATCTATGTTTCTTGTTGACCTGATGAATGTCACCAAACCTCACCAATAGTTCGGAGAGATATTCTGGGCAATTGTTCTAAATAATATTTTGTATCAAAACAGCAAAACGTAGAAATCTTCTTTCTGTCATCTCGAGCATTTCATTGTTAGTAATGTAAGGAGTAACATGTTTTCGTCTATTTATGTTCAATATATTATCGTACACAATTGTTCTGAATCTTTTGTAGTCTATATCTGTTATGTTCTGTTAGAAAGGGTCCATAAAATACAATCTGCATAATAGCAGGTTTTTTTGAGCCCATCTATACATTATTAAATTCCTTGTTATTTTACAAAAAAAAAAACACAAATAAAAATAGGTCATATACAATGTGTTATTTAAAAATGTGAAACGTGGCCTTCTTTTTGGATTTTTCGATGTTTCACAATTATACAAATAGTGAAAAACATGTTCTCCTAAATTAAAATTAGTGTCTGAGATTTTTCGAGAAATATTCACTCTTTTATAGTTTTTATCTGCTAAATTACGAACGCACAGTATAATTTATATTAATATAACAATATTAATTATATTTTGCACTTATATACTCATGTTTTAAAATTTCAATGCCCTAAAATAATTATTTACAAGATGGTAATAGTAAATAGGCTTATCTAATACCGAGGGTAAGTAACACCCGATAAAGTGCACATCCATGCAACCACGGGTGTTACATTTAAAAAACCGAACCGTTGTCGAACGGATTGCCGAATGCGGAACAGGGTGTTACTTACCTCCATGCAGCCGGGGCCTGCACTGAAATTTAGCGGCCCCTCCCTGAAAACTTGTTCTCAAGTCGACATTACTCGACATGCAATGCAACATCAGCAGCCTCTGCCGGTTAATTCGGTGCACAGATCAAGAATCATAAACTGACAGGATTGCTCATCCTCTAGGCGTACGCTTGCCCATTCTCGAATCGGCAGAGCGTGCGAGTGACGTCACTACTAATTAGCAGCATAGCAAGCAGTATAGTAGCATATAGTGATGACGTCACCCTCAGGCCTCGATGGGATGCTTGCGATTCAGGTTGTGCGAGAATAGCGTTCTGCAGTTCAGGCAACCTGAGTTTTATACTATTTTCTCGATTTTGGATTTTGTTTTGTTTTATTCGCTCTTTCGTCGCTCGTGGTCAAATTTCGAATTCGTGCGGGAATATGTGGCCTTCTGCAACTTGTATTTTAATATACAATTTTTGACGTATACTGTTTCAAACTCGGCTAATGCATTTCACACCAAGTGTTGAGGTCTGCGGCTGAAATGGCAGATATTTTCAGGACAAGGAGTCCTATTAGGTTAAGTTTTCTTGGGCACAGGCAAAGAATATTATAGTTAACTATAGAAAACCTACGCTTATGGGCGACGGCAGACCGCTAGAGGCGTTGCTCCGGTGTTATAAATTGAAATAAATTATATTCGCGCTAGCTTTTCGGCAAACAAATTTTAACAGCGTTGCGCGATTCTCTCGGGCATTTAATATATTTTCTGTGATTTTACCTTGTAAGATGATAGACTAACTGGCGCGGCGGTTTTAGAATTTTTTACATCGACATATTAGATGATACCTAGTTGCTACTTGCTACGTCTAATTTGCTGTAGAAATAGAAAATATATAAACTAAAACAAAATTATGTTCTGCGTGAGATAGGGAATGTTGAGTGGAGTCATTTTTGAAGTGGAAACTTCTTTAGAATCGTTGGGAGTGATTTGAGACTCGATGAAACGAAAAAGCGACCCGATGAAACTAAACGAAAAAGCAACACTTTTTTAACACGCTTATATTAATACAAACACACAACACACAACAGGAACCTGGAACAAGCCAAGTGAGCTGGAACAAGTCTGGATAAATCTGGATGAAGTCTGGAAATCTCTGGAAACGTCTGGAAAGAGCCTGGAAATTTCTGGGAAGGGTCGGAAAAATTCTGCCAAAGGTTCCAAAAGACCTGGAGATCATTTTCCAGAATTCGGATCAGTCTGTACAAGTCTGGATAGGGTCTGGATAAATCTGGATAAAGTCTGTAAAACTCTGGAAAACTCTGGATAAGTCTGGTTATTGTCTGGAAAAGTCTGGAAATTTCTGGAAACGTCTGGAAAAGACTTGGAAATTTTTGGAAAGGGTTGGAAAAAATCTGAAAAAGGTTCCAAAAGACCTGGGGATCATTTTCCAGAATCCGGATCAGTCTGAACAAGTCTGGAAAAAGTCTGGATTAATCTGGATAAAGTCTGGAAAACTCTGGAAAGCTCTGGAAACGTCTGGAAAGTGCCTGGAAATATCTGGAAAGGGTCGGAAAAATTCTGCCAAAGGTCCCAAAAGACCTGTGGATCATTTTCCAGAATCCCGATCAGTCTGTACAAGTCTGGATAAGGTCTGGATAAATCTTGATAAAGTCTGTAAAACTCTGGATAAGTCTGGAAAACTCTGGAAACGTCTGGAAAAGACTTGGAAATTTCTGGAAAGTGTTGGAAAAATTCTGAAAAAGGTCCCAAAAAACCTGGGGATCATTTTCCAGAATCC
This sequence comes from Ceutorhynchus assimilis, assembly GCA_917834065.1. Lineage (NCBI taxonomy): Eukaryota > Metazoa > Arthropoda > Insecta > Coleoptera > Curculionidae > Ceutorhynchus > Ceutorhynchus assimilis. The sequence goes on along the minus strand of OU892278.1, from coordinate 41,258,791 downwards.
GGATCAGTCTGAACAAGTCTGGATTAATCTGGATGATGTCTGGAAAACTCTGTAAAACTCTGGATAAGTCTGGATATTGTCTGGAAAAGTCTGGAAACGTTCCAGACTTGGAAATTTCTGGAAAGGGTTGGAAAAAATCTGAAAAAGGTCTCAAAAGACCTGGGGATCATTTTCCAGAATCCGGATCAGTCTGAACAAGTCTGGATTTATCTGGATGAAGTCTAGAAAACTCTGGAAAGCTCTGGATAAGTCTGGATAATGCCTGGAAATCTCTGGAAACGTCTGGAAAATGCCTGGAAATTTCTTGGAAGGGTCGGAAAAATTCTGAAAAATGTTCCAAAAGACCTGGGAATCATTTTCCAGATTCCGGATCAGTCTGTACAAGTCTGGATAAATCTGGATGAAATCTGGAAAACTCTGGAAAGCCCTGAATAAGTCTGGATAATGTCTGGAAAAGTCTGGAAATCTCTGGGGCTAACACGCTTTTGATACATCGAACTAAAAAGTGAAAAATAATTTTTAATATAAACAGAAAATATTAATGAACAAAAAATATTAAAATTATTGTCAAAAAAGCGTGGGGTGCTCAATGTATGAGAAATGTGGAACCAAACACCCCAGCGTGTATTTTAGTTTTTTTAAACTATATTTATTTGCGTTCTTTCTCAAGTCTTTTGGAGGGGGGGACGCCACTGTCTATGTTAGTATGTGTGTAAAGCCTCATTTACACGGTGCAAGTAGCTTGAGCAAGTACTAACGCCAGTAACTAAATTATCTTTGTTTTCGTGCAAGTGGGTGTTTACATGCATTTTACTGATTTTAAGTCGAATTTAGTGATTAGTGCAAATTGAGGTGAAATGGCAGCAAGTACAGTTGTTCGAAAAGAAATTTAAAAATGCATTTTGAGTGTTTATGGAGAATTATCACACATTTTATTGAAAGAAATTGAAAATGGAAAACGTTGTTGGGTTCGACCATGGATATCTCGTAGAGAAACACATGGTGCATCTTCCACATTATTGGTTGAAATTGTATGCGGATAACAAAAGAACAATTCAATAAGTTAACTTTTCGAAATAAAACCCATGATTAGCACACAAGATACTGTAATGAGACCTGCTATTCCAGTAAAAATTACATTGGAAATTACACTATCATATCTGGCAACAGGAAGCAGTTACAGACGACATTGCAAAGGCAACTAATAGGTGCAAGGTGCAACACAATACTCAAAATATTCAAATTCAAACCCCACTAATGTACTTCACTAATCACTAAATACAAATCCTGTCAACACACGTCCGGCCCGCTAAAGTCAGTAAAATAAACGAGAGGGGGAAGCCACTTGCTCAAGTAAATAGAACCAGCTTCTATTCATTTGACTAATTACTTGACTAGAGAGTTTACTTGCTCAAGTACTAAATTAAGGTGTCTACACGATTCAAGTTACTAAATTTTAGTTACTGGCGTTAGTACTTGCTCAAGCTACTTGCACCGTGTAAATGAGGCTTAATGCATGCAGTTCGATGAAGGTTTCACTTCTACCGGGTGTGAATTGCACAGGATTTTTTTTTTGTCTGGCATTTTCAGGATGTACATAAGCGCAACTAACTCCAAATACAAGGGGTGCTGACGAAATGAGACGCGTAAAAAAAAATTAGTTTTACGAGGGTTTTGTACTTACGTCATTTGCCTTTTTGAAAAATAGCTTTTTAAATGTCTGAAATTTCAACCAAACATATCGGGTCTTCAAAAAAAAAGCCAATCAAAGATTGCTATGGTTTTTTAAACGTACGTCTTAGCAATATGTCAGTCAATGAAATTTAATGTCAAAATGTCATGTCAAAAATCCTGACCAATATACAAACAATAATGCGTACGTTTTCGTAACCAAAGCAATCTTTGATTGTTTTTTTTTTTGAAGACCCGATATGTATAGTTCGTTGCACGACACGAGGGTTTTTACTTACGTCATCGATGACGTCATAACAACTTAAAGAAAAGATTAAGTCATAGATTATTTCAAAGAGCACCTTCGGAATTATTGTTTTGTAATAAATTTTTTCTACGAGCGTGCGGAAAAGTGTACTTTTCCGCACGCATTTTAGGTCATTTAAGTATCACTTTTCCGCCTAGTGCTTTTCCGTTTTTTTCCGCACCGAGTGCGGAAAAATGATCACTTTTCCGCACTCCGTGCCGAAAAGTAGAATACCTGAAATTTTTAGGTATACAGGTACAGGGTGGCCCAAATTCGAGCCTCATCATTGGGATCTCGGAAACCGTGAGAGATACAGGGTCGGTTAAGTTATGGCAAAGTTGCGCATTTTGATGCTCAACAAAATGCCGCTTTGATATTTAGGATATTTCGAATACTTCCGGAGATATCCAGAAAAAACCGGAATTTTGCAAAATGTTTATTTTTTCCTGACTTTATTTGAAGTGATACTTCAAAAAAAATATTACTTCATCATAGCCACTTTTTCTCCCCTACAAGATGCTATCATCAAATTTAAAATATGATGTTTCGTCTTTGGACCACCATCATCAACTTTACTTTTCTAAATACGGACCCTCGTTTTTTATTTCAGATTTCAAGAGCTTCTGATATCCCAAAACCTATGACGAATCGCATTTATTCGAAAAATTTATATTATTGGCACTTTCCATTAAAACTAAATGTGTTAGAGAGAGACAGAGAAAAGAATTTTGGTAGGAAATTACTAAGAAGTAAAAAAAAAATATTTTTTTCTACAAACGTGTTAAAAATGCAATTTTTAACACCCCCTCGAAGCATTAAAAATGTTACTTTATCGCACTAGTGTTAAAAGTCTTTAAGGCACTAGTGTTAAAAATGAAACATCAAAATTTGAAAGCAAACGTCAAAAAAAGTTTGTATTTTTAATTATTTACATTAATATTAATTGTAAAATTTGAACAACTGAGGAAGCTCCTTCGGCCGCCTCCTCTATATTTTTCAAGGGATTGATGCAACCCTCTTTTTCTTGTGTATTTTGTTGCATTTTTAGCAATAAGCTCACTAACCACGATAGACTATACGACAGACTTTCAAGAAACTGACGAGACATTTCATTACCTGTAAAACAAGGTGCTGGTTGTTTGAATTTTTTGACAAATATCAACTTCAATAATTTTATGTAGGAAAGATGCTTCCAATTTATTATTTATTTAAAAATCCAATTTGTCACTGGTTATTGCTTGTTATTGCCGTTTGTAGAAAAAATATTGTATGATATTTGTGTTAAAAGTATTTTTAAGGCACTTATGTGAATTGCAGAATTCGCTTCGCTCATTCTGCAAACTTTCACATGCGTGCCTTAAAAATGTACTTTTAACACTTATATCATAAATAACTATTTTCTACTACCGTGCGTAAAGTACTCACTTTACGCGCTATTCAGAAGACGTAAAACTTCACTTCACGCACTAGTGCGTAAAGTAATGTCAATGACAGATGTCGACACTGTCAATTTGGCATTTTTCTGGTAAATCACTTCACGCACTAGTTCGTAAAATGAAAATTCTTTACGCACTAGCGCGTGAAGTATTTGACTAAATTTATTTTCGTACACATATTTGATTGGTAGTAGAAAAAATTTTGTATGCAATACTTGCGTAAAGCACCTTTTTTCACTCATGCGATTGTCGCACTCGCCTTCGGCTCGTGCGTCAAAATTCACATTCGTGAAAAAAGGTTCACTTTACACACTTGTTGCATAAATAACTATTTTCGGATAAATGCGATACGTCATAGGTTTTGGAACATCAGAAGCTCTCAAAATCAGAAATAAAAAATCCAGGGTTGTATTTAAAAAAAATAAGTTGATGATGGTGGCCAAAAGACGAAACGTCAGATTTTAAATTTGATGGTAGCATCTTGTAGGGGAGAAAAAGTGGCTATGATGAAGTGATATTTTTTTCGAAATATCACTTCAAATAAAGTCAGGAAAAAATAAAAACAATTTTGCAAAATTTCGAAATTTTTCTGGATATCTCCGGAAGTATTCGGAATATCCTGAATATCAAAGCGGCATTTTGTTGAGCATCAAAATGCGCAACTTTGCCATAATTTAACCGACCCTGTATCTCTTACGGTTTCCAAAATCCCAATGATGAGGCTCGAATTTGGGCCACCCTGTACTTACAGATTAACAGGATATACTACCAGGTACAGGTACAAAAAAGTGAAAAAAAATATCTTAAATTGATAAATATGTAGATGAAAATATTACCTTTCATCTCGTAGAAAAAATAGTGTTCCTAACTCGAGCGGAAAGTATCTTTTCCGCACTTGATTGCTTGCCGAATTTCGCTGCGCGTCGGTCGATAAACTGCAATCGCGTGCGGAAAAGTGGTACTTTCCGCACTAGTTAGGAAATATACTATTTTCCCGTTGCCAGTTTTCCAGAAAAAAATTAAAATGTAAGAGGGTGAATTTTCTTCAATTTTGCCTTAATAAGTCAATTTTCTTTGAATTTTTCCTGGAATGATTTTTTACTGGAAAATTTCGAAATTTCCCTGTAATAAGCTCCTCACTTTTCTCTTTTTCCTGGAAAATTTTCAAAATTTTCCCTTTGCCAGTTTTCAAGAAAAAAATTAAAATGTAAGAGGGTAAATTTTCCTTAACTTTGCTTAAATAAGTCAATTTTCCAGAATTTTTCCTCGAGTGACTTTTCATTAGAAAATTTTAAAAATTTACTTTAATGAACTCGCTTTCCTCTTTTTTCTGGAAAATTTTCACAATTTTCCTTTTGCCAGTTTTCTAGAAAAAAAACTAAAAAGAAAGAAAATGAATTTTACTTAAAAAAGTCAATTTTCCAGTATTTTTCCTGAAATGATTTTCCACTGGAAAATTTTGAAATTTTCCTATAATAAGCTCCTCATTTTCGTCTTTCTCCTGCAAAAATATCACGATTTCCACTCTGCCAATTTTCCAGAAAATAATTGTAATATAAAAGAATGAATTTTGCTTAAAAAATCAGTTTTCCTAAATTTGTCCTGGAGTGTTTTTTCACTGGAAAATTTGGAAATTTTGCTATAATGAGATCCTCACTTTCCTCTTTTTTCTGAAAAAAATTCACAATTTTCCTTTTGCCAGTTTTCTAGGAAAAAAATGTAATTTAAGAAAATTAATTCTGCTTAAAAAAGTCAATTTTCCAGAATTTTTCCTGGGATGATTTTCCATTGGGAAAATTTGAAATTTTCCTATAATAAGCTCCTCACTTTCGTCTTTCACCTGAAAAAATTGCACAATTTTTACTTAGTCAGTTTTCCAGAAAAAAATTGAAAAACTTTGATATTTCTGTGAGAAACTAGAGTTCGAACTGCTATTATCGTCTAGCAATTTTTCAGCGATATTTTCAAGACAAAACCTTCCATTTTTTTCCCGCATATCGTGTTTTTTCACATCAGCGCGGTCACCGTTTTAAAGTTATTATTATACATATTTATATGGACATATGGCAACGCCGAGTAGGCATCAACTGACAAGCGTCTGCGGATCACACGGAGGCAACGCCACGAATATGGTCGAAAGTGTACGAACGAAACTTAAAATTTGGCGCCACGCGACAAACGGCGGTCCACTAGCATTTTTGTTTACTGTCTTTTTATTTATTTGACACAAAATTATTAATTATAATTCGATAGTTTGTCTTATTATCGAAGACATGCGAGGGAGTTTTCGAGAAAGTCTCACCTAAAAAAACACATGGAGAGCACAATTCACAACAAAAATACATCTACAAAAATAATGAATAAGATGCCCATTAAACATACACTTACATATTACAGAAGTTTTCACGGAAACAACTTAGATCCCAAGAATTTAACATTTAATAATAAGGAAGACTTTTTTGAGTGGAAAAGAAAATTAGAGCAAGATACCATCAGAGCACAGTTTATAAAATATGGAACTGAAAAGGAAAAATGGTACAATAATTATTTATTTTATTTATCAGTTTATCACCGAGATGGAAATTTACATAACGCATTAAATTTACATTACGTAGGTATTACGCTTACATAAACAGGCTTTATTGAATATTGACTTATTATTTAATAGCCTTATTCATACAATAAAGCCTTTGTTGCGGAAATAACCCACAACAAGTTTAAAATGTTATTATTTGTAGTTTATCAATATAATCAATTTCTATTATTTATCATAAAAATAATATTCTAAAAAAAGATTCCTGTAAAACTGGCAACAGCAGCCCTTTTGAATCGGTAAAATTACAGATTTCTTCATTACCCTATGAGCAATGGATCTATTTTGTTGTTGTGATTGGTCAGTTGCCACCCAACATCCCTGATTTATGCGACCTGCTCCGAAAAAGGCAGTCGACTCGACGCACGGCACGGTACACAACAGTAGTAATCAAGAAGCAGAAGAGTAAGCAAAGACTCTGCACCCTCTCGCCTCTGAACGCTCTACAGAGGAAAAAAACCCCCAGAAAACCCCCGTTAGTACGCGAATTATAGTAAAATACTACTCCCAGTGTCTCAAGGCCTGACATGGCCTATATTATCAACGATATTATTGATTACAATTCATGTAATTAACCCCTAAATTGTTGCAAGTCATCTCGGACCTAGCAAAATTCTCTACTACGCCTGTTTAAGGTTATTCCTGTCTCACTCTCGACGGGCTTCAACTCTGTATATCATTGTGTTCTCTCTCTTAGTGGAAAATCCCTTAGCTGACAGTGCAAATTACTACGAATAGTGATAAATGGATAAATAATCACTATATGGATTTACCGGTATGAACTGGATTAAGCAAGTAAGACCGTTTCAATTTCTCAAAACAGTCGAACAATAAATTAATAAATACTGAATACCGATTCGGTTGAAATGCACTATAAATTGAAGTGTTTGTTCTAACCTTTAATACAGAAATTTGGTTTTCACACTCGTGAAATGAACATTAATTTGTAAATTTGTATATAGAAACTGAGCATATATATATAGACTTTTCTTGCACTTATTGTTTACACACTTCAGCAGAAAAGTGCTCAAATTATTAACTCTCAATAAACAAAAGAACCTTCAAGGATTATAAACATTTTGTGAATACAGTGAGCTGATTGAAGTTCACGAATTATTTGTGTTGTGCTCTCGTAAATTTAAATTAGTTAATTTGTGTTCTCGTTCTTTGAACATTCAACCATAAATGATATTATTATTATGAAATTTCACTATTTTTTATAAATCAAGATACTTATTTACTCGCTTATTTACTTTAGATTAGTATAAAATTTGTAGTTCGACTGGACGTCCAAATAGGAATTATTAGATAGGATTTGATTGCTGATTAAACCGAATTAACTTCATTTATTAATTAAATTGATAACTATTCTATTTCAGCGTTTTATTTGTATAAATGAGAATCAAGGCACCCCTAGTTCAATACAAGGCTTAAATGATCCAACACCTAATGGTTAATTTTTACAGTCAGTCAAAGTAAAAACTTTTGACATTCCTGGTGCGGTAATGACTAGAGTCCACAAAAGGGTAATAGCTAGTTCCGTCACATTGGTCCTTCGAGCCGGATCAAAGCCTTGATTGAAATGTAATTAATTGAAAAATTTAATGTTTTTTTTTATGCCTCTATCTCTGACTGCTTTAAGATTCTCATTTCTACACTGCTCAATAAAAACTTGTGTTTTTATTATATATTGAAATTTGCCTACTCGAATCCCTGTATTGCTCGTACTTGGTAAGTACATTCTCTGTTGTAAATATTCTATATTGTAAATAGGTACATTGTGTATTGATTTGTATAGGTACAATTTATTAATTAGCTTGTTTGGCTCTCTTAATTCATTTTAAATTAATTGATTATTATTGGTGGAGTTATTTAAAGGCTATTTCTCAATATGGATTTTGACGCTATGAAGCAGGTCCGTACTCGCGCAAAAAGCGCTATTACTCGCATTGCCAATTGGGTGAAAAACAATAAGGATGTTGAAGTAGATCCAACTCAATTTGAAAATCGTATAGTTAACTTAAAAGATAACTTTGAAAAATACTCAATGACTCAAGATGAAATTGAAACTTATCTTGAAGAATTCACTGCAAATGATAACGAAAATAGAGATATTGTTGAAAATCAATTCTATGATACTCTCTCTCTGATACAAAAATGTATTAAAACATTGTCTCCGGTTACCCTGAACACTCCACCAATAAGCCAAACTAGTTTGCCACAGCTGAATTTGCCACCACATATGGAAGTGAAACTCCCTCAAATAAATATAAACCCCTTTAAAGGTGACACCGCTGAGTGGACTTCCTTTTTTCAAATCTTCTCTGCTCTGATAATTGATAATACTCACCTGAGTAAAATAATAATAATAATAATATAATATAATAATAATAATATATTTAAGCAATATTATGGAGTGAAATTTACAGTTTTATAATATATCACAATAATTCCTTATATAGCTAATCATTTCTTTTTTTTAATTGTGCACCTAGCCAAATTATTAGCTGTATGTGCCCATAGAATCATACGGTAATTCTCAAAGAAAAACACACTGGATGTAAAAATGTAAAATGAAAATATAGTACCTATGAAAAATAGTTTTGATACCATACTTAATCTAACTTAAACTATACTAAAAACTAAAACAGTTCAACAACCAAACAAATCAACTTGTAGTAATAACATACATATTTCCATCTTTTTTTTTTTTTTTTTATATATATTCCATATATATTTCTTTTTAATTTTTTCTAACACCAACAACCAACAATCACCTGAACCATCCAAATCGAGGAGCATTCTCATAAATGAATCTTCTGCAACATTTGCTAAATCGCCCAATGCTCGATATCTGCCTTATCTCACCTGGGATCAGATTATAGAACTTTGGCGCCAGATAACCAATATACCTATGACTTATATTTTTATTTACATTTGGCAAAACTAAATGCCCATTCATTCTATTTCTGGTTTCATAGGAATGATTTATAATTTTTTTTAGATCTGAAGATTTATGAACATAAATACATGAAAACAAGATATACAAGGAGCGAACATCAAATATTTCATCAGAATACAATAATTCAGTTGAAAACCTCTTTTTTTTCCTATATATAACCTTCAATATATAATTCTGCACTACGTTTAGCTGCTTCAGAGAGCTTCTGTATAAACCACCCCACACGATTATGCCATACCTTATTAAAGACTCGACCAAGGATTTGTAGACATTAATTAAAAGGTTTTTGCTGAGAATGTCTCTCAATAAATAAAATTTATGTATTAATTTTCGAATGTTAGAGGTCAGTTTCAAAACGTGTTGGTCCCACTTCAAATGTTTGTCAATAGTTATTCCTAAATATTTAGTAAAAGGTACTTCTTTAATGGTTAGGGCTTCAAGGTTGATAGAATTAAACTCGGGGCGATTTGCAGCAGTTATGGAGAAAGCTATGTAATGAGTCTTATCTACATTTAAAGTGAGTTTAAAGGAGTCCAACCAGTGTTTCACCCTTAATAAACCTTGTGTTGCCAAATCCCTGGTTTGGGCCCAAGTATCTCCCGAAAAAATCACAACAGTATCGTCAGCGTATGATATCAACGAACCGTTTTCTATGAATAAATTCGTCAGAGAATCTATATAGGCAATAAAGAGAATTGGACCAAGTACTGTTCCCTGTGGAATTCCTATCTTTACATTTAAAGGATTGCTGTGAGTCGTGCCAATTTTCACAACTTGTTCTCTATTCGTTAGATAGCTCACAAAGACATCCAGCACAGCTCCCCTCACTCCATACATGTTTAAAACATTCAAGAGGGAGGCATGGGGAACCGTGTCAAATGCCTTCGCGAGGTCTAAGAATACAGCAAGACACTTTTTGTTGTTATCAAGGTTGTGTGTTAATGATCTTGTAAGTTCATATACAGCATCCGATGTGCTTAAGCCACTGGTGAAGCCAAATTGTCTTTTTGAAAGAATATTATTTTTTTGTAAAAATTCAACCAATCTATTTTTTAGGCATTTTTCGAATATTTTTGCGAAGTTATTGATTACACTAATCGGACGATAGTTATTTATGAAAGTTTTTTCTCCTGATTTAAATATAGGTGATACAACAGTCATTTTAAAATGTGCAGGCACTTTACCAAATTTGAAAATTAGATTTATAATATGTACTAGAGGGGTAGTTAGATAATTATGAAAACGTTTAATGAATCTAGAGTCCACTGCATCAATGCCAGATGCGCAATTGTTTTTTAATGAGTATATTTGTTCAATTATTTCATTTCTATTAACAGGTTTGAGATACATAGAGCCTGAGGGGCTAGGTAAGGAAGCTTGATGCAACTGGAATCCATCAACAGGGCTTTTTATTTTTTCTAGCATGTTTACTCCAACATTCACAAAATAATCATTGCAATAATTTGCCATGTCAATATTATTTAAAAAATCATTGCCCTGGTCCTTTATCTGTAAACTGTTTTTATCTTTTATGGGATTTTGATTTGTGGCTTCATTTATGACTTTATACATTTTTTTTAAATCCTTTCCACTGCTTTCAATTTTTTTTTTGAAATAGTCACATTTACATTTGTATATTAATTTATTAAGACAATTTCTATATTTTTTGTATCTCTGTTCATGATCAGTGTTGAAATATTTTGCAAGCTGCTTTTTCATTTTGTCCCTATGCCTTATTGATGTGACAATAGCAGAAGTGATCCAAGGTTTTATTTTTTTTTCTTCTTTATACCTTACAATTTTAATCTCTTCTGAACTTTTGAGCGAATTTTTTATGATAGCCATGAAGTTCTCAGTGGCGATTTCAACATTATTTGTTTCAACTATGGTTTCCCAAATACAAAAATTTATTTATTTAAAGTCATTTTTGAGAAACGAACCATTGAAATTGATTGAAAACTTGGCTGTGACAAACGATAATTTTGATATCGCTCTAGAAATATTGCAGAAACGATATGAAAACAAAATCTCTGTAATAAACGCTCATTTTGTTGCTCTCTTGGAACAAAACACACTCAGTAAATGTAACGCTCAAACTCTCAGAGAGTTTGTTACAAATTGTAGAAAAAATTTACTTTCTTTAAAGAATTTGCACTATTCTTACGAACAGCTTTGGGAATTTTTGATAATATATTTAATGGGAAAAAAACTTGATTTTGGCACGCGCAAGGCGTTCGAGAATGAGCGCGATTTAAATCAACTCCCTCAACTTGATGACCTTTTTGAATTCCTCGAAAAAAGATGCTTAGCTTTGGAAAATCTCTCAAGTACGGAAGTGCCTTCAGCACAAAACGGGCAACGAAAAGTAAACAAAACCCCAAACTCTGGCGCTGCTCTGTTCGCTCAAAATAATATAAGTAAAGTCACTACACACTGCTTATATTGCAATCAAGACTCTCACAAAATTTATATTTGTAATAAGTTTAAAGGTTTACAGGACTCGGAAAGGAAGACTTTTGTTTATTCAAAACAACTCTGCTTTAATTGTCTTGGTTCCAAACACACTCTTGCCAATTGCCCAGCAACCAAAGGTTGTTTTATCTGCTCTCAAAGGCATCATACATTGCTCCACAATGCTTTTGTCCCTCAAAATCCTCCAGCTCAAGGTCACAGACCCCAACAAAGACCCCATCATAATAACCCTTCGATTGCTAGACCAAATTATTCTAATGGTCAGCAGCAACCGTCTCAGCATCCTCCCAAGACACAGACACAAGGTTCAAGACCACAAAATCAAGCTGACTCACAACCAAACCAAAATGAACTTCCCAAATCTTCCCAAAGTCTGCACTCCGTCTCAGCACTCTCTACAAAAAACTCACAAACTCTTTTAGCAACCGCATGCGTGACACTTTATGACGCAGACAGGCGGCCCCTTCAAGCCAAAGCCATTTTGGATAATGGCTCGCAACACTCCTTTGTAACTGACAAACTAGTTAAAAGGTTAAAACTAGTCCCCTATGTCAAAACAACATATGTGTCTGGCATAGCTCTTAGTAACAATGTTACTAATAAGATGATTGATTTGAAAATATACTCAAATTTGTATCCTCATAGGAAATTTGAGATTTCCTGCGCCGTTCTCCCTGTAATAACAGGACCCCTCCCCTCTATACAAATAAATGTCAGTTCGTGGAATATACCGAGCGACATTGTTCTTGCTGATCCTAGTTTCACTCGTCCTTCGGAAATTGACCTTCTGATTGGTTCAGACCTCTATTACAATCTCCTGACAAAAGGCCTGATTCATCTAGTTCATGGCCTGCCCACAGTCTTAAACACTCATCTCGGTTGGATTCTTGGAGGAACGTTTCCCCAAAATTCACACCATAATAACTGCTCTCATTTAGTCACTAGTAGCCCTGCACAACAAGTGCACTCCTCTGTCTCTATGTTTGTTCAAAGCCCGGACAATAGCTCTCTCGAAAATATAGTGACTAAATTTTGGTCCATGGAAGAAATTCATACCAAAGCCCCTCTCTCCCTTGAAGATGCAAAGGCTGAAGCTTGTTTCAAGGAAACAACTCAAGTATTAGAAAATGGCTCTTATCAAGTTAACTTACCCTTGAAATCTCCCTCTGAAAATCTCAAACTCGGTGATTCTTTGTCTATAGCCACAAAAAGATTTCACAATCTCGAGAGGAAATTTGTAAAGGACCCAGATTATTTTCATGAATATCAGAAATTTATTCATGAATATGTTAACCTTGGACATGCCAGGTTCCTACCCCTTTCCTCTGCTAATGAAAATCTGGAGCTCAAATGCTTCCTCCCTCATCATGCTGTGGTTAGAGAAGGTGCGTGCTCAACGAAGCTGCGTGTGGTCTTTGACGCCTCTTGCAAAACCACAACGGGCCTTTCCCTAAATGACATAACTCTCAAAGGCTTTCAGGTCCAGCCTGACCTTTATGACATATTGTTACGCTTCAGATCTTTCAAATATGCTCTCACCTCTGATATTGAGAAGATGTTCAGACAAATAAAGATAAATCCCACTCAGACCTTTTTATTAAATATTTTATGGAGAGACGAGCCTGAAAAACCACTTCAGTGCATCGAATTAACAACTGTCACGTATGGCACTAACAGTGCTCCATTCCTCGCAACTAGAGTCTTAAACGATGTTGCATTAAAAAATAGCTCAGATTATCCCCTCGCGTCTCATTCTCTATTGAAACAATGTTACATGGATGATATCCTAAGTGGATGTGATGACCTTAAGGATTTAGAAATACTCTATAGCGAACTTATCTCTTTATTAAAGGCTTCTGGATTTGAATTACACAAATGGTGTTCAAATTCAAAGGAATTTCTAGACAAAATCTCTCATAAAGAAAAAATAGTCGAAGTAGATATGAATTTTGACGAAAACCCGAATAAGGTACTTGGCCTTATTTGGAACCCAATTCTCGACTTCTTCTGCGTCTCTATTCCTGAAGTAAAATTAACAACCCCTATTACGAAAAGAAAAATTGTCTCTGTAATAGCTCAATGTTATGATCCCCTTGGTTTTTTATCTGTAGTCATTGTGACAGGAAAAATAATTGTACAAAGACTTTGGACTCTGAAGTTGGATTGGGACACCCCAATTACTGATGACTCACTTTTGCAAGAATGGAATGGTTTCATACATGACCTTCCTCTCCTCAAAACGCTCAAGATCCCTAGATACCTTTTTTCTGACAAAACATTAAGTTCCATGGAATTCCACGGATTCTCTGATGCCAGCCTCAAGGCATACGCCGCTTGCGTTTACGTTCGCGCCCTATATACTGATGGAACAGTATCTTGTCATTTGATTACCTCTAAATCTAGAGTATCTCCTCTGAAAACAGTTACATTGCCTAGGCTAGAATTATGCGCCATGGTTTTGCTCTCAAAGTTGGTTTCAAAGTTAATCGCAATCTTCGAAGATCGATTCTCATTGAGTTCTGTAAATTTGTGGACAGATTCGCAAATTGCGCTCTGCTGGATAAATTCCCATGCGTCGCGCTGGACTGTTTTTGTGGCTAACAGAGTAGCACAAATTCAAGAACTCACCTCAAATCACAAATGGCGTCATATAAATTCTTCAGACAACCCCGCTGATTACCCATCTAGAGGTTTGCCAATACCCCAAGTCCAGGAGTGCCATACTTGGTGGCAAGGCCCTAAATTTCTTCATGACCCTGAATTAAATCTCTCCCAATTTGGCAACACTCCCAGTTTGTCTGATGTCCCTGAGGAAAAGAAAATAGCTCTAGTAGGAACTGATAAGAAAGATCAAGATCTGTTTTGGCCCGGAATATTCAATCGAGCTTCTAAATTTCGTAAGCTCCAACGCACAGTAGGGTACATGTTGAGATTTGCACATAATACAAAATGTAAACATCTCGATAGAACAAAAGATTCTCTCGAAGTCCAAGAGCTGAAAGCAGCCTTGAACTTGATCACAAAAATTCTCCAGTCAATTCATTTTTCAAAGGAAATCTCAGAGTTGAATCAAAACATATTTTTGAGCAACAAATCACTGATTAAACTCAAACCCTTCTTAGATAAGGATGGTTTTTTAAGAGTGGGTGGAAGATTAGACAACGCTAATGTCTCCTTCGATCAAAAACACCCCATTTTGCTCCCTTCCCATGATCATATTGTCTCATTAATGTTAATCCAAGAACATGAGCGTTTAGGTCATGCAGGCGCACAAACAGTGCTATCGAATTTTCGCCTAAGGTTCTGGCCACTCGATGGTTTAAGGGAGACAAAACGTATAATCAACAATTGTATTACCTGCTTCCGATTCAGAGCTCAACCAGCAGAGCAAATTATGGCAAGTCTGCCAAAGGAGCGTGTGAATGTCTCCCGCTGTTTCAGCCAAGTTGGAATAGACTATGGCGGACCCTTCTTAATAAAATCGTCCAAGCTACGCAAAGCTCCCCTAATTAAATGCTATATTGCAATTTTTGTCTGCTTGGCCACCAAGGCAATTCATATTGAATTGGTGACAGGGCTCTCTACCGAACACTTCATCATGACATTGAAAAGATTTATTGCCCGGAGAGGTAACCCAACCGTGATACATAGTGACAATGCCACCAATTTCCAAGGCGCCCAAAATCAATTGAAGGAATTGCATAACTTTTTTAGAAATAGAACCCATTTGAACTCAATCAGGGACTTTCTCTCTCAAAATGAAACTGAATTCAAGTTCATCCCTCCAAGAAGTCCTCATTTCGGTGGCATTTGGGAGGCAGCAATTAAAAGCGCCAAATACCACATCGTCAGGCTGGTTGGGGAAACCCGCTTCACGTTTGAAGAGTTCTATACAATTTTAGTGCAAATTGAAGCCATATTGAACTCACGTCCCCTATGCGTTCTTTCAAACGACCCAAACGACTATCAAACTCTAACCCCTGGTCACTTCTTAATTGGTTCAAGCCTTACGGCTCACCCAGATAAGGATTTAAGTCATCTTAATGAGAACCGCCTTTCTATGTGGCAGAAAATTTCACACATCCAACAAGTGTTTTGGAAGCGTTGGTCAGTGGACTGTTTGAACAGACTCCAAAATCGACCTAAATGGTTCCGGAATTCTCTAGATCTAACCCCCAATACATTAGTACTTTTAAAGGAAGATGACACTCCACCTCTAAGATGGCCTTTAGCCAGAGTCTTAGAGGTATTCCCTGGACGAGACAATAAAACCAGAGTGGTAAAATTGAAAACACAAAGTGGTGTTTTTACTCGAGGAATAGCAAAGGTATGTCCTTTACCAATTCAGGATTAAAACCTGCTACTTTATCTATTGTAAATATGTTGTTTATTTTTTTTGTTAATGTTTCGTCTCTCATTGAAGTTTGGAAACTTCAAGGGGGGGAATATGTTGCGGAAATAACCCACAACAAGTTTAAAATGTTATTATTTGTAGTTTATCAATATAATCAATTTCTATTATTTATCATAAAAATAATATTCTAAAAAAAGATTCCT
The DNA here is from genome assembly GCA_917834065.1 of Ceutorhynchus assimilis. Lineage (NCBI taxonomy): Eukaryota > Metazoa > Arthropoda > Insecta > Coleoptera > Curculionidae > Ceutorhynchus > Ceutorhynchus assimilis. The sequence continues at coordinate 41,242,793 of OU892278.1, read as the reverse complement.
GTAAAACTGGCAACAGCAGCCCTTTTGAATCGGTAAAATTACAGATTTCTTCATTACCCTATGAGCAATGGATCTATTTTGTTGTTGTGATTGGTCAGTTGCCACCCAACATCCCTGATTTATGCGACCTGCTCCGAAAAAGGCAGTCGACTCGACGCACGGCACGGTACACAACAGTAGTAATCAAGAAGCAGAAGAGTAAGCAAAGACTCTGCACCCTCTCGCCTCTGAACGCTCTACAGAGGAAAAAAACCCCCAGAAAACCCCCGTTAGTACGCGAATTATAGTAAAATACTACTCCCAGTGTCTCAAGGCCTGACATGGCCTATATTATCAACGATATTATTGATTACAATTCATGTAATTAACCCCTAAATTGTTGCAAGTCATCTCGGACCTAGCAAAATTCTCTACTACGTCTGTTTAAGGTTATTCCTGTCTCACTCTCGACGGGCTTCAACTCTGTATATCATTGTGTTCTCTCTCTTAGTGGAAAATCCCTTAGCTGACAGTGCAAATTACTACGAATAGTGATAAATGGATAAATAATCACTATATGGATTTACCGGTATGAACTGGATTAAGCAAGTAAGACCGTTTCAATTTCTCAAAACAGTCGAACAATAAATTAATAAATACTGAATACCGATTCGGTTGAAATGCACTATAAATTGAAGTGTTTGTTCTAACCTTTAATACAGAAATTTGGTTTTCACACTCGTGAAATGAACATTAATTTGTAAATTTGTATATAGAAACTGAGCATATATATATAGACTTTTCTTGCACTTATTGTTTACACACTTCAGCAGAAAAGTGCTCAAATTATTAACTCTCAATAAACAAAAGAACCTTCAAGGATTATAAACATTTTGTGAATACAGTGAGCTGATTGAAGTTCACGAATTATTTGTGTTGTGCTCTCGTAAATTTAAATTAGTTAATTTGTGTTCTCGTTCTTTGAACATTCAACCATAAATGATATTATTATTATGAAATTTCACTATTTTTTATAAATCAAGATACTTATTTACTCGCTTATTTACTTTAGATTAGTATAAAATTTGTAGTTCGACTGGACGTCCAAATAGGAATTATTAGATAGGATTTGATTGCTGATTAAACCGAATTAACTTCATTTATTAATTAAATTGATAACTATTCTATTTCAGCGTTTTATTTGTATAAATGAGAATCAAGGCACCCCTAGTTCAATACAAGGCTTAAATGATCCAACACCTAATGGTTAATTTTTACAGTCAGTCAAAGTAAAAACTTTTGACATCCCTGGTGCGGTAATGACTAGAGTCCACAAAAGGGTAATAGCTAGTTCCGTCACAGCCTTTCTTTATTGTACTTGTTATTTATAAGGTTTAAAGTCAACCCCTATTTTCTGAACCTTGTGTTCAAAAATTCCAAAAAAAATATATGTTTTATGGTTATCGATATACTTTAATCCATATTTTTTTTTAACAAATTTGACTCGCCATTTTTGAGTTATATCGCAAAAACTGAAAAAAAAAGTAGTTTTTCACCATTTATTTCAAAACGAATAGATGAAGTTTCCCATTATTTTTCTTACGAATTACTATTGCAATTCTACGCGACATATATTTTTTTCAAATTTTTTGAACGCTCTCGTGTTAACCCCCACAGGCAAAAGGGTTGGTGCACGAGGGGGCAGGGGATAACAGAAATGAGTAGCTCAAGTGTACGACACTCTAAGCACTGGAACGCGCAAAGCAATTGTGGAGCACTCCTGAGCTGCTCAGGAGTAACTCAAATGGGTCACTGGAAACCTCTGATTTAATGTTATTTTCAATGCAAAAATAGTTGGAAATACGCCCGTGGCTACACTGTTTAGAAAAAAATCCGACGGATAAACGTTCAAAATTATGTGCGTTGGTCGAAATAACAACCCTGTTTATGTAAAACAGAATAATACTTCGAATTTCCGCCAAAAAAAGAAAAAACGTTACATCACACAATTTAACCAAATGAAGATTTCTATTTTTTTTTTGACAGTCAAGTTAGGGCACACTATAGGGGCGACAGCATTGACATCTCGCGTTGCTGTAATAAACTATAGGCCTGACTTTAAACCTTAATGCTATTTATTTAAATAGCTATTATTCAACAATCTAGATTAAACACTGTGTCTTTCAAAATCTTACAGAAACAGCTTGGTTGTGATATAGCCTACAAATCAACTGCGAAGGGCCATGTATCATTGGATTGTTCCACCTGACTTATCAATTATTTTTTGTACCCGGGTCCCGGCTTGATAGCTCATCCCAAAAAAGTTAATTCTCATTAGTCTTTCTAAAATTTTTAGGTAAATATTATCGATATTTTAGGAAATAGAAATTGAAAAATAATCTTAGAATAATATAACAATAATATTCATCAGGATTCAGGACAAGGAGGCGGAGGCGTCAAAAAACAAGCAGCAAAAACGTTAGGAGCGATTCGTGGCGTTGCCTCCGTGTGATCCGCAGACGCTTGTCACATCCATCATTTCGCAATGTTGCCGGATTTTTTTTTATTTCAAAATACTACACATGCCCATATAGCAGAAAAAAATATGTCACTAACTTGTTTTTCATTATTTCCGTCAAGTTTGGCAAAGTAGCAAATTCTATTGGAGTTCGCCGTTTCGCTAGCCAGACAATAATTAAATTATACATGAACCGACATAAATTCATGAAATGACAAATGATGACAAAACCACAAAACATCCCCCCTTAGAAATGTAAGTCTTATGAGAGACGTCAGTCTAGTCGTTTCAGCTTTCCCCTCCAATCACTAGAGGCGCTTCAATCAACCTATTAAAGTTTTCTTTTTCCTGCCGGACCGTGCGTCAAGATTTGAAGTTTATTTTGTCATTTCCAGTCGTCAAAATTTAAATTTTGAACTTCTCCCAACATTTAGAATTATCAATTACCTATCAATTATCAATAATTATTATCTCAAAATGTCTTCTCCCAGTTTGTTAATTGAAAAGCATCAGAAATGCTGTGTTCCGGGGTGCGGCGACAAATACAGTAGCTATTTCCGCTTTCCAAAAGATGCCGAAAAAATGGAACAATGGCTAATAAAAGTTCGCAATCCTTTACTAAATAGCCTAAGTGTCGAGAAGGCTTATAATAATTATAGAGTGTGAACAAGACACTTTCCTCAAGAATTTATTGTTGGCGATCCAAAAGCCAGACGAGGACTCACATGGAATGCTGCGCTTTTGCTGTATCTCCCTGAAGGTAAGTTAATACTAGATATATGTGAGAAAGACGTACTTAAATTTTGACTTACTCCTCCCCATAGTTCTGATTAACGACAACGTGTTAGAATTCGGGTTTAAAGGAGCATAGGTCAGAAACATTAAAATTAATTTTAATTTTAGCCCCAATTATCAAAAACAGTGAGGAGTCGTTAATTGATAAACCACAATCACCAAAATGGCAAAAAGTGGAGATCGACACAGTTGAAACTCGTCGAAGAGTCCTAAGACGCCTTCAGAAATTAGTTTCGCAACTATGATTGACATAGGTAGGTAAACATAATAACTCGGTTTCGAAACCACTCAGTATAACAATTTTAGTTACTGCTTAGAATCGTGACGGTACATTGTACGGTTTACTGCTATGTTGGAACAAAGCTAATATTATTCATTTCTTTTTTTTAAATGTTTATTCCTTTATCAGGAGACATAATAATTAAAATATTCCTGGTTACATACAGGTACACCATATTCTACAATGCGTGTATCCAAACTTTTTTGGTAGATTCATTGATAACGAAATTTCTGTTTTAGATCAACCAGGCCCTTCATGTCGTCAATTTTTATCTACTGAAACTTCTGCAATTCGGGCAGACATTGCTACACCAAGTGGAACCATCACATCTGCAAACATGAAAAAGTCACCAACCAACTTTGTCTCTTAAAACTTTTATTGGTAGGTACCTAAGTGTTATTGCTTAATGAATAACCACCCAGTTGGGAGTAGGTGAATTTTAAAATATCCTAACTCAAGTAGGACTACTACTATAAAAGACTACTAATTACTAAAACTTGCAGTCGAATGCTAGAAAAATTAGAAGCTAAATGTTCGAAAAGCTCGTCTCCAATCTTGATCTATTTTTTTTTTTTGCAGGTCATGAGAGACGATGCCAAATTTTAAAGAACATTAACGTCACTAGGCAAAAATTCCTATCCCCAAGGGAAAAATATCTTTATTCCAAAGTTATAGAATCCAGCAATAAGTTAAGAAGAATCAGTAGAAGGTTGTCGTCATTCAAATCCAAAGTTTCTGCTGCTGAATAACTTGCATCATAAACTAAATTTCAAATGCTCGTAGACCACGTCAATCCATTGATATACAGTCAAGTCCGTACTCAAAACCAAAAGCCTAAAGTTAGACGATTTACATTGGACGAGAAGTTGTTGGCGTTGTCTTTGCTTAAAGCTAGTGGTAAAGGGTATAGACTATTATCAAAAATATCCTCCAGGCGAAATCAGTTTCTTGAATGAGCTTTATATTATGTATAACTATATAAACTTTCTACCTAACACATGCGGAAAGTGTATTTTCTGGACTTAAAGGCTTGTCCGAACTCTGCTTTTTGTTGTCATTCGTGCAACTTCCATCACGTGCAGAAACACTTTCCTCACTTGTTAGATTAACAACGATTTTGGATTGTGAGAAAAGGACCTCTTTTGTCATTTTATTTACGATTTAAGTTTTTCATCAAGTTATTGTTAAATGTACGTCATTACTTCTTGTAACTGTCCTTATTATTTTTACCTTAACTAGCATTACCTACCTATGTATGTATACTTACATGAAAAACAACTGTTTCGCAATAATTGTAATTAATTCCATATTCTATTATATTTTCTGTTTCAAACTTTAATAAATATCTAAATTTGTCATCTTAATTCTTAGTCAATTTTACCTTGAAGGCGCTTCAACACTACCGATTTTATGAGTTTCTTCTTTTTGGCACAATTATTTTATGCCAAAAAATGGTAGAAACTTTAAAGTGGTGGTGTTGAATCGCTAGAATCAAACAATGGTGCAAACGATCCACCGGAACGAATAAGATACCGAACGAACCCTCATTGCGTTTTGCATTCGCCAATAAATCCAGAATTACAGAAGCTGACCCCCCCCCAGTCACTAGAGGCGCTGAAAACTTATAGACAGGTTCTCAACACGGTACTTACCTTTCTAAGGGGGGATGTTTTGTGGACAAAACGATGAACTAGAAAACGTTGTGCTTCTTATTGTAGCTTTAATATTTCTGTTCGTTGAAAAAGTGTTTCGTAGTGATAGAGCATATCTGTGCGTATTTGTGAACTTTCACAGTGTTATTTTTAATGTAAAGACTAAAGACTATTATTGTTATTTAATTCTGTGTTGTTAAGTGTTGACTTTCATGACAAGTTTCGAAAACCCAACATAATTTTCTTCTTTCTTTGTAATAAACCGTTATTTGTTAAATTTGTATCAAATTGTGTCTTGATTATAAAATAAATAAAAAGCAAATCTAAAAAAAATAAGAAGCAAACTGCTCTACAAGCTGCTACAATGGGATGAGCTCATTTCATAGACAATAGATGGTGCCACAAATGGTTGTCCGACCCGTGTAATGGGACTGTCCATTCTACACCCACTATAAACCTTATTCTAAATATGTTGTTTTGCCAAATTTTAGTTTGGCACCGTTTAAACAAGTTTCAGTTTAGCATTTTATGTATCTGGTAGAACTCGATGTTTTTCTTTCTAATCACATTTCGTATATTTGAATAATTCCCTGAGTTTCAATATTTTATGAGGACAATTATGGAAGTAGCATGCAAAAAGAAAAAATATAAAGTCTGTTTTTTTTTTAAAGATAATTCCCCAAGTCAAAAATTTAGTAACTATGTTGGCAACACAAGCCTTTTCTACATAAAAAATTTGATAGCATTGACAATTTTACATTGTATTGCCAACACAATGTCATTTAGACTTTTATCTTTAAAAAAAAAACACATTTTAAATATTGTATAGTGCTGCTAACTGTGTGCCAAACCGCCAAACTGTCAGTAGAAAATCAGTTGACATTGCGTTATGCAAAACCGTATGTGACGGTCTTTAGCCTGTTTCGACTCGAGAGATGCTATGACGTCACAGCAATGAATTTCCTAGGCATAACTGTTTTAATATTAAAAAACGCGTAACTTTTTTAATATTTATCCGATTGAGCTGAAATTTTTTCTACGCGCTATATGTGAGTTATACTCCATAAAAATGTGAAAAACTGTGTTAAAAAAATTTCACTGAACGAGCCTATTCTAAACGTTCAAGGCTTCCTTGGGCGCATTCAGATTGAAGAGTCCGGGGCAGGGATGTGCCGTAGACTATGAAATCTACTTTACGCGGTTTGTCTACTCGTTGTCTATTGTTTATATCCACTTTTTTCCATGTAGAGTAAACTATGTAGACAATGTAGACAACAGAAAATTTGAAATTTGGGTAATTTTTTTGAAAGTTTGCATTGAAATAAATTTATATTGTATCAAATTAGACATTATCTGCAGTTTAATCAACTTTAAGGCCGTTTTACAGCTTGCAAGAAAACTTGAATGCAATTTTTTGCATGCATTCAAGATTTCTTGCATGTCGTTTTACACCTTGCAATTTGAGTTGTTTCCTTCTCTAACATTAACCATATTTTTTTGTTTTTAATTTTGTGTTGTTGATGTTTGCATTTTAGAAAGATGAAAAAAGTTATTATAAGTCGGTATACAAAGAAAAAATCTATAGCAGCCACTTATTTAAACATCATAATTGCTAAAAATTCCCCAGCTTGCGCGAAAGCGTTCAAGAAAAATGACACCAAACCAAGGGCGTACCCAGCGAGGGGCAGGGGGGGGGCAGCTGCCCCCCCCCTAAAATTTTTTATAAATTATAAAAAGGCTCCGCTAAGTGCAGAAAATAAAAAAATCAAAATAAACCACTATGGTTTTACTAAAAAAATTACAAACCCGAAAAATATACTACTAAATACTACTAAAATATATTCATATACCTACGTAAGTCAAACGCAGCGCACTGCACAGCCTACTAGATTTGCAATTAGAGGAATTAGCAAAGAAATATGAATTTTCTATTACGATCCTGGCCCCTGCGAATTTGTTGTATTGTGTTGTTTTTCTAACGGAATTCGATTATTTTCATTTGTTATTCAATGTTAATTTGTTTGTGCAAGTACTGCAAGTAAACTTAATTTACTTAGTTGTTGATAAACGTCTATGCTATGTTGTTAGCAGTTACGTTACACTAGTAAACATTGTCAGAAATTTATATTAGATTGTACTGTAACGAAAATTACCCTGAGTCCGCCTCTGACTCTTCCCGGACGCGTGGAGAATTCTCGAGACGCAGCGCGAAGCTTCGTACGTGCTGCGGAGAGAATCTTCGAGAAGCAGGCGCTTCGGATATAAAAGGAACAATGTCGGGCGGCGAGGGCAGATTTCGCTAGGGTTGAAAAATAGAATACTTTTATAAATAAATACAAGATACAAGGCGTTACATAAACCAGTTAGTGTGTTTAGTTAAATTAATCAGAGTGAATTTTAGTTAAGTGTTAATAAAAGTATAGTTTTAATTAATTGGCAGCTTTTATCACATCGTAGTCGAACAAGTTCACGCTAAAAACGTTACAGTACTTATTGGAAAATCTGCTGAATCTACCTATTTCGGGCATCTCGGTATCTCCACACTGATAAATGGATATCAGGAAATTTTTTCAAACAGGTAAGTTACAGTTAGTAAGTTACATTCGACGACATTTGTGTAATATCTGTAAATTCCAATTAAAAAAAACAAAATGTTTTTTTCCATGTTACATGTTAAACAAAACACTAACATGGATATCACTCACACTGTATAAAATACTAATAGCGGCATTATTGTGTTTTGCAGCTACTAAAACTCTCAAGAGGAAAAAAGAACATGACAGTAGCAGCGGGAGCGATGATAACAATGATCAAATTTCATCGCCAAGCCCATCTAAAACTAAATCTGAATCTGAGCAACCGCTAAATTCTTTGAGATCTAAGAAAGTCACTGCTCCTAATTTAGAATCTTTACCGTCAACATCTGGCTCTGTAGTCAATCCCGAAATTGAAGAGAATGATGGTTGCCACGAAAATGACTTGGGTCGTTATGTAGGACAAACATTTCACCTGACGATGGAAAGAAAAAAAGAGTTTTCAAAAAATCCGTGGGTTCCACCCAAGAATTACGATTTTGCAGCCGATGCCAGTCATTTGCGAAGAAAATTTAATTATGCTTGGTTAGATCAATACACACCATGGTTAGTGTATTCCAAGCAACTAAATGGTGCTCTGTGTAAGCACTGTGTTTTATTTCCTCCTTCTACTGGCACAGTAAGGGGAGTGTTAGGTTCATTTATGATCAGACCATTTACGAAGTTTAGGAATATGCACGAAGATTGTCGTAAACATGCCACCAATAACTTTCACTAATATGCATCTGCTGCTACAAAGGCCTTTCTCGAAAATATACCTGTGGACATTCAAGTTCAAAGTTTCCACCAAAAAACAATCGAAGAGAACAAGCAAATATTGGCCTCTATTATTTCCTGTGTAGTATTCTGTAGCACACACGATATGCCTCTACGAGGAAAAGAAGCAGATGAGGGAGTTTTTTTCGATCTAATGAATTTGCGAGTTGAGTCGGGCGACATCAAATTAAAGAATCACCTGGCAAAGTGTCGTAGAAATGCTGTTTATACGTCACCAAAAATACATAACCAACTCATATATTTATGTGGCGAAGTTATTAGGGAGAGTGTGATAAATGATGCAAAGAAAGCCATGTTCTACACAGTTTTAGCCGACGAGACAGCCGACGTTTCAGGAAAGGAGCAGCTATCCATTGGCTTGCGTTTCTATGATGGAAGTAAAAAAAAAGTCCGAGAAGAATTTGTGGGTTTTGTGGAGCTGACAGCACAGGATGCCCCAGCAATTGCCAATGCAATAGACAATTTTTTAGTTAGCTATAATTTTTCACCGCATAGTTGTGTAGGCCTTGGTTTTGATGGCTGCGCTACGATGGCGGGCAAAGAGGGTGGCGTACAAGCGATTTTAAGGAAAAAGTACACACGAGCATTATTTTTTCATTGCTCAAACCATAAAATAAATCTTGTTGTCAATGATGCAAATAATGTTCCGGAAATTAGAAACACTATTGGCACCGTAAAGGATGTTATAACCTTTTCAAGGAATCCACCACTCGCAGAAGTTCCGCTCCTAATCTATCACGACTGTGTGAGACTAGATGGTCTGAACAATACAAAAGTATTCGCTTATTTGCACAAAATTTCCTCGAAATTGTGAAATCACTTGAAAAACTATCTATCGAAGGAAACTACGACACGAGAAAATCTGCGTACCAGTTGCATGCCGCCGTTACCAAACCCTCACTAATTGTTGCCCTAACTATAATTGCAAAATATTCAGCTTTACTGGAGCCGGTTGTTAATGCCTTGCAAGCAAAAACTATGGATTTAATTAAGTTGCAAGAACATCTGAACGTAATCCTTAACGTTCTGAAGAAAAACCGTGAAGATACCGACCTAGTTATTGATGAAGTACTTAAAAAAGCACAAGACTTTGCATTGGAATTGGAAATAGAAATTTCTATCCCTCGAATTACCAAGAGGCAAATACATAGAAACAATCCTCCATCAGACTGTGATAGTGACTACTGGAAGCGTTCGTTAATTATACCGTATCTGGATTCAATTATAGCCTCTTTAAATATTCGCTTTTCTCAAGAACATACTCCAGCGTTTGCCTTAACAAAAATACATCCATCATATATGCTCGACATGGAAACCAATCAAGTAGAACAAAATGCACAATATTTTACCCAGTTTTATAAATTGGACGATATTACTGCGGAAATGGACCTATGGTATAATTTGTGGAAGGAAAAAAAGTCAACTGAGGACCAGCTAAAAGACGTCGAAATAACTGACCTTCTCGACGAGACCGATGTTTTTCATCCCATCCTAAAACAGGCACTTTTGATTTTAATCACAATTCCATGCACCACGGCCACTGTAGAACGATCCTTCAGTACTCTTCGAAGAGTGAAGACTTGGTTGAGAAGTACCATGGGAGAGGAAAGGTTAACAGGATTATGTCTCATGAGTGTGCATCGTGATTTAATTAAATCAAATCGAGAGCAATTTGAAAATCAAGTTTTAAATAAATTTGCGACAAATCCAAGAAAATTGTTATTGAAGTAAAAATTAAGCGAGTTATGTCAAAATTTAGTAATTAAAAAGAGAAATGCAAAATCCATTGTTTTTTTTTTGGTCAGCCCCCCCCCCCCTATTTCAGATCCTGGGTACGCCCTTGCACCAAACCGATTGCATGCAATGCCATTCAAGTTTCAAGAATCTTGCAGAAAACATAATCAGCTGACTCACTTCTGCGCATGCCCTCGTTCAAGTTTCTTGCATATTGCAGATAGAATTGCAAGCTGTAAAACGGCCTTTACAAACCAAAAAACAAAACAAAGCAAAAACAGAAACATAACCTTAAAGGCCTGCCAACTGTCAAAAATTGTATTAGGCATTCCAGGTTGACGTCATAACCGATCCGCCATTTTAGCTGAGGGGCAAACAAAAGCCAAACATAACCTGAGCACCGCTTTCCAGTGCCTAAATTGTTAGAGTATCATGCTCCTGAAGTGTGACGCTCTTGAACTGTTCGACATAAGCAGCACTGGAACGCTCTCGTGTTAACCCCCACAGGCAAAAGGGTTGGTGCACGAGGGGGCAGGGGATAACAGAAATGAGTAGCTCAAGTGTACGACACTCTAAGCACTGGAACGCGCAAAGCAATTGTGGAGCACTCCTGAGCTGCTCAGGAGTAACTCAAATGGGTCACTGGAAACCTCTGATTTAATGTTATTTTCAATGCAAACCGAGAATTTTTGAAGTATTATTTTGTGAAGATGCCTCCGTTTTGTGGCATTTTGGGTGCTCCAATAGAGCTGAAAGGGATAAAGTGAGGTTTTTTAGGATCCCAGCAGCATTTAAAGATCGAGGGGATCGCATAAACGAGCTATCAAAAAAACAACGGAGTATGTGAATTAGATGCCTCAATAGGGGAGATTTGCCTGTAACGTTGTTAAAAATGCTCGAATTTGTTCGAAACATTTTGTTAATGGTAAGTTTTATGACTGTCTTGTTAAAATACAAAAACACTTCATCTCGGTACATCAAAAAAGTTGTTTATGTTTCTACAAGGATATAGGTAACTTTTAATACCTTTTAGGTAGTCCAGCAGAATTTAAGGATACAAACAATCCGGATTGGGTCCCCAGTACAAATTTAGGATATACTACGATAATAGACCTATCTATTTTAACAGACAAAGAGGTAATATTGGTAATAATACGAAAACTTCATTAGATAGAACAAGACGCAAAACGCTTATTGCGCAAGACGAGGCAAAACGTACCAAATTATGTTAGACTTACGTATAGCAATCCGTTCTTATTATTTGCACGGGATAAAAAAGGAAGGAGGAACATCGCGTGACGTGCAACCTATTTGTCAATCAAAAACACAAACAATTGCAAATCGATCACTTGTCAAGCTACGTCAGGTGGAATATCAAGCATAATTTTATCCTTGTCAGACCACGGGCAATGAACAAGGACAAGAAGATGCCCAGCGTGTAAAACGAACACCTCACACCTGTTTGTACTAGTTAGAGTACTTAGCCAATAAAAATGCATTGCCTCGTGTTGCGCGCGCATACCAGGTAAAAATAGATTAGGTCTATTGATATCGGATCTTCAAAAAAAAAAAAACAATCAAAGATTGCTATGGTTTTTTAAACGTATGTCTTAGCAATATTTTCCTTCAATTTTGTCAATGAACTTAAATGTCAAAATGTCATGTCAAAAATCCTGACCAATAAACAAACAATAATTCGACGTACGTTTTCGTAATCAAAGCAATCTTTGATTGTTTTTTTTTTTGAAGACCCGATAGAAGCCCAGAATGAACAAGCCAGTAAGCTAAGCTACATGCCAGATCTGTGCACCGATCAGAACAGTCAAAACGTTTGGAGGAGTCATTCTACCACAAATTTATTTTGCTAAAGTTTATTTGTAAGGTTGTTAGTATCAAACTTTTTAATTTTTTAAACAATTTAGATTCTTAAGCATTATTTTTGTTAATACATAAATTGTTTGTTTACTATTGTTGAATTGAAATGTAAAGTGGCATGTCTGTAAATAAAAGATTCATTCATTTATTCCATTCATTCACAAAAACTAAAAACAACTTAAAATGTATTGAATAAATCAAAAAACGCAAAAATTCCAAAGCACAAACTCAAAATAAAACATTGTAAACAATGATCTATAGGCTTTGTTTGCCCCTCAGCTAATATGGCGGACCTGTCAAAAGTCACGTGACCTGGAATGCCTAATTAGGCAATGGGCACTTTCCAAAATTCACCGGTTTCTGAACCGGTGCGATACCGGTTCAATCGTTTACTCACACTGAGAAAAGTCCCAGGAGAAAATTCTTTGCTGGTTTTTTTTTAGCTGTTACAGTGGAAAATGTTTTAGAGGTAGCAATGTTATTTTGCTTCTACAGAAAAGACCACTTTGCTGAAACTACTTTATTGAAACTGCAAAGATATTTCTTATTCCAAAACCAAACTTTGCTGTTATAGCAAAATTAAAATTTTATGAAAATATTTCTGCTTCTCCGAAATAGAACTTTTCTAAGATAGATAGATACTTTACTGTTGCAGGAAAAAAAAATTCCTGTAATTTTTGTTATTGTTACAGTAATGTTTTTTGCTACCCTAGCCAAATAACTTAACTGAAAATACCGTTCGGACATTTCCGTGATTTCTTGGGGTCCAAAAATAACCGATAAAATATGTTTCGTGTTCATTTTCTTCCATTTTAGTTTAGTAGCTAACGCCGTACGGTGTGGATCGTGGATGCTGTCGAGTCAAGTCGAGTGTCGGTCGCTGGGAATCTTTTTGGAAATGGTGCCAGCGCATCCATCAAAACTAGCAGAAACAACTCTAGCGCCAAACTTTTCATTAATTGACATTATTTCAGATCAGGTAATGAAAGTTTAGGGGTTTAAAAATAGAGTTTGTTTATCTCCTGGTTTTGTTATTTATGATGGACGCGCTACTACATATTTCCAAAGATTTCCAGCAAAATATTTTTACTATTGGTGAGACAAATAACTTCCCATGGCTAATAAAACACTTGGCTGATTCTGGCAAGAAATTTTTTGTTCTGAGACAAACGCTTTCCTATTTCAGGAAGCATTTCTAATAACAACAACAATTATCTTTTCTGTCTTAGCAATCTACTTTTCAATAGCAAGAAAGGATGTTTTTGAGGGTATATAACCTCTTTTCTAGGACAGCATAGTTACTTTCCTACGGCAGCAAAGTAGCTTTTCTATGCCAGCAAAGTGACCTTGTAGAAACTGTGACTAAATTCTTTATAAAGTCACTTTGCTACCGCAAATAAACGGTGCCAGTAAAGTTATCTTTTCGGCGGTAGTAAAGATCTTGGCTGTTCCCTATGTAGCCAAAATTTTTGGCTACGGCAGCAGAAAAATTAGCTATGACAATGAAAAAATTTTCTCAGTGCACTGTTGATTTATTTTGTTTTTATTTTATTTTACTTTTCAATAAACACGAGAATACGAAGGGTTTTGCTTTTTATAAGGTTTTTTATTACGAAAAACTAAATACTAAATCGTTTTTTAAAATGTGACGAAAAACATTCTTACAGACTAACTTAACCTCATTCTTTTATGTTGACAACCAAATTCCTTCAACTGCCAATTCAATGTTGCCAACTCCAAAATATAACATTTTATGATTATTATTTAAACTATAAATTTTTGTTTTCTCAACACCTTGTCCTAATGATCATAAAATGTTATCACTCCAAAAAAAAATAATATCAAAATATTCTTATTCAACTAATACATTCTTATGTTTTTCAAATTTAATAGAATTTAGAGCTTTTGTAAAAATATCTGCAACATTATTCTCAGTACATATATAATCTATTTTAATCAATCCTTCTTTCACCTTTTCATGAATAAAATGGTACCTAACATCTATATGTTTTGATCTTTTGTTAAATTGTCCATTTTTAATGATACTGATTGCACTTTGATTATCTACATTCAAAAGAACAGTTACATTTTTCAAAAACATGCTTTCTAAAAGAACTTTTAAGTAAGTACAGTACCTCTTTAACACTTTCAGCTGCTGCAATAAATTCAGCCTCCGTACTGCTCAATACTGTCACTGGTTGTTTTCTGGAACACCAACTTATTGGACCATTACTGTAGAATACTACATAGCCTGTAGTGCTTTTTTTTGTCTGTTTGTCCCCTGCAAAGTCACTGTCGCTGTATGCTGTTAACACTGCATCTTGTCCATTATTGTTTACATCTACCTTCGATGGATTTTCTAGATTTCTTGCAAAAACCAACTGCATATGCTATATCCGGGCGAGTCTTGTTTGACAGGTATAAAAGACTGCCCACTGCCTCACGATAAGGAAATTTTATTTCTTGTTTTTCTTCAGTGGTAGATTTTTCTTCATAGTCTGTGATTGGTGTATTTGCTGGTTTTGCATTCTCCATTTGGAATCTTTCTAGGTATCACACTTTGAGTGTAGCTCTCTTGGTCTAACTTGATCCAGTTTTCACCTTTTGTTATTTTTATCCCCAAGAAATTGTCAATATTTTCAAACTTCTTCACCTCAAAATTTTCTTCTAGTTTGTGCAATAGGTTGTCTATATCTTCTAATTTTTCTCCGACAACTAAACCATCGTCAACATAAATGGCTAAAAATAGATTTCCTTTTTGATTCTTAAAAACGCACTGGTCAACACTCAAAGGTTCCATGTTATTTTCCTTTAAAAATCTTGTGAAGCACTCATTCCATCTCATTGGTGCTTGCTTAAGCCCATATAGTGATTTCTTCAGCTTGCATATTTTGCCTTCTTGTTTTTCATAGCCTTCAGGAATATGCATATAAATGTCTTCAGTAATTGTACCATAGAGGAATGCTGTCTTTATATCAAATTTTTTCATGTTTAAATCTTTTTGTACTGCTACGGCTAGCAACATTCTTAGAGAACTGATATTTACAACAGGACTAAATATTTCTTCGTAATCGAGTCCTTTTTGCTGTTGACATCCTCGTACCACAAGTCTTGCTTTATATGTCTCGTTATCTTTTATCCTAAAAACCCATTTATTTGATAGTATTTTCTTAGCATTGGCTTCTGTTTTGTCAATATATTCCCAAGTTTGGTTCCTTTCTAGTGAGTCTTTTTCATCTTCTATTGCTTGTTTCCAATGATTCTTTTCTTCACTTCCAATTGCTTCTTCGTATGTTAGTAGAATATAATCTTCTAAATGTTGTGGTTTTTTAATATGTCTTCCTCGTCTTGTAATTGTGCCTTGTCCCAAGTTTAAATCCTCTTCATCACTGTCTTCATATATATATTCTATCTCATTTTCATGTTGTTTTGGTTCCTCTGTTTGGTTTTCATGCTGAATTTCATTATCATTTTCTTGTTCTTGTATTATTTCTTCTCTTTCTGGTATATTTTGCTCTTTTTCATGTTGATTTTTCTCCTTTCCTTGATTTTCTGGTATTTCTTCATCTTTATCTATTTTAATGTTAATTTTTAGGTTTTCACCGTCATATTTTGGTTTTTTTATACATCTCTTCTTATTATGATTTTCTCATTCTTTTTGTCCCACAAGCGGTATCCTGTTGGTGCATAGCCCACAAATACATATTTTTCACATTGGCTATCTAGTTTCTTTAGGTATCCTAGATTTTTTGAGTATGCTTCAACACCAAAAATTTGCATCCTTTTTAAATCTGGCTTGTCACCTGTCCATATTTCAATAGGAGTTTTATATAGCTGTAGGGATTCTGTAGGACTTCTATTTAGTATATAAGTAGCAACTCTGGCAGCCTCTCCCCAAAATATTTTGTCCATGTTGGAATCAAATAATAAAGATCTCACTTTCTCTATCAGGGTTCAATTGAGTCTTTCAGCCTTTCCGTTAAGTTGGGGTGTATGTGGTATTGTCAAGTCCATTACTATTCCTTTTTCTCTACAATATCTCTGTAGATCTTCATTCACATATTCTTTGCCATTGTCACTTCTGATTTTTGCCACTTTCGTATTTTTCTCTCTCTCCATTTGTTCAATGTATTCTTTCACATATTCTGTTGTCTCACTTTTATATTCTAGCAAATAAATGACTACAAAATGGCTATAGTCATCCATTATAGTTAACATATACTTTTTATTGTCCCATGTTGGTGGATCGATTGGTCCACATAAGTCTGTATGTATGAGCTCTAAAGGTCTTTCGGCTCTTTTTCTTTCACTATTAAAAGGAAATCTTGTTTGTTTTCCTTTTAAACAAACTTCACATGGTATTTCAAATAATTCACAATCCTTTTTATCTATATCCATTCCGATAACCATTTCATTGTTGATCAATTTTTGTATGTTTTTTATGTTAATGTGGCCTAGCTTTCGATGCCAATTGACCACTTTTTGTTCTTTTGTTTCACTTAAATTGCTTTCTTCAACTGTTCGCTCATTTGTTTCCAAATATGTTGTATATAGACTGTTTTCGTTTTTTTTTCCTTCTGGAATCTTTTTGTTATCTTTTATTATATAAACTTTGTCATCATCAAATATTACTTGACCATCATTTTTAGTAATGGCACTTACTGATAACAAATTTTTGCTTAGTTCTGGAACATATAAAACCTCATTCAAAATGCAGTTTTTTGCTTCAATTGTCCCAAAACCTTCAGCTGTAATCTGAGCACCTTTTTTTAACAACACATATGTCAGTCTGCTTTTCTATTAAATTGTCAAATAATTCAAGATCATTTACCATATGTGAGGTACTTCCGGAATCTATTACAAACATATTATTATTACTATTTTTATATTCATAGTTTTTATTTTCTGTCAAAAATGACACTTTTTTATCAGGGTTTTTATGTTCACTGCTGTTTTCATTTCTGAAGAAACAGTTGATTTCAGTGTGGTTTGCCTTTTTGCATATCGAACATCTTCTTTCCTCTTGTTTCGACTGATAATAATTGTCCCTTCGGTTCTCATCTTTCCAGTTTCTGTCACTTTCATGATAGTTTTTATTTTTATTCCTGCAATAACGTGCAAAATGTCCAGGTTTTTTGCAGATGTGACAAACTTTTTCTGCATTTGAACACTGAAAAGCCACTGATTTTTCTTTTTCATTGTTTTTATTTGCATTTTCTTCCGCAAGAAGTCTTGAAATCAAGTTTGTCAATTTTTTTTCATTTTGTGTTGTCGAACTCCCAAGCTGTTTTAAAAAATCTATATTTTTCTGGTAGAGTACTTAATATTTTTGACATTAACATTTCATCAGTTACATCTTGGTTCAACGTTTTTAGTCTGTAAGCTAAATTTTGTAATTTACTTACATGTGTAGCAATATCAATGCCTCGTTCAAACTGAAAACTGAAAAACTCTTGCAGTAAATGACATTTCTGATCTTCTGTATCTTTCTTGAATATTTAAGTTTTGTATACATCTCAGCTGATGTTTTACAGTTCATTAGATGCACTAACACTTTTTTGTCGACTGTGGAAATGAGGATTTTCTGTGCTTTTGCATCTCGCTGCATCCAACCTTTTTTATCTTTTTCTTCTGTTAGCAGTTCATATGTTTCATCACCTGACACTATTGCAAAAAGCCCACTTGCTTTAAAGAAAACTGAGGTCTGAAAGTTCCACATTTCAAAGGTCACTGCATTCACTAATTTTTCGATGGTTACAATCTCATTTTCACTCGCACTGGCCATGTTTTAATTTTAGTCTTTTTTATTTTATCAGTAAGGTTTTTAATTGGGTTTTTAATTGGAGTTTTATTTTTATTTTATTGTTTTTCACACACGACACACTGTTTTTATTTTGAGCTTCCTGGGCCCATAACCTGTTGATTTATTTTGTTTTTATTTTATTTTACTTTTCAATAAACACGAGAATACGAAGGGTTTTGCTTTTTATAAGGTTTTTTATTACGAAAAACTAAATCTAAATCGTTTTTTAAAATGTGACGAAAAACATTCTTACAGACTATAACTTAACCTCATTCTTTTATGTTGACAACCAAATTCCTTCAACTGCCAATTCAATGTTGCCAACTCCAAAATATAACATTTTATGATTATTATTTAAACTATAAATTTTTGTTTTCTCAACACTCACCAAACCGTTCAAAAATGTACCGACTTTTTACCAGTTGAACCCGATCGTTCGTTCCAAAATTGACCGGAATGATCAGCTGTTTGAAACCGGTGAGTCACCGAATCCACCGGGAATTTTTGTCGGTTTTTTCAGATGGAGATTTTTTGACACTTTTTTTTGACGTACCATCGTCACCAAAAGTAACTGGGACAGCATCACATTAGCTCTTGTCCTATTATATGAATTTTATTGTCAAATATTTGTCAAACTATGTATTAAATGCATTGAAATGAATGACAGTAGAATTAGTCCAGAAGATTATTATGCATTATTTGTGTCCCAGCTACTTTTGGTGACGATGGTACATTAATTTAATAAGGCACTAGCTAACGTCACACACATAACCTCACTTTTGTTGGGGGGACAAACAAAGCGTTTGAAAGGTCTTTTTAACACACAGGCGCTAGCTTGTCACCAATAACATATCGTGACTTTCGATAGGGGGACAAACATATCATTGAGGTTATGTGTGTGACGTCAGCTAGCACCTAATTGCTTTGAATGGGCACTATTGGCAGTCTATCGTTAAATTGCTTCTTGCAGATTGCAGAATGAAATAATGTTTGTGCGTGGGCGTGGACAATTTTATCTTTATTCATTATGAACTCGACAAACCAAACAGTCAGCTCACTTAATCTACAAAAATCGTACTGAAAAATACCGTTTGTTGACTTAAAAAAAAAAAAAAAATACATACCAACCTCACTGCATCCCACAAAAAACCCATTCCAAACAACAATAAGCAACACCACCAAACTTTCACACCAAAGGGTTCCAAAATGCACCAGAATAATCTTGTAACCGGACTTGAATCTAACTTTTACCGGAATTTTTTGACAGCTACCGGTTTATTTAACCGGTCAATTTATCGGTGAAATTTGAGGCGATTTTCAGCCTGGAATGATTATTATTTGGTTATAACCAATGCATTTCCGCCGTTGCGGTTTTAACCAAAGTAGGGGAAGTTGTGACGTCACATATCAGCTGATTTGCTTTTGGTATTTACCACTTATAACCGATTATAACCCAGCTTTGGACTTGGGTTAATCTTTTGGTTACAGCTTTTTGATGTTATTGTTATTATTTTTGAAATTTGTATTGGTGTTTTGTGATTTTGCAGTTGCGTTGTAGCCTGGCACAATGAAAGAAGTAAACATTCACTCACTCACTGCAATTCACCATGTTTAGATCGAGGTTTAGATTATCCCCAAAGAAAATCTGTTCGATAAACGAGACTAACGAGAGATTCAGCTCCATTTTCTGTACCTAAACAAAAAACTATTGTTGAAACGAAAAAAGAAATAAGAATAATAAACATAATCCTACACTGCTATAACCAAATCATTTCAGCGGTCAGTTCCTTGGGTTATGATTCTTGAATGGTGGGGGGCTATGACGTCACACTTGGCTGTCAAAGTTGTCAACCAAAAGAATAACCACGGTATTTACCGATAAATAATCATTCCAGGCTGAAAATCGCCTTTGGAAAGTGCCCAATTCAATCCATCTGTCAAAAAGGAAAATTCAATGTGGCGTGGCGGCCAAGCAAGTTTGTTTTGAATATGTTTTTATGCGTATCTTAAATTATTTTGCATACAGTTTTGCTTACAACTTCGATTTTCAATATTTAATGAAATATTTGTTGACTAGGTACCTAATCTAGTAATTCGGGCAGAAAAGATATTTTTTTGTGTTTTTTGGCCCATGTGTGGCCGCCACGCCATCTTGAATGTCACGTGGTTTGAATTGCCCAATGAACTATAACCAAAAACTGGAATGCTAACACATAAGGACGAACGTGAAGCCTAGTGCAGCTGCTGCGGAGGGGATACCTGTTTTTGTCGCACTCATTATGTTAAATGGCGAAAATTGCTTCCAACACGTATTCCAATTGATGAAACCTGTGAAGGGAAATATGACAAAACTTTCGAAAACGTCCTATGTCAGCGAGCAACAGAAAAAAACAACATTCCCCTTTGTGGCATCTGTCCATAGATAAGTGAATATTCTTAAATAGAACATTCACTGGATTCATCCCCTCCACTTTTTGTTTTAGGTCGTGACTACACCGCTGTGCGCCCATATCGCCGTTTCTTAACGTCCCCCTCGTTTTTATTCTAACCTGTGACTTCACCGATGAGTTAGCTATCTTTGTTTAGTGAATAGAAATTGACAATGACCGACATAGAATGGTGGATATAGAAACCAGTCATAAAAACGCAGAGGCCCATTTAACATCATACATAATGCATATGTCATCTTGTCATCTGATTTATTTTGTTGAGAGCATCGTTGTTGAGTGTTGAGTTTGTTGTTTTGAATTGCAAATTTGTGAAAGAAGTGAAAAGTGCATCACAAGCAGCCGGTTTAAGCAGTTATTGCCACAATATGTGACCAGGCGCAAAAAGTTAATCGGCCATAAGCGAATTGCAGCGACAGACCATAGAAAATAGAAATCTACATCAAAAACCACAAAGAAACAGAAATTTTGTTTTTTTTGGAGATAAACACCTAGAAATCGTAATCGTGTCACTGTATGATGCTCCACACGTGCTCAAGGAAATTAGAAATAACTTGATCAAATATGACGGCCATTCAAAAAAATGGACATTTTCAAAAAGCAGATTGGAAGGAAATAGTCTTTCAGTCAGCTCCATGAGTCAGATACGCCAGATCATCTAGATTATAGATTATTTTATTCATTAAGTGATTCTCACATAAATAAATATATGAAAATAAAATTAATAAAATTATTTTAGTTTGAAGTTTCGGAGCACTGCTTTATTTTGAAAAAATTGAAATGGCAAACCAGTCATTTAAAACTGAAATTTAAACGGCCCGCCAAATATTAGTTCAATGACTACACCGCTATGGCAGTACCGTCGGAAATGTCACTGGGCGACTACAACAGAAGTGAGCGTTCTATATCAACAATATAAATCACTTTTCTATGCATCTGTCTTTCATGGCTACATTTTTTTGGCAGATATGGCAATGTATGCGCATTCCAGTTTTTGGCTATAGTTCATTGGAATTGCCTAATACTGCATTGTCTACATATTTTACACGTTGTCTACATAGATTACATAGTTTACATTGTCTACTCGTTGTTTACACCAGACGTAGACAATCTTTGTTTACGCGTAGATGAGATGCCCATCCCTGGTCCGTCGTCCAGTGCAGAGCGTACCCGATAGAGAGCGCACTCCGAGTGTGCCCGGTCACTACTGTAGTGCCCGGCGATTCGCCCAATTTGAACGGCCAAGCAGACGCATTCTCTCCTCATAACAGCGGCGGATTTAGGATTCCTTCTAGGGGGGGGCGATCCATCAGGGCCTCA
Organism: Ceutorhynchus assimilis; assembly: GCA_917834065.1. Classification (NCBI taxonomy): domain Eukaryota; kingdom Metazoa; phylum Arthropoda; class Insecta; order Coleoptera; family Curculionidae; genus Ceutorhynchus; species Ceutorhynchus assimilis. The sequence goes on along the minus strand of OU892278.1, from coordinate 41,221,019 downwards.
GGCTCAGATAAGAAATAATAAAAAAACGACTTAAATATACAGAGAGGCAAAAAAGTCGCGTATAATACCTGTAACTTTCTAATTACCTCGTATACGAAAAAGTGACCTTAATGAAAGTTGCTCAGTAAATTAGGGACATAAAGCTTCCGTATTTTTTGCTCGGTATCCGTATCGGTATCGTACTGCGCATGTGCAGAAGCGATACGGAGGCCGAGATACCGTACGTACAACGTAACGTTACGGCCCTCTCGCGGTATCCGTATCGGTAACGTATCTTGACATTCCTGACGCATGTGTCAAATTTCAAATGAATATAACCTCCCTTTTCTTCCGGGTTGATTTAATTTGTTTAGTTTATACTTTCTTGAGTTTCTTGTGTTTAGTGCTTCTCTATCGCAAAAAAAATAACAATTTTAAGGTTAGATATAAAAACGCCGAAGTTTTGAGACAAAAATATCTAGGTTATGAAATGCGTTTACGTTTACCGGAACAGGGAGCGCTTTAACAGCCTTTTCGCTTGTCAACGTATCTAGTTGCGTTACGGATACCGATACCGATGAATTATTTCAAGTAGCTTTATGTGCCTAATATTTCCCACAATTCTACTTAAACGTATTGCCTGTGTCACTTCTGGTTTGTTTGCTATCTAGACCAACTTTCTTTTTTTCAAATAAAACACCCTGTATGTGATTGCATATTTGGATTCTACGTCAAATTCTGAGCAGATTTCATGTGATATACCCTATACCTAAGTTCAACTGTTTTGGAAATATTGACAGTTGAACATTGACTTTTTGCAACTTTGACAGGCTGTAAAACCTGAACGGTTAATTTCAGAGGAAAACCGATTTCACATTCCTATCTTAGATTTTCATAAACTATCATTTGACATCAACATTTAATTTAATCGGAGATTAAATTTAATTGGAATTTTCAATTATAGATTAAATTCAAAGATGGTGCGGATTTACGTCATCCGCAGTCGATTCGCTCCCAGCTCGCTGCTGCCAAACGTATTTAAAAGTATTAAAAATTTGGAAAAATAGCAAAAACCATATGGAATTTCATGTTGGATAATACTTGATGAATATGTTTGTGTTTTCGTTAAAAATTTCGTTGTTGCGTCGCTCAATAGGGGGGGGGGGGGCGCGCGCCCCCCCCCTCTAAATCCGCCACTGCCTCATAAATTTACTATTTATGGGATGCTTTGATTTTGATTTAGTTGTCTTTTCAAATTTCACTGTGTTCGTGATTCTAACATTTTTGCCGTTTTCTTCGTAATTTTTTAAATAAATCTATGAAAGATGCCATAAGTATCTTCCTTCATATTTAAAGAGTTATTGAATGATGAGAATGATGAGGACGCTTCATCTTTGGACGACGAGAATGTCAGTGATTCCTATCTATTTAGCAGCACAAGCTAAACAAAAAAAAGAAAGAGGCCACTTTTTTTAAATAGAGTTGATGAGAATGACGAAGAATTTGGATAAACCCGCCATAATTCGCAACAATTATTTACAATGTTTGCCTGTATTATTGGTTAGAACCCAAACGCGCATGCGGGGCAAATTTTATCTTGCTATTTCATGGGATGCGAAAGTGTGCGTCGGGGTGCCCTCACAAAGTACAGACAATTCATTTTTCTCCGTTAAAAACCTGTGTTTTGCCTCTGCAGAAACGGCATGAAACTAGACTTTCTCGCGATTAGAACGGCCCCACAACTAAGTACAATGCATAACGTATGCATTTTCCAAAAAAATCAACACTTCACTTCACAGACTTTATAAAAGTCAAAAATCGCAACAAAACGGCATTTTTTTAAAATAAAAAGGCATTGGCCTCCATTTTGAATTCCATTTTGACAGGTCTTTGGATTGCCCTATAGATTTGACAAGCTAACCTCGTTGTTAAATATTGATTAAGGCGGCGTTCCGTATCTTAACCAGAGTTACCGATTGGTATGGAGCGGTTCGTCTATGGTGACAGTCTAGTTCCTGAGAATGCGGTTTATGTGTGGAACCGCGTTTCATAAACTAACCAGATTTCGGGAGTGGTTAGGTTACGGAACGGGAACCGGAAAAACCAAGAATCGTGGTTAACTTACGGAACGTCGCCTAAATCAAAGGGAGTGACTACTGCACTGTCTAGACAGTGCCGACTGAAAACTATCTGCACTGACCAGACAGTGCCGACTAAAATCTATCAGCACTGTCTAGACAGTGGCGACTGAAATCTATCTGCACTGTCCAGACAGTGCCGGCTAAAAACCATCTGCACTGCACTGTCCAGATAATTTGATCATATCATGTAAAGTTGCAGTTATATTCAAAATGGCTTGCACTCCTTGCTGGGATTCAGTGTATTAATAATTATTTTTGTTATAAGTTCGCGAAATGAGTGTTTTTTTCAATGGTACCTGAAAGCCTAATTTTCACAGGTCGGGTCGAGGCCAAAAATTCATTCGAAGTTACCCATAAACACAAAATACAAACAACATTTTTCCTACGAGCGTGCCCAAAGTAGTACTTTTCCGCACGCATTTCCGTGCTCAAAGTTCCACTTCCGCACTCTGTAAAAAGTACCTACTACTATGCGCACGCTTGAAGGATAAATGTTGTTTGTATTTTGTATGCGACATTTGTGTTTATGGCCACTCTCGAATGAATTTTTGGCCTCGACGGACCTGTGAAAATTGACACTCTTAGGTACTATTGAAAAAAACATTCATTTTGTGGACTCATTACAAAAATAATTAATAATAAACTAAATCGAAGCAAGGACTGCAAGCCATTCTGAATATAACTATAACTTTATATGATAATAATATGATAATGAAATTATCTAGACAGTGCAGATGGTTTTTAGTTGGCACTGTCTGGACAGTGCAAATAGTTTTCAGTCGACACTGTCTGGACAGTGCAGTAGTCACTGCCTAAATCAAAACCAAAACAACTTTCAAAACAAAGAAAATTTTTATTTCTGCCTAATATCAATATCTAGTAAATTTATGAGTTATTTAAGAATACGTATATCAATATAGTTAGATCTCAATTACCATGCAACCATTATTGTGTCCTTATAGTGATACAAGTGATTCAGAGTCAGAAAACGATGGTAAACAAACAATGCTCAACAAAGGACATGGCACGGATTGAATGGAAACAAAGGCCAGTCGATTTTTTTTAAAATTTTAATATGTTGTAGAGTGAGGGAAAAGAAACAAAAGTTACCATGGGCCCATTGTGCCCCGACCAATAGGAGACGCGCTAAATGAGTTTAAAGAACACTTTAAAAACATAAAAACATATAAGTAAAACATAAAAACACACCATCTACACTTTATTCATACTACTATAAATTCTATTATGTTATGGATAAAGTTTGTTTTTTATTTAAAGATAATTCCCCAAGTCAAAAATTTAGTAACTATGTTGGCAACACAAGCCTTTTCTACTTAAACAATTTGAAAGCATTGACAATTTTACATTGTATTGCCAACATAATGTCATTTTGCCTTTTATCTTTAAAAAAAAACAGATTTTACATCATTTTCGTGAAAAAAAGACAATTGAAAATCGCGAATTTGTCTAGGGATGGCGGCAGGGAAGTGATACCATACCTGTCGATATAATTTTTTGAATAGTATATTACATACCGAGTATGGAAGTGTTTCATTACTGTCGAGAGATTTATATAGTCAATTGAGACGCAAAGCGTCGAGATTGACTATTAATCTCAAGACAGAAATGAAAACTTTCCTCCGAGGTTTGTATACTATTTTTTTTACTACTAACCTGAGAAATTGTCATTATTCAATATATTTTCCTAGGAAAAAATTGAATTTCTCTCCCTAGGTGAATAATGAAAATAATGAAAAAATACCTAGGTTAATAATGAAAATGACGTCATGACGCAAGGATATTGTCATGTTTCTATTGGTTCAATTTCATTTTCATAGGTCAATTTGAAAAAAAATACAGGTTTCTGTAGGTACATAGGAAGTTATCATAAGCTGTTGATAGAGGGCAACACTTTCAAGAGGGTGTTCAAAAAAAAATAATTGGAGCACAGATTTTAAACAAATTTTTCATTTTTTACCAGCAGTAGTAAAAAAAATTCTATATATTCCTCGAGTCGGTAGAGAAAGTCATTATATACCTCACTCATTATAAACCTCGGCGCTAGCGCCTCGGTTTATAAAAGCGCTCGGTATATAAGGACCAACTTCTCTACCTAGGTATATAATATACTATTATTTGCCAAGCACACCATTAATTATGATTAGTCAATCAATTTTTTTAATATTAAAACAATAAAACAAACATGCCAAAATGTGTTTGACGTTTTTACCTGACATGTTTTCATTGTTGCCAGCAAAGGTGAATAAATTAGAGTGAGGGAAATCGGTGAGGGAAGTCGAATAGGGAAATCGGTGAGGGAAATCGAAGACGGAAGTGACACAGGTAAAGTGTCACTTCCAAATTTTTAAAAAGTCAGTAATGACAAGATTACATATATGATTGCAAATAAAGATATTTTCTATCTCTTTAGGGGGCCCTTCCTTCTTCTTGCGAGGGAGGGGAGGCGTTAAAATCTTGGGTATTTTTACCAAACCAACTTTTTAGCTAAAAAGACAACAATATAAAACATGAAAACCTTAGTAATTTGCCATTTTTGGTCATTTCCAAGCTTTCTTTAAACTCATTTAGTGGGTCTCCTATTGGTCGGGGCACAATGGGCCCATGGTAACTTTTGTTTCTTTTCCCTCACTACAACATATTAAAATTTTAAAGAAATCGACTGGCCTTTATTTTCCATATAATCCGTGCCATGTCCTTTATATAGGCATTTGCTATCTTATTAAATAATTTGTTCAATTAAAATTTATTTATTGTCCACAGAAAGTCCCTCAAATGGTGTTTCAATAACCCATAGCTCAACTTCTCCAGTTAAGGCAGACAGTGCAAGACAATCTAGGAAAGCATTAAGTAGTCTAGGTAAGAACTTTAAGATAAAATTATGACAACAGTTAGATATCTAAAATTGATTGGTAGTAGTTAAATTAAACTTCCTTATAATTATAGGAGCAAGAAAAATGAGAGGCCGAGGTAGAAGAACGAACACAATTTCACCTACAACCCCCGAGTCCACAACTAACAGGGTGTTTATATGGGATTTAGATGAAACCATAATAATATTTCATACTTTATTAACTGGCAGTTATGCTACCAAATATCACAAAGTTAGTGTTGGTCTTATAAAATCAACTTAATTTTCAGAATAATATAATTCTTTTTAGGATGCTCGAAATGTTGTTCAACTTGGCTGCAGAATGGAAGAAATGGTTTTTAACTTAGCTGACACTTATTTCTTTTTTAATGATATTGAAGTAGGTATACTTAAACTTATTCAGTTGTAAACTAATAAATTTATTTGATAGAAATGTGATCAAGCCCACATTGATGATGTCTCATCACATGACAATGGGCAAGATTTATCAAACTACAATTTTGCAACGGATGATTTTCATGCAGCTTCCATGGCTAGTAATGGCAATTTATGTTTAGCAGATGATGGAGTCGACAGGATGCGTAAACTAGCCTTTAGATATAGAAAAATTAGAGAAACTTATAATAATTACCGAAATAGTGTGGGTAGTATTTTGGGGTCAAATAAATGTGAGCAATGGTTGCAGCTGAGACAAGAAATTGAAGCTATAACTGATAATTGGTTGACGTTAGCTTATAAGTGCCTGACACTGATAAATTCAAGGAGTAATTGTGTTAATGTGTTAGTTACTACAACGCAGCTGGTTCCTGCTTTGGCAAAAGTATTACTTTTTGGTTTAGGAAATGTGTTTCCTATAGAAAATATTTATTCGGCAACGAAAATTGGGAAAGAGAGTTGCTTTGAACATGTCGTAACTAGATTTGGTAGCAAATGTACTTATGTAGTGATTGGAGATGGGCAAGATGAAGAAACTGCAGCTGAAAGTCTAAGTTTTCCGTTTTGGCGAATAACAAGTCATAGCGAAATAGCTGCGTTGTATGATGCCCTCAATATGGAATTTTTATGATTGATTTGTTTGTGGCAGGTGGTATGTGATTACCTCAATGAATTTTCGAGAATCTTCTTGTAAATACAGTATATTTTTTATAATTTAAATGTTTCGATGTATAATTTTTCTGTATTCAAAAATGTGCCAGAAAAAAACAATTTAATTTTTCATTACTGTGATTTGACTTAACTCGAACACATACCAACGAAATATTAACATGTAAGAAACCTTATATTTTTTAAATGAGACATGATGTAGTTATTATGTTATGTAGCAGCTTTTGCCATTCAATAGTTTCATTATTATCAAAAAGAGACAATGTATTAACTAAAAGACAAATATAAGGATACATTTTTGTATTATAAATGAAAAGAACAAGATTTTTTACATTGTCAATTATAATCATACTTTTTCCTCGACTTTTCCTATTCAGTGCGCAAAATTATGTTTTCCTGCACGAAAGGAGTTAACGAACATAAAGTAACAGCCTATCTTCAAAGTCAACGTTGCGAAATTTCTTTAAAAATAAACAGCTTACATCGATAGAGGATATCGATATTTCAAAAAGTCGATACATCATTGCCTGCCTTTACTTGTTTTGACAGAGATTTTTTGAAGGTTATGGTACTTTTATTTTTCTTCAAAAAAAAAACAAAAAAAAATTAATTCGTACACACCCTAACTCACCATGTCCGAAACAGAAATAGAGTGGCCCTGGCAATACAATTTCCCACCGTTTTTCACTCTCCAGCCTCATGCAGAAACTAGAGCGAAACAAGTACAAGCTTGGAAAAGTTTAATTTTGGACTATTGCAAAAAGTGCAAATTGTACTTGATAGATGTTAGAGAAGCCAGTAATATTCCTTTATTCAATAATTCGGGTATCAATAGGAAACTTGAACAAACCGTCATTGTTTCAATACTGTCCGAACTTCAGAAAACTGGACATGCAGCACCTATTGACAAGGTATTAATGCACTATAAATTGAAATACATCCAAGTAACCCATTGATTTGTAGCCTAAAAATCGTTGGGAAATCTACTGGCACACACTAGAAGAATGGTCCTCGATGATCTACGATTACGTTTCCAATAGGGGCTTGCAAGGTTCTGTACTAACTTTATATGAATTATCGCAAGGGGATGATGTCAAAGATGAAGAGTTTTATGAAATGCAACAAGAAGTATTAATCAAGGTACTGCAAACGCTTGAAAAAGACAGAAAATGTGAATTGATTTTGTCAGATGACGATCAGGGAGTCAAGTTTTTTTAATGATAAACCGAGTGATAAACGAATGCTTTTGCTTTTTTTTTTTTCATATAAAATGAGTATTTTACTATAAGCTTTAAATGTATATGTTTGAGATGCTTTGTTCAAAGAATGTTTGAAAGATATAATGTAAATGATTTTTATAATTTGAAATAAAATATACTAACTACCTATTTATTCCTTATCTTGTTGATAAAATAGGTAATACCATTACGTTAACTTTCTATTTTGTATGTATTGATAGTGTGGTGAGTTAAGTTGTTTCCCAGGGATATCTACATGCATTTAACAAATGACAAATCAAGCCTTGACCAACTCAAGAAATGATTGAAAAGCAGCTGAATATGACAACTCAAACAACAGAAACCAAAATAACTTCTTCAAAGCCAAGATGAAACAGTCTAGATGGAGATATGAATAAGAATTGCTAGCCTGTTCTGATAAGCAGTTTTATTCCTACATAAACATATCTCTTGCTTCAAGACTGAGTTCAAGACTTACACATTTCTTACATAGGAATGTAACCTCTAACTGCACCCATAATAATGAGAAAAAAGTTGCCATTTTGTTTGCCAAACAGTTTCAGAGTATTTTTACAAGAGAAGATTTAAGCTATATGCCCAACTTGGGATCCTGATACAGTCTGTGCTAATGCACTTAAAATTGCAACTTTTACAACTGAGAAATTGAAGACTGCACTCAAATCACTGAAGCCAGATTCTAGTCCAAGAAAGGATCAAATCCCTGCTATTTCTTGAACAAATGTGCTGCAGTTCTGTCACATCTTCTCTCAACCATGATAAAGTCTTGCACAGGACAAACTACCAAGGAAATGGTAGTATGCAATTGTAGTGCCTATTTACAAGAAAGGCAACAAACACCTGCCTGAAAACTGTAGGCCAGTGATGTTAGTGTGTCATGACCAGCGCGCATGACGGCGGGTCATGACGGTCATGACCGTCACGTCATATTCAATGTGACCGTTGGTCATGACCATTTTACTGCTTAGTGTGGAAATGTGCAGTAAAGTAGACTGCATAGTATGCGGTAAAGTAGATTTGGTGTTTAAGTACACTCAAAAATCCCTTCTCAATCAATCAATCAATCAAAATATACTTTATTGTCGGAAAATAAATTTCATTGACAAAGCATGATCTTAAATAATGTGCAAGTAATTAAAAATTATTGGGTTATAAAAAAAAAGAGGTACAATCAATAAAATAAAAAATAAACATAAACATAAATGTCAAAGCATAATCCTAAGCAACACATGTACAATTTTTACTACATCAAATATAGAGTCATATAGAAGGTACAGCCAATACAGAAAAAACATAAAGGTTGCGGTCAGAACAAAACAAAACAATGAAACAAACAAAATTAAAATTTTTCATTTAAAAATTCACTAATATGATAGTAGGCTTTTCCATGTAAAAATGTTTAGAGCTCTAGTCTAAACTTTTTAAAACCACCTATCTGCCTTAAGTTAACAGGCAGATGATTAAAAAGTTGCCTACTTTTATAAATTAGTGAATTTTGCGTCAATGCAGTCTTGGGTATAGGAAGCTGAATTTTAAGAAGTTGCCTAGTTGGATAAGTTCTTGGATATTCTAACTCATCGTAATGTTTTTTGTGCATAAGGCAAGCAGTTTCCATGATAAATATACAGCATACTGTAAGTATTTTATGTTTTAAAAATAGTGGCTTGCAATCATGGGCGCCGGCAGCAGGGTGCAAGGGGGTGCACTTGCACCCCCCTGTCAGAAATGCATTGAAAAATTTATTTATTTTATTATTATTTTTTTAAAAATAATAATTGGCTGTTTGAAAAAATTGGTGAAACGAGAAACGATGGCCCCCCGCACTCTTTGTTCCCTGAGACAGTCTTTGGACTTTGGGTCACTTCGGGCTTACTTTTCGTGCGCCATCAACCTGTAGAATGGCGGGAATTTCGAATTTACTTAATTTATAGTTTGATATAAATTTCTTTAAGTTTTAAATTGCGAGAAGCCCATGCCACTTCCCACGGAGGTGAAAACATCATATAACTTACCCAATCACCTGATTTTTTTTTTACTACTAACCTGAGAAGTAGTCATTATTCAATCTATTTTTCTGGGAAAAAATTGAATTTCTCTCCCTATGTTAATAATGAAAATAATGAATAAAAACCTAGGTCAATAATGAAAATGACGTCATGACGCAAGGATATTGTCATAACGTAACAGGTTTCTATTGGTTTAATGCAATGAACTATAACCAAAAACTGGAATGCGAACACATATTGACGAACGTGAAGCCTAGTGCCGCTGCTGCGGAGGGGATACCTGGTTTTTGTCGCACTCATTATGTTAAATGACGGAAATTGCTTCCTATACACGTATTCCAATTGATGAAACCTGTGAAGGTAAATATGACAAAACTTTCCAAAACGTCATATGTCAGCGAGCAACAGAAAAAAACAACATTCCCCTTTGTGGCATCTGTCTTTCATGGCTACATTTTTTTGGCAGATATGGCAATGTGTGCGCATTCCAGTTTTTGACTATAGTTCATTGGTTTAATGTTTAATTTGAATTTCAAACTGTCAATAAAAAAAAAACAGGTTCCTGCATAATACGACATCATAGGAAATTACCATAAGCTGTTGATATAGGGCAGCACTTCCGACAAGAAAAAATATTTTGAGCACAGATTTCAAAATAATCTTCTATTTTCTACTAGCAGTAGTAAAAAAACTTCTATATATTCCTCGGTAGAGAATGCCATTATATACCTTACGCATTATAAACCTCGGCGCTTCGCGCCTCGGTATATAATGGCCAACTTCTCTACCTAGGTATATAATGTACTATTTTTGGAAGTTCAAAGTAACCGTTTTTGGCACCCAAAAAACTTTTCGCGCATCTGGCAACGCCTGCGTCGGGCATTCACCTTCTTAAATAAGTTATTTGAACCAATAGAACAATCCACGCGCCGCCACTGCCTGTATGCACCTCCCTGGAACTAATCCTGGCGGCGCCCATGCTTGCAATGCTCCCAATATCCAACCTTACACAAATAGCGCACTGCTCTCTTTTGAATGACAAAAACAGAATCAAACAATTTATTAGAACAGTTACCCCAAAATGCAATGCCACATACCTGATATGAGATTCAACCAACGAGAAATAAACCAACTTAGCAGTATTCAAACCCAGTTCATTTGACGCCAGCTCTTTACAAGATTTAGGTCTTCAGAAATAATCTTTTTCAACTCCTCAATATTTTTTCTGTTCCAGGACAGAGTAATGTCATCAGCGAATGATGTTATTTTAGCTCTAATGGGGAGGTGATTAATATCATTTAAATAAAGTAAAAAAAAAATTGGTTCCAACACAAATCCTTGTGGAACACCATTGGTCACAGCCAAGTTTGATGCCTGAGTATCACCAATCTTAACAAATTGTTCTCTTCCCGAGAAATAAGATTCAAACCATGAGTATGAGATTCCTCCGAAGCCATAAATTTCTAGTTTTTTAAGCATTATTTTATGATTTACGCAATCAAAGGCTTCAGAGAAATCACAAAACACAACGGCGACAAGCTCACTTTCATTAAGACTGACGAATACCTGTTCCAAAAGATTAAACATTGCATCATGGGTGCCCTTTAATGGTTGGAATCCAAATTGAGTGTCACTTATTATGTTGTGTTTTGAAAAATATTTTAACATTCTTTCTTTAACTAACTTTTCAACTATTTTTGACAACGTCGAGAGAAGTGATATTGGTCGATAATTACATGGGTTGTCCAATTCGCCACCCTTATAAAGAGGCAACACTATAGCTTTTTTCAGGCAGTCTGGAAATACTCCTGTTAAAAATGAAATATTAATACATTCAGACAAGACATATAATGCATTATCAGGCAAGTTTCTAAGCAAATTTATTGAAACATTATCGTGCCCACTGGATTTATTGTTTTTCCTCTAAAGATTTCGTTAAGTTCCAATACGTTTGTAGTTTCCAGTACAAATGTGTCATTTATTTTAACATCCAATAAATAAGAACCAGGATCCACATTACTTTTCAAGTTTTGTTGTAAAGTATCAGCAACACTACAGTAGAAGTTGTTGAGAATATTGGGATCTAATTTAACATCTGTTTGAAGAACTGAGTTTTTACCAGTTAACTGATTAATTATTTTCCAGTTTTCTTTGCTGGCATTTTTGGAGGAGTTTATTCTATTCTGATAAAACTTTTCCTTAGCTGCTTTTAAAACACTTTTGTAAATTTTTCTATATCTGCAGAAATAACTTATGAACTGAGGACAATCAGTAAATTTGTGAATATTTTGTAACGAACGCATGTTTTTTGATAAAACACTTTTGTAAATTTTTCTATATCTGCAGAAATAACTTATGAACTGAGGACAATCAGTAAATTTGTGAATATTTTGTAACGAACGCATGTTTTTTGATGAAACTTTAATAGCGGGAGTAATCCAAAGTTTACTTTTCTTTTGCTTAATTTTTTGTAATGGAAAAGATTTTAAAAATGCATCAGTTACTAATTTTTGGTATTCGTTTAGTGGTGATTGACAATTCAAAACTGCTGGCCAATTTAATTCCTTATTGCAAATATCTTTAAATTTTTTATAATTGTTGCTTCTAAGTAGTCTACCAACTTTATATTTTGGTGGTTTATTTATCGCAAGTTGAAATTTTGCTAAAACTGCCTCGTGATCCGAAATGCCTACAGGAATTACACTACAGCTAACAAAAATTTGCTTTAAGACAAAATTTGAACACAGATAATCGATTTTGGTTTGAGAATGAACAGTTATTCTAGTAAGTTCGTTAACATACATCTCTAGGTCAAATGATAAAAACAAGTTAGACAGAATTTGCTGTGCCACTGATCTGTCATCATCAAAATTTATATTAAGGTCTCCCCCTAGTATCAAACCTGCCTTGGGTGGCAGTTTTGATAAAAGAATTTCAAGATTTTCAAAGTATTGCTTTAAGTTTGAATAATAGGGGGGCCTGTATATACACAAAAATATATAAATTATTTTTTTTGTTATATAACAAGGAGAATTCAAAAACATTTTCGATTAAAAGGGTATTAAACTTTGTTATGGGGGTAACATCAAAATATTGTAAAAATGTCTTATTGACAAGAATAGCAGTTCCACCATGAGTTTTACTATTTCTACAATAGAGAGACACCAGAGTATAATTTTCAATACAAAATGGTTCATTTTCTGCTAGCCAATGCTCAGTTATAAGTAAGAAGAAAGCTGGAAAATTGTTATCTTCCAACAGCAGATATAAATCAAGTTTGTTCCTTAGCGATTGTATATTAATTAGAAATACGGAGACGGCGGCGTTATTATTTTTTATGTTTTGTGCCGCGCTTGCGCAGTTTGTGGAAGAGGTTGGTCTAAAAAAATTTACCTCCGGAAAATTATTATCCTTTGAAATAGTGTCGTCATTAATACTAAAGATATTATCATCTATTGGGACATATTTAAGATTTGTTATGCTTTTTACATTAAAGTTCTGAACACACTGTTTTATCAATTTTCCAGTCTTAAACAATCCGTACTTATTTAAATAAAAGTTAGAATTCATACAAAAATCTCCATCAAATTACCAACCAAATCCAAAAAACCTATGTTAATAGAGAAAATTTGTAGTTTTTGAACAACTTCCCTAAGTTTTTGATTTACATTCCTAACATACAAACATTTCTTGCCATAATTATTTTTATATGGGAGGTTGCAGACTAACAAATTCGTTCTAAAACACTTATTTGACAGCAATATTATGTCATCTTTTCGGATATCAGTGTCGTTAAGTCCTGCTATTAAAACAACATAGTCCTTATCGGTCAAATCCTTCACATAACAGTCTGTCGTCTGAACTATGTATAATATCCCTTATTGTAGTATAAGGTTTTGTCACCAGCTGAGTTACATAGTTGTCCCCCATTGATTTGTCTATAGCATCATATAACATTCTTCCAAAGTCGTCAGTTAAATTAACAATCTTATTCTTAAAATTTTTCGTTCAGAAATTTCAATAATGCCTTCTTTGGGAGATATAGATGCTCATTGTTCATAGGTATAATGTTGTACCTAACACATAAGTACGGAAATGCATTTACCGACGTTTTACGATGAAGTATTACTTCTGCATTTGTCATGTGCTAGGCTAGGAATGCTAGGCTTATTTACCTACCTATTTTGTAATTTGTAGAAATTTATTCTGTTCTGAAATCCTTAATAATTTGTCAAAACGTTATAATCATTAAGGACCTTGGAGTCGCGAGTTTAGAATGGATACTTGCTATTCCTCTGAGCTTGCTACTATTTGACAAGTTATGGCCGTTTGCACCGACCATGTTAAGCGAGGTTTAACGATAATCAAAGTTTAAAGTGACACTTTTACATGTAAAAATGTCATTTTAAACGTTGATTATCGTTAAACCTCCCTTGAAATCGTTGGTGCAAACGGCCATTAGTCATGTCAATTCTAAACGTTCAAGGCTTCTTTAGGTTATGAGAGAACCTCAAGGACCGACTATAAATTCGGCCCTAAAATTGACTATCCCTATTTTTAACCCATTTTTGAGTTAATAGACGATAGACTGTAGGAAGTAGCGTTTTAAATTGAAATAATTACTATGAACTATGACCATGGTCATGACCGTCATGACACGTCATGACGCAAATGACCGTCACGATTTTAAATGACCGTCATTTTACATCACTGCTGTAGGCCCATTAGCTTAACAAGCACCCTTTGCAAATGCATGAAAAACCCTGGTATTTGAGATGACTGGATTTTTACTTGGAAATAGAATCATCCTATCTTCCCAACGTGAGATTCTTCCTGGAAGGTCCACTTTCAGGAAACTGCTTACCAAGGTTCATGACTGGACAAGGGCAGATGACTCTAGCCAGTCCCTTGATGTATTTCACCTGCATCATTCTGGTATAAAAGGACGTCTACTCAACCTAATCCAAGAATATCTGGAGGATCGACAGTTCTGTGTCAGGATATACAGGGTGTTTCCGAAAGGGTGTTACACACTTCAAGGGCAGATACTACGTATGAAAATAAGTAAAAACGCTCCTATGGATATAGGTTCGGAAACGCTTTGTTTCCAAGATACAAAGGTGCGAAATTTTTTTAAAAAATTTTAGTTTTTTATTAATAACCCAAAAGAGCTTTAGCCGAATTCAATACAATTTTCACGGTTTATTTAAACCATTATCAGACATCTACTGGAACAATTAAACTTGTTCCAGAATTTCCAGGCGCGTACTCAGCGACCAAGTCGGTTGCTTTTTTGCAGAAAAAAATATCACCCTGTAGTTTTTGTACGATTTTTATCAATTATTTAGATAAACCCACTAAAAATACAAAATTATTGTCTTTTGGCTTTTTCAAGTATCTCGCTTCGTATTCGCGGAAAAATTACAATACCATACCTCGGCACGTCTCTGTAAGCTAAAATAAAAATGCTTAGGAATTGATTGAAAATCTATCGCAGTTTGTTCAATTATGAGAACAAAACAAAAAAAACCTCAAATGGAATTTATGTAGTTGTCACTCAATGAATGGGTGATGTACCGTAACCGTAATTCCTATAAATTTTTATCTTTCCTTATGGAGTTCAGAGACGTGCCGAGGTATAGTATTGTAATTTTTTCGCGAAAACGAAGTGAGAAAAATTCAAGAGACAAAAATGTTGTATTTTTAGTGTGTCTATCTGAATAATCAATAAAAATCGTACAAAAACTACAGAGTGATATTTTTTTCTGCACAAAAACAACCAACTTAGTCGCTGGGTACATCCCTGGAAATTCTGGATCAAATCTAATTGGTCCAGTAGATGTCTGATAATAGTTAAATAAACCATGAGAATTTCATTGAAATCGGCTAAAGCTCTTTTGGGCTATTAATGAAAAACTATTTTTTTTTGAAAAACTTAACACCCTGTATCTTGGAAACAAAGCGTTTCCGGACCTTTATCCATGGGAACTTTTTAAATTATTTTCATGAATACTATCTGCCCTTGAAGTTCCTTTTCGGAAACACCCTGTATAGGGTCTATGTAGTCAAATTCCTGTGAAATTTTCAATGGTGTCCCCCAAGGCTCAGTCCTTGGCATTCTACTCTTTGTTGTATATATTTATTGGTGACCTGCCAGATGGGATGAGGATAATCCTGTAACGCAAAATGGAAGCCTCCAGGGAGATATAGATGCCATCAAACAGTGGTCAACCACCTGGCAAATGCCACTGAATGACTACAAGTGTTTAATTGTCCACCTGAGCAAAAACAATCGCAGGATGCAATACTTCGTTGGGTCTACCAAGGTAATGAGTGTTGCTGAACAAAATGATTTAGGAATTCTTGTCATCGAAGACATGAAGTCGAAAATCCATATCGATGGCATCATAAAGAAGTCAAACTCTCATTATGTATGTACCTTATTTCCAGGGCATTTTAAGATCCTACATCCCAAATATTTGCAAAGCCGTACAAGGCTTACATAAGACCTAGGCTGAAGCATGGTTAAAGCATATGGAGTCTTTATTATGTCAAGGATATTGAAGCAAAAAGCACAGTGCAACAAACATTCCGTCTGCTCTTCGTGACCTTCCATACCAAACCAACAAAGGCTGTGTTGCGGAAATAACCCACAACAGGTTTAATTTTTATTATCTCTAATTTAATATATCTCAATTTCTATTATTTACCATAAAAATAAAATTCTAAAAATAGATGCTATTGCTGGACTATTTATCCTGCAAAACCGGCAACAACAACCCTTTGAACCGGTAAAATTGCAGGTTTCTGCGACTGGCAGAGTCTAGTCGACGCACATTCTTCACTACTATTAGAATAAGCGAAGAGCAAATCCCTCAAAAACCTCCGTTAGTACGCGCGATTTATAGTAAAATACTACTCTCTGTGTCTCAAGGCCTGACATGGTCTATATTATTGATTACAATTCATGTAATTAACCCCTAATTGTTGCAAGTCACCTCGGACGAGCAAAATTCTCTCGTACGCGCTTGTCTTTTGGCTCTCTCTCACTCTCGACGGGCTTCAACGCGCCTGTATATCGTTGTGTTTTCATCTTAGTGGAAAATTCTCTAGCTACCAGTGTGAATAGTGATAAATGGATAAATAATCGCCTTGTGGATTTATCTGCATGAACCGGATTAAGCAAGTAAGACCGTTACAATTTCTCTAAAAGTCGAACAATAAATACTGATTAGTGATTCGCTTGAAATGCACTATAATTTGAAGTATCTTCTAACGTTTAATGCAGAAATTTGGTTTTCACACTCGTGAAATTAACCTGTTGTGGGTTATATATATATAGAAATTGAGCATATATAAAGACTTTTCTTGCACATATTGTTTACAGACTTCCGCAGAAAAGTGCTCAAATTGTTGACTCTCAATAAATAAAGGAACTTTCAAGGATCAATAAACATTTTGTGATTACAGTGAACTGATTGAAGTTGACGAATTATTTATGTTGTGCTCTCGTGCATTTAATTAGTTAATTTGTATTCTCCTTCATTGAAGATTCAACCATAATAGTATATTGTTGTATTAGGAGTAGAAGCTTTACTTTTTTGTGCTGAAGCAGTCGGTTTGCGAGCCGAACGTAGTGAGGCTTGCAATACTGCTAAAGCACAAAAAAGTGCTTCTACTCCGTATGCAACACGCTATTTTTTCTCCAAACGAATGGGGTAAGCTCGGGGGTGACTGAATGGTTAAGCGGCAGTAAAAGTACGAGCGGCAGTAAAAGTACGAGCGGCACTAAAAGTACTTTTGCTGCCGCTCCAGCGGCACTAAAAGTACTTCTACTGCCGCTGCGGTTGCCTAGCAGCATAGAAATTAAATTTCTACCACCTCGACAGGTGTTAACCCGCTGGATTTGCCTACCAGCATAGAAATTAAATTTCTAACATCTTGACAGGTGCTGACAAAGTGGCGTTTTTCTGACGTTTGGAGAAAAACAGGCCCTGCGATCTCTTATTGCCAGTAATAAATCACATAATAATTCTTTTCCGTTTTTCTAGATGTCGCTGACAACAACAGAATTGTAAAATAGCAGCACATCAAGAACACGTCCGATTTCGACAACATTGACATGAGATTGACATGTCAACATATGACAATATGCCATAATCACAGAACATATCACCTATAGAAAAATATCTCAAATGGGAGAATCGCGACGAAGGTTTTTAGTTAGGTTTTCAATCAACGATGGCGACACTGTCGGGAGATAAGAGAAATTTACAGGTATCTGTGGTGTGGACAGTGATTTGTGTTGGTTGGTTTTGTCATTTATTTTGTCATTTCAAAAGTCAAAATTTGAATTTTTAAATTGTGTTGTTGTACCCCACGGCCCCTACGCGCGTTAAAGTGAAAATTCAAAAAGTTTTGGTTGAAAAAAACCCTAATTTTTGTTCGTATTTTTTGTATTTGTTCGTTTGTTTCGTTTCGTTCGTATTTGTATTTATTATTCGTATTTACTTTGCGATCTACCTATAGCTGCGTGTCGCTTGCTAACTTACTAACTCTCTTTGCACTATATTCGACATTGGAAACTTCCTGCCAGTCATAGTTTTCAAGAAAATGAGGCGAAAAGAGCTAAAAGGAGTCAGCAAGCCAAAAGCAGTTGAGCATTAAAAATTATTTAAAAATAATAAAAATATAGGGAAAAAATAGATTCGCCTTTTTGTCAAGAATGCTCGATTAGTTGGGTTTTCATTCAACGATGGCGCTGTAATTCATAACCGGTACATACCATTGCAGATACTTTTCTAGAGGTGATATGTTCTGTGGCCATAATATTCATTTGATCATAACTAATAATTCATAATGTTTTTCGTTCGCCGGTCTTGCAGTTCGTCTTCCTTTGTGTTGTCAAGTGTTTCGAAGTGATTTCAAAGTGGTTTTGTGTGTTTCACGAAGACCTTCAAACTTTATAGATTGGAAGATCTATTTTTATCTTTGTTGATTAGATTAATGACAGGTTCAATTAAACATCAATGAATAAATATGTTAAGGATATCCTCAACCACCGATAAAGGAACTGTCTTTCGATCTAATTAACAAAACATCAATTAATTTAAGCAGACATTAATGTCCCAAAGTCTAGAATAAAGAAATTTGAACAGACCGACTGTAATGCGAACAGGGCGCCATCTATCATAAAAATGCCTTGAAGCCCTATGTAAAGTAGGTGTCTGTAGCGTCGATGCAAAACCAGTAAATAGTGAGTTTCCAATATGGTAGATGGCGCTGGCTTGGCTCAATTTTGTTGACAACAAAATTTGCACTGAGATTCCATTCTCGACAGTTTATATAGTATTTATCTCTGGAGAAAAATGATGTTATTATGATTATCAGATTTCCCTACCCTTTATAAATCAACATACTCATTTACTTTAGATTTGTATAAAATTTGTAGTTCGACTGGACGTCCAATTAGGAATTTTTGGATAGGATTTGATTGCTGACTATATCGAACTACTTCCATTTATTAATTAAATTGATAATTATTCTATTTCAGCGTTTTATTTGTATAAATGAGAATCAAGGCAACACCTAACCCAATACAAGGCTTAAATAATCCGATACCTAGTGGTTAATTTTTACAGTCAGTCAAAGTAAAAACTTTTGGCATTCCTGGTGCGGTTTGACTAAAGCGCAAAAAGGGGCAATAGCTAGTTCCGTCACAGGCTGAACCAATATAAACTCTTTATGTGAGATTAACGACGTAGGGATCTAGTGGAGACATCCAAAATAATTAGTTGGACACAGTTCCAGTTAAGTGCGTTTGAGTTCAGTGACAGCCAAGATCTAAGGGGTTATAACAAGAAACTCTGTAAGGAGAGATGTGCCAGGCTTTTGCGTAGAAATTTTTTGTCCAATCAAATAGTTTATAATTGGAATCGACTCATATTTAAAAACAGACTGGACAGTGAAATGGCTGAATGCACAAGATCATTTGTGGTCTATACATACCAATTAATATGCATCTTGCGCCTAGTTTCCGTATTATGGTCCTAGAACTACTAGATCAACTGGCAGTTTTCATGTCCCGACTCATCATACTTATAATACCTTGATCTCTCGAACAGCTAGACTCGCAAACGAGCACCACACGATTGACCTTTTTGCCCCCTAAAACATTTTCATTGGTCAAGTTCGTCATACTTTTAGGCAGTTACTTCCAAATTTGGACTTTCAATAAAAGTCAGAATGATACTCCAATTTCACACTAATCTAAAACTGTTCAGTGAATCATGTTCGGTAACGACATACGGATGGAATTCGGCATGGACAAATGCAAAACATTACACATTCACTGGCGCCGACTACATGGGGGCATCGGGGCAGGTGCACCCATGAGCAACTTCTCATGGGTGCGGAGCACCCATGGGAGCTCTAGTGGGGAATGCGAAGTACAAACGTGTTCAATGGTCATTCTCTTCAGTGTGGTAATATCAGTATCATGTAATTTAAATTTACAACTTTGTATAAGAATTATACATGTGGTATTATTATTATGTCCTTTCGTTATTTGTGATCAGTTCTATGCTCTTTTACTTTATGTTGCTATTCTCCATTTCTTTTTTCTGATAACAATCGGGATAGTCCCGCCAACAACAGGAAGTTTGACGCTTGCGCCGTATGCTATATAATTTAATTTTTCGCGTGGGTAGGGATACTTTCCGCATGATTGAGGAACGTTATTTTTTTACGACCGTACTTTTCCGCACGCATTTTAGAACATGAAAGTAGGGGAAGGCGGGGCAGAACGGGGTAGCAGGGCAGAACGGTTTACCGTCATTAAAAAGCGAACGTGCGTCCGGAGTCCGGAAATATCCAAACTTGCACTGGATCTCACCAAGACGCATCAAATACATGTAGATACGTCAGTTGTCCGAAAAACGTCAAGCAAGGCTTAAGTCTCCTAAACAACTTGAATCTTCGTGTAAATTTGTAACATTAGCATCCATATTAACCACCGTAAGTAATTTGCATTTTTAATTTCAATCTTATTCAATTGTGTTATGCAAAGAGCTTTTATTAAGTAACATTTTTATCTTTTAGCTTTACTCTAGTTTATGTTTTTTTCCAAGAATTTTACTTTAAAAGTAAATATTGCACATGGGGCGGAATGGGGTGGGGTACAATGAGTTACAGCGTTCTGTCCCGTTTATTGTCGATTTAGTATTTTTTCAGATGGTTAGTTAGAAGTTATGTTCGGAAGACAAAGCGTCAGGAATTGGGCAATCCAACGATGTGTCAAATATGGCCGACTGTTGGCACACATATGCCCATAACCCAAACCCTAAATTTCTTGTGTCATCAGTCATCGTCCCTTGCGTTTACCTTTGACGTTGGGAATTTTAAAATAATTAATTCCAGCTTTTTACAAATTACCTTTCAAGATATTTCTAAATTATTGTGAGTGTGCTTTTTTTTAGGTCTCAAAACTCACAAAATTAAGCAATAAGCAGCAAAATACATAATCAACACAGAAAACGACCCACCGTGCATTCGGTATTTTGATCAGAGTTCTCCGAGCTTGAATTTACCGTTCGTTTACTCAAAAAGTGTACTCGGAGCAAGCTCATTTGCGTTCGTTTGTTAAAATTTCGGGCACTCGGATACTGCGTTCAACTGGTCTGTTCGCTCGATGGTCATGTGATTACGGCTCCGCTCAGCACGCTCTGCTCTTTGAGCAAAATACCGAACGCAAGGACAATATCAAACCAAGAAAATCTTTTGTGTGCCAACAGTCCGTCAAAAAAAGTCACGTGGTTTGTATTGCCTAATAGAGTATCGACTCTATGAACGCAGCAGTTGCGGCCGTTGGCTGGATTCGGTAAAGGCCGTTTTACAGCTTCCAAGAAAACTTGAATGCAATTTATTGCATGCAAAAAAATTGCATTCAAGACTTCTTGCACGTCGTTTTACACCTTTCAATTTGACTTGTTTCTTTCTCTAACCTTAACCATACTTTTTTGTTTTTAATGTTGTGTTGTTGATGTTTGCATTTTCCAAAACTAAAAAAAGTGATTATAAGTCGATATAAAAAGAAAAAAGCAATAGCAGCAACTTTAAGCATCATAATTGCTAAAAATTCCCCAGCTTGCACGAAAACTTTCAAGAAAAATGGCACCAAACCGATTGCATGCAATGCCATTCAAGTTTCAAGAATCTTGCAGAAACCAATCAGCTGACTCACTTCTGCACATGCCCTCGTTCAAGTTTCTTGCATATTGCAGATAGAATTGCAAGCTGTAAAACGGCCTTAATTGCATCTGCGAGCAAAATGACCAAAATTTGACAGATGTCACGTGATTTGACACGTGAAAAAAGATAAGTGATCGCGTGACGTCTGTCAAGATTTGCTCTATTTGCTCGCAGATGCAATTACGGAACCCAGGCGTTTTTTTGGTGAAAAATATAAAAACCCCGTTCTGCTCCGCTAGCGGGGCGAAGCGACTGGCGGCTAGACATAGGATCGCGATCCAATGTTGCCAAATCCTCCTTTCATAAAGCGCCAAATTTAAAATAGATTTATATTGCGGATAATGTTACAATAATAATTAAAGGTTAATTTCTGTTATACAACAAATAAAGTCTCGCATGATTAGTGGGTAATAAATTAATCCTATTATAGATATTTATGTTATAAGGATCATAATCACGATCATTATGGTATTAGCCGTGAATATTATCAGACAAGGCGTCAGCCGAGTCTGATGATAACACGACGTGTGCCATAATGATTGTTTATGATCTAAATTTCATACAATATTTTATATTCCAGAAATTGTAAATTATTTTAATCGTTAAATGTTGTCTTCAATAAATTTTTCATATTTTTGCCTACTCCTCTACCTATATTTTTTTCTCATTATAGTACTTATAATGGGATCTCATTATACTACTTAGTACTCTAATGAAATCGCATTAAATTAAAGTACTCAATCCAATAAATTATGTCATTTTGACACTACAAATGAGATCCATAATAATGTCATTTTATTATTATTATCATTAAAGTCCATGAACTTCACGTCGATGTTGATTATAATTACTTTGAGTCGAAAATACTTTATAGCATTCAAAGCAAAAAACCACCCATTTTGAAATAGTATTCATTCGGATTCGCGCTCTCAGAAAAATATAGAAACAAATCGTACACAAATCAAAAATACAAGCAATAAGCGAGCTACTGAATACAATATACAATACTACTAGCTTTGTTTGTTTATTTGCACCAAAGAGATCAATGAAGAAGACAGACTGAGACAGCCAAACTTGGCTCAATGGGGTGGGCGGGCACGCGCCTAGCATCGAAATCAATTTGGCAACGTTGGATCGCAGTCCTATGTTTAGCCGCCAGTGGGCGAAGCGGGGCAAAATACACTTTTTTGGTTTCTCAAAATTATTGTATCAATAGTATATTACAATCCGAGACGGAAAATACTTCATTGCTGGTCGAGAGGTTATTATAGTTTATCGAGACGCGAAGCGTCGAGATAAACTCAACCTCGAGACAGAAATGAAGTTTTCCGTCGAGGTTTGTATACTTTTTTATTTTCAACCCTTAATTTTCTGATGCAAAAACTAAAGATTCTGTTATACGAAATTTTCATATAGTGTAAAACTGGCCTTAGAAAAAAATATTTCACTTTTTTTGTCAATGTCATCAATTTTGACGATCTCAAAGGCCCTGTAAAGGCCAAAACAAAAGACGAAACCACAGGAAACCGCAAAATCAACAACCATAGATAAGATCAACAACGCCTTAACGACGGTAGTTTTCGCTCAGTATTTTTGCGGAAATAATAGATTTTCACTAGATTTCTCCCCGTTCTCCCCAAAGAAATGATTTCGGAAAGTGAAGATGAAGCGATGGATTGTACCCCACCTGAATTAAAAGAAGCAGCAGACAGGATTGGAGAGAGTTTGCTTCCAGCAAAAAGCAAATTTCGGTACGAAAAGGCTTTTCAAATATTCGAAGCATGGTGTAGCCAGAAAGGAACGAGAAATACTGCCTCGGAGACCGTTTTGTTGGCGTATTTTGGCGAATTATCTAAGGAAAAGAAGCCTTCGACTTTATGGTCGACTTACAGTATGTTGAAAACCATGATTAAATTGAAAGAGAAAGTTGATATCTCCAATTACGCAAAACTTATAGCTTTTTTGAAGCGGCAAAATCTGGGCTTTCAGCCGAAAAAGTCGAGCGTTTTTTCCAGAGAAAACATTAACGAGTTCCTCACGAAGGCAGCTGAAGAATTCATTAGCATCAAGGTAGGTTTTCAAAAAATATACAAAGAAGATAAAAATGCGAAAATCAAAATGATTTTCTGTATGCTATAGCTAGGTTACCCATTTTATTTTTATCTGGTTTCAGGTAGCGCTAATTGTTGGTGTGTCGGGTGCATGTAGGAGCGATGAACTAGTCAAGATGAAAATGGAGCACGTCAACGTTTTGGAAGGAAAGATCGCTATAGAAATTCCACACACAAAAACTTACACAAGTCGATCGTTTATCATAAGCGATCCAGATTGGGTTGCTATTTTCCACAAATACCTCACTTTGCGGAAAAATTTGAAAAATGACAGGTTATTTGTTCAATGGCGAAATGGGAAATTACATAACCAAGCAATTGGCTATCATTCAATCTCAAAATTTCCACATAAAATAGCTGCTTTTTTGAAGCTTCCAAAAATTGAAACTTTTACAGGGCATGCTTTTCGTCGTACTTCCGCAACCTTATTGGTTGACAACGGGGCCGATCTATTGCAACTCAAAAGACTGGGAGGGTGGAAATCGAGCACGGTTGCTGAAGGCTACATAGAGGCATCTTTGGAGAACAAAAGTAAGACTGCTCTGATGCTATCCTCTACTTCCAAAGGTATTCAGTTGTCCAGTGCATCCACAAGTACATCACATGCGGAAACTCATCCGCAAGCGCAAGAGATAATAGTTCCAAACGAAACACAATTCCAACAGGATGGTCTCAAGATTTCCATTATAAACAACAATGCTAATTTAACAATTAATGTAAATAAGTGAATAGATTTAATTAGTTCCATGTAATACATGTGGTTTTATTATTATATGTGAGAGCTGTATGAAAATTATCAATTTGGAACGAGCAGGGAAATGGGGACGGAAAAGCATTTGCCGTCCCGGACGGAAAATGCTTTTCCGTCCTAGGCAGGCATATGCATTACCGTCCCGATAAATGTCAAAGTCCAGAAATGTGACACTTTCAAGATTTTGAAAAACCTGCAATGTCAACATTACATATGTGGTTGAAAATAAAAATATTTATTTAACTGTAAAAAATGGTGAAAAAGCTTAATTTACATACTTATGTTGAGTAATACACCTATAGCAAAAAAAAAAAAATACTTATCTTGCTAATTTTGTAGTGATAATTGAGCATCAAACGTTAAGTAACCTGTTATGCCCCGCCTTGCCCTACCAGGCGGGTGACTTAATATTGCATAATTATTTTACTTTTCTGCACTAGTGCAGAAAAGTAATATTTTCATGGCCTAAAATGCGTGCAGAATAAAACACTTTTCGCATACTCGTGAAAAAAAAATTTTTCGCTACCGGCGGCGCCTGCGGCGAGCTTCCGCCTCCCCCTATGAACAAATTCATAAAGTTATTATTTTGCACCCATGAGGAATTTCAAAAGTCGGCGCCTCTGTACACATTGCTAGAGCCCAGAATGCGATAGTAATAATAAGGCAATGGAGCCTACTGACTTGTTAATTACTAAATAAATATCTAGGGGGGCAGATGGCTCATTCAATGATGAAAGATAATCTTAGAAGCGAGTCCTAAAAAGCTAAAGCTG
This sequence comes from Ceutorhynchus assimilis, assembly GCA_917834065.1. Taxonomy (NCBI): domain Eukaryota; kingdom Metazoa; phylum Arthropoda; class Insecta; order Coleoptera; family Curculionidae; genus Ceutorhynchus; species Ceutorhynchus assimilis. The sequence goes on along the minus strand of OU892278.1, from coordinate 41,195,759 downwards.
ATGTGTAAAACATCTCTATCAGCTAGAAACTTAGTAAAAGCATTGAATGCCTATGCTGGTACCAGTTAACTTACAGATTAAAACAAGAACTATACTCACCATATGCAACCATCATCACCCAAAATCGGGGATTGAAAGAGTGAACGAAGTAGAGACTAGGGAGGATGCGCCATAATCGAGTTGGAAGAAGCATGGGAAAATCAGATTATGTCTCACCCAGTTTGTAAATAAAAAATTATATAGGTAGGTACTTCTCTTTAACATAAAGCTGTTGTAATGATCGGACATTAAATCACTTAACCCGGGAGTTCACGCGTGTCGGTCAAAAAGACCGACCATTGATAAAATTAGTAATTATGCCACTGGTACAAGGGTGGCAGTTTTGTCCATCCAGGAATGCCTGATGCAGGTTTTCCACTACCCATTGTCTCAAAAATATTTTGGTATTTGGTTGGAGTATAGTTCCTTGTTTTCATAGTCGGTGCTTGTGACTAGGCGCGTGAACCTTAGTATCTAAAATATTTGTGTTCATAATTGGCATTTTCTGATATTGGGAATACTTTTGGCTGTCGATAATACGGTAACTGTACTGCATAATATAATTCCCTTTGTAACGATTATGAATTCTAGGAATTATAGTGCTTGTACAGTTTTTTCGTGGAAACGATCTCAAACGTATCCTGAACGCTAAGGCATGACTTACGCAGGTAATATTTGAAAGTTTCATGTCTCTATTGATTAGTAAACCTGCGGAGGTCATGCCTTAGCGTTCAGGATACGTTTGGGATCGTCACCGCGGAAAAAGCCAATAATTCATATAAACTTTTGGGCAGTCGGTCGATTTGACCGAACGCGTGTAATGACGTAAGTTTTTTGACGCGTGTAATGCCGGGTTAAATGTAAATTATGAACAGAGAAAACTGGAAAAATGGAAAGCTAAGGAGTTACATGGCATATTATGACCTGATGCAACCAGACATTGACAAACAGACATTGACAAAGAACCATCAAATACCTGGCTTAAGAAAGGAAACTTGTTCCCAGAGACCGAAGGATTTATGATCGCCCAAGTTATTAATACTTTAAATTACAACAATAATACATTGAGAAATAATATTCCATCTGAAAATGACATATACCGAATATGTAACAAAGCCTCTGAAACGATACAACATATCACATATCATATGGCGGTCCAATTTTAGCTCAAGCAGACTATTTATACTGACATAATCAGTTTGCTTCTATCATACACCAACAAATAGCTGAACAATTTAACTAATGAAAAAGATGTCCCTTATTATAAATAAATATACCTAATTCTTTACCCATTATTGACACCGAATTTTACAAGCTGTATTTTGACCGTGCAGTGCTAACTGATAAAACGATTATGGCTAATAAACGTGACATTACCATAACCCTTTACGATAAGTCGAGAAGAAAGGGTATCTAATAGATATTGCTAATAACCATAATATTCAGAGAACTAATGCCGGACAAAATCAGTAAATATAGAATATGGAAAGCAAAGGTAGTACAAATAATACTGATGGTTATATCTGGAATAATTTAAAAAATCCTACATAAAGGTATTCGATCACTTAGGCTTCCGCTTCCGCCCGATCTGTATGTGCAGATGCAGAAGTCCGTAATACTGAATAGGTACCTACATGTCGAATTGTCAGAAAATTTTTGCAAATATATGATGCTTACCTTTACTATGCCTTTAACAACAACAACGTTAAACGTTGACACATGAGTGAAAGATGCCTCTGAATGATTATAAATGCATCATCCTACTTATTGTTTGAAATAATCCCAAATTCAATTACTTCGAACTAACGAAAATAAAATCAGTAACAACAACAAAACCCGGGAAAATATGATACACACAAATGTCCAAAAAGGCTGCTTCACTGATCTACCTTATTCAGACAGTCTTTAAAAACTTATCAAAAGAAATGATCTTGAAACTACACAAGTCGTATGTAATACCAAAACTAGAACTTGAATATGTCCAAACTATCTGTAACTACGTTGAAGATATTTTTTTCTTTAAAAGCATTAGTTTCAGTATCTTTTACCGACTGAATTCTTTCCCTTGTTCAACTTTGCTTACGTCGCCGTCGTTGCCCGGCGTTCATTGGAAATTTTAGCACATTGTGGACGAAACCTGCCTAATAGGTAGTGATATAGGCAACTTACCCTAGCAGGACCGATGCCACATTAGTGAGCCATTGGAGGATTGAAATGGTTGGGGTTGGGTATGCTGGAGGAGAACAAAACAGCCGTAGATTCTTCGAAAATCTACTAGGTAGGTTGGTTAGCGCAGTTGGTAGAGCTTCGTTTAGTACCACCCCACGACCCCCTACACCCCTCCAAGATGATGCTGAGACACCCTCCACCTCAGCCACAGCTGTAACGTCAACACCAGCTGCAACACCTCCAACAGTAATCAAGGCGACGGGCTTCGGAAAGCTTTTCCAAATACCGACCAAAAATAGGTTCCAGGTTCTGGAATCTAAGGAAAAAGAGTCCGAGCCCGAGCCCGAGGTCACACCCCTCAACCGTTCCCAAGAGGAAATACGGAACAAGGTGGCGGACACCCCTCTTCACAAACCACCAGGCACAGCCAAAGGCAAAAAAGCCCTTCCTCCTCCAATCGTGGTAAAAGGGAGACTCAACAACCACAAAGAATTTCTCGAGATGGCAGGACGAATCACGTCAGAGCCTCTCGAGATAAAATATGCACGGAACTCGGTCATACTATACCCGAAGAGTATGGCCGATCACGAAAGCATGTCGAGACACCTAAACAACGATGGCGCTGAGTTCCACACATACTCAGCGCCAACAGAAAAAACGCATCCTTTCGTGATGCGGAGGATGAAGGGAAATTACAGCACCCAAGAAATCAAAGAATATCTAACAGACAGGTACAACATCAGAGTGAAAATCTAATGAAAAATACGGGGCAGGACAACCCATTGTACCTGGTTGTCACGTCATCGGAATGGACACTGACAAAGATCACAACCCACGTTCGCACAGTGTTCGCATCCAGGGTACAATGGGAAGAAAGGAAAAACAGAAAAGACATCTCGCAGTGTGCCCGGTGTCAGATATGGGGGCACACAATGACGGGATGTCATAGGGCGAGCCGATGCTCTAAATGCGCAGAAGCGCTCATGACTGCTGACTGCCCGAATCGCGATAAGCAGTCAGTGTGCGCAAACTGTAAGGGCGCACACCGGGCTATATCAATGGGATGCCCGGTGTATAAATTTAAAAAACGAATGTTAGAGGAGAGATCGGCTCCCAAGCCCACATATGTTCCTGCCCCGTTACCAAGAAACCCAGCCTGGGCTCGAAGGGAGGTGCAGCCACCAGCACAAATACCAACGAGACAGCCACCACCGAGACAGCCACCACCGAGACAGCCACCACCGATACCGATGATGGACTACAACCGTGACTTTCCGCGAGGTTTGATCCGAGAACGTGGAGTGCGGGATACCACGACGGTTGTGCGCGAAAATGTAAATAGTGTTCCGCAAAGCGCCCAACCCACAGTACGGTCAGCCCAACAAGCCCCTGTCAATCTGGGTGACACTTTCGCAGCGTTCCAGGCCAAGTTTGCCCGCCTGGATTCGCTAATAAATATGGACGGTATGATGGGAGCATTGGACCATTATATAGGTATGCTGGAAAGATGCAACAGCGATATGGAGTTGTTCAACGCCAGCCGTCAATTTTTCTTGACTGATATTAAACAATTTAATCTAGGTCGCGTTCAGGATAGCAGAATGGAACGCTAATAGCCTCAACGGTAAAGTAGGTGAGCTCATCCATTTTCTTCATCACGAGAGGATCGACGCATCGCCGTAGTCGTGGAAACATGGCTGGGGGATGAAGATCGTTTCGTGGTGAAAAACTTCTCCTGTGAACGCTCTGACAGAGCCGGCCGCCGCGCGGGTGGTGTGGCGATATTGATCAGGAACTCAATCGCGTACAAGCGGATACCACAGTGGCCTAGTGCCATTGAGCACGTGTGCATCCAGCTTGCGAATGGCGTCCTGATCAATGGCTGCTACAACGCCCCGCAGACCCGTCTGTCAGTAGCTAACCTAACTCCATTCTTCCCCCAAAACACTCGCTCCTTGTTGCTTGGAGACATGAATGCATGACACAGACTTTGGCGGAATCATAGAGGCAATACCAACGGTATGATCCTAAATGATTTCGTCAATGACAGACCGGAGTTGATACTCCTCAGTACTGAATCGCCCACCCATTATCCTAGTAATAACATGACACCTACATACATTGATATTGCCATCAGCAAGGGACTCAGGGAACTTTCCGATCTCGTCACGATTAACGCTCTGAGTTCAGATCACTTACCCATCTTCTTCACCTGGGGTGAACTTGATCCTCCCCGCCCACAAGTTCGCCTGAGTTATAAAAACTTCAACTGGCCCCTGTTTCGGCAGACTCTCAACACCATTACCCAAATTCCTGGTCAAATTGACACCATTGAAGCTCTTGAGCAAGAGGTTTCAACCTTGACCAGGAATGTCCAGCAAACCCAAACTTCCCTTGCTAACCGTGTGACTGTCCATCAAGGCCGAGAGGAGCTCTCACGAGAGCTCATTGCACTCATCTCGCTGAAGAATTGCACCCGGAGGAGGTGGCAACGCCTCCGAAGGGACGAGGATCGCCAACGAGTTCGGGAGCTCGAGGGTGCCATTAAAAATGGCATCAGCGAGCACCGGAACCGTAGATGGACACGAACCCTCCAAAACCTTCATCCTCAAGACAATTCTCTGTGGCGTCTTCAGTCCAAAATGAGGCGGCAGCCTGTGCGTAGCCCTGCCATTAAAAGTAATGGCAGGGATTGCTTCATTCATGGAGAGTATTCATTCCGGACTCCCACCCAACTCCCCTGAACAGGATGAAATCCAGCGTGCAGCGGCAGCCTTTGCTGTTCGGAAATACCCCATCCCCCAGCACTTGCTCGCTGAACTCATTGTCACGCCCGGCGAGATGACAAGATTTATCCGCCGGCTCCCAAGCGAGAAGGCCCCCGGACCAGATGGCATCCCATATCGAGCCCTTAAAAATCTCCCGCGTAAAGTTATTGTCCAGCTGGTACAAATAACAAACGCTATCCTCAAACTACAGCATTTTCCTTTTCAATGGAAAAAGGCTGTAGTGGTTATGATCCCCAAACCTGGAAAAAACCTTACACTCCCATCCTCTTACCGCCCAATCTCCCTTCTAAATTCCTTTGCCAAGCTCGTGGAGAAGTTAATCCTGGCCAGGGTCAACAGGATCGTCGAAAACTTCTCCATTCTCCCAAACGAGCAGTTCGGATTCCGCCCCCGTCACAACACCACACTTCTTGCAGCGAAAATCTGCTGCGATGTCTTCCAAGACTCTGGCAATCCAGTCATAAGGTCTAATTTCAATCCTCAGTTCTTCGGAAAATTCCAACTGGCGAGCGAACTAGTGTGTAGCAAACTCCTCTTTCGCTGACTATGAGGAAACCTACTTGTCTAATTACCATCAAAACACCCCCAATTCGACCAACAATTATAGGCAAAATTGCCCAATTTAGCTGATAAATGCTCATCCCAATCCCGGTAAATTCTTGCACCCAATCCTCCCAATCCTCATTCTTTGACAACCCTTAACTCATCCACCCTTAGAGCTCAGCCTTGCTGTTGAGCGCGCGTCCCCTGGACCAAACCGCCCATAAGGGCACAGCTTTTTGTTTTTTGTTTTTTATATAATATTAAGTCAATGAAAAGTGGGGTTTTTTAATCATTTTTCCCCACACAACGGGCGCTGTGCGTTCGGCAACCCATATCCTGCATCCATTAACACCACATCATCTGGTAGGCCATGTAATGGCCCAATGCTTACCATACCATGGTATTTGTTAGTGACCCTAGGGTCGAAAAACAGCGTCTAAGGGAGACCAGGTAACGCTGCGATAGAGTACAAGCAAGGATAGGACAGAGGCTTGTTGGTCATAACATCCGACCGTACTGAAACACGCCCTCACAGCACGCCAGGCGTGTCTGGGGCACGGTGTCTGCGCACACCGGAGTTTTAGTTTTAAGTTGATTGTCCTAGGTTAAGTTAATGTTGTATATATTTTTAGTTTGAGGGGGGACTAACTTCCCTACCTGAAATTGTACAAATGTGAAATAATTTAAATAAAGAATTTTGAGTTGAGTTGAGTTTAGTACTAGCGTTGCGATGGTCGCGAGTTCAAATCCCGCACTAACTCCAACTTTTTCAATTTTCGCTTGACTTTAATTTCCATAAATATTTTCTTTTTAAAGACATACAGCAGATAGAGAGAATTTAAAAAAGAATAACCGATTATCGCATGAACTTAAAGATTTCCCCTATGAGAAAAGGCTCGTATGATTATACCCCACAACTTTAGGCGACGGGAGAATCAGAGGTGATCGTATTAAAAACCATAAAATAATCAATAGTCACTATGCCTGTAATCTGAAAGGCATCTTCCATCTTAGTCAACACAAATCCGAGATCAAGTGTATCATTCTAACTGCACTATTCTCGTGTTCTTTGACACTTGGTGTTGAAACTGTCTGCTCTTCCAAGGCGTTTCATAAATAAGAAACAACTTTGTTGCTCAGAAACATTCTTCTTCTATGCAGTTTCACGGTTTTTTCTTTTTAGAGTTTCTTGGACTGCCCACGAAGATTGTTTTGGTATTGTACAAAGGTTTCTCTGATATTGGAATTATTATAGTAGTTAATGGCTATTTTGTTTCTATGTTTAGATTAAGTCTCTTCTATGTTTTCTCCTTTAAAGTTGTTTGTTTTACTCTTGTTAATCTCTCTGGGTATGGAAGGTGCTGTAGTTGTAATATTTTTGTAACTCGTCTTTGTATCTTCTCTAGAACTTCTATATCTTTGACATAGTAGGGATTTCACACGGAGAAAGCGCATTCAAGTTTTGGTTGTATCTAACTTTTATACAGTTTGCCTATCATTTCTATCTTGTGTTCTTTAAATGCTTGTTTAATGAGGCATTCAAAAAAATTGGCTTTTTTGGAAATCTTCAAAATGTGATTCTCCCATTTCAAGTCTGAAGTTATCACGACTCCTAGGAGGTCATTTTGAGTTATCACAGATTGTAATGTCGTACTGTTTAGTTTGTATTTTTCGTCTGGATTGTTTGGGCCGATTTTTGAGACTATAAATTTGGACTTGTTCAACTTCATTCCCCAATCTGTAGTCCATTCTTCAACAGTTTTTAGATCAGCCCTTAGCTGCCCTGCGAAGATTTTCATTTTAGATTTAATGAGACTGACAAGATCAAACAACTATGATGTGGAAAGCAAAGGGCCTATGACCAAACCTTGGACAACTTTGTTACTATCAAGATGTTGATTTGACAACACACCATCGACTCTAACTTGATAAAATGTCTCATGCAGTAGGTTCTCTATTAATGCGATGAGTTTACCTCTAACTCCAAAGTGTTTCAACTTTCTTAGAAGTAGATCATGTGGGACTTTGTCTTCTTATAACCGAGATAGATCAGATCTGTGGGTTGAGAATTATCATGATTGTTCAGTCTTGAAGACATTCAAGTAAATTTGTTGTTGTAGAACGTTTAGAGAGAAATGTGAGGGTGGTATGAGATTTTTTTCAAAGAAAAATGCTGTCAGCTCCGTAATAATTGTCTTTTCCATGTAAATTAATGGATTGCACGTTAGACTAATAGGTCTATGTCGATCACCCTTTTTGAATAGTGGAGTCACTATTGATTTTTTCTCTTGCTGTGGAATTTTTCCAAGTGTTAAACACTCCTGCATAGCCTCAGCTAGTCGAGAACTAATCGATTTGCTACAGTTCTGCAGTACTATCGTTCGTATTTCATACTTTTTTCATATTTTTTAGGGCTTCTTTGGATTCTTCATTGAAAGTTATATATTCAAAAGACTCTTCAACCCTCCTCATAGGCTGTTCTAGGTGGGGGCTAGGGGGGGCTAAGCCCCCCCAAATCTGGAATTAGCCCTCCCAAATTTAAATTAGTGATGAGTGGAAAAAGTTCGCAGTACCTGAATAAAAAATATTCAAGCGTTAGGATTAATTAACTACATAATTTCATTAATTTCACTGATTTATTACCTTTATCTAATTATTTCATAAAATTTTATTCAATTATTTCATAAATATCCGAAATCGGGCGGGACGTCTGGAAACAGAGGCAACCCTAGCCCCCACTGCTAGGGACAGGGTTGCCTCTGTTGCCTATAGGTGTGTGTAATAAGTAGGAGCAGCCAAAACTTACACGCTGCTCTGCTAAGCGGCATTATCTAGATACGATGTTAATCTATAGCTTTGTTTCAACACAGCAGGAAACAGTACAATGTACCGTCACGATTATGCGCAAAGCCTAAAATTTGTGCGTAGAACTCGAAACTCGCTTACTGAGTGGTTCCGAAACCGTTCATGAACGGTGTTTTGAGGGGTTGGAACAGACCTTGTAGCAACGTTGTTTTTTTAATAATTTGAATAAAAACAATTTTGAATAATTATTTATTAAAATATAAGGTTTTTGGGCGTGGCAGCGACCTCGGAGCAGGGGCTTCAGCCCCCCTAGCACAGATGGGCTAGAACCGCCTATCCCTCCTATGGATCAGTGAAACAGGGAGACTAAGGTTCTGCTGAGTAAAGGCTTGGTCAAACTGCCATGGATTTGCCGTCTAGACTTTGTTATGGGTTCTTTCGGAGTAATTATCGTTACTTTCGAGTTCAGGTTCCTGCTTATATATTTAAATATTCTTTTAGGCGATTCGGGAGTGAATCCATGTTCATAACTTTTTCTGGCTTCAAAAATAACGTCACTGATTTTGCTGTAGTCTGCCATGTAGTAGTTTCTTCTCAGGACCTTATGAGATAACGTTGGTGGAAGTTTAAGCTGCGTTTTGGCAGTAATAAGAACGTGGCAGCTGCGTCCAATAGGAGCTTCTGATCGCATCATAAAATCTTCAGTTTATAGGACTTCCCCATTTTATGTTGAGGTAGTTGAGACTGCAGTCTTGTCGGTTTTTTAAAAACCACCTACTGCTGTTAACAGTAATAATAATAATAATTAAATAAAAGGCGAAATTGTTAGAGGATATAATATGCACAAAAAACTAAACATTGATAAAGAAAAAAATTCAAATCTATATTACAACGTAAGATCACCATATTGTCAATTCGTATAATGATAATAATACCATATTATCCAATGTTAAAGAACAAACTGATGGAAGTATTAGCTGGATCACAACTTAAAACCCCATGTGAGCAAAATGTCAAATAAATCAACTATCTTGATATACACCCCCTACTGTATATGTCTCTAGCTGTTGTACCTCGCATGTTAGACATGTTTCCGCCAAATAAATAAGATATTGAAGATACCAACCTATAATAAATTGAACAAAAAAACATTCCCTCATATAAATTTATTATCTACATTATCAACTCAAAATAAATATTACAAAATTCTATAATACAATATTAAATACTAAATAAATTAAATCAGCAAAATACTAGAAAAGAAAAACAACATTTTTCTGTCAATACCCACACAGCCCACTTAACATTAGAAAAAAACCTCACAGGAAGCAATTTACCCTTAAAATTATATAAGTCAACAAACAGCCTTTAATTATAAAGCCCTGGTTTCCTCTAGAGAATATGTCAAAAAAGTAACTACCTACCCGTTACTTTGTACTTGTTACTTCCCAATACCCAAAGTAACGAGTACCGAACCAAGAACTATATCGTTACTCCGTTACTTTGAATATTTTAACATTTTGATAACACGACATATTATGTAAAGGGCCCCATACACTACGATGAAACACGACGGTTTTCACCGCCACGATGAAACACGTCGTTCTAAAACCGAAGTGTGTAATAGAAAAACACGACGGTTTTCTACAGGGCCCCATACACTACGATGAAACACGACGGTTTTCACCGCCACGATGAAACACGTCGTTCCAAAACCGAAGTGTGTGGTAGAAAACCGTTCGTGTGTACAAAATGTTGAACCGTCGTGCCAAAAATCAAGCTCGGACTGAATTTTAAACCGACCATGAAACACGACGGTTTTCTACCACACACTTCGGTTTTGGAACGACGTGTTTCATCGTGGCGATGAATACCGTCGTGTTTTATCGTAGTCTGAGGGGCCCTGTAGATAAACCGTCGTGTTTTTCTATATCACACTTCGGTTTTAGAACGACGTGTTTCATCGTGGCGGTGAAAACCGTCGTGTTTCATCGTAGTGTATGGGGCCCTTAACTCACCGCTATAATTGCATAGCATATCCTATTTCGTATCGTTCTCAAATATTTGTCAAGCACAGCCTGTTTGTATTTTATATTGTAATTATGACCTCTAGGTTAACTACCTGGATTTGCTGATATTTGTTTATATTTTTGGATATGTTTTGTTTATTTAGTTTTTTTGCACTTGGGATTATTTTGAAAATTAAATTAAAAAATTCTTATAATGATTAATAAAGATGGAGCATGATAGGTGATATTAAGAATAACAAGCTATTTCAAAGATATACCAACCTACTTATGCAAGTTATCAAAGTAACGAGTATTCAAAAGTAACAAAAATTTACATCTCTAGTTTCCTCGAAAGCGGCACTGTCTTAGAAATCGCTTGCAATGAAAAACATTGAAAACATTTTTGTGACGTCATTTGCCGTAATATAACGATCACTATTTGACAGTGCCGCTTTTGCGGAAACCAAGGCTTTAGCTATGTTTCTGCACAAAACAGCCAGAGAAATTTTGATTGGGCTTAAACCAGTTGGAAATAAATTATTCTCCAACCAATAAAAATGAGTTTCATTCATACTGAAACGAACCTGAGCTTCATTCAAGAGAACAACCTGAGAGTTAAACAATTTTCACAACTTTAATCTCTGACTCTCATATTCCATATGCTGGATCTTTTCAGACCCACAGTTGGTCTTGCGACTGAGCTGAATTTAAACTTATTAATCTCCACTGAAGCCCCTAAGTATTCTTGTACCTCTGCCAGCTCAGCCAAATCAATGTAGCCTCCATGAATATCCAAAAAAGATAAATTATACAATTTTTTCAAATACTTAAGCGCTTTATATGGAATCATATAGCATCTGGATAAGGCCACAATGGTTAAATTCACCAAGGCAGTGATTTGCCTAACCGATTCTCCTGTTATAGCAGTACAATCGGACAAATCCAATTCGCGTAATTCCGGACAACTCGTTACCAAACTAGCAACATGCTGGTCCGACATGAGTTTTCTACATCCAGAAAAATTAATCCGGTCCATTGTGGAGGGTGCATTTTCACAAACATACTTGATACTATGACTACTTAGGTAAGTCCAAGCAATATTAAGCTCCCTAATTTGTCTACAATTGGTGAGCAAATGTTTCAGACCATTCTCTTGTATTCCTCTGCACATGGAAAAATTAATAACTTCAATATCCTTACTGGCCGATAAGGCTATTAATACTTCATCGTTTAGAGGTACATTTTCCAAGCTTAATTTTTTCAGTCTTCTACATTTATAAAATAATAATATCAGAGTTTCAATAGAAATGTTTGACATACTTAAATCTAAGTATAATAAACGAGATCTGAAGTCTGGATTATAAGCTTTGCAGCCAGGTAAAATTGCCTTGTGCATAATGTGTGTTCGGGCCAGTCTTAAAACAATAACTTGTTTGCTTAAAATTATTCCTAGTTTACCGTCTTCTAAGATTCTATTAGAAACATCCATCCGAGTCCATAAGCTTTCATCTTGACTTAATCCGTAGAATCGTCTACAGCACAAGCCTACTTCAATCAAGGAGTTTTTAGGTAACCACCTGAAGATTTGTAAAATAACTTCGTCGCTTAAGAGATCAAAATAGTTATTCTTATCGCTTGTCCTAATAACTGGCTTATTGGTTTGTAACCTATCCCAATCACTGACTGATAATTTATCCAAACTTTCTTTGGTCAGTGACGACGACAAAATGGACAATTGTTTGCCTCTAGTATCTGGTGTCATGGAGGCACAAGATACATCCACCCCAACTTCTTCATTATGGGTAAATATACTGTCATTTTCGCTCACTAAATCTTCAGAGTCGCAGTCTAGGCGGCCTATTCCGTGATCGTAGACTTCGTGGAGTACTACTTCTCTGTTGGTTAGGCTCCAGAAATTGATACCTGAAATTGATATTTTACATTCAATATTGAAAAAAAAAAGTTGAGAATCAAATTAAATCCTCAAGTGAAAAAGGTAAAACTTGGTTAGCTAAGTATGAGGCAATCAAAACATAATATGGTAAGAACTTGTTTAGGTCAAAAATAAATACCCAGGGTAGACTAAAAAATTGGTGTTACTTAAATAAAACATGGAAAAGATTAGAAAATTTAATATCAAAAAAATATATACTAACTCACCAACTAATACACAAACTCCCACAAGATACAGAAACATAACAAAGTATCGCTGCTGGATCTGATACTTGTCAACAACAAAAACAGCTGGCCAAATAGATGCAGCAGAGGTAACAAATTTTATAACGAAAACTATCAAGCTACATGTACCACTAAACTTCAAACTTGTCAACCCAAAAAAAAAACATTGGCTTAGCAGTGACGTTTTTCAACCAAACTACGAAAAAAAAGGAAACCATGGATAAACACTGACTACAAGCATTATCAACAACAAAACAATGTAACAAAGCAAATCCTAAACCAAGCCCGAAAAGAATATGAACCAAATCTACTACAAAGAACCGGGAACGGACAAAAATTCTACTTCTTCATAAAACACTCCCTAAATACACATATTCAGAATTTTGTGCTTAGAAACTCAATGACATAATATCAGATTATTAAGCATGAGGATGAAATAGCTAACTGGTTCGCAGATCAGTTCCAAAGTGTTTTCACCCAAGAAAACCACAATCTATCCACTCTCCTACCCCAGCTGCGGTCCATACCCCGAGATAAATTATTGACTTTTCAATCCAGAAAAAGTACAAGATGCCATTTTATCTTTGAAAGCAGAATCCAGCCCTAGCCTTGACAAAATTCAATTGTTTTTTCTTGAAAACTGTTCTCTGGAGTCGGCGGGGCCCATATTCCAGAAAAATGGAAAACCCCAATTATGGTCCCAATCAATGACATCAAAACACAGATAGACGGAACAATAAACAAAATTTTCGTACGACAACATCTCTGTCTCTTTTGGGTCTTTGTGCTATCCCCACCACTGAGAATGCCAAATTTTATCTTGAATCCCTAAATAATATATTTTTCTCCTTTTCTAATTAACGTTTTCAATTTTATTTCTGAACTCAATTTGGCAACAGCAGGTTGTAGCAAAACACCGCCCAGAAGCGGCTTGTTGAATGGCAAACAGGGATTATTCATTAGCGATAAACAAGAAACGACAAATACAATATTGCTACTCCCAGAATAAAGGGCTCGTATCGAATATTTTCAGTTTATTTGTCAATTTGTTATTTTATTTATTCATCCAATTAAATTTTGAGATATATTCACGTGTGGGCGGAGTTTTTTACACCATTTTGAGCAATGATGTCTCCCCCCGACCCCGCGACCTCCCCTGGCCCATGGGTGGTCTTGTCAACACAACAAATATCAGTTTATGAATGGGATGATCCGTCTATCTGTGTTTTGATGTCATTGGTCCCAATCTTCAAGAAAGGAGGCAAACTCCAGCCATCTAATAGAGTAGTGGACAAGATATGATTCCAATAAAATCGATGATCTATTCTTCATCTATGAAGTAAATAAAAAATATTCGTATTAAAAGAAATTTCAGAAAAAATTACTAACTTTGTTTAAAACGGTTGTAAAACTAGAGTTTTGGGACACACTATTTAAACGAAAATATTTCGCGCCTTGATTTTACGTCATAGATGTTGTATTCGAGTATGAAATGAATCAAACTTTCGTCTTATATTCGAAACACACTTACTAATTAGTGCAAAAAAGAGAGATATATCAGCGTCATTACCTGGGCGCACCCTCAACTTAACCACAATTTTTGAGAGATTTTCATTTGTTAATCAGAACAGTCTGAGCTTATCTGCATATTTTTCTAAAAGCAGGTAAAATATAAGGAGCAATTATATGTCAGACAGTGATCACAAGTATGCGCATGTGTGAGGGATTTAGCAATGTTGCCAATTTTACTCTTTGCTAGAACGCGCGAAAAATGGAAAATATAAAAATTAAGCTGAGAATTGGCCTGAAAAAGCACTAGAAACTAGCCTGAATGGAAATGGATCTATAACTTCATGGACATCGACCATCGTGATTTTCTCATATCTTTGAAAAAAAAAAAACATATTAAGGATTTTCCGGTGGTTTCTCTTGATGAAAAAAACAATGCAATTATTATATTTAATGTTTTTATTAAATATCTATGTATTTTGACAGTGATATTAGGTATTGCACTTTAAAAAAGAATACAATAATTTTTTAGGCATAATTATGTTCCTCAGAACTATTTTTCAAAATAAATTCTTGACCTAGTAAAGTATTTTTCATTTTGAAGCACTGATCACTACTTGGTTTTGAAACTGATATTTTATCTTTAGCCAACTTTCTTTTTTTAGTTGAAAAAAAGTTTTGTTGCTTTTTAATTTTTTTATTAGCAGGTTCACCTTGTGCTGCTGTAGGAGGTAGCTTTGATAATGTAATATTAATATTGCCTTTTAATAAATTAGTGATGTTCCTTTGCTGTTTTAAAGCGTGCTCGATAACAGTGTCATCTATGCCAGACAAATCTAGTTTCAGAACCTCTAAACATTGTTGTTTCAGTAACTCACGTGTGGGTTTTTCTGTACTTATATTACTTGCTGCCAGTGTTTTAAAATGCACATCCATTTCATTATTATTGCTATCGTGAAGCAAATTATTATTTTCTTCTTCTTTTATATCATAATGATTAAAAAGGATCACAGAATGTATATGTTTGCATATTGAAGCTTTTACAAAATAGTCTACACATGTACAACAATATGCGTGTATACAAATATTGCATGCGATACATTTTAATTCACAGCATGATGAATTCTGCACCTGATTCTTAGAAACCATATAGATTTTGTCCTCACTTTTTACTCGCCAGATATTTTGCTCCTCTTTGATTTCAAATGCACTTTTCAATGCAGTCTCATGCCTTTTTTTAATTTTATTTATATGAGTTGTATTTTTTCCTTTTACTTGTTTTATCATTCGGTCTATAATTTTATTTCTTATATAATTATTTACAGCATGAATACCCTTGTCTAATCTCTTGACAATATTGCCACCTAAGTGAAAATACTTAATGCTTTTATGCATGGATTCTAAGTGCATGTTGGTATTCACTCCTGCTGACTTTCTATAAACATATGCCCATTTTTCACACCTATTCGCATAGTTTTCAACAAAATATTTTCCAAAGTTAGCAGTATCTGGATCCTCATACAGCATGTGTATAAATTGTTCCAACTCTTTTAAGAAATTAACTTCTTCCATTTCAGTCTGTAAGACCTTTAAGGCATGGTAGACACTTTCCCTTTTCACTTTCTCTGATATTTTGCTCAAATTAGCTCTCCATGCGAGATCTATATGCCAGGAGCAGAAAATTTGATATTTTACTGGTCCCATAACAGCATTCCATGCATCATAAAATACGTTAGTGATATCTGTCATAAATGTTTTGGCTTTTATAATTCCAGTTTTCTCCTGTATTTTATTAAAAAAGAAAATGAAAACTTCTGTATCTTTTCGATTTGAAAACATACAAGCACCTGGGAATCCTTCTCCCCATTCATCAATAACTAAAATGGTGGTCAATTCAAAATCGTAGCCATTAAGGCCATGGGTGCTATCAACACATACAATGCTCCCATTTCCATAAGTTCTTAGCATGTATTCTTGTGAAAAATTCATAAATATCAAACAGAAGTCATTGTTTTGAAAAAAATCATGATCTTCACCTTGTTTTTTATAAAAAACTGTATTTGACTGCGGCTTATAGTCTTCAATCCACAGTTCAACGCTTACACTATCAATTTGGTGTCTCACTCCATCATTAATAGCAATATTATATGAACTCTTAATATTAGCAATATCCATCCTGGTTAATAGGTCCTTTCGCTTTAAATTTTCTGATGATACTTTTTCTCTATTTGATTCCAAAATTCTTAAACAAAGAAAAAGAAATTTCAAATTTTACTTTTATAAGTAGATTTATATAACAGCTCTTAAATTATCAATAATATGGCTTTTTGTCCAAAATAGTAAAAAATCTTATTTTATATAAAATAGTAAAAAATCTTATTTTATATAAAATAGTAAAAAAGTTATTTTATGCTAGCATTGATCTTGATTTACAAAATATTTAAAAAAACTGTAGCTGCATAATTCTGCATTACCAATATTTATAATATTGGGCCTATTCAGGTTTGAAAAAAGCACGGTTCTAGAATGGTTCAAAACAATCGCACAGTTTATTATTGAAATTTGTGATAGCCGAGCTGTTGCCATTTTGTTAATTGATAAACTGTCTGATTGTTTTGAACCGTCCTTATTCCAAACCCAAATTATAGGCCTGGTTACTTTTCTAAATCACCAATGAAGACATACCTTGAAACACAAACGCCTTTGGTCAATTTTTCAGCTATTTCGGCTCGATCAGAAGCTGGAAGTCGTAAATGCTGAATTTCATTAGCATGAGCATAATGTAAAGCTACATATTTTATATTACATAAGCCTGTTTTGTTGTCCTTCGTAAGGTAAATAGTACTGGTACAAGCACTACCTGTCTTGCAAGATCCTTGACTTTTTGCTGTTCTTTTCCTGTCTTGATTATGAATAGTTCGAATACTACCTAAAAGATAACATTAAATATATATCAGGATCAGAAAATCAAAGAATTCTTGACAGTGTGTCGAATAATAAAGGTGTTTAAAAATTAACTGTGGAATAACACAAGTATTCAACCGAAGCTCCAAAAACATTGATAAATACTCATACTATGAGTTGTACTACTCTGATCACTGATCAGAATATGCAATGGGTCTGAATCTATTTTAAACCTGTTTCTCTGATTTTTTGTGCTCGCCTATCTTGCACTGCGAAACTAGTCTGCAACTAGCGCCAGTAACCAATGATTGAGAATTCAGGTTTCTTTATTGTTTTATAAAGCAAAACCTCTAACCACACGTATTGCATAATCTCATCAGTGATCAGAGCAGTACAACTCATAGTACCGGTATTTACCAGTGTGTTTGAACTTTGGTTGCATTCTTGTGTTTTTCCAAAGGTAATTTTCGAACAACGCTGTTATTAAATATAACCTCCAGTAGGTATATCCAATCACAGCAATAGGAAGAATCATAGTGAAATACTTACCACTGCGATTGCAGTAATAATACACAATATCCAAATCTTTGGTTTTTCTTGTTTTTTGTCTAACATATTGAGTATTACTTGCTCTGCAAGTGTCTCTTAACCAGACATCAAATTCTTGAAAAGAACAAAATATGTTTGTGAATCTAGCATAAAAAATCAACAGACTAAAACAACTTACCTTCTTTGGTATTAAACTGAAGAGACTCTTCAGGAAAAGTTTTCAAATGAACATCAGTTAGATGGTGCCTCAGTTGTTCTATGTTTATATAGGATAGCCTACATTCAAAACATTTGTTTATGAAGACATTAAACTCATAAGAAACAATGTTCTTGTTCCCAAATCGATGCACTGTTTTTAAATGTCTGTTTAAGTTACTTTGATATGTAAATATTTTTTCACAATGAATGCAAGCTACCCCATTGAATGATGGACGTGATGGACCGGCTTCTTCAACATGATGAACAACATGGAGATGCCTATTTAAATTGCTACGAAATTTGAAAGTTTTTTGACAATGAACGCACGGTAAAACCATATTTATTCTATTTTTAGATTATTTCAAAACTTTTAGCTGAGAACTTTTAAAATCACTGGATTGGAAAGCACAACCAATGAACCAACTGAAAAAATCTTGGAAAAATGCATTAAAAACAAAATAAAAATAACATAACCCAAAAAATATTTCTTATTGACAAGGAGACAAGGTAGATTAGGCAACGTCGCAAATCGCGCACGCGTATTATAGGGATCGGTGTCTGACAATTAATTCCTCCTAAAATATAAGGACACGTAGACCGCGTCGACACAACAGCTATGACGTAATTTTCGGGGCGGTAAATTATAGCGTTTAAAATTCGGTACAAATTTGTTAGTTTTTTTTAGGTTTATTTTTGTTTTCTAAAATCAAAGAATCATCAATTACTATTTATTTTGTTATGGGGAATAATAAAAAAAAATATTTCAAAAAATTGTCCACTACCCTATTACGGACCAATCAGTCTCACGAGTCTAATCTGTAAATGTATGGGAAAAATCATAGTAAAGGAACTGATACCCTTTTTACTAGAACACTTCAGAATTCCAAACTCTCAACACGGTTTTCCGCCAGAAGGGCCTACATTCACTAACAGCTGTGTAGTATCGAATCGAGTGTGACTGGACTTGGTGCTCGCTATCTTTGCTATACATAAGCGACCTGACATGAACAAACCTTGCCTGTGATCCTGTGTCTTTTGCTGACACAAATTCAACATGCAGAGCAAATGACCAACACCTACAAATGCAAAATGATCTCAATAAAATAAAGGAATTGATAGAAATAGGGAAAATGAAATGACACTAAACCAAACAAAGTGCACTGTTCTTCACCTTGGAAGAACAAATCCCCATCACAAATACAGCATACAGGAGATACCCAGTTGACCACAGTCGAGAAGCAAAAAGAACTAGGCACACTACACCAGCGCAATTAATGTAATTCCACCATGCATGAGTGTGGTAATTGTAAATTTGCATATAATGTTCTTATTCAGTTTGATCACACTGTTCTCGATAAGAATTGTATTTGTCACAAAAATGCACAAGAAAAACAAAAAACAGAACACTCTACTTGTAGCAACAAAAGAAGGCCCCCTGTCAAGCAGTAGATATTTTACATGTAAATATACAGGGTATTACTTCTCTTATAATGGAGTGACCATTTAAGTTATTTTATGCAGCGAAGAAATTCATGGGTTATGTGCGTTACTGAAACACATGTAACTATTGAAATAAAAGATCATGAAGTGGAAGTTCCAGGCTATTCGACAGTAGTTTGTTATTCCAACAGTAGGCATACAGGCGGAGTTATTATTTATTTAAAAAATTGTTTAAATTTTGAACTTGATTTAAATGAAGCTGTGGAAAATCAATATTGGATGCTGATGGCTGTTAAATTTCAAGAAAATAACAAGAATTTTTCTGTTGCGTTATGTTACTATGCTCTCCTAACTCATGATTCAGCCTTTTCCTTGAATATTTGGAAGGAAAAGTTTACTGAGGACATTTTTCAACAGAATAGAACTTATATCTTAGGTGAAGTGAATGTCGATTTTTTAAAAAATAACAGAGACACTATAAAACAAAGAAATAATACATGGTGCAGGATTCCAACAGGTAGTCTCTATAAAGAAACTTGAATAACACGAGGAATAACACAAATCTTCCACTCTATTAGATCACATAAATACCAATGATTTTGGAGCACAGGAAACACCACGAAGCTTTCCAGCAATTAGCGACCATTAAATGATTGGCATAGAAATACAAATCCAAGGTACTGCGCAGGAAATGCCACAAATTTCACGTGTTCGTGAATTAAATCAGCATGCTATCAATAAGGTGATCTTGAAACTCATAGGAACAAACTGAAACTACTCATGTGTGGATGTAAACGTTTTTTATTCCAATCTTGTAGGCAGCATACAAGAAGTTCTTGATAAAGTTGCTAATGTGCAAAAGTATAATAAAAGAACACTTTACCTTTGGATAACAAAAGAAATTACACTTACACAGATGGAGAGGAATAGACAATACAAAAAAATTCTTACAAAGGAACTGGCAGATTGGGAAGACTATAAAGTGAGGAGAAATAACGTCTCAAAATAAAAATTGGAAAGGAAAAATATTTTGACTGTCGTGGTAATGAAAAGAAAATGTGGAGGACCTTAAAAGACCTAAAAACATATTGATTACTCGAAAATTAACTATGGCAAGTACAATAGGCCAGCAAAAGTACCAGTGACAATTTTCTTAGTGTTAAGTTAGGTAAAGACATTTTCTGTGTTATAGGTTATCCGCTCTTGGATTTGATAAATACTTCATTTGAAACAGGTATGTACAGGGTTATTGGTTATAAATGTCACCCCCCTCTATCTTTTTTATTTGACATTTTAGAAAAAAAGTGTCCCAAATAAAAAATGTATGGTTGAAATTAATTTTTTTGAAAAACTCATTTTTGCATATATAGGGTGTTTCAAAAAAGCTGGTCGTGCTCCAACTTTCTTATTTTTTATTTAATTTCAACCACACATTTTTTATTTTGGACACTTTTTTCTAAAATGTCAAATAAAAAAGATAGAGGGAGGCGACATTTATAACCAATAACCCTGTACCTTCCCTTATGACTTGGAAACGAGTATGATCATGCCGATTCGAAAAGTGATAAAACCTTCAACTCCTGGTGTATTTTGGCCAATAAATTTGCTGCGAGTAGTGGATGAAATCTCAGAAACCATAGCACGTTCGCAATTGAAAGAATATTTTGAAAACAGGAAGTTATTATACAGTGTGTCCGTAAAGTAACAGATAAATTCATTATTTTGAAAACGGTATAATTTTTGAAAAATCGCTCAGACACGTCAATTTTGTTTTTTTGTTTGAAATTTTTTGATATATTTTTTATTATACAGGGTGTCTCAAAAATAGCTCCGCTGCTATCAACTTTGTTTTTTCAAATGGATCACCCTGTATAATATGACATTTATGGATTCTGCGGAAAATTTTTGACATATTTCATGTACAATATCATATACCTATCTTCAACTGTTTCGGAAATATTGACAGTTGAAAATTGATTTTTTTGCAACTTTGACAGGCTGTTAAACCTGAACGGTTAATTTTAGAGGAAAGCCGATTTTACATTCCTATCTCAGATTTTCATAAACTATCATTTGACACCAACTTTGAAGTTAATCCGTGATTAAAAATTCCAGTTAAATCTAATCTCCGGGTAAATTCAAAGTTGGTGTCAAATAATGGCTTACGAAAAGCTACAGACTATTATAATATTTATTTGATGATATTATAATCATCAATTAAATCATTACAACAAAGAACTAAAACAAAAAAACGGTGAAAGATGGGTTTGTGAATCCTGTCTGAACATTGAAGTTATGTCAAGTGAAAATCGAAACCAAAATAAAAGGAAAAAGCTGGATGATGGTGATTTTCCCGAGGAAATCGGAGATGGAGACTGGTCGATAAACGACGTGATGAAAAAGCTCTTAGATATGGATAAAAAATACAACATTTTATGGTTGAAATACGACAAACAAGTTGAAGTAAACAATGACCTGAAGCTCGAGGTTGCTGACTTAAAAAACCAATTAAATAATGAAATTAACAAAAGGGAACAACGTGAAATTAAAAGCAATGTAATCGTGAAGGGAATTCCAACATCACAATCAAGCGATGATGGAGAAATAGTCAAAAAAATGAGTAATTTATTAGAAGTTCCTGTAGGAACTTTTAAGTCCTTCAGGCTTGGAAGGGGATCAGACCGAGAAAGACCCGCACCGTTGAAGGTTTGTTTTGATAATGAAAATGACAAAATAAGCTTTATTAAAGCGCAAAAAAGAAAGAAACTCACAACAACAGATCTCGGCTATACAAATGTTAACAACAAAATATACATTGACTACGATCTTACCAAGAAAAACCAAGACCTGTATAGGGAGGCAAGGAAATTCAAAAAAGACAATGACTATAAGTTTGTATGGCTAAGGGACGGAAAAACCTACCTTAGGAAGGATGAAAACAGCAGAGCTATCCTTGTTGATGATTTTGAGGTTTTAAAAAACTAAAAACAAAAACATCTTCCTTGACTAAGGGGCCTATGCTCCGTATAACTTACCTGAATATGCAGAGCATGAGAAACAAGATCGACGAACTTGGTTGTTTTTTAAAAATACATGACTGTGATGTCCTCATTTTAACCGAAACATGGTTGTCAAGGGACGAAACATGCTTCTTGGATCTGGAAGGATTTAATGCCAACCATGCATGCAGGGAAGGACGAGCTGGAGGAGTGTCCATATATACAAAAAAAAAAACATTGACTACAGACTGATTGAGACAGTGGAGGGAACTTCTCCGTTCAATTTACTATCGATACATATAACAAGTGCCAAATTGGACTTAATAGGAATATATAGACCGCCAAGGTATGTGTTTAATGAATTTATGGAAATTTTTCAAAATATTTTATCAAAATACAAACAAAGCACAGTTGTGGTAGGAGATATGAATGTAAATCTGCTAGGTGATTTAGAAGAAAAAAATTAATACTTAAATGCTATAATTACTAACGGATATAGGGTTAGCAACATTATTAATTCCGAAAATGCTACAAGAAATGGTATTTCCCAAATGTCTATAATAGACCATGTTATTGTAAATAAAAAAAATTTATGTGATGTTTCTGTGATTGACTGTGCATTGTCTGATCATAATCCTTTAATTATAGGAATAGATTGGGAGGGCGTGACAGGTTTTACCTACTGATTTTATCCCGCATGCCTTTTTAATGGTTGATAATTAACCCAGAAACAGTAAGAAAAAATATGATTTTCACCGCCGCTCGAAACCGCTATGTAGGAAAAATCGAATTTTCATTTGTGGAAAACTTCTGTGGTTTTTGGTGATCTGTAACTGCATGCCATTTAAATATAAGGTAAAACTAACGTATTGAAAGTCTTGTAATGAAAGGCACGCACCTTGCAGTAGCGCAAATGCTTCAAAGAGTCACCTGAAGATGAAAAAAATAATGCTGATTTTCAATGTTTTGAAATTGCATGCCAATGGAAATATTCAATTTTCATCCAATTAACAGCGTAAAAAATAAATGGCATGTGGGGAAAATCCGGAAAATTAGCGGAAAATCTTGTGAAACTTTTTAGTATACTTTTGGTGATTTCAAACTCGTTCAAACAATGTTCAGTAATGATTTTGTAATGAAATAATTATATAGCCCGAAAGGCATGCATCCAGCTTTGGAGGATCGTATTGTAAACAATAATCAAAGTTGTACAAAATAATAAATATAAATAATTATTTATTTTTGCTTGCCATTTTGCAATTCATTAAAAAAAGATATTTTAAGTGCAGAAACAAAATGGCATGCACGCACCTGCAACCCTACATACAGGGTGTCTCATGGTGGATGGCGTATTAGACGTTTATGGAGAACTAAAAAGCGGATCATTTTGACAATTTGGCAACCGGAATAAACGCTTCTACTCTAAACCAGTGGCAGCATCGCTATTTTAAATGGAACACCCTGTATGTGATTGCATATTTGGATTCTACGTAAAATTCTGAGCAGATTTCATCTGATCCTATACCTAAGTTCAACTATTTTGGAAATATTGACTTTTTGCAACTTTGAGAGGCTGTAAAACCTGAACGGTTTAATTTTAGAGAGAAACCGATTTTACATTCCTGTCTTATAGATTTTTATAAACTATCATTTGACACCAAGTTCTAATTTAATCCATGAATAAAAATTCCAATTAAATTTCTAAGATAGCAATGTGAAATCGGTCAGTGGCGTAGATACGGGGATACCCCCAGAGCCCCAGGGAGAGAAAAAAAAAATGAAAAATTGTAACAAAGTTCGTTTTCATCTCGTTTCAATATCGAAATCTAAATCTAAGAGAATGTTCTATTACGTTGTTTTCTTTTTAGCGCAGGTTGAATGGTTTGGCATCTTTATCTATCAATAAAGAGTTTGTACTTTTAGCTCAGTGGCGACGCCAGGGGGGGGGGGCAGAGTGGGCTCGGGCCCCCCTGAAATTTAGCCGGCCCCCTGGTTAATTTGGTAATTGGTTCGGCTTTCCTGGGATTCCCCCAAAAATCGTAAACTAACAGATGTGGGATTCTGTAACGAATAAAGATATTTTCGCTATCTCTATTGACGTCCCCTCTCTATTGATTTTGAAAAGCGAGAAGAAGACAGCAAGTGCCATAGCGTTAGGGATAACGATTTCCATCTGTTACATAATCCCGCCTCAGTATTGCTCATCCTCATAAGGCGTACGTTCGCCAATTCTCGAGTTGGCAGGACCTGCGAGTGACGTCACCACTATCAACAGCTCAAGTATAGTGGTGATATCACCCGCAGTGGCGTGCCTGACGGGCCCGCAGGGCCCGCGGTGCGGGAGGGCCCCGGGATATTTGGGGCCCCCAAATGGTATTCTTCTCACACAAAATATTTTCTCGATTTTGATGTGAGAATGTCATTATTCCGGCACGCAAAATCATTGAAGAATGAAGCTCATTCTTCAACGATTTTTAGTAACATTTTATACCTATTGGTACCTTCAAAATTGTCAAACCTTTTAAAATAATAAAATCCATCTGTCAGTTGGTTGGTAAGAAAATGTCACCAACTGACTTATTTTGCAAAAAAAAAATCCCCATCTAACAGCAACCACGAAAAATTTTGAAAAAATGAAAAATAGAATCCAAAATTGAGAAAATATTATAAAACTCACGTTGCAGAAGGCTATTCTCGCACTCATTCGTTCGTCTACTCGCTCCTTCGTCGCTCGTGTCCAAATTTCGAATTCGTGCGAGAATATGTGGCCTTCTGCAACTTGTATTTTAATATACTATTTCCACTTATGTCAGTTCGAGTGTCAGTTAAAAAAAAATCTTCAAAAAAATCGAAGATTTCTCAATTTTTGCAACCATCGGATGCATTGGAAATGATAATGATAATTTAGCGTAAAATCTTAAAACTTTATATAAAGTCGTTTAATTTTTACTCCACCCCGGACTCCAATGCACCATAATTTTGCTCACACCAGCAACACTGGACGTGTTATGTCATGGCTAATACATTTTTTTATGATATTTTTTGTTTACTTTTATTTTTATCGAAACTGTTCGGGGCCCCCAAGGAAAATCTGGCGGGAGGGGGCCCCAAGAAACTCGGCACGCCCCTGATCACCCGCCGGCCTCGATAGGATGCTTGCGATTCAGGCTAGGCTTAT
This sequence comes from Ceutorhynchus assimilis, assembly GCA_917834065.1. Classification (NCBI taxonomy): domain Eukaryota; kingdom Metazoa; phylum Arthropoda; class Insecta; order Coleoptera; family Curculionidae; genus Ceutorhynchus; species Ceutorhynchus assimilis. Next base: position 41,170,450 of record OU892278.1, on the reverse strand, counting down.
TCATTTTACGCCGAGAGTTGAGGTCTGCGGCTGAAATGGCAGTCCCTTTCAGCTCAATAAACAGTCCTACAAGGTTAAGTGTTCTTGGGATCAGGGATTCCCCCAAACATATTAGTGTCGACTTCTCATTTTTTATTCCAAAGAAGAAAAGGAATAAAACAAGTAACCCCCCTAAATTTTTCTGGCCAAGTCTGGCACCCCCTAATATAACACCCTAGCGTCGCCACTGCTTTAGCTGAAGATGTTATGGACCAATTAGCCAAGAAGACTGGAAATTATTATTTAGTTTCAGAGCCCTGGAATTAAAGAATAAATTATATCATTAGGTACATTAAATTATGATTAATCAAAATAAAAACTTTAATTTTATATATTTTTTTGACTCTTACCGTTCCGAAATAACAGATATTTAAATTTAAAAGTTCGGGAAAAATGGGAATTTTGGAAAAGATAATGTATCTTTACTTAATTAGTCTCGGTTGGTCAAATTGCCGCCATTTTGTTTACCTGTCCTGACACAAATGATTGCCTTTGGCGAATTTGCCTACACCGCTGGACCTGGACCCCCCCCCAGGTGAAAAGCTATTTACGCCACTGAAATCGGTTTTTCTCTAAAATTAACCGTTCAGGTTTTACAGCCTGTCAAAGTTGTAAAAAGTCAATTTTCAACTGTCAATATTTCCAAAACAGTTCAACTTCGGTATAGGATATATCACATGAAATCTGCTCAGAATTTTACGTAGAATCCAAATATGTAATCATATACAGGGTGTTCCTTTTAAAATAGCGATGTTGCCACTAGTTTAGAGTAGAAGCGGCAACACCGCATTGACATAAATATTTTTAAAGTGTAGATTATGGTCGTTTATCTCGGATGCCAAATTTTCAAAATGATCCGCTTTTTAATTTTCCATTAACGTCTAATACGCCATCCACCGTGGGACACCCTGTAAGTAGGGCTGCAGGTGCGTGCATGCCATTTTGTTTCTGCACTTAAAATATCTTTTTTTAATAAATTGCAAAATGGCAAGCAAGAAACAATCATTATTTTTTGTTTATATTTTTTGCAACTTTTTCCATGCATGCCTATTCAATGTTACGCCCTGAGATGCATGCCATTTTTTTTTTTAATAATCATTATATAAATGAAAATTTGAACAAATGGCATGCAATTTGAAAACACCAAAAGTATACTAAAAATTTTTACAAGATTTTCCACTAATTTTCCAGGTTTCCCCCACCGAGCGGCGCATGCCATTTATTTTTTAGGCTGTTATTTCGATGAAAATTGAATATTTCCATTGGCATGCAATTTCAAAACATTAAAAATCAGCATCATTTTTTTCATCTTCAGGTGACTCTTTGAAGCATTTGCGCTACTGCGGGGTGCATGCCTTTCATCACAAGACTTTCAATATGTTTAAATATGTTTAAATGGCATGCAGTTACAGATCACCAAAAACCACAAAAGTTTTTCGCAAATGAAAATTCGATTTTCCCTATACAGGGTGTTCCGAAATTAATGCACCAAATTGTTATGGCATATTCTACGTCGAAAATAAGCCCCAGTTACCTATATAAACATATGTCCGGAAACGCTTTCTTTCCGAGATACAGGGTGTTGAAATTCTAAGAAAAAAACTATTTTTCTATCATAATTTCCAAACCACTCTAGATATTTCATTGGAATTTTGTCTGCTGCTTTCAAGCAGCAAAGTACATTTTTTGATATGAAATTATTTTTTTAAAAAATTACCTGTGGCGTCCTACCAGATTTGTAAGGAATATTTTTTAAGAAAAAAATGGCGCGTCACTGCTTTTTTCTAAAATAAAAATCATTTTTCAAATCCCCATTCAATTTAGAACATATTTGATCTCTTCACTTTTTTCCGAAAGATGCACTGTTTCAAAGTAAAAAAATAAAAAACCATTTTGATGCATGGCGAAATTGCCAAAATTATGATAAAAATGTTTAACATTAAAGACCTAAAGTTTTAAATTAGTTTTTTGACGGCACTGGTAATTTTTTTATTAAATATTCCACATCAGAAAATATCTTTGGTTGCATGAAACCAGTGTACAAAATTTCAAAGTAGTATGAATTATGATAAAAAAATAGTTTTTTTTTTTAGAATTTCCACACCCTGTATCTCGGAAAGGAAGCGTTTCTGGACATATGTTTATCTAGGTAACTAGGGCTTATTTTCGACGTAGAATATGCCATAAAGATTTGGTGCATTCATTTCGGAACACCCTGTATAGCGGCGGTGAAAATCATATTTTTTCTAACTGTTTCTGGGATGATTATCAGCCATTAAGAAGGCATGCGGGATAAAATCAGTAGGTAAAACCTGTCACGCCCTCCCAATCTAGAATAGAATTAGAGTTAGATGTATACAAACCAAAAATAACTAAAACGTTTAGTATACTAAATAAGGATAAATTTAAACAAAACTTTGATGCTGTAAATGTAAATAATAAAGATATCCACTCATTCCAAGAGCTAACTACTTTAATTCAGAAATGTAAAAAAAAGCTTCATACCAATGTACCCTAAAACATCGTGAAGGTAATAACTGGATGACCTATGATATTTTACATTTAATCAAGGAACGAGATAATAAATATAAAGCATTAAAACAACTAAAAATTAATAATGAATCAACTAAAACTACCGAAGATGAATTCAAAACCTTGAAAAACAAGATTAACTGTGAAATATATAAACAAAAAACATCCTTTTTTGCAAATCAGTGGTCCAATGCAGGGAGCAACCCCAAAAAACAGTGGAAAGTCATAAATTCTCTAATAAATAAAAACAAAAAAAAAGATGCTGATGGGCTCTTTGGAAATAAATGGTTTGCTGCAATCTGATCCAGCAAGAATTGCAAATGAGTTCAATAAATACTTTGCAAGCGTGGGTGAATCAATTGTACAGTCAGTAAATAGGGAATGGTCACAAATGGAGACTAGAGTAGATTTAGGGGAGCTTGAATGTGATAGGACTTTTTATTTAAGGGAAACAAATGAAAGGGAAATTTATGAAGTTTTGAGTAATCTAAATAAAATTTCAGCAGCAGGTTTTGATAATATAAACGTAAAAGATCTTATCATAATTATTGAACCACTACTGCCAATTTTAACAAATCTCATTAACAATGTACTTGCAACAGGAATATTTCCAGAAATATTAAAATTAGGAAAAATAACTCCATTACATAAAGCAGGTGATATAATCATCGAGTCTTTGCTGAAAACTAGATTAATTCAATTTATAAACAAATATATCGGTTTTGATAGGTATCAGTATGGGTTTTTGAAGGAAAGTAATACTCTTTGTGCTGTAACAGATTTTGTAAACTGTGTAGCTTCAGCTTTGGATGAAAAAAAATGTGTAATTGCTGTATTTATTGATCTTAAAAAAGCTTTTGATGTAGTGGACCACTCGGTTCTACTGAATAAATTATGGACCATGAGTGTTCGAGGGGTGATGTATTCCCTTATTGCGTCCTTCTTGAAGGATCAACCTCAGTTTGTTACAGTGGAGGGAATAGAAAGTAATAGAATTTTAAACAATTGTGGAGTACCACAGGGTTCAGTTTTAGGGCCGATATTGTATTTAATTCAGGTCTTATAGTTGATGATAAACTTAATTGGGGAAATCATATTGACAGTTTGGTTAAAAAAATCATCCCCATGTTGGGAGCATTGTATAGATGTACAAAATATTTAAATACCAGAAATCGCTGCTCAATTTGCTATGCATAAATTTTGTCAAACTTGAGATACCTTATAAATGTTTGGGGTACATGTGGTGTGACTTCTTTCAGCAGAGTACAGGTACTACAAAATAGAGTGGTTAAGGTCCTGTTTCAAATGCCTTATCGTACCTCCTCAGAGTTATTGTACCCACATCTTTCGTTACAGCCAATAAGATATGTGTTAGAGTTAGAACAATGCAAACACATTTATAAGATTTTATGTTGCAATCTCAAAAGTAATTCTAGTCTAAAAACAAACAGTGAACTGTATGAGTACAAAACAAGAGGAAATCGTAATTTACATGTCAGTAGCATAAGAACAAATAAAGCACTTTATAATTCATTGACCAGAGCAGTACTTATGTATAACCAGGTACCGATTCATGTCAGAGAAGCTTCAACATTTGAAATATTTTTGAGCAGACTCAAGGAGTTTTTAAACACAAAAATGTATTTCTGAAAAAAAAAAATAATAATAATAATGAATAAATTGAAAAAAAAAATAAAAAAAAAAACTCTAAATTAGATTAGTTTAGTGCCAAAATAAACGTACAAATAGATGTGATTGTTGCGAATGTTTTTATTTATAAAAGTGTTTTTTTTACTGTATAACTTTGGTAATTTTAAGGTTTTATTAGTCTGAATATTGTGTAGTCTGAATAAAATTATATCTTGCTCCGTTACCAGCGTTTAGCTGTTTAGGAGCGAATAACAAAGTACATAGCTTAACTTGTGCCTTAGATTATATGAAAAAAAAAAAAAATTGTAATTTGTTATTTAATAAATAAAAAAAAAATAAAATAAAATAAGTCTGATGTAAATAAGTCTGTTGAAACATTCTACAATATTTTAAATTTTGCTGTAGAATTATATGTACCTGAACGTAGATGTAAGAACAAAATTTTTCCTAAATGGTATTCAAATGAATTAAAACAAGTTATTTTTAACAAAAAACAAGCACATAAAAAATTTAAAATGTCCAGGTCTATACAAGACTACAACTCTTTCTCTTAATTACGTAGAGAATGTAAAATCCTACTTTCTTCATGTCATAGCCAATACATTGAAAACTTGGAAAGTATCATTGGCAACAAAAAAGAGTTCTGGATGTAACATAAAGCTGGTCCTGTGTGTTTTGAATGTGGGATCATCAGTGGTTACGTCACTGACACAAGACAGCTGATGCCGAGCAGGACGCACTCCAACACACACAGGCTGGAGGGTGGGATTGATAATAATTGAACAATAATAAAATAATAAAGTTCATTTAAAAGTAATATAGTGTTTATTAAATAACCTACGTTGTACCTGCTGTGTAAGCATGTAACATGGTGTCAGGTTAGAAAACTGAAATAAGAAGGAGCTAGAGGAAGTGCGAAATTCAGCGAAATTGTGAAGAAAGTCAGCAAAAAATGGCAGGTAACTTTAAGCCACCTAAGTCGTTGGTGTTTGATGCCAACATTGCAAAAAATTTTGAGAAATTTATAAGCAGTTTTAATATATATATGAAGGCGTCTGGGTTTGATGCAAAAGATGAGGAAACCAAAGTTGCAATTTTCCTTAATGTGGCGGGAGACGAGGCGCAGGATATTTTTGCAACCTTAAAGTTGACAGAGGCTCAAAGAAAAGTTTATAATACTGTGGTTGAGGCATTTGAAGTTCACTGCAAACCTCTACGAAATGAAACCTATGATAGGTTTAAATTTTTTAAAAGAATTCAGGAAGAAGATGAAGAATTCGACCATTTTTTAACAGACGTTAAAATACTGGCAAAAAATTGCAACTTTACCACACTGGAAGACAGTTTAGTAAGAGACAGAATTGTCAGTGGCGTTCGAGATATGGATCTGCAAGAAAGGCTGCTACGTACTGGAAATTTAACGCTCAAAAGGGCAGAATCTGAATGTCGAGCAGCAGAGCTCAGTAAATTACAAATGAAAGGCATTAGAGGAAACGAACAAGTGGATTCATTTAAATTCAGAAAGGAAAATGCTACTGGTAGTCAAAGCACTAGTTTTTATGACTGTTTTAAATGTGGTAGGAAGCATGGACCTAGACAATGTCCAGCTTTTGGAAAAAGTTGTGCAAGTTGTGGATCCCTGAATCACTTTGCTGTAGGATGCAAAAATAAGCAAGCAAGAAACAAAAATCGTCAAAATGCTCCTCATGATTATAAACAAAAAAAGAAGACTGTTCAAGAAGTTGTCCATCATGATTCTGACTCAGACGACAGTGGAAACGCTCCCTACATCGATTCCATTGTTTTGGACAGTGTAGGTAAGTTTGGACACTCCTCCAGACATAATAAAGACTTTTGGTCTGTTGATATCTTGATTAATAATGAATTTATAACATTCAAGCTCGATACAGGGGCAAATTGCAATTGCCTTCCATTATTTTTTATTGAAAAGTTAAATGTAGCAGACCAAATTGTTAGAGATACTTTATCACTAAACACTTATGGCAATAACAAAGTTCAAGCCTTGGGTTTTATTGTTTTAGACTGCCTAGTAAAAAATGTTAATTATAAGATAAAGTTTATTGTTATAGATAGCAATAATACAATGCCAATTTTAGGGTTAAGAGCTTGTGTCAAAACAGGGTTAATTAAAAAGATGGACTCTTTGGTAGACACTGTAAGTTTAGATAAGGAAAAAGAATTGTTCATTAAAAAATATAATGATGTTTTTGAAGGAACGGGTAAGATTCCTTTCAAATATAGGATTGTTTTAGAAAAAAAGGCTCAACCTGTAAGTAGTGGATGCAGGAGGGTTCCTGAGGCAATAAAACCAAGACTTAAAGAAGCTTTAATTGACTTAGAAGCTAGAGGAATTATTTCAAAAGTTGAGGGACCCACTGAATGGGTTAATAATATTGTAATAGTAGAAAAACCATCAGGGGCCCTACGCATTTGTCTTGACCCAATGTTTTTAAATAAATATGTGTGTTTGGACCAATTTCCAATACCTACAGTGGATGAGTTGGCATTAAAACTAAAAGATAAAAAAATTTACACGGTACTTGATTTGAAAGAGGGGTTCTATCATGTTCCACTTGATTCTGATAGTAGGAAACTTTGTACTTTCATAACACCGTTTGGAAAATTTTGTTTCAATAGGTTGCCGTTTGGGCTTAATGTAAGCCCTGAAGTATTTCAGCGTATGAATGAGAAACTGTTTGGAGATTTGCCCATAGGAATCTATTTTGATGATTTCGTAATTGCAGGCAATTCTGTAGAGGAACATGATAGAATCCTAAAAGAGGTGATGAGAAGAGCAGAAAAGTTTGGAGTAAAGTTTAACAAGTCGAAAGTTCAATACAAAGTTCATGAAATCAGTTATGTTGGTCAAATATTCTCAGCTGACGGTGTTAAACCTGATTCTGAGTATGTTAAAGCAGTACTGTTGCTTGAAGAGCCCACAAATAGGAAAGAATTGTTGCGGGTTCTTGGAATGTTCAATTATTTATCAAAATATATGCCCAAACTTTCTGAAATTTTATCACCTTTGCGAAATTTAATAAAAAAAAATGTAGAGTGGCAATGGACAAAGGATCACCAAGAGTCATTTAAAAAAATAAAAAGTGTTGTGTCAGAAATCCCGGTACTTAAAATATTTGACCCAAAATTACCTATAGAAATGCAAACTGATGCTAGTCAAAGTGGAATAGGGGGTTGCCTAATGCAGCAAGGTCGGCCAGTTGCATTTTGCTCTCGTAGCATGACAGATACTGAGTCGAGGTGGGCTCAGATTGAGAAAGAGTATCTTGCAATTTCATTTGGTCTGCAGAAATTTCATCATTTTGTTTATGGTCGTAAGGTGGTTGTGAAAACAGATCATAAACCGCTGGTGTCTATTCATAAAAAAGATATTTGTAAAGTAACTTCTAGGCTGCAAAGATTAAAACTTAAAATGCTTAAATACAACATTGATGTTCAATACTTACCTGGTAAATATATGTACATTGCAGATCTTTTGTCCAGGTCATATCTCAAAGTGCCAGTTAAAGATGACAATGAGATGAAAGAAATAGTTCATGATTTTGAATTTGATATTCCTATTTCAGAAGAAAGGTTAAAAGAATTACGAACTGCTACTAAAAAAGATTTTGTCTTAAAGCAAGTTATAGAATTTTGTCAAACTTTTTGGCCTGATAAAAAACATATTGTGAATCCTGAAATTAAAGTTTTCTTTAAATGTAAAACTGATTTACACGTGTATAATGAGCTGTTATTTCATAATTTTAAGCTTGTAGTGCCAAAGTCATTAAGACTGATAATGTTAAATAAGTTGCATGTTGGACATTTTGGCATCGAAAAGTCCAAAGCTAGAGCTAGAAAGATATTCTATTGGCCCGGAATGTCTCAGGATGTACAGGATTTTGTGTCAAAGTGTAAAACATGTTTAAAGTTTAGTCGTAATGTTCCCAAAGAGCCAATGATTCAACATGAAAGAACAAATATTCCGTTTCAGAAGGTGGCCGCAGATATATTAACCTATGCTGGTATAGATTACTTAACTTTAATTGATTATTTCAGTAATTGGATAGAGTTGGTTCCCTTACAAAATAAAACTGCAGAAGAGGTTATCAGCAAACTTAAAGTGATTTTTTCGAATCATGGCATACCATCAAACTTTATATCTGATAATCAACCTTTTAACAGTAAGATTTTTAAGAATTTTGCTAAAAGTTGGGACATAAAGTTAAGTACATCTAGCCCAAGATATCCAAAATCGAATGGATTGAGTGAAAGATCTGTTGGCATTTGTAAAGGCATTTTGAGAAAATGCAATGATTCTGAAAATGATTTGTATAAAGCCCTTTTAGAATATAGAACTTCTCCATTGACTGGTCTAAATGTCTCTCCTTCTGAGCTTCTTAACAAAAGGATATTAAGAACAAGTTTGCCTATTTCTAACAAACTTTTAACTGAAACACCAGTAATTGATCTTGACAAGATTAGAGAAAAACGTCTTAAAGCAAAATCCTATTATGATAGACAAGCTCATGAAAGAGCATCGTTTTCTGAGGGAGAAGATATCATGATTAAAAAAGATAGGCATTGGGTTCCAGGGAAAGTCATTAAAAAGCATGAAGCTCCAAGGTCATATTGGGTTGGAGAGGATTTGGCCAGGTCATTAGAAGAAACTCATCATTTATAAAAGCAAATCCCAATCATGTAAAACTTAGTCATAAGTCAGTTAATAATTCTTTTAATGATGATGGAACTGGTTGTGAGTTCTCCGTTGGTAATCCGGTAATGTCAGATAGTGAAGTTCGTGAGTCAATTGGGCGTGAAAATTGTGAGCGATTTAGTGAGACGGCAGTAAATTCTCTTCCCGATAGTGACTATAAAACCAAATCAAGATTTAGTGAGACTGAAGTAAATTCTCTTCCCGATAGTGACTATAAAACCAGATCAGGACGTTGTATCATAAAACCTTCTAGGTTTAGAAATTAATTGTATTTGAAAAGCTTCTATGTTTAGAAATTAGTTGTTTTTTGTTATTATTTAAAAATTTATCAGTAGAATTCAATGTATTTATTTTTCTTGTGTTGAATTAAAACATTTCTATAAAAAGGGAGATGTAACATAAAGCTGGTCCTGTGTGTTTTGAATGTGGGATCATCAGTGGTTACGTCACTGACACAAGACAGCTGATGCCGAGCAGGACGCACTCCAACACACACAGGCTGGAGGGTGGGATTGATAATAATTGAACAATAATAAAATAATAAAGTTCATTTAAAAGTAATATAGTGTTTATTAAATAACCTACGTTGTACCTGCTGTGTAAGCATGTAACACTGGACATATGTAAATAATAAGAGAAATAGTCATGACATTCCAAATTTTATGCAATTCAAGAACAAGTCATCACATAACATTAAAGAGATCCCAAACCTTTTCAAAGAGTACTTTTCATCTGTAGACAGTGAATCAAATTTCACACTTACTGAAGACCCTTATTTTGAGAGAACTGTTGACATAAGCTCCTGTAACATAACATGAAGCGAAGTACTTAAGGTGATTGAGAATTTGAACTTAAAACTCTCATGTGGACCCGATAATATTTCACCTATATTCATTTATAAAAATAGATTCATTTTATCTCAAATTTTGCAGAAAATTTTCATGATTTCTCTTTCGACAGGAATTTTTCCTGATAAATGGAAAGAATCCTTTGTCGAACTGATTTTCAAGAGTGGCAACAAGGCAGAAGTGGAAAACTATAGACCAATAAGTCAAATTAATATTTTTGCAAAAGCTTTTGAATCTATCATAGCATCAAAAATAAGTCCTCTATATCAAAAACAATAATTGAACAGCAGCATGGATTTGTTAGTGGAAGATCAACAGTTACAAATCTGACAATTTTTACAAATTACTTGTTGGAAGCTTTTGAGAGGAAGTGTCAAGTAGATGTAATTTACACAGACTTCTCCAAGGCTTTCAACAGAGTGAATATTAATATTTTAATTCAAAAGCTATCAGCCTTAGGTATCCATGGTACGCTTCTTTCTTGGATAAAAAATTTTCTTACTGATCGAAAGCAAACTGTCAGAGTGCACAACTGTCTTTCTGACACAATTCATGTTACTTCAGGGGTTCCACAGGGGGGGCATTTATCCACATTTATCTTCGATCTTCTTTAATTGTTTTCTGAATGATATTTTACAATGTTTTAAAAACTGTGAAGTTCTCTTTTACTGTGATGACCTGAAAATGTTCAGAGAAGTATCAAGTTTGAATCACTGCGTCTTAGTACAACAAGATCTAGATAGATTTTATCATTATGTTTCGCAAAATTGTTTAGATTTAAATATTGACAAATGCAAAATAATACGCTTTTATAAAATATCAAAACCATTTCAATTTAACTACAATTTCAATAATATCAATTTAGAATGTGTTAATAAAAGAATTTGTACTGCTCTCTTATTAGACCTGTTTTGGAATATGCTTCAACGGTTTGGTCTCCTGTCTATGATGTTCATATTAATAGTTTAGAGAAAGTACAGGGTGTCCGAATTTGGATGGTTTAATAGGAAACATCAATTTCTGAGCAAGATACAAAAAAATGAACCCCCCACTCCGAAGCTCAGATTTTTTGAAATTTTGATTGGTGCAAACCGCATTTTGATATCTTCAACCGTTTAGCCGCTAGAGGGCGATTCTTGATTTTGAGCAATAATGTGAAACCATCATAACTTTTTTGTTTATGAAAATTATTGATTTCCGTAAAAACTTTCTAGAAGCACTTTTTTAAGCAGAATTCAGTGACGTTTTCAGTTTTTTTCTATTGGGTCTCGGTTTCAAAATATTGACCAAAATCCGATTTTTTTCAATGGGACACCCTATATATTAATAGCTCTTTAGAAAGCTCTGCTTTTGCTGATTTCAATGATACAAATTTCAATGGATTTATCTCTAGCAGTTTTCCAGAAAAAAAAGTATTTTGGTTTTTGTCATAAGAAACAATGAGTTAAAAAGAGACCTTTCTCATTTTCCTTACAAATATAAAGACCTGTTTTAACACATTGTTTCTTATGGAAAAAAACGAAAAAATCTTTTTTTTCGAAAACTGTTAGAGATAAACCTATCGAAATTTATATCATTGAAATCAGGAGAAGGAAAGCTTTTAGGAGAGCTATTAATATATAGGGTGTCCCATTGAAAAAAAGCGGATTTTGGTCAATATCTTGAAATTAAGGCCCAATAGAAAAAAACTGAAAACGTCACTGAATTCTGTTTGAAAAAGTGCCTTTAGGAAGTTTTTACGGAAATCAGTTATTTTTATAAACAAAAAAGTTATGAAGATTTCACAGTATTGCTCAAAATCGAGAATCGCCCTCTAGCGGCTAAACGGTTGAAGATATCAAAATGCGGTTTGCACCAATCAAAATTTCAAGACATTGGAGCCTCGGAGTGGGGGATTCATTTTTTTGTATCTCGCTCAGAAATTGACGTTTCCTATTAACCATCCAAATTCGGACACCCTGTACAAAGAAAATTTTTCAGATTTATACGCTACAAACCATTCCTGTGGAGTCAATAGATTACCATGACATTAGTAAATTATTAAATTTACCAAAATTGGGAGATAGAAGAGACTTTCTAGACCTAATCTTTTTATACAAAATCTTAAATGGATTGATAGATTCACCCACTTTGTTACAAAAAATATCGTTTACTGTTCCTCAGGTCAACCTAAGACACCATGAACTGTTTTTTGTTGAATATCATAGAACAAATTATGGATAGATATTTATATTCATATTTATATTCATTGTGTATCTATACCTCTGTACTTTTTGAAATGGTTAATCCGTTAATAAACCTTTACTTTACCTTTACTTTAATATTTATTTTATTTTTTTTATTTATTTTATTTATTTCACATTACATTATATATAAAAAAATATACAAAATATGAAGTGAAATATCGTCATTAATTATTTATTTACCACTTACTACTACTAAAGTACCAAGTGGTAACTTCTTAACATAAGATTACTAAATTATCTGAAACCAATGTCCTATCAACAACTAGACATCCTTAACCTATTCACTACTTAATACTATCTACGTAAGTAGTCATCCATACTATATGGTTCCAAGTTGATTAAGAGGGCTTTTAGTTTTCTTTTAAAGATCCTTTCTGTAGTTATACTTTTTGTACTTTCATCTAACTTGTTGAAAAGTCTTATTCCCATATAGTATGGATGCTTCTCTGACAATGTCAGCCTATGCACAGGGAAATTGATATTGTTAGTGCGTGTATTATGACCTAGAGCATTGAAGATATCTTTATTTTTAAATGCAAACAAAATAGTTTCAAATATATACAAGGCGAAAATAGTTAACAAATTTTTAGATCTGAAAACACCTCGACAGGATTGTAGAGGAGGCATTTTGTAGATAGTTCGAATCACCCTTTTTTGAACAGTAAAAATGTCCTGCACCCCGGAGTTTGCTGCCCAGTAGATTATGCCGTACCTAGCTGTACCCTCATAGTTTGCAAAATACAGAGTTCTTTTTGCAGGTTCATCCAAATACCTTGCCACAATACGAATACAGTAACAAACTTTGTTCAGTTTACCTTTCAAATATTCGACATGGCTAGACCAGTCTAAAAATTCATCTACATAAATACCTAGAAATTTAGTGCTATTTTTAATTTCAAGATCAATTTCACCCATCGTAATTGATTCGGGTTTTTTAGTTTTATTTAATTTTGTTCTGAATAGTATAGTATTAGTTTTATCTTTATTTAGTAATAATTTATTTTTTTCAAACCAATCATTTACTAAAACAAAAAAGTGATTTGCATTTTGACGGATCTCTGGAATAGATGGTGCTCCAACTAGTAAATTTGTGTCATCAGCATATTGGGTCAAATTAAAATAATTTCTATTCATTTCATAAGAGTTTATGTCATTCAAATAAATAATAAACAGATATGGTGCAAGTATACTTCCCTGAGGGACACCCACTGTATTCTGTGCGATTTCCGACTTGTATATGTTCCCATTTCTGTATATCGTGACTCTCTGAGTTCTCTTGTTCAGATAAGATTCAATCCACTTAAAAGCAGGTCCCCTTATCCCATATAGATTTAATTTCTGGAGAAGTAAGTTTCTGTCCAAGCAGTCGAACGCTTTTGACAAATCTAGGAATATTCCAAGGGCCATGTCCCCATCTTCAAGGTGCTTTAGAATTGCGTGCGTAAATTGAAAAATGGCAGTTTGTGTGGATTTTTTCGTCAAGTAGCCATGTTGATTATCAGAAAATACATTACAGTCATTCATAAAATCCATTATTCTTGTGCACACGACAATTTCAAACAGCTTGGAGAATCCAGAAAGCAGACTTATAGGTCTATAGTTGTCAAACGAGTTTTTATCTCCCTTTTGCTTATACAGAGGCCTGATTGCTGCTAGTTTTAGACTCTCAGGAAAGATGCCCTCTCTAAGTGAATTATTTACTATGTAACACAAGACGTCAATGATCGCTGGAATAATCCGACGGATGAGACTTGTAGGTACTTCATCGTCGCCAGAGCTATGTTTGTTTTTTATTCTTTTTGTTAGTTCTAAAATTTCTTTGGGATTAACAGGTTTTAAAAATAGAGATCTATCATTTTCTTGAATATTGATTTTGTAATTTACATGCTGAATTTTCTTCTGTAACTCTGGAATTGCATTGAGTAAAAAAGTATTGTAATTGTTTGCAATTTCTGTAGGATTTCCAGTGATCATTGTGTCATTCACCTGTGAGTTGTTTCCAGTTACTTCTTTAAAGATGGACCACATACATTTATTTTTGTTCTCCGAATTATTTATTCTTTTTTTATAACTATCAGATCTAGCTTTTATTAGTAATTGATCATATTCCTTTTTTACAATGGAGTAAGATTCATTAAAGTTGTTATTTTTGCGTTTTAGCATTAAAAGAATATCTAATCTATTTTTAACGTTTTGTATTTGTTCGTTTTTATGATACAATGGCTTTTTTTTCTGCCCTTGACCCATACTGACTAATTTTTTTGGAAAGTTCTCGTTAAAGATAGATAGAAAAGTTTGCATGAAAACATACCATTGCTGATTAACATCGTTATGATGTGCTTCAAAAACTTCCTCCCATTTTTCTTGAGTTAATAAAGTGAAAAATTCTTGCCTACTCACTTCACTAAAAAATCTTTTATAATAGCTGATTGTTTTGGGGACATGATTACAACTTAACACAATCTTCTGGGCAGCATGATCTGAAATTGTGGTGTCAATTACACAACTTGACATATTTTCCTCTGTGACGTTTGTAAAAATATTGTCTATACAGCTTTGTGATGATGGTGTAATTCTGGTATTTTCTGATATTGTCGGATATAAGTCGAAAGAGTTCATAACCGACAAAATTTGTGATTTAGAATTGTTTTGTTTAAGAAATTCTATGTTGAAGTCACCAGCAATAAATACCTTTGTATTTTCATTAATTATTTTTACCAAAACAAGCTCCAGTTTTTTTAGGAATAATTTAATGTCACTTTTGGGGGATCTATAAATCACAGCCACAACAAAGAGTTCGTTTTCTAGATTGAATTCCACGCAAGCACATTCAAAAACACCTTCAACTGAAAGATTGTCAATTTTCCGCTTTCTTGAGAATGTTATGTCCCTATGTAAATACACTGCTACTCCTCCATATCCATTTTTTCTACAGAAGTATGATGCTAAGCTGAAGTCAGATATACTGGTTGTCTTCAGTTCATCAATAGCTGACAGCAATGTATTTTTAATGGGAAAGCTCAAGTACCAGTCGAGGTCAGTTGAACCGAGATTGTACAACTGGGGCTTAGTGTTAGATAAAATCTAACACACGACGGATCGCGTTATAGGAATGGTAGCGACCGATCCCGGGTTAAAGAACTCAATAGACTCATCGGCTGATCAGCTTTGTCACCTTCTATTGAAAACTTAATAATGATAAAAACACAAATCTTAACGTTTTTAGAAGGAACCATTGACATCTTTGCCGATTTTGTCTAAAAACGTGTTGATTTAAGTAAAATCTCAAGTGTGGTCTTCAGAAAGGAGAAAAGGATAAGCTTTGCAAATTGATAAACCCCTGATCTATTCACAATTACGAAATATTACAATAATTAAGCAGTGGACACCCTGCATGGTACAAAAATAGTATCTGACTCAGAACTTCTGAGTAAACCCTTCTGCTCTATTTACCTTTTGTCTCATGTTCAGTGCTTGCTTCATCGAATCTGGCACGTTTTCGGGGCGGCGAAAGACTAACATTCACGTCCACGGGCTGCAGTACACCTTCTCCAGACATTTTTTTTGAAATAGATCCAAAAATTACATGTTCAACTAAAGTTCCCTCCAAAAGTACTGCAGAGAAGTTTTGCCGAAAAAAAAAAACGACAGCAAGTATCAACAGCTGACAGATTGAGGTTAGTTGAGTAGTCAGCATTGATATAGCGATTTCATTTGTACCTGTTGTTGTTTTGCTTGTTCTACGATCTGCTTGGAGCAAGAAGAGCAAGTACAAAATAGAAGGATTGACTTTACAGTGCATGCATAATCGATGATATACATGTCTCTTCAAAACCCCGCACCAAAAATAATACCCACAGGCAAGGTTCCTAAAGTTCATAGGTTGCCTGATAATGGATAACCTGATAACGCGTCTGGGGTGCCTTATGGAGATTTGCATTATATTGAGGCCCCCCAGATGACGTCATAACGTGATCAATCAACCTACCTCTCTCAAACAACCTTGACCCACAGGTTCGTTAAAATACCCGAATTTCAGGTAATTTCGCGCAAATCGGCAGCGCAGGCACTTTTGTCATATAACACATTTGGCTAGAGGTTGAGAACTATCGATGTTGGCACGATCGATAATAATTATCGATAGTAAAATGCAATCGATAGAATTCAAACCCAAACTGCAATTTACTGGAAAAATAAACACCTATTTTCTTTTATCATTAACAGTAAAACAGAAAAAAAACCACACTACAAACATAGTATAAATTAAAAGTTTATTCAATACCGATAGTATGGGTCCAATACTCAATTAATCGTGCAACATTTTGAATTCAGTAGCTCCCCTATAAGGTCTATCACATAAATCACAAAAAGAATAATAATTTGTAACAAAATAAAAAGTGCGTTTATTACATAATGTTAATTTTAATTACTTATCTCAAGATAAATTGGCTATAACACTAAAAGATGTTGTGAATGGCGGACGCTGTATCGTTGTCCTTAAATACAGTGTTCACCATTTGTATTATAAAATTAGATGTTACGGGGCTAAATTTATTTTTTCCAGTCATCCTTTTCATAGTCCCATTTGGAGGAGATTCCTTCGATGGGATTTACTTGTAGGTCGAGAATACGACGGAATTGGGCTGCTCTGTTCTCTTCTTTGAACGAATCTGGCAATGGAGCATAAACTATCGAAAATAAAATTGTATTAGAATCTATTGGTAATGGAAAACAGGGAATTTGGAAGAAACTAGAATAAAGCAAATGGTTTCGATACAATTTACTTGTGATTTGATAAAAATAAAAATTTTCTCACCAAATGTTTTCAATCCAAAAAATACCCATAAGGCGGCAGATATCAAACTCAGAGTGACTCCGACCATGTATTTCCATTCACCAGTAGGAGCTTTAAATTCAGCAAAGGTTTGTCTGAAAGAAGCTCTGTATAGGGCTTTCTTATCTTCAATGGAAAGCTGTTTCCAGTCTCCCTTTTCTCTTTCACGTAGAGCCTGATGGGAAAAATAATTAGTGTAAACATTAGCTTATGAAAATCAATAATTATTTGGAGAATTTCATACATCTGTCAAAACTCGTATTCCAACAATAAATTGACATGTTTTGATTGTTGATTTGAACCAATCAGATTGTAATTACGCGATAATTTGCACTAGTGCAAATTATCAGATAATTGCATACTAACTGGTGCGAAAACTGGTGTTTTGACATTTTTTGAAAAAAAATTTAAATTTTTGATTTATGAAATTCTCTCATTAAATACAACTCGTGCAATGGAAATATATTTATAATTTTCAACAAATTTGCACTCATGCGTTTTTAACTGAAAAATGCATTCGGGCAAATTTCCCAAAAATTATCAATAATTTCCATTGCACTAGTTTTATTACTATTGATAATTATTTTTAAGAAATCTGATTGGTCAGTTGCAACAAACATAAAAAAATTCCAAGTTCTTACCAAGATGTCAGCATTTGGTTCCTGCCACCTAATGGCTGGCAATGGAAAATCGGAACGGTCAACATAATTAGGTTCTCCATTGTAACCGTAGCCCACTATTTCCCTTTTGCCAATGAGGGTTCTGGTGTAGGAGCCTTCAACTCCACCGCTCATCGCAGCCGATTGGATAACTAAAGGTTTGCTGATGGCATTTCTGATTAATTGTCTGGCGCCCAGCGCTAACAGTGTGTTAGCCATGGTGAAGCTGGAAAAAAATAAAAAAATAAGGTAATAGTTGAACAGTACTTATTTCAACTGTACTGTATGTGGATCAAAAACACGGATTCAGAAAACACATCAGAACTTTGGATTAATTTCAAATAGTCTCCCAGAAAAATTATGCTGATTAAGTTTTATTGGATCAGGCTTAGATGAGTTACTAAATTAGCTGAAACATATAGACTAGCTGTCTGAAAAGCTTACTGTAATGGTACCAATAATCTATAAATGTAAAAATTATCTGACCCATAAAAGACAAATGATCCCACTATTCAGAAACACCCTGTATATAAGGCTTGTTTTTTCAATGCACCTGAGATAACTCATTAAAATCTGAAACAATAATAAAATTAAATTTATGTATGTATGTTCCGAAGGAACATACCAATCTTGGGAATATATGAATTTAATATAAAGGATTCATTTTATCAACAACTCAATAACCAAATCATAAAAGAAGGAATTTCAAGGAAAATAATATTGCTAGGAGACTTTAATGAACAAACAGGAAAAAAGAATCGACGACAAGGTAGTCGGAAAATTTGGAGGAAATGTAACAAATAACAATGGACAAAGGCTCATAGCAATATGAGCAGAAACACCGAACAAGACAACGGAAAGAGGAAACATTAAGACAATATTGTGTCTGAAAAATACAACCTAAAGGGTATATGTAATCCCATTATTGGTCAACCAATTATCCAGCGACCAACAGAATTATAGATCTGTAAATTTATCTTGCAGATATAGATAGATAAACTTGATAGTAAGTTTATCTCAAGATGAATAAACCGAGCCTAAGATAGAGAACATTAGATGTTAGCGAATATAATTTTAATACAAAAACAGTTCTGCGAGAAAGTCGTCTGATCCAAATCCATTCAAACATTTAAAATGCTGGAGGATGTCTTCCAGCAGGTCTTTTTTCCTATTACAACAAACATACCTGCAGCAAGTCGTTATGACGTCGATTTTAAATAGATTTACGTCAATTAATGGCATTGCATTTTTGGGGTAACTGTTCTAATAAATTGTTTGATTCTGTTTTTGTCATTCTAAAAAGAGCAGTGCGCTATTTGTATAGGGTTGGATATTGGGAGCATTGCAAGCCACTATTTTTAAAACATAAAATACTCACAGTATGCTGTATATTCATCATGGAAACTGCTTGCCTTATGCACAAAAAACATTATGATGAGTTGGAATATCCAAGAACTTATCCAACTAGGCAACATCTTAAAATTCAGCTCCCTATACCGATACCCAAGACTGCATTGATGCAAAATTTACTTATTTTTGAAAGTAGGCAAATTTTTAATCACCTGCCTGTTAACTTAGGGCAGATAGGTGGTTTTTAAAAAGTTTAGACTAGAGCTCAAAACATTTTTACATGGAAAAGCCTACTATCATATCAATGAATTTTTAAATGAAAAATTTTACTTTTGTTTGTTTCATTGGTTTGTTTTGTTCTGAGCTCAACCTTTATGTTTCTCCTGTATTGGCTGTACCTTCTATATGACTCTATAGTTTGATGTAGTAATTGTACATGTGTTGCTTAGGATTATGCTTTGACATTTATGTTTATGTTTATTTTTTATTTTATTGGTTGTACCTTGTACAAATTCAAGTATAAGAAGTATGTAGAAACTAGAAATGATATATTAGTTGAGGGTGGATGGTGACTTAATTGAGATTGTATCCAATATTAAATATCTTGGGTTTCAAAT
This sequence comes from Ceutorhynchus assimilis, assembly GCA_917834065.1. Lineage (NCBI taxonomy): Eukaryota > Metazoa > Arthropoda > Insecta > Coleoptera > Curculionidae > Ceutorhynchus > Ceutorhynchus assimilis. Next base: position 41,150,940 of record OU892278.1, on the reverse strand, counting down.
GGATAGTTTGTTGAATTTTGATAAGCACTTTGAATATACGGGTGTCCCACGGTGGATGGCGTATTAGACGTTTATGGAGAACTGAAAAGCGGATCATTTTGAAAATTTGGCAACCGGGATAAACGACCATAATCTACACTTTAAAAATATTTTTGTTTATGCGGTGTTGCCGCTTCTACCCTAAACCAGTGGCAACAGCGCTATTTTAAATGGAACACCCTGTATCTGATTACATATTTGGATTTTACGTAAAATTCTGAGCAGATTTCATGTGATATATCCTATACTTACCTAAGTTCAACTGTTTTGGAATTATTGACAGTTGAAAATCGACTTTTTGCAACTTTGGCAGGCTGTAAAACCTGAACGGTTAATTTTAGAGAAAACCCGATTTTACATTCCTATCTTAGATTTTTATAAACTATCATTTGATACCAACTTCAAATTTAATCCATGATTAAAAATTCCAATTAAATTTAATCTCCGGGTAAATTCAAAGTTGGTGTCAAATGATAGTTCATGAAACTGTAAGATAGGAATGCGATATTGGTTTTTCTCTTAAATTAACCGTTCAGGTTTTACAGCCTGTCAAAGTTGCAAAAAGTCAATTTTCAACTGTCAATAATTCCAAAAACAGTTGAACTTAGGTATAGGGTATATCACATGAAATCTGCTCAGAATTTTACGTAGAATCAAAATATGTAATCACATACAGGGTATTCCATTTAAAATAGCGTTGTTGCCACTGGTTTAGAGTAGAAGCGGCAACACCGCATAAACAAAAATATTTTTAAAGTGTAGATCATGGCTGTTTACCCCGGTTGCCAAATTTTCAAAATGATCCGCTTTTTAGTTCTCCATAAACGTCTAATACGCCATCCACTGTGGGACACCCTGTATGCTCAAAAAAATATCAAAAAAACTGTATTTTTTTAGTAGAATTGCAAACAACTTAACTATTCAAACTAAGATTTTTGTTTGTAATTCAATACTACAACCACACTTTGATTATTGTTCTTCAATACTGTACAGGGTGGACCAAATTGGACACTTTCTTATGGAAACACCCTTTATTTTTAGAGATAGAAAAAAATGGACCCCCCACTCTGAGGCTCAAATTTCATGAAATCTTGATTGGTGCAAACCGCATTTTGATATCTTCAACCGTTTAGCCGCTAGGGGGCGATTCTCGATTTTGAGCAATACTGTAAAGCCTCCATAACTTTCTTGTTTATGAAAATAATTCATTTCCGTAAAAACCTTTTGGTAGCACTTTTTTAAGCAGAATTCAGTGACATTCTCAGTTTTTTTCTGTCTGACTTCGATTTCGAGATATTGACCAAAATCCGATTTTTTTCAATAGGACACTCTATATATTAATAGTTCATTAGAAAGCTATGCTTTCGCTGATTTTAATGATACAAGGTTTGATAGGTTTATCTCTAACAGTTTTCGAGAAAAAAAATTATTTCGGTTTTTGTCATAAGAAACAATATGTTGGAAAAGGACTTTATCTCTGTAAGGAAACTGAGAAAGGTCTCTTTCTTACACATTGTTTCTTATGACAAAAACTGAAATAATTTTTTTTCTCGAAAACTGTTAAAGATAAACCTATCAAACCTGTATCATTAAAATCAGCGAAAGCATAGCTTTCTAATGAACTATTAATATATAGAGTGTCCTATTGAAAAAAATCGGATTTTGGTCAATATCTCGAAATCGAAGCCAGACAGAAAAAAACTGAGAACGTCACTGAATTCTGCTTGAAAAAGTGCTTCCGAAAGGTCTTTACGGAAATAAATTATTTCCATAAACAAAAAAGTTATGGAGGCTTTACAGTATTGCTCAAAGTCGAGAATCGCCCTCTAGCGGCTAAACGGTTGAAGATATCAAAATGCGGTTTGCACCTATCAAAATTTCATGAAATTTGATCCTCAGAGTGGGGGGTTCATTTTTTTCTATCTTTAAAAATAAAGGGTGTTTCCCGAGGGGGTAACATCTTCTTGAATTTTGTGACAGTATTGCGACAATCCCTACGATTTTCCTAAGATTGCTGCGATTGCGACTGCAATCCGGGATTGTGAGGCGAGTGTTAGATTTTGGAGGATTGCATTGTGACTGCATATGATTGTGAATGATTGCAGACAATTGTGAATGATTGCAGACGATTGTAGGCGATTGCGAGTGACTCAGAAAGATGTTTGGTAGCTGCTTGAGTTACTGAGTTACACTGACATATTATTATCTCAAGGAACATATTTATTTATTTTAGCCATTAGATTATAGATTTTTATTTATTAACCCACACATAAAAATACGAGTAAAAATATGAACAAATATATTTTGCTATTCTTTCAAGGATTTCAAAGTTGTACATGGGTATGTACAGGGTCTGTTCCTTTCTTGCTCATGAATAGTGTTTATAGTGTCGCTTCTACAACTTGAACAAAAAAAAAAATAATAATAAAAAAAGTTAAATACAAAAGTTGTAGGGTTTTATCTCTATCATCTTTTGCACATGCATATGTCAAAACGGGTAAATGGCAGGTGTCAACAAACACTTGCATTTTTTCAAATGGAACACCCTGTATCTTTTTGAATAAAATGATATATTTCTTCTGATTCCAAATATACCATATACAAATGTTGATATTTGGTTCAGCAGTTTTTACGATATCTAAGTTTTAAAATGCATTTTCATTACCCTAAATCAGGTTGGTTCCTGGTTCCTTAAATCAATGGTGAGGCTTACTTAATGCAATTTTGGTATGGTGTTTTTGAACTCAGAAGGAAAAGATCAATCATGCTAGCCAAAAATATAATAGAGATAATACCCTACAACTTTTGTATTTAACTTTTTTTTTTTGTTTAAGTTGTAGAAGCCGCACTACTATACCTATAACAAAGTTGAATGGATATATATATTTTTTCAATATCTTGAGCCTATTCGCAATATCCTCCTTGTCTTGCTTTCTGAGATGAAAAGGGTGTTCCACCGGGAACCGAATCGATCTATACCTATATGGAAAACTGTATGCAGAAAATTTTTGAAAATTTGACAGTATAGGTGCTAATGTCAGTAGGGGCAACCCGGCTAAAATATTTTCAAAATGGTGGCACTTCCGGTTATACCGAAAGAAGACGTCAACTTGCTTATTTCAAATGAGATACCCTATGTGATTGCATATTTGGATTCTACGTAAAATTCTGAGCAAATTCATGCAATATACCCTATACTTAAGTTCAACTGTTTTGGAAATATTGACAGTTGAAAATTGACTTTCTGTAACTTTGACTGGATGTAAAACCTAAAAGGTTGATTTTAGAGGAAAACCGATTTCACATTCTTATATTTCCATAAACTATCATTTGACATCAACTTTGAATTTAACCGGAGATTAAATTTAATTGTAATTTTTAATCATGGATTAAATTAAATGTTGTTTGGTGATAGTTTATGAAAATCTAAAACAGGAATGTGAAATCGGTTTTCCTCTAAAATTAACCGTTTAGGTTTTACAGGCTGTCAAAGTTGCAAAAAGTCAATTTTCAATTGTCAATAGAGAGTTATTGGAACTATTAAATACTGCCTGGCAGTATTAAGGATTTACATTATTTTATCAGTGCATCAGCACTATTTCTCCCAGAAAATAACAGTTATTGGAAGATTGTAGTATGTTTTGAGTAAGAGGTTGAGTATTACCTTATTTTGTATTCACAATTTTAACAGCTCGACAAAAGCGAAACGTCATAATCGTCAAATTATCAGAAATGTTGAAATAAGGGAAGTATACTGCCTCGCACTAATCATATACCTACAAATAAAGACAAGCAGTAACCTTATTAAGGAGATCTTTATTTTCAGAACCAAATGCGCATGCGCAGATGTCAAAATAAGGCTATTTTAAATACTGCTTGTCCTTATTGCACGTCCAATAACTCTCTATTATTTCCAAAACAGTTGAACTTGGGTATAGGGTATATGACATGAAATCTGCTCAGAATTTTACGTAGAATCCAAATATGCAATCACATACAGGGTGTCTCATTTAAAATAAGCAAGTTGTCTACTTACGGTATAACCGGAAGTGCCACCATTTTGAAAATATTTTAGTGGGGTTGCCCCTACTGAAATTAGCACCTATACTGACAAATTTTCAAAAATTTTCTGCATACAGTTTTTCATATATGGATCGATTTGGTTTCCGGTGGGACACCCTGTATATTTTTTGCTACTATTTGTATCTTTATCTTGTCAAATGTAATCATCAAGACCTCTTCTGAGGAACTTCATTTTATACTTCACTTCAACATCTAACGTCTCTATGATCCGGTCAATATACCATGTATCATATGCAGCAGCATAGTATTCTTCATTTTTCAAAGACATTTCTTCACAAAATGTTTTTTCTTCTGCTCTCATTTCCCAATTCACTTTTTTCGGAATACAGCTTTGACCTTCAGAGGTTGCGGCATCTTCTATGCTTGGAGCCCTTGTTGACTGCAGTTTATTATTTTTGCTTTTTTAATAGGCTCTATTCTCGGCTCTATTCCTACTTGACGCTGTTCTATTACTTTATTTATTTTTTTTTGACAATTTTGCATCTGAGATTTCCATCTGTTCATAACTCGGTTGATAACTTTCCGTTTTTACTTGCGTTTTTATTGGAAAATAGAGAACACAGTGTTGATTTTTTCACCAACAAATATTTTTCCCAGACCTTTATTTTTAGAAGGCTTTAGGGTCTAATGGTATGTGTTAATGTAATGCAGGGCTGGCCGCCAACACTGGAGCGAATAGAGTTTATTTTTCTTGACAGTAGGATACCGCAGTGAAAACTCACAGAAAACAACAGATTAATCGCTAATAAATAACATAAAATAGCAAGAAATTTGCCTGTCAGTCTATCTTTGCCGACTGCGCTGACTCTTACTATAAACAAATAAACGCGCATGCGCGGTTCGCGATTGTACCTTAAAACAAGTGATGGTGTACGCGATTGCCAATGCGATTGTCAGATTGCGACAGCGATTGTGGGGCAGCGAATGCGATTGTAGGATTGTTTTACAGAGATTGTGAGATTGCAAAACCCGATTGTGGGACTGCGACTGAGATTGTCCCGGATATTTAAGTGATTGCAAGCGATTGTTGAGAATTTGTGACAGTATTGCGGCAAGATGTTACCCCCTCGGTGTTTCCATAAGAAAGCGTCCAATTTGGACCACCCTGTACATGTTTAACCTAAACTAAAGAATCGTGGCATGCGGATTATATTGAAACTCGTATTGAAAGCAAGCTGTCTCACACCAATATCGGACATGTTTCAAGAATTGGGTTGTAGACCGTCAGATAGTGATATATTTAGGTGCCCCATTTTCGCATACAAGCCTCGAAGAGGTTTGAAAAGTACATCGATTTTAAGTAGAATGAAAGTATTTTTACGAATGGCTCCTGGTGATAACATATGGAAAATTCGATATTCCCTAACAGAAATGAAACACGTCCTAGTGCGCATATTTTCTTGCAAGCCGCGTTCACCAAAGGATTAATTAATAAAACCTGGCTTCGTGAAAAGAAATAAGGGGGTGTTGCAGGTGGCTAAAGGATTTTCCACACAAGCCCATCGGAAGGATGAAAATGTATTACTTCGGTAGCAGGAAAACATATTTTTTTGAGTGTCGCTAATGGAAAAGTACATGGGCCAAATTATGGACCAACTGGTAAGTGTCTGGTTGTTACCTAGCAGGTACTTTCTATTCTCTAGTGCATAGGAAGTACCTGCTAGGTAACAACCAGACGTTTACCAGTCAGTCCATAATTTGGCTCTAAGGGTAACATAATAGTAGATTATACCACGAGTCAATAATGATAGCTATTATTCCCGAGGATTATTACGAACTGAGCCGCGTTAGCGGCGAGGGAGTAACATTCCGAGGGAATAATAGCCATTATTGCGAGTAGTATACTCTACTTTATTTACGACAAATTAATTTATTTGAGATTTTCAATGAACAAATTTCATCCGTCTCATAATTTTCAATACAAATCCACAAGCACTACACGTTTGACACTGACACTTTTGTGGAATAATGACCATTAATCCCGCTACTCGTCATTAATCCCTGGAGGAATAACATATGTCATTATACTGCCAAAATCACAAATATAATACGCACATTATACATTAGTCGTAAATAAAGTCTGTTTTTTTAAAGATAATTCCCCAAGTCAACAATTTAGTAACTATGGTGGCAACACAAGCCTCTTTACATGAAAAATTTGAAGCATTGATGGCCGTTTGCACCAACCGTTTGAAGGGAGACTTCAAATCAAATCAAATCTGCTTTATTGTCCAAAATACAGGGTATTCATTGACAAAGCCTTATAACTATGAAGACGTTTTGGAAAATATAACGTATTCTACCAAAGATTTTAATCAAAAACAACTATATAATTATTTTAGCAGGATATAATGATTTTTATAATAACAAAACCCCTAGGCTAGTATATTTGTTAAGTAAGTTAAAGATGTGTGTGCATACTAATGTTGTTGTCTTATCTACACCTATATGTCATAAGAATTATTTTAAATGTTGCGAGTTCAATAATAAATTAAGATATTTAGTCCAAAGTTTTGAAAAATTTTCTTGTAACAGGGTTTCTTTTGTTGACAGTTGTAATGCACTAGGTAGAAAGCATACAAATTCAAAGCTATCGGGACTAATTTTTGATGCTCTAAATTCTTCGAACAATAAAAATTTGATTTACATTAATATTGAACAAAACATGAATGCAAATGGTACACAAAGTGATAAAGTTAACTCTCCCCCGTCAATTAACCTTTCAAGTGTTTCATCTATTGAGGGTCTCAACACTTCTTTCTCTGAAACAGAATTGCCATCCGTCCTTAGTCTTTACTTCTCTAAATCCCACTAGCATAAATTTTCAACAGGAACTAGAAAACTTAGCCAATACTTAAGTGATAAAATAACAATTTTTTATCAGAATTGTAGAGGGGTTAAAACTAAGTTGGAAAAACTCAAGTTAAATATACTAAGTAATGATTATGATATTATAGCAATCTCTGAAACTTGGTTGAATGAGTCAATAAATAGTCCCGAATTTAGTTTCCAGAATAGAACCACATTTAGAAAAGATCGTGATAGATTAATAACTAATAAAACCCAAGGAGGAGGGGTATTATTGCTCTTGAGAGACACTTTCGTAGTCTCGGAAGTTAGGATTTTTGATCAGGATCAGGAGGCATTGTGTGTAAAGATAAATGCTGTGTCTTTTCTTATAGTCCAAGAGCCCAGAGCCGCCAGACACAACTTATTTTCTAAAGGACAGAATATGTGGGATTGTGTAGCACTAATATGTACTATGAACGTATGGATACCCGCTAAGTTGGGTAGACGGCCAATTTACCAACATCAGGTGCGAAAGCTGAAGAAAGCTTTAACTTTTGTTCTAACGCTTGATTTTTATATATGTTATTGGGGAGACCATTTCATAACTACGTGTGCTCAGCCAGATCAATCGCACCGGCCAAACATCCCCCCAGATAATTTTTCCGGGAGTGTAAGCGCGAGGGTACTATGCATGCGTTTGAGAGTGAGCGAGATATCAATGTCAACTGATTTCCCACTCTTAAACTTACAGTCTACTCTAGGCTAGAGTAGAAATGGGATTAGGTTTTTCCCATGATAGGAAAAACCGTTATTTACAAATAACAGTGAATTGGCCGTCTACCCAACTTAGCGAATATACATACGTTCATAGTACCTATAAGTGCTACTCAATCCCACATATTCTGTCCTTTAGAAAATAAGTTGTGTCTGGCGGCTCTGGGCTCTTGGACTATTATTGTGGTAGTGGGTTACTTTGTCCCCGAGAGCCCAAGTGATGTTTATGGGAAATTTTTTGAAAAGATGGAGTATCTTCTTGATAGTAATAATTCGGAATTTATCATAGTTGGTGACTTCAACATTCCCAGCTATGTTAACACTTTATCATGTAATAATAATTTAAACCTGTTAAAATCATTTTTGTCCTCTAATAACCTCATACAGTTGAATCATATACGGAATCATAATAACGTTATTCTAGATCTTGTAATTGCCTCTTTTGAGAATGTACAGGTTGACAGAAGAGAGGATTCTCTATTGCCAGTTGATAAACATCATCCTTGCCTGAGTATCTGTTTGGAAACTAGGTCCCCTGTCGAACACTGTAAAGTCGTATTAACGACTAAATTTAATTTCAAATATGCTGATTTTCATTTAATGTATAGATTATTCGAAAACCAAAACTGGACTGTTTTGGATAGTATTGCTGATGTCAATTTGGCCATTGATTCTTTCTACAATATTCTTAATAATATATTTCAGCAGAGTGTACCAAAATCTACACAAATAGACAAGAAATATCCTGTTTGGTTTAATGGAGAAATCATTAAACTGATTAAACAAAAACATAAATATTTTCTAACATCTAAAAAGAATAAATCTAATTTTTGGTGTCAAAAATATATTACACTTAGAAGTACAGTAAAATCAGGCTGGCTTATAGCAATTATCTCCAGGAGGTTCAATCGGGCTTACAGAGTAATCCTAAGTTGTTTTGGTCATACCTAAAAGGACTCAAGGACTCGCCAGATATTCTTCAGGAGATGATAAATAATGATAAAACCTATGTGGGCTCTCAGCGGGTGGCAGATGGTTTTGCTGATTTCTTCAAGTCTGTATATATAAATGACAATGATGTTTCATGTTCCTCTAGTGCCCCAAGATCTTTCTTTTGTGAGAAGTCTATCTCGACAGATGATATAGACATGGCAATCAAAAGGCTCAAGGGAAACAAGGTAATTGGTTCAGATGGAATACCAGCCTATATTCTAAAGGGCTATAGCCAACATCTATTGAAACCGCTGCAAGTTGTATTTAATCTAATTATAAAAACATCAAATTATCCAGAAAAATGGAAAATAGGTAAAGTCATTCCGATTTTTAAATCTGGTGTTAGACAGGATATTAAAAACTACCGCCCCATATCTATTCTGAGTTCAGTTTCCAAAGTATTTGAAATTATTATATTTGAATTGTTATTTAGTGAAATTTCTGGAAAAATTACCTCCTGTCAGCATGGTTTCTTCCCTCATAGGTCAACATTCACCAACTTAGCCACATTTAATCAATATGTGCATGAAGCCATAAATAATAAATCGCAGGTTGACGTTATTTACACGGACATGGAGAAGGCATTTGACAGGGTCAGACACTGCGTAATAATTAAGTCTCTCCAGAATATGGACGTGCCCTCATATTTGATTGGGCTAACTCAGTCATATCTTAGTAACAGGTTTCAATATGTTGAAGTTAAAGGTTGCAAATCACGGATCTTTAAAAGCACCTCTGGTGTGCCTCAGGGTTCTAATTTGGGCCCTCTCCTCTTCTTGGCAACAATAAATAATATTGTTGGAAACCTGGAAAATGCTGTGGCCCTCATGTTCGCCGATGATTTCAAATGTTTTTTCCAGATTAATTCCGTTGAAGACTGTGTGCAACTGCAGAATGATTTTTGTAGTGTGACTAATTGGTGCGAAAATAATAGCTTTAAAATGAATATTGCAAAATGTACCTGTATGTCCTTTACCCTTAACCACAATGCTATAAATTATGACTATAAATTAAATGGTACTAATCTTAAACGAGTTGGCCAACAGAGAGATCTTGGAGTGGCGTTTGATTCTAACTTGTCGTTCTCTGGTCATATGGCATCTAAAATTGAAAGTGCACAGAGGGTGGCAGGATTTATCTCGAGGAACACAAAAAACTTTAGAATAGAGGTGAGTCTACATCTTTTTGATAGTTTGGTGGTTCCCATTTTGGAATATGCAAGCATAATTTGGTCTCCGCAATACAATGTGTGGGTTACATTAATAGAAAGGGTACAAATAAAATTTCCTCAAATGCATGTATTTTCGAAAATTTGGTATTTATCCGCAAAGAGGTTGTGATCAGGGCTACCTACTGAGCATTTTTGATAGGCTTTCCTTGAGCAAAAGAAGGGATAGGGTGATTTTGTGCACAATGTTCAATATTTTGAAGGGAACAATTGATTGTCCAGAAATGCTTGCCCAGTTACCATTTGCAATAAATCGATTCAACTCGCGAAATCAGAATGTTTTTTATTTGGCATATCCTCGTACTAATCTGTACAAAAATTCTCCCATATATAAAATGTGTCAGGTTTTTAATTTGTATGCTTTCGATATTGATATTGACACAATAAATATCAAAGCTTTTAAGAAAATTATTGATGAAAAGCTACGAATGTGAGTATTGTTTTTGTTTGTTTTTTTAGAATTGTTTTTTTTTTTTTACTTTATTATATTGTGAATCTTTTGATTAGAATTAGATTTAAAGTTTACTTGTAATAGATGTAAGTTTGTATCTGTGATTGGCCTCTTGGCTGTTGATACTTGATGAATAAATAAATAAATAAATAAATAACTACTCATAAGTATGTATACATGTCACTAGTACTTCTAAAAAATATAAAAAACAAATACTTAAATCTAGTGTTTATCTTTTTTTTTCCGTTCCTGATTACATTCCACGTCAATTTGAAAATTAAAACAATACAGATTAAAATTAAAATACAAAAATAACTTAAAAGAAAAACATTACAAATTTAGATAAAACAAATTAGATAAAACAATCACAACTATATAGATGTGGCTCCAACAATAGGTACATCACAGCAGGAAAACCAATGCAAACAGCAAAACTTTGAGCACAAGATGAAAATTGTACTTAAATTTAAAAGCTGCACAATTCAAGCTCGAGAGCTGTCTTGATAAAATTCCTCTAGGCTATAGTATGCCTTACCAGCAAGGAGGTCCACCACGGTCTTTAGAAATGGTTTATATGGCAAAGATCTACAGGTCACATTAAGATGGTTGTAAATCTTAATACTCTCGTACATTATAGAGCGCTTAGTTAAGGTAGACTTTGGGATTGGAAGACGAATATTAGAACTCTGTCTGGTATTATAAGCATTCTATCTATTATCTCAAGTGACACCACCTGAGTACTTCTGGTGTATTAAACAAACCGTTTCTAAAATAAACAAACATATCACAGTGAAAACCTTGAATTTAACAAATAATGGTCTGCAGTGATCCCTGGGATTCGCTCTACACATATATCTAAGTGCTCTCTTTTGAATAACAAATATAGAGTTCAGAAGTTGCAGACTACAAAAGCCCCCAAACACAATGCCGTATCTTAGACGAGACTCGAGTAAAGAATGGTATACCATCTTCGCCGCTGAAGAACCAAGATCCACAGATACCACCCTGATCGCGAAGCAACTTGATGCCAATCTCTTGCCAAGCTCAGTAATATGTTTCTCAAACTTCAGCTTCGTATCAATATAAAGACCAAGAAACTTGGCATCCGTTCTGCTTTCTATGGGTTGATCATCATGGTAAGATCGTTAAGAGCAAAACCAAATGTCAAAATATTAGTTTTACTTATATTGAAACACAAAAAATTTGAGTCCCACCAAGTCTTCATTTTTTTTAAGTCACTATCAACAGCATTTCTCAAATGTTCCTTATCTTTCGAGTGCCATAAAAGGGTGGTATCGTCCGCAAAAAGGGTAAATTTGCCCTCAATATCCAAACTTGTAACATCATTTATGTAGAGCAAAAACAATAACGGGCCTAGAACCGAACCTTGAGGCACTCCAAAGTCCACACCAGATAAAGCAGAACAGCCTACGTCGGTCTTCACAAACTGCGACCTTCCTGAAAGATATGACTCAAACCAACGATGTTCTGCATTGCGGATACCATAGTGATGAAGCTTTTGCAGCCGGATTCGATGATTAACACAGTCAAAAACTTTAGAGAAATCGCAAAACACCGCGCCAAGAGCCTCGCCTTCATTCAGACTAAGATATATATTCTCGAGCAGTGAGTATATGGCATCGCTGGTGTTTTTGGATGCTTGAAAACCAAACTGGCTGGGTGTTATAAGGTTATTAGTCGTGAGGAAGTGCAATAATCTTGATTTTACAAGCTTCTCGATAACCTTGGAGAGGGCGGTTAGGAGAGAAATAGGCCGATAGTTGGAGGGATCATCAGAATCACCCCCCTTATGTAAAGGAATTACAAGTGCTTCTTTCAGGCACAGAGGAAATACTCCTGTTCGGAAAGAATTGTTGATGGCATCAACAAGAGCAGAAAGTGCCTCCCAAGGCAAGCATTCCAATATCCTGACGGACACACCATCAAACCCAGCTGAATGCTTGTTCCTTATTTGACCAAGGATATTGTGCAGCTCATCAATGTCAATACAAGTCAGACAGAAATCCTCGTGAACCCACACATTGCGGAGATAATCAAGAGGATCCACCCGATTAGATGGGTTAGATGTTAACTTATGTGCTATAGAGCAGAAAAATTGGTTCAACGTATCCGGCTCAATAGGTACCGTGAAATGCAGGGAGTTATTTTTCCCTCTCAAGTTATTAATTACGGACCACTGCTCCTTGGATTTGTTACCCGCTCTCTCTATTCGTTGATTATAGTATTTCTCTCTTAGCATGCTTAATTAATTGTCTATATGTACGTCTGTATCGGTTGAAGTAATTAACAAAAAATATATTATCCAGATGAAATTTTCGTGTGCAGGGATCTTAAATTTGTAGCAGAGATTTTTATACCTTTGCTAATCCAAGGTTCTGTTGTTTTTAACTTCAATTTTTTTAAAGGAAAACACCTATTAAGAACATGGCTCAATTTCACATGAAACGCTGGATCCCTAGATTTATGAGTGTCTTCCCAAGAGACTAACACACACTGTTCATGAAAACCTCTGAAATTTCTCGAACTAGATATTCTACCCATTCTCGACCCCTCACCACGCTGATGACCCAGACAGGGAAAACGAGCCACTATCGCCTCCGGCCTCATGATCGGAGGGTCCAGAAGGCAGCGTGACAAAGTCCAAGTCAAGATCAAAATTGGTGCAGATATAATCAATGAGAGTCGCTGACTGCAGAGTAATGCGTGTGGGTTCAGAAACATGCATTTTCAAATTAAAAGAATTAAAGACACTGCGTAGCGACTGAGTTGATGTTGAGTCATTATCATTTAAATTTATATTCAAATCGCCCGCCAATACTATTTTAGAATGTAATGGAAATTGCGACAAGAGGTACTCTAATCTGTTCAGAAAAGTCGTGACGTCAGAGCTTGGGGGTCTGTACAGGGTGGTCCAAATTGGACACTTTCTTATGGAAACACCCTTTATTTTGAGAGATAGAAAAAAATGGACCCCCCATTCTGAGGCTCAAATTTCATGAAATCTTGATTGGTGCAAAGCGCATTTTGATATCTTCAACCGTTTAGCCGCTAGAGGACGATTCTCGATTTTGAGCAATACTGTAAAGCCTCCATAACTTTTTTGTTTATGAAAATAATTCATTTCTGTAAAAACCTTTAGGAAGCACTTTTTCAAGCAGAATTCAGTGACGTTCTCAGTTTTTTTCTGTCTGGCTTCGATTCCGAGATATTGACCAAAAACCGATTTTTTTCAATAGGACACCCTATATATTAATAGTTCATTAGAAAGCTATACTTTCGCTGATTTCAATGATATAAAATTCGATAGGTTTATCTCTAACAGTTTTCGAGAAAAAAAATTATTTCGGTTTTTGTCATAAGAAACAATGTGTTGGAAAAGGACTTTATCTCTGTAAGGAAACTGAGAAAAGTCTCTTTCTAACACATTGTTTCTTATGACAAAGATCGAAATATTTTTTTCCTCGAAAACCGTTAGAGATAAACCTATCGAATCTTAGATCATTGAAATCAGCAAACGCAAAGCTTTCTAATGAGCTATTAATATATAGGGTGTCCTATTGAAAAAAATCGGATTTTGGTCAATATCTCGAAATCGAAGCCAAACAGAAAAAAACTGAGAACATCACTGAATTTTGCTTGAAAAAGTGCTTCCAAAAGGTCTTTACGGAAATGAATTATTTTCATAAACAAAAAAGTTATGGAGGCTTTACAGTATTGCTCAAAATCGAGAATCGCCCTCTAGCGGCTAAACAGTTGAAGATATCAAAATGCGGTTTGCACCAATCAAGATTTCATGAAATTTGGGCCCCAGAGTGGGGGGTCCATTTTTTTCTATCTCCAAAAATAAAGGGTGTTTCCATAAGAAAGTGTCCAATTTGAACCACCCTGTACAAGCATAAAATATATAAGTTGTAACCCTCCTCAAAAATGATCGAAAACTCAAACTCCCTCTCCACCAACAAATTCTCATACTTCACAACTGTGATCAAGGAAAGGTTTTTATAGGTCTTTTCGTTCACAAGAATCATAGTACCTCCGTGCGTTGAGTCTTTCCGACAAAACGATGAAATCACAACGTAGTTAGAAATGTATAAAGGTTCATCTGGCTTAAGCCAGTGTTCTGTTAGAGTTAGAAGAACCAAATCAGGCCCCTGATGATGCTCAAGCAACACACCAAGTTCATCAGCCTTGCATCTTATGGATTGAATATTTAAAAGAAATAAAGAGGAAGATGTGCCAGCATTCGTTGAATGTACTTTTAGGTTGGGTTTTGAAAAGACAGATTCTGGCCTAAAAAAGTATTTGAATTTGGAGCTTCTCCACTGGTTCCCGAGGCATGACCCTCCGTAGAGGTAGTTACATGAGAGCCCCCAGTGGCACTCTCATCCGTCCCCACCGAATTTATGCCCTGAGTCAGCTGTATCAAATTGCAAGTGTCAGAAGTACTCCTAAAACCAGTCAAAGTTCTTTTGATCACAGACGCCAACCTTAATAATCCTGATCTATTTAAAAAATAGTTATTTCTGCAATAGTGCCTAGCATATAACTTATTAGATAACTCAATTAGACCTATGGTGTTAGAGAACGTTCTTAAATTTGAAGCATATCTTCTCAAGTTATTATTCAGTTGCTCGACAACGAAAGACTGTCCTGAACCGTCACTCGAGCTCACCGTCACTCGACTTAGCGATAAGTATACCTAAAAATGACAGTTTTACATGTTAAAATGTCACTTTAAGGAATACTTATCGTTAAGCCTTCCTTAAAATGGTCGGTGCAAACGGCCCTGACAATTTTACATTGTATTGCCCACATAATGTCATTTTGACTTTTATCTTAAAAAAAAAATAGACTTTAAGTAAAATCGAATTTTCCATATGTTATCCTGAGTGTTATCCCCAGGAGCCACTCGTAAAAATACCTTCAACCTACTCAAAATCGATGTACTTTTCAACCCTCTTCGAGGCTTGCATGAGAAAATGGGGCACCTAAATATGTCACTATCTGACAGTCTATTTTCTGTTGAACATAGAATTTACTTTTCTACCATGGTATTTATTTATAAGATCTTGAACGGGTTGGCACCGGAATATTTCAACCAATATATAGTTTTAGTCCCCAGTACATCGACCTTAAAATTTTGTAAGTCATGTACACGCCAAACTTCCTGAGCGGCTTCATAACACCAAGTCGGACAACTTTGTTCATATCTGCAACCTGGACGATGGGACATTGTCGCGCTAGCTCTTCGTGAAGTTGTCATTTTGACGTCCCTGAGAACGGTGATACATGTACGTGTAGTTTTAGTTCCAATCGACTGTTTTGTATGTTATATTAACGATATCACATTTGTCGGACAAAAATCTTGTGGCATTGGGGGGGTCCGACGCTTCTAACAGCAACATGTTAAGGGCGTCGGACCCCCTCAATGCCACGAGATTTTTGTCCGACAAATGTGATATCGTTATTATAACATAAAAAATAGTCGATAGAGTTAAAACCACACATACATGTATTACCGTTCTCAAAGACGTCAGAATTACAATTACACGAAGAGCTAGCGCAACCATGTCCCATCGCCCAGGTTGCAGATATGAACAAAATTGTCCGACTTGTTGTTATGAAGCCGCTCAGGAAGTTTGGCGTGTACATGAGTTACAAAGTTTTAAGGTCGATGTACTGGGGACTATTTATAATAGAGACATTCATGAATACTCAACAAGAAATATCAATAATCTGCATATTTCAACAACCAATTATAGGAGTACAATGAATTGTCTCTTGTTTAAGGGATTCCAAGAATTTAATAGGCTTTCAAATAATGTAAAAGAATCTAATTCATTAGGGGTTTTCAGGCAGAGATTGAGAATATTTGTATTGAATCAATAATGTTCAATGTTAGGCAATATGTTTTAGAGAACAAGTAGTTATATATAAGTTAAATTTGAGTTGGGTATGTTATAAGTATTGGTTTTGGTGAATATCTTGGTGAATATATGGAATTTTGGTGTTTTGTGTAGGAGTGGGAATAATGTTTAAACAAATACTCTTGTACTTTTGGAAGTCAAGGAACAAATTTATATTGCATACATTTTTTTTTTTGTATATTAAGTAGGTTAACCTATTTAAATAAAGATATTTTCATTTTTCATCTAAATGATTACTTTAGCGCAACATTATAACTCAAAAAATGGCACAAGAGGGAGACTTCTGCTATAAAAATACCTCTAGTTGCAGAATACAAGGTGCCCACAATTCCCTGGGAAGGTCAAGCTCAACACAGAAATCTGTGAAGGTCTGAAATAAATGGGCTAGCAACAAAATTTCAAGGAAATCCTGTGGAAGCACTTAATGCAAAGCAAAGAGAGAGAAACGAAAATAAATATTACCAAAACTCTACATTTTTAGTCCTTTCCTTGATGTGTTTGGTCCTAGTCATGACTCAAAGGTTTGTGAGGACACACACAGTTATATAGTAGAGCAGCAACATTAATTTGATCTAGAAACAGAGCTACTAGATGCATTCGCATAATGAATGGTACATAGACCAGAGTGTGCTGACTGGAGAGAAGTCAACAAGGCAAAGGTCGAAAAGAAAAAATTAGAATTGCCATATCAAGGCAGTTCAACAAAGACACTTTATATTTTTGTATTCTTGGACAATAAAGCATATTTACTACTACTTATAGAAAGTTTTTTATGAAATAAAACAGACTCAATGGACTCAAATGCAAAGGAGGACACCAATTACTCTCTATGCAGCACTGTATAAAAAATTGCCCATATTTAAGGTTAGAATTTGCATAGAACTGAAATTATGTAATGGAAATTTTGGAAGTTAAAAATCTAGATACATACAATTAAATTTTGACAATAATTTGTATAGAAATTCATTAATTAACAAGAAAATCTAAAAATAATCAAAACTGATTACCTAACAGGAAAAGTAGGTACCTAATCTCGATATTTTAACTACATAAAAAACGCAATTAACAGCAGCTTTTCATGGGATTTCTTTTCATTGAATTATTATTAATTAATCACTTTACCTTATTATGTAATTTTAACTGGGAATACGCCACAAAAAAATGATCTTAAAACAAAAAGAATTGGTAAAAAATACCCACCTTTTGGTAACTAGATGTAAGCAGCAACGCAGCAACTCAAGAGGGCGACCGTGGAATACAGCGTTGCCAAATTGGTTACAGGTTGCTAACGAAGTAGCAACACGCTATCTGTCAAATGGATTTTTGATTTTTGACTTTTGTTTGACAACTTTGACCTTCGCAGTTTTTTTTTTTTTTATGACGTTTATGTAGAGGTTGTGTTTTTGTGTTGTGGTCTGTGGTCCTCTGCTGAGTGTTGAGTTATTTTAAGCTTAAATTTATTTTTGTTTTTGCTAATTCAACGGCGAATCGTCTTTTTTCAAATCTTCCAAAGGCTTTGTACTCAAGGTAATTATCCTTTAGATAAATATTTCGATTTTATTAACGCCTGGCGGCCGCCTCAATCCGAGTTTATTTATGGGATGCATATCCTTATCAGGAATTGACAAATACAAAAAAGCATTTAATTATTTATTTTATCATCGTCGAAGAATAGCGTCTAGAATACTTAATTAACTAAATAGCCTTTAAGTCGGAAGGAAGGAAAACGCGTTCGTTTTCTGCTAGTTTTCCTTGTACTCGGATTGACTTTAGCAAAAGCCAACAGTTTTATGTGGTAGTGGACTGGTCATTACAATTTTATTTATTATACATTTAAAAGTAGGTATTTTTAGTGTTCCTAGAAACGATCTACTTTAAAACTAGTATCGGGGCTATTCTTTGAAATTATTTTCGGTGTTAACTAAAAGTAAAAGTACGATTCAACATTTTAATTACAAAGGAAAAGAGTTTGTGGAACATGTCTTTGGCAAGTATATTTTTAGAATTGAAACAAGATTCTTTGGTTTTTGTTTTGGAATTTGGTGCGAGCTAAAGTGAGACATAAAAGAGCTGTTCGATTTAAAAGTTCTTCTACCTATACCTAAGTCAAGACCTAGGTATATTTTATACTTAGGTACTTCGACAAACATTCTAGTATTTTAAATCAATGTACCTACTTAAATGACAATATCCATTCATATCTTAGTTGTGTGGTGAAAAAATAAAGATAAACTAATTACAGTTTTACAGGCAAGTTCATTGTTTTACCAAAACGAAGGAATATTCTTATCTTCCTAGACATTACCTGAATTTTACAGTTATTAGCTCGGCTAATTTCAAAAAGCTTATCAGTATTCTTTCAATTTTGAACAAAGACAAGAATTTCAACTCAACTGAATCATTTCTAAGGTTCTTTGAACTGCCAGTTCTAGGGTTAGTTAGTACCTAGGAATATTTCACACTATAAGCTACAGTAAGTAGCATGTTTTATAAGATAATTTTTGTTAGAACTTGTTGATTTTTTATTTCTTCTGGTCTGTAGAACTAACAACGTCAACCCTCCATAAAACATCATTGTTTTAAGTGTTAATTCCTGCTCAATTTATAAAAAGGTGGAATCACTCATTACTCATTATTATATTTCTATATGCAGACCTAGGTTTTTTTTGTTTGTACGTTTTTATAAGTTGCATATTTGATAAATATGTAAAAATATCCGAATTATCCGAGCCACCATTTATCCAAACAGCCCATATTAGATCAGATAATTGAGACTTGAGAGTCTACTGTACTGTAATCAACTAGGATGGTGAAACAATGGAAATATTAATTAGTATATCACTAGATAGCCATCGAACCAAAAAATTTATAAATATTATCTACCTTTATCTTCCTCCTTTAGTACCTGCGTTTTATATGTATTAGTTCCCTAATTTGCTCAAGCTCAAATCAGCCTACTTTCAACACCAACAAAAAGGTATTTTGCTGCATTTACTTAACTGAAACTTTAAGAACTCAATCAATTGAATTTCTTTGATCTTCCCAGTTTTCAGGTAAGTAGCCCAGTCTTCACAAAATACAGGGTGTCCCAGCCGAGAGTGACCCATTTTAAATGCTTATAACTTTTAAACCAGGTGTGCTTGCTACCTGCGGTTTGCGCCATTCAAATTAAAAAAAATAGTAGATTATACCACGAGTCAATAATGATAGCTATTATTCCCGAGGATTATTACGAACTGAGCCGCGTTAGCGGCGAGGGAGTAACATTGCGAGTAGTATACTCTACTTTATTTATGACAAATTAATTTATTTGAGATTTTCGATGAACAAATTTCATCCGTCTCATAATTTTCAATACAAATCCACAAGCACTACACGTTTGACACTGACACTTTTGTGGAATAATGACCATTAATCCCGCTACTCGTCATTAATCCCTGGCCCCGTATTCTTGACTGCCCGGGAAGGGAGAGTTCCTGGGAACGTTCCCAGGAAAGCTAGTTCACTTTCGCTCCCGGGAGCTAAGAGGTCGTATTCTTGAATACCCACGAGCGCTCACAATGTTGCCGCCTATGAGAGTGTCAATCAAACTAACCAAAACGTGTTTCAAGCGAAAAAAGGAAGAGGAAGTTATCTAACTCAATATCTAACCCCACGTTTGATATTTATTATTGTCTATTTTTCAAAACTTTGAAAGCTGAAAGGCATTTGGCTTTGATAATATATTTATTTTTAACTACCCTATGAACATCATCGTTGTAAGTTCTCGATAACTGCATTCCTTTTATGAGATTTTTTATACATGAGGGAAATTTCCGCATAATTTTCTGCAGCATAAATTCCTTATTCCTGCTCCTGAACTTCATCTGGCTCATCAACTTCTGGAATACTGTGTTCAATGCATACCTACCTTTGTAGTTTTGGTTAAAGCCGAGACTCGCCTTGGAGCGGTAACATACGGGAGTAACCATATCCACTATTTCGTGGCATACATTTTTGCTCACTCTAAAAAATTTCACGAATTTCTGGCCAATGGAAAAGGCAGAACATCCCATCCTATTTCCTTTGCTTCTGAAGCATTTTTCATGTCTTCTTGGATTATGTTAGGTATGTTATTCAAGATAATCTCAATAAAATAATCCACATCCACATTCATTTTAATGAAAAGACACAACGCGTACAAAAACGAAAAAACCTTGAATTTGAAAGGAGAAAACGAAAACGTCAAGCTTGAAAACAACGTCAAGTCTTGAGGTTAGAGACCTTGACGGGAACTCGTTTTCTCTTGGGTGAGAGGATGGGAACTTCAGAATTCCCGGGAAATTTCATCTCACAGTCCCATTTTCAAGAATATTACATGTACCTTTTTGAGGTGAACCACGTCCACTTCCCGAGTAAGTTCTCCTCCCAGAAATTCAAGAATACGGCTCCTGGAGGAATAACATATGTCATTATACTGCCAAAATCACAAATATAATACGCAGATTATACATTAGTCGTAAATAAAATCCGTTTTTCAACATCGAACTTCTCCACTATTTTTAATTATCCATTATCCATTTTTTTTATCACAACATCGAAAAAAAGATACATGTTTAAGGTATCCATATACCAATAAAAATTGTCCCTAAAACTTGAAGTTTCAGCCATTGAAAATCGAAATCGAAATCTTGGTATTTTTGCAAACACATGCAACTTCATGTTGGAGGTACTTGATATCACTATGGCAAACAATTTTGTAACTGTCTTGTTAGATATCAATTAAGTTAAAATACTTTTTTCCTACGAGCGTGCGGAAAAGTTACTTTTCCGCACGATTTTTAGTTTTGAAAGTTGTACTTTTCCGCTCGATTTTACTTTTCCGCACGATTTTACTTTTCCGCATGATTTTACTTTTCCGCACTATTTTTTTACTTTTCCGCACGATTTTTACTTTTACCGAAAAGTGTACCCATATTAAAGTTCGGGGGCCCCCTATTTGGGAGGCACAGTCCCGCGGGGGCCCCATTTTTGAGGGACACAGTCTCGCAGTGGCCCCTTTGTTGGGGGGCGGAGCCCTGGGGGGCCCTTTTGGGGGGGGCGAAGCCTCTTATTTGGGAGGGCGGAGCCCCTTATTTGGGGGCACAGCCCTGCAGGGCCCCCTATTTTAGGTGGCATAGCCCCGCGAAGGTAGGGAATCCTAACAATTTTTTTGGCCAATTTAGATACAGGCCAAGGATCATGATAAAAAAATCCGGTTCCATTATTTTTTTGTGTATAAAAAAATCGTGCGGAAAAGTAAAATCGTGCGGAAAAGTTACTTTTCCGCACTAGTGCTGAAAAGTTACTTTTCCGCACGATTTTTTTATTGCTAAAAATGAAGATATTTCGGATCAAATAAATGATTTATGTTATATATTATTTTATATTATGTGCTATTTTGTACCATCATTATAAAATCTTTGCGTATTGGAAACATTTTTTTTGATAAATAAGATGGACAAAAGCACTCGTAGGAAAAATATTGTTCCTAACTCTAGCGGAAAATGTCTTTTCCACCCCAGAATTACTTTCCCGGCCTAGGCCGGAAAAGTGATTCTCGTATTGTTACTCATTGATTCCTTAGCAACTATTGAAACATAATTAAAATATCAGAATATTGGGTTTTGCGACCTGTCAACTGGTCAAAAATGCTGACATTTCCTGTCAATCTCAGAAAAACCCATTTTTCTACTTGCGTGCGCAAAGTAATCACTTTGCACACTCATTTGCGTGCTCATTTTTGTTACGCATAATTAGGTACCATAGTTATACTTGATTTTTCAATGTTTTCATGGTTTCTGAATAAACTAATATTCAAAATGAAAGCTTTTAATTGAAATTAACGCTTAGTTAACATGATGTTTCCTATCAAAGGTGTCCAAATTGGACCAGTCTGTACTGCTAGGAATTTGTAAAATTTTTGATATTTGAGAGACTCTCATGAAAATATTCTTGCTGATTCTAGAGATTCCAGAAGATGTGAAAAGATTTTTGGGTATTTAATTTAAAAAACATTTTGAGGAATTCCAATAGATTTTAAATGATTTTTGAACATTTTGATTTGATTGATTTTTCTAATATTCTAAGAATTCAGTCTACTTTTTTCAGATACTCGTAGAAAAAATATTGTTCCTAACACTTGCGCAAAGTGTCTTTCCCGCACTCAAAGCTTATCCGAACTCCGCTTCGCGTCGTTCGTCTAACTGCTTTTTCGTGCGGGAAAGTATCACTTTGCGCACTTGTTAGGAAAATAACTATTTTGACCGGTGTGCGTAAATGGATAAACGTAGATATTGCGAATTCGTAAACATACGTATGGTTGATTTGGCAACGTCGGAAATTTTAGGATGTTTGACACATTTTTGACGTGTTTTTGCCTTTTTGAATTAAATTTGACGAATTGTGGATGTTTACAATAGTGGTAAATTATGGAAGAAGGCCAGTGACAAAAACTAAAAGAAAAGGGGTGCGAATGCCAGTGAAAAGCAAAAGAAACTTGTGAAGTATGTGAAAAACAAGCTACAGCTAATCCGGTTGATAGCTACATAATCAAGACCCATGAGTAGTACCGCATTAAACTAACTGTATAACAAACATTGCAAAACAACCTTCTAAATAACATCCATTTCCTACTTTAGTCAAGACATCTAAATCTGTTGGTCATTGTGCCACGTGTATGACGTTCTAAACATTCAACCAAATATCTAAGAAGCTCTTTCGACAATCAGAACATATTAATAGGGTGTTTATTTGTATTTTGTACTGCTTTTATTGCTTCAAGCAGATCTCAGCAGCAAATCAGCGTTCACCTGTCTCATATAAGCTCATAAATAGCAGATCCTAGCAGATCTTCCTAATTTTTCGAGCAGGTAGGACATGTACAAATGAACACCCTTGAATAAACTGTCTTTGGGCCGGTTTCTCAATAGCAAGTCACCCCCGGGTTAAGCATAACTCCAAGGTAAACATTGCAATTGGACACGTTTAACCTGAAGCTAAAACCAACCCGGAGGTGACTCGCTATTGAGAAACAACAGGCCCTTTGGTTTAGCTCTACGAATGGATCACGGCGGTTATGTCGATTCCGTATCTCTGCGTTTTCCAAATTACGAATTGCCAGCACATTCATCAAGTTTTCCATTATAGTAGATAATAAACTTTATTAACGGACAAGCCATTTACAGTAAATAACATAATACAAAAATATATGACGTTATAATATTAACGAAAAATACAAGAACTTAAAATTTAACATTTACGGTACATATAAATACACTGACATTTAGCGCTGCAGACTATTTAACAAATGTTTACAAGTTTTCAGAGACATGCCAAAAAAATCAAAATTGTTGGGTAGCTTCTTGGTTAGCTTCTCTGCATATTCTAGCCATAGGGCAGAAAAAACCATAATTAGTCCTATGATACTCGCTATGAAAAAGATGCACTTGCCTAGTCTGTCTCACAGGGGCACGCAGGGAAATGCTGTTCAACAAAGGGGGACAGTCAATTAAGTTATTAAGCAACTTGAAAAGTAAATAAATATCATAATTCCTTCTACGTGCCTCTAAACTAGAAAGACCCAGCAACTGCAACAGGTCATTGTAGCAGACCTCTTCTGATGGTATATGCATCTTATAGGCAATATACCTTAGAAACCGTTTCTGAACTCTCTCAACACAATTTATATGGACCCCATAATGTGGTGACCAAATTGGGGTAGCATATTCCAAAAGGGATCTCACTACAGAACAGTAAACGCTCCTTCTAGTAAAAATATTATTAAAATCTTTGAGGGTGCGAAATACAAATCCCAAAAGTTTCATTGCCCTATTACAAATATTCTCAATATGTAAGTTAAATGTTAGGTCCTGTCTAAATGTAACTCCCAAATCCTTAATAGAGTCCACTCTTTCAACTACTTGATCATTTAATTTATATTCATAAAAAATTGATGCATGAGATTTAGAAAAGGTTATGGTTTTACATTTATTTAAATTAAGGATTAGGTCATTCAGGTGACACCACAGAGCAAAACAATTCAGGTCTAGTTGTAACTGCTTACAGTCTGATATGCACTTAACAGGCCTATACAACTTCAAATCGTCTGCATACAACAATATGTCACTGTGATGGATAAAATCTTCAACATCATTAATATAGCAATTAAATAGCAAGGGAGAAAGATGTCCTCCTTGAGGAACACCAGATACGACATTTATTGGAAATGAAATAAAATTTTTAATTCTGACGTATTGTACTCTACCGCCCAGAAAGCTATTTATCCATGCCAAAAAAGTTTTGGCATGATACACCTTGTAATCAAGAAGACGAGACGATAGAGCACATTCTCTGTGACTGCACTGCTCTTTCGCCAATACGCCAGATTAGGCCAATTGTACCCATCACTAGAAGAGATCAGAGGCACCAGCTTCGGCGACGTCATCGCCTACGTAGATTCGCTAGGCTGGATGACGAGCTAATGATGACCTCTCCTCTTGTAGAGGCGCACAATGAGCATAATTGTGGCCCAAGTGCTGTAGCATACCTTATATACCACCCTCTCAGATACAGAGATAATAGATACACAATAATCCAATAATAAAATCGCTATCAAATAAACTGACAAACAAAAACAACCTAACATCCCCAAATGACACAAGAAAAACGAATACGCAAACCGAATAAGGCGACTAGAATACCGCTTGCAGAAAAGCGAATGAAAATATGCGCATACGAAACTTTGCGAACGGCCAAGAATTAGAACTTCTGGCTGTACGCAGATTTAGGAACAATCTACATACGTTTCTATATTTCCGAACGGTCAAAAATTGGCCCCCACAGACCATTTTCATCGAGATTTTCATTAATGAACCAACAATAACAGAAACTGTATACCTTCACGGATATGTTTTTTTTTTTCAACAGTTAGGACAGAAGGGTATCTTGGATGATATCTATTTTCAGCAGGATGGTGCCTCCACCTCATTATTATTTAATAGCAAGAGAATCACTAGATATGACATTTGGGGAAAGACGTATAAGGAGAGCTGGTCCTATAGGATGGACACCTTACTCTCCTGACTGAAAGTTTCAGACTTTTTTTTCTGGGGTATGTCAAGGAAAGATGCTGTAATCCTTTGCTCAAATAGCCTGGAAGATCTTAAACGGAACATTTGTAATGTCATTGTAGCGATTTCCCAGGAAATGTTACACAATTCATTGAATCATTTAGTAATCCATAAATGCCAGGAACCTCGCCTGGAACAGAAGGGCTAACATATTCATATACAGCATTTTGTATAGTTTTATGCAGTTTTTATCAACTTTTTATTAGGCAAACATAAGTTACAAGCTATGTAAATATGAGTTTGCAAAAATACCAAGATTTCCATTTTCATTTTTTACAGCTGAAACTTCAAATTTTAGGGACGATGTCTATTCGTACATGGATATCTTAAACATGAGCCTTTTTTTATAACATTGTGATATACAGAGGGTTCCGTTGAAAGTAGTGGAGAATGTCGATGTTGAAAAATAGATTTTTTTTTATTCCCCCTGTATAAGTTTCAAAAAAATTTGCAACCTACTACAAAAAAAATTTAGGACAAGAGAAACCGCAGGTAGCTAGCACACCTGGTTTAAAAGTTATAAGCATTTAAAATGGGTCATTCTCGGCTGGGACACCCTGTAATATATAGTCTCTTCATTGTAGTATTTTTTCAAGAAGAGTAAAATTGACTCGAAAATTAGTCTAAGGGGCACGAGTTTTTCCAGTAGTTAAACCGAGAGGTAAACTTAGTGTTTTCAACTTCCATCTTCAGGAACTAAAAAAAGCAATTCACAAATTCCCTGCAAATGCCTGTTACAAATTCCCTAAAATCCCCAAAATTGTTCATGATAAGAAATTTATTTTTCTATTTTTATTACGCTCAGTGTTAAAATCAATAAACTCCCCCAATTTCTCATGCATTTCTCCAATTTCCCATGAATTCCTTAGAGTTCCCCACATATTTCTCTAAATTCCCCAAAAATTCCTCTAAATTCCCCACAGTTTTCGCAAAGTATTCCTAGGTGGTTTGCTCCTTAAAAGTCAACGATCAGAAGGAACTTTTTATTTTTTTTATAAATTTCAAACTTTTCTTTATCCGCTTGCAAAATTTAAATCCAAGGTGGTTTGTCCTTGTAAATCACCCTGTATAGTGTTATTCAAAACTATGAAGAAATCCTACAGAGAATTGCGCGTTTTGGTCAACAAGACAAACCTCGGGGCAAACAGATGCCGCTATGATGCCAGAAAGTTCCGTTTTTTCCAGTAGCACCCCTGAGTTCTAGCTGTAAAAAGTGATTTACAAGAAAGAAATTGAAATATTGAAAAGTACTATCCAGAAGACAGTCTTTCCATAGCTAATTTGAGAACTATATCATCTATATCAATATATTATGGTAGGTTATCAAGGACTATAATAGAACTGCAATGCGTTGACCAAAAAATGTCATCAGAACCTTTTTAAAATCTGAGCTAAAAGCGATCAAGTAAAGGTGCAATATAAAGTTAAAGTCCGTTCATAAAGTTTATAGACTTTTTTTGAGTGCGACTTAGGCGACCAGCGCTCAATTTAAACCGAGATTTAAACGATTAACCCAAGGCCCTAGTGAGGCCCCAAAATCTAGAGAATCAGCGTCCAGAATCTCAGATCACGCACTGGAAAAACTCTATAGACTTTATGAACGGACTGTAGCGTTCCTATATTTGTTTTTTAAAAATTTTGAATTTTTAGTGCAAAACTATTATACTGTAACCCTCTGACAACTATAGAATTATAGTGCCTATGTAGACCGAGAAATGTCATCAGAACTCCTCTACAATCAATTGAGGGTGTGGCATGAAGTTAGCACCCCTATTTTTGTTTTTTAAAAATTTTCAACTTCCACTGCGGAACTATATACGGCACAAACATAATCGCATCTATCAAAGCAGAAAACACAGAAATGAACAGCATAATTGCAAAGTGGAATGTATGCCTATCCGCATTTTCCCGAAAAAAAGTAAACAAGAACCTAACAGAAGAAGAAACGACATGTTTTTTGACTTGAGTTTTTCAGTTAAAGAATGCCCATTCAGGGAATACTTGAGAAATTTTTAAAATAAATTTACTGTAGCCAAAATATTTAAAAGCATTGGTGATGCGATAATTTTTGTGCGGTGTGTATTACTGCATCCCTCCGAAAACTATAGAACTATTTTTATAAAGGCAATAACTCATGGAAAAGTTGAGGGTGCTATATTATGCCCGTATTACATCTGTGTATTTTTCCGTGTATTTATTCATGTTACCAACATTATTTTGTTTTTCATAATGCTGATTTATGTTGCGTTTGAAGTTTTTTGGTTGTCACCCTGAACTAAACTGCTGGACAAATGAACCGGAACAAGCGAATTTTTAGTTTAACTTTGGATTCCAATATTACACGAACTAAAGAAAATATCATTGAGTGATTTGCGTAATTTGAAAGTTAATTTTCACAAATTGCTCATTGATATCATTTTTAGTTCGCATAATATTAGAATTTGAGATTAACGTAGAAATTCGCTTGTTCCGCTTCATTTGTCCAGCAGTTTATTTGAATAAATACACAGAAAAATACACAGATGTAATAGGCCAGTCATTTAAGCTAAATTCTGCAAAAAAATTGCGAAGTTAAATTTTATTTGATGAAAATGTCGAAAAAGCTTTAAAAAGGAATTATTTGAATTTTGCACACAAAGTTTCGGCCAGGAATATTATTAAATAAATTAAAAATAGTTTTTTTGCACTAACTCCGCGGAAAAAATTGCGAAATTTGTGCAAATCATGAGAAACCATTCTAGAATTGTTTATAAAAGTTCTATCAAGTTTGCACACGAATGTGGTGACGGGAACATTATAAACAATTGTTTATAAACTTCAAAGTGGAATAAAGTATATAACAAAAATTGCGAAATTTGTGCAAATAGTTGTTTATATGCCTTGATATGATCCCATATTTGTTTGCCATTTTGCACACATTATTTTTGACTGGAACATTTTGTTTTATATATTTTTTACCAATCGTCTCCAATTTTGGCCGAAATTGAGACAATTTTTATGAAAAATAATTACGAAAGTTGTATAATGTGTGTGCAAATGTTTGGAATACGGATACATATCCTAATCTGAATTTGCACACTCCAAAGCGACCGGGAACTTGTTTAAATCAGGGATTGTTTAAATAATAAAAATTATAACATGCGAAAAAATTCCGAAATTAATGCAAATTTGAATTATTGCTAGAACGAATCATTCAGATACTTCTTTTCATTTGCACACTCCAAAGCGACCGGGAACTTGTTGAAATCTGGGATTGTTTAAATAATAAAAATTATAATATGCGAAAAAATTCCGAAATTATTGCAAATTTAAAATATTGTTAGAACAAGTCATGCAGACACTTGCTTACATTTGCACACTCTAAAGTGACCAGGAACTTGTTGGAATTAGGGATTGTTTAAATAATAAAAATTATAACATGCGAAAAAATTCCGAAATTAATGCAAATTTGAATTATTGCTAGAACGAATCATTCAGATACTTCTTTTCATTTGCACACTCCAAAGTGACCAGGAACTTGTTTGAAATCAGGGATTGTTTAAATAATAAAAATTATAACATGCGAAAAAACTCCGAAATTAATGCAAATTTGAATTATTGTTAGAGCGAGTCATTCAGACACTTCCTCTCATTTGCACACTCCAAAATAACCAGGAACTTGTTGAAATTGGGGTCGTTTAAATAATAGAAATTGTGACATGCCAAAAAATTCCGAAATTGTAGCAGATTTAAAATATTGTTAGAATGAGTCATTCAGAGACTTCCTTTCATTTGTACACACCAAAGTAACCAGAAACTTGTTGAAATCAGGGATTGTTCAAATAATAAAAATTATGGCATGCGAAAAAATTCCGAAATTAATGAAAATTTGTATTATTGTAAGAACGAGTCATTCAGATACTCTCTCACATTTGCACACTCTAAAATGACCAGGTACTTATTGAAATTAGGGATTGTTTATAAAATAAAAATTATATCATGCAAAAAAAATCCGTAATTTTTGCAACTTTGAATTATATTTAGAAGGAGTCATTCAGTCAGTTTCTTACATTTGCAAACTCCAAAGTGACCAGGAACTTTTTGAAATAATAGGAACTATGACATGCGAAAAAATTCCTAAGTTGTTGCAAATTTGAACATTTTTGAAACCAGTCATTAAAACACTCGAAATATCCCTCTTGCCTTTTTATTTCACATACTGAGTGTTCTTGGAGACTGAGCGCTTGCCCCTATGCAAAATGTGGATTGTATGGTAGGTATTATCTTTGGTATTAGATTGTTCGGAATAAAATGCTCATTTGAAAGGATCGATTGAGGATTAAACCTCAAAAATAATTTTTTTTACGAGCTTGCGGAAAAGTGCACTTTTCCGCACGCATTTTAGTTTAGAAAGTTCCACTTTTCAGCACTAGTGCGGAAAAGTGACAGATGTCACTTTTCAAATTATGAGCTTACACGCTTACACAAATATCAGCAATGAGAATTATTGACACAATAACGTTATTTATTAAATTATTTTGGTTTAAACTCAATTTTTCTTGTGAAGTTACTATAGAATGGTTACTTATGCTCAAAAATTTCGAAAATTTCAAAAGTTCTCGATTTTATTGTCTTCAGAATAAGGCACATTATTTCAGAATTAGTTTTTTTTATTGATAAATAAATGAGTTGTATTCGTAAGACTACCTAATTTATATTAAGAAAAAATTACTGGATTTGTTTCTAATACCAGGTGTTGCAAAAGAAATGTTATCAAATATTGGTGTTAAAATTTACATTACGTAGGTACGTTCCTTCTATCTCGTAGAAAAAATAGTGTTCCTAACTCGTGCGGCAAAGTGGCACTTTCCGCACTAGTTAGGAAATATACTATTCCAAAAACCTAATAATTTTGAGGTTAGATTTCCAAAAGTGACCAGTGGGTGTCATTGTTCAGAATGTAATTTTCTAACGAAATATGCCAAAATATAATGTCCAATTCAAAATAAGCAAAAGTAATTGCCGGTTAAATTTGTTTTTCTTTAAAAACAAAATAATTTTAGAGGTAAGCAAAAGCAACTCTCCAGGTGAAATATAGAGGTTTTTTGTTTCAAATTTATATTTCCACAATTTTTGAAAATTTGTGAATCTATTCTAATTCATGCCCGTCAGATTTTGAAATTTTGGTGTAAAATTTTCCTACTGGATATCATACGTGGCCAAGTTATTGTTCGGTATTTTTTTATCTCCCGAACATTTGGAAAATTATCCCTTGTCGTCTTCTCAGAATAATTTTTCGTGAGCTCAAAAAAATTCCCGGATAATAATTTAGGCAATAGTAGATAGTGGTACCGTAAGTGAAAATTTAATCTTCATTAACTTTGCTAGACTTTGACATCATACTTACCCTGTTGTCGATATTTATCTCATTTTTCGCAATTTCTTCTAATACTGCAGCCTTCAGCTACTTTATATTATGACAGATAATTTTTAATTGTTTCGCAG
Source organism: Ceutorhynchus assimilis (assembly GCA_917834065.1). Classification (NCBI taxonomy): domain Eukaryota; kingdom Metazoa; phylum Arthropoda; class Insecta; order Coleoptera; family Curculionidae; genus Ceutorhynchus; species Ceutorhynchus assimilis. Next base: position 41,120,001 of record OU892278.1, on the reverse strand, counting down.
GTGTTTTTTCATATATAATACCACAAGAACAAACATTTTGTTGGCAAAATGTTTGACTGGTATGAAAGTTTGTTGCTTGGCAATTTCGCGAATGACATTTTTGACAAAACCACGAACCGTCAGGTGAGTGGTTTTGTCAAAAATTTCATGAGCGAAATTACCAAAAAGCAACAAACTTGAATAAAACCAAGAGAATAATTTTGCCTACATAATTTTTTCTTGAGTGGTATTCGGCTGGACTATTTCACGAGAAGAACAAGCCAAATTTTCATTTGGAAAATTTATTTTCTTTAGGTGACACTTGTTAAACTCAATAGTTTTTTACATTAACCACACAAAATTTTGTCGCTGAAAAACCATCACGTTGGTTTTGTCCAGGTAGGAACAGGTAGGAGTTTTGTCAGTAGAAAACCGGCCGTTCCTATGACATTTTGCCAGTGTAAAACACTAGTGAAATAGTCATAAAAAAAGCTCAAAACAGTACCTAAACTTTTTATTTCAATGGGACATTTTTTTCCTGTATCTTCAAGTGATAGCGACCCTCAGAACTTTAAATAGGAAGGTGGGTCGAGTAAATAATATATCGAGCAAGAAGAGGTACCTATTATATTACTCCTTTAAGTATGAGGGTTAACCACAAACTGAGCTTTACCCCTCAACTTTTTCAAAACGGTAATGGACATTGAGCTATGCCTTATTTTGAAGGTTTTTTTCCCAACACTTTGACAAGTTATCATATCTACGGGGATCATGACTCCACCTTGAAGTCACAAAAAAATCAAAACACAAATTAATTATTGCTCTATCCTCCTTCCTATCCAAAATTTTGGAGGGAACTGTCACCCACGCCTGAGACTTTGGGTTGAAAATACAGAAAAAAAAATTCCACCTAAAATCCAAAATCGACAGGAAAGAAATTTTTTCGTGTTATTATCTGATAACTGAAAAAAACCTATATGTATGGTTGGGATATGAGAAAGGATTAAGCAAAAATAATTAGGTAATTTAGAAAAGTTCAATTTCTTTTATTTTTCCATTTTTTATATTTATTATTATCTAATGAATGGCACTAAAAAATCAAAGTTTTAAATTAAATAAGTACAGGCTGTTTTTTTATATATTCATACCCCACCTACAGCTTTTACCTTTACAGGTAAGTAGAAGAAAAGTGTATATATCCTATTCACAATCCGATGTCCACAGGTACAGGTAAATTTATCACCTTTCCCTATCAAATATCATTGAAAGGTGATAAATTTTACCTGTACCTGTGGACATCGGATTGTGAATGGATAATATACAAAAGTTGTACAGTTTTGGCTAAATTTTTAGAATCCATGGTCAGAAACAAAAATTGAATGTCGGAAATGTGAAATTTTGCATGCTTTCAGCTTTTCTCTAATGGGATGCCCTTATATTTAGTCCTATATTCTTGAAGTGCCCCGATTCCAAAAATATATAGTTTGTCTATGTTTGGTTGAGCAGTCTCTTATATATTCGGCTCCAAAAATTGTAAAAATACTATCCTACTAACTGATTTTGTGAACCATTCTACCTGTACAGGTAAAATTTGAGGTACTTGGTTTCTCTGAGAGTATTTTCAAAATTTTTAGAACCAAATATTTTGGAAATTGCTCAACCAAATATAGACAAACTATATATTTTTGGAATTGGGAAATTGTGCTCTTCAAGAATATGTAGCCAAATATAGCGCATCCTATTTGAAAAATCCTGGAAGCATGCAACATTTCACATTTCTGACATTCAATTTTTGTTTCTGACTTTGGATTCTAAAAATTTAGCCAAAACTGTACAAATTTTGTGTTTATTCTACCTGTAAAGGTAAAGGCTGTAGGTGGGGTGTCAATATATAAAAAAACACCCTGTTTCTGGCATAATTTAAACTTAAATTTTGTATATCTGAGTTTCCTATTAAACGGTGTTTTTACAGTGCTTCAGCTTAATTTCGGTCGTTTTCGTGTTTGATATTGGGGGCAGTCATCAGATAATTGCAAATCATCGGTATTATAAGAAGTGCTAGGAAAGTTCTCGTCGTTAGTGTGCAATATAGAATTATCATGATCCATTTCCTCTTCTGGCTCAACAAGGTCTTTTTCTAATAATAATTCCGTGGCTTCAGATTCTTCTATTTCGTACATGTTCACCTCCTCAACATCGTAAATGAGATTTGGATCAAAAGGTTCACCGACAGTATCTGATTGTGTGATAAACTGAGCCATGTCACTGTTATCTTCATCCTCATTTTCTTCGTCCTCATCTTCAGCGATCTCTTGGACATTGCTGCAAGATGTTCCTTGGCAATGATAACAAATAGATGAGCACTTCAACCCACTTTTTCGGCAACCACATAGGTTATTACACCCTCTTTTGCATTTGCACGAAATGAATTTGAGCAATTCGGGAGGAGCCGGCTCTTTAAGCATATAAATCGGAGTTAATCCTTCTGTCGATTGCTTCCAACCCCACTTTTCACATGTCTTGTCGTTTCCAAACCACTTTTGAATTTGGAAGTAGCATCGCAGCGAATGTTGTCGGGCAGCAGCTTCGCATGGTGGTAAAGTGGCTAGATTAAATCTACTTTTTGTCATAGACCTGGAAAAGAGCTGGTAGCGCGGCATATTCAAATGATCTCCAGGTTTTCCTCCATAAACAATTTTGAAAACCTCTCTACCGGCCTCGTCAATCTTGTCAGGTTCAGCGAACTCGTCATATCTGTTGGTGCAAATTATGATGTTTTTGAAACAATTCAACGATTTTAATTTTTCCAAAATTGAATATGGATGACGTTGTGTCGCATCCAGTAAAAGCGTGAAGAAATAAAATATATTTTGTGAGTTGCTCATGTTTGAAACTTGATGCAGAATACAGAGCACTAGAAACTCTTCCAACACCAGGCTTCAATAAATAAACATTTTTATGTGATGGTTGCGCAAGTCCAGTGAGAAGGACGAGCAGATCAATATCATTTCCAATAATGATCACTGACTCAAAGCTCAGAGCTTTTTGTAAAGCAGTTTGCACTATAAGAACGTCTGCATCCTCCTCATGTTGATGAACTTCGATGCCTGTAGCTGTGAAGCGTCGTATCAATAATGCAATGAGACGAGCTTTGTTTTTCTCATTCAACAGAAAGTTATTTTTGCTAATGACACAAATCATGGATTCTTCGAATTTAATTTCAGTCGCAAGTACTTTTTTCGAACGTCGCAGGCGTTCAGCTGATTTTGTACTCCTTTTAGTGATGTCGTCAGGATAGCCGTCGAAAACAACAACTGGGTTTCGGCCGTAATGCTTCAAAACATAGTTTATATATTGATCCGCTATAGAAGAGAAGGTGCTTCCTTTACGCCAAAAAACCTTGTGAAGCAAAAATCCACCATCAATCACATGACTGATTGCATTCCCATTCATTATTCTCTTTTTTTCCATATCATTGATTGCAGTAAACGCCTGATACAATTGAGACTTTGGTGATTTTCGGAATCCCTTTTCGTCGAATAGCGATAATGGAAAGGGTGCGAGCTCGTATTCAAAGAAACTCTTCAATTGTTCTTGCGAGGTTTTAGCGAACGAAATTCTTCGATAAATGGTTATTGGGTCAATTGGGATGTCGTTGTCGCCAATTTTTATTGAGCTTTTTATTGCAGATAATGGTCGAGCTAGAGTCTTTCTCGAAAACGAGACGTCGGCATAATTATTGTTAACTATCCGCTGCATAGCCTTTAGGCCAATCTCCTGAGCCTTATGACAAGTCGTTTCCGGACGACCGACTGTGCCATCACCAAGCGACAAAAGTTCAGGGCGTGAAGCATATGGACGATGAATTGAAATCCATGTACAAAGTTTTTCAACGTCAGCCTTGTCTCGTGTAATGCGCGATGGCCTCACGTCCACGTGTTGCTCCGTACTGGTTGATGTGACGCTGGTAAAAATCTCCAGAGCTTCAGAAACTCTATGCATGATTGGCATGCCCAAAATCCATTTTGCCAAAACGCTATCTGTAATTCCTCGCCCGTGTGTTAGCCCACCCGTAGACTTCATTGATCGCATCAAAGTTTGTTCAATGGTCATATCGCTCCAAATACCTGACCAAAACTTGCTGGATCGCCTAATAGTGAAATAACCATCAGTAGTAAACTGTCGGAACTCTCGAGGTGTCATCTTTATTTGTAGGTCTTTCATATCTTGTAGATACAACTGAGCTGACAATGCGTAGTTGAAATGACCACTCGCATGAAAGAAGGGCAGCATTTTTTCAATCGTTGCCAGATGTAGATTCCAATTTCCTGTCCTTTCAGCTTCAATAAATGATTTCACCAAGTTTACCATTTCAAAATACTGTACCCATAGCTGAGCAGTTGGTCCTTTTGCCCTAATTTCCTCAATTGCTTGGACAACTTGCGCTTTAATGCGGGTGAATGGTTCAATGTCCAACATCGGTGGTTGCTCACCGTCTAAAATGTCCTGTACAACATCAACCATCTCGCTCCGATCTACCTCTGACAATTCAGTGGATTCCAAAATGGTTTGGCCTAACGCTAATTGAACTAATATATGTCCTCTGATCGCGCGAGAATATGCACGACCAGTCATCATTTTTTCAACACTGCCTGGTGCGTATATCAAAACTAATAGTTCTTTCAAGCCACTGCCTGACATAAAGTAACCTATTGACCCCAAAAATGACATCAGAAGATGGAACCCTCCAAGCCTTACAACAACATTATTCAGCAAAGGATTGACGTTTGAGGAGACGATTTCATGAGCCTTTATGTATAGCGACTGATCAAACGTCACAAAACACGTCTTTTGTTTTTTCTTTGCGCATTTCTCAGCTACACAAAGTAATGTTGTGTAAATAGTATTGTAATCAGTCGGAGAAGCATTTATAAACGGTTGTGCAACTATTGCTGATATCGCAGCTTGACAGTGCTTATAATTTTTTTCCATCCAGCCATTCCAGCCCATCAGTTGTGGAATTTGAACAAGATTCCCATACATCCATAGAATATCAGCAATTGTGGGCAATATAGCATCATCATTTTCTATTTTTTCAACTATAATCTTTTTATGCCCTCTTTCTCCATGGTTCTCGAAAATCTGAATAGGTGTGTGCCCATAACCAGCAATGACACTAGCTGATGGGGCTTCAGTTACTCGAAAAATACAGCGTTCATTATTTTTCTGTTTTTTAGGTGCTGGGGTCTGGCATTCTATTATACCCATGGAATGAAATGTATTTAATCCATCGAGCGTGTTTACGTTTACGTCAGCATTATCGGCAACCCATTGAGTAAAATTGGATGTTTCGGTTGTGTCTGGATGTAAAATTGCTGATAGTTGGAATGTGGATGCTTCGCGATAGGACGCACAGTAACCCAGTGCCGATAATAGCTCAATAAGATGCTTTGAACCGTATCTTTCGTGTATGTAAGTGGCGACAGCAGTGTGAACGCTTGATACAAATGATTTAGGTCTTGTCGATGAAATAATTGAATGAGCGATAGAAGTGCACTGCGTTTTATATTTGTCTCTTGCAGTTTGCTTCCCTTTCAGAATGATGTCGTGTAGAAATACTTTCAACGTTTCAGGAACGTCAGACTCGGCAGAGTCCAAAAACGTTTCCGGTTGTGGATAATAATCGTTTTCGTATATTTGACTTCTAATATCCTCGCGAATTATTGTGGCTGCTGCACGGACGATTCTCATTCGTTCTTCTTGCAAATCTTCCTTCTTATCTGTGTTGTACCATGACTCTACTAATAAGCGGAATCCTGTATCGCGAAAACAAACGGTACTAGGACAGCCCCTTAGACTCGTAATTACTATATCATCACCGTATTTTTCTAACAATTTTGATTTTATAGTCGCGTCAGTCGGTGGATCCGTGACAAGATTTTTTAGTTGTTGAATAGAAAACTGGCACTCCTCACGATTACTCTCCAAATATTCAAACATTTTGTTTATAGATTCCGTTACACCCGGATCATCGTGGCGACCCCTTGGGGCTCCCAAGGACCTCACAGGCCGGCAAAATGTGTTATAACATTTTTGGTGGTATTGAGCTCCGTTTTCATGCAAATTGGCTCCTTCCATCCGGGAGAGTACCTGTAAAAAATAAAAAGTGGAGAATAGTTATTTCTTATACAAGACGATAAAATGTAAAATGGAATGTGGAAAGTTAATTCACGAGCGGAATCGCGAGTGAATTAATTCCGGGTGACGATAATGTCATTTTATCGTCGTGCGTAAAACAAAGTTTTTTTCCATAGCCTAATTATGGACGCCTGTAGTATCGAAAATATTTAGAAATTATTTGAGTTGAATACTTTTGCATAAGTAGAAATTCGTTTGACAAACTTTGACAAATAAATGAAAAATAAAATATGTATATATTTTTGACAAAATAAACGTCTTTATCTATCCTTGCTGTTAAAGTATCATTTAATCTACCCTTGCGGTTAAAGTACTACTTTATCTACTATTTTTAGTTGATTAAAGGCTACTTTACCAGTAGCTATGGAAAAAATAACATTATTAATCTATACTAAATTGAAATATCACTAGCGGTGGAAAGTCAGCGCGAAAATCGCCTAAATTTCCCTGTGATATGCATAGCTTCATTTCATCGTTCCTGTAAAGAAATGAAGCCTAACTTTCGTTCACTTTAAGTCGGATAGAGAAAAATAAAGTCTAGCCCGGTATTCATAGACATGTGTTTGGTTCAAGCACCGATTTTTGACAGTTGTGAGCATCATTCCGTGCTGTTTGGAAACGCAAATATGGCGTCAAGTCGTACTTGAGCCAAGACGTAACCTTGAGCATCGACTATGAATGCAGGCCCTAGTGACCAATTTTGTACCATTAACGCTTATTGACATCTTGCGCTTTTCTCTTGCAAAAACTGTTCATTAACCAGAAATTTCAATTTGTTCTAAAAGCTGTGTTTGACTTTTGTTTAAAAAAAACTGACTTTAAAAAAAAGAAATTGGAAGATTCTATAAAGTGCCCAAATTCCTAAAGTAAAATATATATTTTTTTTTTGAGTACTTAGTTACCACCAAAATCTTCTTCCCTGACTCTCTCTAACATAATAAGTTCTTATGGAAAGTGTCAATAATATGAATTTTTCGAATAAGTGCGATACGTCATTGTTTTTGGCACATCGGAAGCTATTTAATTCTAAAATAGAAAATTCAGTCCATATTTGAAAAAAAGAGTGTGTGGTGGTGCGCGAACGCACGACCACACCACCACACACGAGATGAAATTTGGAGATAATGAGTTGTAAAGCGAAAAAAATTATGAAATTTTCAAATTTAAAGTCTGTTTAGAAAATGAATAGCTTTTCATATAATCAAAGAATATTTTTATTTTTGTCCTGAATCTCAGAAATTAACAGGAATTTGACAACACTGTAAACGGATATTGAATGGACATCGGACAGCGAAAAAAGAAACTTTTCTCTAATTTCGAAAAGTCCACAGAATTTTTCGCCGGAAAACTCGATTTCATTCCCTAACTAAATGTGTTAGAGAGAGACAGAGAAGGGAATTTTGGTAGGAAATTACTAAAAAGTAAAAAAAAAAAAAAAATTCGAATAAATGCAATACGTCATAGGTTTTGGGACATCAGAAGCTTTAAAAATCTGAAATAAAAAATCCAGGGTCGTATTTAAAAAAAATAAAGTTTATGATGGTGGCCCAAAGAAGAAACGTCAGATTTTAAATTTGATGGTAGCATCCTGTAGGGGAGAAAAAGTGGCGATGATGAAGCGATATATTTTTTTAAATATCACTCCAAACTTCAAATAAAGTCGGGAAAAAATAAAAACAATTTTGCTAAATGTCGGTCTTTTCCGGGTATCTCCGGAAGTATTCGGAATATCCTAAATATCAAAGCAACATTTTGTTAAGCATCAAATCTCTCAACTTTGCCCTAATTTATTCAACCCTGTATCTCTCACCGTTTCCGAGATCCCAATAATGTGGCTCGAATTTGAAACACCCTGTATAACAAATAGGTTAAAGGACATTTCGGCAATTTTTTTTTTTCTGAAATTTCACTTCTTGCCTGAACAGCTTTGAAGAAGCAAAAGTTTCTTTCTAATTTTTTTTTTGTCGAAACTGAAGCAGGATACGTAAAAAAATCATTTTTAGTGGTTTTATGTTTTACTCAATAGTAATATAACAAGTGCAATGGAAATTATTGATAATTTTTGGGAAATTTGTCCGAATGCATTTTTAAAAACGCATGAGTGCAAATTTGTCGAAAATTATTAGTATATTAAAGTATATAGTTCATACCAAATAAACTTGTAGTTGTGACATCGATGACGCCATTTTTAAAATCGTTATCGCCAACCGTGAAAATATTCGGCGTCGGATTGACTTAATTGGAATTTGAATTTCCCGCTGGCCATTCAGTTGGTAACAACACTTCAAAAAATGTAATGTTGCCAAATTAAATTCTTGACATTTTGAATTTTGATTGCGTTTTGACAGTTTACGAGTTTTTGGTTCAAGTGCTATTAATTGTGAGCTAGTTTTTCAAAGCAGCTTGTAGTGTGAAGTGTACAAGATGTCGAAGCAGCTTAATAGCCGTTGCAAAGAACTAATCGCATCCTTTTTACAATATTTTGAACGAGAACGCGATAATAATAGCCCTTAAATGCTGGTAGGTGGGTGTGATCAAATAGGAATTTTCAATTTGAACTTTATTTTCTCTCATTTTTAGCGCGTAGCAGAAGCTTTGAACTTAAGTATGTCCACTGTCTATGCTATTTCAAAGAAAGTCAAAAATAACGAAGTTTTGGAATCGCCTTCTAAGAAGCGACGCACTTTGAAGAGAGTCTGTGATGTTTCAAAGTTCGATAGCAGTGCTATACGTAACACCATTTATGATATGTATACAAAAAGTAAATCGTCTGAGATAAGGTACATAGATATCTATGAATCGCCTTCTTTCTTCTTGTAGAACAAAATGTAACATTATTTTGTATTTGGGAGCAATTGAAAGCCAAACAATTATACCTATGATGGCAGTCACATGTCATTGAGTAGAATGTTAAAAGAAATAGGCTTCAAATGGAAAAAAGATGACTGAAGGCGAGGGCTCATAAAACTGCCTGATATTGCTGTTAAACACATATCATTTTTGAGGTCTTATCTAAGACTTAAGCAGGAGGCTTTGTACCAGTTTGTTTTCTTTCATGAATACAGAGAGCAGTTGTATTATATGTATAAATGAAATGCTTTTTTTAGAAATATCATACTTCATACTGGCAATGAAAATAGGATTCATTGAAGGTGCATCGCTGGTACTTTCATCGAAAACTCAACGACTATCATGGGAAAATCAGAATCAGGATAATTGAAAATATTCTTGATGGTCCAAATATTCATAATGTTTAATTATTTATAGTATTTAGAGTGGCTGTAAATAAAAAGGTACTGAGCGTTACTATTATATTTTAAGTGATGATTGACAAATGAGTTGTTATTGAATATCTATCAAACCAAGCTTTGAAACAATGTTTATAATTTAGGTAATAAATAATGTTTGCATTATATTATAATATAATCCATTATTGTTTCTGAAAATATTTTGACCAAAGGAAAATATGCAAGAGGCGGCAACGCTGTGCTGACCGAGCTTGACAACCCAACTATAAGTTTATTTGGTATGAACATAAGTGGATATTAAGGTCTTTAAAACACGCGCGATTTTTCGAGCACGACGGCGCAGCCGGAGTGCTTGAAATAGAGCAAGTGTTTTAAAGACCAGTTATCCACGAATACTTTACACTATTTTTTTTTATTGGTACCTATACGTTCAAATCATAAATTACCAATAGTTGTAGAATGCTAAATTCGTGATATGACATCTGGTATACCTTTGTTATCTGACAAATCAATAATTAAAAAGTTGACATTTAGACTTTACCTTTCTGGGGGTTGTTTATTTTGTCATGGTAAGCTTATTAAAACACGCGCGTTTTTGAATGTTGGATTTAAACACGGTGAGGAGTACTTTAAATAAGTAAAATAGGTTATCAATAAAAAAAAAATATATATTTCCATTGCACGAGTTGTATTTAATGAGAGAATTTCATAAATCAAAGATTCAAATTTTTTGTCAAAAAATGTCAAAACACCAGTTTTCGCACCAGTTACTATGCAATTATCTGATAATTTGCGCTAGTGCAAATTATCGCGTAATTCCAATCTGATTGGTTCAAATCAACACTCAAAACATGTCAGTTTTTTGTTGGAATACCAGTTTTTTGTATGAAATTCTCAAACAAATTTTGAGAATCACAAAAAATGTAATGAGCAATATTTTTCATCAATTAGGTAACTAATAACAAAAAATAAGAAAAATCTCTTTCTCTTATCAAATAGCTAATATTATACGGTTTTTATTATTGAAATAGTCTAAGTAACGCAAAATTTAATATGTAATGGTGAACCAGACAGAAAAAATTCTTCATTGAAATCATTCCTAGTGGATTAAGGTGTGGATAAGTTTTGGGACATCAGAAGCTCTTAAGATCTGGAATAAAATATCCAGGGTCCTATTTAAAAAAAATAAAGTTGATGATGGTGGCCGAAAGACGACGTCAGATTTTAAATTTGATTGTGGCATCTTGTAGAGGAGAAAAAGTGGCAATGGTGAAGTGCCACTTATTTTGAAATATCTCTTCAAATAAGGTCATGAAAAAATAAAATCATTTTGAGCGAATTTCAGTTTATTCCGGATATCTCCGGTAGCACTCGGATTTTTAAAATATCAAAGCGCCATTTTAATGAGCACAAAATTGCGCAACTTTTTTCTAATTTAAGCGACGTCGTGTCTCTTACCGTTTTCCAGATCCCCATACTGGCCCTCCTTATCTTGGACACATTGATACTACACATGCCTGGAACTCTGGAACGTGTGTCCATCGCAACAGACAAAGATAGCTGGACTGTGACAGAAAACTTTCTCTCTCATTCCCATAGCTAGCCTGTTAGGTTTTATTAATTGAAAATTATGCATACATAAATTAAGGTTAACCTGGGAATTTTCACCTTTTTGTTAGATTTGTACCTGGTTTTCTTGCTTTGTACTTGAAAACGATAGAGAAACAAGAATATTCAGAAAAACCTTCAATATAAAATATTAAATATTTCCATAATTCGCCATTGGAGTCAATAGGATAAAAAGAGATAGGTATCCGTCACATGCCTACATCTTTGCTTCAATTTTATAGTTCCAGGTACGTGTAGTATATACAGGGTTGCCAACTCCTGAAATTGGTTCACCCGAAGATTTTTCCGCGACTGTAATAAAAATGGCGTTTCCCAAAAATATATTAATTGAACTTGCTGTTTCAATACCCAACAAATATAAAAAAATCAAAAATAAAACATTTCATTCCAGATACAACATATTACACTTATTTAAATCTAGGTATACCTACAATGTTAAAGAAAATTTTTTGACAGTTCTAATAGTCAATAAAATTTTCTTATTTTTTGCCATGTGACGCAAATCACCTCCCATGATCCCATGAGCTGTGTTTCTAGGTCTGCTCTCACAGAAATCAGAAACCAGTCAGAGCGTTTTTGATTGGTGCAAATCGCCAACAACCAGTTTTCTGACTATTTCCAACCAATGAAAGTCGCTCTGACTGGTTTGTGATTTCGGTGAGAACAGATCTTCTATCAAAACAGACCTTCTTCCACGCTGTCTCTCTGTATTTGCCAGTGTTTGGTTAATTCGCGAAATAATTAATATTGCGCAATTTGAGGTTACAATGTGTTATCACGACGTTACCATACCGGCATGCCATTCAATTCGCATGAATTTTTCAGGAAACATGTCTTATGTTCGTATCTTGGTTTTTATATAACTCCTACGAATTCTACCTGGAGAAATATACATGTATTCCGGAGATCGGAGAATTAGCTTGAAAATCCGGAGACTCCAGGTCAAAACCGGAGAGTTGGCAACCCTGAGTATACATATATTGGCATAATCTTTCGCACATATCGTCGTTAATTTGACAAAGGGACGTACATGAGAAATAGGCGATTTTTTGTTTTCAGGGAATTTATGTCGCAAAACATCAAAATACGTCCTCTAATTGGCGCATATGAACTGCCGGTATTTTCTGAGTTATACACATTTTTCTTTAAGACGTATGTTTTGAAACAAGAAATATGCATCTTCCTAAAAGGCGTATATCATATACGCTTGTAAAATTTAAGAAACTCCATATACGCCCATTAGTGAAATTAACGACGATATGTATAAATATAGATATTAAATGTATATTTACCTCCTTAGTCCAATTATCATCTGGATGATCCTCGCATGCTTTGGCGATTCCCTCTGATCGACTCGCTGTTCGGATTTTGAAAACCAAATTGCGCTTTTCATAAGGTTTTCGCCCTTCCTTCTTCAGAAATTCCGCACTTATCACTTCGTCACAAAAGAAGCATTTGTTTTTAAAATCGTAAGTATTATTCAAAACAGGTAAAGCGTCCGGAACGTCATCAATCAGTGGAGGTTTTTTTTGCAGCGGCGCGAATACTACTTTGGTTTATGTACGTTTTACGATACTTTTCGTGCACTGTAACTGTTTGTAATTCGCGTAACATATGCATTTTCCCATCGCATCTTCTCTCACTCGCACTTATAAATGTTTTAATACCCTTACTTCTAACAGTAGACGTATCACTACGTTCTATACAATTATTTTCACAAATGAAACAGCAAGTCACAAGATTCTCTTCTCTTGACATTTTTAACAAAGCGTGTATCTCTTGCAAGAACAAACTACGTTTAAATACACATTGAAATAGTGATGAAATATCGTCAAGCTCGATTCTTTGCCAATTAGCATTTTATGACACCTCCAATAAAAATCCCTTTCTGTTTAACAAAGAAGGGCTTGAATGGGTACTATTGGCGCAACCCACATTTGAGACGTCCAAGGAATATAATCTAGAAAATACTTTTCTGGGAGGTTTAATATTTCTTTGCATAATTATTGAAGATCAAAAAAAAATAAGAAAATTATAACATGTTGTGTTCCGGTCATTTTGCGATTGTTCAAAAGTAAGGAAGTTTTCAAATGATACGAATAAAGAATTTTCAAATTTATTCCGGAATTTTTTCGCATGCCATAATTTCTATTATTCAAATAATCCCTAATTCCAACAAGTTCCTGGTCACTTTGGAGTGTGCAAATGTAAGCAAGTGTCTGCATGACTTGTTCTAACAATATTTTAAATTTGCAACAATTTCGGAATTTTTTCGCATATCACAATTTCTATTATTTAAACAACCCCCAATTCCAACAAGTTCCTGGTCACTTTGAAGTGTGCAAATGAGAGAAAGTGTCTGAATGACTTGCTTTAAAAATAATTCACATTTGCATTAATTCCGGAATTTTTGTTATTTTATTATTTAAACAATCCCTGATTTCAACAAGTTCCGGATCGCTTTGGAGTGTGCAAATGAAATAGTCCAGGAGCTGGCGTCGAAAATATGCAAGAGTTTTCGCAAGGCTCATATTTTCAGAATGAGTAGTATTTTAGTGCTACAAAGCTAGGCTACAGTCAGCAGTTCTAGTTCCGGGACACCTGGAGCTGAGATGCGCGCAAAGGTGTATTTTTAATCAACACCTCGCAACAGTTTTCGCAAAGCTGAAAATTTGCAAAGAGCAGGCGAATATAATGTAGAACCATAATTTAACAGTCAGACAAAGAAATACGGGGACACGTAGAGTCAGCGCGACTTTGAAGTGGTCAAAAAAATGACGTCACCAAAAGTGTTTTCGCATGGCTGAAATTTGGCAAGGTAATAGTAAAAACAATATATTTATTGAAAAAAACAGTCAGACACTTCTATGTCGGGACCCCGCCAGTCAGCAGTCGATTAAAGTGATATAGGTGGTAGTGCGCGTCAATAGGCATATAACCATGTCGAATAATAATTTCACCAAAAGTGTTTTCGCATAGCTGAAATTTGGCAAGGTAATAGTAAAAACAATGTATTTATTGAAAAAAAAGTCAGACACTTCTATGTCGGGACCCCGCCAGTCAGCAGTCGATTAGAGTGATATGGGTGGTAGCGCGCGTCATTAGGCATATATCCATGTCGAATAATAATTTCACCAAAAGTGATTTCGCATAGCTGAAATTTGGCAAGGTAATAGTAAAAACAATATATTTATTGAAAAAAACAGTCAGACACTTCTATGTCGGGACCCCGCCAGTCAGCAGTCGATTAGAGTGATATAGGTGGTAGCGCGCGTCAATAGGCATATATCCATGTCGAATAATAATTTCACCAAAAGTGTTTTCGCATAGCTGAAATTTGGCAAGGTAATAGTAAAAACAATATATTTATTGAAAAAAAACAGTCAGACACTTCTATGTCGGGACCCCGCCAGTCAGCAGTCGATTAGAGTGATATAGGTGGTAGCGCGCGTCAATAGGCATATATCCATGTCGAATAATAATTTCACCAAAAGTGTTTTCGCATAGCTGAAATTTGGCAAGGTAATAGTAAAAACAATGTATTTATTGAAAAAAAAAGTCAGACACTTCTATGTCGGGACCCCGCCTGTCAGCAGTCGATTAGAGTGATATAGGTGGTAGCGCGCGTCATTAGGCATATATCCATGTCGAATAATAATTTCACCAAAAGTGTTTTCGCATAGCTGAAATTTGGCAAGGTAATAGTAAAAACAATATATTTATTGAAAAAAACAGTCAGACACTTCTATGTCGGGACCCCGCCAGTCAGCAGTCGATTAGAGTGATATAGGTGGTAGCGCGCGTCAATAGGCATATATCCATGTCGAATAATAATTTCACCAAAAGTGTTTTCGCCTAGCTGAAATTTGGCAAGGTAATAGTAAAAACAATATATTTATTGAAAAAAACAGTCAGACACTTCTATGTCGGGACCCCGCCAGTCAGCAGTCGATTAGAGTGATATAGGTGGTAGCGCGCGTCAATAGGCATATATCCATGTCGAATAATAATTTCACCAAAAGTGTTTTCGCATAGCTGAAATTTGGCAAGGTAATAGTAAAAACAATATATTTATTGAAAAAAAAAGTCAGACACTTCTATGTTGGGACTCCCTCAGTCAGCAGTCGATTAAAGTGATATAGGTGGTAGCGCTCGTCAATAGAATTTTACTCTATATATATATATCCATTTCGATGAATAATTTTATTTCTATAATTTAAATTATTTGGAATCGGAAAGTCCAGGAGGTGGCGCCAAAAACATGCAAGAGTTTTCGCAAGGCTGATATTTTCAAAATAGGTCGTACTTTAGTGCTAGAATGCTAGTGTACAGTCAGCACTCACAGTTCCGGGACAGCTGGCTCTGGGACGCGGGCAAAGTTGTAATTTTAAGAAGTATCTAAACTGTTTTCTCAAAGCTCAAAATTTATAGAAATTTTGAACATTATCTGTTTGAAGGTCACAGATAACGTATGTAAATCGTCAGACGTCTAGTTCGTTGCAAAAAGGGGGTCAGACGTCCTCAAAGTTTTTATTTTATGGCATTTTCTTCAAATATATTTGTCAAATACCTGCAAAAATATATTTTGACAGGACACCGAAGAAAATGCCATAAAATAAAAACTTTGAGGACGTCTGACCCCGTTTTTGCAACGAACTAGACGTCTGAGGATTTACATACGTTATCTGTGACCTTCAAACAGATAATGTGCAAAATTTCTATAAATTTTGAGCTTTGAGAAAATAGTTTAGATGCTTCTTAAAATTACAACTTTGCCCGCGTCCCAGAGCCAGCTGTCCCGGAACTGTGAGTGCTGACTGTACACTAGCATTCTAGCACTAAAGTACGACCTATTTTGAAAATATCCGCCTTGCGAAAACTCTTGCATGTTTTTGACGCCAGCTCCCCAACTATACTGTTAGGTCGAGATTAGGGGAAGGGAAGCGGCAGATGTGATTAGAATTTTTTTTTTGTATTTTATAAAATCGGCGACGATTATAAGTATTTAATGAAACTACAATAAATATAATTAAAACTGAATTTATTTAATTACTATAGGTATACTATCACAGTACTGCTGATTAAATGGTCAAGTAATATTTATACGAATCGGGCTTTTTTCTAACCGCAAACTTTTTAACTGCATGTACAATTTTATTTTACCGTTTCCGATTCCAAATAATTTAAATTATAAAAATAAAATTATTCATCGAAATGGATATTATATATAGAGTAAAATTCTATTGACGCGCGCTACCACCTATATCATTTTAATCGACTGCTGACTGAGGGAGTCCCGACATAGAAGTGTCTGACTGTTTTTTTCAATAAATATATTGTTTTTACTATTACCTTGCCAAATTTCAGCTATGCGAAAACACTTTTGGTGAAATTATTATTCGACATGGATATATGCCTATTGACGCGCGCTACCACCTATATCACTCTAATCGACTGCTGACTGGCGCGGTCCCGACATAGAAGTGTCTGACTGTTTTTTTCAATAAATATATTGTTTTTACTATTACCTTGCCAAATTTCAGCCATGCGAAAACACTTTCGGTGACGTCATTTTTTTGACCACTTCAAAGTCGCGCTGACTCTACGTGTCCCCGTATTTATTTGTCTGACTGTTAAATTATGGTTCTACATTATATTCGCATGCTCTCTGCAAATTTTCAGCTTTGCGAAAACTGTTGCGAGGTGTTGATTAAAAATACACCTTTGCGCGCATCTCAGCGCCAGGTGTCCCGGAACTGGAACTGCTGACTGTAGCCTAGCTTTGTAGTACTAAAATGCTACTCATTCTGAAAATATGAGCCTTGCGAAAACTCTTGCATATTTTCGACGCCAGCTCCCCGACTAAAAGGAAGTATCTGAATGATTCGGTCTAACAATAATTCAAATTTGCAATAATTTCGGAATTTTTTCGCATGTTATAATTTTTATTATTTAAACAATCCCTGATTTCAACAAGCTCCCGATCGCTTTGGAGTGTGCAAATGAAAGGAAGTGTCTGAATGACTCGTTCTAACAATAATTCAAATTTGCATTAATTTCGGAATTTTTTCGCATGTTATAATTTTTATTATTTAAACAATCCCTGATTTCAATAAGTTCCCGGTCGCTTTGGAGTGTGCAAATTCAGATTAGGATATGTATCCGTATTCCAAACATTTGCACACACATTATACAACTTTCGTAATTATTTTTCATGAAAATTGTCACAATTTTAGCCAAAATTGGACAAGATTGGAAAAAAAAATATAAAACAGAATGTTCCAGTCAAAAATAATGTGTGCAAAATGGCAAACAAATATGGGATCATATCAAGGCATATAAACAACTATTTGCACAAATTTCGCAATTTTTGTTATATACTTTATTCCACTTTAAAGTTTATAAACAATTGTTTATAATGTTCCCGTCACCACATTTGTGTGCAAACTTGATAGAACTTGTATAAACATTTCTAGAATGGTTTCTCATGATTTGCACAAATTCCGCAATTTTTTTTGCGGAGTTAGTGCAAAAAAACTATTTTTAATTTATTTAATAATATTCCTGGCCGAAACTTTGTGTGCAAAATTCAGATAATTGATTTTTAAAGCTTTTTCGACATTTTCATCAAATAAAATTAAATTTCGCAATTTTTGTTGAACTTTCGATTTTTGAAGTGGCCGGTGACTGGCCTATAATACGGGCATTAGGGGGGTAATTATTCACAGGCAATTCAAATTTTCGAATCTCTGGTTTTTGTCACACTGTGTATGTACATATTTGTATAAGACTGAGCACATCAAATACCAGCCTAATGAATTTATTCTGGATTTGTACAAAAGAAAAACTTCAAACTAACAGTTTATTTTGTTTCAGATGGCTGCAACAGTAAACGATCAGTGGGTATCGTGGTTCAGTTGTTGTGTAGCCCAGCCACAAAAACGAAGACATCGGATTGATAGGTGAGTGTCAACAACTCTGAATTTTAATATATTTTATGTATGCTTTACTTACATTTGTTAAAAAAAAAAAACAATTTCATTTTGTTGCATTGCGCTACAGAAATTCATATAGGTACGTACGCCTCAAGGTACACTCTCTGAATCAGTAATTCTTCATGTTACATAATTATTTAATTTTGTTTTGTCTTTATTAATATTCATTGTGTGTTTTACTTTCATTAGACTTCTACTTGATATTAATTAGTTGCACTCAGGATTAGGAATCTCATTTTTTAATGGTGGTTATACTGGTTATTTATTAATATGTACTTTATTGTTGAAACGGTTTTGAGATCTTTGAAGAAAGGAGCAATTGGATCGAGAATTAGATGTCCTGACAGAGCTAAGAACAAGATCTTTCCTTCTCAAATCAAATCACAATATTATATACATGATATTGTTTCATCCGAGGTTCCATGTTCCATCCCAATAATTAGCATTTGCAATACCACAAAATAAATAAGAAGAGACTGAGGAAGTAACATAATACAAAAAAATTAGTAAATAATTAAAATTTTAACTCTCTTAACTTGACTATTACCTAAAATACGATAAATTATATAAGGAACTTCTATGAGAAAACTTCTATAGTTTATTTTTTAATCTTGGGTTTTATGTTTCATAGAAGTTGCAGCCTTGGTAATGTTGATGTTGTGCTGGATAAAGTCTGACATTCTTAGACCCTTTTAGACTGGCCAATAGAGATATTTGTCTATAGCTATAGAGTTATACCTTATCTTCACTATTAATTAGAACAAATTAGAGGAAGATTTGGCATTTAGAAAGTAAATGTTTATTGCTCCTTCCAAAGTACCAAGTACCTAAAGACAGAATTAAGATGCTCACCAAAAATTTTCTTTATCATTGCATTGGTGATTTTTATGTTTGATCTAGTATCTAGTATATGTATATAGGGTATTCAAAACTCTATATAACAATAAACCAAATCAAGAATATTTAAATCAGTTGAATTAGTAGGTATTCTTGTTTCCGCCATTCAAAGGTCACAAAATTCATGTAGGTACACAGTCGCAAAACTTTTGAAAGAGTTGCTAAGACGCCTCAATGAGCCATAAGATTTCAAAATTCAGTTCTAACATTGTTGCCTATAATAAAACTAATTTTTCAAAATTTCATTTCCATCAAACAGAAAAGTATTTAATCCAGTATTTAATTACACAATGATAATTAAAAATCCATTACATTTTCAATATTGTTGGTTTAAAAAACAACTAATTTTCAGGTCAATGATAGGAAACCCAACAAATTTCGTCCATACAGGACACATAGGTAGTAGGGATGTGGAATTGCCAGGCGAACAACAGATAGCTTTACAGAATCAAATGAAAAGTAAAGGCGGATATGAGACCTCGTTTAAGGTAAGAATTATTGTATTTTTGGATGGTATTTAAAATTGAAAAATGCAAATTCCGATTATTCAAAAAATAAATAATTTCTTTAATTTCTGATTAACAATCAATTTTTCTATGAATCTACGTGCTGATGAATAATAGGTATGTGCTATAATTTTATTTAAACAATTAGAAATTTTATCTAAAAAGAAATTATATTCTTAATTTTTCAAAATGTGGCCCAGATTAATGAATAGCTTATTTTTTATTACTGAGGTGGTACAGAAATTTGGTTTTCAAGTAAACTTTCAATTTCTCGTTCGTCTGTATTAATTTTGTCAATACATTTGTTGAAGTATTCACCATCGGTAGAGTCTAAGTTTCGGGTGATTGATTTAAAGATACTTCCTATTCCGTTAATTAGTCCACGTTTGTTTCTATAGTTTGTGTCGCCAGTGATTTCATTAGGTTTCTGGTCGTCTATTAATCAGCAACTTGAGTTAAAAGGCTGAAATGAGTTTGAACTTCAACTTTGAAGGCTGTCATTCGAAGAGAAGGGTCATGAATTATTTTGGTCAAGCTAGTGAGAATCTTTTTATTGTTCTCAATTGTTCTGGATAGTTTCTCTAAATGATTCTATTTCTTTGTAAACTAAAAGGGTCCATTTCTTATTTGAGACTCTAAGACTACCTTCGTGATAGAATATCCCAACTGTGTTGTTAATTGGAGTTAGAAGAAATTGAGGGGTGACGACTGGAATCAGCCCGAGGAGTCTGAAAAAGAATAGACTAGTCCGGGGGGCGGTTAACTCTGTTAATTCGGTGTACAAATGGACTTAAATCACTTTAAATCCCTTATTAAATCACATAAATCATCTTTTTTTGCTCTAAATCAGATAAAAGGAGGTTAAATCCCTTCAAATCTCTTTAAATCTCTTTAAATCCCTCTCAAATCTTTTTAAATCAATTAAATCCCTAAAAATCTGAGATCCGGAACACTTTAAATCCCTAAATAAATTTCCTTAAATCACCTTAGATTTTTCATAAATCATATCAAATCACTTTAAATCAGGTCAGATCAATTTAAATTTTCTTAAATCTCTTACAATCCCTTTAAATCTTTTTAAATCTGTCTAAATCCCTTCAAATCTTTCTATATCTTGTTAAATCTTTTTAAATCTCGTTAAATCTCTTTAAATTCTTTTAAATCTTCATAAATCTTCACAGGGTTGGAAAAAACCCGTTTTTTTTTTTAAAAAGTCCAACCCGTCGGGTTTTTTTGGGTTTCTATGTGTTTTTTTTTTAGGTTTTTATGGGTTTTTTGGGGTTTTTTGGATCTTTTGGGGCTTTTCGGATGTTTTTGTTTTTTTCTCCAAATTTGATTTAAAGTTTCTGCCTCGGTTTCTGCTCTTGCAAAAGTATTACAAAAATTATGACAAGCCAGCCCAGAGACTCCGTGTCATGTAGAATTCTACATATCGACAGGATTCTATAGACTCGGCACATTCGATATGTTGAATTCTAAATTCTACATGCAGGGCCGTAGCCAGGGGGGGGCATTAGGGGGCAATGCCCTATCTTTCAGATGATGATGCCCTACCTTTAAAACACAACATGCATTAAGGTTTCTGTAGGAAATTTAAGAGTAAATAATGAATAAGCCTGAAATCGAGTTGGTAGGTACAGTTATTTTACCAGTTGTGCGCGCCATTTTGTTTACTTGCTAGAGATGTTATTTATTGAAAAATTTGCTTTCAGTGCTATTACCACCATTTTGTTTACCTACGGTGTGTCCCGCTTAAGGACTGACCGCCCTGCTAAAATTTTAATTTTTTAACCGATTCAATTCTTAATAAATTCTTAATAGGCTCATAACAGGGTGTCCACATTTATAGGCTCAAATTTCAATTATGTAGTACTATTAGGGGTTTTCTTAGAAAAAAAACTGGTAAGAAATTCTTATTTGGAATAGTCTAAAACCCAAATGTACTAATTTTTGTTTCAATACAATACAGGGTGATCACAACAAATTTTAAAAATTTAATGAACCAAATCGCAAAAATGTCATATTTCGAGGCCTTGAGAACAACAAAACTTGATATAACATAATTTTACAATATCTCTAACCAAACTTGTAGTAAGCTTGTCTCAAAATATGACATTTTTGCGGTTTAATTCATTTAATTTTGAAAATTTGTTGTGATCACCTTGTATCGTATTGGAACAAAAATTTGTTTATTTGGGTTTTAGACCATTCTAAACAAGAATTTGCTATAATGTGGACACCCCGTCTATCAGACAGCCGCAGAAATTCAGAAATTAAATTATAGCTTAATAGGTGCCAAATTCAAAATAAAAATAAAAATTGAATCGGTTAAAAGATGAAAATTTTAGAAGAATGGTCAGTTTTCAAGCGGGACACACTGTATAAAAAATTTAAGGGGGAGGGCAAGTTAGGGCTAGTGGTGTATGTCCTATGTCAAATTTGTCATGCCCTATCACAAATTTGACTATAGCTACGGCCCTGTCTACATGGCACTGAGTCCCTGCCCAGACCTCCACGCCAAATGCCAACAGCAAACAGCCGGGGACTGGAGAATCATCGGGGAATCCCTGATATTTCCTGTGAAAATGACTTTCATCAACTGATTTGCTATTTTTGAAAAAACCCAAAAAACCCAATAATGGTGGGTTTTATCAATTGAAAAAACCCGAAAAACCCCACTGGGTTTTATAACCTGGGGAAATTCTATGCCAACCCTGAATCTTCATAAATCTCCATAAATCATTTCAAATCGATAAAAAAATGGTTAAAATCCCTCACAAACTTTGGGCGACTCCAACTCGACAAACCTCGAGGTGCAATCGCTTATATTCGTTTGCGGCTTGCGCGTGTGTGTTTTTGTTGGCAGCACAGGAAGAATCTTCAAATTTTTTGTGAATTCAAATTCAAGTTTTAATTATTTAATTGCATTGTGTACTAGGTGTTTGTTTATAACTGGAACACTCAGTAACTTTCTTATATTATTGAAAATAAAGGGCATGTTTAAGCTGGGAAATTTCTTGGTAAATTGCAACCCTAAGTGCTACAACGATATTATTTTGTCGTCATAGGTTTACAGGGTGCGCCAAAATGGTATTATTTTCAAATGGAATGCCCTGTATATTTTTGTTATCCAAATAATATCTGATATGTTTGTGAAGCTAACTTTCTAAGAATTTCAAAAATGCAAAAATATGCAGGGCGTTCCATTTGAAAAAATGACTTTTTTGGCGCACCCTGTATACTTATGGCGACAAAAAAATCTCATTATTGCCGTTTACCAAGAAATTTTCCAATTTAAACATGCCCTCTATTCTCAATAATAAAAAAGTTATTGAGTGTTCCAGTTATAAACAAACACCCTGTACCAAGACTAGCTGACTTTGGTGGCACTTTTAGAACTTATAAGGTGTTCTCATTCGGGCTAAATGGCCGTCGTAAGTTGGAATTTCTTCCTAAGAAAAAGGAAGAAATTCCAACTTAAAGCCCGAATGAAAACACCTTATCAATGAACCTGGGCCGCAAAAGCCTCACCAACTTTATCACTTTTAGAATTTTTTTTATTAGTTCAAAATTTAAATTGGACTATTATGAGAGCGAAAGTACCCATAAGCACTAAAATATCTGGTTATTAGATACATTTTCATCTTCTCAGGATTAAATTAATTACCTTGAATCATCCCAGGTTAAATCAGTTCAAATCGAGGTTCAAATCTTAAAAAAATCTTTAATCCATTTAAATCTTCTTAAATCAGGTTAAATCTTCCTAAATCAGGTTAAATCTTTCTAGATCAGCTTAAATCTTTTTAAATGATCCAATAAATCTTTAAATTACCTTAAATCACCTTAAATCAGTTAAGGTTTGAATAAAAATCTCTTAAATCCGATCAAATCTGTTAAATCAGTTAAAATCAAGAGTGATTTTAAATCGGTGTACACATTTTGAGGAAGTTGACCGCCCCCCGGACTAGTCATAGAACGGCTTCAGTCTATCAAAGTTAAATTTCGGAAATTGATTTGTTTTGAGGTTTTTCACTTTTGCTGGGAGTTTCTATAAACTTCAATTATTTCGAAAGGTCTGTTAAAAAGATTTTGAGCTTTGTCTTCTATTTGAGTTTCTTTGACACAGACCTTGTCACCTGCTTTATATTCTGGAAGATGTTGTGAGGCCGTATTGTCGAACCTTACTTTCTGGATATCGGTTCTGGCTCGAGCCATTCTATAATAATATTCCATGCTGTTGTTGAGGTCTCGTATGTATTTGGAGATTAGCTGTTTTTGATTATAAAGAGTCTCAGGGGGTCTATTCGACGTATGGCCAAAGATTAATTCGAAAGGCGTAAATATGTGTGTCTTATTTTTGGTATTATTATAACAGATAACTGCGTACGGGAGAATGTTGAATGGGTGTTCATCTGGATGTTCCGCTTTATGAACGCGGATCATCTCCATGAAAGTTGCATGGAATCTTTCCAGCGATCCGTTGGATTGCGGGTGGCTTAAGCTTGAAAATGTCAATTTTATGTCGTAATGTCGTAAAGTTGACAGAGGTCTTTGACTAAGGCGTTGTTGAATTCATCTCCAGAATCACATTGAATTCTTAAAGGTGTACCGTAATGTTGGAAAAATACTCAGAATCAGAAAAAGCTTTATTATCAAAGATGGAAATCTTATTGACAAAGCAGTCTTATATCTACATAATCAAATTAAATTAAATTAAAAGTAAAGTATTACTAATTTACACTAAATATGTGAGTCACATTTACAAGGTATGTAAAATTAAAAATTAAATATATATACACAAAAATACAACTATAAACAAAATAAGATAAAATAAAATAAAATAAAATAAAATAAATCATCATTACATATACACTAACAATCGACATTCAACTAACTGCGTAAAACTCTTCTAAAGGGTAAAAACAATTCTCCAAAAGATAGTCTTTCACGTTTTTTCGGAAGGCATTAAAATTATCAAGTTCTCTCAATTGTAAAGGTAGATTATTGAATATTTTACGGCTTTCATATATTAAGGATTTTTTTATCATTGTTGAAGAGGGTATCGGAAGATGGACAACCTGTGTCTGTCTAGTTCTATAGTTATGCTGGAAATTGTAGTTATCGCTATATCTATTTTTGAATATCAAACAAACTGATTCCAATATATACAGAGATGTTAGGGTAAGCACTCTGTAGTCCCTGAAATAAGGCCTGCAAGGATCATTCCGTCTTAGCTGAAACATTGATCTGATAGCTCTTTTCTGGAAGCGGAAGATGGACTGAAACAGGCCATCACCGCACGCACCCCAGAATGCTATCCTATAGCGCAGATGAAACTCTACCAGGGCATAATAAACATCCCTCGCTACCCCCACGCCAAGCTCCCTCCCCAATAAACATTTTTCGCAACTTATAGTAACACCAAGTTTTATACTGGTTATATGAAGGTAATAAAAGTATATACGAAAGTTTCGTAGTTTTATAATCCGTACCTTTTGGTGATGTATTTATATAACGGTTTTCTATGAGAACTGTAAGTTACAATTATATAATAAGGTGATATAACTGTTTCCATCACCATTTTATGAAACTTTTAGTAACCGTTACCAATGTGTTTATAACAAGTTTATATAAGGTTTGCCTTTACCTTATCTATATAACTAAAATACCCGTAGTTATATAGAAGTGTGATTAACCACCCTTATGAAAATTGGTAAATTGTAGTAATGGTCTAACTTTGTTATAAAACTCTTGGTGATATTGATTATATTAGGTTTCTCCTATAAAACTTCGCAAACTTTAGTAAACAATACCTGGGCTTAACATCATAACCCTATTTTTTAGTTTATAAAATTGCCATCTTCACTCTGCCGCCTTCCTCTAGTAAACAAATATATTGTAACACGAGTTTATTTTTATTTATTATTATTATTCATCATGGATTATTTGAAAAACTGGAGAAAAAAACAAGACAAAGCTCTTCGTTCAGCCGCCTTTTTAGTAGAGGTACCGTGGTATTGTATAGTTTTGCTAAGATCAATAGTATTACCGAATTACTTTGTGAAAATCCAATATTTGACTTATTTTATCAACAATTAATACGAAATTAATCCATACTTGTTAAATGGTGACTTCTACAAATTTCGTTGGTCATTATTTCGTCGCAAAATAAAAAACAAACATATGAATATTTGTTGGAAACCTGACATGAAATTGATTATAATTGGGTATTTTAGGGGCCCCTGCGTTTTTTCGAAGTACTTCATCAATATTTACTATAAAAAATCGTTCCCACCTAAATTTTGAGTCACAGAAGAGCCTAAAATTAATTTAACAAACAAAGCCGTATTTTATAATTCGCTCTCCATTTTTATTTTCTAAGTCCAATCCTCTAACTACTGATTGATAATATTTCAGAAGTAGAAAAAGGCAATATCATTGTAAATTAAATATGTTCGATAAGGAGAGAAATAAACCTTCGTTTTCTTTATAACTGACAGGTGACATATTTAGAAAGTTATTTAAAGGTTACCACAACATTTCTGTTACTCTAGGTTACATGACCTAAATTTATATAGCGTTACTAAACAAAGGTTTCCGCAACCTTTATAAATGCCCCGTTTAAGCTCTTTAAGAGGTTCATTAGAGTAACAGAAAGGTTTCTGTTACTAAAAATATAACTGTAGGTTATTTAGGATAGGTGATATAACATTTACGGTGACTATTATACAAACCAAAATGTTTATTGGGTCCGGACAACCCTAAGTAACGGCAAAGCATCCCGACGCAACCTTTTTTTTCAGTTGACTTGTATGTGCTTCAAAGTTCAGTTTTTCATCGATGAAAATTCCCAAGAATTTGGTGTGTTTTTCCTGCTGTAATGGATTATTGGCAAGCATTAACCCTTCCATCGTACATTTGAAACCTATGATTTTACTTTTATCTATGTTAAGAGCAAGCTTGTTTGCATCAAATCAGCGCTTTATTTGATCAAGTCCAGACAATACTATCCCCCTAAGATCCCCAACATTATGACAGTGCCACAGACAGGTGACATCGTCAGCAAAAACAGACATATCTGCATTTACATTAATTTGACATAAATCATTCAGATATATGAGGAACAGTAGAGGGCCAAGCACTGATCCCTGAGCAATGCCACAGGTAATATCTCCGGACTGGGAGTACTGACCGTCCAGAAAGACTCTCTGAGATCTGCCCTGAAGGAAGGACATTATCCACTCCAGAGCCTGTCCCCTGAAGCCATAGCATTGAAGCTTCAGCCGCAAGATTCTGTGACTAACGCAGTCAAACGCCTTGGATAAGTCACAGAAAACTGCGGCTGCCGCCTCTCCACTATTTAGGGACGCGTAAGCGCTTTCAAGCAACCCAAAAATTGCATCATTGGTGCCCTTCTCCTCCTGAAAGCCAAATTGGTTTGGGCTGAGGATATTATTGTTCATTAAGAACGCCATAATTCTTTTTTTTTGCGACTTTTTCAATGATCTTTGATAATGTGGAGAGCAGTGAAATGGGTCTGTAATTGGATTCCTTATTTGTTTCGCCACCTTTGTGGACTGGAATGACCTTTGCCCTCTTGACCTCGGATGGAAACAATCCTGATTCCCAGGAGAAACTAATGGCATCCGCCAGACACTGAAGTACAGGCCGCGGCAGAGCAAGGAATATTTTATCAGAGATTCCATCCTCTCCGCATGAGTTTTGATTTTTAATGTCTCTAATACATGCCAAAACCTCATCTATATTTGTTGCTAAAAATGAAAAGTTATTCTGAATGTTGATATGATTCATGTACGCAAGAAGTGGACATTCGTCTGTATTTAGGTGTTTAGTTATTTTATCAGCGATAGTGCAGTAGTAGATGTTCAAGTCGTTCCTATCAATTTCAGTCAGTTCGTCACAGTTTTTGTTATTTTTTTTACACTGTCTAAGGTCGTTAACAATTAACCAGCTTTCTTTATGTTTATTACCCGAATTTGATAGCCGCTCCGCATAATATGATTCTTTAGCCTTTTGTATTAACTTTATAACTTTCTATAAATTGACCTATACTTTGAAAAATAGTCCAAAAAAGCTTGGTTGTTAGAGCAAAATTTTCTAATATGGTGCAGTGAACGCAGATTTTTTGAAGAAATTCGCAGCCCACAAGTTATCCATCTTTTCTTATGTTATGTCTCCGCTCTTTTAAAAACTTCACAGGAAAGTATGTCCCAAAAATGTCCCTCATTTTGAGATAAAAGACATTCAGCGGGTCATTAGTTTGCCAAACTACGTTCCAATTCGTTAGAACTGCTCTCCCGTGAAACCTTTCGAAGTTCTCTGTGCTGAAAATTCTACCGCTCCTTTTATGCGTTTTCTTAATGTTTCTTTTAATATAAATTTTCAATGTGACCGCTTGGTGATCCGATAGGGATGAGCTTAACACTCTACAAGATGTTTTGGAATCCACAAAATTAGTGCAAACATAGTCAATTGATTTTTGAGAGATTTCGGTTATACGCGTTGGATTGTTAACATGCACTGACAAGTCAAAACACTTTAAGAGGTCAACTAATTCTGTCCTATAGACACAAGAAATATTACTAAAATCAATATTAAGGTCACCTGCAATTATTATTTTGCGTTTTAAATTTATCAATGACAGAAGGGTTTCCAATTTCTCCAAAAATTGTTGCACATAAGCTTGGATTGGAGACCTATACAGGGTGTATATTTTAAGTGATACCACTATTGCTATATTCGAAACGGTAAGAGCTACAAGGTCGGTTAAATTAGAAAAAAGTTGCCTTCTCTGATGTCCATTCAAGATTTGTTTGCAGTGTTGCCAAATTCCTTTTAGTTTATGAAATACAGGGTGATTTCCAAAAAACGCCCAAAATTATTTCATCAATTATTTCGAAAGCTATTGATATTCGAGAAACCATTTAAATTTGAAAGTTTTATATTTTTTTTTTGCTCTACAACATGACATCTTCAAATTTCATATTCGACGTTTCGTCATCGAGCTACTTTCGTCAACTTCATTTTTTTAAATGCAGACCTGAATTTTTTATGTTATTTTTAGAAAGATAATGAAGGGCGCTTTCCAAAAATGGCATAAAAAATCCAGATCCGTATTTGAAAAAATGAAGTTGATGATGGTAGCTCCATCACGAAACGTCGGATTTGAAATTTGAAGATGTCATCTTGTAGAGCGAAAAAAATTATAAAACTTTCAAATGTGAATTATGTCTTGAAAATCAATAGTTTTCGATATAATTGATGAAATATTTTTGGGCGTTTCTTAAAGATCACCGTGTATTTCATAAACTAAAAGGAATTTGGCAACACTGTAAACAAATCTTGAATAAGCATTAAAAAGGGCAACTTTTTTCTAATTTAACCGATCTTGTAGCTCTTATCGTTTCGGATATAGCAATAGTGGTATCACTTAAAATATACACCCTGTATATACAATATACATAATATAATTAGATACTGCTTTGGGAAAGATATAGCGCAAAATTCAAAAATCTGTTCAACCATGAGATAATCGAAATCGAAATCATTAACTACAAAGAAATTATTCTCCCCAGCAAAAACATCCTTCAACAAGATCACTGTACCTCCACACTTGAATTGAGTTCTATAAGATTTAGCAATCATTTTGTAACCCTCCAGGAAAATTGGTTCATCTGCTTGTAACCAGTGCTCTGTAATTAAAACTATTACTGGGTAATTGATCGATTCTAAAAAAATAAGTAGTTCATCTAAGTTGTTTCTTATTGATTGTATGTTTAGTAAAAAACCGATATATAGTTTTCTGGATGGTTACAATAGCTCATGATGGAGTTTTTTGAGACGGAATCGTGTCTAAAAAAGCGCTTTCAGAATATGCTGTACTTAAACTAACTAAATTTACAGTTTCGGTTTCGTCAATATTGGGGTTTACAATAATTTCCTTCCCCAGTTTTGGCGTTGACTTCAACGATAAAGAACTGTCATAAACTAAGCTTTGAATATTGATAAATTTTAATTTTTTTTGACAATTTCTTCAATTTGAAATATTTTTTATTTCTAGACATGCATATTTTCTTTGTATGCGACCTCTTAAGTTAAGGTTTATAAAGCACTACTAGTAGGGTGTTAACAATTGTGGACGCCTTTATGTCTGAGAATGGGTAAGCTTGAGTGAATTTGGTAAGTTCATCCCTAACTGTTAGGGCGTAGTTACCAACTGGGAATTCAAAAAGGTCAATGTTTATCCTTTCAAATGGAGTTTTGGGAGTTTCAGTGGTAACGAGAGGAGAACTAAGTTCCTACAGATTTTGACTTTTTAACAGATTTCACAGGCTCTGATGAATTTCTCAACATCTTTGGTTAAACCTTGCCAGGAGTATTTGTCTTTAATCCTTCGGTTTCATTGATTCCACGATGTAAGTAAATTTGTTTTTCCAGTATGATATTGGTCCAGGATAATTGGGATTTGGTCTTGATCTGGGGTTTTGACGATATTTTGGCATATCTTAAGCTTAATGTCTTTTTTGGCAAATATAAAGGAAAATATTTCAAGAATAAGTTATTCCAGATTGTTTTCTATGCAAAAGGTTTTTTCAGGGTCAAATTCGTTTTGACACTTGAAAAGCGAGTAAAAGAGAATAGGGAATATTTTCTAATTTTTGCAAGGAATGGGAATTATGAAGTATTTGCGTGCCTTCACAGATTTGCTGGATAAAATGTTAATCTGATTAGGTTGAAAATCAAAATTTTCCTCGAATAGGTCATCTATAATTTTGTAATGTAAGTCTGTTAGTTTGGTTTGTCAAAAGAATGTTACAATATTTTTGTGAGACTTGTCCAGAAGTTGTAGGTTGGAAATCTCTATCTTTGAGTAGTCAATAATTGAGAGAGTTGTAAAGGGGCGGTTTCTTATATCATCAATATCAGATTCTTCTTTGTTAGAAGCGGGTATGTGAATTTTGGAGCTCAAATCTGAACAATCTTTACAGTGGTTTACTTTTATTCGAGATAGGGCATCAACGTTCTTATTGATTTTCCCAGGTTTATACTCGATTCGATAGTCGTATTCTTCGAGTTTCAAGCGCCAGCCAGCTAAACGGCTTCCAGGGTCTTTAATTGAGAAAAGCCAAATTAAAAGGCGATGGTCTGTGATAAGGACAAATTTTCGACCAAAGAGATAAGGTCTAAAATGTTTAACTGCCGATACAATGGCCAGTAATTCTCTCTCTATGGTAGAGTATTTAGTTTCGGCATTGCACGGCGTTCGAGAGGCATAGGCTATAGGGAGAACTTTTCCTATAGGGTCTTGTGACAAAACTGCACCGATGGCAAAAGCGCTTGCGTCGGTGGTCAATAGAAATGTCTCTTCGAAATTAGGATAAATGAAAATCGGGTCACAAACTAGGGCGTTTTTCAAATCGTTGAATGCGGATATGCATTCTGGGTTAAATTGAAATGAAACATCTTTCTGGAGGAGTTTTGTCAAGGGCTTCGATGTTTTAGCAAAGTTGGGGATAAATCGACGATAATATCCTGCTAATTCTAGAAAGGATTTAATGTCTTTTGGACTTTTGGGTGTTGGGAAGTTCTGAATACAACTAATTTTTGCAGGGTTCGGTTTTACACCGTCTTGAGTGATAAGGTGTCCCAAGTAAGCTACTTTTTTTCGAAGAAACTCACATTTGTCCGGCAGGATTTTCAAGTTAGCTTTACGGAGGCGTTTAAAAACTTCTCTTAGCCTTGAAATATGTTCGTGGATGGTAGGAGAGTAAACGATAATATCGTCCATGTAGACTAATTATCTTTCGTTTTGAATGCCGAGGAGAATATTATTCATGACTCTTTGGAATGTGGACGGGGCATTTTTCCATCCAAAGGGCATACGTACGAATTCGTAATGGCCATTTTCTACGGAAAAAACGGTTTTCGAAACATCCTTGGGGTCTACTTCTATTTGGTGAAAACCTGAGGCCATATGTCAAGGGTGGTAAAATATTGACATTTTCCCAATTAATCCAAAAGATCGGAAATATTAGGCAGCAGGTATTTGTCGTCTACAGTAAGTTCGTTGACTTTACGGTAGTCGATTACGACGCGCCATTTGGGATTGCAAGAAGCGTCAGGTTTCTTAGGAACGATCCAGACGGGAGAAGACCATAGAGATACAGAATGGCGAATTTTGCCTTGGTCTAGCATTTTGGTAACTTGGGATTTGACTTCTTCTTTATGGATTTGAGGGTACCTGTAAGATTTGGTATACACAGGCTTTGCATGATTGGTGTCAATAGGGTGTTTAATCTCACTAGTAAATGTTAGTGTGTCACTTTCCAGGTAGAAAATGTCGTAAAAGTTCAGGCATAAGTTAGTAATTAGTTCTTTTTCTTCGTCGTTTGAATGTTCTGTACGAAGTTCATTTTGTATGAACATTTGCCTATCATAAGTATCGTCATAGTCGAGGTTAGAGTTATTGAAACTTAGAATGGTTTTTTGAGTTTCACTTTCTGAGACAAATGGTTCAATAGACAAATTCGAAAACTCGACGGTTTTTTCTATAGCGTTAATACACACATCAAAATTGTCTAGGAAACAAGATGCAACTGAATACATCTATAAATTGAACAAAATATAAGACTTTAAAAATATTTTTAATTTTTTTAAAGCCTGCTGAAAAAGCGGATATGGTAAATTTGATAAAATTTGTTCAACAAATACCCACATGTTATCTTTTTAAAAAAAATGTTCTGTCTCAAAATTAAAAGACAAATATTTCTTGTTCCCTAGACTATTTTGTTGAGTGTATTTACAATTGAGGTTAAAAATTCACCTTGCTCATTGACTTTTACTAAAGCATTAGGTAATTTGACTTTTTCTTTTTCTTGAGAAAAGAGTGAAGCATCTGTGTTGGATAGATTACACTTGAGTTTGAAGATCTGTTCACTTCTAGCTTTTTGTTTTTGTTAAGAATTGTTTGAGTGTTGTTTGGTTTTGCATTATTAGGGTAGTTATCTTCAGTAACTTTATAAAGAGGTATAGTTTTGAAATTAGTTACAAGTTCTTTAGCTTTCAAATCTATCATCCATTGATAATGTTCTAGGAAATTCAACCCTAAAATTTTATCGAAATCAATATTCAAGTTGTCAATATACACTTTCTGAGGATCTTGGAGGGTGAACGGTACAAGTGTTGATTCACTGATCTGGAGTTTTTGATCGGTGATACCTTGAATGGTTACGTTTTCTTCGGAACGATAGGGGAATTTATGGACAGTATTTTCTTTAAAAATTGAAATGCCTGCACCTGTATCAATAAGTAATCTGATTTTATTTAAAGCATCATAAGTAAATGTAGTATAGATTTTTCGAACTAACAGTAAGAAGTGGGTTTAAAGAAATTCTTGTTCCGGAAAATTGAGGTTCGGATTCATGTTGTCTAGATTCAGAAGTTGTATATGAGTCTCGATATTCGAAGTGTGATCTTGAAAGGTATTTTCTGTCGGATGGTGATTGGTAAAAGGTACCAGAAAATCCTGCAGATTTTCAGCGTTCAATCAGTAGTGAACTGTTCAGCATATTCGTTTTCTTCATAACTGGCATCTTGTTCATACTGAGTGCTTTCAGCGTACTCAAATTCGTTGGCATATGTTTCATTCGAGGAATCATTTGAAAGATAAGTTTTTTGCTGGCTAGGGTGAAAACATTGTGGGGTCTATTTTGCGGAACATTGGTTGTTGGTTTGCGGTGGCTGAGTAGTTGCTGTTGTCGTTGTTTGAAAATTTTGATTTGGGTATTGAGTGAAGTTTGAATGACTTGGAAGGTTGTTGTTTACTTTTGTTTGTTGTTTACATTGATTGGCTAGGTAGCCAATTTGTCCGCAAGAAAAGCATTTTATGGCTGATTATGGTTTGTTGATCAAAACTTTTTGAACAGAAGTTTTTGGAGTCTTCTGATTCTCAAAATAGGAAAGTTGGATTTCTCTCCTGATTCTACATTGAGCATCTAAGAGAGTGTTTGGTCTTCCAGCTCTGATAATCTGGCCAAGGCGAGGTTCTAGGCCCGTAAGAAGAGTGTTTAGGGCCATATATTCCACAAGGGAGGACTGTGCTTCTTTTTGATCTAGTGTTTTAAGGTGTGGTGACTTTTGAATAGAAGAATGCATTTTTGCATTCAGTATTTGGAGTCTGTTGTAGAAAGTAAGGGGAGACTCACCAGGTAGTTGTTTGAGTCGTTGGAGGTCATGGATAAGAGCTGAGAGGTCTCTAGAATCTCCAAAGTGTAAATTCAGAAGTGGTTTGATCTCCAAATAGGAATTGGGGTTTCGAGAACTTATCAGTTGCCCTGCTCTACCTCTGAGCCTATTTTTAATGTGAATAACGAGTAAAACCTTTTGCTACGTGGTTGCCATTTTGTAGGCACAATCGCATGCATTAATAAACTCGTTAATAAAGTTTCCTAAGAAGATTTGATCTCCTTCAAATTCAGGAATTATCGAAAATATTTCGGAAAGCTTGTATTTTTTTGCTGATATTAATGATCAGCATTAATTTAACCATATAGTCTCTGTTTCTGCAGTAATCACAAACCAGTCAGAGTGAATTTCATTGGTTGAAACTCGTTTTCTGACTGTTTCTGACTGTTTTTAACCCATGAAATTCGCTCTGACTGGTTTGTGATTTCTGCAGAAACAGACCTATTACTAGAGATGTTAACGTGGGATTTAATGACACTGCAGCTCCTTTTTGGACTCCTTTTTTACTCTTTCTATTGATGAGCTTGATTGCTTCAACTTGTTATTTTTATTACCAATAAGATACACATTGCATTGCACGACTTTTCGTGATGTGTTTGCTGAAATGTATTTTGAATGTAATGCTTTTTTCTTTTTTTAGGAAGCACAGTGGTGCCAATAAATAATGATATACTCCCTTAGTGCCTGAGCGCAAATAACTACATGACGCAACTCGGAAGAGCCTCGAAAGCTTAGGAACTTGGAATAAAATTACCCAACACATCATAAATACATCAATCCGTCTAGATGAGCCTTAACTTTTTTTAACTGGTTTATAGTACCTAACTTAATCGGAAAACATGAACATAGACTTTTGTGCAGGAAATTTCTCTTATATTGGTTTAGGACTGTTTACAAAGGTTAGCTTTGCATTAGTTTAATTTTAATGTTTTTGACGCAAGTAAACTTTCTGATTTGGCTTACCCTTGGAGACACTTTTGACTATCTAATTACTTATATGTATTTAAGTCGCATCTAAAAATGACTTCCTTGGAAGTGTCTTCATAGAAGTCTATGCTTAAAATGATGTTTCAGACCTCTTTCTTAACAATTGCGGATAAGGGAAAGGAGGCCAAGAGGTTTGGGAAAAAAATCCTTCTGGATAAAGTTGGCAAGCAAAATGGCTGGAAATTATTTTGAAGTTCTTAATTCCACTGCTAGGGGGAGTAACTGCTATAAAGATACATAAAATTCACACTATCCACGATGAGCTATAACTTTGAAAACATCATTTTATAGCTTTGGTAAGTCCCAAAGAAATTTTGCTTTGCGATTTTTTTTCGTATGTCATAATAAGGGAGAGAAAAGGCCAATGGATTTTTCAGTAGGCCTTTAGGTTGAAGACACAATAACAAATACAAGGTACAACTGACAAGAGACAAAAATATAATAACATGTGTATCAATGCTATAATCCAGAATAAAAGGATACAAGATATGTACAATTTACTTGCCACGCCACGATGCAAAATTACGATTTTTTGGTATTTTGTATCTGTCACTTGTACCTTCTATTTGTAATTGTGTCTTCAGCTTTACGGAGATACGATTAACCCGATCACTAGCTGATGTAATTTGTCTTTTTTCAATCGTGTTCATTGGAGAAATTATAAGTTGACAAATCAATTAGATTCAGTAATTGAAATTTAACATCTTTTTCTTAAAAAATGAGCTGCACAACCAGCTGAATTTTCGCACGCTAGAAATTGTTCCTAAGCAGTTTTAATTCAAGTTCTAAGTCGCTCGTGTCCGTTAATTTATTCGCCTTTTTGCGGTATTATTCAATCAAAGAATTTAGGTTTAATTTAATTTAGGCTCTGTTGTTTGTGTACAGGTTAAGCTCGTTGACAAATTGGTTAGTTTAAGTTTTACATCTGACAACTTTGCTTGTATATACTTATTATTTATACTATTTTATTGTTTACTTTAAAGCAATTTTCCTATTATTGAATATTTGTATATAATATAGTAAGTTTCTCTAATTATTATTTTTTAATTTGAGATGCGAATTTGTATAATAATTTTTGCTATTGGTTAGAAGCGAGTTATTTATTTTTTTTTTTTTTTTGTGTAGTGATAATAATAATTAACCTAAACTGCCCTTTAATCTTCCCAAAAACAAATTATATGGTTCTTGTTTTTTACTTCTTGAAGCTAAGTGACTGATGTTTCTGATTTTGTTCAACTTATGGAATCTCAATCTGCTTCTAAGGATCCTCTGGATCAAATATTTCAAAATATTAACGAGACTTTGACTGATCAAGTCATAAGTGATTCAAAATGGCTTGATCGGATGTTAAACCAATATTGCAGATTCCATAGAAGAGGAATGGGATCGAATCCAACTTCCAAAAGCCAAAACATACATTTAAAAAAATAATGTCTATTTCAATAATGCCCTATATGTCTTCCACTTTAAGATTAAAAATAAGTTTGGCTGAAATGGATTATTTTTCCATCAGAGAAGGGGTCGCACCCAATTGTATTTTTTCCTACAGCCGTGCGGAAAAATTAATTTTCCGCACTGATATGCGTGCGGAAAATGAGTTTTCCCGCATGGTGCTGTAAAATTTTTACCGCACGCATATCAGTGCGGAAAAAGTTTTTCCGCACGGCTGTCAGTGCGGCAAAAATTTTACCGCACGGCTGTCAAAAAAAAAAAAGAAAAATTCTATATTTTTACGCCTGTAGGAAAAATATTGTACCTAACACTTGCGGAAAATATGTTTCCGCACTCGGCTGCTTCACCGAACTCCGCTACGCGTCGTTCGGTAAACGGCAGCCGCGTGCGGAAAAATTAATTTTCCGCACTTGTTAGGTAAATAGCTATTACAATCTAAACATAGTAATGTTTTTCTGTTTTTCATAGATATGACCCAAATAATTGTTTTCACATCCCACTTATGACATGCCTAATGTATTTGTAGGGGTCACATGCATTCAAGAAGTGCAAATAAAACCTATATTCTGGATCTTCGTTTGAAATTAAACCATCCCAGATGATTTTGTGCATTGATGGTTCAAGTTCAAATGAACAACCCAGTACATTAGTGTTAAGATTTTTACATATTTGTGATTGTCGATTAATTTCATGATCCTAGACCCTAAAGGTGCTTACAAAATAATGCATTTATTAACTTAAGAATATCTGTTTCTGTTGTGGTGCCAAAAACCACTTATTCTTCTCATACATGGTGCTTATAAGATCCAAATTGCAAATTTTAGGCTTCACAACAAAAAACAAGCCTCTGTACTGGATGGCACAGCATTTATTTATGCAATTTTAGAATAAATATTTTGTTTTGTTCTTTTAAATTTTGCCACTGTTATAAACAGTATTATTATTCTTTTTTTTTTGTAAATATTAAGTTGTTAACTACAGCTGAATTTTGCTCATTATTTTTTTTCTGTTTTATTGTTTGCCTATTAAGATTAGACTTGATTTGCAGTTACAAAGAAACTAACTTGTTGTTTAAGTATTTGTTTTGGCACAGAATCAATTATTTAAGAATCCTTTTTGTATATTATGCTTCTATTCTCATCAGTTTTGATGATGAATAAGTATAAAAATGTAAGAATAGATTTGTTGTGAATGTATCTTAGACTGATTGACAAACCTGAAGGTGTAACAGATAGTGGATGAAACTTTTAATTATACTCTGTATAAGTGTATTCATTTATATTTGCTCTAGCTGACCTGACTATAATTATAATATTTTTATCTGAAGCAAGTTGCTCTTTTGCCATAAGAGCGATCCAAATGAAAACCTTGTTGGTGTATAATTCAAAGTTTTATTGAAAAAAGCAAGCCACTTTGACCTATAATGCCTTAGACTTCAAAATAGACTATGATTTTTTATAATATACTCTTTACCTTCTTCTATAATATACAAAATGTATTTTTGCACAACTATTTATTTAGCACAAGGTAAATTAGATTTTATAGGTAATTTCTTAAATATACTGAAATTGTTTAAAAAATTTTCTTGATAAGGTAAAACAGTAACTGGCAAATTTGTTATAAATTTTTCTAAATAAACATTATATTGTTCTTTATTGGCAAATTATTAACTGTGTCAAATTGTAACAAAGTTACTGTTTTGTCTTAGTGAGGAACTAAATTTGAGGAAAACACCCAGTTTCTTGTAGTCACTGACGAAAACAATTTAGAACAATAAGAATACCAACTCAGGTTATTGGTGTCATTTAAAATGACTAAACTTGAATGAAGCAATGTTTTTTTGTATCCTATAAATTGTACTTATTATAAATAAATTATACATACAGTTTTTGTTGTGTTTAATTTTCCTGGTGAAGGATTTCAAATAGCAGAAAAAATTGAACATTCAAAAGGGAATATCAGTCACTACTTTACTTCAAGAAAAAAAACACAAAATGTTCGAAAGTACAAGACAATTTTTTTGGAAATATGTATGTTAATTTAAAAAAAAGGTAACTCAGAGTACCCACAGTGTATGTCACTTGGTGAGGATTTTATAAATGATCCACGATCCACGGGAAATAGCAGAAATGTTTAGCACTCACTTCTCAAAGGTATACTTAGAATATGATGAGTATTATTCATGTGTTAATCTGGGATTTTTATCATTTAATGTAATTGATATTTTTAATGGAATTAGATTTTAAAACCCAATTTGGGGCCTTGGGGCCTGATGACATACGCGTTGTCTTAGTGCAAAACTGTAAATTTGTCCTCTCTGAAATTTTATGTAGAATCTATATTAAAATCTATAAATAAGTAGCGGTATATTCCTCACTTCTTGGAAAAGGTTCTATGTTACACCAGTTTCTAAGGATGGGAACAAAGCAGACATAAAAAACTACCATGCCATTTCTAAACATGTATATTCTCTAAAATCTTTGAAGCCATTATCCCAGATAAAATATCCCCTCATTTTTGAAACAGTATCGCTTTATGAAAGGAAGGTCAATAGTTTCCAACCTCTTAAGCTATGAGCAATGTCTGTTGGGAGCTTTCGGGAATAGGTATCAGCATTGTATATCAGGTCGATGCAATCTACTGATTTCTCGAAGGCTTTTGACAGAGTGGATCATGGTATTCTGGTAAAGAAACTTGCCTCAATTGGGATTTTTGGGGATCTTCTGGTTTGGTTTGAGAACAACTTGAGGGGACATATTACACAGTCTGTAAAAATTAAGAATTTCATTACATCTGAGATTACAGCAACTTCAGGTGTACGACAAGGTGGGCATCTCTCAACATTCCTTTTTAATGTTCCTTTTAATGCTGTAGGAGATGTTTTTCGTGTCTGCCAGTTTCTTGGATTTGCTGATGACTTGAAGGCGTTGAAAATTATTGATTCTCGAAATGATTCTTGGTTATTGCACCTTGTTCCCTATTCTTTTTGAGTATTGTCTGGATTCTGAAATCTGAACCACTAGAAACGCAAAGTCTAATATAAGATCTTGGAGTATATGGTTAGATTCTGAACTTACTTTTAATAACCATATAGAAATTATTTTCAATAGGGCTGTGTCTTCTTGGTTTTGTTTTTCGAACTCTGAGAGGCGAGTTTGAAAACATTTTTTCCTACGACTGCCTCTGAAAATGGAGTTTCTCGCACGCTAGCAAAGAATATTATAGTTAACTATAGAAAACCTACGCTTATGGGCGACGGCAGACCGCTAGAGGCGCTGCTCCGGTGTTATAAATTGAAATAATTTATATTCGCGCTAGCTTTTCGGCAAACAGCGTTGCGCGATCCTCTCGGGCATTTAATATTTTTTGTGATTTTACCTTGTAAGATGATAGACTAACTGGCGCGGCAGTTTTAGAATTTTTTACATCGACATATTAGATGATATGTAAAAAAAACAAAAGTTACAATAAATCATATAATAGACATTCATAAAATAATACAGTTGCTGTTGCTACTGAATACCTAGTTGCTACGTCTAATTTGCTGTATAAATAGAAAATATATAAACTAAAACAAAATTATGCTCTGCGTGAGATAGGGAATGTTGAGTGGAGTCATTTTTGAAGTGAAAAGTTCTTTAGAATCGTTGGGAGTGATTTGAGACTCGATGAAACGAAAAAGCGACCCGATGAAACGAAAAAGCAACACTTTTTTAACACGCTTATATTAACACACAACACACAACAAGAACCTGAAACAAGCCAAGTGAGCTGGAACAAGTCTGGATAAATCTGGATGAAGTCTGGATAAATCTGGATGAAGTCTGGAAATCTCTGGAAACGTCTGGAAAGAGCCTGGAAATTTCTGGAAAGGGTCGGAAAAATTCTGCCAAAGGTCCCAAAAGACCTGGGGATCATTTTCCAGAATCCGGATCAGTCTGTACAAGTCTGGATAAAGTCTGGATAAATCTGGATAAAGTCTGTAAAACTCTGGAAAACTCTAGATAAGTCTGTTTATAGTCTAGAAAAGTCTGGAAATCTCTGGAAACGTCTGGAAAAGACTTGGAAATTTTTGGAAAGGGTTGGAAATAATCTGGAAAAGGTTCCAAAAGACCTGGGGATCATTTTCCAGAATCCGGATCAGTCTGAACAAGTCTGGAAAAAATCTGGATTAATCTGGATGAAGTCTGGAAAACTCTGGAAACGGCTGGAAAGAGCCTGGAAATTTCTGGAAAGGGTCGGAAAAATTCTGCCAAAGGTCCCAAAAGACCTGAGGATCATTCTCCAGAATCCGGATCAGGCTGTACAAGTCTGGATAAGGTCTGGATAAATCTGGATAAAGTCTGTAAAACTCTGGATAAGTCTGGATATTGTCTGGAAAAGTCTGTAAACGTCGGGAAAAGATTTGGAAATTTCTGGAAGGGGTTGGAAAAATTCTGAAAAAGGTCCCAAAAGACCTGGGGATCATTTTCCAGAATCCGAATCAGTCTGAACAAGTCTGGATTAATCTGGTTGAAGTCTGGAAAGCTCTGGATAAGGTCTGGATAAATCTGGATAAAGTCTGTAAAACTCTGGAAAACTCTGGATATTGTCTGGAAAAGTCTGGAAAAGACTTGGACATTTCTGGAATGGGTTGGAAAAATTCTGAAAAAGGTCTTAAAAGACCTGGGGATCATTTTCCAGAATCCGGATCAGTCTGAACAAGTCTGGATTTATCTGGATGAAGTCTGGAAAACTCTGGATAAGGCTGAATAATGTCTGGAAATCTCTGTAAACGTCTGGAAAATGCCTGGAAATTTCTTGAAAGGGTCGGAAAAAATTCTGGAAAAGGTTCCAAAAGACCTGGGGATCATTTTCCAGAATCCGGATCAGTCTGTACAAGTCTGGATAAATCTGGATGAAATCTGGAAAACTCTGGAAAGCTCTGAATAAGTCTGGATAATGTCTGGAAAAGTCTGGAAATCTCGGGGGCTGACACGCTTTTAATA
Source organism: Ceutorhynchus assimilis (assembly GCA_917834065.1). Classification (NCBI taxonomy): domain Eukaryota; kingdom Metazoa; phylum Arthropoda; class Insecta; order Coleoptera; family Curculionidae; genus Ceutorhynchus; species Ceutorhynchus assimilis. The sequence goes on along the minus strand of OU892278.1, from coordinate 41,078,857 downwards.
CATCGAACTAAAAAGTGAAAAATAAATATATTTAAAAAAAACTAAAAAACACGCTTTTATAGTAAATTGAACTAAAAAGTGAAAAATAATTTTTAATATAAACAGAAAATATTAATGAACAAAAAATATTAAAATTATTGTCAAAAAAGCGTGGGGTGCTCAATGTATGAGAAATGTGGAACAAAGCACCCCAGCGTGTATTTTAGTTTTTTTTAAAACTATATTTATTTGCGTTCTTTCTCAAGTCTTTTTGGAGGGGGGGTGTGTATGTTAGTATGTGTGTAATGCATGCAGTTCGATGAAGGTTTCACTTCTACCGGGTGTGAATTGCACAGGATTTTTTTTTTGTCTGGCATTTTCAGGATGTGCATAAGCGCAACAAGGCTCCAAATTCGAGGGGTGCTGACGAAATGAGACGCGTAAAAAAAGTTAGTTTTACGAGGGTTTGTACTTACGTCATCATTTGCCTTTTTGAAAAATAGGTTTTTTTATGTCTGAAATTTCAACCAAACATATGTATAGTTCGTTGCACGGCACGAGGGTTTTTACTTACGTCATCGATGACGTCATAACAATTTAAAGAAAAGATTAAGTCATAGATTATTTCAAAGAGCACCTTCGGAGTTATTGTTTTGTAATACATTTTTTCTACGAGCGTGCGGAAAAGTGGACTTTTTCGCACGCATTTTAGGTCATTTAAGTATCACTTTTCCGCACTAGTGCTTTTCCGTTTTTTTCCGCAATGAGTGCGGAAAAATGATTACTTTTCCGCACTCCTGACCTTATTTGAAGTGATACTTCAAAAAAAAATATTACTTCATCTTAGCCACTTTTTCTCCCCTACAAGATGCTATCATCAAATTTAAAATATGACGTTTCGTCTTTGGGCCACCATCATCAACTTAACTTTTCTAAATACGGACCCTCATTTTTTATTTCAGATTTCAAGAGCTTCTGATATCCCAAAACCTATGACGTATCGCATTTATTCGAAAAATTTATATTATTGGCACTTTCCATAAAAACTAAATGTGTTAGAGAGAGACAGAGAAAAGAATTTTGGTAGGAAATTACTAAGAAGTTAAAAAAAATATATTTTTTCTACTACCGTGCGTAAAGTACTCACTTTACGCACTATTCAGAAGACGTAAAATTACACTTCACGCACTAGTGCGTAAAGTGATTCACTTCACACACTAGTGCGTAAAGTAATGTCAATGACAGATGTCATCACTGTCAATTTAGTATTTTCTGGTAAATTACTTCACGCACTAGTGCGTAAATTGGAAATACGAAGTATTTATTCAAATCTATTTTTTTACACATATTTGCTTGGTAGTAGAAAAATAAATAACTATTTTCTACTGACGTTTCATAATAGCAACTTTTCGATATTTATTTTAGTTTTAAAACAACATTCTTTTAAGCACTGAGTGCGTAAAAGTGACTTTTGAATGCGTAAAAGTGACTTTTAAGTGCGTAAAAGTAATTTTTAAGCACTAGTGCCTAAAAGTGTCATTTATTATTCAGAAATTAAAAACACACTAAACACAGATTTGAATTTTGTTTTGTATTTATTATGAATATTAAAAATATAAATATTGAATTGAACGTTTGGGTAACTCAAAATAGGACTTTGTGTTGTTAGCTGCTTTCTAGGATTTTAATTATTGATGTCGAATCTTGAAAAAAAATCGCATGAAAAGTGTCAAGTGTCAAGCAAAAGCAGGTAACAAAGATTTTGGGCGTAATCGGCTTATTCACATGTAATAAAATTGTGTTTTTTTATTATAAAACGCCAGTAGAAAAAATCTTGTATACAATACGTTAAGAAACGATGTCTTTTAGTCACTCAACGTGTTGTCCAACTCGGATTTGCCTCGTTGGACAATTTTCACGTCGCGTGCCTAAAAGACGTTCATTTCGTAACTTATTGTATAAATAGCTATTTTTTACTACCGTGCGTAAAGTACTCACTTTACGCGCTATTCAGAAGACGTAAAATTGCACTTCACGCACTAGTGCGTAAAGTAATTCACTTCACACACTAGTGCCTAAAGTAATGTCAATGACAGATGTCGACACTGTCAATTTGGCATTTTTCTGGTAAATCACTTCACGCACTAGTCCGTAAAATGAAAATTCTTTACGCACTATTGCGTAAAGTATTTGACTAAATTTATTTTTGTACACATATTTGATTGGTAGTAGAAAATATTTTGTATGCAATACTTGCGTAAAGCACCTTTTTTCACTCATGTGATTGTCGCACTCGCCTTCGGCTCGTGCGTCAAAATTCACAATCGTGAAAAAAGGTTCACTTTACACACTTGTTGCATAAATAACTATTTTCGAATAAATGCGATACGTCAAAGGTTTTGGAACATCAGAAGCTCTCAAAATCTAAAATAAAAAATCCAGGGTTATATTTTAAAAAAATAAGTTGATGATGGTGGCCAAAAGACGAAACGTCAGATTTTAAATTTGATGGTAGCATCTTGTAGGGGAGAAAAAGTGGCTATCATGAAGTGATATTTTTTTCGAAATATCACTTTAAATAAAGTCAGGAAAAAATAAAAACAATTTTGCAAAATTTCGAAATTTATCTGGATATCTCCGGAAGTATTCGGAATATCCTGAATATCAAAGCGGCATTTTGTTGTGCATCAAAATGCGCAACTTTGCCATAATTTAACCGACCCTGTATCTCTTACGGTTTCCAAGATTCCAATGATGAGGCTCGAATTTGGGCCACCCTGTACTTACAGATAAACAGATATACTACCAGGTACAGGTACAAAAAAGTGAAAAAAAAAAATCTTAAATTGATAAATATGTAGATAAAAATATTACCTTTCATCTCGTAGAAAAAATAGTGTTCCTAACTCGTGCGGGAAGTCTCTTTTCCGCACTTGATTGCTTGTCGAACTTCGCTGCGCGTCGCTCGACAAACTGCAATCGCGTGCGGAAAAGTGGTACTTTCCGCACTAGTTAGGAAATATACTATTTTAACTTAGAATAGAGTTTATTCAGTTATCCGAAAATATATAAATACATTTCTCCTGGAGTGATTTTTCACTGGAAAATTTTGAAATTTTCTTCTAATGAGCTCCTCACTTTCCTCTTTCTCCTGTTAAAATTTCAAAATTTTCCCGTTGCCAGTTTTCCAGAAAAAAATTAAAATGTAAGAGGGTGAATTTTCCTCAATTTCGCCTTAATGAGTCAATTTTCTTTGAATTTTTCCTGGAATGATTTTTTACTGGAAAATTTCGAAATTTCCCTGTAATAAGCTCCTCACTTTTCTCTTTTTCCTGGAAAAATTTCAAAATTTTCCCTTTGCCAGTTTTCCAGAAAAAAATTAAAATGTAAGAGGGTAAATTTTCCTTAACTTTGCTTAAATAAGTCAATTTTCCAGAATTTTTCCTCGAGTGACTTTCCATTAGAAAATTTTAAAAATTTATTTTAATGAACTCCTCGCTTTCCTCTTTTTTCTGGAAAATTTTCACAATTTTCCTTTTGCCAGTTTTCTACAAAAAAACTAAAAAGAAAGAAATAGTATATTATGTATTTAGGTGGAAAAGTGACACATTCTCGGCCGACGGTGTAAGTTGACGGGCGAGGCGTAGCCGAGGCCGGCAAACACCGAAGGCCGAGAATGTGCTTTTCCACCGAAATACACATACTATTTTTTCTGCGATCGGTTAAATACCTGTTAAATGTTTATCTTTTAGTTCCAATTATTCAGAAATACGAGAATCACTTTCCCGGCCTAGGCCGGAAAAGTGTTTCCCGTATTGTTATTCATTGATTCCTTAGCAACTATTGAAACATAATTGAAATACCAGAATATTGAGTTTTGCGACCTGTCAACCGGTCAAAAATGATGACATTTCTTGTCAATCGCAGAAAAATGAATTTTACTTAAAAAAGTCAATTTTCCAGAATTTTTCCTGAAATGATTTTCCACTGGAAAATTTTGAAATTTTCCTATAATAAGCTCCTCATTTTCGTCTTTCTCCTGCAAAAATATCACAATTTTCACTCTGCCAATTTTCCAGAAAATAATTGTAATATAAAAGAATGAATTTCGCTTAAAAAAGTCAGTTTTCCTAAATTTTTCCTGGAGTGTTTTTCACTGGAAAATTTTGAAATTTTGCTATAATGAGATCCTCACTTTCCTCTTTTTTTCTGAAAAAATTTCACAATTTTCCTTTTGCCAGTTTTCTAGGAAAAAAATAAAATGTAAAAAAATGAATTTTGCTTAAAAAAGTCAATTTTCCAGAATTTTTCCTGGAATGATTTTCCATTGGAAAAATTTGAAATTTTCCTATAATAAGCTCCTCACTTTCGTCTTTCACCTGAAAAAATTGCACAATTTTTACTTAGCCAGTTTTTCAGAAAAAAATTGAAAAACTTTGATATTTCTGTAAGAAACTCGAGTTCGAACTGCGATTATCGTCTAGCAATTTTTCAGCGATATTTTCATATACAGGGTGTCACGAAAGGTTTGTTACAAACTTCTAGGGATGGTAGATCTCGTAAAAATAAAGCTTTTTTCTTGATAAACATGTGTCCGGAAATGCTTCGTTTTCCAGATACAGGGTGTCCCACGGTGGATGGCGTATTAGACGTTAATGGAAAACTGAAGAGCGGATCATTTTGAAAATTTGGCAACCAAGATAAACAACCCTAATCTACACTTTAAAAATATTTTTGTTTATGCGGTGTTGCCGCTTCTACTCTAAACCAGTGGCAACATCGCTATTTTATATGAAACACCCTGTATGTGATTGCATATTTCGATTCTACGTAAAATTCTGAGCAGATTTCATGTGATATACTCTATACCTAAGTTCAACTGTTTTGGAAATATTGACAGTTGAAAATTGACAACTTTGACAGGCTGTAAAACCTGAACGGTTAATTTTATGGGAAAACCGATTTTACATTCCTATGTTAGATTATTTTTATAAACTATCATTTGACACCAACTTTGAATTTAATCGGAGATTAAATTTAACTGGAATTTTTAATCATGGATTAAATTCAAAGTTGGTGTCAAATGATAGTTTATAAAAATCTAAGACAGGAATGTGAAATCGGTTTTTCCTCTAAAATTAACCGTTCAGGTTTTACAGCCTGTCAAAGTTGCAAAAAGTCAATTTTCAACTGTCAATATTTCCAAAACAGTTAAACTTAGGTATAGGGTGTATCACACGAAATCTGCTCAGAATTTTACGTAGAGACCAAATATACAATCACATACAGGGTGTTTCATTCAAAATAGCGATGTTGCCACTGGTTGAGAGTAGAAACGGCAACACCGCATAAACAAAAATATTTTTAAAGTGTAGATTATGGTCGTTCATCCCGGTTGCCAAATTTTCGAAATGATCTGCTTTTTAGTTCTCCATAAACGTCTGATACGCCATCCACCGTGGGGCACCCTGTACAGGGTGTCCCACTAAGGTCGGCCAGGTACGATATTATGGAGACCATAGACCCACGTAACTTGAAAACGAATGCAGATATTGAATAGACCTATCTCCCATGATTAGAAAAAGGAAGCTTCATTGTAATAAATACAAGTTAGAAAACAATAAAAGATGACATGCGCGCGCAACTCGTAGGCTGCAGTGTAGCCAGATTGTATTGTTGCAGAACAAATGTAGACAATACAAATCGAACATTATAACATTGAAGAAGTAATATAGTCTCAAGTGTTTCACAACGCCTTAAATCAGACAAAAGAAGAGCTTTAAAGTGGATAAACATCGTTTGCACTTTTATTTTGTTAAATGTTTCATCCGGCAACATCGCTCAATGAAATTGCAAAGGAATATGTCAAGTATAATCTAACATAACCTTAAACGGAACTGCGGTGAGTTCAAGTAATATGTTAATTATTAGTTTGCTCTTTGTCAAATTACACGTTACAAAGAAAGAAGGAACGATTCATTCTGAACTGGCCCCTGAATAAGAATATGACGCAAGCCTGTCATGAACTTGTTTCTCATTGGACGCTCACCTGCAGCCTACAAGCGACGCGCGCAGTCTAGGTAATAGGAGATCGGTCTATTGCGGTTTGCGCCAAAATGTAGATATTTTCTTGCTCTTTAAGCATAGCAATACAAAAATAATATTATGCCATTTGGATTTTTCATGAAAATTAGGAAAAACTGGATCTTGAATAAACAGCGCCCTCTAGCAGACGCGGTGGGAACTATCGACCTCGAACGAAGTGGAGTTCTTAATAACAATGAAATTCTCTTCCAGATAAACCCAAATTAAATGAGTTTGAATGAGGGGTATGGAAGATACAGCAATTTCTAAAAAAAAAAATTCACCAGCTTCCCCCACCCTTATTACTGAAGATACGAAAAAAAGCCTAATAACCAAACTGGCGAAAAAATTAATGAACTTTTGATTTCTGTCGTTAAAACAGTATCTTAATATGTATAGCGATTTCTTGAGAAAAGTTGAATTTTTAGCTATATCATCGTAATTGCGCCCCCTAGCGGTCATCCTAGAAACTTGAAAATAATTTCCATCAATTTCTCTTGGCCGATTTAGTGAAGAAAAAAAAAATCCCGAAGCCGTAAGGTCTACGGTTTCCATAATATCGTACCTGGTCGGCCTTAGTGGGACACCTGGTATACAGGGTGTCAAACTTTGTGAAAAAAATCATTTTTTACATTAATTCTCAGAAGTGCGAGCGTTTTAGAAAAAAAGTTTTTTGTTTATTTTTAAGTAGCAAATAGGCAAGTAATTCTGTGGCAATTTATTTTTTATTAATGGAGGTCAGTGCCGTTCGTGGTTAGCCTAAAATGGTTTTTAAATTTTATCTCGAAAACTAAGCAGCATACGGAAAAAAATAAGGAGATAAAAAAGTTGTATCTTTAAATGTTCTATTGAAAAAACATATCTTAATTGAAAGTAAATCTACTGGACGATGTTTTTCGTGTAAAAAAACCATCCCACAAAACCTGTGGCACGTCCCTGGAATTACTGGGTCAACTCTGAGCAGTCCAAAAGATACCTCATAAAGGTGTCAACAAACTATGAAAATTTCATTTAATTCGTACAACGCATTTCAAAGAATTAATAAAAAAATTGGCTTTTTTTACAAAGTTTAACACCCTGTATCTGGAAAGTGAAGCATTTCCGGACACATGTTTATTAAGAAAAAAGCTTTATTTTTACGAGATCTACCATCCCTAGAAGTTTGTAACAAACCTTTCGTGACACCCTGTATAATATCACAAGAGAAAAAATTTTCTCGGCAATTCCACTCATGTATAAATAATCCCATTTGAAATGTCAAAAATCGTAGTTTGCTAGCGGATAAATAGGAAGGAAGAGAAAATATAACTGGATAAAAAAATCGGATACATTTTCTGTTGATGCAATCGTTACCGTAGTAACAATTGCATATTAAATTGGTTTTTGAATCATCTGTCAAATAATTGTCACAAAAATTCACAAGTTCTATCATTTTAGCTTATTAAAAGTGTATTTTTAAATAAAATTAAAAATATTTTCAACATGCAGCGATTTGGGACAATTAAAGATGAATTTATAGCGAAATAGAAAATTCAATTCCTGAGAACACAGAGTCTTCTTCTCTTTCTGTAAAGTCAAATTTTAAGGGGCAAAATATACAGGGTGGCCAATTGAAAACGAAACAGAGGTGATTTCGGGCTCCCCAAGAAATTTAAGAAAAAACCCTCGTACCCGTCGATTTTTGATTTAAGGGGGAACCATTTTTTTGGTGTTTTCACCCCCTGGGGGGCAAAGCCCTAGCGAGGGTGACAAGGGCCCCCAAAATTTTAAATGGAATGAGGGGTCCAGTGATACCTTATTTTGAAGCTATTTTTATGTAGATTATAACCCCCGAGTCTCACATCGCTACTATCTACCTAGCCATTACAGGGGCTAATTAAAGTTACAAAAACATGTTGGAATATTTTTATTTAAAAAAAATGCTTTAAAAACAAAATCAATCAAGTAAATGCTGAAAATGACCTCAGAAGAAAAAATCTAACGGGCTTGAATCTGGAGAACGCGGGGGCCACTCAATATTGACGAGTCACTGCAGCATAGTGGGATGACGCACAATCTTGTTGGAATATAAGTGTATGCATCTGTTATCATTCTCTAGTATCTCCACCAATTCTGGATGAATCGCAACTTCTAACCACTCTAGGTACATTTCTCCTGTTAAATTTATAGGTAAAAAAGGGGCCTATTATACGGTTATCAAAAATGCTAGCCCAAATACTCAAATAATCTATACATCTCCATAATGCCCTAGGACGTTATTTCGTACGTATTATACCTGGAAATATTGTATGTATACCTGGAAATATTGTATTAAATAAATATTGTATTGAATATAAAAAAATTGTATTAAATAATGGAGTATAATTAAATGGTATTTTAGTTGATGTGCTACTAACCCCCTTTTCCGTTTTATTTCCTCCTCCCTCATCATTGAAAAACTCATAACCCAATTATTTTTTTTTTCAAGAAATGGAGCAGCAGTTTGTATATTTCTCTGATGAATGCTCCTTTTTTCTTGAACGGTACGGTGAATCGTCTCAACTGCCGCTATTGGGCTAATTCAAATCCGAGAAAACATATTTCGTGAGGTATACACGCAACATCCCGAGAAATTGAGTGTTTAGGCTAGCATTTTTGGTAACCGTATAATAGACCCCTTCTTTACCTATAAATTTAACAGGACCAATGTACCTAGAGTGATAAGAAGATGCGATTCATCCAGAATTGGTGGAGATACTAGAGAATGATAACGGATACATGGAAAACCGTCTAATATTCCAACAAAATGGTGCGCCACCCCACTATGCTGCAGTGATTCGTCAATATTTGGACCAAAGGTTTCCAGGACAATGGATTCGGAGAGGCCCCCGCGTTCTCTAGATTTAAGCCCGTTAGATTTTTTCTTCGGATTTCATTTTCAGCATTTACTTGATTGATTTTGTTTTTAAAGCATTTTTTTAAATAAAAATATTCTAACATGTTTTTGTAACTTTAATTAGCCCCTGTACTGGCTAGGTAGATAGTAGCGATGTAAGACTCGGGGGTTATAATCTACATGGAAATAGCTTCAAAATAAGGTATCACTCGACCCCTCATTCCATTTAAAATTTTGGGGGCCCTTGTCACCCCCGCTAGGGCTTTGCCCCCCAGGGGGTGAAACCACCAGAAAAATGGTTCCCCCTTAAATCAGAAATCGACGGGTACGAGGGTTTTTTCTTAAATGTCTTGGGGAGCCCAAAATCACCTCTGTTTCGTTTTCAATTGGCCACCCTGTATATTCTAATTGTACCTTCAATAACTGTTCATTTTAAAAAGTATTTCCATATTTTATTTTGATTATGCATTCGTGGAATTGCCTTACTAAATACCATTCGAGCTCAGATTTTGAGCAGGATATTTTTTTGCTTGCTCTCTCATACTTACTTTCATGCAATTTATCTCGATCTGTTCCACAAAATCACTCGAGCTGCGCTCTCGTGATTTTGTCGTTAAATTTCCTAAAAGTAAGTATTCGAGACCAAGCCAAAAAATATCCGGCTAAATCTGAGCTCTTATGGTATTACCTACGACAATTCCACTCATGTATAAATAATCCCATTTGAAATGTCAAAAATCGTAGTTTGCTAGCGAATAAATAGGAAGGAAGAGAAAATATAACTGGATAAAAAAATCGGATAAATTTTCTGTTGATGCAATCGTTACTACAGTAACAATTGCATCAGAAATGTTTTGGCCTCCTCTCCGCGGTGTTTTGCCACCTAATAAAGGGGGCCCCAGGGGGCTGGGCCCCCCAAATATAGGGCTCCCGCGGGGCTTTGCCCCCCTAAAAAGGGTCCCGCGGGGCCGGCCCCCCAAAAATGGGGCCCTTGAGGCTCTGCCCCACAAATAGGGGGCTCTTGTAGGGCTTTGCCCCCCAAATAGGGGGCCCCGGATTTTATTACGGGTACCAGGAAAAAAGTGTGCGGGAAAAAAAATTCCCGCACACTTTTGGGAAAGGGCTTTTTTGCGTACGCAAAAGTAGTACTTTGCGCACACTCGTGGAAAAATATTTTATTTTGATTTTGCATTCGTGGAATTGCCGTACTAAATACCATTCGAGCTCAGATTTTGAGCAGGATATTTTTTTGCTTGCTCTCTCATACTTACTTTCATGCAATTTATCTCGATCTGTTCCACAAAATCACTCGAGCTGCGCTCTCGTGATTTTGTCGGAACAGCTCTCGTTAAATTTCCTGAAAGTAAGTATTCGAGACCAAGCCAAAAAATATTCGGCTAAATCTGAGCTCTTATGGTATTACCTACGACAAAATTTTCGAAAGGTATGAAAGTTTGTTGCTTGGCAATTTCGCGAATGACATTTTTGACAAAATCACGAGCCGTCAGGCGAGTGATTTTATCAAAAATGTCATGAGCGAAATTGCCGAAAAGCAACAAACTTGAATAAAACCTTGAGAACAATTTTGCCTACACAATTTTTTCTCGAGTGGTATTCGTCATGACTATTTCACGTAAGATTTTGAAAATAAATAGAATGCAAAATTATTAATAAAAACTTCAAATTAAAAATACCAGTTTGACAATGTCAAAAGATGGTCACTGAAATACCATGTTGTTGGTATTGTCCAGGTAGCATTATTGTCAGGTGAATACCGAATTTATTGCTGGTGGAATACACTCTAGTGAAATAGTCATATATAGTTCATACCAAATAAACTTATAGTTGGGTTGTCAAGCTCGGCCGGCACAGCGTTGCCGTCTCTTGCATATTTTCCTTTGGTAAAAATATTTTCAAAAACAATAATGGATTATATTATAATATAATGCAAACATTTATTACCTATAAATTATAAACATTATTTCAAAGCTTGGTTTAATAGATATTCAATAACAACTCATTTGTCAATCATCACATGAAATATAATAGTAACGCTCAGTACCTTTTTAATTTACAGCCACTCTGAATACTATAAAGAATTAAATATTATGAATATTTGAACCATCAAGAATATTTTCAATTATTCTGATTCATTTTCCCATGATAGTCGTTAAGTTGAGTTTTCGATGAAAATACGAGCGATGCACCTTCAATGAATCCATTTTCAATGCCAGCATGAATTATGATATATCTAAAAAAGCATTTCAACTGCTCTCTGTATTCATGTTTATATATTCACCTTTACCATCAAGTTTGGTAGTTTTAATATTTCGCTTGTTGTTGTCTTGCCACGAGCGGTTAATAGTACCATTTTGAAAAATCCTAGTCTCGTCCAAGAAAACAAACTGGTACAAAGCCTCCTCTTTCAGTCTTAGATAAGGCCTCAAAAATGATATGTGTTTAAAAGCAATATCAGGCGGTTTCATGAGCCCTCGTCTTGGGTCATCTTTTTTCCATTTGAAGCCTATTTCTTTCAAAATTCTACATTCTACTCAATGACATGCGACTGCCATCATATAATTGTTTGGCTTTCAATTGCTCCCATATACAAGATAATGTTACATGTTGTCCTACAAGAAGAAAGAAGGCGATTCATAGATATCTATATACCTTTGTCTCAAACGATTTACTTTTTGTATACATATCGTAAATATTGTTACGTATAGCACTGTTATCGAGCTTTGAAACATCACAGACTCTCTTCGAAGTGCAGCGCTTCTTAGAAGACGATTCCAAAACTTCGTTATTTTTGACTGCCTTTGAAATAGCACAGAGAGTGGACATACTTAAGTTCAAAGCCTCTGCTACGCGCTAAAAATGAGGGAAAATAAAGTTAAAATTGAAAATTCCTATTTGGTCACACGACATCAACGACTTGTAAACTCACCTTCCTTAAAGCATTTAAGGGCCATTATTATCGCATTCTCGTTCGCTATATTGTAAAAAGGATGCGATTAGCTCTTTGGAATGGCTTTTAAGCTGCTTCGGCATCTTGTACACTTCGCACTACAAGCTGCTTTGAAAAACTAGCTCACAATTAATAGCACTTGAACCAAAAACTCGTAAACTGTCAAAACGCAATCAAAATTCAAAATGTCAAGAATTTAATTTGGCAACATTACATTTTTTGAAGTGGTGTTACCAACTGAATGGCCAGCGGGAAATTCAAATTCCAATTAAGTCAATCCGACACCGATTATTTGCACAGTTGGCGATAACGATTTTAAAAATGGCGTCATCGATGTCACAACTACAAGTTTATTTGGTATGAACTATATAATATCACAAGAGAAAAAATTTTGTCGGCAAAATTTTCGAAAGGTATGAAAGTTTGTTGCTTGGCAATTTCGCGAATGACATTTTTGACAAAATCGCGAGCCGTCAGGCGAGTGATTTTATCAAAAATGTCATGAGCGAAATTGCCGAAAAGCAACAAACTTGAATAAAACCTTGAGAACAATTTTGCCTACACAATTTTTTCTCGAGTGGTATTCGTCATGACTATTTCTATTTCACGTAAGATTTTGAAATAAATAGAATGCAAAATTATGAATAAAAACTTCAAATTAAAAATACCAGTTTGACAATGTCAAAAGATGGTCGCTGAAATACCATGTTGTTGGTATTGTTCAGGTAGCGTTATTGCGAATTGTCAGGTGAATACCGAATTTATTGCTGGTGTAATTCACTCTAGTGAAATAGTCAAGACAAAACCTTCCATTTTTTTCCCGCATATCGTGTTTTTTCACATCAGCGCGGTTACCGTTTTAAAGTTATTATACATATTTATATGGACATATGGCAACGCCGACTAGCCATCAACTAGAGCCACGTTGATTACGGCGAGCCTACCACTCCGATGGAGCCCGGCTCGAAAAGTCTGGCTCCATTTAGGGGTCAAAAAATATACATGGAATAGGTTTTCTATAAGTGTTAACTATAATATTCTTTGACGCTAGGCAACTTCTGAAATTAGAATTTTTCGCACAGCGTGCGAAAAAGTTTTTCACACGCATTTTAGCGTGCGAAAAAGTTTTTCACACGCTCCTCAGCATGCGAAAAAGTTTTTCACATACGCTTCAAGTTTTCTAACAAATGGAAATTACATATTTGGTTGTTTTATTTTGCAATTGTAGGAAAAGCATTGTAAAAAACTCGTTTGAAAACCTTTTTTCACACTTGCTCGACTTGTTGAACTCGCCTACGGCTCGGTCCAACAAACTGTCTCGCCGTGCGAAAAAAGTCGTTTTCAAAACTTGTTGTTTAAATAACTATTACTTTTAAAGAAATATACTGTGCCTTACACAGAAAAAAACAAAATCTTAAATGTAGATTACGTATATTTTCAATATTTTTTACTTGATTCAAGCTGACATATTTTTAATTCAAGGACACCAGTTTAAATCAAGAATTTCAATATGTTTGAAAAATGAATATAATATTTTCAGGATATATTTTTCATTGTAGTAAATAATCTTGTTTCAAAATGTTTCACATTTTTATTCCTAAATTACGAATTTTAGTTTTGAGATTGCAGCGGCTCTTTATTTGGAAACTATTACCTCTTTAGAATGATGATTCACAATTTTGAAAGGAGAAACAATATACCTATTTTGAGAATGTACTATTTTTTGTTTTGAACCACCGAATACGAAAACGGAAAGGATAAAAAATAAAATACTCTTAATTTGAGTATATGATTTCTCCGTATTCTCAATGTTAACAAATATAAGAGCATAAAATACCTATTTCAAAAATATAGGTATATCTTTAATTTAATAAGTTTCACATTCTCAATTTGAAAATACTTTGAAAATGTATTTTCCATTAGAGAATATAATCGTACAGTAATGCTTGGTTTGAGTTGAACGGCTTACAAGAATAACGATCTTTCATAGGAACTCTCTTCAACTCTCAGTCAGTCTTCACTAGTTCGGCGAAGAGTAAGGTTCATGTAAGGTTACGGCGGGCTGTTTGAAATTCATCATTCAATTTTTTTTTGTGTGAATCTTCTATGGATGCCACTCACGTTCTGTGCCTACCCTATATGGATTGGATTTATATTCTGCAGTGTTTACCCAGATTTGGTTACCAAATCCATGCAACCTTTTCATTTGATATTAAAAGAAAAAGTTGTTAAGCATTGTTTTTTTCGTCCCGAAATAGTTTCAAATTTGAATTTGAATAATATTTTTGGATCGGGAAAAATATTTTATCAGGATTTTTTTTTGTAATGTGAAAAATAAAAAAGTTTAGCATTCTGTAACTGAATTTAGGCGAACGCTGTAGAGTAGAATACTGTAATGGCCGTTTGCACCGACCATTTAAAGGGAGACTTAACGATAAGTATTCCTTAAAATGACATTTTTACATGTAAAAAATGTGACATTATTTACATGTAAAAATGATATTTTAAGGTACCTATACTTATCATTGAGCATCCCTTTAAATGGTCGGTGTGAAGTGCAAATGGCCATAAAAAAGTATACAACAGTTTACTTTGAGCATATCTCAATTTTCATGGTGAAATTACCGTTATCTTAAAATGATGGATAGCATCAAGCAAAGCAGATCTATACTATTGGATGGAACTGACATAATATGCTCAATTCAAGTTGCTATATGAATATCTAAAAGTTTAGGATGAAGCGATATATCTTCAATTTGAAATAACTACATTTTTATTTAAAAAATCTGAAATACTCAAACGAAACATCGCATTTTGTTAAAAGAAACCTAATATATTGAGAATTTGCTATTCTTATTCCAAGGCGTCATAGTCTTGAGTATATACAAAGCTAACTTATGCTCGAATTGAGCTTGAGCTATTTGAACCAAGTATTTTGTTTTTTGCGTGTAATTTTGTAGCAAAATGCACTCAAGTACTCTTTTTGATTAGTTAGATGGTAAATGGCGAGCGGTATATTGATGGTGTTTATTTCCTCGAGCTACTACTACCTATAAAATTGTGGAGGGGGTCTATTCGCAAAAGAGAGAAACAAACTATTGAGGTTTACTAAATTATATTTTATTATACGGAAACTTGTAATATTATAAAAAAAAATTGTAGTGGGGATATTGATAAACTTGAACAGGAAGATTAGTTTTTTCACCAGCTTCTCTGTAAGTAATGTAAAAATGTCCAATTTAATTTTGATCTCTTTCCTTCATGGATCCCACACAGTACTTAGTTCCTATGTAGAAAATGATACTCTTGTCTGTGATAATATAATGGATGCTGTATGCTTTAAAAGTAACTGTAATGGAAATCTAAAAATAATAAATATAAATGTGCGTAGCTTGAACAGGAACTTTGACAACTTCCTTACCTACCTCGAAGCATTGCGGGTTGACTTTGATCTTATAGCTATGTCAGAAACCAACGAAATAAAAAATATAAACCAATTTAAATTGAAAAGCTATTGTGCTTTCTACAACGAAAGTAAAATAAACAAATGTGATGGTACTGTGATTTTTGTGAAGTCCAATCTTCTAGTAGAATCTCAAACACTAACTGTTAATGATTCTAGGTTTCTTAGAGTCACCTTCATTAAGAATGGAGTAAATTTTGGTTTAACTGCTCATTACAGATCTCCGTCACTATCTTCAGATCAATATATAAATGATCTTAATGAATTATTGCAAAAAAATTTGTTCAAGAAATCGACGGTTGAGATTTTTACAGGAGATACCAATATTAATAGTCTAGACACAAAATCAAGTTGTTGAATATATCAATACTTTTGCTACACATGGTTTTGTCAGCAAAATAAATAAACCTACAAGAATAGAAAAAAATTCAAAAACTTGTATTGATCATTTCTTTATAAGGGAGAATAAAACATGTAAAAACAACGTTAGAAAAATTTGTTCAGTCATCTTGAATAATGGTTTTAGTGATCATTTGCCAATATTGTTGAATCTTGAATTTTCCAAAATTCTGCCAAGTGCAAATACTGCAAATACCACAAATAAGTTTTTCAGTAAATTTGATAGTGATAAATTTACACAACTGCTGTCTTCTGAGGATTGGGAGCATACTCTGCGGCACACTGATCCTGACAAAATTGCAGAAAGTATCGTAAACAAGATAAAATTTTATATTAAAGGAAGCACCAACAAAATAAAAGTTAAATGTAAGAAACAATTTGTCAGGCCCTGGATGTCGCAGGGGCTCCTAAATTCAGTAAGGGAAAGAGACAGGCTTAAAAAAATATCCACATGTAATCCTGGAAGCGAACTGGCCTTAAATAAATATAGGGAATATCGAAACAAACTTACCAAGCTCATAGGCAGAACCAAAACACATTACTATAAAACTCTTTTGGATAAGCATACTAAGGACCCTAAAAAAATGTGGAATGTTATTCACAGCCTAACAAATGGTAAAGACAGTGTAACACAAATTAAAGCGATCAAAGATGAGAGAGATGTGGTGGTAAGTGATCCAAAATCAATGGCCAATATACTCAATAATTACTTTAGCTCAGTAGGGAAGAACCTTGCGAAAAAGATAAATAAATCAGAAGAAAACAGGGAGATTGAAGATATCTGCGAGAATTCTATGTATCTTGCACCCATAACAGAGAGGGAAATCTTAAAAGAAATAACCGGCCTTACAAACAATACTGCATGTGGGGAAGATGAGGTATCTGCAGAAATGATCAAAAATCACAAAGAAAAACTAACTAAGCCATTAATGCACTTAATAAATACCATTTTCCAAACAGGAACATTTCTCTCAATTTTTAGAAGTGCTATTGTAGTACCTGTTTTTAAGGCTGGAGAGACAGGTTAAATGTTAGCAATTACCGACCTATAGCTTTAACTAGTGTCTTGGCTAGGCTTATTGAAAGGTGCATTAAGGAGAGATTGTGGAGCTACCTTGAAAAATTTAATATTATATCCAAAAATCAATTTGGTTTTAGGAAGGGATATGGAACCAATGATGCAATTGACAAGGTTAGCAATCATGTCGTTTCTTCTTTAAATGAGGGCTCCAAGCCTTTGGCAATCTTCCTAGACTTGTCAAAGGCCTTCGATACTGTGGACCATCGAATTATGATGTCCAAGCTGGAGCGTATCGGTGTTAGAGGTATTGTTCTCAAACTTTTCCAATCATACTTGAGCGACAGAGTACAAAAAGTAAAAATAGGAGACAACTTTAATAAGGAGGAGGTAGTGGAGTTTGGTGTTCCGCAAGGTACAGTTTTGGGCCCATTACTCTTCCTAATATATGTGAACTCTCTCACAAAAACTCTAGATTATAGAGCTAAAATCTTGTGTTATGCTGATGATACGGCAGTACTTATAAAGGCTGATACCTGGCAAGAATCTCTGGAAATAGCCGAAAAGATCATGACTATAATAAAACACTGGATGGACAGCAATCTCTTAACGTTGAATTTTCAAAAATCTTTTTATATACCATTCTCTATAAACAACGTAAATATTCCTACTTGTAGCATTGATTTCCACAACCGTACATGTACAGATATCTCAAACTGCAAATGCAGCAACAGTATAGCACAAAAAGACAATATCAAATATTTAGGTGTCTATTTTGACCAGCATATGAGGTGGCATGTACATGTGGATCACATTGTTAAGGCACTTCTGAGAATGGTCTACAAATTTTATGAATCAAGACAAATTGTCTCACAAAAAACAATAAGACAAATTTATCAAGTTCTTGTGCAGCCCATCTTAAATTATGGCATCGCCTCCTGGGGTGCTGCATGTAGCAATGTTTTGGCCTCTTTGTTTGTGTCTCAAAAGTATATACTTAAAGTAATGCTATTTAAAAAAAGGTTATACAGTTCTGAAATGCTCTTCAAGGATGCAGGTTTGCTGAACATAAGACAGTTGTACCTATATTGAAGATATTATCAAGAAATACTATAAAAATAAAATTATTTTACCTTATGTAAATCACGAAAAAGAAACTCGATCAATTGCAAATAATTCCATGGCTCTTCCACAAACAAATTTCGCAGCTACTCAAAGACACTACACATACTCTTCCTAAAATAATCAATTTACTACCCATTAACTATAGAACTCTATCCATAATAAAATTAAGGAGGAACTAAAGGTTTGGATATAGTTTGGAATTACGCAGTCATCGTCTCAAATATTCGTTGGTTTCGGGCATAGGCTTCGATACTGTTGTGTATTAAGTACCTAATAAGGATTATTTTTGCTATTTGTGTATATCACAATTAATGTATTTTATTGTTATCGTAATGTTATTCTATTGTTTATTTAATGTTCTAAGTAGTGAATAGTTTTTATATTTGTTTATTTATTTATTTAGTGCACACACAAATTCCTTGAAAATTCATTGTGCACTCTAAACATGTACTAACCTAGAGGATTACTCTATTGTAATAAGTTTTTTTTCTTTTTTTGTAACATTTCAAATACGTAATATAGTACTTCAACTTCAAAAAAAAATACTTAAAACCAAAAATTTAAATAAGCAAATAGGTATCTTTCTATTCTGACAGCCACTTCTATTTTTCCCAATTCGAATTATTTCACATTCGTCCAAATTTCATTACGGACCAGGAAATATCCATAAAAAAAAATAACGCCCTACTTCTATTCTTAATAACTTATAAGTGTGTACAGGGTTATCCAACAAAAGTGCTTTTTACCTTATATACCTGTTAATTGAACAGGTACAAAAAAATGTTAAATATAAACGTTGTTGGGATTTTTAAGAAGATTTAGGAGCATTTGTTTTAAAAAAAAAAATGTAAAGGCGGGTTTAGAAAATAGAGCAAAAAATTTAACATTTCTTGCTTAATTTAAATGGATTGACCCATTTTAGAATATGTTTTTGGATTCTACATTAAATTTGATCCCTGATATGTGTTACATGTCCTATAATTAAATTCAGCAATTTTGGAGATATCGCGAATCAATGATTTTCTTGTTTTTATATAAGCGTGTAGCAATAATTAAACTTGCGGAAACTGATTATTTGATCTATTTTATTAGAGCGTTTTTTAACATTTCATGACACATTACTAACATATTTGACATTACCAGTAACGACTGACTTTTAATAATATAGGTATACTAGTTAATAATTGTTAAAGAGAGCTTAATTGTAATAAATACAAGTTAGAAAGTAATAACAGATGACATGCGCGCGCAACTCGTGGCTGCAGTGTAGCCAGATTGTATTGTTGCAGAACAAATGTAGACAATATAAATCGAACATTATAACATTAAAAAAGTGAAATAGTGTCAAGTATTCCACAACGCCTTAAATCAGACAAAAGAAGAGCTTTAAAGTGTATGTTAACATCGTTTGCACTTCTATTTCAATAAATGTTTCATCCGGCAACATTGCACAATAAAATTGCAAAGGAATATGTCAAGTTTAATCTAACATAACCTTAAACGACACTGCAATAAGTTCAAGTAATACGTAAAGTATTAGTTTGCTCTTTGTCGAATTACACGTTACAAAGAAAAAAGGAACGATTAATTCTGAGCTCGTCCCTGAAAGCGAATATGACGCAAGCCCGTAATTAACTCGATTCTCATTGGACGCTCACCTGCAACCCACGAGTTGCGCGCGCACACCAGGTATTACGAGACGCGTCAATAGGGCAAGTACATGATCTGACAGTTTGACACTATTGACAGTCGCCTTGAGGTAAAACAATAGTTATTTGTTTTACTAGGCAGAAAAGTACAAGATTTAATGCCGCGGCTGGTGTTTCATAGCCGAGGCTAGGAAACCAGCCGAGGCATTAAATCTGCTTTTCTGCCATGTAAAACATATAATTCAGACATGGACACCTTTTTTATATTTATCTCATTCATTATTATTATCCAAATAATTAAATTATTTTGATAATTGTCATTGTCATGATCAATTTCAAATACCAAATTGAGTGAAATTATTACCTGGAACGTTGTGACACTGTCACTTTTAATGCCTAGACAGTAAAAATACAACTTTTGATCCTGTCAAGTGTCATTAAAAGGCCGCTTTTACTGTCATTCGGAGAAAAAGACATAATTTACAGTGTTTTTTAAGTTTTTAGATTTTTTTAAATAAATATCTTTTGTGTGCTCCAGAAGTTTCTTGGACATGCCTAGAGTTTGTTTAGTTGTTAATTGTGGCAGTATAGCGCAAGGGATCCTTCCATAGGTTTCCATCAATTTTAAATAACAATGGGAGGTTTGATTTGTTAGCTCAAGAAAGAAGAGAAAAATTGATAAATGTTGTTAAAAGAGAAGATCTGACAGAAAAATAGATTGAATATTGAGTAACTATACTTATATATTTGTTCTTGAGGCACTTGGTTTTGATATTTGTTGGAAAAAACCTGAATTTAATCCATTATAGGAAAATCTAGCAAATTTTTGGATAAACCACCACATAGACTGGAACACAAGCACTCTGCTTTATTTTTTTTTAAACAAAATAACACCAACACTTTTAAAAAAGCTGTGAAAACCGCGTGAAACATAACCGGCCTAATCTAAACGAATGTAAATAAATGATTTGTTTTACCTCAGGGCGACTGTCAAACTCATTTGCGACGTCACATGGACATGCCCTATAGATGGCAATTTGGCAACTGGGGTGTAAATGTCACATCTATATATATAAAAATCAAAGTTCACGGGGTATCCGGATATGCGCTCCAAAACCACTTATCCGATTACGATGAAACTTTGGTAGGTTGTTATGGCCATTCCAAGGAAGGTTTGTGGATAGGTTACGCATCTCGGAAAAAGAAATTAATTTTGAATTAATTATTAATTTAATTGTAAACAAACTCATTCACATTACATAACAACATAACACAAATTTTTTTGACAGCATGAAACAACGTTGCCATATTTCATTTATTTAGGCTTGCATTCAACCGACGTAACTTTATTATTTTTTGAATTCAAGAACGGCTGGACCGATCTTTAATTTTAATTTAATTTAATTTGTTTATTAACGGACTTGCCATTTAGCTTTTACAATCTATCATAAATTACATTCAATGCACTAAAATTACAATAACTAAAATACAACTACAAAAAATAGAATAGGCGGATAATTAATAGATTCACCCAGCCTTTCCAGTAATTTGATACAATTTAAAGAATTAACTTTATAAGTCTCTTAAAACCATCAAGATCGGTATAGAAAAGATCAGCACTACCACACTTTGAATTTGTCAGCCCACATATTCTGGACATAGGACTATTTAACCCATACTTAGTTCTATGAAAATCTATTGCAAATAAGTCATGCTGACGGGTTAATCTTTGGGGTACTCTAATATTAATATTACTTAACAATTCAGGGCTATCAATCATGCCATTTACAATTTTGAACAAAGTATTTAATTATATCAAATTGAGTCCTTCTAACTTCCAAAAGTGGTAAATTCAACTTTCCATACAAATGTTCATAATTAATGTCTTCCATGGGAATTCCCAATTTAAAATTTATAGTTCTCAAAAATCGTCTCTGAACCTTCTCCAAAGAATCTACATAAACATTATAATATGGAGACCAGGCTGGACTAGCATACTCCAACACTGACCTTACAAAACTACAATATAGTGTTCTAAAACACGTGACATCACGAAAATCAGCAAGTGTTCTATTTACAAAGCCTAACATTTTTATTGCTTTATTCCTCATATAATTTATATGGTAATCAAACCGCAGCTCACTGTCAATATAAACTCCAAGATCTTTTATAACATTTACTCTTTCCAGTTGCTCATCATAGATTTCATAATCAAATGGAATGTTCTGTTTTTTTCTAGATACGGTTAAGATCTTACATTTCTGAATATTCAATTCCATATACCGTTTAACTTACACCACAGGCACAAGCTATTTAAGTCTTTTTGCAATTCAAGACAATCTTCAGTATTCCTTATAGTCTTAAATAACTTCAAGTCATCACCAAAAACAAGTTTACTTTTACTACTGAATTTAATTTTGGAAATAAGATCATTTATAAAAATGTCAAAAAGTATTGGTGCCAAATGTGATCCTTGGGGCACTCCAGATAACACATTTATTTTAGATGATATCACATTCTTTATCTTAACTGCCAGCGTACGGTCTGATAAATAACTCTTAAACCAAGCCAGAATTGAACCATGGAAACCTACACACTCCAATTTGTGTAACAAAATATCGTGCTGCACCCTGTCAAAAGCCTTGGAAAAATCGGTGTAGACTGAGTCAATCTGATATCTGTCTTCCAAGGCCCTCGCCAGTGATTCAGTGTAGACCAGAAGGTTCGTAACAGTTGAACGACCCTTTACAAAACCATGTTGGGATGACGATAATACACTGTACACTAAAGGAGCTATCTTATTAGTTACTATTGATTCGAATAACTTTGCGATAATACTAAACTTAGAAATTGGCCTATAATTATCAACCAAAGATTTGTCGCCACTCTTGAAAATTGGAGTTACTCGAGAATCCTTCCATGGTGAAGGGAATGTTCCAGATCTTGAATTAATACCACGTGTCTCTATATAAGATGAATTGGATTGACCCAGATTAGATCGATTTGGGTTCAATTTAAGTGAACTTCTGATCTAGATCATTTTTTTGTTGATGAGGGTTCACTGATCCAGCTTGAATCGAACACAGTGTGGTTCACTTAAATTGAACCAGATCGATCTAATCCGGTCAATCGAATCGGCTATAGAGGAGAGTGATATAGGCTATTTTTTATCCCGAAAAAAAAGTTCGGTTGCGTGAAACTCTGATACACTGGAACGCCTATAAACAGCCCGGGGCGCTCTACAGCAGCTATGGAGTGCTTAAAATGCGTCACTGAACTCACTGGCAAGCGACTATGATATCGGATTAAAAAAAAAAAAAATTAAATAGAAAATCAACAACAAAATTTGAAAAGAAGTGTATTATTTCAAAATGTATTTGCATGCTGGCAACGCAGCGGGTCATTAGCTAGTTATTAATATTATACATACCAGATTGTTGAAAGCCTCTAGCTACCAACCTTGCTTTATAAGTTGTTATATTACCCAGTTCGTTTTTCTTCCGTTTAAACACCCACTTGCAGTCGATTATCTTGTATTTAATGTCTTGTTTGTTCACCGAAAACCAAGTTTCATTCTCTCCTAATGCACTCATTTCTGCTTGTATGGCGTCTTTCAATTTTCCACTTTCACTACCTACTGGCCATTGCATCTTCATAACACGTCACTTCATCTTCATCCCACATTGACACTACTAACACTTTATCCAGATCCATTTCAAAGTCATTATATCTTGGGTTTGGTCTTCTTGCTCTTCTTAAATTATATGGACTGTTTATTATTTCATTATTTATATCTGATTTATCACTTCCTACATCCTCATATTTTAGGTCATTTTCACTGATTTCTGGCAAGTTTCTGTCATCTTGGTGAGGATTTTCATTTATTTGTATCTATTCTATATGATCTTCAATTCTCTCTGTATTTTCTTCGGGTATCAGAACTTTTTCTTCTAGTTTTTGTATCAAATTATTCTTTTCGGGCAAAAATATTACATCACGATGTGTCTCCACTTTGTTCGTTTCGGAAAAAAACACCCTGTATCCCTTTATATCCTCTCCATATCCCAGAAAAATACCGTTTTTATTTTTTGCATCCCATTTTAACCTTTTTTGTTTAGGTACATGCACAGATACTGTGTTGCCAAAAATTTTGAAGTTGTGTACCTCTATATCATTTTTATGCCAAAGTTTATATGGATTTTCTGCTCCTTGGGGGCTTGGGCCTGTTCTGTTCAAAATGTATGTTACCGTGTTGATAACCTCAGCCCAAAAAGATTTATCCAACTTCTTAGTACTACTTAACAGTGTTCTTGCAGCTTCAACTAAAGTGCGATTTTCTCTTTTTGCACGACCATTTTGTTGTGGTGTATAGACTACCGTTCTCTGATGTCTTATTCCCTTTCTTTCTAACAAATTTGCAACTTCTTCATTCACAAATTCCAAGCCATTGTCTGTTCTTAGAACTTTCATTTTGCAGGCTGTTTCTCTTTCTGCCAAGTTTATATATTTTTCTAGAAATGTTTTTACTTGGGATTTGTTATGCAAAAAATAAACATATCTATAGGCGGAAAAGTCGTCTTTTAGTAAAAGAAAATATCGGGAGCCGCCAAAAGATATGGTTTCCATAGGTCCACATAGGTCTGCATGCACCAATTCCAGCATTGTGGTGGCTGTTGATTTACTGCGTTCAAAGGCCAAACGATGTTGTTTACCTGCAAGGCATGGTTCGCATACAAAATCTTTGTCACATTCCACATACTCTATATTGTTTCTATTTAGAAAATCTCTCACATATTTTAAATTTTGGTGTGCCAACTTGTTATGCCATTCCACTATGGTTTCTATTTTATTGACTTTCATGCAAAAAGGATCATCTTCATAACTATATTCTTGTGGAGTATTTTCATTTGCAAAACAGGTGGATGTGTTATATTCTGTTTATTTACTGACGTAAAATGCATTTTATAGAGTTTATTCACTCTTGAAGCTAGTGCCCTTATGTTGCCAATTTTATCAACAAATTCACATTTTCTATGATCTGACCTCATATAGTATCCTTTGTCAAGAGCACAGCCTGCAGAAAATAAATTGAATTTCAACTCAGGCACATATAATGACAATGTTGTTTTCAATAATTTTTCACCGTTATATGCCCATACTGTGACTTTCCCTATGCCTTTAACCTCCAGTGTTTGCCCATTTCCTACTTGAACTAGCCTTTTTATTTTTAGTTTATTTATATTTTCAAAACAATCTTTGTCCCATGACATGTGCTCACTTGCACCAGTATCTATAAGTACCAATCATTTGTTTTTTGTTGTCCTGCGGAAATCATAAATGCATTTGTGTCTGTTTCGTTATTTGGTTGTTTTGAACACCTTTCCTTGCCTTTCTTCAACCAGCAAGTTTCTACGTTATGGTTTTTCTTCTTACAAAACTTACAGAACTTCTTATTTCCGGAGTTTTCACATTTGTCTCCTGGCGTTTTATTATTTTTATTTCTAAAGTAACAATTTCTAGCAAAGTGACCAAGCTTAGAACAAATATGACACCGTAATCTTGTTTGATTTTTATTGTTGGTCTTTGCATTTAAAGTAGTTGCATTTTCTAGAGATTTGAATCTTTCTTCCTCTAGCAAAAGTCGAGATGTCAGCTCTTCCAGATTTTGATTGTCTGAAGGTACTGATTCCCAAAGCAGATCTAAAATGTTTAAATTCCTCTGGAAGGGACATGAGTATTTTTGTGATTATCATTTTTTCTGATAGAGTCTCACCTGCTGCTCTCAACTTGGTTTTTATTTCCTCAATATGGGATATAAACTCTGACACTGGGCCTTCAAATCCTAAGGAGAAGAATTTTTGTTGCAGAAGATGAATGCTTGCCGTTGACTCACTGTCATACACAGTTTTCAGCTTTTGCCACATGTCTTTGGCTGTTTCACAAGACAAAATATGTGTTAGGGGGCCTTGCTCCATTCGAGTGACTAGGAAGCTCTTGGGCTTTGGCGTCATCCTTTATCCATTTCGTAAGATCATCCACTGATTGTGTTGGTTTTATTCTTGTGCCATCTACTATCGCGTAGTAGCCCCGGCTTTTTAAAATTATAGCCGCTTGAAATTTCCACACAGGCCAGTTATATCCAGTTAATTTTAAGGTTGCACTGAATTCGCCCATTTCTCAAATTAATTTTTTTAAATTTTATTTTATGTCACTTACTTTTTTTATTAATGCCGACAAAAATCAGTCCCGTTTTTATGCTTCACGTGTGTCCTGGGCCCATAACCTCTTTTGTTTTTATAAGCGTAGCAATAATTAATTAAACTTGCGGAACCTGATTATTTGATCTGTTTTATTAGAGCGTTTTTTAACATTTCATGACACATTACTAACATATTTGACATTACCAGTAACGACTGACTTTTAATAATATAGGTATGCTAGTTAATAATTGTTAACATAAAAACACAAGGTTTACCATTGCCATTGACGTTACAGGTATACCAATAATACAGGTGTACCTTTAATAATTTTTCGATATAAATTACGAAAAAAATTATATTTCATCGTTGGAAGCTGGTAAGAGTGGCAAGTTCCCATCTAGTCTTGCTTATTACTATTGTTTATGATCATTATATGTATTGAAAATGAGTCCAATACAATATTAGATGAAATATGCAAAATTTTGCTTAAATCTAGTTTCACCTGATTCACCTTTTACGTAATTTACGTAAAAGGTGAGGTTGGATTAAAGCAAAATTTATTTGTATCTAATATTGAAAACATTTTTGATATAATAATTAAAAACAATAGTGATAAGCAACACTAGACGGGAACCTACCACTCTTACCAGCTTCCAACGATGAAATATCATTGTTTTCGTAATTTATATTGAAAAATCATTGATATCTCCAAAATTGCTACATTTAACTATAGGACATGTAACATATATCAGGGCTCAAATTTAATGTAGAATCCAAAAATATATTCTAAAATGGGTCATTCCATTTAAATTAAGCAAGAATGTTAAATTTTTTGCTCTATTTCTAAACCCGCCTTTACATTTTTTTAAAAATAAATGCCCCTAATTCCTCATAAAAATCCCAACAACTTTTATATTTAACATTTTTTTGTACCTCTTCAATTAATGGGTATATAAGGTAAAAAGCACTTTCGTTGGATAACCCTGTATATGTTAGGTACTGTGAATGCCCGAAATTCGGTAAAACCTAGGATAAGCGCGCTAAACTTAGGATTTACCAGAAGCAAGTGGTAAAAGCCCGAAAACTAAGTAGTTATTTTTGCTTTCATTTCGGACTTTTACCGGACACAAACAGTAAATCTTAGGATTTACCACACCGTATTGGTAAAAGTACGAATACCACTGATACGTTACTGAATCGATATTTTGGTGTGACTTTTTGTTTCATTTATAAAGTATCTTATTTTTAGGCATTGAAATTTTAATGATTACCGATCTATTCACGATATCGATTTCTGTAACGTATCAGTGGTATTCGTACTTTTACCAATGCGGTGTGGTAAATCCTAAGATTTACTCTTTGTGTCCGGTAAAAGTTCGAAAAGGAAGCAAAATAACTAGTTTTCGGGCTTTTACCACTTGCTTTTGGTAAATCCTAGATTTAGCGCGCTTATTCTATGTTTTACCGAATTTCGGGTATTTACAGTAACATATACATTACAACACTTCCGATTCACATTCCTATTAAAACTACCCTTCACCTATATCTATAAATTCTTAAAACTCCTAAGTCATTTACTGACTGCTTATGCGAAATAATTGTTTAAGTCATAATCCGACTCACTGGATTAAGTATATATGCATTACCAAGTATATTTTTATAAAATCTTACAATAATTTCTTAATGATTAAAACAATAATTCAAAATTTCAGCACTTAAGGTCATCAATGTTACAACATGAACAACAATTTTCAAACAAAACTTTTAATCAATTTAATCAGAACAATTACTATTTTCGGATTCCTAGCCAACAAACACAATTATTTAAATTCTTATTAGTTCGTTACTATAGCCCTTATACTTCAATTGGACAATCCAATTCAAAATTCTTTAATAATTCCTACTCAAAATCGATACTTGTTAAGTGCATTATAAATTCCCCCTTTAAACTCTTTGCAAAATTAATTATAATGTCATTTTACTCGAAGGCAATTAAAGTTATGCAATAATGTTCCATAGTCAAAACACTCGAGTTATTAATATTTACGCAATAAAGTTCCAAAGTTAATTCACTTCATACTCATTCATCATTTATAGTCAAAAATAAAACTTGTCACTATAGAGTACTTACATTTTGTCCATAAAACACTAAACCAATCTTATTTAATTTTTAATTCTTTTGATTACTTAGAGCTCGCACAATCGAATTTTATCCGGAGTTTAAACTCAAAACTCGACTGCAGGCTGAAGACTAACAACTGGAATGAATTTAAACTCAACTCAACTGCCCTCCACTTCTAAAACCGCTGTATTTATCTTTTTCGATTTCCCCCAAAATATTATTAATTACCAACCAAAATCGACAATGGGCGGTCGTTTGACCATCTATAATTTAATCCTATTGGTCGACCACTCGACCTAGATATTATTCCAAAAACTAATTTCATCATTTTTAGAGGATGATGCACTCTGTTCGAAATTTTTGTCATTTTGGGTCCAATTTAATTAGGTGCTTAACCTTGTTATTAATCTCTTCCGGGTTTTTATTTGTTTAAAATCGAATAATTATGTCGCAATTTCCTGGTTTATCGGGGTCAACAGATTTGGTTTAAGAATGTGAGGACAACACAAAGAAAGCCGAAAAATACGTGCGGCCATAAATCACCTATTTAATTACTTTGGCCTCGCTTTTAATAATTTTATGAATTTGATTTAGATGATGAGATCACTCTTGGTGACTAAATAATAAAATTTTAACCTTGTGGTATCCGGGTGGAAATAAAAGGCACTATTTCAATACAATTCTATTACGATTACATGGCTTATTTTTGGATTACGAGTTACATTAGAGAATGAGCATGAATGGTTAGGTGGATGACGTAACGACGCGACGTTGCGGACCGTTGATGGTGTTCGCGTTAAGTAGAGGTATGTAGCAGATTGTCCGTTATCGTCGGGTTCCGCTATGGGTTGCAGTCAAGCTCGGTCGGACTTGCGCTGTGGCTGTGGCCTTAAGCATACCAATATAACAAACCTATATTAATATTTTAATTTAATTTGGGGTCAACGCTAATTTGTTTCATTTTCAGTTTATTGTTACTGATTTCAAATACATTAAGTTCAGTTTTTGATTATTTGATCACATTCAATTTTTACAGTTAAGACATTGAAAATTACGGGTCTATTATCCCGGGTCATTACAAATCTTTTTTTTATAATCAATTTGGAAAAATATTATGGAATTGAATCTGCTCAGATATTTTACACATTCTGGAAGCTTGGCTTTCTGTTTCATAACCCTGAATTTAAAAAAATACTTTGTCATCAAATGTCATTATTATACGAGGGTCAACCTGTCATATTTCCAAGGATAACGTTTCGCCAATAATATCTGAAAAGCATATACATATACATAATTCAATTCCAACGTAAATGATATGGTAGAAATTCACCAAAGCTTCGTTTATATCCGCAGCAGACTCAACAAACGACCAATCCGCTTCAGCAATGTATTGATTCATCGCTACGTAGTCAGCTCTTCGGAAATCATGAACTTTTAATTTCTGTAGTGTGCTTAAATTCTGCAACTTGTGCGTTCTTGAAGGCGTACCTGAATTGAAGTGGGGGATGGTATATGCATAGGCGCCGGAATTTCAAAATTACTATGGAGGCTCGGGCTCCAAAAATTAACATAGACACATAGACTTAAATGGGTCCAGTTGGCGGATACCCATTTATTTTACTTCAGGATCGGCGATCGCTTAGCTGGATCATTAATAAAATTCGTGCATCTTCGGCAGTTTGGCTATAGTCGGCTTCGGCAGCACCATTAGCGTAGCCAGGATTTTGCCTTGAGACGAGAGGAAATTTACAGGAAGTGATCCTTATAGCAGTTGCAGTTTCGCCGCGAGCGCTGCAGAAGGAATAGCGCCGCAGGCGCGAAATTTTTGGGTTTTTTCACGGTATTTTTGGGACATCTTCTGGCAGAGATATGGCCATTTAAACAAATTTTGATAAGAATTCATAGTAGAACGTTACTTATATTATAATGTATGTATTTGATTATTTACGTAGAACTTGAATTGATTCTTTGTTTATTTTATTTTGAATTATTAATAAAATTTAAAAGCCTTTGGGAGAAGGGGGCAAATGCTGCTTTGTCCCCTTCCCTGGCTACGCCAGTCCTTCCCTGGCTACGCCAGTGGGCAGCACCGGTTCGATTCGCCCTAACCGGGTACAAGCTAATTCGTCTTATTACTCCCATGTGCCTAGTAGGTTTTCCGATCTGTACATAAATTTTTCATGGTAAACTAGGTAAAAAAAGCCAGTGTACCTACTGGTACATTATGATATATTCTTAGAGCAGGTAAAGCGCTGTCCTACGGACATAAGGAGTAGGAACGCGCCATTCTGCTTATGAAACTAAAGTGAAGCTAAGTTTTTGGCAGGTGTTTGGCACCAAAATACAGGTATAGCATTGAATTGCCATAACCGCCATTTTATGTGGGCCAAAATACCTGGAAAAAAACGGCTTCATTTTCCAAATCCAGGTTACTACTCCTTTACCTTTACCTGCTCTAAGGATATATTCATGTGATGTACCTATCAACGGGAAGGATATAATAATAGAACCACTTGTTGAAAATACAGGTTTAGATACCTACCTACTACCTACTACACAAAAATATATTAAAACTGTTTGTTAAAGTAGGTATAGCAACAATAACAAAAATATTAATAAACACACAAGTTTGATATATAGGAACAGGAACTCAATATATCTGTACAGTGGGAATCATTGGAATTGGCACACACTCTTTAAAATACCTCGTATTAAGTCAAAATTCTAACCAATAAATCTATTTATTGCAGCATTTTGCTATTACTGTGTGTCAGATTTGACACATTACGAGGGATATTTATATAGTGTGCCAATTGCAATGATTTCCATTGTACCTACCTATTACACCCACTACATAGAATACCGAAATCACAATGGGGGCTACGCCCCCATAGGAAATTCACTATGGGGGCTCAAGCCCCCATTGCCCCCATGGTTCCGGCGCCTATGGGTATATGTCTATTTTGCTAATGGGATCACATGTTATGGGGACTTGTCGGGAATCGTCAATCAGTATGTATAGTCCACAATTCTATCCATACTGTTTTCAACTGAGTTGATCATTCGACCACGAGACGAGGGGAAAATTGAAATCGCCGGCGATGAGAAATTTGGCCTTTGAATATACAGGTGTCCAAGATAAGGATGTCTATCATGGAGATTTCGTAAACGGTAACAGATACAGAAATGGTTAAATTGGAAAAAAAAGTTGC
The DNA here is from genome assembly GCA_917834065.1 of Ceutorhynchus assimilis. NCBI lineage: Eukaryota > Metazoa > Arthropoda > Insecta > Coleoptera > Curculionidae > Ceutorhynchus > Ceutorhynchus assimilis. Next base: position 41,047,763 of record OU892278.1, on the reverse strand, counting down.
TCTTTATTTTAATTTTGAAAATTTTGACAAGTTCCGAAGATATTCGTGAAGAACCGAAATTGAATAGCACATAACTTCTTTCCCATTTATCTATTGCCGTACCTGTTACCGTTCACGAGATCCCCATGATACACATCCTTATCTTGGACACCCCTATATAGGTTTTTAAGCCTTTCACAGGTATTCAAGAAAAATTTGTAACAGGCTGATTGAGTATTAGGTGAGATACACAGGGTGTCCCAAGGAAAACAGTCCACCCCGATCTACAGGATTCGGAATGTAAATCTGGAAAAACGCTCGGACACGTCAATTTTTGATTTAAGGAGGAATTATTTTTGTTTTTTCTTTATCCCCGTAGCTTTCACCCCCTAGCTGGGAGGGATACAACCCCCCAAATTTGAATACGGGATAGGGGTCGTGTCATACCTCTTTTTAAAGGTCTCATCGAGTTCTTTATGGACTTAGAATTCCGTCTTATTATTTTCATTCGTAACGAAATGACAGCTTGTCAAAATCTTGGAAATGAACGAGGAAATAGACTATTGTTTTAGTGGGAGTAGAAGCGATATACTTACCTCCCTTAATAATAAATATATTTGAAATTGATGTTTTTTATTATTATTATTAATTAAGTGTATACTTGAATTGTAAATTGCCTCTGAGGTAAATTGTACTTTTATTAAGGAAGTTAAGTACCGCTCTCACTCAGTGGCGGCTCGTGGTATAACATATTGGGGGTGCACATAATTTGTAATTCATAATAAATGCCGAAAGGGGGATGCCCGCCGCAGGCGCCGCCGGAGGCGCGAAATTTTTCGGGGTGCCACGCCCAGAAGTGTTTATTTTAGGCCTTTAAAAAAATAATTTATTGTAAGTGATCGGATGAGTTATGTGATGTGTTTACCTACCAATAATTAAAAATATTGTTAAGGGATTTCATATCTACCCTACCAAACAACCAACTAAGCTCAATTTAATACTTTTTTCGGTCTATCGCAAATCGTGGAAATTGAAGGATCTTATATCAATAAACTAGAAATTAAGTAACAAAGTAACTTACCTCGCTGAGTACATCGTCCTGGTCTAACAATTGTTTTTATACATAAATGTATTATAGTTTTCAATCTCACAGACACGTTTTGTATTGAAAGATAAGAGTAAGATGTGATTTTGAGTTTTGATGTTTTTTAATTTTTTCGGATAAATGTACTAAATCTTTAACGCCGGATTTTGTCCATTCTGATGCTTCATCGCTTCCAAATAACAAACAGGGAAAACAGTAAAGACTATTACTAACATCACAACCGCACAACCAGTCAGTTTTTTCGTAAGTTTCCATTTTAAAAGTTCGTTTATAATCACGACTTTTGCATTTTGTTATGTTGGTGATTATTAAATTTGGCTTTGGACGGCCGACACATTTGATTTGGATTTTTTCCTCCAAAGAAAGCGAAGAAAATTTAATTGTTTTTAAATATTGCACGCTAAGGCTATCGGGGTTCAGAAATCCCGCCATTCTACACACAGTTTTCAGTTAAATCGCGCTCGAAATCGAAATAAATATAAAACAACGGCTTCCGATTCCAAAGTGCACTGACTACATGTGCACACCAGCCAGCTTAAAACATCGAACGTCGCTTGACCTTCGCGGGGAACAAAGAGTGCGGGGGGCATAGTTCCACCAATTGGATTTAATATTGAAATGTGCAGTGAACGGGGCGATCAGGCGACGCGGTGGACGCTGTGATTCCAGCGTTGCCGGTTGCGTTTGTTTTGCTGGCGCATTTGGCCACCAATTTTTTAAATTAATACTTTACAGGTAGAATGTTAAAATTTGAAGAATGATAAAATTAAATTTAAAGTTGTTTGATATTAATTTGGGAGTGCACGTGCACATGTGCTCTTATGGAGGAACCGCCACTGCTCTCACTCCTACTGAAATAATAGTCTATTTCCAAGATTTTGACAAGCTATCATTTCGTAACGGATGAAAATAATGAGACGAAATTCTAGGGTCATAAAGAAGTCGATGAGACCTTCAAAAAGAGGTATGACACGACCCCTATCTCCTATTCAAATTTGGAGGGTTGTTATCTCTCTAGGTAGGGAGTTGAAGCTACGAGGATGAAATAAACTGAAAAATATTTCCCCCTCAAATCAAAAATCGGCGTGTCCATGCGTTTTTCCAGATTTTCATTCCAAATCCAATAAATCGGGGTGGACTGTTTTCCCTGGAACACTGGACACCCTGTATGTATACACCACATATAATCAATTCTACACCCTCGAAAAAAGCTGGCAATCAGATCCTCGCAAAAAGAATATTTTTTTGCTAGATTATCATAGTTCCCATCATGTCTGAAAACTTGGTACCATTCATCGAAGTACCCGCTACTGGAAAAAGCTTGATTCAACCTCAGTTATAGTATTTTTAATACCTATTTAGAAAGTACCAGTCGTTCTAGTGACAAAACGTATGTCGCTTCTTGACACACAAATAGAATAAGGTTAGGAATTTCCTATTTGTACATGAAATTGACGTATTAGCAATCGACGTTCGTTTTTGTTGGTAACTTTTTGTTACATCTGATTCGTGATTGATAAATAAGGATGGGGTTATTCTAAATGGGTATTACAAATACTATAATGCAACACCTCTCCCTAGTTTACGCAGACCCAATCTGTTTAGTATCATCGAATTCTTCCTAAAATGACTAAAGTTTATTAAGTTATGCAGCCCCAAATAAGTCGATATTAACGGAATAGTATATTTCATTACCAGTCCAGAAAAAAGGATTTTTCCGTGCGCGCGTGACAAATTCTCATGTGAGGCGCAGCCGAGCACGGGAAGTCATGCAAGAACGGAAAAATCCATTTCTGGACGTGTAATGAACGATATTTTTTTATTATACTTATCTGAAAACGATAAAAACAGAAAAATCCCATTTTTTAAATTGACATGAATTTTACAGAAAATAAAATGTCAAAAAGAGGTACAGTAGTGAGCATTGAAAGAGGGACACCCGGTTTTCCCGCTTTTTCCACCCAATCTTCACATTTAGTGCAAAAAACACGCTCAATTTACAACTTGTTACATAAATAGCTATTAATTACGACTCACATATAATGTAAGTATTATACTTGTGATTTTGGCAGTTTAATGAAATGACATATATTATTCCCGCAGGGATTAATGGTCATTATTCCCGCTACCAATATAAACAAACTCAAAAGTGTCAGTGTCAAACTCGTAGTGCTTGTATATTTGTATTGAGATGGATGAACAATGAGCGTTTTTGAAACGAAAATTTCAAATAAATCAATTTGTCGTAAATAAAGTAGAGTATACTACTGGCAATAATGGCTATTATTCCCTCGGAATGTTACTCCCTCGCCACTAACGTGGCTCAGTTCGTAAAGAGTCCTCGGGAATAATAGCTATCATTATTGACTCGTGGTGGTAAAATCTATTTCTACATTTAAAATCTACGCAAAAATCAAATAACGAGCCTGAATCGCAAACATTTCATCAGGGTCTGCGGATGACGTCACCACTATTAGCTGCTGACGTGGTGACGTCATCGCAGACCTTGTGGACCCGAGAACCGGCGAATGTACGCCTTCTCAGGATGAGCAATCCTGTTAGTTTACGATTCTTCAGTTTTAATAATATGTTGTATGTTGTGTAGGTATAAAAATGTCAAAAATTCCAACAAAATCCAAATCTCATTGCACAAGCAAACTAGCATCTGCGAAAAACTTTTGTTCTGGCCACTGAAAAATAGACAACTTTCGTCAAAAATCATTTTTTCTATGACCGTTAGAAAATAAACAATTTCGTGATATTTCACCTTAGCCAAAAACTTAACTTTCGTCACTAGTGATAACATATCTAGTGACGAAAGTGAATGATTTTGATTAGAATTTTACATGTTAAAAACATTCTTTCAAATCCAATTATAATTTAATTTTGTGAAGCACAACGAAAGAACATAGTTTATCACAAAATTATTTAAATTTTGCTTTATAAATAAAAGCAGAACATACAGAGTGGCAAAAAAGTAGTGCAGTACATACAAGCTTCAACTTTTTAGGACTTTTTTTCATACAAAAAGTTATAGGTATTATGTAAATATGTAATATGTTATATGATTACTGTTGTTTTGTCGTGAAGCGTTTATTTTGTTATCTAATAAAGGAGAATTTTTCTTTTGGTCGAGTTTTGGTTGAATTCTCAACCTTAACAAAATTTGGGCGAGGCTCCAAAAAATTTGTTGCGCTTTTGCTCAAGGCGGTCCGGTCTATAGGGGGGACCGATTGGGCACTACAGCCCCTTCCCCCCTTATGCTTTTGGGCGTGACACCCGAGCTTTTCCTCTGGATAAGAGCAGTCCCGCTTTTTCATGTCATAGATCTGGCAACCCTGCTCACAGGTCTTGTTATTTTTCGAATTTTTGGGTCAATCAGTCTTTTCTCTACAATGGATTTTTTGCCAAATATGACAATCCCAGTCATTGCTGCAAGTATAGCTGGTGAGTTCGTTTTACAATAGGAAAAATCGGGTATCCCACTTTCAATGCCCACGACTGTACATAGGTAAAATGCAGAGACATAAGCCGCTTTCCAGTGCCTAAATTGTTAGAGTATCATGCTCCTGAAGTGTGACGCTCTTGAACTGTTCGACATAAGCAGCACACTCTCGTCTTAACCCCCACCATTTCGGATTTCAGGAGCATGAAACACAGACAAAAGGGTTGGTGCACGAGGGGGCAGGGGATAACAAAAACGTACTCAAGTGTACGACACTCTAAGCACTGGAACGCGCAAAGCAATTGTGGAGCACTCCTGAGCTGCTCAGGAGTAACTCAAATGGATCACTGGAAAGCACCTATGAGCATGAAATGGACTGGGCGTACGGCACGAACAGGGATGTAAACATGGTAGGCAACCCTAACTGCACATTAGGGGCAGAAATCCGCGCGCACTTGTTATACGTTAGTGTTAGATACGCGATTTGTTGTAATTTTTTGTTTTCTGATGAGTCGTCATCACTTTTACTAAATAGAAAAGATCTTGGGGGATTATGTAAGGCATCAGAAGATGTAATAAAACTGTGCAGTTCAGCCGAAAAAAATTTTCGTACTCATTACACTCCAAACACTACACTCAAAAAAATTATATTATGGACGATGAGTGACATGAACATTCACAATTATTTTAAGGAGCTTGGTGATCATATATTGGACCAAGATCCTATTAATAATCATTTACTTCAGCTGATCAACGCAATTTTACGTGTTTATTTTCTCATTAGAATCCATTATCAGAATAGGGAAGCAAGTAGAATCACTGATAGAGTTAGGCAAATGTATACAAAACTTGTAATTTTTAAGAACCAGTAGAATTGAAATCAGTTCTGCATCTAAATCCTAAATTCAAGTTTACATATAAGTATTTATACCTTACAATCTAGTATTTTGTGCCTTTGAATTTGCCCAAGAATTGTTTAGGAATAACAAGTTTTTTTATCTAACGTTTAAGTATTGTTTTATTTTTTTGCCTCACAGGTCTGCACAAAACACATACATTTAAGCACGTCTAGTATTTAGTTTTTAACGATACACTATGGATAAGTAATTATATGTCACCTTTAAATGAAATTATGTGGTATTTCTCGTTGTGGGTAATGCGCTTGTGTAGCTTCTTGCCCACAATGCGAAATACTGGTTGCCTAACCATCTTTCCATCACTGCCGCGTACGGCAACTATACGGAACACGCAGTCAATTTCATACTCATGTCTCTGGTAAAATGATGGTTGTCACAGAAACTTATATGATATAAGTTTCTTTATATCGTTTTTTATTTTTCGGGGTGCATTTATAATAAGATATCTTTGTTAATTTCTAATGACTGACAAGGATGCAATATTGACTGACGTCTAATCTGCTCAGCGCACGGAAATAGAGATCGGGAAAACATTTCCGTGCGCAGTTCTGGAATTGTCAACTTTACTTTATTGTTGAGACAGGTGGAAAACAGGTGTTTTCAGGTAAGTATAATAAAAAAATATGTTTAGCATAGACACGTTGCGGCAAATGGGATCGTTTATATTTCCAATAAAGTCGGCGCAGGAATTGTTACTTGATGTTGGTAAGATACAGATGAGAAGGTTTGTATAAAAACATTCGTTGGCAAGGAGAGTGATAGCCTCCTTTCTGAACTCCACAGTACGGTGCTTAAACCGGCGATAAATATTATTTTTTTTTTTTTTGGAATAAATAAACCTTTATTATTATTATTATTATTATTAAATAACGAAGTATAGGGTGACCATATTTTTTTTGTACGAATGCTGTACACATCTAAAATTTTGGGTTAGTTTGGGTTAGTGAGTGGAGAAAGCACTGAATGCAAATTTTGTCGAGTTTAAAGCCTGTTTTAGTACCATTCAACACAAAAACAAAAAATTAAAGACATAATAGGTCTGTTCTGTGAATTTCATTGGTTGAAAACCTTATGGCCGTTTGCACCGACCATTTTAATTTTTAAGGAATCCCTTTAATTGACATTTCTCTATGAAAAAATGTCATTTTAAGGAATAGTCAACGTTAAGGCTTCCTTGAAATGGTCGGTGCAAACGGTCATTAATGGTTGAAACCAAGGTTGTTTGAAAGAGGTAGGTTGGCTGATAACTTTTATGACGTCATTTGGATGCCTAAACATAATGCAAATCTCCATTAGAACTTCCTGATGACGTCATCTGTTTCCCATTACCAGACAACCTATTAACTTTAGGAACCTTGGGTTGAAACTAGTTTTCTGACTGTTTCTGATTTTCTGACTATTTTTTCAACCAATGAAATTCGCGCTGACTGGTTTGTGATTGCTGCAGAAACAGATCTATTATGCTGTGTCTTCTTCTTAGCACCATGGAATAGAGAGAGATAAAAAAGGTAGTTAGCATTAAAAAGAATAATACTCTGGGATATGGGCGTAAATGACGTAAATCGCAAATGTAGAAAAGTCGTTAGTTGATGGACAATTTTTCGTAAATTTTTTTTAAAGAAAATCTTATTTTTTATCGGATCCGAATCGCTGTACGTTTGCTGTACAAAATCAAATGCTGGACAGGCTTTGAAAATGCTGTACAATACAGCGAAATGCTGTACGTATGGTCACCCTAACGAAGTACGTAGTTGACATATCCTTAATGCAGGGTGACTCAAAGTAAATTTCCCTTTTCGAACGCGCCCTGTACAACCAACTTATTATTTGTGGGGAGGTTAGCGCTCGCTATATGCGGCGACTGCGTTTATCAGTAAACATGGAGCAGTGGTCGAACCAGCAACACGCGTTTATGGTCGAGGCATTTTTTAAATCGAATGATTCTTATGTCGCGGCACGGCAAAGTTTTTGTAACCGTACAATATCCGGCGTATACGTGACGCTCCGTCAAAAAATGTATTGAAATCGTGAGTTCAAAGATTCAAAGTGATACAGTGGCAATTGGCAAATCAGAAACGTCCTGCCATGCTTTCGAAATCAGTGTCTCGGATTTTCAGTTGCAGCACGACGCACAATCCCAATGTTTTCTGGCGTTCTGATGGACTTCTGCTGGCCGGGCCGCTTCGGATTTGCCATTGGACCACTTTGTCTGAACCTTGAACCCATGATTTCAATAGATTTTTGACGGAGCATCACATATACGACGAATATTGTAACGGTTACAAAAACATCGCTGTGCCGTGCCGCGACAGGAATCGTTTGATTTAAAAAACGCCTCGACCATAAACGCGCGTTCGACCACTGCTACATGTTTACTGATAATCCGCACGCAATCGCCGCAAATTGCCAGCGCTAACCCCCCACAAATATTAAGCTGGATGTACAGGGCGTGTTCGAAAAGGGACATTTACTCTGAGTCACGCTGTATAACAGTCCATGTCCATAACTATTTGTGAACAACTGGCATAAGGTTTAAATATGGTTTTTACATTAAATTCTTTGAGCATCTTATCTAAGGTGCAAATTTAGATACTTATTGCCAAAGCTATCAGTAAAAACTACAAACTACGATATTTGGTTTTCTTATTAAGTTGCCATCCATGTGACCTATTGAAGGTGGAGTAGGTAGTTATTGACACACAGTAGTCGTTTCAACAGAAGAGCTAGTTGTTTGATTTATAAGTTACCTTGGAGCAACCATCACATCGCGCACCAAACATTTCTGCATCCTTCGGCCTTCGTTTGCCAATACATTGGTTTTCACAAGAACAGCAGTTCATAATGAATAATAGAAATCATAACCGAATTTTCGCGACGAACTACTTCTGATTTCATGAACACAAACGCTGTCCCAGAAATGAACAAATCCAATGGTTTATTCTACTCCTGTAGCCATATCTCTCTAATTTGGCTAACAAGGCATCATGGACCACACACAATCAAAAGTCAAAAAACATTGTAACAATCACTTTTGTTTTCGTTTCACTCTCTGTATACTATGTTTATTGTATTTTATATTGAATCTGCAGTGTTTTTTGGTAATATTAGTTCGAGTGTTGGGTGGATTTCACTGTATATGGATATAATTATATGATTACCCTTAAATTTAAGAAATAAAACAAGATGTTATTATGTCGAGTTTTAAAAAATTTATTTAATGATTTTTTTTTTTTTCGCTTTTCAATGTAATCTGAAGAATGATCAACTGAACTATGTACAAAATAAAACTTAGATGAATATGAGATCTAACAAAAATATCACCGACATGTGGGAGGTTTCCATTACAAAAATAAACACTTTTTTTTGCCGTTAATAATGAGTTTGGTTGGGATTATGCGAAAACAGTTTTTGACTATTCACTGAACAGACTTTTAAGCAACAGATAGTAAGGAATTTAAAATAATTTTGCACAATAAAAATTGATGATAAACTTTGTATATAAAGTGTAAAATTTAGTAATAATGACAAACTTAAAAATTATATTTTGCTTTGAAATATTCCATAAAAGTTAGTTTCAATAATTGACTAACCCAAACTTTAACTCATGAAATAAACTAATAAACCCCTCAAATAAATATTTTGTTTCAAATAGGTACATAATAATAAGAATATTTTGTTTTTGTATAAATATTAGGAAAATTATTTTTTAAATAATTTATTTATTTTTTTGGTTTTTTAATACAAACGTCTTCTATGATGAAAAAAATGCCTATTTATACCAGTTAATGTTTTTTTAGAAAAATATGATTAACTTAATTATTATTATGAATCTTACCCTAAAGATGTATTTGTATAATTTCCTGTTCAATACAAAAAACAATATAATAATAACTATCTAAAATTATTTATACAATATAAGAGATAATAATAGTTTTTTGGTTGTTACACGGTCACTGCTTAAAATCAACAAAATACAATTTCACACAATAAAATATAGAAAATATTAAAATAAAAAATTTCACAATAAACAAATAAATAAAAGGTTTTCCTGTAACAACCAAAAAAAAAATAGGTTTAGCCCTAAGTTTACAATAAGTTAACAATCACAAACTACAAGATTTTTTTATTTATTTTTTTACCTTTGGGAGGTTTATAAAACCTTAGAACATAAATACTTACAAATATATTTCCTTACAGAAAATGTTTATGAAAGTTTTTTTTTTTTGGTTCTTACTTTCTATAAAAATATGAGAATCTTCACCAGGATGGAACAGAATTTTGTAAATAGTTTTTAAATATGTATGTTTGGTGTCTATGTCCACAGTACCACATATTTTTATAGAAAAAAAACTGGTTACAGTACGTTATCATAAGATATCATATAATACTACTTCCGTTGCATGTTAACATAACGGCAATTTCATATTTTAATCATATTTAAAAAAAGATCACAGCACAAGCGCAATTCGGATATTCATTCTAAATTTGCGAAGTCTACAATAATTTACAGCAGGGATGACAGTATTTCTCAGATTTTAACAACTTACCGCATTAAACTAGACAATGACAATAACGTTGGTGTAGTACAAAAGATCCCCAAATATTTTTGTCAAAAAATTAATGTAGGTAATAGTTTGCCAGCAAAATATCTTGATTTTGTTGTTAGGCAATTCTGAGGAAGTGCCAAGAAGCAACAAACACAAATAAACATAAACACAATTTGTGGATATTAATTTTAAAATTGGCAGTTGTCAAATTTGTTTCATATAACTGACAAATATTGGGTGTATATTATTGTCATTTTAATCGCTGCATACTGCGATCTTTTTGAAGTCTCTTGTAGAACTCACACAAAAACAAAATGAACACAATTCTCCTTGAAAAAAAAAAAAAAAAACACACTGGCCCCCAATTATCAACATTCTTTACATATTATTTACAAGTAAGATATAATAATTTTTGATTCGGTAACTAAATTAATATTTTCAATTCTGATTTGAAACGACAATAGTATTTAGTTTTACGAGTCAAATAACAGACATCCATTATTACTGAACGTGGCAGGACAATATTTAAACAGGCTAGAATTTATCTAGCTTTTTTTTTTCGAAAAATGGCGTTACATTTCCATATGTAAAGAATTCGTTGTGGGTTGAAAAGTTGAAAAAGAAATTGACACAACAAACTACTTTACCAGGCCACACTTAAATTTGAAAAAAAATTAAACTAACAAAAAAATTATTAAGCGTATTTTTTTATGACTTTTGTATCATTTTGTATTTTTTATGTTACTTTTTTCCCGTTATTTTTTTTTTGAGTTATGGATAATGTAACCTTTGGCAAACATCAAGAATCAAGACTGTCCCAACAGAAATCACAAACTTATTGGCTCTAATTGCATGGCCTAATTCCTGATTGGTTGTCGAAGCAAATCAAAATTTTCTCAAGTTCAATATTGATTTTCTTTTTTTAGCAAATGTAGTTTTTGTGCCAAAGATTACAGTTCATAAACTTTTTAAGGACTACATTGAAGGGCGATGAAAACTTTTTTCAGGGAGGCTCTCCGTTAGTAGGCTAGCTCATCCTTTGGTTGCCAGTACCTGAAAACATAATAATAAGTTATTTAAAGGACTATTTAGCGGTATTGCATAATGGATAACTTAATGTGTTTAGGTATGTATTATTATTGGGGCACGTTAAAAGTAGCTCAATATCGTTAGTGTTACCATAAGCTAAATTTTTCCTTGACTAGTCAGCCCTATTTGTTGACTACACATAATCTGCTTAATTCGCTTTTCTATACTAGGTATATATATCACTGCTTGCCTAGAATAGTCAGTTAGTTGTTTTATAATTATATTTCTTATTTTTAACCTATGTAACGCGTAACGCGAAAGTACTTGTATTGTAAATTAGTGAATACATTATTTTTTAAAAACTCGTTATCGGCTTACGAATTGATAACTGGCGCAGTCGTCCGGATTTTTGTTTTTGGGACTGGTTTACGAACTTTTCGGAAATCGGACTAACCATCAGGAACTCGAATCTACACTCTTGTGTAAGAATCGTATTAGGTGTTTGCTGAGAAGTGTCGGAGTAGCTTTACGAAATTCAAAACCAAAAAACCACTTTCAAGCAATCGGAATATTGGACCATAATAGCCAATACTCGTGAGGACCAGGACTGATTTGGAAGGATAAACATAGTCTACCAGAAAGTCTTGGCCTTAAAAATGTTACTCGACGGAATAATTTTCATGTACATAAGTGCAATGTGCAATTTGTAATTTCTTTCATGTCTGATATTGATGAATTAACAGAAAAATTATTATCTATCTCTATCTCTACCTTCCGATACAGAAATATAAAGAAATATTAGTCAAACATTAAATAACAGTGCTGCAGATACTGATACAAGCACTAATAATCAAAATAATCTAATAATATTAATACAAGTAACAATATGGCTCAATTTAAACCTAAGTAGTTGAATTTCTCAAAGTCTGTTTAATTCTTTAATTGATAATTTCTATGATGCAAATCAGCCAAACCATTTTCAAAATATTTACTTGATAAATTGCATCATTGGAAAACTAACTGGAAACGCAAAATTGATCCTAGGTACAGAAAATCTCACAGCTTGGAATAATTTGAAACAAACATTGGACAAGCATTTCGCAGATCAAAGAGACGAGGCATGCTTAAATAGAGATCTCGTAATGTTGAGACAACAAAATTCAGAAAAACTTAGTATCATGACAGAGTTATGCATACATCAAACCTGCTTTGTTCTTATGTGAATAGTCATGAAGTTGACCAAAATGCGAAAAATTTAAAGCGAAACTTATACAATGATCTTGCCATTAAAACTTTCTTATCCGGCTTAAGCGAACCATGGGGAACAACAATTAGGTGTATGCGTCCCAAATACCTTCCCGAAGTTTTACAGTTTGTCACACAGGAATATAATACACAATATTTTCAGAATATAGCTAAAACTCAACAAAAACAACGCTCACAGCATTTCAAACAAAATACACAACAAAGATACAATCATCCTAACACCTTTAATACTAATACACCAAATAACACCGTTGACTCAACAAAAGTTTCCATTTCAACCTATTCATGTGAGACCAGATTATAATAAAATCCAACAAAAATTCCCAACTAATTGACAGGTCTTCAAAAATAAAAATCAGACAAATGTATTTAAACCAGGACAAAACAAAAATTTTCCCAGACCTACCCCAATGTCTACAACGACAAAGGCAAACCTATTCTGCTACCAATGCACCACAAACTACTGGTAGCAATTATTCCCAAGTTACGCAACCACGTGATTTTATTTCAGATACGATTAACGTCACTGACTTTTCTTAAACCGAAAATGATCAAGAATCATATTACTACGATGCCGAAGTTGACCCTCAACAAAGTTATAGTTATCCTGATATTATACCGATTCAAACAATTGTAATAATGGGATCATTTGGCATTTTGCGTATAATAAAACAACCTTCTTTTGTAAAGTTAAGTCTAAGTCTATTAAAATAAATCAAGTACAATGCTCCTATGCGAAAAGTGCTGATTATTATAAAATATGCTTATTGCTAATTTCCTATCAAAATATAACACGTGCATAAAATACTTCCTAAGGGAAATTTTTTAAAAATTTCGTCTTTAGCCAATTTTTTTAAACAAAACCATTCGTGCATAGCGCCGAAGAAAAAATCCCTCACCGTTCGGGTTCGGGATTTTTTCAGGCGCTATGCACTCATGATTTTGTTGAAAAATTGGCTTCAGACAAAATTTTCAAAAATTTCCGGAAATATTTAATGCACTAGTTATATTACTACTGGAAATTTCCCGAGTTTGAAGTTTATACGTTGTGTCGAATATTTTAATTATGGTGATGTGTTCTGTGATGGTGATTGTTATTAATTTTCCCCATTTAAATTGCGTTTATCAAAAAATATACACTTTGACAGATTTCTGACATCAATGCGTTTTAAATGTATGTATGTTCGGAAGGAAAATAACAATCTTGGGAATATATGGAGTGAACGACGACGAACCCGTTAATATAAAGGATCCATTTTATCAACAACTCAGTGACCAAATCATAAAAGTGGGAACTTCAAGGGAAATAATATTGCTGGGAGACTTTAACGGACGAACAGGAAGAAAAATCAACGACAAGGTGATCGGAAAATTCGGAGAGAATGTAACGAATAACAATGGAGAAAGGCTTATAGAAATATGCCAACAAAATAACCTAAAAATCCCAAACGGTTACTTTCAGCATAAAGAAATACATAGGTAGGTACACATGGAAAAATGAAACTAGACAACAAAAATCTATTATTGACTACACTATCGCAAAACAGAGCTCGAACATAAAATTCCAGGATGTGAGAGCATATAGAGGAGCGACCTGTGGTAGCGATCATTACCTCCTAAAAACAAAAATCTTTATCCCGGGCAGAAACATCGCCAAAGAAAACGGAAGAAAAACCCAAGAAGACAATATTGTGCCTGAGAAATACAACCTAAAATCTCTAGAAGAGCAAAGCGTAAAAGAGTTGTACATGAAGAGATTAGATCAAAAATTACAGAGTAGTATGAGCTTCCAAAACCTTGAAATGCATTACATACATATCAAAAGACAGTATTCACAGTGCAGCATTTGAAGCCCTTGGCAAATATAAAAAAAAGGGAAGTAGGCCCACACCTTATTTGTGGGATCAAGAAATAGAAAAAGACATAGAAGATAAAAGGAAGAAATACCAACAGTATCTAAGTTCAAATAAGACACGAGACAAAGAAATATATAAAGAAGCACAAGCAAGAGTACGGAATAAAATAGTACACAAAAAGAACGAGTCATGGGAAAGAAACTGTGCGCATATTAATACTTATCTGGGGGGTAAAAGAAACACAGAAAGTTGGAGATTACTCAAAAACATGAAAAAAAACACAAACCAAGGATATTATCAATACAATAACACCCCAGCAATGGGAAGAGTACTTTGAAGAATTACTGACAGAACAGCGGGCAGAGTTTAAAGAAGAAAGGGAACAGACACGAAACATAAAAACTGCAGGATCACCAATACGAGTTATGCAAGAAGAAGTTAAAAAACACTGCGGCTTCTTGAAAAATGGTAGGGCACCAGGCCCAGGAGAAATATATGGAAAACTGATAAAGTGCGGGACCAATAAACTCTACAAACATTTAACAAAACTATTTCAAACATGCATAGATAAACAAGAAGTACCGGAAGAGTGGAAAATAAGCTATTTAACAACGATATATAAGAAAGGAGACAGAAACAAATGCGAGAACCACCGATGAATTGCAGTAACAAATACGCTGAGCAGAGTGTATGGAAAACTCATAAAAGCCAGAATAGAGAACGAGTACAAAGATAGTGAGGCAGAAGAACAGGCCGGTTTTAGAGCAGGAAGATCAACTGTAGACCATTTATTCAGTTTGACCCAGGTAATGGAAAAGAAACTAGCCTATAACCAAGAACTCCATTTACTTTTTGTCGATCTAAAGAAAGCATACGACAATGTTCCGCTGAAAAAGCTTTGGGAAGCACTGGAAAAGACCAATATCGCTCTATAGTGATGCAAAGACCCAGATTAAACAGGGAAACTTAATCAGTAAAGGCTTTATAGCAACTAAAGGACTTAAACAGGGATGCTGCATATCACCAACACTTTTTAAAATATACTTAGAACAAGCGCTCAAAGGGTGGAAAAACAAATACAGATACATGGGAATACCGCAGTGTTGCCAATTAGCGTGTAATTACACGATTTGCGTGTATTTTGATTGGCTTGCGTGTATTTTGATTGGCTTGCGTGTATTTTTCGAACATAAACAAAAAGCGTGTATTTTGCATGTAATTTGAAAATTTTAACATTCTCTTTATTTTTGTTCTGTTTCACGGCTTTCAAATCTAAAGCCACCGCCCCATTGTGACATAGTTAGGACTTGACATCTCCTCTTCCAATGGCTCCTTGCATTCCCCACCATTATTTTTTGTTTGTAATAGTTATTTGTGCAACCAGTTGGGAAAAGCACTATTTTTCGTAACGAGCAGATTTCTGCGGAACGAGCGAAGCGAGTTCCGCAAAAGGAAGCGAGTTACGAAAAATAGTGTTTCCCAACGTGTTTCACACAATATTTTTTCTAATTTTGTATATTATCCATCCATTCAAATTCGAGTCAAAAACATAAAAAATTTCCCGTCTATAATTATTTCTAAATCGTCAAGTAAGTTCAGAGATGTTTCCTATTCCGTTGTTATGGAACCAAGTACTGTTCAGTGTCAAGTTTGGCGACTCAAACCAGTCATTGCTTTCGGCGATCATCGACTATCTACATACTTTGCTTGTAGATTCTATGGCTGATTTACTGAGAATTAAATAGCATGCATTAGCAGCCGCTAAAGGCCATGTGGAGAATTCTATAACTATAATAAATAGGAAATTGTCACCAACATCCTTGGAGAGACTCCATGGAAAAAATATTCAATTTATTTATTTAATTAATGCTACACAGAAAACTATGTTGTCAATATCATCAATAATTGTTCAAATTGTGTTAAGTACCTATTATTATTTATAACTAATTAGTTTTTTTCAATACATTGTCATATAATGTAAATAATTTGAATAAAATTAAATCTTCATAATATGTACCATCGTCACCAAAAGTAACTGGGACAGTATCACATTGGCTCTTGTCCTATTATATGAATTTTATTGTCAAATATTTGTCAAACTATGTATTAAATGCATTGAAATGAATGACAGTAGAATTAGTCCAGGAGATTATTATGCATTTTTTGTGTCCCAGTTACTTTTGGTGACGATGGTACGTACAAAGAATATAATAATAACAAAGTACTTCAAGTACTTCAGCCCCAAAAGTATCATAAATTTTGTTCCTGTATTTTTTGCAACTAATGGTGAAATTTACTTTTCATCACCAGTTGCGAAACATTTTACTTTTCGTAACTGGTGATGAATAATAAGGCATTTGATAACGTCAAAGAGTTTTGAAAAGTTTCACTTTAAATGTCAAAATTAGAAAAAATGATCTGTGAAGTGACAACCCTTATGGCTAGGCTCAAAACCAAAGTTGTTTTCTCGCATCCACTTTTTTCAAAACAGGTTTGAACCAATGTCAAAAAAGTGGACGCTAGAAAACGGCTCAAAATTTCAGGAAACTAAAGATCAATACACATTACTTAGGATTGCTTATCGGCCTCGTTTATGGAAATGGGTTGCCTGGATAACACTATAACGTCATCTGGGGTGCCCTAACATAATGCAAATGTCCATAAGGCACCCCAGATTCGTCATCAAGTTACCCATTACCAGAAAGCCTTGGGAACCTCGTCAAGGCGAGAGACGACACGATGCCTACGTCATCACTGGTGTTTTGCTATTAGGAGCTCGAGATTTGAACTACACAGGCCTTATGAGGATAGGCTATCCTGTAGTAGTAGTGTGTATTATCCTTGCAGGAAACTGAGGTCCAAAAGTATCCAGTTCTCCAGAAACCAAAGTGAAAAAATTAGTAATTTGATTACTTTGGGATCGCGTTTCTGTCGTTGCCACATCTCTCTTTTTGGTTAAGAAGCTATAAGCTATGATCAGGAGCATTAACCCTCAGATTTGACTATACCTTTACAACTTCAAATTGAGACTAATCACAATCAAATTGAAATTACCAAAATCAAATTGAGACTTAAAACAATCAAATTGAGAACAATCAATTTCAAATTGGTACAACATCCGTTTCCATGTAATTGAGCGTTGTACCAATTTGAAATTGATTGTTCTCAATTTGATTTTGTTTAATCTCAATTTGAAAATGTTTGTTCTCAATTTGATTGTGATAAGTCTCAATTTGAAGTTGTAAAGGTATAGATTTGACCCATTTCCCAAAATCATTATTCACAAAAAAAAATATACTTGCTTCTTGATTTTGCAAAATAGGTACCAAAGTCGTGTGTAAAAATCGTGTAATTGTGAGACTGAAAGCGTGTAAAAATGTGTAATTTGACCAGCATATCGTGTAATTTCAGAAAATCAGAGTGGCAACACTGGAATACCGCTCAATGAATACAATCTTTATACTTTAAGCTTTGCAGATGATCAAGTATTAATTGCACAGGACTATGATGACCTAGAGTAAATGACACGAAAATTGATAGAGGAATACGAGAAATGGGGTTTGGAAGTAAATTTAACGAAAACAGAATATATGACTATAGGAGGTGAACAACGAGGTGAACAACGAAATCTGAAATTGAATAACGGACTGAATACAAATATTTGTGCATGAAAATCTCACACGAGGGAACCCTGGAAGAAGCAATTAAAGATAGGAACATACAAGGGCGCAAGGCAATATCCCTACTAAATGGTGTACTGTGGGATCAAAATATCAACAAAACTAACAAAACGAGAATATACAACACCATAGTCAAAAGCATAGTCACGTATAGTTCAGAAGTCTGGCCACTAAAGATCAGAACCGCAAAAATGCTGGAAGCAACTGAAATGGACTTTTGGAAGAGATCGGCAGGCAGGTCAAAAATGGAGAGGATAACAAATCTGAGAATTAGGGAGATTATGGACGTAAAACACACAATAATAGATGATATAAAGGACAAACAGCTGATTTGGTTCGGACATGTACAAAGAATGGCAGATACAAGAATACCCAAGCAAATAATCGAGTGGAAGCCAGGGGGAAGAAGAAGATGCGGCAGACCAAGAAGAAGCTGGAAAAGTGGTGTAGACGAGGAAATGAAGGACAGAGGCCTAGAAGAGGATGCCTGAATTGACAGAGATGGTTGGAGATCGGGAATCGGAAGACGTAGAACGTTATAAACCGATAATTATCTTCTATATATATAAAAGAGCTTGTCCTGACTGATTATCAACGCCCAGCCAAAACTATTTAAGTTAGAGACATGAAATTTTCAGGATATGTTCTGTTACGTATTTGTAGGTGTGCTAAGAAAGGATTTTGAAAAATTTTAATTTTAAAGGGTTAAAAACAATTTTTTTTAAAAATTCACATTTTTTCAGTTTTCTCGGCTTCTAATTAAGATATCGACTTCGTTTTTGTACTAAAATATTCTTTATATAAATACCTAAAAACAAATTCATGCTTTTTCTGAAATTCAACGTGGAAGGGGCAAAAAAGGTTACACAAAAAATTTCGTTACAAATTCATTTAAGCTGTCATAACTTGATAATAAAATAAAATATCGACGCCATTCTTTTTCTGAAATACTTCTGAAATGAATATCTAAAAACTAATTTTTCAGTTTTACGAAATTTGGCTTCAATCGGATTTTAGCTCGCCGAATATGTGAAACATGTCTACACTACACGGAACAACTTCGCTGTTTAAAATTAAATTTTTGCAAAATCCTTTCATAGCAGAACCAACTAGCGACTTGAATACATAAATCCTTTCATGGCACAACCAAAGATATTGGCACAACAACCAACAAGCGTACATACATAACATTGCATAATCACAATAAGCACAATCCGTTCAGTAAGTAGCTCAGCGTCAGCAGAGTGCCCGAAACCATGTCAATCAGTCACCTCACCAACTGCACGGCATCAGCATTTAATATAAATTGTAAATAATAATAATAATATAATCAACCAGGCCATTGAAGACGATTATACGAACACGCATATTATGACGGGAGGGTGTCATTATCTGAACTGAGTAGGGTAATATCAAGAGGCATCCCCAGAAGTAATCGATGGTTTGTCGTCATCGAAAACAAAGCATACCTACTGCAAAAGCAATGTCAAACACAACATTTTTCATAGACACATACCATAGATAATACCTACATAGCCTAATAAGTTGAAAAATCGCGGGCGAAGCCGTGAAGGGTAATGCTAGTATATATATAATTTTTGAAAATTACGAGGTAAATTTCCAGTAGTAATATAACTAGTGCATGAAATATTTCCGGAAATTTTAGAAAATTTTGTCTGAAGCCAATTTTTCAATAAAATCATGAGTGCATAGCGCCTGAAAAAATCCCGAACCCGAAGGGTGAGGGATTTTTTCTCTGGCGCTATGCAAGAATGGTTTTGTTCAAAAAAATTGGCTAAAGACGAATTTTTTTAAAATTTCCCTTTAGGAAATATTTTATGCACGAGTTATATTTTGATAGGAAATTTCCCGAGTTTGCAGTCTATTTACTACGTCGTGTCGAATTTTTTCATTGATGGTGATTGTTATTGATCTTTCCCATTTAAATTGCGTTTGTCAAAAATATTCACTTTGACAGATTTCTGACATCAATGCGTTTTAAATCGAAAAGCGAGCGTCAATGCCAAAAGTGACAATTCTGGAAATTTTTCCCGGGATATTTCCAAAAATTTCCAATTATTAATTTTGACAATTTGTACCTATTCAAAATTTCCAGTGTAATTTGCACAAGGGAAATTTCCATTTAAATATGCACAAGGGAAATTTCCAGTAGTAATATAACTAGTGCATAAAATATTTCCGGAAATTTTTGACAATTTTGTCTGAAGCCAATTTTTTAACAAAATCATGAGTGCATAGCGCCTGAAAAAATCCCGAACCCGAAGAATGAGGGATTTTTTCTTTGGCGCTATGCACGAATGGTTTTGTTTAAAAAAATTGACTAAAGACCAAATTTTCTTTACACTTCTTTATAAATCACATAGGCTACAAGCCACTCATCAATTCAACTGCTTTCCAACAATCAGCGCATCAATACAGTGCCCAAATTCCCGCTTCAAAAATTTTTAATTTACCTAATTTACCTTTGAAATTTTATTTGTTTAAATTTCATAACATCTTTGACGGTCTTATAGGACTTGATAATCTTAAAATGTTACAAGCTAACATAAACTATGAAACAGGATTCTTAGTAACTCCATTTGCAAAAATCAAGTTACAATTCCAAAGAACGAACATGAACGAAGTAGGTATTATCACTCTCTCACCACGCACCGAACAGCTAGTGAAAATCAACACCAGCATACATGATGGCAAAGTTATAATTCCATATCAAAAAATGCATAATTGTGAGACTCCGAATTCCCTACAAGCATTGCTAAAAATGGATACACTTTAACCACGATCTTAAAGAAAACATGTCAGCAAATAATATTAGATCCTTCACGACCAGTTGAAGTGGAACCATTTAATAGAGAAATAGAACAAATTAATTTAAATAATTTTGTGGCATCAAATTACGATACTGATAATTTTGACTATACTCAAATTCGCACAGATCACCTCAACTCAGAAGAGAGAGCCAAAATAATTAAATTATGTAGAAAATATTTCGACATATCTTACCAAGAAAACATGCCATCGACATTCAGAAGCGAAATAAAACACTCTATAAAAACGACAGATGAACAGCCTGTATATATAAAAACATATAGGTATCCATTCATTCATAAGCAAGAGGTCGAATCGCAAATAAGAAAAATGTTTGACCAGAATAATATACCCTCAAGCAATTCTCCTTGGTGCGTACCTCTTTGGGTAGTCCCAAAAAAAGCAGACGCTTCTGGGAAGCATAAATGGAGAGTAGTTACTGACTTCAGAGGCGTCAATGCAAAGACCATGCCAGATAGATACCCTCTTCCTAATATCACGGACCTTCGGTCCTAGACAAATTAGGGAAGTGTCACTACTTCCCAACCTTAGATTTGGCTAGTGGTTTCCACCAAATACAAATGAGTGAAAAGGACATTGAAAAAACGGCATTTAGTACAGAAAATGGCCATTCCGAATTTTTGAGAATGCCATTTGGGCTCACCAACGCCCCAGCGTCCTTTCAAAGGGTCATGGACGGCATCCTACGAGGAATCCAAAACGAAAAGTGCCTAGTTTACCTTGATGACATTATAGTCTTCTCGTCGTCATTGCAAGAACATCTAGAGCGATTAGAAACCGTATTCCAAAGATTAAGACATACGAATTTTTAAATCCAATTAAATAAGAGCGAGTTTCTAAGGCACGAAGTAGCCTAGTTAGGACACATTCCCACATAACATTGAAAGAACATTCATATTCTCAGAATATTCCCTCGAAGTGCTTTTTGGAATGTTCTTTTAGGAATGTTCAATGAATATTCTAAGATTGTTTCGATTGAAATATTCATTTTTGAACGTTCTATTTATGTACTAGGAATGTTGCTTCTATGCACCTACCTGAAAGATTGTGCTAAGAACCTACTTTATAAAACATTATTTGAATATTCTCATACGAACATTATTTTAATGTATCCTAAAAAATGTTCTTTCGGCTAATATCTCTATCAAGTATTAAGAATATACCTACCAAGTTGTGCTGAGAAGTTAATGTAGGTACCCATGATAAGAATATTTCCATATTGTTCACCTAATTATCTAAAGTACCTACTCAAAAATTTAATTGAACAATTAAACAAGAATGCTCTATCTAGAACTTACTAAGAATATTATAGGTATATTCTTTTTCTTTTGCTTTGTAGGACTTCCAAGAGAGGGAGCCACGCGCTATTAAAGATCTACATCTTGCCTCGCGTTTGAATCACCTTGGAACCTATTTCTCTCAGTTGGCGTGCATTGACGAGAGCATAACAAGCTCGAAACCGGACCTTTGGTTAAACACTTGTGTTTTCCAGAGAAATTTTCCAACAATTCTTTCACTACCTTTAATATAGAAGGACTGGAAGGAGCATTATTTGGAAAAGAAAATTAACATTCCAAGTATATCCTTAGAATCAAACAAGAATGTTATGTCTAGGATGCATATTGAGAATGATATATATGTAGATATATTCTAAGAATATTTCAAGCATATTGGTATAATATTCTTTTGAGAACATAACTATAATATCATAGAAACATTCTTTGAATATGAGATTATACATTTCGAGCATATTTTTAGAATCAAACAGGAATATTCTTTTCAGGATGTACTGAGAATCTCATAGGTATATTCTAGGAATATCCTAATGGATTTCCCAGGAAGTTCTTGGGTATTGCAAACAGTATTTCTACAATCTTTTCTTAGAACATTCTGAGGACATTCGCAATGGTTTTGGCGAACATTCTAGGCACATTCCTCTTAAAAAAAAAAAACATTCTTAAAACATTCTAAGGATGCAATTTTGTTATGTGGGTTTTTACCCCTGAAGGAGTACGTCCTAACCCAGATAAAGTCAACGCAATCGAAAACTATCCCATACCAAAAACAACGGAGCAAATAAAGGGATTTCTTCGACTACTAGAGGTTATTAGCAACGCTTCATAAAAAATTTTGCAAAATTAACAAAACCACTAACCAAATGTTTGAAAAAGGAAGCCAATATTGAACATAACCCAAAGTTCATCGACTGTTTCGAAAAATGTCAAAAACTATTGACAAATGAACCGATATTACAGTACCCGGACTTTTCTTAAACTTTTAATTTGACCGGTGAGGCTAGCAGCGTAGCGCTAGGCGCCTTACTGTCGCAAGGGCCTAGAAGTCAGGACTTGGCAATAGCATACACATCACGTACATTGAACGACTAGGAACAAAACTACTCTACCATTGAGAAGGAATGTTTGTGCCTAGTGTGGGCGACAAAATATTTTAGGCCATACCTGTATGGACGAAAGTTTAACATCATAATAGACCATAAACCATTACAATGGCTGTTCAACCACAAAGATCCCATTTCAAAATTAGTACGATGACGAATAAAATTACAAGAATTCGACTACCAAATAATACATAAGAAAGGAGAACTTAACACAAATGCTGACACGCTAAGTCGCATTAAGTTACACACAAAAGACGCCGCCAACATCTCAACTTTAGTCTCGTACATCGAAGAATTTAATAAGCAACTTGAGTAAAAAGGCACCTCATCTACGAACAACGAAAATATAATTCCCAACGAAGATAATTTTTGAGAATAAAAGAAGATTTCTAGTCCAACTATCCGAAAATTATTTTGAGAATAACATCATGCAATTTGTGAAAAAAAATGTAGTGCCCGAAAGTTATATTCCATTTATTTCAGAAATCTATCAGATACTTACGAACCTTTCGGCGAAATAATAAGAAAAAACTTCAAATGGAACAAAACTGAAATAGAAGTTATTAAAAATTACCATGAGAGCAAGACAAATCACCGAGAAATCGAAGAAACCGAGCGAAGAATTAA
Source organism: Ceutorhynchus assimilis (assembly GCA_917834065.1). Classification (NCBI taxonomy): domain Eukaryota; kingdom Metazoa; phylum Arthropoda; class Insecta; order Coleoptera; family Curculionidae; genus Ceutorhynchus; species Ceutorhynchus assimilis. The sequence continues at coordinate 41,024,064 of OU892278.1, read as the reverse complement.
GGGAAAATATATAATGGCCCAACTTACTACATTTATATATGAAGGTAAAAAACTATTCAATCATCTTCCAATTGAAATAAGGAAGCTTGGATGCTACAAAAGTTTTAGGAAACAGGTTAAGGCTTTTTTGGTTGATAAAGCATACTATAGTCTCGAAGAATATTTTAATGAAAGGATAGTAACTGGTTGAGGAATATTGGACCTTTGTTTTTGACAGCGAGTGACAATGTATGTTTGGTATCGTTTCTTTTGTGATGAGTCAACTTTTATATGTAAGAAAAGCGAATGTTATTTTTTTTTTTTCTATATTGTTGCGTTGCGTATTGTACGAGATTTTATATTTTTGTCTGTGTTTCATGCGTTGGTAGACTTGTTTTTTCTGTTTATTGTTCTTTTATTCTCTGTTTTGACTGAGTAATGTTTTAATTTTTAATTTTAGTGTTAATTTTAGACTTTATTTTAGTACGGCTTTGTCAGCAACATTTTGTTTTAAGACAATAAAGCTATTTTTGACTTTGACTTTGACTTTGAACAAAAAGAGGATTGATTAACGGCCTAGGGTCAATTTTCAAATCCGTAACCGGACACCTCGACGCTGACGATAGCGACCGTTATGAAAATTTTATAAAGGAATTATAAGGAAATCAAAAGAATTTGCAGGCAAATATTTTGAAACAAAATTCACTTCGTTTAACTGTTATTGAAAAATTCAATACGACGATAAAACAAATAAATTATAATGACAAACTCCTAGAATCAAAAATCAATCAAATCGCACATAAATATATCTATTCACAATCCATAGTCCAAAGGTAAAGGTAAATTTATCACCTTGCCTTATCAAATAACACTGCAAGGTGATAAATTTTACCTTTACCTTTGGACATCGGATTGTGAATAGATAATAGTAAAGAAATTTGCTTATTGTTGTATCAGCGTCAGTTTCAGTTTACCGGTAATACTGGTTAAAAAGAGAATTGAAAATTGTGAACTTTAATTGTCATCACAGACGTTGTTCCTTTATGTTATATTTTGCATAGCTGTAATAAAGTACTTAAAATATCCCAACCAACGGTGTTACCATTCATTGAAGCCTCCGCTAAAACATGGTGGCAGCGGTTAAAGCGAGGGTTAAAGTCGGAAGTTGAAATTTTTGGGAGCAAAACACAGGCGCAGGCGGTATCCAGACAAAGACCGGTGGTGAAGGACAAACCGGAAGTGGCCAAATAGGGGCCAGTATGGGTCAACCAGGTAACATTGTTCTAGGTATGGGAGGTGCTGGTGGCAGTGCAGGACTTACAATAGCAAACCATGGTGTGCATGTACCACCCCCAGATAAATTCAATTTTCGAGAGCCAGGAGGTTGGAATACATGGAAAAGAAGGTTCGGAGGTATTAAGCAGTATCGGGGTTAAGTAATAGGTCTGATGCAGAGAAAATGGATATTCTGATTTATATTATGGGGCCAGAGAGTGAGAACATTGTTTGCTGAAATTGTAGCTATATGGCTATGAAATACGATTTTAAAGGAGATCGGATTGTCAATGGTATTTTGGACCAAAATTTAAGCGATTACAGCTTAAATCTGATTTGAAATAAGAGGATGTGATTGAAGAGGCAAAACAATCTGGAAAGCTTTTGAGACAGAGCAATATTTTAAGAAATAACGAATGCCCAGGAAAAGATGTATGCCATTGGTTAAGGAAAAGAGCAGAGAAACCCTAAGGGAAAGCAGAGGACAGGGCGGTGATAAAATAGGGAAGAGACATAATGTTATTTTTGTGGCAAAGAACCACACTCAAGGGAAAAGTGTCCTGCACGAGGACAACCTGCTCACGATGCAAAAAGGTCGGGCATTGGTCCAAAGCATTTAAAAATAAAAGTGTTAGGTCCGTTGAGAAAGAATCAGAGGAGTCGGGTTCAGAAGAAGATGACAACAGTCAGGAAGGGTTTTTAGGTTTAATGGTTGGGTCTAATCAAAATTCAGACCTAATGTCACAATGGTTTTGTAAACTAAAAATAGAATGTTTTAAACATAAAATAAAATTTCTAGTAGACACAGGACCCGATGTGACTTGCATGCCAGAAAAACTTCTTTCAGAGAGTCTTTTAAAAAAGTTGAAAATGCCGGATGATGTCATATCGGGCCCGGATGGTCGACTTTTACATGTTTCAGGTACTTTATAGTTATTTATCCAATTTTGACGTTTAAAAATGACATTATTGAACGCATAATGACAAAGGTAAGTATACGTTTATCACCTCAGTGATTTAAAATATGTTTAACTCACTCTCGGTCTTTTAAGTCACTCTACCAGTATAGAATCTGCTGCAAATACAAACAAACAATTAGTTATACCCTAGCAACCACCAATTTCAATATTTAGACGTTTTCATATGCTGCTTAAATAATTATTTTTATAATTTGATTCCTATTAATTTAAATGTCCATCAAAATAGGATAAAATTTGGTATACATCACGTGAGTTAACATGTAAACATTCATTTAACTCACTTGATGTAGAAATAACTATTATACACCAAGTGAGTTAAATGAGTATTTATTCATGAGAATTTAACCCCCGAGCCCTAACGAGTGGGTTAATTTTCTTCGAATCAATAAACATTTTAACTCACGTGATGTATACAAAATTTTATCCCATTTTGACGTTTAAAAATGACATTATTGAACGCCTAATAACAAAGGTAAGTAGACGTTTATCACCTGAGTGATTTAAAATATTTTTAACTCACTCTCGGCCTTTTAAGTCACTCTGCCAGTATAAAACCTGCTACAAATACAAACAAACAACTAGTTATACCCTAGCAACTACCAGTTTCAATAGGTATTGGATATTAGCGCTCGCTAAATGAATTATTTTTATAATTTAATTCCTATTGAGTACTTTACTTTCTAAATGATCATCAAAATGGGATAAAATTTTGTATATATCACATGAGTTAAAATGTTTATTCATTCGAAGAAAATTAACCCACTCGCTAGGACTCGTGGGTTATAATTTCTTCTCACTTATTTTCATTTAACTCAATTGGTGTCTAAATAACTATTATCCCATTTTGTGGAAATTCAAAAAATACAGTACAACGAAAAATGGCGAGAGTGAGTTAAAAATATTTTAAATCACTGAAGTATCAGATTTTTAGTTAGACAGAGTGCCTTAAAATGCCGAGAGTGAGTTAAAATGTTTTTAAATCACTGAGGTGATAAACTTCTACTTACCTTTATTGTTATGTGTTCAATAATGTCATTTTTAAACGTCAAAATGGGATAAAAATTGGTAAAAGACTGAGCAAAGTATTGTGCAGAGTCAAACATGGGCTCCTGTAAATCTTGAATTTGACAAGTTTAAAGTTCGCATTTTTTAATAAATTGGGTATCATTGTGTTTGTGACAGTGTAAACTTTTTGTTTGTGAGGGTTTCATGAGTGGAAATCGAATCATTTCCTGGTAAATTCGATAAACAGTTGAAAAATTCTATACCATCAAAATAAAATAACAAAAATAACAATAGACTTTTATCTCCAGGTACCTATTTTTTGCTAATGGGCTTATCTCAACCTGCTCTTAACATAAACAAAACTACTAAACTTGAAATGCACTGTAGTCCGAGTGCACATGAATTTTTTGTTAATTTTTAAAGATTCAACCCGAAAATGTCGTCATTTAAATGTTGCAAAAATAAAGAATCAACTGTATTGTTTTGTGTCGTATGTAAAAAAGTATTTCATAGAAGCTGTTGGACAAGGTTAAACAAACAATATACCATTGTAAGGGACAGTTTAGCAATATGTTCCCGAAACTGTATGGATGCAGCAGCTGAGGATGAGCCAGACACTTTTGACATTGAAATCTGTTATTGAAGACTTGAAAACTGAAATAATAGACAAGGATAACTATATAGCACGAGTAAAACGAAGTTCAGTGTCATTAATGGAGGACGCTTCAAGAAGCGAAGAGAGTTTTTTGAAAGAGATTACAGAGAAAGATAAAAAAATTGATGAACTTAAAAATGGAATTGAACAACTAAAAATAAAAATAAAAGCACAAAAAAAACAAACGGACGAAGAGATTAACCTAAAACCACTTATTGAGGAATTAAAAGAAAAAAACAAAAATCTTATTAATCAGATAAATGACAATGAAAGATTTATTATAAAACTGAAAGGAGACTTATCAGATCTTGTAATTGTCAAGAATCAGATGAAGGACGCATTAGTAATACTTGAGGCAGATAATAGAATTTATGCGGAGAATGAAACAAAGTTGAAGAATGAATTGGGAAAGAAGAAAGAAGATCTACACAAGGACAGCAAGAATGAGAAAATGGAGAAGCAGAAGCAGCTAGAAAATAATGAGGATTTGAGTACAGAAAGAAGTGGAAAAATGAAAAATAGGGGAAGGTTACTTATTTTATGTGACGAATATGGTCGCCATCTGGACAGATCCTTTGGGGTAAAATGCAATAAATTGGTATGTCAAACAATAATTAAGCCAGGCGCATCTTTTGAAATGGTTACAAAAGACATTGTTGAATTAGTAAAAGATTTTACTTTGGATGACTATGTTTTGATAATGGCTGGTTCTAATGATGTTGATAGATTGCAATTTCCATCTTTTAGAGATATAAATAGAAAACTTAAATACTGCACTCACACTAACGTTGTTTTAACTTCAATTCCTTACATGAATTATAGAAAGAATGGCCTTGATGAAAGGGTGCAAATGTTTAATAAAAAGCTTTATGAATATGCAGATCGATTGAACTTTTATAGTGAGGGAAAAACAATGTTTTGTGATCTCAATGATTGGAATGGTTTCAGAAAAAGTAAGGTGGAAATTGCAAATCTTATAAGCAACACCGTGTTTGCTGTAAGTAAAAGGAATGCTAATCTTATTTATGTTAATACAGAAACTTTTGTTGATAATAGCGGAATTAACGAAAGTAGTCAAAATGCGATTACGGGGGCTGAGGTAAAAGATTAATTGTTAGTATCTACTGGCAGTTTTTTAGATCAAGTTTTGATAGAAATTCCAGAAACATAAACAAGCGTGATAAGATTTTTATATTGTACCTTAACTCATCTAGTTTAACGGCTCACTTTGATGAGATTTATCAGCTAGCTTTAAGTAGATCACCAGTAGTTATAGCATTGTCTGAAACTTGCTTAACAGAAAAAATTCTGGATGGGGAGGTTCATATTGATGGTTATAGCTTGGAGAGAGTAGATAGTAATAGTAGAAGTACAGGTGGGGCGATTTTATACATAAGAGATGATGTTAAAATTTTAAAATCACAACAGACATTTAAACATAAAAATTATTGGTTGGTTTACACATACATCTTTTACAATAAGAAAAAATATCTTTTGGTATCTCTGTACAGATCTCCAAGTTCATCTAAACGGGATTTTGAGCTTTTTTTTCAAGCATGGTGCGAAGAAAATTTGATTGATGAAAATTGTGTCATTTTAGTTGTAGGCGACTTTAACATCGATTACAGAACGGATGAGTCAAAAGTTTTAAAAGAAATTCTTGTAGATATAGGTCTTAAAAATATTGTTTTTGCTACAACTCGCTCTGGTAGAGATAAAGACTCAATCATAGATTTGGTGCTAACGAACTCTGATAAGTTGTTTAAAGCTAATGTTATTATTACCCCAAAAATTACTGATCATTACATGATTGAAATATTACACAATGTGAGTCCTAAAGTGGCTAAGACTGTTGATACTAGAGGTGGCAATATTGATTTTTTGAGTATCAACCAAATGTTGCGCAATTGTGAGTTCAGGTACTATCATTCTGACATAAATCATAAGTTTAGCAGTTTTGTGTCAACTGTTCTGGAAATTTTAAATTTAGTTGCTCCAATAAAAACCGTAAAAATTTTTCCTAAATATAAAAAATGGTGGAACAATAGGGTTGAGATGGCGATGCGAGAACGTGATTTTAGTTATAGGACTTATAAAAATAATAAAACAGATGAAAACTTAAATGAATATAAGCAAAAAAGAAATTTTGCAGTTCAAGTGTTTAGAGAAGAGAAACGTAAGTTCTATGAAGAAAAAATATGTCAAAATAAAAATAATCCCACAGAAATGTGGAAAACTTTGGAAACTTTATTACCTTCAAAAAGAACAGTGGCTAAAATTGATGAGGTAGAAATAAATAATACCTTAATTAGTGATAAAGAGGAGTTACCTAATAAACTGAATATTTTTTTTGTTGATAGTATTAAAGATATACTTCGGGATATAGATAAGTCTGATCTTGGAGATTTTCCATTGGCTCACCATGACGATTTGGTTAATTTTTCAGATTTTAGTATGTTGGATTTTGAAGGGTTGAAAGATATTATTTTTGGAATGGCTAATAAATCAAGTCCAGATGATATTAACATCAATTTACTCAAAAATACTTTTGAGATTATAAAGAATCCACTTTTAAATTTAGTTAATTCTTCGCTAGAATTAGGTCAGGTTCCTGATATGTTAAAAGTTTCCACTATAATCCCGATCCCCAAAGTAATTAAATTAAAATCTGCCAATGAATTGCGTCCAATAAATTTGCTTTGCACTATTGACAAAATTTTGGAAAAAATGGTGTATATGCAACTTGTTGAGTATATAGATCGGAATAAAATACTAAGTGATTTTCAATCAGGATTTCGAGTAAAATTTAGTTGCGAAACTGCTGTGCAGGGTATCTTGGAAGACTGGAGGCAAAATATTGACAAAAACTTAGCAACTGGTGCCATTTTTCTTGACTTACGAAGGGCATTTGAAACTGTAAACAGGACAAGGTTAATATTAAAGCTAAAAAGCATTGGTATTAGGGGAGTAGTTTTAAAATGGTTTGTGAGCTACTTGAGTGACCGTAAACAAAGACTAAAAGTCAATGACATATTATCAGAAGATATATCTAATGATTTTGGCGTCCCTCAGGGGAGCGTGCTGGGACCTTTGCTATTTATTATATATATTAATGACATAATTAAAAACGTAAAAAATTGTACCACATATCTTTTTGCTGACGATGCCTTATTCTATTATTCCACAAAAGATCTGGGCCAACTTGAGACATCACTTAATCAAATATTGGATGATGTGTATCAGTGGTGTAATGTTAATGATTTGAAGGTCAATATTTCTAAAACAAAGTACATGATTATTGCAAGGGAATCCATTTACAAACAGCTATTGGCTATGGACTGCAAATTATTGTTGGGCAGCGACACTATTGAAATGGTAACAAAAATTAAATACTTAGGAATTTGGATTGACCATAAACTAGATTTTAAAAGTCATGCATTAGAAATAATTAAAAAAATCGCTTTTAAAGTAAATTATTTATCTCGCTGCTCTCCATACTTGTCTACTTGGACTAAAAAAACTATATTTAATGTATTAATACTTCCACATTTCCATTATTGTTCTAGTATTTTGTTTCTCTTCAGACAAAATGAGCTCTCAAGATTGCAGAAATTGCAAAACAGAAGTATGAGGGTGATACTCAAAAAACCAAGGTTAACACCAATAAAGGATATGTTAAAAGAACTTCAATGGCTGCCAGTGCGGGAGCTTCTTCTGTTTAACACCCTAACATTCATTCATAAAATAAAAATTGGTCAAGCTCCGCAATATTTGTTAGGCAAAATTATGTATGCTTCTGAAGTGCATCAATATCATACGCGCCACAGAGAAAATTTTTATATCCCAAGGGTAGATCAGGAAAGGTCGCAAAACTCATTATATTTTAAGGGCTTGAGTAGGTATAATGATCTGCCAAATAATGTTAAGTCTATGAAAACAGTGAATTCTTTTAAAAAAGTTCTCAAAGATTATATGCTAAGTGATGTTAACTTATAAGTAAGTAGTATGTGTAACTTGTATTGTATCAGTGTACGTTTTTTTTTAAATAATTTTTTATCATTGTGTTATTGACTGTAGATTTTAAATTGTTTTTTAATTAAATTATAAATTAGCTTTAGTGGAATTTCAATTGATAACTGTAACTGTATAACTGTAAATTAGTCTTGACTAAATAAAGGATTTATATAAAAATTATTTATCTCATATCGAGGAAAACAAATTGATTACGTACTAATTTATATTTTAAAAAAAAATCCAATTTTAGGTAGACGAGCAATAACTGATTTGAATATGTTGAAATTCACTGGTCAAGTGAGCCAAGAAGTGGTGTCAGATTTAAAATGTAAAGTAGATATAAATTCTAAGTTTCCTAACTTATTTGAAAGCTTGGAGGAATTCAAGGACGAAATTGAGATTAAAATTAAAGGTGGGACCATACCGTTTGTTCACGCAGCACCTAGAGTTGTACCATTACCACTTTTACCGAAACTAGAAAAAGAACTTAAAGGTCTTGAGCCTTTGGGTATAATCGTACCTGTTGAAGAACCAACTACATGGGTCTCTCCGATCGTAGAAGTTCCCAAAGGGCAGCGAGTTCGTTTGTGTTGCGATTATACCAAAATGAACAAAAGTGTTTTGAGATCACACTTTCCAATAAACAAGGTCGAAACCTCGGTCGAAACAACCTTGGCTAAACTCACAATATCGCGTTTCTTTTCTAAATTAGACGCTAATGATGCAACATGTTGCGATTCTGCGAGAGATCTTGGAAAAACTTCGTGTGAGGGGGAAGGGGGGTTATTCTCAACAAAAATAAATGTTTAATAGGAGTTTCAAAGGTAAATTTTTTGGGGCATTGGATTACGGGTAAAGGGACCGGTCCCGGTCCCAGGAAATCCTTGCTATGCGAAAAAGAAGAACTGCAAGAATTTCAAAACAGCAGCCCATGTGAAATAAAGCTACTGAACTCTGAAAAAGACACTTGTACTTGCAAGCCAACCGAAGTCAAAATCACACAACCAATAATCAATCCATTGGACAAATCCAATAAATGGGTCTTCATCCTTCCAGCTAAAGTACCTATCGAACTCAAGTGCTTTGGACAAGAAGAAATCAGAAAAGTTATTGGAACCTTTCTAGTCCATATACCAATCAGTTGCCAAATAACTATCTCCTCAAGACTGATAATCAACGAAAGGAAGCTTCTGAAATCCGATGCCCAACCTATACTAATTCCCGACCTCCCAAGTGTACCTGAATTAATGCATGCCCCAAATTTAGGTACACACTTGAAAAACATAAAATTGGACAATCTCCACCAACTAAATAACGAGATCGTAGAAAACCGTTTGACATTTAGTTAAATCAGAAGACTTCCCAGTTTGGGAACCATTCTGATTTATGCTAGGATCCTTGCTGGGTGTGCTGTTCTTGCCTATAAGAAACTAGCACCGAAGTTCAAGAACCGAAGAAGGGGCAACCATCCTGAAGAAGAAGCCCAAACCAATTCAACTTCCCCGCCTAGCATGAAGGTGCATTCTAGGAAGGGAGGAGTAATGAGAACCCTATTTTCTGACTATAGACATAATCTGCTTAGTTAGCTTTTCTATATTATAAATATCGCTGCTTGCCTAAACAGTCAGTCAGTTTAATTATAATTAAATTTCTTATTTTTAACCTTTGTAATGCGTAACGCGAAACCACTGTATTGTAAATTAGTGAATAGTTTTTTAAAAACTCGTTATTGGCTTAAGGATTGATAACTCTTGGATAAGAAACACTGGCGGAATAAATTTTTTCGCATTTTTTTTTAGCTTTATAGTGCACTCCTTCAAATCAAATCAATCCTCAACTGAAAAAAAAAAGTGACAGACTTGTGAACAAGCTACCGCTCTAGAAATTAAATTGAACTTTACCTATGTAGGATTCGGATATTCTATGTGAACCATTTTAATATTTAGAAGATTGGTTAGATGGCAGGGTAGGGTGAAGGTATTTCCTTTAATGTATTGTTTGATCTATATAAAAATAGAATATGAGGTTATATAGTCAAAGCCATGGTTGCTTGACTCAAATATGAAACTTCAAAAATCCTAAAATAATAAATCTCATCAAAGAGGTTTGGTGTAATAACTATAAAGCGTGGAAGAGGAAAAAACAATAAAAAACAACTGAAAATTGTTGATATGTTATTGAAAAGCGAAAGCCATGACTCAGGCTACCATTTATGATGGGTCAGCAGATTAAGATTTAAATGCTGCACTTGAACCAGATTTGTTCTTTAAACTCTGTTCAACATTTTAGCCACAACCAGCCTTAGGGTATGATGAAAACTTTTTCTTGAAAAAAAAAAACAAATCTTACCTGTTCGCTAAGATAAGGTAAGTGGCAGACAGCCTCTGTCACGCATGTTTTGACAGTTTATGTTGAATAGGCCTACCATCCCCGTAGATACTTAGCGATGCTATGTAATGATTTGGCATCACCTGGAAAAATACCAATCAATAACTTAAACCCACACACACCAGAAAAACCAACCTCGAAAATAATATCCTGATAGCCGTAGCACAACGTGCTCCCGAACGGATTGGTCGTGTTGGTGGAACTTGCCCGGTTGAGCACCACTGGCCGTTCGCTGGGCGTCAACTTCTTACAAACTTCAGTCCAGTTCGAGTAAGCGCCCACAGTAGCGCCAGCTAGCGGCAACTCAAACTCACAACGCATGTACATGTTGAAGTTGTAGTGTCCCGGGTAGTTGGTGTGCAAGACAAACTTTTTGGCCAGATGTGATCGGGCATCGAATAAAACATCCTGAAATATAACAATAGTGTGATGAAACTTACTTTCTACTTGAGCAGCTGACCATTATTATTTCATTACACAGATTAGAAAATTTGATATAATTTCTATTACTCACCAATCCCAAAGTAAAGTAATTGAAAAAGTAATCGCTCCTATTGGTAGTGACTCTTCTATGGGCATTCGGTGCGTGTATTCTCATCTTATCCTCGCTTTTGTAAAATACTCTAGACGGCGCTCCAAGCGCTGAAGAAACGTCTTGCGCCGATTGCCCTAACAAAACTTTCCGTTCGATACGTAAAATTGTCGAGTCTATAATCCTATTGTTGGTACCCGCCAATAAATTCAATTTGATGCCTTTAGTGTAGCCTTCCCCTCGTAAAATTTCAGCCTTTCGTAGATAAAGTTGCCCATAATAGCAGGATAACGGTAGCTCGGGTGCTGACGCACTATCAACACTCGATCCTGAATAAATTGCCATCCTAGAGACCACCTAGAAATGCATATGATATAGCGCTAGTATTTAGAAAATTGCGTAAAATCTTACTGGGCTATTGCCTGGTGGAAACTGCAACGATGCCAAATTGTGTGTGCTGCCCTTTTGGTATTTAGAGTCGACAGGAAAATAAAAGCTCAAACCTCTAAAGTTCAGGGTGAACACTTGTTTTTCTGAATCGTACTCGCCCGGGTGGGTGGCGCCAAACGAGTGCTCGATTTGCTCAATCGAGGGCAGCAATTCGGGTGAATTAAAGGTCAGACCACTAGAAAATCAATCGAATTTATATTATGATTGATCAAACCGAGGCCAAGAGAGGCATTACTCGAGATAATCGTTTTTAAGGCTTTACTGTTGAAATTTCTGATAACCTAAAAACTAAATCACTTTCCTGTTGTTGCTGAGTGAAAATTTTTGAAAATCATTTTATTAGTTTGCAAATGACTCTAATTGATCCTAATTTGTGATTCTGTAGACCTAGAGTTTACATTAAACTTACCAATACTTCAATTTAACTAATTTCATATTATAAATAAGGATGATCTTCAGCCGTTGTGAAACTGGATCGAAAAATAACCTAATGCCATCTTGAGGTAAATTTATAACCAAGTCTATTTCTAAGGGTTTCTAGAAAGAAAAAAATGTATTAATGAAATTTTTGGGGTTTCAAGTTTAATGACTATTTTAACTTACAGCATCATTATAGAGTACTTGAACGCCTTTTATAATACCGATTTGTGCTTGAATTATAGCTACAGCCTGAGAGAAATGCATTCCTGAAAACAAACAAAAAAAATAGTGAATTAAATAAATAACAGCTCTAAATAATTTCTATTTTTATAAAATTTTCTGGTTTGTCATCTATAAATGCATTTGGTTTAAATATAATTCAGTTTCCAAGCAGCTTCATCAATTCTTTTATTTTCTTCCCTTAGCGTAAAAAGTAAAATCGATAATAGCTACTTTCTGCAAGTGAATAACAAAGTATAGAAAATTACCTAACATTAATATTGAGAAAAAAAAGAGCACAACATCAAAAAACAAAACATTTTTTCTTTTTTTAATAATAATAAGCAAAATCCTAAACTAGAATACAATTTATTATAATGCAAATTAAGTGTCCTACTCAGCAGGTTATACGAACTAAAAAAAAAATAATCACCAAAGTTTTGCAACAAAGGTGAAGGTTACCAAATATTTTAAAAAGTAGTTTTGCACCTTGAGACTACAGACTAAAAACTAAAATACAATTTTACTTTTTTACACAAATTAAAACAGCACTTAGCGAAATACCTTAGTTTTTTTGTCAATATAAAACAGGAAAATAAATAAGAAGTACCTATTCCTCAAATGAAAATTTTTCTAGATCAAAAATATGTATTCTAATATACGGAAAAAAGGGGGTTCAACGCAACATTCAAACAAGATAACTTGAGCTGTTTCGCGACTCCTCGAGTAAAACTGAAATCTGAACTAGGTACAGTACATTGATATTGTTTCTAGTAAGATATCTATGGAAATATTCATGGATTTGAAAATGTCTAAGTTTTGTGGAACGTTGACGAAAGAACACTAATTGTCTTTGTACAAAAATATTGTCAGTGTGATAAGAATGACGACCCCAAGACAAAATACTATATCAATGAGATGTTTCAATGGAAAAACCCCATGATATGCTGCTAGGAAATTTTAAGACATGGTAATTTTGTTGAGATAGAATAGAAAAAAGGTAGAAAATCAGAGCATTTCTTGGAGAGATGAAATATATGTCAATTCAGGATTCAGATATACTGCCAAGAATTGAACTTTGAATTTCTACCACATACCTACTTATTAAGAGTAGGAGGTTTGTATTCCTTTCTTCTAAGAAAATTTGTAGCTTGGGATTTGGGATTATTGGGAGACCAACTGTTGGCCAAAAACCATTGCAGATTAGCTTCATCATTTTGTAAATCCGCACTATTGATATTTAAAGGATGGTAGCTTTTATAAATGGCATCTTGGGCATTTAAAACAAATTTAATCAACTAATTTAGAAATAATACAATATTATGCTATTATTCGTTGTGCCGTTGGACATCGTTTTCTGGAGTAAATAAATGCTGTTTAAAAACAATCTTCAAATTGAAATAAAGACAAACCAGTAAAGCACATTTAATTGAATATAAAATCAATACTGGTCTTGCTTCTGCAGACGATTCTAAGGCTTTTAGAATAATTGACCTATCGACTGACTGTATAAGTTTTGTAGGAGGATTGGAACAGATTGACGGATTGGTGTGCTAGTCACAAATTAAATAAATGGATAAAATTTCACTTTAAAAGTATGGAATCATCCTCGGGATCATCCAAAGTTTATCTATTTGTTTCAACAATAAACAACTATAACATGAATAATTATAGACATATTTTGGTCATTAACGTATTTTCTGAAATTATTTAAAAATATTGTTGAAAAGAGAATGATTTTGTTTGTAATGATAATCTTAATGTCGGGTTCTTGAAAAATAGTAATACTCTGGCAGCAACATTTGACTATGTAAAGTATAGGGTGGGCTTGAAAAAATTGGAATTTTCTTTTTGAACTGTAACTTCTTTTTGTTTTTGAGCAATTTCCTTTTGTTTTGGCTTGTCTGCAAGAGAATTTAACAGGCTAACGTATCAAGAGAAACTTTTGAAATTTGAGAAAAAATCAAAAAGGCGGACGTTTTCCTGTCGAGGTCTTAAAATGTTCGCAAAATGATGAACTTCAAGAATTTATTGGAAAAAGTTATACAGGGGGTCTCAAAAAAAGTTCCAGCGCTATCCAAAACTAGGTAATTTATGAAGAAGTTCGCCATTTTGAATTTTTCTCAAATGTCAAAAGTTTCACTTTGATTGGTTAGCCTGTCTATTGTCTATTTCTCTTTCAAATAAGCCCAAAACAAAAGGAAACTACTTACAGCTCAAAAACAAAATTCCGTTTTTTTTTGAGCCCACCCTATATATTACTGAAGAATTAGCAAAAAAAAAAAAAACATCAACTATAATAGAGTTCCACAGGAGCCAGTTTTAGGACCACTACTTTATTCAATATAGATCCTTAATTTGAAAATTGCAAACCTAGAGTATACTTTGGGTCAGATTTATCGCTGCTGGAAAGCCAAATAAGTAATAAGGGACTTAAGTTTTTGTATAAAAATGATGTCAAAATTAATGTAGCTCAAGATACAAAAAATTAACTCCCTGCCTCCTAGTCTAAGGCTGAAATTTCATGAAACCTTCATCAGTGCAAACTGCAATTGGATACCTTTCCCCGTTTGGTCCTGGAGACAGCGTTTCTTGATTCTGGGCAATTTCAAAAAAGCTTTGTTGTCAAAAATTACAATGTATAACCATTGACAAAGCAAATATTAGAGTACTAAAAGTATTATACTAAATAGGTAAACATAAAACAGTTATGTTAACTAAATCTATTTTTATTTTTAATTAATTTGACACAAAAAAAATCTTTTAGCTTATTTTTGACTTTTTTTTCCTCTACAAAATGCATGATATAACAGCCTATGATATCCTCCCCTTTTAATATCTGAGCTAATAGCTAACTTGCCCCTGATGATTTTCTAATCTCGAAAGATGTAGGGCTCGTAAAATTTATTAAAGTATTTGTGGAGGAAGACATCAAGTTTTTCTTTAGGAACTATACTTATATAAATTAGATCAGATACTGATACTGGAACAATGTAGTTGAAGTTGATGTACAGAATGCTCAAGAAAATGATTAATAATCTACAAAAATATAATATTTTCACATGACTTTCATAATCATCTCAATAATCATGGTATAAAAAATATCAGGTCAGTAAAAAGCTTATATAATTTCACAGAGTAGAATTATAGGTTTGAGTATAGGTTCAAATTGTCTGCGCTGATCTACATCTATAAAGTAGCTTACAAGCCTAGATAATACCAATTGAGCATTTAGTTATCTACTTGCTGGTTTGTTCAGGGTCGAAATGTGATAACATCTATCTGACAAAAAAAAAACGCATCATCCACTAAAAGTGTATATTTTTTAACAAATGTTCTACATACTTTTAATGGTGTAAAAAATAACAATTATTGATTAAATTTTACTTTTAATAAGTAGCCCAAGCATATGTACAGAATTTGGTTAAAAAATATTTCTTCTATGGGGTGAAGCGTCAAGATTTCTGCCTACCAACATTGTAAAGTGTACCAGAGTTGGGAACTCAATAAATAATATACCTAGATTTCACATAAGAAAAGTTTACAGAAGCATTATTGAAGATGAAGAAAGATTCAAGTCTTGGACGATGAAATTTCTACAGTACTACTTCAAAATTGTGGAGAAACAGTTGGTGGTCGACGCACAAAGGTGATAAGTGAGTGCATGGAGCTTGGAAGAATCCCGGAAAAATGGAAAATTTCCATAGTAACCCCTTTGTACAAGAAAGGCAACAGATTCAACCCAGAAAACTATGAACCCATAAAGTCTCACATAGCCCTAAACCAGGTTACTCCACCTATCGAATGGTCTCAAAGCTCTAACGGAAAAAGCAAAAGACTGGCATGGAGAATCTTCACAATGAACAGAATAAATTGAGCGAATGGCGACTGATAGCTTCAGACCTCGCTTCAGACCCTACAAATCTCCAGGTAAAGACGGGATCTTTCCCGCACAACTTCAAAAAGGCTAAGAGTACTTAAAAGTACACTTACAAAAACTTTTCAAAGCAAGCCTGGTCCTAGGACACATACCGCTATCTTGGAGGGAAGCTAATGTTATAACTGACCTGAGGACGAAGCAAAATCATACCATCCCATCAGCCTAACCTTCTTTCTCCTCAAAACACTGTCTGGTTGAAGACATTGAAAGAACGATCGAGTGCAAAGAAATCGCTTTCACGGCATTCATTGACATAGAGTGTGCCTTCACCAACATCTCACATCATTCAATTGCTAGAGCCCTACAATAACGGAATGAATAATTGTAAAATGGATGAAGTCGATGCTAAAACACCGTTACGTTACGGCTGAAATAAACGGAGCATCAGCTACCACTACCACGGTCAGAGAGTGTCCTCAAGGGGGTGTTCTTTCTTCAGTACTATGGACACTAGTAATAGTAATGCACAAAATCTTCACCAGACTGAGTAGTGCTGGATACCAGGTCATAGGCTATGCAGATGACCTGGCCATTATAATCAAGGGCAAACATGAAGGCATAATAACAAGCCGGATGCAAAGTGCTCTAAACATCGTTAAAAATTGGAGTTATGAAGAGGGATTATTTCTAAACCCAAGCAAAACAATTCTTGTCCCGTTCACAAGAAGAAGGGAGTTAAATTTGAAAGCCCCTACCCTTAACGGTACACAACTAACATTCTCCAACGAAGTGGAATACTTGGGGATCGCCCAGGACCAAAAACTCACTTGGAACAAACAGTTAGGAAAAACATGTTCTAGAGTTATATCAGTCATTTGGTTATGCCGCAAACTGGTTGGTAAAACATAGGGACAAAAACCAAAGATGGTATTCTGGAATTACCAAACTATAATGAAGCATGGTCACATACGCCGCATTAGTATGGTGGCCCAAAACTCAGCAAGTCACCGCTCGGATCAAGCTAAACAAGGTGCAAAGGCTGATATGCTTAGGAATAACGAGAGCAATGTCGACCTGCCCCACCGCAGCCCTAGAGACGCTGCTTAGCATGCCCCCACTTCACCTATGTGTGAGAAAGGAGGAAATAATCAGTGCTCATAGGCTATTCCAAACAGACAAGTTCAAGCCTGGTGATTTAAGAAGACATCTGCGCATCTTCGAAATAGTTAAACTGGAGAATTCCAGCAAACCAAGCAACCACATGATAATTGAACTTAGAGATCTCATTCGGAGTGGTATTAAATGAGAGAATAAGGAATTACCACAAGTAGACGATGCATCTCTGTGGTACGCAGATGGATCCAAACTAACGGAAGGAGCTGGACTGGGCAAACATTTTACAATATTACAAGCCGAACTGCTTGCCCTAAATCTATGTGCACAAGAGTGTCTCAACGAAAGCCTCAAAAGAAAACACATATTTACACTATCACATACCCAAGCTGCCTTTGAAAGCCTCAAGGGTTCTCAAATGCACCTCAAAACTAGTCTGCGAGTGTAAACAGACCCTAAAAACACTAGCGACACACAACCAGCTAACGCTGATGTGGCTGCCTGGTCATCGAAGCATAGAAGGAAATGAAGTAGCAGATGGCCTCGCAAAAGAAGGAGCCTCAAAACCATACCATGGATTAGAGCCTTATTGTGGGTTAATGAAAAGCCACATCATGGAAGAACTCAACAAATGGGAGAAAGACCAACTGTCATCATATTGGAAGCACACTCCGGGACTAGGACAGTCGAAAAGGTTTATCACCTTTTCAGCAAAAAGAGCTGAACAGCTCCTAAACATGAGCAAACCAGACATCAGAATGGTCGTAGGACTGCTCACAGGACACTGCCTGGTGAAATACCACTTAAGGTTAATAGGCAAAGCAGAAGACGATCACTGGAGATTCTGCTCAGACGCAATAGAGGCCCAATTCTGCAAGACGCTCAAATTCTTTGAGGGGGCAACACTGTCACCAGAAGAAGTGGGCCAACTGACATAGAAAAGTAGCTTCCTTCGGCAGAAGTCTACGTTTCCTGTATCCAATTTAAGATGTAGAGTCACCGTAAAAAATATCTGCAAAGGTAGCAGTGCTGAGCGGCTAGAAAGCCGAAACGACTCCCACCACAATCTACAAAGTCCCACATGTAACTCATCAAAATATATGGAAAAAATAATTGTGCAGGTGCTCACAGCATTTTTCTATGAAAATAACCTAATTCCTCCATCACAACACGGATTCCTTGCAAAACGATCCACCACAACAAACCTGCTCAAATGCCTCGATGATTGGACAAAAGAGTATGATAATGGTCAGCCAACAGATATAAGTTACCTCGATTATGGAAAAGCCTTTGATAAAGTTCCTTATAACCTTTTGCTGGGAAAGTTGGAGCATTTTGGAATTGGTGGACAGCTGCTAGAATTGATAACCGATTTTTTACTTGAAAGGTATTATTAGGTACGATTCAATCTCGAATTCAATGGTACGTTGTCGGATAAACTTTGAGTTAGTAGTGGCGTTGTTCAGGGGTCTGTAGTAGGACCTTTGCTTTTCACATCACATCGTACCTTTTTGATCTCATAGAAACATCAATGAAGAACTTTGCAGATTATGCAAACTTTTATGCAAAGGGCATGGACTCGGGCATGGAGGATGAAATTGAATGAAGCCAAGTGCATCATTCTTAGGATAGGCCAAAACAATTCAAATATTGAGAACAAGCTAAATAACCAACTTCTTTCAACATTACCAGAGCAGAATGATCTTGGAGTGTCAGTGACATCAAATTGAGCATCAAATCTTAAATGGGAAAGTCGCATCTCACATCATCAAAATTTTCAAGAAAGCGAACTCATTAATTTATCTCATCAAACATGCTTTAAGATAGAGATGTTGGAAAAAGTCCAAAGAAGGATTACTGAAATTCCAGTAGAGTTTTGAGCTTTGGACTCCCCCGAGAGGTTAAAGATCAATCGATCAATTCTTTATTGTTTAAAAAGAATATACATTCTTATAACAGTATGTTCTGCACAGTAATGGTCCTAATCTAAGTAATGCCACATTTCTTATACTTATTTGCTACATGTTCAAATATGTAAACCCTAATTCAAAATTCAAAAAAGACAAAAGATAATGCTTTATATTAAAGAGATTTAAATAGGGCACTTGCATGGAAAATTAAATTGATTTTTTTTATTGCAAACTGTAGGAAATTGAAAAAAAATCGTTACTATTTTTTAATATCGCCCAAATATGATTATTCCGGAAGTTATTCAAATACATATTAAGTTTTGTATATATAGATATACTGAGCATGTGCAACGTCACTTATTTATTAGATAAGTGACGTCATAGGCAGATTTCATAGTGTTGTATCTCCGTCAATTTTTGACTAAGAAGCAAAAGAAAAAACACGTGTTGACTTATTTTTCATGGACTATCGAAATCAGCAATAAAAAAATTTGATGCAAGGAGCCTATTAGCAACTTTAAAAGAAAGAAGGCACAGGGGCGATTTGATCAAAACTTATATAACAAGTGGCTATTACAACTGCAACATATTGTTACAATAATGCTAAACGCTCTTGCTAGAATAGGCGTCCGCCAGGCTGTCAAGAATCGATGTCGAATATCCTCGAGTCTAGTGAATTATTCTTCTATAATCGAGAAATAACATTATTGTGTGTGTTCTAGATTTTACAGGAATAGATTTAGGGATATATATAAGGACGGGGTTTAGCTTGTAAATTTTCGAAATATTCCTGACCGTTTATCGTTAATTTAATCCTTTTTTTTTTTTTTTTAATCCTGGGAATAATTAAACCGAAACGTTACAAATTACAAGCTAGTGTTTTCATTATGTGACCGATTCCCAGGATTAAAAAAAAAAAAAAAAAAGGATTAAATTTAGCTTGTAAGTTAAGTTTCAGTTCGACTGTGATACGATTTATATAGTGATTGTAAAGAGTTTAATTGTTGAGTTAGTTAATAAAGTAATTAGTGTCAGAGTGTATTGTTAAGTGGAATAAATTATTGCTGTGTTAATTGGACTTTGATTTTTGGAATAAACGAAACGAACAACGAACCCGAGATTTCTGTCAGGCAACCCAAAGCTGTGACATTGGTGCCAGAAGTAGGATATAAAGGACTGCAGAGTGAAATCCAATTGCGGGGACACTAGTGTCGTGTTAAAACTGAACACTGGGACAGTTAGTGCAGTGCAAACAGTGACAATCACAAAAAGAGACTCAACCGATCGTGTGAATTACCCCGGAAGTGACTCTTAACCCGATTTTGACTGTAATAGTGAATCTTCGAGTGAGTTCTAGAAAATTCTATTTGGAAACTAAGGGAGATATCGAATTTGTGACTTCGCCGACGTATTCGGAACATCGATCGTCATTCACAAAAAGTTTTTCGAGGAGTTTCGTGAAAATTCTAGAACATTCTATTTGAAAACCAAGGGAGATATCGGAATTGTGACTTCACCGGCGTGTTTGAAACTTCGAGCAAAGACCAGAAAAGATATTTGAAGAAAGTTCGAGGGAAATTCTAGAACATTCTGTATATGCCTATCACAAGACAACAAGCCAAAATGGACGAACAAGAAGTTGAAGAACTCCTGCGCAAAATGTTGGAACTTCAAGAGACCAAACGACAACAAGAAAAGCAAGACGAAGAAGCCAGACGACAACAAGAAAAACAAGACGAAGAAGTCAGACGACAACAAGAAAAACAAGACTAAGAACTCAGGCGACAAAAAGAAAAACAAGAAGAAGAAGCTAGACGACAACAAGAAGAAGCTAGGCGACAATAAGAACGGCAAGAGGACCTTGCAAAACTGCAGAAGATATTCCAAACCATACAAGGAACTGTCGCTAACCTAGACCAGAAGATTGAAAAAGTTGAAGACGATGTGCAAGAAGTTAAACACAACGTCCAGGAAGTAATAACTGAAGTCAAAATCGATGTTCAAGAAGTTAAAGGCGATGTAAGAGAAGTTAAACACGACGTTCGGGGAGTAAAAGCTGAGGTCAAAGCCGATGTTCAGCAATTAAGACAAGAAGTTGAGGACCAAGTTCAAGCACTCGAAGATAAGATGCGTAGATTAGAAATACAGTCCAACAATTCAGCTAGTGTTGGAGCATTCTCCGGTATGAAGATAAAACCACCAACTTTCGACGGTTCTACGTCCTGGACCATGTATATTCGACAATTTGAAGCTGCTGCAAATACCAACGGATGGAACGACCAAGAAAAAGCTACAGCACTAATAGTGGCACTACGAGGACCAGCCTTAGATCTTCTTCAGTCCATTCCTTCAATCTACCAACAGAATTACCAGCATCTTGGTCGAACTTTAGAATTGCGTTTCGGAGACCATTACAGACAAGAAGTATTCAGAACTCAAGTTAAATCAAGAGTTCAAAAACCCGGCGAGAGTCTACAAGAATTCGAATCGGAAGTTAAAAGGCTAGTGAGTTTGGCGTTTCCTGCAGCTGGGGAAGACATGCAGGAATGGATGGCAGTATCTGCGTTTATTGATGGTTTCAGAGATTCGAAGATCCAGGAAAACCTAAGAATGTCTAAGTTCAGACAAAGTAGCGAAGCCCTTGTCCGAGCATTAGAACTGGAAGCAATCTTTGGTGCCTCACGAACCAGAATACGAGCAGTGTCCATTGAAGACCCAAAAGATAAACAGTTGTCAAAAGAGGATGGTAGCTTCGAAACTAAAATCAGTTATTTCATGGAGAGAATGGAGAAACTGTTACTAGAAGATAGAAAAATGGGAACCGATTCCAGACAAACACCAATACCGAGAAACTGAGTAAAATGCTACCAGTGCTTGGACACATGCAATGGGATTGTAGACTAAGGATGTCCTTTCCATCTGGGGAGCATTCTCAACGCTTTTCAAGGTCTAGAGACGGTAGCCCTAATCACAAACAGGAACCAACTAGTACGGAAGGGAGGATGCTGGCTAGTAATGACGAAGCCCCCAGAGTTGTGTACATAAAATCATTGGGCAGTCATTATAGAGGATTAAAATTCGAAGGACAAATCAATGGAGAATTGAAAACCATTACTTTGGATACGGGTGCTGAAGCTTCCATAATTAGAAGAACATTAATCAAGTCTCGGGCAATCCAACCGCTCACTAGAAACCTGTCACTACGAACAGTCACCGGCGAATCTTCACCAGTTCAAGGAGAAGCGATGGTTGAGCTCACTTTTGGATCTACCACCTTCAGGCACAGAACATTAGTCGCCGATATAGAAGATGATTTTATTTTGGGAATGGATTTGATCGGCCACAATGTTTCTCCTTTGATCCTTCCATGAACATCCTTAAATTTGGTAATGAAGAAATTGTCCTAACAACACAAGAAGAATCCGATGCCGTTAAGATCTTGGCCACAACCCCAGTGAGGATTCCTGGCAGTATTGAGAAGATCATTTGCGGAAGATTAGAAACAAATCATGGGTGCTGCGTTGGGCTAACACGTAATTTCATTGGAGATAAACCAGAAAGATTTCTTGTTGGAACGACTCTAGTAAGAACAAATGGAGACATTATGATAAGAATTGCCAATGTTTCTTCCGAAACAGTAAGAATAAAAGAAGGAGACATTATTGGAGCTCTTGAACCAGTGAAGCATAAATCGAACTGTGACCTACCAGATAAGCGACATTTTGTGAAATCCAAATTGGATACAGACGCCTTGATGCAGACTTTGGCGAAATAATGGAAACATCTCGATCCAGATAGACTCCAAGAAGCCACAGATTTCATCTTGAAAAAAGCAGACGTATTTATGATGGACAATCAAACTGGACAAACCAGCTTAATTCAACACAAAATTGATACTGGATTGGCACACCCAATTAG
The DNA here is from genome assembly GCA_917834065.1 of Ceutorhynchus assimilis. Taxonomy (NCBI): domain Eukaryota; kingdom Metazoa; phylum Arthropoda; class Insecta; order Coleoptera; family Curculionidae; genus Ceutorhynchus; species Ceutorhynchus assimilis. Next base: position 41,001,326 of record OU892278.1, on the reverse strand, counting down.
ACAACCACCACGACGTATGCCAGTAGCTAAGCAACAGGAAGTGGAAAACCAAATTGAAAAAATGCTTCATGAGGGAATCATTGATGAGTCAAATAGTCCATGGTCCGCGCCAGTAGTATTGGTTACAAAGAAAGATGGGAGTCTTAGATTTTGTGTGGACTACCGAAAGCTTAATGACGTCACCAAGAAGGACAGCTTCCCTCTCCCAAGAATAGACGATACACTAACAACTTTATCGGGCTCCAAATGGTTTTCCACCTTGGATCTCAAAAGTGGATACTGGCAAGTGGCAATACATGACGATAACAAAGAGAGAACTGCCTTTAGTACCGGAAGCGGGCTATACCAGTTTAATGTAATGCCTTTCGGATTATGTAATGCTCCAGCTACGTTTGAGCGACTGATGCATCTTGTTTTGCGAGGCCTTACATGGAGAACTTGCCTGGTATATTTGGATGATGTCATGATTATGGGAAATTCGTTCCAAGAACATCTCAATAACTTGAAAGAAGTTTTTGACCGCTTCCGGAATGCCAACTTGAAACTCAATCCAAATAAGTGTTTCCTATTTCAAAAGAAAGTGGAATTCTTAGGTCACGTGGTATCTGAAGAGGGCATACAAGTTATGGAAGGAAAAACAGATGCTGTCAGGGACTGGCCAAAACCACGCGACAAACATGAACTAAGGAGTTTTCTAGGATTATGTTCTTATTATCGAAGATTTGTGGAAGGATTCGCCAATATAGCTGCTCCACTTCATCGATTAACAGAAGAAAAATCAACATTCAATTGGACCCAAGAATGCGATTCCGCATTTAGAAAATTGAAAGGAGCATTATGTACGAGCCCAGTGTTGTCCTATCCCGATCACAAAGGCATGTTGATTTTGGACACAGATGCAAGTAACACCAGTGTTGGAGCTGTCCTTTCACAAATCCAAAATTCACAAGAATATGTCGTGGAGTACTACAGCAGAAGTTTATCAAAGCCGGAACGAAATTATTGTGTCAACAGAAGAGAGTTGCTTACCATAGTAAAAGCAGTCGACCATTTTCATAAGTATCTCTACGGACGCAAGTTTCTAATTCGAACAGATCACGCAGCTCTAAAATGGCTTTTAGAAATGAAAACTCCTGAAGGAGAGCTTGCTAGATGGATTGAGAAATTGCAGCAATAAGATTTCCAAATTAAACATCGACCTTGAAGCCTGCATAAAAATGCTGACGCTCTGTCTAGACGGCCATGTAAAGAAAATTGCAAGCATTGTCAAAGAATCGATATACATGAGAGAAACATTAGTTCAGCTGTAAGAAGAACGGGCCTGATCGTCGATGACGAATGGACTACCAAACAAATGAGAGAAGATCAGGAGGCAGACCAGGACATCGGGCAAATTCTACATCTTAAAGAAAATGATGAATGTAGGCCAGAATGGAGGGAAGTGTCAAACAAGAGCTTGATTTACAAAGCGTTGTGGGCCCAATGGAACTCTCTGGCCATAGAAAATGATTTGCTCAAAAGAGTTTGGGAAAGTGCCGATGGAAAATCCACTAAGAGCCAACTGGTTATCCCAAAAGACCGAGTGGAAGATGTATTAAAAGAGATACACGATGGAACTTCAGGGGCATATTTCGGAGTTAACAAGACTTTGGACAAAATTCGGGAACGTTTTTACTGGGTTCACTACCATGAAGACGTTAAAAGCTGGTGCCGAAAATGCGACATCTGTGCTACCAGTAAAGGCCCTAAACTAAGATCTCGGGGGCCCATGAAACAGTACAACGTCGGTCTCCCATTTGAAAGAATAGCGATAAATGTTGCTGGACTGTTCCCAGAGTCAGAGCGTGGTAACAAATACATCTTAGTTACCATGGATTACTTCAGTAAATGGCCAGAAGCTTTCGCTATTCCCAATCAAGAAGCCATCACTGTTGCCCAGGTGCTAGTGGACGAAGCTTTTATTCATCATGGTGTGCCACTAGAGTTACATTCAGACCAGGGACGAAACTTCGAATCTGCCATCTTTAAGAAAATTTGTGAGATCATGGGAATCCGTAAGACCAGGACAACACCTTTACATCCACAGTCTGATGGCATGGTAGAACGATTTAATAAGACCATAGAGGAACACCTGACAAAAGTGGTCAACAGGTGAAAGTCCAGCCAGAATCGTCTTTGGAAGAGAACTCAGGTTACCTTGCGATTTGATGTTTGGGATACCTGAAGAAGAACGGAGAGAAATCGGAGATTATGCCGACGAAGTAAGGGCACGACTTCTGGGTATCCATGATTTTGCTTGGGAGCATATTCAGCTAGCCAGTGACCGGATGAAGACCAGATACGACCTGAAAGCCAATTCAGCGGGATTTCAAGAAGGTGATTTAGTGTGGCTGTATAATCCAGCTAGAAAGAAAGGAGTATCACCGAAGTTGTCTTCAGCATGGGAGGGACCCTACAGAATAATCAAGAGGATCAATGATTTGGTTTATCGAGTCCAGCGCAACACCAGGAGTAAGATGAAAGTTGTACATCTGGACAGATTGGCAAAATATCATGGGCGCGAAGTTGATCGGGACGATCAACCTTAAGAGTAGGACAGTGTTACAATAATGCTAAACGCTCTTGCTAGAATAGGCGTCCGCCAGGCTGTCAAGAATCGATGTCGAATATCCTCGAATCTAGCGAATTATTCTACTATAATCGAGAAATAACATTATCGTGTATTGTTCTAGATTTTACAGGAATAGATAGATAGATTCTTTATTAAATAGTGATTGTAAAGAGTTTAATTGTTGAGTTAGTTATTAAAGTAATTAGTGTCAGAGTGTATTTTTAAGTGGAATAAATTATTGCTGTATTAATTGGACTTTGATTTTTGGAATAAACGAAACGAACAACGAACCCAAGATTTCTGTCAGGCAACCCAAAGCTGTGACAATATTCACAATCTTTCGAAACTATCAAAATCAACAACTTTGTGGGCACACAAAAAAACTAGTGAATGAAAAAGCTGCAAAATTAGCTCGGAATAATCGTGTAAGTAGTGTACTCTTGGAATGCCTTGGAAAAAAATACAGTGTCTGCAGCGAGTGTAAACGCATTCAAAAATCGGTTGGATGAAGATAAACTAAGTAATAATTGATAATGAAACAAGAATGATACACTATAGTGGCTAAAAATGAACAGATAATCTAAATAGAGGAAACAATAGCTTCATACCCTGTGAATATATTATTCTCGGCATTATTAATCTTTTTTTGTGAAATAATGCTTCTATTTAATTTCTGTAATCATGCTAAAATTGCATTTTACACTTTAATAGGTACACCTGGCTGGAGTACACCTTAATAAAATATGTGCCAACCATCACTTTTAATAACTAATAAAAATAATAATAGGTGATAATAATACTTTGTCATAAGCCGAGTCATAAGCATTCATAACTCGATTCATAATATTATGATTCATAATGAATATTAATGTCAAATTTTGAAACAAGGACCATTAGATTACAAAACCTTTGTAATTTATAATTTTTTTTAAAACTGATTTATGACACTTTCCTTTATTCTTTGAAGATTTGATTTGTTGTTTGAACGCTGATCTGCTGATAACCAAACAGTAAATTCTGCTTAAGTGGGTACACAAGTAGATAATTAGTTAAATACGAACAAAACAAAAAACTGAAATGTTTTAATAAGTAGGTACAAGAAAGTTATAAAATTGATTCAACAAGGATTAATTTATTATAAATCAATTCCTAATAAACTAATCGATCTAGGATCATTATCCTGCAAAGTCTCCTGTCCCAGACAAAACAACTATTTACCAAAAAACCAAAATAGAAAAAAGACCTTCAGTCCTCCACCTATCTGTCAATGAACTGCCTTTTTATCAAAGGTCAATGCTGTTATTATTTTGTATTCATATTCATAAGCAAATTGAGTCATTCAAAAAATATACGAAGCCATTAAATCGTTGTGTTTATGGTGCAACACAATTAAAATAAATCAAACGCATTTCAAACAACTACCAACCGAAGACAAAAACAAAATTATTTGGTACCCACCTAAAATAAACTCCCATTGTTCACAGCCTAACGAACGTTCTGGCACAACTTCCAGCGTTAGCATTTTCTTCTCCGATAATCAATTAATCAAATTCAACTAATTTTCGTCACAATCACTCAGCTTTTTACCGAAAATCGTAAAATATTCAACAAGATCCTTTGTCTCGATTCAAGTTATATCGCCATTTTGATTATGGCCTGGGAGAACTGTCAGATTTCGGAGTGCAAAACAGCTGATGGTCACATGCGCGAGCGAAATCGATCCTTACGTCTAGTCGGCGGAAAGCCGAAAATCGATTTTCGATTAGACTTTCATAATCAAAACAAAAGAGGAATTGGTTTATTGCTGTCATGTGATTGGTCTCATGTGTTTGGAGAGGCAAATTTTGAATTTTTATTATCCTGTTTGTTGTTTATATTTTTTTCTCCGTATGTTATTACGTAGGTGTAGGCGCTACGTCATAAATTTAAAAAAATATTTATAAAATGCGTAAAAGTTTCAAATAACAATTAATTAAATAGTTATCTGTTTGTCAAAAGCAAAAGTAGATAGCCCAAGCCCATAATAATAATCATTATTATAAGTAGTAAACAAACTACGCATCATTGGAACTCGAATAATACCCTAATTTTTGGTCATTTTTTGTGACTACTCAAAATATAGCAGGCTGATTTTGTTCAAATTTTCAGGAGTGAAAGGCTGCTCTAATTGACCTAATTGTTATTTAATATCCATTTGTTAATAGATTTCCGTCCACCTGCTAAAAGATACAGGGTGAAACAAATAAGTTGGCGAATTTTTTGTGAAATTTTGGATTCACAATTCACCCCATTCTGCTGGAGGGAGGGAAGGGTTAAGTAGATTTTTGGTACCTATTCAGTTTAGAAGAGTGCCTTAGGAATAGGGTTGCCAGATTGAAATATCTACAAATCGGGAATACCAATCAAAAAGCTGTTGAAAAATCGGGACTTTGAATAAAAATCGGGACATTTTTTTTTAAGGAATAAGTTGATATAAAAATAATATAGGGTCAATCGGGGTAAATGAAAACTAGGGGTAAATGAAAACAGGTCAAAGTCCCTATTCAAACATCCCGCTTTTAAATATGAAGTATGACCGTTGGTTGTAGTGGCAACACTGCTCATAAAATTTCATAAAGTGAGATGGCGGTTAACGTTCAATATGAAGGTAAGTTGATTGAAATTATTTACCACAATATAATTTGACCTGCATTTTGGTCGACGCAGACATTAAATACTTTTTTTTTCATTAAAAAATATGTTGATATTATTAGTCTCAACATTATATCACGGTAAACGCAGGGTCTGTTGACATTTTTTTTTTGTGGTTAGGTCAATAATATTGTTCGGATAGAAACGGCGAGGTGTTTCCATTTACCCCATCCATTCAACCATGTTGGGGTAAAAGAAAACATGTTTTCTTTTACCCCAAGCAATTTGTTTAAGGTGTAAAATCTTTCAGATGCCACGAACCTATGTGAAAAAGAGACCTGCGCGGCTATATTCTGCAGAAGACTTAAAAAAAGCGGTGCAGGATGTTGCAACCAATAAGAGTAAGAGGTAACAACCAGTGGATTACACAAGACATTTTGGACCTAATGAATAAACGTGACAAAGCCTATGAGAGAATGATAAAAAATCGTGGCAACGCTGTAGCTGAGACCGAATTTAGGCATTTAAAGAATCAAGTTAACAATAAAATTAAATCAGCAAAAAATTGTCACTTTCGTACAAAGTGGAACCAGACCGGCAATAACAAGAAAATGCAATGGAATTTTATTAATAGTTTTTTCAATAAAAATACCAAAAATAATTATATTGATTTTTTAACAGTAGACAATAACAAAATTGAAGATCTTGTAGATATTGTAAATAATTTAAATTCTCACTTCGCGAATATTGGAGAGAATATAGTTAATGAACTGAATGAAGAAATGAACCTAAATAATAATAGTTTAGAATTTAATGAGGTATTATGTAATAACCACATAACAAATGTTGAATTGACGAATTTCTGTGAGGTTGAAGAAATTATACAGGAACTAAAAAAAAATTCGGCACCGGGACACGATGGAATAACAACAAAAGATATAATTAGTTTAAAAAATTATATTCTAGAGATTTTAACGAAGTTAATAAATAATGTACTTGTTAGTTGCACTTTTCCGCCAGAATTAAAAATTAGTAAAATAAATCCTATATTTAAATCAGGAAAGGCGGATCTTATGAATAACTACAGACCTATCTCAGTTATTAGTATTTTTTCAAAAATTATAGAAAAAATCATTAAACGTAGGATGCTGCAATTTATTGGAAATAATATAGAAGTTGACAGGTTTCAGTATGGTTTCATCAAGGGTAGTAACACACTATCAACTACATTCGATTTTGTAAATTATGTCTCAAAAAACCTTGACCAGAAAAATGTGGTAGTTGCAATATTTGTCGATTTGAGGAAGGCTTTTGACGTAGTTTCATTGGATAAAATGCTACATAAATTGGGTTTACTGGGATTTCAGGGTAATTTTTTTATTGTTAATTGAGTCATATGTGAGGGATCGTTACCAATATGTTAAACTAAACAATACTCAAAGTGAAATGTTAACAAATAGATGTGGGGTACCGCAGGGGTCAGTATTAGGACCTTTGCTTTATTCATTATATGTTTTAAATCTTAGACTAGCAAATCTCACAGCGCATTATTTTACATTTGCTGATGATACGGCCCTTATCTACACAGGAAAAGAAGAAACTCATTTGAAAAATCAAATAAACGAAGATTTAGATCGTTACCTTGAATGGTTGTATTCAAATAAATTGAAAATTAACTTAGATAAAACAAAATATTTAGTGTTTAGACAAAAAAATAAAATAGTTGGTAATATTGAGATTAAAATAAACAACGTCTCTCTTGAACAAGTTGAAAATATTAAATATTTAGGACTATTAATTGACGATCTCTTGCTCTGGAAACCCCACATTAATCACGTAATTGAAAAACTAAATGCAATGGTACCGATCTTATATAAATGTCGACAATATCTTACATATAATACAAAGATGAATTTATACAACTCATATTTTCTTTCCCATTTAAGATATCTAATTCCCATATGGGGCATATGCAGTTCGACCAATTTAAATGATATTCAAGTTCAACAAAACAAAATTTTAAAGGTTCTTTTTAATTACAATATACTAACTAACACAGAATATTTATATACACAACTAAATGTGTACAAAATGGAAATGTTACTTCAGCTTGAGCAGTGCAAACTGATGTACAAAATTATACATAAACAACAAAAATGCAACTCAGGGCTAGTTTTTCAGAATGAAATACATACTTACGGCACAAGATCAGAAAACAATGTTTATATTGGCAATAGTAGAATAAATATTGGTCTTCACTCCCCCATGCATTCTGCATCTAGGAGTTATAATAATTTACCTATTAATTTAAAAGTTACAAAACTTTAGTCAATTTCATAGGAAACTCAAAATGCACTTAGGTACTGATATAACTTAATAATAATATTTATTTTCATAGAAATATTTAAAAAAAAAAAAAAAAATGTTTGTTAACTTTAGTTAGATTTAGCATCACCATTTTGTTATTAAAATTATATTCTTGAGAACAGTGTTTTATACACTGATTTAAGATTATGTGTAATATGAATGTACTATAAAAAAAATTTGTGAATAAATGGTTAAAAAAAAAAAAAAAAAAAAAAAAAAAATAATTTGACATATAGACAAGCTGCTGATCTTTACAGAATACCAATTTCTAATATCTTCAATAGAATAAATGGTCGTAAAATTCCCGAAGGAAAATTAGGTGGAGGGAGAAAGCCCGCTCTGACACCTGAAGTGGAAAATGATATTGCGGAATGTCTCATGGAAAGATCAAAAATGGGCTACCCTTGCTCAAAAGAAGAACTGCTTCAATTAGTGCAAAGCTACGTGGTACAAACTCAAATAGGAACGAGCTTTAAAAATGGAAAACCTGGACACGATTGGTAAATTGGGTTTACGTCACGCCATCCTAGGCTGAGCTTGAAGAAACCTGAACATCTCCAAAAGTCAAGGATGTTAGCAAGAAACCCAGAAGTAGTTTATGATTTCTACGATAAACTGGATAAAGTAGTTGCGAGTTACAATATCCTACCATCATTTACTTTCAATGCTGATGAATCTAGGTTTAGTTCCGACCCTTCAAGAGTCCGTGGCATAGGCATCAAAGTAAATGCCTTGAGTCGCGTAAGTGGGGGCTCAGGTCGTGAAAACACCACAGTATTGGCATGTGCGGCAGCAGATGGCACAGTACTTCCACCTCTGATTATATTCAAAGGAGCTGCGGTCCAGGCCCGTTGAACATCACCCGCCGCTTTCCCTGGAACAGTGTACGCAACATCGCGAAATGGATGGATAGAAGAACCTCAATTTTTTCATTGGCTGCAAACTTGTTTTATAACTCATGTCCGTAACAAACGTACCGATCTAGGACTACCGGATGCAGCGCTTTGCTTCTATATGATGGTCATAGCAGCCACATGAGTCTACGCATAATAGAAATTGCTATTGAGGCTAATATATACAAATTATAAAATTTCCCAACCATCTCACAGACAAAATCCAACCCTCAGACAAGTGCGTATTTGGTCCGGTGAAAAAAGCATGGGACCGAAAGTTGGTTGAGTTTGGCAAAGCCAATATTGGTGTTGGAACGGGACGTTTACAAAAACGTGATTTTGTTGAACTCTTGGCTTTAGTTTGGGCAGAAGCTATGACGAAAGCGAATATCCAAGCAGGATTTATCACCACAGGAATTTCTCCAGTGAATCGCCATCGTTATCCAGAAAGTGAGTTTGATCCAATACAGCTTCTAGCTTATCAGAATAGAAAACGGAATATCGGCTCTGTAACCGAAACTGCTCCCGAAACAGTTATAGCAGGAAATTCAAATTCATCTGTTCCTTCTACTCCAGAAATAAAAGAACATGGTTCTTCAGCTCCATCTGTGGCCGACTTGGAAGCCTTCTGGGTTAATAAAAGAATCCTCCATCTCTTCATCACCAGCTACTGTTACAGATTCTACTCTATGTTCACCCTCTACAGTTGACCACATTTTTGCTGAAGCAATACGTCAAAAAAGATCCATGACAAGTGAAATCCAAGTCGTAAAAAAACCAACACCCCGTTTAAAGCAGTTGAGGTATGGAGAGGTAGTAACGACGGAAGAGGTAGCTGCTAGGTTCAAAGAAGCTGAGAATAGGAAAATAAAACGGCCGAAAATATTCCAGACATCAAGAACTAGCAAAACCAACATCGCAGGAAAGAGGTTAAAGAAAAAATCTGAAAGTTCTTCCGACGACGATGACATAATTTCTCTTCACGATGAATTCGACTATTCCAAGTTCGTCAATTCCGATGAGGATTCAACATTTATGGGTTCGGAAGAAAGAAACTGGGACATTGCACAAGAAAACAAGGAAGCCAAAGTCGAAAGCCATGAGAGTTCGGACGAAACAGAGATGGACATGCCACTTGCAGAACTGCGTAAAAAAATAGAAATTAAAGTTGGAGATTTTGTAATTGTGAAGTTTATTTACAATCTCGGCACTAAAAAAGAGATCGGGAAAAATTTTGTTGCAGAAATAGTTGAATTGGGGACTTATTTTCTTATTTTTATCAATAAACCACTTAAAATGTATTAGAATTGCTTACTTTTGTTATATTCATAATTATTTTTTAAATTAAAGGATTCTATTTTGTTTAACATTTTGTACTTTCAATAAATAAACTGTTCTTATTGTTTTTTTTTTTTTTTAAATCGGAATCGTTTAAAGAATATTTTCATTTACCCTGCGGTGAGCTTAATTGATATTCATTGTGAAAACCAGTTTGTTTTCGTTTACCCCAATGTGATGGGTAAATGGAAATATTCACGGGGTAAATGGAAACACATAAAAAGAATCCCCACCTCAACTTTAACAATAATTTTAATGTTTTTCAGAGTATATTCTAATAAACCAAGCCGAGAAGCAACCGTCAATCATAGGAAAACTGACAATTTACATTTATAGCTTCGCTAGCTAATTTCAAAATAAAGTCTGCAAAAATCGTTTCCCATTACCCCGATTGACTCTACTGAACAATGAAATTTAAAAATTAACTGAGAAATGTTCTACAGAAAGAGATAGAGGTCTATGTCAGCACTGGACAAATTGGGGCTTAAATAATGAGAAAAGGGCTAAAATCTGGATAAAATGGAGAATATGAAACAAACCCAAACTAAATTATTTCCAAAACTTTTCACCTTTTATTAGTAAGAATCGAAATGGACAAAAATGCCATCCTCCATACCAACAGAAAAAGAACCTGGATATCTCCAGAGTCCAGACAGTATGATATCTCTTGAAATAGACTACTTGCTTTGTAGAGAAATCTTCTATCAGATCCACCACATACAGTGATTATCAATGACAATTATAGAGTTTTGAGAAATATCAAACTCGGGTTAGCAAGTAGGTACAATTCAAAAATAAGTAAGTACCTACTTTTAATTTTTTCTAACTTTTAAAAGAATTTCGTGAAATCGGGACATTTAGCGTCCCGACGTATAGTCCATCGGGACACGGGACAAAATGTCCAATATCGGGACTGTCCCGTTAAAATCGGGACGTCTGGCAACCCTACTTAGGAACCTTATTGTACCTCGGGAGGTTTTTGAGATTTTTTGGATATCGCAGCCCAGTACGATTTCATCAAAAATATACAGTGTGTCTATTTTTCTAACCAGAGTAATCTCGGCTATTAGGTCTGTTCGCACAGCCATCACAAACCAGTCAGAGCGAATTTCATTGGTTGAAAACAGTCAGAATACTAGTTTCAACTTTCAACCAATGAAATTGACTGGTTTGTGATTTCTGTGCGAACAGACCTAATATACCCAAAAGATACAAGGTCAGTATAGGGCAAACGGCAAAGTCGCCCAATTTTATGCCATGGCCAATAAAAATGGAGGTTTGAAATTTGAAAAGTTCCGAATCAATAGGTAATTTCGGAAAAAACAGAAATTTTGTAAAATTATTTTTATTTTTTCTGACCTTAGTTGGTTGATGTGATATTGAAAAACAAATGCCACTTCATCATTGCCACTGTTAGCGAGATTAATGGCCGTTTGCACCGACCATTTTAAGGAATCATTAGCGGTAAGTATTTCTTAAAATGATATTTCTACATAGATAAATGTCACTTTAAGAAATACTTATCGTTAAGGCTTCCTCAAAATGGTCGGTGCAAACGGCCATTATAAAGATTGCTAACGTCTGTTCGCACAAAAATCACAAACCAGTCAAAGTGAATTTCAATTAGTTGAAAGTAGTTTTCTGAGTGTTTTCAACCAATGAAATTTGCTCTGAATGGTTTATGTGATTTCTGTGCGAACAGACCTAACAATAAATAGACTGTGAGATAGGGGCTGTTTAGTGGAGTCATTTTTTTTTGTCTGGCATTTTGAGAGCTGAATGTGGCTACTAAGCTGATGAGAATATGGGTGATTTTAATGCTGGCCTCCCGTTCGAAAATTTGCAGAAGAAAAAAATTGATTTACATGAAGATTTTTTTTTTAATGATCTCAAATTTTCTAGCTTTTAAATAAAAGATTGGCATTGATAAATAATTCACCCATGAAAAATATCAGATGCTTTTCAACAGCTGAAAAAATGGGGATGGGTGTCAACTTCCAAGAGAAAAGAAAAGAACCTTCCGCGTTTACTTTTTGTCTGGCAATCGAGAGAATGAAAGGTTTTGTTGTGAAAATAACGCTGAAAAATCGACAGACGGTAATCACAGTTCGAAATCGAGTTTTCCGGCGAAACATTCTGTGGATATTTCGAACAGGAGGCAGGCATTAAAACCACTTATATTCTCATCAACTAACTAGTCATATTCATCCCTCAAAATGCCAGACAAAAAAAAATTACTCCACTAAACAGGCCCTATCTCAGGGTCTAAAATACCTCGTAATAAAAAATAAAAAAATATAAGTAGGGGTAGCAGGTTTAAAAAATTCAAAAACAAAAACAAGCATAACTTTAACATGGACTTGTCAAAGTACCATTTTTTTGAGCATTAAGTTGCGCAACTTTTTCCTAATATAACCAACATTGTTATACTTCAACCATTCTCCAGTTTCTAATGCTACCCCATCTTTATCTTGGCCACACTCCACACTGTACAGGGTGTCCGAATTTGGATGGTTTTAATAGGAAACATCAATTTCTGAGCAAGATACAAAAAAATGAACCCCCCACTCCGAGGCTCAAATTTCTTGAAATTTTGATTGGTGCAAACCGCATTTTGATATCTTCAACCGTTTAGCCGCTAGAGGGCGATTCTCAATTTTGAGCAATAATGTGAAACCATCATAACTTTTTTGTTTATGAAAATTATTGATTTCCGTAAAAACTTTCTAGAAGCACTTTTTCAAGCAGAATTCAGTGACGTTCTCAGTTTTTTTCTAGTTGGTCCCAACTCCGAGATATTGACCAAAGTCCGGTTTTTTTCAATAGGACACTCTATATATTAATAGCTCATTAGAAAGCTCGGCTTTTTCTGATTTCAATGATATAAAGTTCGATAGGTTTATCTCTAATAGTTTTCGAGAAAAAAAATTTATTTCGGTTATTATCATAAGAAGCAATGTGTAAGAAAAGGACTTTATATCTATAAGGAAACTGAGAAAGGTCTCTTTCTAACTCATTGTTTCTTATGACAAAAGCCGAAATATTTTTTTTCTCGAAAACTGTTAGAGATAAACCTATCGAAATTTGTATCATTGAAATCAGCAAAAACAGAGCTTTCTAATGAGCTATTAATATATAGGGTGTCCCATTGAAAAAAATCGTATTTTGATCAATATCTTGAAATCGAGGCCCATTAGAAAAAAACTGAAAACGTCACTGAATTCTGCTTGAAAAAGTGCTTCTAGGAAGTTTTTCCGGAAATTAGTTATTTTCATAAACAAAAAAGTTATGAAGATTTCACAGTATTGCTCAAAATCGAGAATCGCCTTCTAGCGGCTAAACGGTTGAAGATATCAAAATGCGGTTTGCACGAATCAAAATTTCAAGAAATTCGAGCCTCGGAGTGGGGAGTTCATTTTTTTTATATCTCGCTCAGAAATTGACGTATCCTATTTAAACCATTGGACACCCTGTACAAAGGTCCCTAGCTATCTCCAAAGAGCACTCATTCATGCATATCGCAGCTCTAAATGGCTTTGAGAGTATAAGTACCCAGAGCTGTCAAAAAAAAGTATCTTAGTTACTTTAGAGTATCTTAGTTATTTTATAGTATCTAAGATACTGTATCTTAAATACTTTTTATTTTTTGGCAAAAGTATTTAGTATCTTAGTTACTTTTCAATAGGATCTGTAACTTATATCTTAAAAAAGTATCTTGGATAGGTACCAAAAAGTATCTCAAATACTTAAAAGTAGGTAGATACTGAAAAGAGTCTAATCTAAGTTAACGAAAAGTATTAGTTACCGTGAAAAAAGTTTCTTGAGACGGTTACCCAAATCCGACCCAAAAAGATAAAACTGGTTCAAACTTCAAGAAGCATCAAGCTACCGTTTTATGTATTATTCATTTGTACTCACCCAGCCGCTCTGTGAAGTTAATTTTAATAAAAGAGTTAATTGACGATTTTGTACTTCAAAAGTTCACGTCGCGATTTATCCATAATCCATAATCTATATATACCGGGTGTCTACGAGATTAGTTTCGCGCTGGCATTTGCTGGTTTTTTTTTTCAATGACAAAGATTTTTGGTATAGAGTATAGGTTTGAGAAATGTCATCTTTTGACATATGTGTCAATGTTTGGTAACTTCCGGTTTGACTGGAAATGACCCTAACTTCGTAATTTCGAATGGCATCCCAAGAATTTTTTCGCATTTTTGGGATCTGCGGATCGTGATGTGTATGAAAATGTCAAATTTGAACATTTTTGAAGAAACTTAAGAATTCTGGATCAAAATTTATTTTTGAATAGAAAGTGACAGAATGGCCTTTAATAGCTATTTATATAACAAGTACATAAAGTAAGGCTTTATTGTACGAATAATTTTATGGCCGAGCGAGCTTGCGAGCGAGGCTATTAAATAATGAGTCAATAAAGCCTGTTTATGTAAGCGTTATATACATGATTTTATGTACGATTGCGACTGATTTTTGTTAAAAATTTAAAAAATTTAATGAAAAAAGTAAAATTCGCGTAGGTAGGTATATCTGTTTCACCTTGGCAGGTTGTCAGGACCTGTTTCACCTTGGCAAGTTGTCAGGACCTGTTTCACCTTGTCAGGTTGTCCAGGTAGGCAATAAAGTAGCACTTTATTTTACTAGTAAAATAAAGTAGCACTTTATTTTACTAGTACAATAAAGTGCTACTTTATTGACGCAAAACTGTTCTATAAATAGCACTTTATTGGTCAATCGGACATAAACTGTTTTTTTCAACTCACACGATCGTAGAAAAATGCGAATGCCAAGTTGTTATCCTTTGCTTGTTCTCCAAAGGCTTCCAAAGTTGAAAAAATCACATTTTACGTGATAACTCAATGAAATCAGTGAAATCACCCAACTTTCACAACAAGAGATTTTTACCTTTTTCAAAATGAAATCAACTATGCATTAAAACTTTTCATTTACACTACTATAAATGATGAAACTACTTGTAAATGAACCCCTGGATGAAAAAACGCTGTCTAAAAGGAGCTGGTGGTTTTTTTTTACTTGTCAAGCCATTGACAAGATCTATGGATAAGATTCATTTATTTGCATAGACATTTGTCATTGTTTGGCATCTCGTGAATTTGTAAATACAAAGTTTGAATACAGGGGCTCATTTATAGGTAGTTTTATCTTATCATTTATAGTAGTGCATAATAAAAATAATAAAAAAATATGTAATTAAAAACTGGCATGAATGAAAAGTTTTAATGCATAGTTGGTTTTATTATGAAAAAGGTAAAAAACTTTTTTTGTGAAAGTTGGGTGATTTCACTGATTTCATTGAGATATCACGTAAAATGTGATTTTCACAACTTTGGAAGCTTTTGGAGAACAAGCAAAGGATAACAACATGGCATTCGTATTTTTCTACGATCGTGTTAGTTGAAAAAAACAATTTAAAGACGATTCTGTCACTTCCTATTCAAAAATAAATTTTGATCCAGAATTCTAAAAATTCTTCAAAAATGTTCAAATTTGACGTTTTCATACACTTCATGATCCGCAGATCCCAAAAATGCGAAAAAATTCTTAGGATGCCATTCGAAATTACGAAGTTAGGGTCATTTCCAGTCAAACTGGAAGTTACCAAACATTGACACATATGTCAAAAGATGACATTTCTCAAACCTATACCACAGCATATACAAAAACAATCAGCAGGCTAACCTTAGACAAGGAAGGAGAGGGGACTCGTAACACAGCAGGTGAAAATGAAGCAGTTTGCCACCAAAAAATGTCTGCTTTTTTCATAACATAACCTAGAAAGCATATTGTTTTTTGCCTGTTAAATGTAATCCTGTCGACTTTTTTTTCTCTGCGGGTTTTGCAGCCATACGCTAGCAATCCACCATGCTGAATATCACAAAAATGTTAGTCTGAAGTAAAATTCACATAGTGGCACCATGAAAAATTGTCGCCATTATTTGGTGGCAAACGGTCACAATCAGCTACTAGTGCAGGTAAAGGATGTTACGCGTCCTCTCTCTTTCCTTGTCTAAGAGGCTAACTTGAGTGACAGCCCGTGTAATAAAGGAATTCATCGTCAAAATGTCACTAGCGGCCATTTTGGGATACGAAACAGGGCCTGATTAACGATAATTTAGGTTTTTTCTTTCCTGTGACAGAGTCGTATTGGCTTTAAATAAACTAATTTATTATTACTTACATATAAAAATGTTTATAATTACTAATTTATTATTATTATTGAATATACAAGAATGATAACAGATAACACCATAAATGACAACACGAACATATCAAAATCGTTTTAAAAATCATAGCTAAAATTCCGCTCTACACCGCACGCCTATGACCTCCGTCAGAAATAAACAAATAAAATAAAATTTCGGCGCTCCTGCCGTTTAATGACAGCGTTTTGACAAAATGGAATCCCCTAATGGCGGCGTGCGCAGAAAAGATGCGCGTGAGAGTTAGCCTGCTGATTGTTTTTGTATATGCTGTGCCTATACTCTATACCAAAAATCTTTGCCATTGAAAAAAAACCCAGCAAATGCCAGCGCGAAACTACTCTCGTAGACACCCGGTATAAAAATTAATGCCATTTTTCGTTGTAATTTTATAACTCAAGAACGGGCTCACCTATAGCCAAACCAAATGTTTAGGCTTTGTTCGGACTATTTATTAGATGGTTTATGTGAAGTTTGCACAAAATCGGTTGAGCGGTTCTTCATTTATCACATTTTTTGTAATAAATGAATTATTCAATAAATGGAGGATCATTTTGTTAATGGGGATTTTGCTGTCAAATTGAAACTTTTTTCAGCGTTGACAGTACCAGCATGTTGTTATGTCATTAATGTGGTCATTTCATTACTTATTTTATTTATTTATGAAAAAAATGTACTAAGCCCGCATACTGCACCATCTCTTATAACCGATACCAAGTTTATTTTGTATTTTGTATACCGCGTCATCTCTGATACCTGGAACGAAGCTCGGCATTGCAGATACAGTAGAACAATGCTGCTCAGGAACTGGAGCTATTTCGAACAGAACTATTCCACTATTCCGATCAAATAGAGTGGTGCAGAAAGAGTAGATCAGATAGACTAGTGCAGATAGAGTAGAACAGATGGAGTAGTGCAGTGCATGCAGTGCAGATAGAGTGAAATAGGGCTGCGCTAGAGATTTTTTTTGTTTTCCAAGATAGAGCCCTGAGGCACACCGCAGTTGTGATAAACCCGCCCATACACACTTTTAAGCTTACGGAGCAACACAAAATGATCGACACAGTCGAAAGCCTTCAACAAGTCACAAAAAACCGCTGATGAAAGGTGATTTTTACTCAAACAAATATCTTCCACAAGGGAGAATAACGCATCAAAGCCATCAGATGTTCCTTTTGCCACTCTGGAAGCCAAATTGAATATCGGAGAGGGACCTGTTTAGATTGAGGAATGAAAGAATTCTTATGATTTTGACCAGCTTCTCAATCAGCCTATCGAGTGAAGGAAGAAGAGAAATAGGACGGAAATTTGCTGGTGAATCCCCTCCTTTGTGAAGAGGTATAACCACTGCATGATCAAGGATGATCTCAGGAACATAGACTAGTGCCAAGAAAAAGGAATTTGAGACATATTTGCCTTTTGAATAGTAGGGATTGATTCCGGAGTTGAGCTAGAACGAGAGAGCTCCCAGCTATAGAACAAAAAAGAAAATATTTAGATTGTTAGAAGACAGGTTGAATGAAGAGATCTCTAGAGGCGAGAACTTATACCTTTTATTTCATTATAATTATAAACCGATGTCTTCTTTTGAGTGTTGTTGGCATTAGAAATTCGTTTATTGTTGAAGTAGAGTTCTTTTGCAGCTTTGATTACCTTTCCATAAATAATTCGATGCTTTGTAAACAAGGACAAGAACAAAAGAAATACACTATTACGGAAAAACTTTTTGAGATAGTGCAGACATTGCCTGTTTCATGCAGATATCCTAATTCCTCCGTTCTCATCGGTTTTTTTCCCTCTATGATTGTGACAATAGGAAAAGGCTTGATGAAATATATTTGTCAAAACACTGTGAAAAGAAATCTAGTGGGTTCCCGGACTCAGGAAATAGCCAAACACTCTTCTCACAGAGATTGCGAAACCTAATGCAAAGCTATATATCAGACCGCGTTATTTACATTATGCTACAACAGAACAAGAGATACAGGCATATGCACCCACATCAACATCAACAGACGAAGATATTGAGTAATTTTATGAAGATCTGGCGATAGCTAAAAACCAAGAAAATACGAATTTCAAGGTTATAATCGATGACTTCAATGCTAAGATAGGTCGTAAAATTGCGGCAAACGGCCTGAATATCGATAATTTTGGACTGGGCACATGAAACAATAGAGGTGAAATGATACTGGACTTTATGAACAAAGAACAAATGAACTGCAGAACACGTTCTTCAAGAAACAACACCAAAGAAAATGGACATGGAGAAGCCCGAATGGCACAGTTAAGAACGAAATTGACGATATACTCACTACGGACAGAAAGTCCTGTAGCGATGTATCAGTTCTTAGCCATTTTAATACCGGAACCGACCACAGAATCGTGAGAGCCACAATAAATATAAACAAAAAAGCAAAATTGATGAAGTTGCTCGCCCACAGGGATTCAGCTCGAAGAAAAAATGGAAGAATACAATATCCAAATCAACAAAAAACTAGAACCAACGGAAGATCTAAGAAATATAGGTCTAAATGAGTTATAGGGAAAAATCGCTAGGAGCATACGAACAGCAGCGAAGAAAGTATGCTCCATGGAAACAAAAACTAATACGAAACTCAGCCAGAGCACAAACGCACCTCCTAGCAGAACGCAGAAAAATAGACAGAGACTCAATAGGATAACTACCGAGAACTAGACAAACGAGTGAAGAAAGTGATTAAAAAAGACCTAAGATCTCATAACACAAAGATCATATACAAGAAGCTATCGAGGATAACATGAATATGAAAGTCCTCCGATCCAAAAGAACAAAGGGAATGTCGCTCATATACAAAATTAGGAACCAACAAGGACAAGTTATGACAGAGAGAGAACAGATCTCCATCAACTATCCAGCATTTCTACCAGGAACTCTACAGACAATCGGTACCTAAGCTAAACCGTATAGAACATGTAGTCCTGAATGTGGGCTCCGAGGAAATCCCGGAGATTAAAACTGCAGAGCTGAGAATGGCACTGAAACAAATGAAAAACCGAAAGGCCCCAGGAGAAGACCACCTTACAACAGAAATGGTGAAGAATGGGGAAACAAACTCTGGAGAAAGCACTGATCATCCTTCTTAACAAATGTGTGGAGGAGGGATAAATTCCCGACGTCTGGAGAAATGCCGAGGTAATAAAGTCTCTTCAAAAAAGGCCACCGAACCAGCATCGAAAACTATAGACTGATCAGTCTTTTGTCCCTTTTGTATAAATAAGCTCCTTACCAAAATCATAACCAACCGATTCACAACAAAAATTTCGATTTCTACCAGCCAGTGGAACAGGCTGGGTTCCGAAGCGGCTATAGGACAAACGATCACATTCAAACAGAACGCACTCTTATTGAGAAGTGTACCGTAAAGTCCCCTAACTTTGACTGCTCCCCTAACATTGACCAAAAGATCATTAAATGATATAATGCACCTTAAAAAACTGTGAATGTATATTGCTGGCGATTTCTACCTACAAACAGTTAGTCTAATGTCTAATAACTGGCACTGTGTTGCGGAATGCATGTTCAGTTAAAAATCAGATGCACAATAAACTTTGACCGTTTGAACCAAAAGTTGGTTGAAAATTGTCACTTGCAAACTTTCCCTCGTGGAAAGCAAACAAAATATAATCAGGAGTCATCATTACTCACGGTGAGTATCCTGTTATGTATGTTCGCAAATGCATGTGTTAGATTTGGGGTTAACACTTTATTTGGAGTTCAGGGAATTTTTTTTGAAAATTTTCTAACCTATTTTTTTTTTTTGCGTTCTTAACTTTGACCACCGGTCATTGGGTCATTTCAAATGATTCGGAAAATGATGTTTCATTTTTACGAAATAAAAAGTTAATTTTTTTCTGGCCAAACGTAGGTATTTTAGTGGATCAATCGATTATAGAACCAGAGCAGATAGTTATGAAACTAAAGAATTCTTCAAATAGAAAACAGGAGAACTTCTTCTCAATCCTCTAGAAATAGAGTGAAATTAACAAGTAGAAATAAGATAGGTTAGGTAGAGGTTTTTTTTAAATGTGTTCTGTTTCACGCCAAAGAATAAAGATTTATAATTTTATTTGCAATATTAGATTTATGAATGATAATATGCAATTTCAGCGGATATAATGCAACTGACTGATTAGAAACAAAAAATTTATGTTATTTCCGTTAGAATTTTGAGTTGATTAGATAATAACATTTTGTTAATATGTCTTTGACTTTTGGAGACAGAATAAATAAATGAGTTAAAATGTTGTAGTTTTCTTATTCTTAACTCGATTTTTATGATTTTTATAGCCTTAGAAATTTTTTTAAAACATTTTTACTGGTCAATCTTACTCTGTGAGGCTGTAACATTAGTTTATTTCAGTTTTTAGATCGGTGGTCAAAGTTACCTTCCCAGGTCGTAACTTTGACCACCAACATTTAAAAAAAAAAAAACCGGTCTGTGTTGATGGAACCAAAAATATTTATTTCATGTCTCTATAATATCAGGTACAGCCCCAATATTGGCACTTTTGTTTGATTTTTGTCGCCTTCAAGTAATGCAATATTGCAGTGTAAAGTTGAAAACCGGTCAAAGTTATGTCACTTTACGGTACCGAATATAATATCCCATTACACCTCGCATTCGTCGACTACAAAAAAGCTTTCTATTCAGTGGAAACCTGGGGCGGTGCTGGGGGCAATGGGTAATGCGAGGATTGACTCAAGATATACCAACCTCATTAAAGACATCTACAAGGACGCTACAATACATGTCAAAGTAGACGAAAATATAACAACCGAAAAGATCCCCATATAGAGAGGGGTAAGACAGGGCGATTCAATCTCTCCAAAATTATTCACCCTCTGGCACTAGAAGACGAGTGTAAGAATTTGACGTGGTAACAAAAGGGAGTCAACATAGACGGGAGATTTTTGAGCCATCTCCGATTCGCCGACGACATTGTGATCATGAGCACCGACCAAGATGAACTTAGGCACCATGGTATGCGAACTAAAGAAAAAGTCACAGAAGGTAGGACTGGAAATGAACAACCAAGACAACGAAGATCATGAGCTCAAACAACATCAACATCAATGTCAATATCGATAACCACATACTTAAACTAGTGGAAGAATAGAATATATATATCTGGGACACAGCATCAGGCTAGGCAAAGACAACCAGACAGCCGAGATATAAATGCGAGTTTTCCAAATGCTGCCCATATCAGACTGATTCTCCTTCTTAATCAGTCTGATATGGGAAGCATTTGGAAAACTCGCATTTATATCCTCAAAAACCCGAAGATGCCAATTAATCTGAAATAGAAAGTATACGATGCCTGCGTACTACCAGTCACACTGTATGGGCTCGAGGCAGTTACCATGACAAAGAAAAGTGCACAACAACTACGGGTTAGTCAATATGCGATGGAGCGTGCGATGCAGGGAATTAGCTTGAGGGATAGGCAAAGAAACGATGATGATATCAGGGCAAGAACCAAAGTGAGTGACGTCATAGAACAAACTGCAAAAAAACAGTGGGGTTGGGCAGGACACGTTGCGCGAAATGATGAGAAATGGACGAAAATGGTTATGCAATGGAGAACACGGAGAACAAAGAAAAGCAGCGGCAGACCCATGCTAAGATGGCGAGACGACATACAGAGACGAGCGGGAAAGAACTGGATGCTCCCAGCACAGAACAGGTCAACATGGAAGGAGATGGAAGAGGCCTATGTCCATATATAATATATAATATTCTTTGGTTTAGTTTAATTTATACTTTATTCGATCATGTACAGGGTGATTCATTAAGAATGGCACTAGGCCATATCTCAAAAACTATTCATCGTAGTCTTGTCGGAGGAAAAAAATTATCCCATAAATATGGCCAAGAGAAAATGCCGGAAATATATTTCAGCTTTCTAAAATGACCGTAAGGGGGCGTAACCCAACTGTCAAAGTACAAAAATGGTTTTATTTCTGAAATTTCAAATGGAAACGTATCTTGAAAATGCTAGCAATAGATTTTTGATGAAATTTCACACAATATTGATTCATTACTTTTTACCAGAACTTATCGGATAAGATAGTTATGAGCTGTCAAATATTGCAACTCAAGAAAGCGGATAACTTCAAAACGACTCAACGAATCTGGTCGATCTCAGGTTTGTTGGAAAGACAAGAGTCTGTTCTTTAATTTTGTTGTGAAAAATTCAAATTCTGGTTAGTAGGACTGACGTTATGGGTCAATATTTGAAAACCATTGAATGTTTCCAATTTTTCTTGAAATTTTCAAATGGAACGGTATATTTAAGATATGTTCAATCGATTTTTTAGGATGTTTTACACGGTTTTTCTTAATCATACCTTCCGTGTGGCCTGTGCTGTATTTATTTATTTATTTATTTATTGACGGGATTACCCCATTAATGTAATAGTTTTACAAAATTTAACAATAATCTCAAGGTTAGCCAGCAATAGTATTAGTACTCCCAACCAATGTAACTAAATTAGCTAAATTACAACAACAAAAATCCCTAGAAAAAAATATATATATAAGTATGTACTTTTTTTTTACCCTATAATAGATTACATTTATTAATTAGACTAATAAATTTACTTTTAGATATCCCTGTAACTTCCAAGTTGTGCTGATTAATTAAAGAAATATACCTGCATATGGGAGAGTTCAGACCAAAATCAGTTCTGTGATAATCAACAAAAAATAAATTGTTATGTCTGAGGTTTCTATTTGTAATGCGAAACTTTATTTGCTCTAGAAGCTGAGGACAGTCTATATTAAAATTTAGAAGATCAAAAATGAAGCGCATTCCAATTTTCAACCTTCGAAGCTCAAGAGGGTCCAAATTTAGCATATTGCGTATGTAATCATATTCATGATCAAAAATTTGAACCCCCATGCGAAAAGCACAAAAACGCCAAAACCTGCTCTGAACTCTCTCGATTGAAACCTTATGAATTTGGTGATAAGGTGACCACACTATACGGTTATACTCTAACTTTGACCTTACTAAACTAGAATGCACACACTTGGCAGAGGACACCGATAAATTCTTGCAATTCCTAATGACAAAACCTAACAACTTGGAGCTTGGAGGACTGTACTATCAAATTATTTATATGGTCTACAAATTTAACCTCTTCTTGATCGAAAATTACACCAAGATCTTTTACTTTGGATGTATAACTGATTTGCCTGTCTTTAATATAATAAAGTGAATTTACCTTTTTATTGAATCTGAAAAAACTAACTGTAAAACACTTATCAACATTGAGCTTCAATTTATTGATGTCACACCAAGCAACAAGACGATTTAAGTCTTCCTGTAATAACTTTGCGTCATACATACTGTTAATGACTCGAAAAAATTTAAAGTCATCAGCAAATGCTGCAGGTACACTATGCAAAAAGTTTTTTGTGATATCATTGACGAATATGTTGAAAAGTAACGGCGAGCAGTGTCCCCCTGGGGCACCCCAGATGTTGCCATAATATTCTCAGATAGGAGTGAACCTATTTTTACTTTTTGAACTCGACCAGTGAAGGAACTACGAAACCACTTTACTATATCTAGGTGAAAACCAAATTTATATAACTTATCAAACAATAAACCATGATCAACACTGTCGAAGGCCTTAGAAAAGTCAGTATATATAGCATCAACTTCCAAGGCCCTCAGCAGTGATGACAGGTATGAAACCAAGTTTATTGTGGTAGTGGATCTGCCTTTGGTAAATCCGTGCTGAGCCTCATCTAACAGCCCCCGGCAGGCCCATGTCAATTGTTTGCATATCAATTCATCTAGCAATTTTGGAATCACAGATTGGGTACAAATACTTCTATAATTTTTAATGTTTTGTTTATCGCCAGTTTTAAAAATTGGGAACAAGTAGCTATTTTTCCATACATCTGGATATTCTGAACTATTAAGAGAGAGATTGAACAGTAAAGTTATAGGCGTGGTTAATGTGCAAACACACCTCTTCAATAGCAACTCTGGAACTCCATCAGGCCCTACCGTGACTTTGTCAGAGAGGCTCGTTATTCCCCCAAAAATGGTCTCCTTAGTAAATGAGTGCCAAGTGATATTGTTGTTTGGATAACAATTTTCTGTTTTAGGAAGACTGAACGATGAACTTGGTGAGTAAACTGTGGAAAAGTACTCCCCAAATGCACTAGCTATGCCTTGCCCCTCACTCAACAGCTGATCATCATAAACCATTTTTGAAGGCAAATCGTATGTTCCTTTAATTGTATGAGGCTTCCAGTCTATTTGCTGATCCAGGACGATTCCTAAGAAGGAGACATGCTTTTCAGATTCTATGTTGACGTTTTTGGGGATTATCGAAATACTTTTTGGCTGATGTTTTTCGTTTATGATCTGCGTTTCTTCAACATTATAGCATCACCTACCTACTCGTCAGGGCCGGATCTAGGGGGGGGCGAACAGGGGCGCGTGCCCCCCTTTGCAACTTAGTACGGCGACAAAGAGAGAGGATACAGGACACTGTCTTACTTTTTTTTTATAAAACATAAATATCTATGTGCACGCAGACAAATACATACATACAAATAAATTCAAAAATATCACGTCTCAAATGAATCAAGAATCAATCGTCTTCTGTTGTACAACAGTACAACATTCAATCCAGCACAGCTGTATTGAGCGCTACCAGCACACCGCACACCCAGCTGAAATAACTCGTCAAATATTAAGCGATTGAAGAAATTAAGTTTTTCAATTTAATCTTTGATATTTTTACAGTGTAGATCGTTCATAAAATAATTTATTGGTGGTGGTTATGACGATTTTTCAATTTAATCTTTGATATACCAATAAATTATTTTATGTACGATCTACACTGTAGGAGCTTTTTACGTAACTCATTTTAGCCTGTTTGAGTTACGTAATAAGTTGTATTATCGTACATAGTGATGTTATGAGCTCATTACATCACTCAGTAATGTAATATAATAATCACTAGTGATGTTATGAGCTTATTACGTAACTCATTTTTATTGAAAAACTGCACTTTTTAAAACTCATTTATCAAAAATTATAATAAAGTCTGTTTTTTTTTTAAAGATAAAAATCAAAATGACAATATGTTGGCGATACAATGTAAAATTGTCAAGCTTTCAAATTTTTTATGTAGAAAAGGCTTGTGCGCTTGTGTTGCCAACATAGTTACTGAATTTTAAACTTGGGGAATTATCTTTAAAAAAAAAACACACTTTATAATCTATTGTGAAAAATTAAAACCATTTCGAATACATAAAAAAAAATCTGGGTCGTACATAAAATGTTGTATATCACACGTACGGTAACGCTCATACCGTACTAGTCATATAAATAACTATTATGTACGACCCACACTCCACACTGTAAGAGCTTATTACATAACTCATCTTAGCTTGTTTGACTTACGTAATAAATTGTGTTATCGTACTTACGGCCATTTGCACCGCTATAACTTAAGGGATAATCTAAGCAGAGCTTCGAATGTAAATCATGTAGAGACAAAAGTCAAATTCAAAGCCTAACTTAGATTAAATCTCCCTCAAGTGATAGCCGCGCAAATGGCCATTAGTGATGTAATGAGCTCATTACGTAATTAATTTTTATTGAAAAACGGTACTTCTGAAACTCATTTATTCGAAAAAATTATAAATATAATCTATTGCGAAAAATTAAAACCATTTCGAATACATAAAAAAAAATCTAAGTCGTACACAAAATGTTGTATATCACACGTACGGTAACGCTCATTACACTACTCGTGTGATTACCACGACTCGCTCTACGACCACGTCTTGGCAATATTCCCAACTCGTTACTGTAATAAAGCTCATACCGTACTAGTAATATAAATAACTATTATTCCCAAACGTTTGGTTATGACGTTTTTACATTACCATTTTTCTAGTATTTGAGCTATGTCATGAGACTCATAACACAACTAGTGGTGTTATAGACTAGGTTATGAATTCATAACACAACTAGTGGTGTTATCGACTGGGTTATGAATCTATAACACAACCAGTTTTTGTGTTTTGACAAATTGAAAAAACATTTTCCTATTTTTCGCTTTGTAGATAGAACGTTGTACAGGGTGATCCAGATCCAGTATAAAGTGAACACCCCCTTGTAATTTGTAAATAACTAGGTACCTATTTTTGGAGGCTAAAAATTCATTTTTGGACGTGGCAACTGGAAAAAAAAACCTCCAAAGCACCTGCGGTGGGCTTCAACTACTAGGTCCTACTTGATGTGTGAACCCCTTCCACTAAGTATAGACCACGAGTCGCCACTACTACATAAATAGATTGTAAAATCTTCACACCTGATTTTTGAATAAATACATAAAAAAATATATTCAACAGGGGGCGGCAATTTACATCTTTGCCCCCCCTCGAAGAAATCGTAGATCCGGCCCTGCTACTCTTGTTCACAGAAGACAGATGTCTGTTTTGCTTTCAATATCCGTAACTACTACATAAAAACCCACGAATGCCTGGAATATTTTCATCTACACACTCAAAGTTATCGGACACGAAATTAATCTCACTGTATATTTATATTTAGGGAACATTTTCTTATTTTGTCCAAAGTTTCGCATTATTTCATAAACAAAAAAAGATATAAGAAAAAATCCAAAAACGGTTTGAGGGATGAACATAATAATCATTCGGGTATGCCTAAAAAAAAAAAAAAAATAATTGTAGAAATAGGGTGGCAACAACAACTGAATTTTGAATTTTTACGGCTCCGTCAAGTTAGCCCCCCCACATTCGAATTTTCTAAAAAAGGTGCTCGAAGTGTGCTTTACTGTGCCGATGATATTTTGAACTGTGCCGTTTCGATAACAAAGTTATAGGAAAAAATAGATGAGGGGCTAACTTGACGCTCAGCCCCCCCAAAATTTTGGAAATCAGATTAAGCAAAATTGAATTCTTATCCATTGTGAAGTGTGCTGAACTGTGCTATATCAGGTTTTTCTCAAAATTTCCATACTCGGTCATTTTCCGACAAAATCCTACTGGGGGGCTAACTTTGATGCTCAGCCCCCCCAAAATTTTGGAAATCAGATTAAACAAAATTGAATTCTTATCCAATCTGAAGCGTGCTGAACTGTGCTGTATCAGGTTTTTCTCAAAATTTCCATATTCGATCATTTTCCGACAAATCCCACTGGGGGGCTAACTTGACGCTCAGCCCCCCCAAAACTATGGAAATCAGATTAAACAAAATTGAATTCTTATCCAATCTGAAGTGTGCTGAACTGTGCTGTATCAGGTTTTTCTCAAAATTTCCATATTCGGTCATTTTCCGACAAAATCCTACTGGGAAGGTAGCTTGAAGCTCAGCCCCCCTAAAAATGTTGAAAATTGGATGAAAGAAAATTGAATTCTCTCCCAATCTGAAGTGTACTGAACTCTGCTGTATCAGGCTTTCTCAAAATTTACATAATTATTCGGTTATTTTCCGACAAAATCCTACTAGCTAACTTGGCGCTCAGCTCTGAGAATTTACATACATTCCTGTTAATTAAATTTTAACAGATTTTACGAAATTATCATAATTTTCCTAGTGATTTACTGTTTTTTCAAAGATAACGAAAAAAGAACTATCAGATCAGTTTTTTATGGCACTGCGCATGCCTGCACTACGACCAGCATTTCTCAAGGCAGGGTTTGTAGGGTTAACTCTTTAAAAGCTGCTCTAACACACCCGAACGATACGGAGTCAAGATTTGCTCTAACTGGTTGTACCCAAACGACTTAATAGTAGGATTGCCACCTCTCTAGGTTTCACCCAGAGTCTACGGGTTTTTACATATGAGCCGCTTTCCAGCTGACGCTTTTGAGCACGCAATCGAGCTTTTGCGCGCGCAAATGCTTCAAGCGCATGTTCGTGTTCCAGCCGTCCTGCGCTTCGAGAGCTGCTAACTTTTGCGTTTCAAACACAGAACACTGTGCTACACCGTGCTTAAAGCACACAGCTGGAAAGCGGCTATGGTCTCCGGGCTCCGGATTACGAGGTGTTTTCTCCGTGTAAAACCGCATTTCACAAAAAAAAAAACGCATTTAAAAAAAATAGGATTTAGCAACAGCGCAATCCTGTTTGTGCAAATACGGTTTCTCTCGGAGAAATTGAGAAATTATCCGACTCTGACACGCACGTTGGCGATAGACAGCCCACGAACTCAATGCCGCATAATCTCCCTCAAGGATATCAAACACTACTACAAGTCTGCGCATCGGACTCGATTTTTGGAATTAAGACCATGATGTTGCACCGTTACCGACGTCATCAACGGTGTCGTTAACTGTTTGTGTCAGCGGTCGTAGTTTAGAATATACATTTATGAAGAGAAATAATATTTAATTTTAATTAACATAATAGGCAAAGAGGAAGATGTAAACGAGATCTGAAAAGGAGTTGTATTAGATTCAGGGACCCGGACCGGAACGATATTGGACCGAAAACCGGAACGAAACCGTTTTTTTTTTGCGGACCGGAACCGGAACGAAACCCATATTTCATAGAAATGTTGTAGGGCAGGCGGAACCGGCACCGATATAAATTAATCGGTTCTTACCGGTATTTTTCGGTTCCAAGATTTTATAAATTAGGCTGTTTGCTGTTTGGTTGTATCATAATAAAATTAACACTTTAAAAAACAGAGCGTTGGACATTGAGCGCGCATTTCTGAACTCGGCTAGGCTACACACCAAGGATTTTACATACTACTACAGGATTGCTCATCGGCTTCGATTTTTAGAATCAAGTTCATATGTTGTTGAACCGTTGGCGACGTCATCAACGGTCTCAGCGGTTTGCGTTCGTAGTTAAAAATATACATGTATGATGAAAAATATAATTTTATCCAACACATGACAGTTATGACTGTTATAATTAATGTCATTTTAGACAAGTAAACGATCACATAACACACTAATTCATAACTCACTAGTGAGTTATGGATTATAACTCACGTTCATATTCAAAGTAGTATTCTATTTGTTTATTACTCTTACAAGCAGAATTTACATTGATATTGAAATTGAAGGAAAACGCTAACGGTTTATTCGAATTTGAAGTCATTGTAAAATTCGTTGGTTCATTGGAGCCAGACGCTCCCATATCGGTACGGCTGCTGATAGTGCTGCTAGAAGACGCCGACGCATAGAACCTTGTATTTTTTTTTATTAACTCATAAAAAAAACGATTCCTTCCACTTGTTGGATAAAACATTGTATGCTACTCGCGTGTTATGTTACCTAAGACACTTGAGAATATATACCACTCGGCTTGACGGCCTCGTGGCATAAATCTTTCTCGCGTGACTTATTTTCAACATAACACACTAGTACCATGAATAACTATAAACTTGATTAACAAATAGTCAATAGACAAGAGGAAGATGCAAATGAGATCTAAACAAGGGTTGTTTTAGAATAATAAATAATGTACTATGGTTCTAAACCGTTTCGAAATACAATCCAATCCACGTTTTAAAACCATTTTCACGTGCCGAGAAATTATGTCGTCATTCTGAAACTGATTTAAACCAGTGTTGGAAAATGTTTCAAAACTTTGAGACGCGAGAAAACACTTCCTAATCCGTGGTGCAAACTGGTGCAAGCATTACGTCAAGGCGAGAATCGACACGCTGTTACGTCATCACTGATCGAAAACAAAAAAATTTATTTGATCATTAGTAATTATTATGATTATTAGAGTTGTTGCAGATAGTAGCATGCTTTATTGTCAAAAGATACAATAATCATTATGGACAAAGCTAATCCTTAAATCCAAAATCTGAAATCTAAACCATCTAAATATAATAATGCTTGTCACAGTAAATACACATACATATTTTTAAATTTTAACAGTTAATAAATAGGTTTAAAAAAACTATAAACAAGTGATAAGTCACACAGAGAAGAAACAATACAAGAACAAACTGTTGTAAAATATTAAAATCAATAATAACTAAATAACTAGGGGGTCAGATCTTGACAGAAACATTAAGAAATAAGATAAAACATGAACAAACAGTACAGCAGTGCTCTGATAGGAAAATAAAATAAACACCCAGTACAGAGTGCCCCGCCCACGATAATTCTAGACAGCAAAAGCTGGTTAAAATTTATTAGGTTCAAAATACTAAGTCCAGAAATTCATTAACAGTATAGAATGCTTGGGTAAGTAAGATAATTTTCAACTTTTTTCGAAATAGAGTGATATCTGATATATCTTTCAAAGTTGCTGGAAGGTGATTATAAAGTTTTACACTCTTGTAAATGATAGAATTCTGTACAAGAGAGGATGTGGAATAGGAAGCGACAGATGATAGGCAGAGAAATCCAAAAAAAATAAACCACAAATTATGACCGTTTTAAGGGATGCTTCTTGAAATGGTCAGTGCAAATGGCCATTAGATATTTGTGAAAAACTATACCGGTATGAACCGTTAAAACCGAAATTATTGGTCCGAACCGAATCGAAATATTTCTCTTAGAACCGAAACCGTAACGGAACCGATATTCGTCAGGACGTTGTGGACCGGAACCGGAACGGAACCGATATTTCGTTTCGGTCCGGGTCCCTGATTAGATTGCTGATTATAATGTACTAAAACCAAGTATGCATAAGCCAAAAGCCTGCGGAATCATAGTCTATGGTGCAAACACCCTACTTCAAGGCGAGAAACGACACGCTGCCTACGTTATCACTGGTTCTTTGGATCCTTGGCGCGGTGGGGGGCTTGAGATTTCATCTACTCTACAGAGGCCTTATGAGGGGGGGTGGGACTTTTCGCCGCAGCCGGTTCGCCGCGGCCGATTCGTCGCGGCCGTTTCGCCGCAAGCCGTTTCGCCGCAAGCCGTTCCACCGCAAGGCCTTTTCGCCGCAAGCCGTTTCGCCGCAGGCCATTTCGCCGCCCGCCGTTTGTTGCGTTATGAGACAAAACTAGTAGTTTGAAACAGAGATGGGCTGATATTGAAAAGCAATTAAATAAGACATCAGGTGAATTGGGGTGTCCGAAATTATAACTCTTTTTTCAGTAGCAATAAAAAAGACAATGCCATGATTTTGACCAGGTTATTTTTATTGTTTGGTAGAATCACTAGAAAAGCAAACCCTTTCTGCATAAAGTAGTAATAAAAAGGACAATGCCATGATTTTGATCAGGTTATTTTTATTTTTTTTATTAAGATGGGTAATTTTTATTGTTTGGTGGAATCACTAAAATTTTGTTCACTATTTAAACCTGAAAATTTTGACCAAATCTTACATAATTATTTATATACAATAATACAAAGGGTTTCTAATGGATAAATATATATATATATATATATATATATATATATATATATATATATATATATATATATATATATATATATATATATATATATATATATATATATATATATATATATATATATATATATATTAGTAGTTTTTTCTTGGGTTTAGGTTCATAAATGAAACGACTTTTTTTATTTCCTAACGTTTCGCCTTTAATTTAAGGCATTTTCAAAGGGATTGTTTTCCTAAAAAAATAAATAATAATTTCACATTAACCTATTCACTAATTATGCAATAATACAAGAATTTTCCTAAAAATGTTTAATACAGTGTACATACCTCGAAAATGTTATTTCTTATTACCAGGTACCATTTTCAGATTAAACAAAATTGAATTCTTATTCATTCTGAAATGTGCTGAACTAGGTATGCTGTATCAGGTTTTTCTCAAAATTTCCATATTCGGTCATTTTCCGACAAAATTCTACTGGGGGACTAACTTATGACGCTCAGCCCCCCCAAAATTTTGGAAATCAGATTAAACAAAATTGAATTCTTATCCAATCTTATCAGGTTTTTCTCAAAATTTCTATATTCGGTCATTTTCCGACAAAATCCTACTGGGGGGCTAACTTGACGCTCAGCCCCCCCAAAATTTTGGAAATCAGATTAAACAAAATTGAATTTTTAACTAATCTGAAGTGTGCTGAACTGTGCTGTATCAGGTTTTTCTCAAAATTTCCATATTCGATCATTTTCCGACAAAAAAATAAGAGGGGGCAGTTGATGCCAAATTTTAGGGGCCACAACACGTGCGGGATTGTAAGCGTTTCGCTTTCGAGGTTGGGAGTTGAGACGGTTGCAGAAGAAGATTCAAGAATATTACACAGTAAACAGGATAGCCTATCCTCATAAGGGTCTAGTACAGTTCGCCGCAGCCGATTCGCCGTGGCCGATTCGTCGCGGCCGTTTCGCCGCAAGCCGTTTCGCCGTAAGCCGTTTCGCCGCAAGCCGTTCCGCCGCAAGCCATTTCGCCGTAAGCCGTTTCGCCGCGTTGAGAATAATCCTAGATATAATTAGTAATGTAAGTTCTGGTCCAAATTTCCAGGCTTAAATTATTATTGATAATAACAATGAAAACAACCCATCTTGATGAAAAAAAAATTACCTGGTCAAAATTGCTACTTTCTGAAAAAAGGGTTAGTTGGGTTTTCTGGTAATTCAACAATAAAAATAACTTGGTCAAAATCATAGTATTGTCCTTTTTATTGGTACTTGCCCGAAACACATATGATGAACAAGAAAGGGTTTTAATTTCGGAAAGCCTAATCTACCTGTCTTACTTTATTGCTTATTAAAATTATCATTTTGTCAAGCATAAAGAGAAGACTTGTCGGTTTCAAAGTACTTGTCTTCTGTCAGAACGCAGCAAGGATGGATCGACTTTTATCTAAGAGAAAACAAGATAAATTTTTCAGTGATGGGTACATTTATGTATTCGACAAATTGAGTCAGGACAACGACACAAAGTTCTTCCGCTGCGAGCAAAGGGGAAGATGTAAAGGCAGAATCCATGTTAGAAATGGCGAATTGGCTTTAAGAGTAAGCGACCACAACCACGGACCAACCCCTACGAAAATTGAGGTGGATAATATGATAAAAAATAAAATAAAACGACGAGCTGAAGATACTATGGAAGCGCCGATTCAAATCATTAATGGAGTAGTCGCGAGCATTTCAGAATCCGCACAAGGTATGAAGAGTTTACGCTACCTCACATCATTATTTTTATTTTTCCTAATTCCTCATTGATAATAGTATTCCTTTTTCTTATTTTTAGGTTCCATGCCTAATAACAGTGCCTTACGAAAATTAGTTACGCGAACCAGAAATGTAATTCAGGCAGCTCCTCCAATGCCAGCATCGCTTCAGGAATTGGAAATACCTGAAAGATACAGAACATATGATGAAGAAGAGAACTTCCTCCTCAATGACAGTGGTCCGGATAATGACAGGATTTTGATATTTGGACGGCAAAGGAATATAGACCTTCTTCAGCAATCAAGGATCTGGTATGTGGATGGAACCTTCAAACCTGCACCTCCTCTTTTTAGCCAAATATATGTAATTTTGGCCGAAATGTATGGTGGAGTCCTTCCGGCGGTATATGCTCTTCTGCCAAATAAAAGGAAAGCTACATATTGCAAACTTATAGAGATGCTACGACAATTACAGCAAGATCTGGCCCCTCAAAATATAATTTCCGATTTTGAGACTGCAGCATTTACTGCTTTTCAGGAGGCATTTCCAGACGCCCGGATACATGGATGTTTTTTTCATCTAAGCCAGAATTTTCACAGGCATTTAGCGCAATTGGGACTACGCTAGCAGTACATAAACGACCCAAATTTTGCAAAGGTGGATAATATGCAAAGGTGGATAATATGCAAAAACGTCCTGACTCAATTTGTCGAATACATAAATGTACCCATCACTGAAAAATTTATCTTGTTTTCTCTTAGATAAAAGTCGATCCATCCTTGCTGCGTTCTGACAGAAGACAAGTACTTTGAAACCGACAAGTCTTCTCTTTATGCTTGACAAAATGATAATTTTAATAAGCAATAAAGTAAGACAGGTAGATTAGGCTTTCCGAAATTAAAACCCTTTCTTGTTCATCATATGTGTTTCGGGCAAGTACCAATAAAAAGGACAATACTATGATTTTGACCAAGTTATTTTTATTGTTGAATTACCAGAAAACCCAACTAACCCTTTTTTCAAAAAGTAGCAATTTTGACCAGGTAATTTTTTTTTCATCAAGATGGGTTGTTTTCATTGTTATTATCAATAATAATTTAAGCCTGGAAATTTGGACCAGAACTTACATTACTAATTATATCTAGGATTATTCTCAACGCGGCGAAACGGCTTACGGCGAAATGGCTTGCGGCGGAACGGCTTGCGGCGAAACGGCTTACGGCGAAACGGCTTGCGGCGAAACGGCCGCGACGAATCGGCCACGGCGAATCGGCTGCGGCGAACTGTACTAGACCCTTATGAGGATAGGCTATCCTGTTTACTGTGTAATATTCTTGAATCTTCTTCTGCAACCGTCTCAACTCCCAACCTCGAAAGCGAAACGCTTACAATCCCGCACGTGTTGTGGCCTCTAAAATTTGGCATCAACTGCCCCCTCTTATTTTTTTGTCGGAAAATGATCGAATATGGAAATTTTGAGAAAAACCTGATACAGCACAGTTCAGCACACTTCAGATTAGTTAAAAATTCAATTTTGTTTAATCTGATTTCCAAAATTTTGGGGGGGCTGAGCGTCAAGTTAGCCCCCCAGTAGGATTTTGTCGGAAAATGACCGAATATAGAAATTTTGAGAAAAACCTGATAAGATTGGATAAGAATTCAATTTTGTTTAATCTGATTTCCAAAATTTTTGGGGGGCTGAGCGTCATAAGTTAGTCCCCCAGTAGAATTTTGTCGGAAAATGACCGAATATGGAAATTTTGAGAAAAACCTGATACAGCATACCTAGTTCAGCACATTTCAGAATGAATAAGAATTCAATTTTGTTTAATCTGATTTCCAAAATTTTGAGGGGACTGAGCGTAAGTTAACCCCCCAGTAGGATTTTGTCGGAAAATGACCGAATATGGAAATTTTGAGGAAAACCTGGTACAGCACAGTTCAGCACACTTCAGATTATATAAGAATTCAATTTTGTTTAATCTGATTTCCAAAATTTTGGGGAGACTGAGCGTCAAGTTAGCCCCCCAGTAGGATTTTATCGGAAAATGACCGAATATAGAAATTTTGAGAAAAATCTGGTACAGCACAGTTCAGCACACTTCAGCATGGATAAGAATTCAATTTTGTTCAATCTGATTTCCAAAATTTCGGGGGGGCTGAGCGTCAAGTTAGCCCCCCAGTAGGATTTTGTCGGAAAATGATTGAATATAGAAATTTTGAGAAAAACCTGATACAGCACAGTTCAGCACACTTCAGATTAGATAAGAATTCAATTTTGTTTAATCTGATTTCCAAAATTTTGGGGAGACTGAGCGTCAAGTTAGCCCCCCAGTAGGATTTTATCGGAAAATGACCGAATATAGAAATTTTGAGAAAAATCTGATACAGCACAGTTCAGCACACTTCAGCATGGATAAGAATTCAATTTTGTTCAATCTGATTTCCAAAATTTCGGGGGGGCTGAGCGTCAAGTTAGCCCCCCAGTAGGATTTTGTCGGAAAATGATCGAATATGGAAATTTTGAGAAAAACCTGATACAGCACAGTTCAGCACGCTTCAGATTGGATAAGAATTCAATTTTGTCTAATCTGATTTCCAAAATTTTGGGGGGGCTGAGCATCAAAGTTAGCCCCCCAGTAGGATTTTGTCGGAAAATGACCGAGTATGGAAATTTTGAGAAAAACCTGATATAGCACAGTTCAGCACACTTCACAATGGATAAGAATTCAATTTTGCTTAATCTGATTTCCAAAATTTTGGGGGGGCTGAGCGTCAAGTTAGCCCCCCAGTAGGATTTTGTCGGTAGATGACCGAATATGGAAATTTTGAGAAAAACCTGATACAGCACAGTTCAGAATGGATAAGAATTCAATTTCGTTTAATCTGATTTTCAAAATTTTGGGGGGGCTGAGCGTCAAGTTAGCCCCTCATCTATTTGTTTCCTATAACTTTGTTATCGGAACGGCACAGTTCAAAATATCATCGGCACAGTAAAGCACACTTCGAGCACAGTAGGTGGTTGCAATTTTTTTAGAAAATTCAAATGTGGGGGGGCTAACTTGACGCAGCTGAATTTTTACCGCACTTCCTATATCACCCTGTAAAAAAAAAAATTATATTTTTTTCTTTTTGTGTGAACCAGATGATTACCAATGAATCGCTTTCAAAAATGGTGAAAACTGCATATTTTTCTGTTAATTTATTAAAAAGTTGTTGCGTCTCAAAAGTTGGTGAAATTTATGCTTGGAACGAACCTATTGTTGAGTATGTAGAATTCTGCATGACACTTTTTTGAGTCTCTGGTCTGACCAGCCAGAGGCATGGTACAGTGAACTGTATACTGATGCCAAGTGGAATTATTTATATCAAGTGGCTTGCTTTATTTTGTAAGAACCAAGGTAAGAACACTTTAATTTTGCAACGAAAGTGATAACTTTTGTAAAACTTTTGCTAGAGCAGAAATTATAAATTAAGTTTGAAGAAAAAAACGAAAACTCCCGGATAGCCAGAAAAAACCCAATAAAACCCATAAAAACCCAAAAAAACCCGACGGGTTGGACTTTTTCAAAAAAACCCGGGTTTTTTCCAACCCTGCGCTTGATCACAAGAAGTTTGGTTTATTTTGCATGTATAAACATTCTGATTTGCCTGAATCAGGGACTCTATTTTTCAAAACTGGTCACCTTTTCAAAGTTCTCCCCAAAGAAGATCGTCTTCCCCAAATATTTTAACAATGTATTTTGTCCTTGCATTTTTCGAGTTTTCCAAACATGGGCGAATAAGCCCCTTGTCATATTTTTTTTTTTGAATAATAAAACTAGCCGCAGCCGCAATAATCACCTCGTTTTTGTCCTAAGTATATTTTTTTAGTTTGGGAATTTATTTCAAGTATGGCTTTGTCGCCAAAAATTATGTTTTTAAGTCAGTGAAGCTATTTCTGACTCTAAATGTTTATATGTGTTGTGCTGGTGTATACACGAAGTTGAATCAGGTTGCATGGTTCGAAAAAACCAATATCAACTCCATCCCGCAATGTTGTTTTAGTGAAGATACTCAACATATCAACTGCTATTTTTAATCTAGATTTATTGTCAGTGATCAAATAGAGTCGCTTTTCTGATTTTTTTTCCAAATCATGTAGTCTGTGAATGGTAAAAAAAATTAGCATGGAAAGTATTTCTTCATAAATAACTCGATAAATAACGTAAGCACTTAAATTCTACTTTATTGATCACATTATATAGTTGTCAATGGTACACTTAATATAAGTTTTATACATAAATTAATGAGTATTTTCAGGTGCAGGAGCCATACAGTTACCAGTAGGGTACCTTTTCTTAAAATTTTCTATGAGATCTTGGTCCAGTAATCTTATACCATCAACTTGGTTACCTAAAGTAATCCAATTCGGTTGAATATTGTGCGGACGACCGAAAAGCTCAATTTTTCTTGTACCAGGAGACAACCTAAGAATTACTATTCCAATAAAATATTCTTTAAAACAAAAGCTTTTAGTTACCTTTCAATCATTCCATAAATCTCATCAGGTTTATGACTGGTGGCTCTAACCTCGGCGACAATAACGTCAGAGTCGAGACCTCTATTTAAATCTTTTGGGTTGCCCTTCATGCCAACCAAACAATGCTCTTTTCCGTGGTTCAGCCAATGTCCAGTACGGCCTGTTCTTATAATCCTTTGAAGCTGATTGGTTTTCACCCAAATGATTTCATCCACCCTGTCATAACCCCACAGTTTTAAACATTCCCTTCCCAATTCCATTGCCCTACCAGTAACCCAGAGAAAAATAAGACCTGAAATATTATTGATTTATTTAGTATTGTAGAATCAGTTCTGTTATAAGAAAGCTTAGGCTGAATGCAAAAAATGAAGGATCTTACAATTTGAACAAGTATATTTTGACTGGCCCTAAAACCCTTTTGTTGACAAATTTTATTAATTGGCAACTAATAAGTATCTCAGATGTACCACAAATATCATGTGAAATAAGACTAAAAAGGTTTCTGGTTTCTAATTTATCAAGCCTTCTATATTACTGATGAAATTGAATTTGAGACATTTCAATGTGCTATTATTTTATTATTCAAAGATTTGCACCAATCACCAATAAAAATTCTCATAATATGCTTCAAGCATAAAAGTCACATTTACCTTCATCTTGCAATTGTGGAATTCCAAGCTGTCTCATTTCATCATCCGACATTGTTCCATAGGGCAATTCCATATGAATATCCCATGGAGGGTCTGCCATTATAACAGCAAATTTGCCTAATACAGTCATATCTAAATATCTTAAATCGCACTGTATCCATTGCGGTGGATACAGGGTGGTACTCTCCACCCTTCCAACTGCAGGGATATTCAACAAGGCTGATGAGTTATCTCGATTTTGTCCTGCCCTGTCCACTTCATAGTGGACATATTTGCAAGTGTCCATATGGAAGCAGGTGTTTAGAAAGGAACAATCACCTAGAGATTCGTCTGTGTGTTTTTGAATGATTTTCTTAAAGTGCAGTTTTCTACAGTCAGTTATGCCGTTTTTTTCACAGTCCAATTTTGTGCCGTGTGGACAAAATTCCATCAATTGTGTTCCACCTGAAGGATTTTTTATATTATTTGTCGATACCAAATAGATCCAGCATAAAAGTATTCCACAACAAATTAGTCTCAGAGATACCTAATAAAGTATTTGTCAGTTCTACTCTACTATGGAACAGAGAGGCACTTGATAAATTTATCACAGAGTTTAACACAACTATGATCAAGGGGCAAACCACCTAGGAATTCTTTGCCAAGAATGTGGGGAATTTAGAGGAATTTGTGGGAAATTTAGATGAATTTGTATGGAATTTGAAGGAACTTATCGGAATTTATGAGAATTTGGGGAATTTATAGGGAATTTGGAGGAATTTATGTGGAATTTGGAAGAATTTGTGAGAAATTTATGATGAATTTGAAGGAAATTCTAGGGCCATGACGTCACTGAGGTTCACATTCTTATTATAAGAAATAGTCGAGGGGGCGACCACTCCCGAAAAATATGTACATGTATTGCGGAAATCCTATGATTTCCAAATGATTGCAGCGATTTCGGAGAATTTTTCTAAAAATTTGCGATTTCGGAGGATTGCCAGGCGATTTCAGTGACTGCAGAGACTACAGGAGGGATTGCGAACTAATTTTTGAGATTGCGAGGTGATTTTTGGGATTGCAAAGTGATTTCGGGGATTGCAAATATGATTGCAGAACATATTTCATTCGATTTTTTCATTATCTTTTGAATTTTCATGATTTTAATTTCAGTTTTTCATTCATAAGTTTATAGATAGGTATCTACAGGGTGACCTAGTTTCGATGTTTTAATAGGCTATATCGAAAACCAGCAACAGAGATATCAAAAATGTGGGAACACATTCTGGAGTTCTTTTCTAAAGAAATAACAATGGCGAGGACAAATCACAGCTGAAACTTGATACGTGCTTAGGAAATACAGGGCACTGTCCAAATTTTGTCCAATTTTAAAAGAGATCCTAATTTTTTTATTTATCAAGATATCCAAAAACCGAAAATGCTTTCTAGAAGCAGTTTTACAAGTAGAATCCAGTGGCATGCCCAATTTTTTTTCTAGATGCCTCCGATTTTGAAATATTAACCAAAGTTGTGTTTTTTTTTTTTAAATGGGACACCATTATTTTTCCATTGCATAGCTCTTTTTGAGCTGCTGTCAATGATATAAGGTTTTATAGCTTTACCTTCAATAGTTTTTAAGGAGAAAAATAAATTCCGTTTCTCCATAAGAAACAATGAGCTAGAAAGAGATAAGTCATGAAATAAATTATGTGTTGCTTATTTATCATTATCACCCCCAATTGATAGTTCAAATTGAAAAAAAAATAAAAAATTGTTGAAATAATGAATTAAGAATAGCAATTTGTAGCTGATCCATATTTCAACTATATCTTTCTAATTCATTGTTTCTTATGAAGAAACGGAAATTATTTTTATTTTTTCAAAAACTTTCGGAGGTAAAGCTATAAAACCTTATATCATTGAAATAGTGTCCCATTTAAAAAACTACAACTTAAAATTAGGGCGAGCATTAGGGTTACTATTCCAAAATAGGGAAATCCAACGACCTGTCAAAATTAAATTCA
Source organism: Ceutorhynchus assimilis (assembly GCA_917834065.1). Lineage (NCBI taxonomy): Eukaryota > Metazoa > Arthropoda > Insecta > Coleoptera > Curculionidae > Ceutorhynchus > Ceutorhynchus assimilis. Next base: position 40,960,942 of record OU892278.1, on the reverse strand, counting down.
AAATGGAGGCCAATGCCTTTTTATTTTAAAAAAATGCTGTTTTATTGCGATTTTTGATTTGTATAAAGTCTGTAAGGTGTTGATTTTGTGGAAAATGCATACGTTATGTATTGTATTTAGTTGTGGGAGCCGTTCTAATCGCGAGAAAGTCTAGTTTCATGCCGTTCCTGCAGAGACAAAACACAGGTTTTTAACGAAGAAAAATGATTTGTCTGTACTTTGTGAGGGCTTCATGGATTGTAGCAAAACAGAAAAAATTTTACGAAATCTATATTAAAAAACCAAAAAGTCTTTCTACATAAATGGTGTATGGATCCAAGCCATTTACTATCCTCCACATAAGCTTGTGTAGATACCTTGAATAGCAGACAAATAAAATAAACATCAGGATTCAGGATTTGGTTAAGAAAAAACTAAACAGGAAACAAATCCTGGAGAGTACGTACCTAATTGTTTAGTAGGTATAGGTTTGTCACAAAGAAATCATAACATTTGCAAACATCCGGGTTTTCCACTAATAATTTTTTAAACTAAAAACTTTTCATCTTAAAATACGAAAATTATCCTTCCAAACACTAGAAAATAATCTAAAAACACCACAAAAAACAGCTTTTTGATGAAAAATGTCACGGTTGTTTAAATTAACTTTATGGCGCCAATTTTTTGGCATTGACCATGCATTGACCATGCATTGACCGCCATTTTGTTTGGATTGCCCTATTGGTGGCATCTTGAAAAAAAAAAACAGTCATGCCACTGGATTCTACTTGAAAAACAATTTAGCCGTGAGTTGTCCATTGTCTGGTTTTCGATATAGGCCATCAAAACATCGGAAATGGGACACCCTGTACAGGATGTCAAGTTAAAAAATATCACCACCTGTAACTTTTTTATTTTTGATCGTACATAAAAAACTTGATTCAAGTGTCATTTTCCAATGATTATGAAATACGCCCAATATACAAGGTCTCAAAAAGAGCTGCATAATATTTTTCATTGGATATCATTTCCACTTATTCCACATGAGATATATCCAGCTTTTGATTCTTCAAAATAAAAAAAAAATGCTGAATTCGAAAATGAGAGCAACAAAAAATTGATGTCAATTATCAATGTACCGCCGAGTGTACCGCAAAATCCCGACCAACAGCTGATTTTTTTTCCCCACTAGAGTTGATTTTGAGGGATTTCAGAGACTGCAAAGGTGATTGCATAGGATTTCAGCGATTGCGGAAACGATTTCGGGGCTGCAAGAAGGATTTCGCGATTGCGATCTGACTGCGGGATTTCAGAATGATTTCGGAGATGATTGCAAGTGATTTCAGGCCAAATGTACACGTATTGCAGGAAGTGGTCGCCCCCTCGGAAATAGTACTTAATAAATGGAAATTTAAAAAAAAAAATAGTTTTGCATTGGACGTTGGATATCCATTTTTATTAAAGAAATTCTCCCAAAATTTCACTTCATGATTTACAGGTCCAAATGGACCCCGCAATATTTAAATGGAAATTGGTTACCCGTGATATTTGGATGAAATTTAAATATGTTGTTGGGGATGCCGTAAGCACCATTTTTTACCATGGACACAACCCTGTATATATGACAGGTGAGGCGTGGTTAGCTGTCAAATATTGGAATCTTATATCCAAAAGCAGAGTGACTATGGCAGATTTTGATGAACGAAGTATCGATGTCTACTAAGTCGACCATGTTAAGTCGAAAAATGTCAACGATTTTGACACCTGTCAAAACCCTGCCAAACAGCAGCACTCATCTTTTCCCGTTTTCAACATTTTATGATGTCATTTGACATTTTGAACTTGTATGTGAATTCTAAATTCAAAAATTGGAAAAAAAAATTACAGAACTGTCAAAACCTGTCATTTGTTTTAGTAGAAAAAAATACTCTAATCTAGTTCTTTTTTGTTTCAAGGTTGTTTATTAGTGATAAAACATTAAACAAAGTTCATGCATGTCACATTTTGACTCTGACAGTTGTCAAAATGTGACATACCCAAACTTTGTTTAATATTTTATCACCAATAAACTACCTTGAAACAAAAAATAATCAAATTAAAGTATTTTTTTCTTCTAAAACAAATGACAGGTTTTGACAGTTCTGTCTTTTTTTTCAATATTTGAATTCAGAATTTACATACAAGTTAAAAATGTCAAATGACATCATGAAATATTGAAAAATGGAAAAGATGAGTGCTGCAATTTGGCAGGGTTTTGACAGGTGTCAAAATGGTTGACATTTTTCGACTTAACTTGGTCGACTTATGGCGTTTTCCATTTGTTGCACGGAGGTGCACTCAGTGCAATTTTTATATTCCATTTGACTGCACATTTTCAGTTTTCATTTTCCATTTGAAATTCAGTGCAATTATTTATGCACTCAGTGCGCATTTTTTGGCACGAGCTAGGAAGGCTCGTGGAGAGCCAGTGCAGTTTGTTTTGTTTTTGTTTACATGTACCGTACATAAAAATGTCTGCTAATTTCCAAAGAAAAAGTTGTTGCACTTTTGGATTTGATATGTAGCAGCAGCGAAGTTGAATTCTATGACGAAATTATATTATTTGAACGTATTCCGCAGCTTATCCACGTTGTTTTTAGATATACCTATTATTATTTATTATTGTTGTTTAAAAATATTGTCTGATGCGAAGTAGGTACTTTAAATTATTTATAGATAGTCAATTTCTTCTAAATTTAACGGCGGATGAAACCGCGGAAAAGAACTAGAAGAAGCTGTTATTTCAAATAGATGATCTGGACCATCGAACTAAATAGTTATTTAGTATGACTTCTTCATTAACTCTAAAATTCATTTCAAATACATCAATTTTTTAAATAGTTTTTGTAGTTCACTCTAGAACCATAGAACGACAGCCCAGACTAAACTTATTAATATTACAATTTTATAGGCTGTTCATTTGTACTGCTTTTCTTGTTTCAAGCAGATCTCATCAGCTGATCGGCGTTCACTTGTCCCATAACTCCCATATAATAAGCTCGTAAATAGCAGCTCCTAGCATATCTTCCTGATTTTGCGAGTAGGTAGAGTACAAATGAACAGCCTCTATACTATAAAACATGCAGAGCAGGTAACCAGAAACCGGCAAATGCTAAACAAAAACAACTAACCAACATAAGATTTTACATAACCCCAGAATCCGAGCCGAGTCTGCATTTTTGCTTTCCATTTATACTGCACTGGTGCGCGTTTTTGACAGCACTAGAAAAATTCTCGTGCGCACTGAATGCTGCACTGAGACGACAAATGGAAAACGCCATTAGTAAAAATAAATTTTTTGTTCATCAAAATCTGCCATAGTGACTCTGCTTTTGGATATAAGATTCCAATATTTGACAGCTAACCACGCCTCACCTGTCATATATACAGGGTTGTGCCCATGGTAAAAAATGTTGCTTATGGCATCTCCAACAACATATTTAAATTTCATCCAAATATCACGGGTAACCAATTTCCATTTAAATATTGCGGGGTTCAGAAAAATTCAAAAGAATAATGAATATAGTTTTTCTACTACCGTGCGTAAAGTACTCACTTTACGCACTATTCAGAAGACATATAATTTCTCTTCACGCACTAGTGCGTAAAGTAGATGACAAATGTCATCACTGTCAATTTAGTATTTTTCTGGTAAATTACTCCACGCACTAGTGCGTGAAGTGAAAATACTTCACGCACTAGTACGTAAAGTATTTTTTTATTTATTTATTTATTTATTTATTAACGTATCAACATTTACAGGTTTACAAGTGAACTTAAACTAACTAACCTAAAACAGGTCTTTTTGCACAACTCTTAAATTTTTTATGGGAAACATTAAAGAATTCTAATGACTCACAAAACTTATTCACATTCGCTGATACTCTGTTAACAGGACTATACAATAAGTACCAAGAATTACAAATTGGTATATGCATCAAGGTCTGCCTACGTGTTGGATATCCAGGTATACGAAATCGAAAAGTTTCCAAACATTCTGGACTCTTGATATAGTAGTTTAGAACATTAAATGCAAAGCATATGTCATAGTATTCTCTTCTGCGAACAAGAGATGCTAAGTCTAGGTATAACATGGTCTGATCATTATCAAGTTCAATACCATTGCAAAAAAGTTTATATTTAGCACATTTTCAAGTCTATTTATATGAACCTGATAATATGGCGACCAAATTATGTTTGAAAATTCAAGGATGGATCGAACCAGCGACGTATACAACACCTTCAGAGCAAACACACTCCTAAAGTCTTTACTGGTTCTTTTGATAAAACCTAATATTCTATTAGCCCTACCTACTATATACTCAAAGTGCTCGATGAACGTAAGTTTAGTGTCCAAGTAAACGCTAAGGTCCTTAACAACAAATACCTCAGCAAGAGCAACGTGATTAATGGAATATTCCACAGGTATAGTATTCATCAAGCGGGTGAAGCGCATAAAGCAGCATTTGTCGATATTAAGTGACATGTCGTTGAGGTTACACCAATCGTATACAATGTCCAGATCATTTTGCAGAAGAAGAATATCACGAGTTGATGATACTTCCCGAAATATCTTTAGATCATCCGCAAACATCAGAAAATTGGAGGAAAGTAGATGGCCCAGGTCATTGATGAATAAACTGAACAAGAAAGGTCCCAAATGAGATCCCTGAGGAACCCCAGATGTGACTTTGAACTTATCCGAGAGATAACCATCAATTCTCACCTGCTGAATCCTACCTGACAAATAAGACTCCAACCAAGAAATCAAAAAACTTTGAAATGTGTGAAAATGTATTTTCAATTAATTCAGTTTTTGTAGGTTGATTTCCAAGATTCTTCATGTTGCTATTTTCCACTGGAAAAAATTTAAATTTCGGGAAAATGAGCCTCTAACCTTTTTCTTTACATCTTTACATACAAAAAGTTTCAAATTTTTCCTTTCACTAGTTTTATAGGAAAACTTTGAAATGTGTGAGACTGTATTTTCAAATAATTCAGTCATAGGCGCCGGAACCATGGGGGCAATGGGGGCTTGAGCCCCCATAGTGAATTTTCTCATAGTGATTTAGGTATTACATATAGCGGGTAGATAGAAAAATATTGAGTTCCTAACTATTAACTTTTATATCGAATTTGTGTGTTTTATGTTTTCGTTGTTTTTGCTATACCTGCTGAAAGGGGTCCAGAAAAGTTGATATTCCAAGTTTCAGCCCTCTCCGACCTACCGCAGGGGGTTTAGCTCGCATACACGCCATGCATTTGATTTTCCGAATTTAGAGAAATAAAAAATACCACCGGATAGAGAAGCCAAAAATACGTCGAAAATATTTCCTGCTGTTTTTCGCTCCGACGCTTCGTAAGCCCGGAAAAAAATAAAAAAGATTTTGATCCTGGAAAATTTTGGGCACCCGACACGGCGCCACTTTTTCGCTTATAACTTCGGTAATTTCGAACTGATTGTCTCGAATCAGGTTTCCTTCGAAAGAGCAATAAATTACCTACAATTTTTTTTAATTGATATTCCAGGCTGTTTCAGGCTGTTTCTGTCTCTGAGATATAAGCAATCAAAGTTGAAATTTCTCTGAAAATGTATTAAAAGTATTGAAGTCGATTTTCTCAGAAACGGTGCCCGTGGAAGGGTAACTCTACTAAGCTTTTTTGTAGTTCTCAATGAGATCTACAGGTTTTGTATTTAAGGTTTTTCTCCTAGGCTCTCTGTTTTCTAGCTAGAAATTTTAAAAAAATTAAAATAAAGGCTGAATTTTTTTTGTCATGACGGCCTTACGGGGAACCCAAATATCTCCAAAATGGGCTCAGTTTATTTTTTTCTCTCGTTTCTTCGATTTTTTTTTGTTCTTTCAAAATATATGTTTTTGCCTTGATATAATATGATATTATAATAAAAATAACATTCTACTATAAATTCTTATCAAAATTTGTGAAAATAGGCGCATCCCCGCTTGCCCCCACCATTAGGAGTCCCAAAAATACCGCAAAAAGCCCAAAATTTCGCGCCTGCGGCGGAGCTTCAAGAGTTTCTCCGAAGCGATTTGCCCCCTCTCCTCAAGGCAAAATGCTGGCTATTCCAATGGTGCTGCCGAAGTCGAATATTCGAATATAGCCGAGCTGCCGGAAATCCACGAATTTTAATAATATGCAGGGACGATCAATGATCCAGCGTGGCGATCCTGCAGTGAAATTGTTATCTGTCAACTGGTCCCATTTAAGCCTATGTGTGTAGTAGTCTAGTCCTGTCTGTATAATTAATTCTACTTCTGGTAATTTTTGGAGCTCGAGCCCCCATAGTAATTTTGAAATTCCGGCGCCTATGAATTCAGTTATTGTAGGTTGATTTCCAAGATTCCTCATGTTGTTATTTTCTACTGGAGAAGTTTGAATTGAATTGAATAATTGGATAATTGAAGGACATAATGAAAGTGAACATTTATTAGTTAGTTCGGATATTATTTCAGAAGATCGGATAAACTTCAAAAGCGCATTGATTATGATTTCAGAAGAGGTACAAAATCTCCTTAAAAGTGACCCTGAGTGCAAAGGAACTTCAAGCTACTTGAAGTTAATACAAGTTTATCTGTATCCAAATCTGAGTATGTATCCTAGTATCATATTATGGAAAAAAGGCTGAACGTTGAAAAAAGGGTTTACTTATTTCCAAATTATTGAAAAAGGAATTAGACACATTAGACTATGCTGAGGTTCAGATTAAATTTATTGTTTATGGTCTTGTAAACCTGTTCAACTTTTAGGAAAAGGTCCATTTAAAATAAAAAGAAACAATATACCTATCCTCAATATTGTGAAACAATATACATACCTACCGAAGTTGTTCAAGAAGTAGCTACATGACATGTATTAGTCTTGGTATTATACAGTTTTATATTTGTTTTAATTTCCTAAAAAGGTATAGGTTTGTTCTCGTGTTAGTTCAAACCCCTGCATTCTTGATTACCGAAAACCAATCATTAGTTCTAGCTCTAAAGTCAACTAATGAAACCTTGCATTATTTGATTTTAATCTCGATTCTACTTGATAAACTGCTCTTTAACTGAGAGAAATAAAAATAGGAAAAATAAATTTCTTATCATGAGCAATTGTAGGAATTTTCAGAGGGAATTTGTAAGAGACATTTGTGGGAAATTTGAGAGAAGTTTGGAGGAATTTGTGGGAATTTGGAGGAATTTGCAGGGAATTTAGAGGAATTTGTGGGGTATTTGGAGAAGTACGAGGTGGGGTATTTGGAGGAATTTGTGATGGGGTATTCTGGAGGAATTTATTGAGAGTTTGGAGGAATTTGCCGGAATTTTGAGGAATTATGTGTAAAAAATTCCCCTTTGAGGAATTGTTTGCACAAATTCTGGGATGGTGGTTTACCCCTTGACCTCGCCCTTGACTATGATGAACAATTGAGTAGAATGAGTGTGTATTAATGTCAATTCTCTTCTTAACCTTAAAAAATACTAATCTAATTGTTCAAAATTCTCGAAGCCTAGTTGTTAAATTTGAAGAAATATCAGAGAATAACATAATGGCTGATATTAGGAATATATTCATTACTTAATGGCTCGCTTAATGGTTACTAAATTGTTAGATGTGACAGTCACAGCAGACACACAATAGGTCTTTTCACACAGAAATCACAAACCAATCAGAGTGAATTTCACTCGGAATTTCATTGGTTGAAACTAGTTCTCTGACTGTTTTCAACCAATGAAATTCACTCTGACTGGTTTGTGATTGCCTAGAACAACACAAGTGTTAAAAATTGTAGGTAGTTACCTTGTGATTTAAATCTTTCTGTCAAGGACCTTTCTTTAGCTGTGGGTTTACTAAGTAAATCCAAAATTTCTTCTCCAATTTTTTTCGTTTCCTTTTCTTTCGTCGATGGCATTGATAAGAGAGACTAAAAGAATGTCAATTCTAATACCATAACTACTTCTTAGCGATTAAAAAAATTACTTACCAATATATCAGTCTTTGGTTCTTTCCTTTCTTTCCGTTTTTTATCATCATCAAAATCCTCAACAGAATCCTGACTTTCTTGTCTTTTCCTTTTTGCACTATTATTTAAAATATTTTTCTTGTCGTCTAAAAATTCCGCTATCATATCATTTACCTTCGTCACTTCCACAGAAATAACATCCAAACCATTCACCCCATCTTTAACAGAGTCTTTTACAGTTATCAATTTTTGGATAGTGAATTTTTGCAAAACGTTACATATCTGTTTATGGGTTGCTTCTCTTTTTAATACTGCCCTTATACTGTCTACTAAATCAGTAGACGATGTGGGTAATTGTAAAGTAACATCAGCCAGCTCCTTTAACAGTTCTTGTTCCAATTGTGGGTCGATTTTAATCAAATCCGTTTCCTCATGTTTTATAGTTTTTATTTTGGTTTCTTCTTTAAGTACAGGAGAAGATATTGAGGCTGTAGGTTCAGTTTTGAGGATGCTCACACTCGAACTTACCAAACTGGAGCTCAGAATGCCTTCTCTTTCTTTTTTACGTTTTTCTAGACGTTCTCTCAGGCTGTTGCGTTTCCTTTGGACCGCTTGAATTTCTTCCCAAGCGTCTGACATAGTCGAGTTATTATTTTATATAAACTTTTCCGTTATTGCTACAAATAATAAAGGCAAAGACAAACTATTCAAACAAAACAAAACAAACTAGAAAAAATAACATAACCTCAGATAAATGACATTGATTGAAAATCGTGGAGTGTGTTCAAAATAGTCTGGGCGTCACACCGAGTGCACACCTGAGCCGCTTTTGGGTGCAGAGTGCGAAGCTCCCTGGAACACTTCACACCTGTCAGTGACCTGACATTCTCCATGCGTTTTGCACGCGAACGGGTCAAACTGTTGCTGGAGTACGTCTGAGTAACTCGGGAGCACTCAAAAGGTGACACCCGAAAGCAGCTCTTAGCTGCTTTCCAGTGCCTAAATTATCTGAGTATCATGCTCCTGAAGTGTGACGCTCTTGAACTGTTCGATATAAGCAGCTATGTAAGCAGCACTGGAACGCTTTGGTCTTAACTTCCACCATTTCGGACTTCAGGAGCATAGAACACCAAAATAAAGGTTGGTGCACGAGGGGGCAGGGGTTAACAGAAATGAGTAGTTCAAGTGTACGACACTCCAAGCACTGGAACGCGAAAAGCAATTGTGGAGCACTTCTGAGCTGCTCAGGAGTAACTCAAATGGGTCACTGGAAAGCACCTCAGGGGCGAGTTCAGGAATGACACACTCGGTGTGAGTGTGACACCAGTGCGACGCACTAGCCGTTCATAAATGCTATAGACACACCGAGTGCGCGCACTTTATTCCGTTCAGAAAGTACTTTGGGCGCGCTCCAGGTGTCACACCGGTCACACCATAATTTTTTGGTGTGGCTGCGGTGTGCTTGTGTAATAATGTCAACAATTCCTTCCAAAATCCCAATGATCCCACCAAATTTAAAGAAAACACAAATAAGAATTAAAATTTTTTCTTCAAATTAAAAAAATGAACAACAAAAAAAGTAATTTTAATACATTTGGTGAAATTTTTTGAGGAGATACTCGATTGGTCACACCAAGCGTTCAGAGATTCATACGATATCGCCCCAGGAGTGCGTTTAGAAATGGAGTGTGAAGGTCGAGTAGGGGCGCTTTCTTTTATTCTGCGATGGATCCATCAGTAATCAGCCTTTCCTTAGCCGCTTTCCAGTATGCACATTGGCGCGCTCTGGCGCGCTCCAGAGCACCTCGGGGGCGCCACGCTCTAGTTTTGTACCGTTCCAGTATCATGGCGTGAGACGCCTGTCTTAGTGTCAAATATGTCAAATTTTAAAAATAATTATCTGTTTTTTGTGCAGTTGTTTTTTTATTTATCAAAAATGAAAAAGAATCAAAACTATATATTTTAAAATGTTCAATCTTGAGATATAACAAGAAATAAATAGATAAATAGCCACCCATAGATGTGACAGCTGATAGGTTGACGCGTACGTACAGCTCGGGGGCTCCACGCCCCGAGTAGCTCCGGGCGTCACACTCCCATACTGGAAAGCGGCTCTTGTCTAGCTCATAGAAAATTGGAATGTCTGTCTCATAATGCTGGCAGCAGATGGATCCATTGCTGAATAAAAGAATGCGAGCTATTTCTTTGTCAGAGTGTTCTTACGTCATCACTTGGAGTGCACTCTGGGTGCGCATTTTCTGAACGTAATTGGGGTGTTGAGCTAAATGTCAACATCAAACCCGGTAAAAACCGTGGGGCATTTTTCAACCCAGTCCCTGAGTGGGGTAATTTGGGCGCACTCTGTGCACGTCAACTCTCGATTTCTGAACGATTCCAGCGTTACGCTCCGAGTAAGCACCTGTTAATTTATGAACGGTTTAGACTTACTCTAGGGTCACTCTGACACCCAGAGTGCTATTTCGAAACGCAACCCAGCCGTTCGAAAATCAATTGGTATAAACTCCAGTTGACTTTGACTCTAGTTCGAAAATATCCGGGGTGCTACTACCCAGTGTACTCTTTCTTAACCAACTCTGCCGCTGAGCAAATTTTACTCCTGTCATTCTTGTCAGTTTTTTATTATTAGGGCGGGTATTAAAAAACTACTTTGAGAGTGAACTTAAAGTTAACTTCTGGAATTACATGTAATTCAGAAAGTTAACTTGAAGTTAACTTTTCCCGCTGCCGCCAATCATCTGATCTGCAAGTATGAATGAGAAGGATTAGAGCCCATACGAATGACATACAAAAAGCCTATAAAGGCTGCAGTGTAGAGTATGAGCTCGAAAGGGTGAAACCAAAAAAAAAAAGGGCGGGTATTATAAAATTGCTTTGACAGTTAACATAAAGTTAACTTTTTGAATTACATGTAATTCCAGAAGTTAACTTTAAGTTAACTCTCAAAGTAGTTTTTTACAAAGTAGCGCTTTGACAGTTAACTTGAAGTTAACTTTTTGAATTACATGTAATTTCAGAAGTTAACTTTAAGTTAACTCTCAAAAGAGTTTTATAATACCCGCCCTTAGTCAGATTTATGATTTATATGTTCCATTTTCCGTTTCTCGGAAGTTGTTGTTGATAATAGGCAAAAACAGATAAATGGAATGCACAGAACACTGGGCACTGGGCCTAAATGTTAAGCCTAGTACTCATAACTGCGAAATTCGCTATTTTTTGACATTGCTCTGACAATTTGACATTTGATTCAGGCATTTAACGTCAAACTGTCGACGCAATGTCAAAAAAAAGCGAATTTTGCAGTTGTTAAGGCCCATCCTCAATCAATTTGGTAGCGAAGTGGCACTTCGGCACGCAAGCTAGGAAAATGTTGTTTAACGTTGGCATCCTCAATTCAATTCCGTGCTGGCATGCACGCCGACTCCGAAGTGCAAGATGCAAGCTTTTTTGATGCGTGCCGACTTATGTCATGCGCAGTACGGTAACAAATAATTTAAGTTATCCTTGCGTTCGGTATTTTGCTCAAAGAGCAAAGCGTGCATTGCGGAGCCGTAATCACGTGACCAGCGAGCGCACAGAGCAGTAAAACGCTGTATCAGAGGGCTCGAAATGTGAATGAGCCTGCACCGAGTACACTTTTTAAATAAACAAACGGTAAATTCATGCTCAGAGAACTCAGATCAAAATACCGAACGCACGGTATGTGAGTAGCAATGAGTACTAGGTACTAGGGTTGCGTTCGAGAACCTGGTTGTTGGTGTGAAAATTATTTCAAGGACTGGAGATCTGACACACTGTGGTGTGCCAATAGTTGTATTCCTTTCAAGAGTTTGAAACACTCGAGCTACTCGCTCCGGTGTTCAGGCACCCCTGATTTGCAGGGAACAGATGCGTGGTGCAAGAAACACTTTTCGAAAGGAATAAGCGCGTGAAGCCCCGGAGCTGTTCAGGAGCTCCTCCTAGGTGTGAAAGGAATACAACTAATCTTGCTCTAGGTATTCGAACGGTGACCGAGTGTTTTACTCACCAAGTTCGCCTAAAATTAGCCAATTAGCCAAAAGAAACTTGTTTTTCCATATTGACCATATAAATATTTATATAAGCAAATTACAGTAATCAAATCACAGAATTGATATAATAATGGCCTAATAATAAACAAAACAAATTGTAGTGTCATACAGGGTGGGCCAATGGAAACTTTCCACCCCGATTTTTTGGGTTTGAAATGAAAATCTGGAAAAACGCTCGGACACGTCGATTTTTGATTTGAAGAGGAACTATTTTTCAGTTTTTTTCATCCCCATAGTTTCAACCCCCTAGCTGGGGGAAGAACAACGGCCGAAATTTGAATAGGGGATAGGGGTCGTGTCATACCTCTTTTTAAAGGTCTCATTGAGTTCTTCATGACCCTAGAATTTGGGGTTATTATTTTTTTCCGTAACGCAATGACAGCTTGTCAAAATCTGGGAAATAGACTATTGTTTTAGTAGGAGTAGAAGCGATACTTACCTTCCTTAATAAAAATACTTACAATATACATTTCACCAGTACACATAATTGATAATAATAATAAAACAACTTTAATTGTAGGTATTTTTATCAATGGAGGTAAGAAGTATCTCTTTTACTTCTAAAACAATTATTGTCTAGTTCCAAGATTTTGACAAGCTGTCATTTCGTTACGGATAAAAATAATAAGACAAAATTCTAGGGTCATAAAGAACTCGATGAGACCTTCAAAAAGATGTATGACACGACCCCTACTCCCATTTCAAATTTAGGGGGTTGTTCTCCCCCCATCTAGGGGGTTGAAGCTACAGGGATGAAAAAAACTGGAAAATAGTTCCCCTTCAAATCAAAAATCGTCTTTTTTGAGCGTTTTTCCAAATTTTCATTTAAAATCCAAAAAATCGGGGTGAAAAGTTTCCATTGGCCCACCCGGGCTGCGTTCAGGATTGGCTACCGCCAAGCCAAAATTGGCATTTTGCGTTCGAGTTCGGCTCCAAACTACGTGGTTCAGCATTACCGGTGGAGGGGGAAAAGTAGGTTTTGGCATTAGCATTGCCGTCCTTGAACGCACCCCTGGTATATATGTCAGCTTAAATTTCACTCTAGTCAGGACTGGAGTGTCCGGTGCGCGCACCAGTACGTGACAACCACCATTCCGAACGTCGAAAACCGTGTGATTTTTATCCACGCTCCGCCTTTTCGAACGGCAGCTGTGTGATTTTTATACGACTTTACTCCTTTGGTCTAAGCCTTTGACCACGTGACCATATACATATACCCACTCTCACCCTCGCCCTTGTGTAAAATTTAACCCTTTTTCGAACGCACTCTTGATGTTCACTTTCAGGAAACAGTTGGTTGTTTACAAACCAAACCGGTCGGGGTCGGTACAACGGGTACAACGTCGATTGACAGCAAGGATGATACACACCAACAAGGATTGTTTATTGGCCTCGTTTTTAGTAATCGCCGCTATCCATATAGGGCAATCCAAACAAAATGGTGGTCAATGCATGGCCAATGCCAAAAAATTGGCGCCATAAATTTAATTCAAGCAATCGTGACATTTTTCATCAAAAAACTGTTTTTTATGTATTTTGTAATGCTTTTAGATGATTTTCTAGTGTTTGAGAGGATAATTTTCGTATTCTAAGATGGAAAGTTTTTAGTTTAAGAAATTATTAGTAGAAAAAAGGCATTGGCCTCCATTTTGTATTCCATTTTGACAAGTCGTTGGATTGCCCTATTGGTGTGTCACAATGTCACCATCAATGAACTATAACCAAAAACTGGAATGCGAACACATATTGACGAACGTGAAGCCTAGTGCCGCTGCTGCGGAGGGGATACCTGTTTTTGTCGCACTCATTATGTTAAATGGCGGAAATTGCTTCCAACACGTATTCCAATTGATGAAACTTATGAAGGTAAAAATGACAAAACTTTCCAAAACGTCATATGTCAGCGAGCAACAGAAAAAAACAACATTTCCCTTTGTGCCATCTGTCTTTCATCGCTACATTTTTTTGGCAGATATGGCAATGTGTGCGCATTCCAGTTTTTGACTATAGTTCATTGGTCACCATTTCCGATGACATAACTTAGTCGTCAGCTGTTTTAAACAGCCTACGTGAGGGCGAAAAATAACATGCTGCTACGTCACAACTGGTGATTTGACGCTGGTTGGGTTGCGAATGGGGGGGGGGGGGGGGGGTTTGTTCTACACAGGCCGAGGCAGGAAGAGGAAGTAAATATCCCTTGAGTGAAAGCTGTGCAAATGGCCATAAGTCGCGTGGTTATAGGGTTGCTATGGTCATCTGATTAAAATGTTATCAAAGTTAATGAAACGAACTTTACTTTCACATATATATACCGGGTGTCCCACTAAGGTCGGCCAGCCAGGTACGATATTATGGAGACCATAGACCTCACGTAACTTGAAAACGAACGAGAAAAGTTGAATTTTTAGCAATATCTACAGTGGCTAAATAAACCTTTACATACAGTGGCGACAATAGAGGTCCCGCCGCCATCTTGTTCCCAATCTCTTGTTACTTTTAAATATTGATATATAAGATTTAAATGTACATCTATCATAAAAAATTGAAATCGACATATTTGATGACCATTATAAGGTCTATCAAATACGTTGTTTTCCCTGTTTTATGATGGATATTCACCTAAATCCCATATATTCATATTTGAAATAAGCAATAGGTGGGAACAAGATGGCGGCGTTTTCAATATAAATATATGGGATTTTAGAAACAATCGCCACTGTGGGTAATAGAGTCACTGTAGCAATATCATCGTAATTGCGCCCCCTAGCGGTCATCCTAGAAACTTGAAAATACTTTCCATCAATTTCTCTTGGCCGATTTAGGGCCGGTTCGACAATGGCAGTATAAAACTCAGTATTGTAATACCCCGAATATCTTATACCTTGATTTATCCCGAGTATATCTGACCGCCGGTTCGACAATGATTTTACAAGAGCCGTATAGTTATTCCGAGATTATCCGAGAAACGTGAAGTTAGTTACTCGAGGCAACCATTTTTTTGACAGATGCCGGTAAAATAGCAAGGGTTTAAGAAATGAGTTGTAAACTGAACCTACCTTTTTTGTTCTTGTTTATATTAATTTATTTGTGTTTGCGTCGTGTTTGCACTATGGAAAGGCATCACTTATATTTTGGAATTTTGTATAATTTGTATTCGTATTATGGTCATTTTAGGTAGGTATTCAATTGTAAACCCAAGTACACCCTTTCAAGCTCAGGTATAGAATAATTAATTAACATAAACCAGGTTTTTTGGATTTTCTCAGAAAAAAAAAATCATGATAACTTGCTTTGAAATTTCTTGGTCTTCGGATTAATACAAGTTCTTCATCAAGCTCCTTGTCGTCTGATTCAAAAATATTTACTTGAAAAAGATCCATTCTATTCTTTTTTCCACAAAACAGAACACAAAAAGTGGAGAACGATTACCAATTTTGAAATTTAAAATAGTTTTTAGGTTATTATGCACGTTGACAAACGGAAAAACCGACTACTAACAGCTGATTATCAATCAGCACAGATAATCAAACCCAACCCCGACCAATAGAAAGACGGTATAACTTTATTCCGAGTATATACGGTCGAGGACGGCCG
This sequence comes from Ceutorhynchus assimilis, assembly GCA_917834065.1. Taxonomy (NCBI): domain Eukaryota; kingdom Metazoa; phylum Arthropoda; class Insecta; order Coleoptera; family Curculionidae; genus Ceutorhynchus; species Ceutorhynchus assimilis. The sequence continues at coordinate 40,945,279 of OU892278.1, read as the reverse complement.
GATAACTTATACCCTAATTTATTCTCCGAATATCGTTATACGGCAATTGTCGAACCCAATAATGAATTTTTATTCTAGGTATAGCCTATACTAGGTATATACCTGAATTGTCGAACCGGCCCTTAGGGCCGGTTCGACAATGGCAGTATAAAACTCAGTATTGTAATACCCCGAATATCTTACACCTTGATTTATCCCGAGTATATCTGACCGCCGGTTCGACAATGATTTTACAAGAGCCGTATAGTTATTCCGAGATTATCCGAGAAACGTGAAGTTAGTTACTCGAGGCAACCATTTTTTTGACAGATGCCGGTAAAATAGCAAGGGTTTAAGAAATGAGTTGTGAACTGAACCTACCTTTTTTGTTCTTGTTTATATTAATTTATTTATGTTTGCGTCGTGTTTGCACTATGGAAAGGCATCACTTATATTTTGGAATTTTGTATAATTTGTATTCGTATTATGGTCATTTTAGGTATTCAATTGTAAACCCAAGTACACCCTTTCAAGCTCAGGTATAGAATAATTAATTTACATAAACCAGGTTTTTTGGATTTTCTCAGAAAAAAAATCATGATGACTTGCTTTGAAATTTCTTGGTCTTCGGATTAATACAAGTTCTTCATCAAGCTCCTCGTCGTCTGATTAAAAATATTTACTTGAAAAAGATCCATTCTATTCTTTTTTCCACAAAACAGAACACAAAAAGTAAAGAACGATTACCAATTTTAAAATTTAAAATAGTTTTAAGGTTATTATGCACGTTGACAAACGGAAAAACCGACCCCTAACAGCTGATTATCAATCAGCACAGATAATCAAACCCAACCCCGACCAATAGAAAGACAGTATAACTTTATTCCGAGTATATACGGTCGAGGACGGCCGGATAACTTATACCCTAATTTATTCTCCGAATATCGTTATACGGCAATTGTCGAACCCAATAATGAATTTTTATTCTAGGTATAGCCTATACTAGGTATATACCTGAATTGTCGAACCGGCCCTTAGTGAAGAAAAAAAAAACGCTGTGTCTAGAATCCCGGTACCGGTAACATTTTTTTTACCGGTAGTTTTGATGCCGTCACCTATATGACGAACTAGGTAACCGGGATTTAAGCAAATCCCGGTAAAAAATGTAGTCGTTGGCGGTTTTTGTTTCCAACTTAACCTAACTTTTTATGTTTTTAACTTGTTTTGTTGATGTGTGAACGTAAAGTGGAGTGTTTTCGTGAGTTTATCAACGTGAAATTACTTTTGAAATGGTTTTTAATGTAGGATAAACATTTAAAAGTTATAAAGAAGTTGAAGAGACTTTGACACGTGAAATGTGCCAGTTTGTGATACCCAAAGTGTGGTACTTACCTATTGTTCTGATTGTAAACTTATATATAAATAAAAAATGAGAGATATTCATTTTAATTTACATCCTAAACAGTATAGTTACATATATTGCTTGAAGTAAATTAATAAATATTAAATCCGATTATAAACTGCTATATAAAGTGACATCATTTCAAATTCGTTTAAATTCTCAGTGATTTTCGGGAATAACAACCCTAGTTTACTATCATCCGATTGCAGATTACTTCTAATCTGGGATGAGTTGTTCGACATTTCCGAACGCAAATCATTTATATAAGGTATTTCGAACCTAAACTAACTTTTATAGTTTGAATTGTTTCAAAAAAGTGACGAAAACATTAATAAATTAACCTAAAATACCAATCAGCTGATAAATAACGATAAAAACAAAATCAAAACACCGGGATTTACTTAAATCCCGGTACAAGTGCGTCATATCGATGACGTCATTAGAACTACCGGTAAAAAATGTGTTACCGGTACCGGGATTCTAGACACAGCGAAAAAAAAATCCCGAAGATGTAAGGTCTATGGTTTCCATAATATCGTACCTGGCGTACCTTAGTGGGACATGATTCTTTAATATGGAGGAATTATCAATTATATCGTCTGTATTATGTACCGTTTGACACTTCTTCACTGTTCTAGATCCCATATACTCCAATTGACGTGTCTCGCAGAAATAGAAAAAGAGACCCAAATTGTAATAAATAAATAAATACAAGTTAAAAAGTAATAAAAAATGACATGTGCGCGCAGCTCGTGGCTGCAGTGTAGGCAGATTGTATTGTTGCACAACAAATGTAGACAAACAATTCGAAAATTATAACATTAAAGAAGTGATATATTGTCAAGTGTTTTACAACGCCTTAAGGGCGGGTATTATAAAACTACTTTGAGAGTTAAGTTAAAGTTAACTTCTGGAATTACGTGTAATTCAAAAAGTTAACTTCAAGTTAACTGTCAAAGCAGTTTTATAATACCCGTCCTAAATCAGACAAAAGAAGAGCTTTAAAGTGTATGTTAACATCGATGGCACTTTTATTTTGATAAATTTTCCATACGGCAACTCCGCACAATGAAATTGCAAAGGAATATGTCAAGTATAATCTAACATAACCTTAAACGACACTGCGATAAGTTCAAGTAATACGTGAAATATTAGTTTGCTCTTTGTCGAATTACACGTTACAAAAAAAGAAAGAACGATTAATTCTCAACTCGTCCCTGAATACGAATATGACGTAACCCCATAACAAACTCGATTTTCATTGGACGCTCACCTGCAACCCACGAGTTGCGCGCGCACAACAGGTATTACGAGACATGTCAATTTAAGCTACATCCTCAATCAATCTGGTAGCGAAGTGGCACTTTGGCACTCGTGCTGGAAACTTTATACCCATCCACAAAACATCCCCCCTTAGAAATGTAAGTCTTATGAGAGACGTCAGTCTAGTCGTTTTAGCTTTCCCCTCCAATCACTAGAGGCGCTTCAATCAACCTATTAAAGTTTTCTTTTTCCTGCCGGACCGTGCGCCAAGATTTGAAGTTTATTTTGTCATTTCCAGTCGTCATAATTTAAATTTTGAACTTCTCCCAACATTTAGAATTATCAATTACCTATCAATTATCAATAATTATTATCTCAAAATGTCTTCTCCCAGTTTGTTAATTGAAAAGCATCAGAAATGCTGTGTTCCGGGGTGCGGCGACAAATACAGCAGCTATTTCCGGTTTCCAAAAGATGCCGAAAAAATGAAACAATGGCTAATAAAAGTTCGCAATCCTTTACTAAATAGCCTCAGTGTCGAGAAGGCTTATAATAATTATAGAGTGTGAACAAGACATTTTCCTCGAGAATTTATTGTTGGGGATCCAAAAGCCAGACGAGGACTCACATGGAATGCTGCGCTTTTGCTGTATCTCCCTGAAGGTAAGTTAATACTAGATATATGTGAGAAAGGCGTACTTACATTTTCACTTACCCCTCCCCATAGTTCTGATTAACGACAACGTGTTAGAATTCGGGTTTAAAGGAGCATAGGTCAGAAACATTAAAATTAATTTTAATTTTAGCCCCAATTATCAAAAACAGTGAGGAGTCGTTAATTGATAAACCACAATCACCAAAATGGCAAAAAGTGGAGATCGACACAGTTGATACTCGCAAGAGTCCTAAGACGTCTTAAGAAATTAGTTTCGCAACTATGATTGACATAGGTAGGTAATAGTTATTTACCTAACAAATGCGGAAAGTGATACTTTACCGCACGCAACGGCCGTTAAGGGCGGTAAAGGCACTTTCCGCATGTGTTAAGTACAACATTTTACCTATGAGCATCTACATCTCTAAAAAAAGCATTGATAAAATTAATTATTGAATCAGATTAATTAATGAAATTATATTAGATATATAAATGATCAAAAATCCATTTTCTGAAAAAGAAAGGATTTCTGATTAAAGATATCAAATTTTACTTTACCGCACACTATGCGGTAAAGTGCACTTTACCGCACACTTTGTAGTCCACTTTACCGCATACTATGCTGTAAAGTTCACTTTACCGCACACTATGCTGTAAAGTTAACTTTACCGCATAGTGTGCGGTAAAGTGCTACTTTCCATTTGCAAATACGTGCGGTAAAGTGCACTTTACCGCACGCTCGTAGGTAAACATAATAACTCTGTTCCAACACGTCAAAAAATCGTCCCATGAACGGTTTCGAAACCACTCAGTATAACAATTGTAGTTTCTGCGCAGAATCCTGACGGTACATTGTACGGTTTTCTGCTGTGTTGGAACAAAGCTAATATTATTCATTTCTTTTTTTTTTTAATGTTTATTCCTTTATCAGGCGACACAATAATTAAAATATTCCTGGTTACATACAGGTACACCATATTCTACAATGCGTGTATCCAAACTTTTTTGATAGAATCATTGGTAACGAAATTTCTGTTTTAGATCAACCAGGCCCTTCATGTCGTCAATTTTTATCTACTGAAACTTCTGCAATTCGGGCAGACATTGCTACACCAAGTAGAACCATCACATCTGCAAACATGAAAAAGTCACCAACCAACTTTTATTGGTAGGTACCTAAGTGTTATTGCTTAATGAATAACCACCCAGTTGGGAGTAGGTGAATTTTAAAAGATCCTAACTCAAGTAGGACTACTACTATAAAAGACTACTAATTACTAAAACTTGCAGTCGAATGCTAGAAAAATTAGAAGCTAAATGTGTGAAAAGCTCGTCTCCAATCTTGATCTATTTTTTTTTTGCAGGTCATGAGAGACGATGCCAAATTTTAAAGAACATTAACGTCACTAAGCAAAAATTCCTATCCCCAAGGGAAAAATATCTTTATTCCAAAGTTATAGAATCCAGCAATAAGTTAAGAAGAATCAGTAGAAGGTTGTCGTCATTTAAATCCAAAGTTTCTGCTGCTGAATAACTTGCATCATAAACCAAATTTCAAAAGCTCGTAGACCACGTCAATGCATTGATATACAGCTTTATTTTAAGCCAAGTCCGTACTCAAAACCAAAAGCCTAAAGCTAGACGATTTACATTGGACGAGAAGTTGTTGGCGTTCTCTTTGCTTAAAGCTAGTGGTAAAGGGTATAGACTATTATCAAAAATATTTATTCTATCATCCAGGCGAAATCAGTTTCTTGAATGAGCTTTATATGTATAACTACATAAACTTTCTACCTAACATATGCGGAAAGTGTATTTTCTGGACTTAAAGGCTTGTCCGAACTCTGCTTTTTGTTGTCATTCGTGCAATTTCCATCACGTGCAGAAACACTTTCCTCACTTGTTAGGTTAACAACGATTTTGGATTGTGAGAAAAGGACCTCTTTTGTCATTTTATTTACGATTTAAGTTTTTCATCAAGCTATTGTTAAATGTACGTCATTACTTCTTGTAACTGTCCTTATTATCTTTAACTTAACTAGCATTACCTACCAATGTATGTATACTTACATGAAAAAAAACTGTTTCGCAATAATTGTAATTAATTCCATATTCTATTATATTTTCTGTTTCAATTAATTTAATAAATATCTAAATTTGTCATCTTAATTCTTAGTCAATTTTACCTTGAAGGCGCTTCAACACTACCGTTTTTATGAGTTTCTTCTTTTTGGCATGATTATTTTATGCCAAAAAATGGTAGAAACTTTAAAGTGGTGGTGTTGAATCGCTAGAATCAAACAATGGTGCAAACGATCCACCGGAACGAATAAGATACCGAACGAATCCTAATTGCGTTTTGCATTCGCCAATAAATCCAGAATTACAAAAGCTGACCCCCCCAGTCACTAGAGGCGCTGGAAACTTATAGACAGGTTCTCAACACGGCACTTACCTTTCTTAAGGGGGGATGTTTTGTGTACCCATCCTCAATGCTGTCAATTTTCAGTCTGCTGTGCGTGTAGTACGGTCACATACCGTGAATTCGGTATTTTGATCTGAGATCTCTGAACATGAATTTACCGTTCGTTTATTCAAAAAGTGTACTCGCTGCAAAGCTCATTCACGTTCGTTTAATAAAATTTCGAGCCCTCTGATACAGCGTTTAACTGCTCTGTGGGCTCGCTGTTCACGTGATTACGGCTTCGCTCTGCTCTTTGAGCAAAATACCGAACGCAAGGATAACCTAAATTATTTTTCACCGCGCTACGCATGATATAAGTCGGCACGCATCGAAAAAGCTGGCAGCTTGCAACCTTCACTTCGGAGTCGACGTGCATGCCAGCACGGAATTGAATTGAGGTCATTGAGGATGCCAACGTTAAACAACATTTTCCTAGCTTGCGTGCCGAAGTGCCACTTCGCTACTAAATTGATTGAGGATGAGCCTTCATAGTTAAATGATTCCTCAATTCCTCCCATTTATGCTTGTTTCACTGCTATTCCCGTCAACATCAGTCGCGAATAGGTCTGTTTCTGCAGAAATCACAAACCAGTCGGAGCGAATTTCATTGGTTGAAAACAGTCAGAAAACTAGTTTCCAACCAATTAAATTTACTCTGACTGGTTTATGATTTCTGTGCGGATCAGGCCTTATATCAAAAATCGAATTTTCAAAAAAAAAAAAAATTAGACGAAGATAAGCTTACGCCAATTGTGATTGTATAGAATGAAAAGGAAAAATAGCAAGACCGAAAGGGTCCTTCTATTTCTTTTGACACGAGCCGGTAGTTCGGGGTAGCGATTCTAGCCGAGTGGGGTTAGGGAGTTCCGTTTCATCGATTTTCTATCATGGAAAGGAAATTTCTTCTCTATGTTGTTACAGAGTACGGCTGCTGGAATACTTATATATTATAGTCAGCTATTTGGCCCATAATATGCTCATTTTCGTGTAGGTATTAGAAAAAGATGCACTGACATACTACAACCAGTAACTATCCCTCGTAGGGTCAATGTAGAGGTTACATGTTTACAGCCGAGTTTTATGTTGTGACGTCATAGTATGTCAGCGATGATTGCTTAAATGTAGTATCCCAAGTAAATACAACATACTACTGGGTTAAAACGGTTAAAACCATAAAAATCTAGCTAAAATACGCCTTTGTGTTGGGATTGGTTTAAATATGACACTGACTTGACTCTTTTTGTCTTTGTTGAGGTGATTAAATGGTCGATTTACACAATACAACACAATAGGTGTCCGAAGCGCAGTACGGCTGGAACACGGACAAGCGCTTGAAGCATTTGCGTGCTCATGGCGGTCAATGCCAAAAAATTGGCGCCATAAATTTAATTCAAACAACCGTGACATTTTTCATAAAAAAAACTATTTATGTCCGATTGACCAATAAAGTGCTATTTATAGAACAGTTTTGCGTCAATAAAGTAGCACTTTATTGTACTAGTAAAATAAAGTGCTACTTTATTTTACTAGTAAAATAAAGTGCTAGTTTATTGCCTACCTAGACTACCTTACAAGGTAAAACAGGTCCTGACAACCTGCCAAGGTGAAACAGGTCTTGACAACCTGCCAAGGTGAAACAGGTATACCTACGCGAATTTTACTTTTTTCATTAGATTTTTTTAATTTTTAACAAAAACCAGTCACAATCGTACATAAAATCATGTATATAACGCTTACATAAACAGGCTTTATTGACTCATTATTTAATAGCCTCGCTCGCAAGCTCGCTCGGCCATAAAATTATTCGTACAATAAAGCCTTACTTTATGTACTTGTTATATAAATAGCTATTATTTTTAACCATATATGAAATTTTGTCATTACTGACTTTTCAAAAATTTGAAAATGTCACATTTCTGTCTTTTCATTTTCCTGCTCCATTACCTGTCCCAGGACGGGAAGTGAGGACGGGAAATTTTTTCCGTCCTCATTTCTCGTCCACGGACGGAAAATGGAGCAGGGAAATATTTCCCGTTCTCATTTTCCTCTTCATTTGCCGACCTCATTTGGTTGCCCCGAATTTTTTTTTTCAAGAAATTATGGTTAAAAATAAAATCGTATACAACCCTCGACGGGAAACTTCATTGTTGTCTCGAAATACAGTTTATCTCGACGCTACGCGTCTCGATAAACTATAAAACCTCTCGACCAGTAATGAAGGATTTCCCGTCTCGGATTGAATATACTATTATTGTGTATTTTGTGGTGTTTCAAGATGATTTTCTAGTGCTTGGAAGGATAATTCTCTTATTTTAGGATGGAAAGTTTTTAGTTTAAGGTATCGACACAAATTGATGTGGAGGATATAGTGAATGGCTTGGATCCATACACCGTTTATGTAGGAAGACTTTTTGGTTTTTTAATATGGATTTCGTCAGATTTTTTCTCTTTTGCCACAATCCATGAAACCCTTACAAAGTACAGACAAATCGTTTTTCTCCGTTAAAAACCTGAGTTTTGTCTGTGCAGGAACGGCGATTATAGAATGCCTCCCATAACTAATGGCGTTTCCGATTGGTAGATCTAGTGCGGAACTAGTGCAATTTTTTCTATCGCTGTCTTTTTCTTCTACAGGTCGATTAAAAGGATGCAAATACACTCGGTGTGCACTGAATCTACCAATTGGAAACGCCATAAGTACAATACATAACGTATGCATTTTCCAAAAAATCAACACTTTACAGACTCTATACAAATCAAACATCGCAACAAAACGGCATTTTTTTAAAATAAAAAGGCATTGGCCTCAATCAATGAACTAGCCTCAATTTTGAATTTCTTTTTGACAGGTAGTTGGATTGCCCTATTCGAAATGCTCGTCACTGTCATGTCAACGGAATTTTGTTTCCGAGTGACGTCACACTAATCTGTCGTTTCAAATGGCGACATTTCGAGCGTAACTTTAAATATTTATGAAAAATTAACGGCCGATTTTTAATGCTTGATATTTGGCATGACTATAACCGAATTTTCGAGACCAACTACTTCCATGATTTCATGAACACAATTAAACAATCGACACCTACCAAACATGAGAAACCAAAAAAAAAAATGTAAGACAATCCTGCTCCCTTTCGATCATTTAAAAATCTAAGGTGAAACATGTTTATTCAATTTCCTGAAAACTTGCCTCATACTGATAGAATAATAATTATTGAAACCATGACGTCATATTGAACGTAGTTCGTCGGAAGCATGGACGCAGCTTTTGGAAACATTGACAATTTTACATTGTATTGCCAACATACTGTCATTTTGACTTTTATCTTTAAAAAAAATCAAATTTTGTATTCGTCGCGAAAATTCGGTTTACCTATGTCTAATAGAACACATTTTTGAAATAAAATTAAAAAAATGTGCAACTTCCCTATTAATGGCTAGTACCACAGCCTCCTACACTTAACAAGCCATGAAGTTAAAAAGGCAACACCGCAATCTTACCGCCAAGTGGTGCTGGTGCTGTTTATTTTTATAAGTATATATTTTTTATTTTGTTAATATGGATCACAAAAAATGCATCATTTATTGTACTAAAGGGCCAAAAACAGTAATTCAATGAATAATATAACTATTTGTGTAAATAAAAACAGTAAATAACTGATTTAAATGAATATATTTCTAGATTTTAAAGTTAAATGAGCCTATGTTTCAGTATGTCTTTTGAAAATCTAACTTTTTCTTTCTTCGGGATTTTTTCGGAAGGCAGGTCCATTCAAATACTTGAGCTGATTTTCGAAAATAACAGGTACTTTTAGGAGTTGGACGTTTTAGTTTGAACTCTCGAATTACTCCTTTATCCTTGTTTGTTTCAAATCTAATTATTTAGGTTTCTTCAAAATATTTACAACACACCATAGAATTTTTCGTTATTATTGTATAATCTGGGGTATAACTATCTTGGTTTATTGCTTTCATCCACATTTTTTGCAATTCAGAATTTTTTTGGAAATGAAAATGTTTGCATTTCTTCTGTTTTTAAGGAACTCCTATAGTTCTATTTGCACCCAGGAACACAGTAGTTTCATGGCATCTGGAACAAGTTTAAATATCTTAGGTAATATATCGAGACCTATGCTCTTGCACACAAATATTAATATTGTTTTTCTTGTTTTACCTTACCTTTCCTTCATTTTTGCTCCTGTACCCATTTGCTAAAAGTTTGCAATCAAAGCACAAAGGAACAGGTATCAACTGAATATGTGCAATATATCGGTGTGTTTCTATCCACTTTTTCGTCAATAATGAATAATGCCCACAAAAATACTGAACTGCAATAATACACAATAAACGCAATACATAGAAACACATAACTTCAGTAACAAAATAGCACCATACGCGACGTTGCCGTCATTTCCAACTTCATGGCTTGTTAAGTGTAGGAGGTTGTGCTAGTACTCATAACTGCGAAATTCGCATTTTTTTGACATTGCGTTGACAATTTGACGTTTTATGCGTGTATCAAACGTCAAATTGTCGAAGCAATGTCAAAAAAATGCGAATTTCGCAGTTATGAGTACTGGGCTTAAGCCTAGACTGCTAAATTCGCACTTTTTTGACGCTCTTCGACAATTTGACGTTTGACTCACGCATAAAGCCTAGTACTCATAACTGCGAAATTCGCATTTTTTTGACATTGCGTTGACAATTTGACGTTTAATGCGTGTATCAAACGTCAAATTGTCAACGCAATGTCAAAAAAATACGAATTTCGCAGTTATGAGTACTAGCACAGCCTTCTACATTTAACAAGCCATGAAGTTAAAAAGGCAACACCGCAATCTTACCGCCGAGTGGTGCTGGCGGTGTTTGTTTTTATACATATATATTTTTTATTTTATTAATATGAATCACAAAAAATGCATAATTTATTGTACCAAAGGGCCAAAAACAGTAATTCAATGAATAATATAACTATTTGTATAAATAAGAACAGCAAATAATTAATTTTTTTTACTACTAACCTGAGAAATAGACATTATTCAATCTATTTTTCTAAGAAAAAATTGAATTTCTCTCCCTAGGTTAATAATGAAAATAATGAAAAAATACCTAGGTCAATAATGAAAATGACGTCATGACGCAAGGATATTGTCATGTTTCTATTGGTTCAATTTCAATTTCATACGTCAATTTGAAAAAAAATACAGGTTTCTGTAGGTACATAGGAAGTTATCATAAGCTGTTGATAGAGGGCAGCACTTTCAAGAGGGCGTTCAAAAAAAAATGATTGGAGCACAGATTTTAAACAAATTTTTCATTTTCTACTAGCAGTAGTAAAAAAAATTCTATATCCATTATATACCTCACTCATTATAAACCTCGGCGCGAGCGCCTCGGTTTATAAAAGCGCTCGGTATATAAGGACCAACTTCTCTACCTAGGTATATAATATACTATCCATGAATATATTTCTAGAGTCTAAAGTGTTATAGGCCTATGTTTCAGTATGTCTTTTGAAAATCTAACTTTTTCTTTCTTCGGGATTTTTTCGGAAGGCAGGTCCATTCAAATACTTGAGCTGATTTTCGAAAATAAGAGGTACCTACTTTTAAGAGTTGGACGTTTTAGTTTGAACTCTCGAACTACGCCTTTATCCTTGTTTGTTTCAAATCTAATTATTTCGGTTTCTTCAAAATGTTTACAACACACCACAGAATTTTTCGTTATTGTATAATCTCGGGTATAATTATCTTGGTGTATTGCTTTCATCCACATTTTTTGCAATTCAGAATTTTTTTGGAAATGAAAATGTTTGCATTTCTTCAGTTTTTAAGGAACTCCTAATAGTTCGAATTGCACCCAGGAACACAGTAGTTTCATGGCATCTGGAACAAGTTTAAATATCTTAGGTAATATATCGAGACCTATGCTCTTGCAGACAAATATTAATATTGTTTTTATTGTTAAACCTTACCTTACCTTCATTTTTGCTCCTGTACCCATTTGCTAAAAATTTGCAATCAAAGCACAAAGGAACACGTATCAACTAAATATGGGCAATATATTGGCGTGTTTCTATCCAGTTTTTCGTCAATAATGCCCACAAAAATACTAAACTGCAACAATACACAATGAAAGCAATACACAGAAACACATAACCCAATAACAAAATAGCACCATACGCGACGTTGCCGTCATTTCCAACTTCATGGCTTGTTAAGTATAGGAGGCTGTGGTACTAGGCTTAAGGGTGGATTTTCATGCATCCGTTTGTCCGACGAAAGATGTCCGAAAAACATTCTATTCTGACATAATCGTATAAAAATATGTCAAAATAGAAGATTTTTCGGATATATTTCGTCGGACAAACGGATGCATGAAAATCCACCCTAAAACGTCAATTTGTCGAAATTTCGTAGTTATGAGTACTAGGCTTTGCCTTTCCGAACTTCGAAAACGGTGCGATTTTTATCCACACTCTGCCTTTGCGAACGGCAGCTGTGTGATTTTTATAAGACACACCAGAGGCGTTTTCTCGCGTCTCAAATGTTTCAAAACATTTTTCAAAACTGGTTTAAGCAGTGTTACCATGACCTCATGATTTCTTGGCGCGAGAAAATGGTTTGAAAACGTGGATTGGATTGTATTTCGAAACGGTTTGAACCAGTTTTGACGTGACGTCATGGGTTTATGTTTATCGCGAGAATGTATTGTTTCAAAACAGTTTTAAACCAGTTTCAGAAAAAGTGGACGCGAGAAAACGCCTCAGGTTCTCGAACGCAACCCGAGTCTTTGCCTGGAGTGCGTTCGAAATCACCCTGGGCGACACACCGAGTGCACACCAGCCATGAATTATTCATGGCTGGTGTGCACTCGCTGTAACGCCTAGGGCGATTTCGAAAGCACTCCTGATAATTAGCCGCTTTCCAGCTGTGTGCTTCAAGCACAGTGCAGCACAGTGTTCTGTGTTTGAAACGCAAAAGTTAGCAGCTCTCGAAGCGCAGTACGGCTGGAACACGAACACGCGCTTGAAGCATTTGCGCGTGCAAAAGCTCGATTACGTGCTCAAAAGCGTCAGCAGAGCCGCCTTCCAGTATGCACATTGGCGCGCTCTGGCGCGCTCTAGAGCACCTCGGGGGCGCCACGCACTAGATTTGTACCGTTCCAGTATCATGGCGTGAGCACTGATCTATGTTCAATCTTGAGATATAACAAGAAATAAATAGATAAATAGCCACCCACGGATGTGACAGCTGATAGGTTGACGCGTACGTACAGCTCGGAGGCTCAACGCCCCGAGTAGCTCCGGGCGTCACACTCCCATACTGGAAAGCGGCTCTGGGGTGCGTTCAAGGACGGCAATGCTAATGCCAAAACCTATTTTTCCCCCTCCACCGGTGATGCCGAACCACGTAGGTTGGAGCCGAACTCAAACGCAAAATGCCAATTTTGGCTTGGCTGTAGCCATTCCTGAACGCAGCCCTGGAAAGCGGCTGAAGATGAACGCCACCAATGACAATTTCATCAACACACCTGCCGAACCTGCCGGTTCGCCCCTTGGTTGTTGTAAACCTGTGTAAACAATTTCATTCTTTATTTTGTTTGATTTTATTTTTTGTGAAACTTGTGTTTTGTTCGTCATGGCAAAAAGGAAACGTTCTTACCATGTTGGTAAGAACAATAACTTGAGGAGCAAGAGTCTTAGAGCTCATTTTCGGAGAAAGATGTAAGTAGTGTACCTACAATTTACAAAGTACCCAGGGCTGGGCTGGAACTCTGTAATGTAACGGATAGAGATCGTTATCCATATCGCTATGGCACTTGCTGCCTTCTCTCAATCAATAAAGAGGAGACATAAATAGAGATAGGTAGAGAAAATATCTCTATTCGGTGGCTGGGATAGATATTAAACATAAACAATGCCAACTTGGCGCTCATTGGTAACAAGATGCAACAGGTATCGTTTTGCAATTTACAGGGTTGGAATCATTTCTAGAATGCATGTCGTGCAAATGTAATAGCAAAAATATCATTCACCGATTCATTATAGGTCAGTCTGTTTGTCTGTTCTCACAGAAATCACAAACCAGTCAGAACGTATTTCATTCGTTGGAAACAGTCAGAAAACTAGTTTCAGCCAATGAAATTCATTCTGACTGGTGTGTGATTGCTGTTAAAACAGACCATATACCGGGGTGTACCTATTTTGCTGATCAGCAAATTGCTGATAATGCAGTTTTTGGCTGGATAAGCAATTTAATCGAATGCGATCAGTTTGTAAAGTTGCGGTTAGTTAGTAGAAGTGATGTGAGCCATGCAAACAATTGCCGCCTCCGTCCGCATCCATTGCCGCCCCCAGTATAGAAAATACGCCTGATGTATTGAATTTTGAATCCGATTTGATGCGATCACTCAGAAAGGGTGCTGTCAACATCAAAAATGATATTTAGAAGATAACCGCCCCCGACCGCCGCCGTTGCCGCCCCCCAGAATTAAAAATACGCCTGATGTGTTGAACTTTCAATCCGATTTGATGCGGTCACTTAGGATGGGTGCTGTCAACATCGAAAATCATATGTAGAAGTTGACCGCCCCCGACCGCAGTCAATACCGCCCCCAGAATCAAAATTACGCCTGAAGTATTGAATTTTTAATCTGATTTGATGCGGTCAAATAGGATGGGTGCTGTCAAAATCAAAAATGATAGGTAGAAAATGACCGCCGCCGACTGCAGCCGTTGCCGCCCCCCAAAATCAAAAAAACGCCTGATGTATTGAATTTTTGATCCGATTTGATGCGGTCACTCAGAAAGGGTGTTGTCAACATCAAAAATGATATTTAGAAGATGACCGCCCCCGACCCCCGCCGTTGCCGCCCCCCAGAATTAAAAATACGCCTGATGTATTGAACTTTCAAGCCGATTTGACGCGGTAACTTAGGATGGTTGCTGTCAACATCAAAAATGATATTTGGAGATGACCGCCCCCGACCGCCCCCGACCGCCGCCGTTGCCGCCCCCCAGAATTAAAAATACGCTTGATGTATTGAACTTTCAAGCCGATTTGATGCGGTCACTCAGAAAAGGTGCTATCAACATCAAAAATGATATTTAGAAGATGACCGCCCCCGACCGCTGCCGTTGCCGCCCCCCAAAATCAAAAAAACGCCTGATGTATTGAATTTTTGATCCGATTTGATGCGGTCACTCAGAAAGGGTGTTGTCAAGATCAAAAATGATATTTAGAAGATGACCGCCCCCGACCGCCGCCGTTGCCGCCCCCCAAAATCAAAAACACGCCTGATGTATTGAACTTTCAATCCGATTTGATGCGGTCACTGAGGATGGGTGCTTTCAACATCGAAAATCATATGTAGAAAATGACCGCCGCCGACCGCAGCCGTTGCCGCCCCCCAGAATCAAAAAAACGCCTGATGTATTGAATTTTTAATCCGATTTGATGCGGTCACTCAGAAAGGGTGCTTTCAACATCAAAAATGATATTTAGAAGATGACCGCCCCCGACCCCCGCCGTTGCCGCCCCCCAGAATTAAAAATACGCTTGATGTATTGAACTTTCAAGCCGATTTGATGCGGTCACTCAGAAAAGGTGCTGTCAACATCAAAAATGATATTTAGAAGATGACCGCCCCCGACCCCCGCCGTTGCCGCCCCCCAGAATTAAAAATACGCTTGATGTATTGAACTTTCAAGCCGATTTGATGCGGTCACTCAGAAAAGGTGCTGTCAACATCAAAAATGATA
Organism: Ceutorhynchus assimilis; assembly: GCA_917834065.1. Lineage (NCBI taxonomy): Eukaryota > Metazoa > Arthropoda > Insecta > Coleoptera > Curculionidae > Ceutorhynchus > Ceutorhynchus assimilis. The sequence goes on along the minus strand of OU892278.1, from coordinate 40,929,753 downwards.
TTTAGAAGATGACCGCCCCCGACCGCCGGCGCCGCCGTTGCCGCCCCCAGAATTAAATACACGCCTGATGTATTGAACTTTCAATCTGATTTGGTGCGGTCACTTAGGATGGGTGCTGTCAACATCGAAAATCATATGTAGAAGTTGACCGCCCCCGACCGCAGTCGTTGCCGCCCCCAGAATCAAAATTACTTATATAACTTTAACAACAGATTAGAAAATACATCTTAACACAAGGGGCTATGATTGACAACTTGCAATTTTATGACTACCCAACTGACATAACAAGTACTACTTGTCAGTTGACAAAGCTGTGTATAAAGGTTGGTTGCCACCTACAATAATTACAAAACACACACGTATATCACACACAGCACCCTTACTAAGAACCCGCATCAAATCGGATTGAAAATTCAATACATTAGGCGTAATTCTGATTCTGGGGGCGGCAACGACTGCGGTCGGGGGCGGTCAACTTCTACACATGATTTTCGATGTTGACAGCACCCATCCTAAGTTACCGCATCAAATCGGATTAAAAGTTCAATACATCAGGCGTTTTTTTGATTCTGGAGGGCGGCAACGGCTGCGGCGGTTATCTTTTACATATCATTTTTGATTTTGAAAGCACCCATCCTAATTGACCGCATCAAATCGGATTAAAAATTCAATACACCAGACGAAATTTTGATTTTGGGGGCGGAAACGGCTACGGTCGGGGGCAGTCAACTTCTACATATGATTTTTGATGTTGACAGCACCCATCCTAAGTGACCGCACCAAATCGGCTTGAAAGTTTAATACATCAAGCGTATTTTTAATTCTGGGGGGCGGCAACAGCGGCGGTCGGCGGCGGTCATCTTCTACTATCATTTTTGATGTTGACAGCACCCATCCTAAGTGCCGCATTAAATCGGCTTGAAAGTTCAATACATCAAGCGTATTTTCAATTCTGGGGGCGGCAACGGCGGCGGTTATCTCCAAATATCATTTTTGATGTTGACAGCAACCATCCTAAGTGACCGCGTCAAATCGGCTTGAAAGTTCAATACATCAGGCGTATTTTTAATTCTGGGGGGCGGCAACGGCGGGGGTCAGGGGCGGTCATCTTCTAAATATCATTTTTGATCTTGACAACACCCTTTCTGAGTGACCGCATCAAATCGGATCAAAAATTCAATACATCAGGCGTTTTTTTGATTTTGGGGGGCGGCAACGGCTGCGGTCGGCGGCGGTCATTTTCTACATATGATTTTCGATGTTGACAGCACACATCCTAAGTGACCGCATCAAATCGGATTGAAAGTTCAATACATCAAGCGTATTTTTAATTCTGGGGGGGCGGCAACGGGGGCGGTCATCTCCTAAATATCATTTTTGATGTTGACAGCACCCTTTCTGAGTGACCGCATCAAATCGGATTAAAAATTCAATACATCAGGCGTTTTTTTGATTCTGGGGGGCGGCAACGGCTGCGGTCGGCGGCGGTCATTTTCTACATATGATTTTCGATGTTGAAAGCACCCATCCTCAGTGACCGCATCAAATCGGATTGAAAGTTCAATACATCAGGCGTGCTTTTGATTTTGGGGGGCGGCAACGGCGGCGGTCGGGGGCGGTCATCTTCTAAATATCATTTTTGATCTTGACAACACCCTTTCTGAGTGACCGCATCAAATCGGATCAAAAATTCAATACATCAGGCGTTTTTTTGATTTTGGGGGGCGGCAACGGCGGCGGTCGGGGGCGGTCATCTTCTAAATATCATTTTTGATGTTGATAGCACCTTTTCTGAGTGACCGCATCAAATCGGCTTGAAAGTTCAATACATCAAGCGTTTTTTTTCAATTCTGGGGGGCGGCAACGGCGGCGGTCGGGGGCGGTCATCTTCTAAATATCATTTTTGATGTTGACAGCACCCTTCCTGAGTGATCGCATCAAATTGGATTAAAAATTCAATACATCAGGCGTATTTTTGATACTGGGGGCGGCAATAGATGCGGACGGAGGCGGCAATTGTTTGCATGGCTCACATCACTTCTACTGACCGCAACTTTACAAACTGATTGATTTGATTAAATTGCTTATCCAGCCAAAAACTGCATTATCAGCAATTTGCTGATCAGCAAAATAGATTTTCCCCATATACCGCGTGTTGCTAAATTCACCAAAATGGTGCACCGCCACAGATGTGGTGATTAAAATTCACTTAATGCCAATGCCAAACCACACCTTGCCAAATCCTGTTTAATTTAACAACACTGCTTGTTCTACCATTCCACCACGGTGCCTAAACCAGCTGAATTTAATTGGTTGAAAACAGTCAGACCCAGCCAGAAAACTAGTTTCAACCAATGAAATTCACTCTGACTGGTTTGTGATTTCTGCAGAAACAAAGCTAATTATATGAACCAAGACATAGTTGGACTTTCAACATTTTTGGATGTACGTTAGCGCTCCTTTGATACATAAATATCAAATCAAATCAAATCAAAAATGCTTTATTGTATAAAGAGCTCAACACTCTCACTTACAAAGCTGGAAATAAAAATAAAGATATAAGTTATGTGCAAATGTGACCACTTTATCAGTGGTCCAATGCAGGGAGCAACCCCAAAAAACAGTGGAAAGTCATAAATTCTCTAATAAATAAAAACAAAAAAAAAAGTGCTGTAGGCTCTCTGGAAATAAATGGTTTGCTGCAATCTGATCCAGCGAGAATTGCAAATGAGTTCAATAAATACTTTGCAAGCGTGGGTGAATCAATTGTGCAGTCAGTAAATAGGGAATGGTCACAAATGGAGACTAGAGTAGATTTAGGGGAGCTTGAATGTGATAGGACTTTTTATTTAAGGGAAACAAATGAAAGGGAAATTTATGAAGTTTTGAGTAATCTAAATAAAAATTCAGCTGCAGGTTTTGATAATATAAACGTAAAAGATCTTATCATAATTATTGAACCACTACTGCCAATTTTGACAAATCTCATTAACAATGTACTTGCAACAGGTATATTTCCAGAAATATTAAAATTAGGAAAAATAACTCCATTACATAAAGCAGGCGATATAACCAATAAACAAAATTATAGACCAATTACAGTTGTGTGTGCTTTTTCCAAGATTATCGAGTCTTTGCTGAAAACTAGATTAATTCAATTTATAAACAAATATATCGGTTTTGATAGGTATCAGTATGGGTTTTTGAAGGAAAGTAATACTCTTTGTGCTGTAACAGATTTTGTAAACTGTGTAGCTTCAGCTTTGGATGAAAAAAAATGTGTTATTGCTGTATTTATTGATCTTAAAAAAGCTTTTGATGTAGTGGACCACTCGGTTCTACTGAATAAATTATGGACCATGGGTGTTCGAGGGGTGATGTATTCCCTTATTGCGTCCTTCTTTAAGGATCGACCTCAGTTTGTTACAGTGGAGGGAATAGAAAGTAATAGAATTTTAAACAATTGTGGAGTACCACAGGGTTCAGTTTTAGGGCCGATATTGTATTTAATTCACGTGTTGTCACTGAGGCAGGCTGGCCTGACAGGACGGTATTTCACGTTTGCGGATGACACTGTATTTTTTTATAGTGGATCCAACATGCAAACACTTGAACAAACTGTAAATGTTGACTTGTGTAGATATTCTGAATGGTTATTGCATAACAAACTAAAACTTAATGCAGAAAAAACTATATATTTAGTATTCCAATAAAAAAATACAGAACATTATAAATTTGAAATAAATATCAATAATATGCAGATATCTCAAGTTCACTCAACCAAATATCTAGGTCTTATAGTTGATGATAAACTTAATTGGGGAAATCATATTGACAGTTTGGTTAAAAAAATCATCCCCATGTTGGGAGCATTGTATAGATGTACAAAATATTTAAATACCAGAAATCGCTGCTCAATTTACTATGCATACATTCTGTCAAACTTGAGATACCTTATAAATGTTTGGGGTACATGTGGTGTGACTTCTTTCAACAGAGTACAGGTACTACAAAATAGAGCGGTTAAGGTCCTGTTTCAAATGCCTTATCGTACCTCCTCAGAGTTATTGTACCCACATCTTTCGTTACAGCCAATAAGATATGTGTTAGAGTTAGAACAATGCAAACACATTTATAAGATTTTATTTTGCAATCTCAAAAGTAATTCTAGTCTAAAAACAAACAGTGAACTGTATGAGTACAAAACAAGAGGAAATCGTAATTTACATGTCAGTAGCATAAGAACAAATAAAGCACTTTATAATCCATTGACCAGAGCAGTACTTATGTATAACCAGGTACCGATTCATGTCAGAGAAGCTTCAACATTTGAAATATTTTTGAACAGACTCAAGGAGTTTTTGAACACAAAAATGTATTTCTGAAAAAAATAAATAATAGTAATGATGAATAAATTGAAAAAAATAAATAAATAAATGAAAATGATAATAATAAAAAAAAAAAAAAAAAAAAAAAAAAAAAAATTCTAAATTAGATTAGTTTGGTGCCAAAATAAATGTACAAATAAATGTGATTGTTGCGAATGTTTTTATTTACATAAGTGTTTTTTTACTGTATAACTTTGGTAATTTTAAGGTTTTATTAGTCTGAATATTGTGTAGTCTGAATCAAATTATATCTTGCTCCGTTACCAGCGTTTAGCTGTTTAGGAGCGAATAACAAAGTACATAGCTTAACTTGTGCCTTAGATTATATGAAAAAAACAAAAATTGTAATTTGTTATTTAATAAAAAAAAAAAAAAAAAAAGTTAAGAAAACGATAACAATTAAAAACAATAAAATAAATAACAAATTTAAAAACAAAATATTTAAAAAAAGAAAACCTACATAATTAAAATCTATCATTGTAAAACTCGTCAAGGTAGTAATAGGCCTTACACAACAATAGCCTTTTAACATGCTTATTGAAAATCCTATTGCTTTCTAAGTTTTTAAGTTCCAGAGGGAGGTGATTGAACATTATTACTCCTTCATATATCAAATCAAATCAAAATATGCTTTATTGTTTAAAGATACAAATCTTGATAACAAAGCTTCCAAATATAATATAATTAAAATTGAAATCATCAACAAAGTAGGTACGTAAAAATAAAGATAATAAACAGGAATAAAATAGGAATAAAAACAACTGGATAAAATAGATCGAAAGACTGCTCAACATTAAAATTAAAAACAAACTTAAAATTAAAACTTAAAATTATTGACCATTAAACAGATGAGATGAGAAGTATTCCTCTACAGAGTAAAAACCCTTAGCCAGAAGTAATTTTTTGACTTGTCTCTTGAAACATCTACTCTCCTTTATTGTTCTTATGCTATGAGGTAGGCGATTAAACATTTTCTTACTCCTATAGTGAATAGATTTTTGTGTTAGCGAGGATGTGGGAATTGGTAGATCAATTACATGTGAACTTCTGGTATTGACCAAGGAGGGAGCATGAATATTAGAGGAGTACTTCTTCTGCATAAGACACACTGATTCTAAAATCAAGATACAAGGCAAGGTTAAAATACGTCTGTCTATAAAGAATGGTCTGCAAGAGTTCCGTGGACTAAGACCATATAACGACCTTATAGCACGCTTCTGGAGAAGAAATATGACGTTGAACAATGTTAATGAGCAAGAACCCCAGAAGCAAATGCCATAACTAAGATGTGACTCGATCAAAGAAAAATACACCCGTCTAGCAACCGATTCGAACAGCTCAGCCTTGACAGTTCTAACAGCAAAGCATGCTGATGATATTTTTTTACATAAATGCTCAGTGTGTTTGTCAAACCTGAGCTGATCATCAACAATCAAGCCAAGATATTTGGTCTCCATGCTTCTGCCTATAACAGTATCATCTAGAAAAACATTGCCAAGATTACATTTAAAATTCATGATGGATGTCTTTTGAATATTAAATGACAGCCGATTGGAGTCACACCACATTTTGATTCTCGCTAAGTCATCGTTCACCATAGCATTCAGCATGACAGTGTCTTTATGATGCCAAACTATTGTGGTATGCATAGACCACTCTTCACAGCTGCAGGAAGATCATTAACATATAGTAAAAACAACAATGGCCCCAAAACAGACCTTTGCGGAACGCCGGCGCTAACACTTAGGCTACCGGAAACGCTACCCCGAGAGACAACACTCTGACTTCTCTGAGACAAATAAGAACCAAACCACCTCAGGACAACACCCCTAAAACCACAGAGTTCGAGCTTGCACAGCAGTATATCGTGACTGACACAGTCAAAAGCCTTTGTCAAGTCACAAAACACCGCCGCAGCCTTCTCACCATCATTAAGTCTGAGGTATACCTGCTCCAGGACGTTGAAAATGGCATCACTCGTACTTTTCGAAGTTTGGAATCCAAACTGATTGCAAGATAATAGCCCATTCTGCTCCAGGAAAACCACCATCCGCTCCTTCATGAGCTTTTCAACTATCTTGCTTAGCGTAGGCAGCAATGATATTGGGCGATAGTTAGAAGGTAACTTCTTCTCTCCTCCCTTGAAAATTGGAATCACCCTGGCCTTTTTTAAAAAGGTTGGGAAATCACCTGCTTCCACTGAATTATTAATGGCATTTGCCAAAACATTTAGGACAGGGTCCGGAAGGGCAAGAAAGATTTTAATAGAAATATTATCCCAACCAGATGAGGTTTTATTTTTGATACTCAAAAATATTTTTTTTAATTCTTCTGCCATAACTGGGTTGAAAAAGAAAGAGTTAGGAACCAAAAAACTGCTCAAGGAGGACAATGATAAAGGATCAGGGACTGTTTGTTCAGGGATGTTGCCCCACAGGTGCCCTGCAATATTGCAGTAATATGAGTTGAAGGTGTTTACGTCAATTTCAGCCGAATCATCCTGCATGGATTCTCTTCCCCTCAAGTCATTCACTATACTCCAGATCTCCCTCTGAGCATTGTTTGCAGATGATATTCTACTGTTGTAATAAGTGGTTTTTGCTAGTTTAATTGTATTTCGGTATATTGATCTATATTTATTGAAATATGTTACAAAAACTTCGTTAGTCACTGCAAATTTTCTGATGGTGTGCAGACATCGCAAGTTATTGGAAGAAATTCTTAAGCTCTCGGTAATCCAAGGTTTTCTTTTTTTAGGTTTTATATTTATAATAGGAAAAGTGGCATTAAAGATATCAACAAGTGTCAGGTGAAATAAGTGCAGAGCATCGTCCCCCAGAACAACGCTCCAGTATGTCTCAGTGCCATACATCTGTGAATTGGCTGTAGTTGCGCCTAGAAAACAGACGTCCCTTCTTTTTCTAAACATGCGCACTCTTTTTACATGGTATCGAAAACTCACAGAAAACGGCTTCATGATCTGATAAGCCTGAATTCTGAACAGAACAATTATGTGGGCCATCACAAAAATTAGAACATACATAATCCAAAATTGATGCTGTCTGTTCTGTGACTCTTGTATGACTATCAACATGCATGGTCAGACCAAACGAGTTAAGCAAGTATTTGAGTGCTTGGACATTTACATTTTCAGAACATTCATAATCTATATTAAGATCACCAACAAGAATCACAGATGCATGCCCCGATGACAACTGAGACAGTATAACTTCCAATTTATACAAAAACACTTCACAGTCAGAACTAGGAGATCTGTAAATACAAACAACATATAAATTTAAAATCTTTGAATAAACAATCGACATTACAAATAGTTTTTCACAGCACAGACTATCATATTTGTTTACAGGCATAAAGCCAAAAGATGTGATGCTATCATTAATAAGAATTATTGAGCCGCCGTGAATAAAATCCTTTCTACTATATTTGCTTAAGGTAGTGCAATTACTCAGATATAAACTTTCATCAGGCTTAAGCCAGTGTTCTGTTAAACAAACTAATGAGGGGTGCTTCAAGCTGTCCAAGAGCAATTCAAGTTCAGAACCCTTTCTTCTAGCTGATTGAATATTTAATAATAAAATACTCAATAAATTTGTATTTCTTCTAAAAAAGAACCGCTAACTGGTTGAGAAGTAATAGGTGAATTCTCGGGTGAAATAGTAATTGGACTAACACTTTCATTAAGGGTATGATTATTGTCTTTTGTGGGAAGACTAGTTTTTTCATCATTACAAAATTTTTCATGTCTAAAAGCAATTATTGAATTTTTCATAAAGTTAGATAGCTTAAAACAACCCCTTTGACTAAGGTATATGCCGTTTCTATTAAAGTCATGACGATAAAAACTATAACTATACAAATCAAGTAGATCAATACTATAATTGAAATTTAGTTTCAGATCTTTTACAGTATCTATTATTATTTTATTGACCTGCAATACATTGTAATTTAGATTCAGAGGACCATATTTAAGAGGTAGGGTACATATTATTAAATTAGTATTTGAGCAGTCTTTAGATAGTTTTTGCAAAGTGTATGGATTAATACTGTAATCATTTAAGCCTCCCAAGACAATAACATAGTCACTCATATTAAATTCATGTATTATGGTAGGTACTGGGGAAATTATATCCTTAAGTAGAGCATTCGCCTTACAAATAACTTGTATGTCAAATTTAGTGCCTAGCATAAAGTCAAGGTGTTTATAAATATGTTTTCCATAACCATCTGTTAATACTAGAATCCTAGCATTTTTATTTAATTGGTCAGAACTTGGGGGTGGCTCGCAGAAACCTTCAGAATAATTAGGTAAATTTACTTTTTGCTTTGGCTTTATCGAGTTAACTGACTTTACTGCGCCAAGTTCCTCTCTAACATGTAGGAGGTTTACCTTAAGATTTTTTATGTCCTTTATAAAAATTTCCTTTTCTTCTGTTAATACTTGAATGGATGTTGACATGCTTTTGTTGGTCTCACCTAAATCCTTCAAGTCTTGCTTAAGTCTAATGTCAGCATTACGAAGCTCCTCCAGTTGCTTAGTCAGGTCAAAATTGGTATCAATCAGTTGGGAAACATTTTCATTTAAGTTAAGTATTTCTTTCTTCTGATCATTTAGTTGGGTTGTATGCTCCTGCTCATTTATCTCAGCCTGAGCTTCTTGCGAAATTTCTGAGCATTTGTTCTCTAGTCTTTCTAATTCCTCATCCTTGCCACTCGAATCGCCCTTAAGTTTTTCATATTTCTCCAAAAGAGTTTTGAAATTAGGAAGGTCCCTAGCATGCTCCTTTATTGCTATTCTACAATTTGAACAGCAAAACAGTAATTTTCTTTGAGCCAATGAAACAGCATGTGCCTCTGTTGTTGATATTCCGGAACATATCTTACAAAAGGCGCGTTGGCATAGGTCACAAGGGGAGCCAAACAACTCGTCTTCTTTAGGGCGGCTCTTGAGAATGCAGGTTTCAAAACAGTTACCGCACTTGTATAATGACATGGTAAGCTTTTACATTCGCCAAATTGTTTCGTCACAGGTTCAAAAATGTTGCCGTTTGATTGTGGAAACGAGGCGTTAAGATCAATCTCCAAAGAACACAGCTTTATTTATTTAAATAATACAATGCAACGCTAAAACTCCCTAACAATAGGAATTTCTCAATACTGCAAACTGCTGATAACGTTGGAATTCTTTTTTTTTTTAACAATTTATTTATTTACATTATTTACATCCGATCTGCTACTGGGTCACACATTTTATAACACAACAAAACTATACTGTTTTTTAAAATAACACATAAAAATTAAAAATTAAGAACAACGATGTAAAATACGTCCGCACTGCTCGACGACGAATTAGAGGGGTTGGATATCACTGCAGGAGTGCCCTAGGGATCTGTTCTATTTCTAACATTAATAAAAATACGAGTAAAAAGAACGAGTATCAAAACGCAAATGAACAATGAGCACTATTTTTTTGAAAAAAAAATGATTGAGTTTTTTGTCAAAGTAGTTTTAGGGATAGGCAATCTCAAATTATCACTATTGAATCTTGTCACTCTTGCTGAATTATTGACTGGATTCCTATACTTATTGTGGACCATGCCTACTGTCATAAGAATAAAAATGGAGGTCAAGGTGAGGATCCTCTCCCGAATAAATAATGGCTTGCAGTGCTCCCTAGGACCAACTCCACACAAATGTCGTACAGCCCGCTTTTGAAGCACAAAGACGGACTGTATAAGTTGATTGTTTGCAAAACCCCAAAATTGAATTCCGTACCTCAAATGCGATTCCACAAGGGCGAAATATATTCCCCTTGTAACATCCTGGCCTAAATCCATTCTTGCCATCCTTATAGCATAGCATGCTAATGCCAATTTTTTTCGCATGACCTGTATATGATCCTCAAATTTTAACTTTTTATCAATGAACACTCCCAGAAACTTATAACTCTCTCTTTTACTTAATGGGACATTGTTCAGAATAACGTGCGTTACAGACCCCTTAAAAGTCAAAATATTAGTCTTGCAACTATATATTTTCTGTTTTTCGGATTTTACAGATCGTTTTACGTCCTAATGCACCACTCTTGAATCAAGTTTTGTCCAAATTTTGTTTTTAAATTAAATTTCAATTTTTTTAACTAGAGTGCCATGATCATCCTAAAATGACTCTACATACTTTACTCAATTTCAGAAAAATACAAACTCAATTTTATCTTTGTAAACTTTTTTTATAGAGGGCTGTAAACTTCATTATTTTAGTATTTTTGCCCTAGCTCAAAAACTAGAATAGGAACATATCACTTTCATAGCATTACTAAATGCAGTATTTTGAAGCCAATCCAACGATATAATACACTATGACATTTTTCTTAATTTTCGTTTAAATATTTTTGTTTTATTATGTAGGTAGGTTTTTTTTTTCCTACTTAAAATATAATTTGAAAACGAAATTTGGACAAAACTCGATTTAAAAGTGGCACATTAGGACGTAAAACGATCGGTAGAATCCAAAAATCAAAAAATATACAGGGTGTGCCATTTGAAAATCGAAAGTTTCGATAATTTCCGGAGAAACCGGAAGTCAGAAAAGCTTGTCGTGATTGCACAAAAATCACGTTTCGTTAGAATATCAAGCCTACCAAGTTTCGCTGACATCGATGAACAAATAAAAAAATGGCAGCCGGTATATAAGAAACAAAAGTAGGCCAAGCACTGAGCCTTGAGGAATCCCATGCTCAATACTCTGACCTGTTGACAAATCGTTTAGATCCTTCACAAATTGTTTTCTACTAGTTAAATATGACAGCCAGCTTAAAGTGATACCCCGAAAACCATACCGGGCAAGTTTCTGCAGCAGTATTCCCCGATCTACGCAGTCAAAAGCCTTCGAGAAGTCGCAGAACACTGCCGCAGCCATCTCTCCCTGGTTCAGGCCAAGATACAATTTCTCGAGAAAGTTAAATATTGCATCACAAGTGTTTTTATTATTTTGAAATCCAAATTGGCTAACATTCAACAAATTATGTTTCTGAAGAAAATCCATCATTCTAGAATGATGAAATAGGGCGATAAGAAGATGGATCCTCAGCAATCCCACTCTTAAATAGGGGCTTAACCAGAGCCACCTTTAGACTATCAGGGAAAACACCCCTTTCAAAAGATAGATTTATTGCAACTGCAAGAATCTCCAACACACTATCAGGCAACTTGCCAAATATCCTCACTGAAATACTATCAATACCTGATGAATTTTTATTCTTTATTTGTCTGAATATGCTCTTTATTTCATCTATATCAGTGTGGAATAGACTAAAGGAATTAGTGATAGAGAAATGTCCCTCAAGTAGCTGATGGGATCGATATCGGATGAAATCTGAGATGTCAGCCTTTCCGCAACTGAGCAATAAAAATCATTAAAGGTATTAACATTGATCTCTAGTTCCCCAATAGAATTATTACTACTGATGCCCCTCAAGCCATTTACTATTTTCCAAATTTCTTTGGCTTTATTTTTAGCACCATCAATTCTAGTATTATAATAGTTTTTTTTTTTGCACTTTTTATTACCTTTCGATGTATCATTTTATATTTTGTTGAAATGTGAAATGTGAAATCAGGAATAAATCTGCACAGTGGCGTATCCAGACTGAGGCTCTGGGGGGGGGCAGACCAGATGTCCGCCGTAGGCGGAAAATTTTTTGAGGTGCCACGCCCAAAGGCCGTTACAATCACACATCTTGATGGCATATTCGCGCGCTTCTACTTTTATATAGGACAAAAAATATATTTTTACCAAAAAATAAGGTAGGTACTTAGGTTCCGTATAATTAGCCTGCGAACCGCCAATGAAAAAATGTTTGGGCTGCTCATTGAAACGATAATAGGTTGATAACTGAAATAATTATATTTTCCTGAGAAATCGACTTTCTAGAAATAAGTAACCATATAATACAAAACACAGAACCAAATTAAAGTTGAATTCAAAGGTGTGTAATACATACCTACATAAAAATAGTTATTTTCCTAACAAGTGCGCTAAGTGATACTTTTCCGCACGAAAAAGCAATTAGACGAACGATGCGAAGCGGAGTTCGTATAAGCTTTCAGTGCGAGAAAGATACTTTAAGTAAGTGTTAAGAACAATACTTTTTCTACGAATGTTTGAAGATTTGCCTATCATCCAGAGGAGATGTACCTAATCTTCTTAATGTTTCCAGATGCTCAAAATTGGTAATTTTCTCTGTGAGTCCAATGTGTATTTTTTTCCAGTGATCAGCTTGACTTTACTTGCTACAGTGGTTGTGCTAGCAAGGTTTACTTAAAATTTGTTTTTCCTACCAAAGTTTGAGATTAAACTTACCAGGATGATATTTTTCCATGTGACTTTTTAAATTATTTTTACATAGCAATAAGTACAGCATCTTCCCAAAATATCCTATCTATTTTTGCTTGAATTATCATAAATCTTGCTTTGTCCATTGGTGTCTGAATCATTCTTTCCCCAAGACTATTAAGTTGGGAAATATATGAAGGAGTATAACTTACTGTCTAACTTTCATGATCTGATACTCCAAAGGAATGTTATTATACTCTTAGGACTTACACACGTCAAAAATGCAATGAAAAATAGAGTAAAGAAATCACTACCTATTTATTCATTATATAAAAATTCAAAAATGTAACTATAAAACTTGGTGGCTGCCCACGTCAATGGTCACCCGACCTCACACCTGTTTTTGCTGGATTTCTCCTCCCTTCGCTCCTCATACGGAAAGTGTCAAATCAAAAAAGCTAGACATTACTTGAATGCCTTTTTTGAAACAAAAATAACATCAAGCCCTTTTTTTTGAATAGGTATTAGTTTATCCAGAAACCAAATGACGCACGCAAATAAGTGTGCAAAGTAATAACTTTGCGCCCGCGAGTAGAACATGTTATTTTTTGTTATTTGAGATATTTTTAAGAAATGAAAGCTTGTTGCTCTGGGGGGGGGCAATTGCCCCCTTTGCCCCCCCCCTGAATACGCCACTGAATCTGCATCAAAAGCCTAATGTTGGATCCTTTGCCTTGGCTCCTTGAATTCTTGGGCACCACAACTTTATGGCTTAATCAGATAGGTATTAAAAATTCTACAGGGTGTCCCAAAAAGATACCGACAAACTTTAAGGGGTAGTAGGGGACATCAGAACAAGCATTTTTGTTTATATAAACATATGTCCGCAAATGAGCCATTTGGGCTGTAGAGCAAAAAAACTGTTTGGTATCTAGTTTTATTCTCCACAATAATTAAATCATTGTTTACTAATTAATTTTGCTTTAATAGCAAATAAATTATGGTTTACAATAATTGTTCAACTCGCGAACTCTTCGGAATATTCCGAGAATGGCCTCTACATGGGTACAACTCGCCAGTATCCTTGCTATCAGATCTTCCTCATTACGAACAGGTGTTCGTAGACTAAACTTTTCAGTCAATGACCCGACGGTGTAATCTTTGCATTGAAGTAAATGGTCAACATTTTGAACAATTATTGTAAACCATAATTTATTTGATAATAAAGGAAAATTAATAAGTAAACAGTGATTTAATTTTTGCGAAGAATAAAAGTATCAAACAGTTTTTTTGTTCTACAGCCCAAATGGCTCATTTGAGGACATATGTTTATATAAACAAAAATGCTTGTTTTGATGTCCCCTATTACCCCTTAAAGTTTGTCGGTATCTTTTTGGGAGACCCTGTATATGTCTGTCCAGGACTGGACTGTTGCACCGTTGTTAGGATGGGGAGCAGTCATCGTTCTAGGATCAATTCAGTAGAAAACAAATTCAAGTGTCCATGAAAGAGATCTATAGGGTGACGTGTATGATTATTTGGGCCGAATTTATAGTCGCTCCTCTAGGTTTCCTCAGACCTTAAGGAAGCCTTGGACTTTTAGAATTGACATGACTAACTTGTCAAATTGTAGCAAGTGTCCATTCTAAACTCACGACTATAAATTTGGCTATTATTAAGATGGGTACGTCATGGCCTACGTTTCCCAAGATTGCAAAACTTTGATAACAGAAGCAACAGTGGAGTGGAAGAGAGACAAAGGTCGTACCTCGGGTCGTACATATAAGCTCAATTCGGTACTAAATTTATGCAATACAGAATATCAAACAGAGTGAAGTATTTTATCTTCTGAGAATCACAAAAAAACTACCAGGTCTATATGATGGAAAATTATACTCTTAAAAAAAGAACTTGATGAGGCCAGAAAATCACCAAAAAAAATTTAATAGTATATAAGCAGGAAGTTAAACTCCAAGGTGACAACGGTCACTCTCAATGACCCGACCACTGTTAGAATTATGATTATACAAAAACAAGTCAACCAGGTTCCAAAAGGCAATATGTGGCAATATTAAATTTGTTTTAAAAGCCTGAGAAAAAGCAAATGCCATTATCTACATAATAAAATGTATTATCAGTCGAAACTTATTTAAAGAAAAAGGGTCTGCTTTTATGACTTCTGGCTGGTACCTGGAAGGGTTTTTGTAAACAAGAGAAGTGGTGAGTCACCCTATGAAATGTATAATTTTGCCTGTAAAAATTATGTGAAAATTTAGTCTTAGAGAAACTGGTATCGAATACAGACATATTGAAATTAATCTAGCGTTTTATTTCCCATAAACCACTTAACGGAAAAATAATAATACTCAATAACCACAAATGAAGTTTAAAATTCAAAATCCATGGCAAAGTGTTTTGCGTTTGCTGACGTTTGAGAGGTCATTCAATCAGAGCCAAAATGGTACCTTTCCGCAACTTCCTGTGCACACCCGATTGCATAATTCACTTGACAGTATACCTACAGTTCACAAAAAAAAGGTCAAAGAAGCATTGAAAAACATGAAAAGAAACTCGTCTGGAATCAGAAAAAATTTCCAACAATTTTGCTACAAAATTGTAGTGATTTCATTGGTCAACGACTTTCAGAGGTTATGGAGGAGTGTATAGAATTAGGACGACTGCCAGACCCTTGGAAACTGTCAATAGTCACACCACTGTTTAAAAAAGAGGACAGACATAAGGCAGAGGATTACCGCTTCATCAGCCTTACATGTAACCCTTTGAAATGTATGGAAAAAATAATAGTGAGAGAACAAATTTCTTTTTTGAAAATGATTTAATTCCATCATCTTCTTAACATGGGCTTCTTTTCTTAACGCTCAACACCAACTTGCTTGAATGTTTAAATGACTGGACAGTAAACGACATTATTTTCCTGAACGATGAGAAAGCCCTTGCTAAAGTGCCACATAAGCTGTTATCTGGAAAGTTGGAACATTTTGGAGTGTGTGGACTGCTGACATTGATAAGAGAGTCGTTGGATCAACAATACTATTAATAAATGGCAGCAGACACTTAGTTCATAGTCGAGTTCATAGTGGAGTTTTCCAGGGATCAGTGTTGGGGCCACTGATCTTTACCACCTATCTATTTGATCTTGTTGATCTATAGTGCATAGTAGTGAACAACAACCCTCATAGACTAAACAATAGCTTCATCGGTTCTATTGCCTGCTATTGGAAAATTACAGAATTACGAGTTCTTCTATGGCTGAACAAGCCAATGACTCTGCTACAGTCTAAGCATTCAAAAACTGTTTTCCGATGTGGCAAAGCTGGCCTATTTTCTGTCGTGTAGTTGGCAACCACACCTTTCCATATCTTGCAGTCCCGTGCTCGTTCTTCCTCGAGTTCTTCCCAGTTGTTATGAAGATTTTAAGTTTTTCGGGTCTCATGTAACACATCTTTAAACCGCTTCAGCTGACCACCTTGTTTCTGACAACATGTTCTGCCTAAAAAGTCTAGCCTGGAAACGATATCTCTGTAGATAGAGATTTTTTGTATTTTCAACGGGTTTCGACTCCAAAAAAAAGAAACATCCTGTATAAAAGTAACTTGTGAA
This sequence comes from Ceutorhynchus assimilis, assembly GCA_917834065.1. Classification (NCBI taxonomy): domain Eukaryota; kingdom Metazoa; phylum Arthropoda; class Insecta; order Coleoptera; family Curculionidae; genus Ceutorhynchus; species Ceutorhynchus assimilis. The sequence continues at coordinate 40,913,389 of OU892278.1, read as the reverse complement.
CAACATCGTTTTTTTATACTGAACAATGTTATTGTTGCAGACCTGCAGTCGCTCTAGACCATACCTATGCTGCCTATGCGAGGGATCCATATTCTGTTGCTGGAAAAAGTTCTCGAGCTAGGCTCGCATCAGATTTCAGGTGATTTCAACAAATATTTAGCTGTATCTATTTATGTTCAAAGAATCTAAAAAAAAAAAAACAAAGTAAACAGACAAGTTACATAAAAGATGACACTTACCTATTCCATAGATCTAGAAACTTTCCATTTTCTGTCTGTTACGCATTTGCTGTATCTACAAAGTTTTTGTATTAAATGTTTATTTTTGTATTATTGCATTGCTTTTTTTTAATGTATTGTTTGTAAGTATGTCAAATTTTTCAGCCATCAGCAAAACGATTTCTTGTTCAAATATATGTTGTTGCCAGCGCTTGAAGACAATGGTAGCAGCAACGGCGTTATCATATGAATAAATCATACAATTTCACGTTATACAAGCAGGCTTTTAAATTTTTATAATTTTTTTTTTAGAGAATCTATGTGTTATGATGTGAATCATGACACCCCTATCATAAAAGAGGAAATATCTAGGGAAATATTAACTGGCAGTGATTTTCAAGATGAAGATAATAACAAGGATAATAGGTAAGAAAAAATGGGGCGCAAAAAATGGTTCGAAAGCATTTATTCGAATAGCATTTGTTGAGGCTCACCCTGTTGCTCAAGTTCTATTGTCAAATTATTTTTCTAACAAAATAAATGCTTTTCAAACAATTTTTTTTCAAATAAATAATTTTTCGAAATAAAATTTTTCCAGTTTAAATATGTTTAGGTACAAGCTCGGGTACAGCCCCCTTGACAGTCTCCTTATCATAAAGGAGGAAGAGGAGGAGGAAGAAGTACCATCAACTTCTGGCACTGATCCTCTCCAATTTGTCAAGCAAGAAGGGGAAAGTGAATGTTCTCAACACAGGAATGAAAGCTTTCCTTTGAGGTATGTTAATGTTTATTATTTTTTCCACTGGGACCTGGGTACATACAATGGAAATGACGATCACTTAACACAACTGGTAAAAGGGTTCATCCCCCTGTATTAGTGGTTTCAATAAATAAATAAATTACATACCGTTAAATCTCGAGACAGATATGAAAACTTCTTCCTATAATACCCCTTCTTATCATAGGAGGAAATATCAACAGACACTTTCAATATAAAGATAATAAGTAAGATCAGAATCTGATGGAGCGCAGAAAATTTTTCGAACAAAATAAACGCTTTTCGAACAAAAGTTTTAATGATGTCTTTCCGATTAAAAATTTATACCCATGTTCAGGTACAGCCCTGGGTATAGCCCCCTTATCATAAAGGAAGAAGCGAGGGAAGAAGTTTCGTCAACTTCTGGCACTAGTCCGCTACCATTTATAGATCAGGAAGGAAAAAGTGAAAATTTTCAAGACAGAAATGGAAGCTTTCCTCTGAGGTATGTTAATATTTATTATTTTTTGTACTTGGTACATACAAGAGAAATGACCATAACTTAACACAACTGTTAAAAGGGTTCATCCACTTGTATTAGTAGTTTCAATAAGTAAATAAATTACATACCGTTAAATCTCGAAACAGATATGAAAACTTATTTCTGTGATAACTTTTTCACGGAAAAGCAAATATCAACAGGCAGTGATTTTCAAGATAAACATAAGTAAGATCAGATCTAATGGGACGCAGAAAATTTTTCGAACAAAATAAATGCTTTTCGAATAAAAGTTTTAATATCTTTCCAATTAAAAATTGATAAACATGTTCAGGTACAGCCCATCCATTATCATAAAGGAAGAAGCGGGGGAAGAAAATCCGTCAACTTCTGGCACTAATCCGCTACTTGATCAGGAAGGAGAAAGTGAAGATTTCCAACACAGAAATGGAAGCTTTTCTCTGAGGTATGTTAATATTTATTATTTTTTGTACTGGGTACATACAATAAAAATGACCATCATTTCGGAAATTTTTTCACTCTATTCTATTAGACGTTGTAGAAGGAGTAGTACCAAGTACCCTTGTAATATACCTACATTACTTAGGTAGGTTCTACAAAAAAAAAATGCCTTAATGCTTGACCGGTTTAAGTTCCTGAGAACAAAAATCAAAAAAGAGATGTATAGCGTGCAGATGATGCCTTCAAAATGTTGAGCTAAATTTGCAACAGGATCCAAAAAAATTTTGGAGTTTCATAAAGTCATTCGATGCCCTTGTGAAATATACAGGGGGTCTCAACATAGATAAATAATGCTTTCACTCAACATTTTGAATCCATCTATCAACCTCCCCAAAATATAAGAAGGACACAATATACCGATTCCCTAATTTTTGAATATTCTTCTACTCTTACCAGGATAACTGTACAAAACGTTGATGAAGCTATATCTAAATTTAAAAAAAAAAATAGTAAATCAGTTTTAGCTGACAAAATACCGAGATACCTATTGGAAGAGTGCAAAGATGTACTTCCAACACTTAGCAAAAATCTTGGCAATCACCAGCAAGAAATTTCCTAAACAATTCAAAACAGCCAGTATATCACCAATTTACAAAATTAGGCATGAAAATAACAATGAATGCATTAGTATGTTTTTTCAATCCTTTATAAAAGAATAATAAATCATGTAGCACATAAACTCACGCACAGATCTCCAGTTTGGATTTCGGAAAAATAGATCATCAACTGGAAACTTACTGGATTTTGTGACGTATTCCACAGACATTTTAACTGATGGTAACCAAATTAATGCAATTTATACAGATCTTGCGAAGGCATTTGACAAGGTAGACCACAACATTCTAGTTCAAAAACTTACATCCTTCTCAATCTCATCAGACCTTTGTCAGCTGATCAGGACATTTCTCAAATCTAAACCAATTTGTCTTAGTGAAAAATTACCAATAAAACACTTACATAGCCTCTTTGGGAGTCCCACAAGGTTCCTCCTTGGGGTCTCTCTTATTTATAAATGATATACAAGTAAATACCGTAAAATCCTATTAAATTCTTTGCTGATAATATGAAAATCTACAAAGAAATATGTAAATATCATTAATCATTAATGACTGCTTCACTCTGTCAAATGCAAGACATAATATAATAATTGGTCGAAGAAAAATCTTTTGCTTTTCAATTTCAAATATAAAAAAATGTAAACAAATTTCATACAGGGTTTTAATTTTTTATATTTTTTTTTCTAGAGAATCTCCAACCATGTATTATGATTTGAATCATGACACCCCTATTATAAAAGAGGAAATTTCAACTAACAGTGATTTTCAAGATGAAGATAAAGAGTAAGTTTGAAATCTAATGGGGTTTGTTCAAAAATGTATTTATACAAACACATTTGTTCAAAAAATTATTTTATGCTCATCATGGTGTTCAAGTTCTATTCTAAATAAAGGAAAAAAAAAACAGTTATGACTGGCATTCACCCTGGAGCTCAAGTTTTATTCTCAAATTATTTTCCGAACTAAAGTTCTAATAATGTCTTTCCAGTTGAAAAAATTAAATAAATATGTTTAGATACAACTTCGAGTACAGCCCCCTTATCATAAAGGAAGAAGCCAGGGAAGAAGTTCCGTCAACCCCTGGTACTGATCGGCTACAATTTGTTGAGCAGGAAGGAGGAAGTGAAAATTTCCAACACAGAAATGGAAGCTTTACTCTGAGGTATGTTTATTATTTTTTCTACTAGGCACGTACTATCACGGATTCTGGGTTCACTAAAACTCACTAACACAGAAAGTATCAATTTTTATTAAACTAATTGACTTTATACAAAATTCACTCGTCACTTATGGAAATGTGTATGACAAATATCATATTAAAACTGAATACCATTTAATACTACACACGCTTTTTATAGTAGACAGTGCACTGGGGATTTATCTGGAAAAACCCAGCGCCCTACGTGAATACAGTTCTCGGAATTGTTTGTGCAAGTGATAGTACCTGCATTACTACCTACTTACCTACATTACTATGAACATTTGTATACTTTCTATGAACATTCATATACTTCAATGAACATTTGTATACTACCATTGATACATTTCATCCCATAAAACACGAAGTGACGTAGCTAACATTTTTTACAAATTTCGCCAGGTCATCTAAGATGTGTCTTTTCCACCTTACCAAGTGTCATATCCAGGGCCGGCTTAAGGGGGGAGCGAGATGGGCGGCACGATCCAGGGGCGGCAAATTCATACCATACAACAACAAAACAAATTAATAGAAAATGAAACCAACGACTTGAAAAAAAATTATAAATATAAATCGAACAGCCAACCATTTATACAGGGTTTTTGGAACATCGATAGGAAGATTTCAATGAGTGATAGTTGGGGTCATTTGGAAGCTGTTTGACCATATTTATCTTCATGCAAAGTTTCGCCGTTTTTTGAGATATCACCATTTTAGATATTTTGAATCCATGTATTTTAACACATAACTTGGGCTACATATTTTTTGAATCAATCATTCGGATTTTCTTTCCGATTTTTTCGAAAGAGTGCATATCAGGAATATCGGAAAAAAAATTGAGAAAGGTTAAAATGGTTATTCCAAAAACAAAAAAAAAACAATATGTTTTGGGAACAATTCAAATATTTCCCAAAAATATCTAAAAATGCTGATATCTCAAAAACGACAAAATTTTGCATTAGGGTAAACATGATCAAACAGCTCCCAAATGACCCCAACTAGTGATAGGAAGTTTTCAATGAGTAATCATTAAAAACTTCCTATCGATGTACCAAACATTCTGTATTATAGGATAGGTGTCATTTGGGACAATTGAACCAGCAAGTGGGCATTTCAACTTCTTATAAGATATCCATTTACTACAAAAAACTTCATCTAGAAGAGTTATTGGAATATTGCAAAAATTTATAATATGTATGTTCTCATGCATGACAATTCTTTCGATGTCAATGTGGCATAATTAGCTGATGAACTATCTGTGATAGACGTCACTGGAGCCCAATCAAAATCCTTTTGATGTGCTAAAATTATCACTCCAACTGGATATTACACCGAATGTTGTTGTGGCCCTCAGATCCTCAGAATTTTATTACTATTGCCCATAACTCTTGCAAGTGTTAAGGAAAGTTTCTCTAAATTGATATTAATAAAAAGGTATTCAAGATCATCTCGGCCAAGAAAAAGTAAGCAGTGAGCATGTTAGCAATGATTGCTATTGAGCATGAAATCGATGCTAAATTAAAAATGAAGATTTTGCTGCATTCAAAGCTCGAAAATATCTTAAATAATATCCCAATAATTTTATTGAAAATGTAGCTACCTACTTACCCTATATAATGACACAAAAGGTACGATGGACGTTTTTTTTAGTCGTTTAACGTCGAAACATCCGAGGACTAAAATAGAACGTTGTATAAACGTTTGCACAAAATCATTTTTAAATACGACGAAAAAAGACCTTCGAAATATATTCACAAAACGTCCATAAGCATAAAGTTCTAAAAGAAAACTTTTGGAAACGACTGTGTCTGCACGTGGTAATGTCCATGTCCGAGTGTTTTTAAAAAGGTAAAGAAAGGATGTTCTTTAGACGTTTGATTAAGTTTTCAAAACCTCTGTTAGGAACAATTAAAGAACGTCAGAATGTTTTCTATGAGTTCGTAAAAGTATGTTTTCATGAAAAGTCATGAGAGACGTTTTATAAAGGTTTCTGTTATTCGTTTTCTGGAACACCGTTGGAAACATGTATCCCACGTCCACACGTCCGGAAATTAGTTCGAATAAGACGTTTTTAAAAGGTTCTTTGTAACTGTGATATTTGCAATACCTATAAAATAAGTCTATTGGATGGTGTTGGATACTTTTGAAGAAACGTTTCTGTGCTATTAGGGTATATCTACATAATGTATCTGTTCATTGTTGCCAAGAGCTTGGATTGGCTGACTCTTTGTTTGGTATGTTTCTTGTTTTCTTATGTTAGTTTTTTTTTTGTGGTTACCTTAGTTACATAATATAGTATGTGGTTTTATTGCTATGATGCTATGCCTTACTGTTTCGTGTAATTATTTTTTGTTTCTACAATTCAAGATCACTCACATTTTCCCTAAGCGGGCCATGGGATGGGGCGGCAAATTTACTCATTGCCCAGGGCGGCAAAATACCTAGAGCCGGCCCTGGTCATATCTGGATTGTGAATCACTATCGAGAACCCCGAAACATCAATACCAACGTATTTGCCATAATGTATTTAAAACAAATCACGAATTGTCGTATCTAAAATTATTCCCAGATACGTGATACGCTGGTTCCTGTTTTGAGGGTTTGTGATTTTTCCTTGCGTATCTGCATAGACGTATCGTTTTAAACAGCAGCGTTACCTCAAAAACGATTCATCAAATTGGTTTATGCTGTAAGCGGTGTATCAATAATTATTAATAATCCCACTAATTCAGTGTCTACCAACTATAGGTACAACAATTTTTTATTGTTAACATATACTTAAATCAAAGTAAGAAATTAAAACTTCTTTATTATTAGCATTTTTGTTTAAAGCTAATTGAGGTTGGCTTTTCAGAATCATGGACGAACAGTGGAACGCTGGATCAAAAAATGTGGTTTACTCCAGTGAACTTAAAGCTACAAGACCTATACGTGAAGGAAGTTCCGTGAAAATGCTGTATCACAGAAAGTGGTATTCTGAAACTGACATTATTGAATCTGATGATTCTAACAATATCCCTCTTAGCGAAATTCGTCAGAAGGTTAAGTCGACCCATGTCTGTTCGAACAATAACAACGAGTATTCTGAAGGCGACAACATTCCTTTGCACCAACTTACAACCAAGACTAACGAGTTAGTGCAGTCTTCTACCACAAATCTCTTAGAAGTAAATAATCATCATCTTGATGAGTCGCCAGTAACTTCACCAGAATATGACTTAGATCAGGATCCTCCTTTTGGAATTTGTGAAGCTAGAAAATGTAAAGGAGAAGTCTTCAGTTCGTGTCATGTTTGCAACATTCTTTTGTGCTGGGAACATTTTATCGCAGACACTGATAAATGTTTACATTTTGGTCATGGAGTGAAATCTCTTCATATCACCTCTGAAGCCGACATGAGCGTCCAGGAAAGAAGTCTGCAGCAAGACGATTGCATTAAATTGAAAAAAGCAGCCTGTCCTGAGGATTTTCTAGTTGAGCAAAATCCTGAAAAGAAAGTTAAAAAAGTTAACAAACAGAAAGAAGCAAAAAGATTGAGAAACTGTGGTCAGGAATACTTCAGTCCTTCCACAAAAAAAATTGTTCCTGCGAAGGTTATGAAACAGCGATGCATGTCCAGAAAATGTTCAAAAACCGGTAAAAAATGTTCAGAAATCGAAGACCAACAAAGAGAACGCCTATTTAGTGACTATTACAGTTTAGCCAACTTAACCCGACAACGGGACTTTTTAATTCACCACGTTACTAAAGAAGACATCAACCGAAAAACGGTGAAGACAAAATCTCGAAGAACCAGTACTTTAAAATATTGCTTCACAGTAGACCATAACCGTTTACCTGTATGTAAAAAGTTTTTCTTGAACACTCTGGGAATTTCTGAAAAACCAGTACTCACAGCCCTTCATAAAACATCTGACATGGGAATCTTGGAGGAAGAAAAAAGAGGCGGTCGTCAAAGATCTCAAAAAGTTTTAATTGAAGAAGAGAAAATGAGAAATGAAATGAGCGACCATATCGATAAATATCCTAAGATGGAGTCACATTGTTGCAGAGACAAGTCCTCTCGCATGTATCTTCATCCAGATTTAACATTACAAAAGATGTACGACATGTTCCGTGAAGATTTGATGTTACGAGATATCCAAAAGAAACCCTGTGTCACAACATTCAGGAAAATTTTAAAATCAAAAAATCTTTCATTTTATCATCCAAAGAAAGACCAGTGTTCGCTATGCTTAACGTTTAGAGGAGATGAGAAAGTAAAACAAGAAATGAAAGAAGTCTTTGAAAAACTCATTGAGGAAAAATCCAAGGTAAGAGAATAAAGAAAGAATTTAAAGAAATGTCGATGACTGACAATACAGCATTATGTGGTGTGTTTGGATCTTCAGCAGGTGATCTACTTACCAATCAGCAAGGAGAGCGCCTCATTTTTTATAGGAGTAGATTATCCATTGAAAATCGGTTTCATACCGTCTTTAGTGGTGCCGCGAGACGAGACTAGACGAGACTTAAGGTTGGTCTCGTCTCGTCTCGACATCTCGAGACGAGACCGTGACTTAGACTCGGTCTTCGAGTACCAAAGTCTCGTCTCGTCTCGAGTGGTCTCGAGTTATACAGGGTGTCCAAAAAATAGCGTAAAAACTCTACTCTACGTGGTGGAGGAACCTACAAGGAACCCCAGAAAAATCTAGTGGCATTCTTAAGAAAGTTATTTGCATTTTAATATTTATTAAAATTGCCAACACTGAAAATATCCCGTTGACAATGGGTGGTATGAATAAAAACGAAGTACTTGCTACTACTACAAGTATTAGTATGTTCTACGTAGTATTTACTTCAAAACGAAGTAGATACCAATACTCATGTAATTACCTGAAGAATTCGAAGGTGAATTTTCACATCTACCCTCGCATCTACCTTTTCATATTATCAAGAATAATGCTGGAGAAGGATTTTTTTAATTGAATTATTTTTCTAGGGTTTCTCAAAGGATCCCCTATTACGTGGAGAGCTTTTACGCTATTTTTCGGACACCCTGTATTTATGGTTTTTATTTTTATATTACAACGGAAGTCCAAACTGCCACAGTGAAAAAGTAATTAGTGAAAAATCACAGTAAAGAGTAACCGTGATATTTGGTTTACTGATTTTTTATTCAAATAGCCCAGAATAGTCCAATAATAAGGCTATGAAAGAAAAATTTTAAGAGTAATCTCGAGACTCGAGACTATACGAGAGTCTCGCCGAGTCTGGTCTCGTCTCGTCGAGACTTCACGAGACGAGACTAAAAGCCAGTCTCGTCTCGAAAAGTCGAGACGAGACGAAACCAGTCTCGAGTCTCGCGGCATCACTAACCGTCTTTTTGAAGGCACTTTAATTTTCTGTGCTTTAATCCAAAAGCTATTTTAAAACTGAAGTGTCATAATGATTGGCAATTTTAAGCGCTAAAGTACCTTTAATTCAAATACTGTTTATGGTGTATGTTGCAGATTTTTAACACATCTAAAAATTAATGTGTAAAATTTATATCAAACAACATAATGTCATTTTGATTTTTATCCTTAATAAAAAAAACAGACTTTACTAAACAAACCCTGGGGACAGTTTTGATTTTTTTTTCTCAAATGATCCATTTGACTATAAACTTCTCAACAGTAATAAATCTATCCTCAATATTATATCATTTACAGAGTCAATGAACACGCCAATGAGATAGAACGAATACCACGACCAGACTCAGCATTTACCAAGGGAAACAGAATTGTTGATTTAGAATATGTGATGCAAACTTGCATGGAGCTACAATTCGAACACAGCAAATATTGCGCTCTTGGTCTTTTGAAAATGGATCATGAAATACGAAACGGGCTTACTAGCATTGTTGTTTTCCAGTGTAACATGTGTGACTTTCAAACACAGTGTTACACGCAAAAAGATGCCTGCATATTGCATAAGGTCTACAAATCAGGGAAAAGTTTGAAGCAATTAGTCTAAACAAATGAACATACTTGGAATTGTATAGCTCTGAAACAAGAATAGAACGGCTGAAGCTAAAAAGAACACATCGTTATTATCAAGTATGGTATGATTAATTATTTTATTTTCCATTTACTAATACTTGACTGACATTTTTAGGTTCAAGGCCACCTCAGTTTATGTGTTCAGAAATTAACATCGACATAGGGACTGATCTGGAAATTAAAGTGGAGCCTGAAATCATTGCTAATAAGTATAACGATTTTTTAGTCTCGGTTTTGCCAAATTTGCTAAGTAGTTTGAACCTCTATTATTGGCGATAATAATATGGATTTAATGTTCGCGTAACACCAAATGAAATTTGTGAGATAGCACAGAAGTTGAAAAACAAGAATAGTAGTGTGAGATTTTTTCAGAAAATTCAAAAGTGTCCAGAAACAGTGACTTTTGCTTTCGTACTCATAATAACTACAAAAAAAAGTGCAGTTTCAGCTTCACATTAGTTGATATTAAATTTTTTAATTGCCACTATGCCTATTTTTTTGTTAATTGATTTGAATATAGCCATTTATAGTATGTATTTAGGTCATAATTTATTTATTTATTTATTGGTGGCGACACAAGTAAATGTTTACACATGTCAAACAATAGTATATTACATGCGGAGGTGGAAAGTGTTTCATTATTGTCGAGAGATACTGTTGGAAAAATTTTGTTAAAACGATTGCTTCGAAGGACCACTTGCTCTGCTACTGCTTTAATATGAAAACTACGATTTCGTTTTGTTTTTTATGTATAAACAATAGGCTAAAAATACAAGAGAAAATCTTAAAAAATTAAACTTTTTGTCAGCTAAGAACACAGAATACATATCCTTACGGATAGAAGGCAAACTGCCTAATAAAATTTTGGGGAACAATACGCCGTCACGGCGCGGTGGATGCGATCCGAACTATTTTTAATAAAGGTTTCTGTAATCAAATCAGCTTTCAAAATAGTTCTCCCAATGTCAATATTTTCAATATTAGGTTTGTTCGGACTTCAGTTCAAAATCAGTTCTGAATTGAACTATTGTTCGTCGATTTTAATCTGATACTCGGACGGAATATAAGCAGGGGGCGGATTACGAACTCTCGATTCGAACCGAAACCGCCATAGATTTCGAACGCATTCCTATGCATTCACATGGAGTGCGTTCGAAATCCATGGCGGTTTCGGTTCGAATCGAGAGTTCGTAATCCGCCCCCTGGTGGCTCCCTACATTAGAACGCCAATGGTTACCTGACGTCACACCTGTTTTTGCCATATGAAACACCCCCTCGCTCCTCATACCGCAAGTATCAGTTAAAAATCGACGAACAATACGCTTGCGCATTTGTTTATATATCTTTGATATGACCAAATGCGCAAGCGCAGTTCAATTCAGAACTGATTTTGAACTAAAGTCCGAACAAACCTATTAATTTTTCCTCATTGTTGCCGAATGGACGGCTTTTTCTTCCGAGTAGAACAAAAACGGCCAAACTTCTTGTGTTTTGTGTAAAATCTGATTTTTTTTTTTTTTTAATTGAAGAAACATTTATAGTCCTTGGGTCCAGATCTAAATTTATTATTTATGACCACACTCTCGAAACTTTTTGTATTTGCTATTTGGGTAGAGTCAGACAAATTTTGAGCTCAGCGCATTATGGTAGTGGGGCGTTTGTCAAGCTGTCACGAAGTTGTCGATTTAACTATATAACCTCTCGATCAGTAATGAAGCATTTCCCGTCTCGGATTGTAATATACTATTACAATAACTTGGTAACCTTGTCGGACAATTTTCACGGGGCATATGCGCAGTCGGATGCGCCAAAGATGTCAATTTCATGCAACAATTTTATTTACAACCATTTTTCCGACAAAAATAGGAGGGTCTAAGTAATTATATTCTAAATCAAAAAATCTAAGTGTCGGACAAAAATATTGGGGCATATCGACAGTCGGACAAAAAATGTAATTTTTATTGGTAATCGATATTTCTTAACTATACTGGGTTCAGGTATCCCTTTTTTTACAAATATTTTTCCGACAAAAGTAGAAGGTTACCAGTAAATTATATTCTTAAATAAAAAATGTAATTGTCTGACAAAAATGTTGGGGCAAACATACAAGAAAGGACCCCGCACACTTCTTATGGGATTTTGGTTGAACGCGGAATTCAACCAAATTTTGGTATGTTGTATATTTTGACCTCCTGAGTGAAAGTTCTCATGGGTACAAACTGATCCTATGACTAGTTTCGGATTTACGGGGGTTTTTCTAATACTACCTTGGGCAACCCAAGTACCTATATAAAGTGTACATAAAGCAAAGAAGCTTGCATTTATTGCTTTTAACGTTGTTTATTTTATCTTTCCTTGACTAAAAATGTTTAATAGGTATTCGTAATTCTTCTTTTACTTACCAGGGACGCTCAAAAACTAGGGCTATTACTAAGGTGAGTCAATAAATGACCAAAAATGTTCAAAAGTGTGAAAAATTGTATACTTGTAAGTACCTACGTTTTGTGATAAAAGTGACTTATTCCTATCTCTCCGCTCGTAATAAAAGTTTTTTGCCTCATGATAGGGTCTGAGTTAGAGGTGGGAAACTATCGATAGTAATTATCGATATATCGATAGTTTGCTACACTATCGAACTATCGATAGTTCTACTTGGACAATCGATAGCAGTTCTCCTGTCTTTTTTTATGTCAGCAATGTCAAGTGTCAAGAAATATCATACGGGCTGAGTTCGTTTTTGTCATCTTTTTCGTCAATTTGCTCTGAAATTTTGACAGGCACGTGACTGGATAAGACAGTTTCGATTTACAAATCACGTGCCCATCAAAATTTCGGAGCAAATCGACGAAAAGATGACAAATACGAACTCGGCCACATTTCATCTTTTATTATGGCTCTTAAAGTTAATAGGTTGTCTGATAATGGGTAGCTTGATGACGTCATCTGATCTGAGGTGCCTTATAGAGATTTGGAATTATGTTGAGGCACCCCAGATGACGCCATAAAAGTTATCAGGAAACCTACCTACGATCTCTCAAACAACCTTAATGTTTTTTATTTTGGTTTTGATCCAAGGTTTTGATGGTATGGTAGTTGAAATCAAAATTTAGAAAGATGAGGATTAGTTGTTTCCTGTTATCATCAGTTAACAACAACAACAACAACCTACACAACCCAACTACACTGTATTTCACTTCATAGTGGTGTTTATGTCTGTTCTTAACTTCCAGTTTGGAGAAAAAAGAACGTGTTTAATTAAACATACTTACTGTTATTCACAATATTAATTGTCATTTGGGTATTTTTTTTCTCTAGGTCTCGTTGTGTTTGTATTGTAGGACGTAGGCCGTAGGGTTAGGGCCTTCATCTCAGACGTTCATGTGCACACTACTGTTGGAGTTCATTAACATTGACATTTTGGCTTGCACTGATTTGCTAATTGCTGAAACCCCAAATACAAAATGGGTCCAAAACGCATACCTTTTTTTTATCGATAGTTATATCGATACATTGATAGTTTTTATTCCTCACTATCGATATATCGAAAGTTATATTCTTCAATAGTTTACCACCTCTAGTCTGAGTGTATGGGTATTAGGTATACAAATTACAAATAAGGAGATGCGTGACTTGGTGTTTGAAAAATCTAAACAGCCATGGAAACAAAAGCAAAGAAAATTGTTTTTTCATATGTCATATTTTACTTGGTTACCATGGAAACAAAAACAGTGATCCTGTCAATAAAGCGAATTGTCTTTTTTTGTCACCTTTCTTTTGAAAATGGCATTTCGGGCAAGGTATATGTGCTACGTGTGTGATGAGGGGCTAAGAGTTAATCGCACTGTTTCATTCCGGGAAGATGCCGAAGTTTGTAGATTGGCTGTAAAGCGACGAAACGAGTTGGAATTTGAGGATGAAAATCTTATTGTTGAGAACTCAAGGTATGTAGGTAGTTTGTCATACTTCTATTTGTGTTTATTTTAAAAACGACAGTAGAGAAAAAATGCATATAGTTTACTCGTAATTCATACATAGAGTTCTAGTTGGAGATCGCAGTTCCTTCTTCCCAGCCTTCTGCGCTTGCGAACTTCAACTTTTAAAGGGCTGTCTAACAAAAAAGCCTTTTCACTCCATTATATAGTAGACTAATAAACAACTTCTATCCTGGGTAAGGCCGTAAGGCCACGACGATTATTGAACGTTAAATCGTGTGGAAAGTAGTACTTTTCCGCACGAATTAAATAGTGCTGAAATTGCTATTTGTGTATTAGGAGCGCAAAGTGATACACTGCCGCTCTGCGCGAGAGTGACAATATTAGATACTTTGCGCTCGAATTACACATGAGATTTTTTCTACAATATTGAAATGATTTTCCATTAAAATTGGAAAAACTATAACTGAAAAAAATTAAATGTCAATAAACTAAAATATAGTAATTTTTCCACCATTTCAGAGGTGAATTTCAACCTGCAATCAATCGGCAAACTTTGTCGCTTGTCTCCCATGACGACAAGCAACAAAGTTTTTGTCGATTGGTAATCAAAAAAGTTTAACTTTGCGTTGTCAAAACAAATCGCAAAATGTCACTTTTTATGCATGTTGTAGAGAAAGTAGCTTTTCCGCACGATTTTTTACTTTTCTGCACGATTTTTTTAAAAATGTACCTATGTTTATTAAGAACTTATTTTTAAAGAAAATAAAAGTTTAAATCATTTGTAGGAAAAAAATTATACCTAACTTTTGCGTAAAGTGTCATTTCCGTCCTTGTCGGATTGCCCGCAAACTTCGCCCTGCGTCGTTCGTGTAACTGCCATCGCGCGCAGAAAACTACCACTTTCCACACTAGTTAGAAAATAACTATTTCAGGTTCTGTGAGGGATGTATTCGAAGCATCAATGAAGAAATAATCACGCTCCAAGAAGATCCCGACCCCACTATTCTGAAGGTTTTATTTCGACACAGTACTGTGCATTGTTTGTCACAGAGAACAATTTAACAGAATCAATCAGGAATCAAGAGTAAATATATTCATCAAAAGAGGTATATACGTCCCAGAAAATTCCAGGGTATGCCAGGAGCATCTTAATGCTGATGGACTTTTGCTCCTGCAGCTACATAATGGACTGCAGTCGATTACTCGCCCTATAACTTTAAAAGTTCGAGAGCAGGTATTTCTTCTTTCGAGTTTAAGAGAAAAAGCCGATAACCTTCCCTGTAAAATGATCGATGAAGAAAACTTCACCGATGAAGAACTTAGGGATCTAACATCATTAACAAAAGTTTAGTTTAGAGATTTGCACATGAACTACTGCTTAGCTGTCATGTTATACAGGGTGTCCTTAGATAAACTGATACATTTTACAGGTGAACATCTCGAAAACGAGAAAAGATAATGGGATGCAGTTTGTGCTGGAAGAACAAGGATTTTTTAAAGTTTTTTTTCATGTTATTAACGAATTCTGAAATTTGGTTTTACAGACATTCGATTTTTTGAAATAATTACATACTGCCTTATTCTTGATGAAACACCCGGTATATTTTATCGTCGTCAAAAAGCCTGACTTTTCTTCTTTACAAAAATGTATAACTTTTTTCAATTATCTTTAAATTACATCTCAAAAATTGCACTTTGTTAAAAAGGGTAGGACCATCAATTGGCCAAAAAGAAATACTTCAAATAATTAGAGGGACTTCAAACTTTCGGGATTTATTGAGTAATGTCTTTTTATCAAACAGAACAAACCGCGAATGGATATCAAGCTCAGAAATGGAATTATGAATTTTTTCTCATTTAAATGCAAAAAATCTTTAAATATTTCTATCAAACTACTTTTGGAAGCTTCTGAAAAATACTTCAAGCAATCAAAGAGCTTCAAACTTTCAGGATTTATTGAGTAGTGTCTTTTTATCAAACAAAACAAACTGCGAATGGATATCAAGCTCAGAAATGGAATTATGAATTTTTTCTCATTTAAATGCAAAAAATCTTTAAATATTTCTATCAAACTACTTTTGGAAGCTTCTGAAAAATACTTCAAGCAATCAAAGAGCTTCAAACTTTCAGGATCTATTGAGTAGTGTCTTTTTATCAAACAAAACAAACTGCGAATGGATATCAAGTTCAGAAATGGAATTATGAATTTTTTCTCATTTAAATGCAAAAAATCTTTAAATATTTCTATCAAACTACTTTTGGAAGCTTCTGAAAAATACTTCAAGCAATCAAAGAGCTTCAAACTTTCAAGATCTATTGAGTAGTGTCTTTTTATCAAACAAAACAAACTGCGAATGGATATCAAGTTCAGAAATGGAATTATGAATTTTTTCTCATTTAAATGCAAAAAATCTTTAAATATTTCTATCAAACTACTTTTGGAAGATTCTGAAAAATACTTCAAGCAATCAAAGGGTTTTCAAACTTTCAGGATTTATTAAGTAGTGTCGTTTTATCAAACAGAAAAAACCGCGAATGGATATCAAGCTCAGAAATGGAATTATGAATTTTTTCTCATTTAAATGCAAAAAATCTTTAAATATTTCTATCAAACCACCTTTGGAAGCATGCATGTAATTTAAAGATGTACATGCACCTTGTTGAGGAGTGTACCATCGACTGGCTAAAAAAAATGATAATAATTAATTATTTGTGTTTTATATGCACTTATTTGTTTTTAATACTTGTAATATTAGTTTTATTATTAGAACTATGCGCTAATTAGTTAATAAAAGTATTTAACACAAATTAATTCTCAATTTTTTGTTGATTAGTCGATGGTATTTTCTTCGACAAAGTGCAATTTTCACGATGCAAGTTCAAGATAATTGAAAAAAAAATTATACATTTTTGTAAAGCAGAAAAATCAGGCTTTCTGACGATGACAAAATATACAGGGTGTTTCATTAAAAATAAGGCAGTCATTTTATTTCAAAAAATCGCATGTCTGTAGAACCAAATTTCAACAAATTTTAGGATTTGGCCATAGTGTGAAAAAAAACTTTAAAAAATCCTTATTCTCCCAGAACAAACCGCATCTCGTTATCTTTTCCCGTTTTCGAAATATTTACCTGCAAAATGTGTCAGTTTATCTAAGGACACCCTGTATGGAAAAATGAGGAACATATCCAAACAAGATTTAATATGCCTTTTATTCAAAATCCGTCAAAAAATTTCCGACAGTTTTCTCAGGGTAATGTTTGGCCATTCTAATTATTTCTAAAGTCCTTCTCACCTTAATGCAAAACTTTGTACCTCAGTGGCTCGGTTACATTCTTTGGTTACACCCATATAAATCGAGAAGAGTATATAAGAAGTCACGTTACCAACAATCAAGAACCACAAAATGCAAAAGCAATTGCTACATAGAAATTCAAAAGAGTAAAAAAGCTTCATACTAAATACCCGAGTAAATACCCTAGCACTATGGTTTTGGATCACTGGCGTAGCCAGGGGGGGGGGGGGGGTAAGGGGGCATTTGCCCCCCCCCAAGACCCTTAAATTTTATGAATATTTCTTCAAAATTAAGATAAACAGTCCCAAAAATAGCGTAAAGAAACCTGAAAAAGGGGCGTCGCACCCAAAAATTTCGCGCATGCGGTGCTTTGCCTCCAGCAGCGGTCGCGGTAGGACCGCAAGAGACGCTTCCTGCAAATTTGTCCCCCCCCAAGACAAAATCCTGGCTACGCCACTGTTTTGGATTATGTTGAAGATGTT
Source organism: Ceutorhynchus assimilis (assembly GCA_917834065.1). Classification (NCBI taxonomy): domain Eukaryota; kingdom Metazoa; phylum Arthropoda; class Insecta; order Coleoptera; family Curculionidae; genus Ceutorhynchus; species Ceutorhynchus assimilis. The sequence goes on along the minus strand of OU892278.1, from coordinate 40,895,903 downwards.
GAAAATGTTGAAGCCGAGAACGCCGATGGTGAAGAAAATACTTCCCGAAATAGTGCAATAATGAAAGTAGATATTAGCTTTGTTTTGGTTTGGAAAAGGACGGTTCAAAATAATCGCACAGTTTTTCTATCAACAAAATGACCACGGATTGGCTATCAAAAATTCCAATAATAAGCTGGTCTAAGAACTGTGGGATTGTTTTGGACCGTTCTAGAACCGTATTTTTTTCTAATCAACACAAAGGTAATTTCACTGTGTAATATGTTAATTAGAATAGTTTCTGTTTTTTGTTGCGTTAATTTTTTGCCAATATTTTTTGTATTATTTTAAAAGGCCCATCAAACAAGTACTTTTTAAAATACCCTCGTACATATACATATATAGGCACCAAACTTAAAGCATGCACGTTTGCGTAAAAGGTCTAAACTAAATCAACATTTTTTAAAGCTACCCACCACAAATAAACGCGAAAAGCAGAAAAATTCAGTAGTTTCAGGTTGCCTGACAGTGGCGTATCCAGCCTGAGGTTCTGGGGGGGGGGGCAAACCTGGTATGTCCGCCATTCGCGGAAATTTTTTTTGAGGTGCCACGCCCAAAAGTCTTCAAAACCACACAATCGAGTATTCGATACTTTTGTAGGATAAAATATATAAGATTTTCACAGAAAAATAAGGTAGTGCTATAGTTCCGTAATATTAGCCTGCCAGCCACCACTGAAAAAATCTTTGGGCGGTTCATTATAATGATAAGAGGTTAATAACTGGAATTATTTGTTTTCCATAGAAATCGACTTTCAAGAAACAGGTAACATGTGTAACTGTAATATAAAATCAAACTAAAATTTAATTCAAAAGTCAAAGATATACAGGGTGCGGCACGAAAAACTTCCCACCCAGGTTTTCTCAGGTGTCAGGTGATAAATCAAAAATCGCTAGGAAACATCACTTTTTGTTTTTGAGGGACTTTATTTATTGATATTTTCACCCCTCACCTGTGAACCCCTAAGCGGGGGTGACAGGTACCAGGTACCCCCCAAAAGTTCAAATGGAAAGGGGGGTCGAGTGATGCGTTATTTGTTAGCTATTTTTATTAAGATTATATCTCCAATGTTTCAAATTGCTACTATCAACCCTGTCGAAATAGAAATAGCTTGTCAAAGCTGTGTGTTTTTTACCTCATATTAACAAATTAACATATTTTTCAAGTGAATAAACATGAACCATTTTGAACTGAACTGTTGAATGACGATACTTAGATTAAATGCCAATGTTATTTTAGAAATCTGTCAAAGTGTATATTTTTTGACAAACGCAATTTAAATGGGGAAGATCAATAACAATCACAATCATAGAACACATCACCATTATTAAAATATTCGACACAACGTATAAATTTCAAACTCGGGAAATTTCCTATCAAAATATAACACGTGCATAAAATATTTCCTAAGGGAATTTTTTTAAAATTTCGTCTTTAGTCAATTTTTTTAAACAAAACCATTCGTGCATAGCGCCAAAGAAAAAATCCCTCACCCTTCGGGTTCAGGATTTTTCCAGGCGCTATGCACTCATGATTTTGTTAAAAAATTGGCTACAGACAAAATTTTCAAAAATTTCCGGAAATATTTCATGCACTGGGTATATTACTACATACTGGAAAAACTAGATTTTTATATGGGAACAAGTTTTCTGTTGTCATAAAAAAACTCGATACTTTTCGATTGGTTTTTATTTCACTTGTTTTGAGTTTTTCTAGATTACAAACTACACAGCTCCACAGAAAATATAGTTCACACTGTGGTCGTATTTCCGAATATTCTCGCATACCAAATTTGATTCGATTTCAAATACTCTCCATTTAATTTACATTGCTGTCAATCAAATTTCGTATACGAAATGTACTCGAATGAATTCGAAAATACGACCCCTTCTTGAACTGAACAGTGTGCCATAGATGATATCAGGGACAGGCACATCCTTGTACAAAAAACTATAATTTTATGAATGTTCTTGCTTCAACATGTTACAGTTAGGATTACAATTCTCATGTCGCTTATGTACTTTGGCATGTCTCACTAAATGTGCTTTTTGCGAAAACTTTTTGTTGCAAAACTCGCACAGAAATGACTTAAGGCCCGTGTGCACCATCAAATGCTGCTTCAATTGGCCTCTGGTGCAAAAAGTTTTCCCGCACACTTCGCAATGGTAATTTTTCTCACCCGTATGGACTTTTAAGTGAGTGTTTAAATTACTCGAACTTGCAAATCTTAAAAAAATGCAATTTTCAAAACTACTTAATTAAAAATATTATATTTACCTTTTTGGACAATAAGTACATCCATAAGGCCTCTCCGATGTATGTATAGCTATGGTATGCTTAGTTAATTGTTGAGCGGTCGCAAAGCCTTTATTACAAACAGCACAAACATGGTTCTTTTCTCCTGTGTGAGTTTTCATGTGAGTATGTAAATGGCCACCATTCATGAACCTAAAAGAAAATTTATTAACTAAAGCGAAATATCTTGTTTAGGATTAATTGTACCTTTTTTGACAAATATGGCAGTGATAGGGCCTTTCTCCTGTATGGATCCTAACATGATGCACCAGGCTAGATTTGGTTTTGAAAACTTTTTTGCAAGTGCTGCACTCATGGACTTTGGGTTGTTTTTTCGATTTTTTTGAGGATATTGGTGGGTCTTGAGGTGGGTATTTTACGAGGTCATCTACGAATTCTTCTATCTGTAAATTAATTGATTACAAAATTATTGTCTAAAAACCTAAATATATATATTTTTTACCTTAATATTATCTGTATCTACGTTAATTAGGCCATTTTCGTATGTTGAGGATTCTTCAATATGAATAACATTGAATTGTTCTTCTTGCTGCTAAATATAAATAAGGTGGATTTTATTTTGTGTATAAAGTAAAGTCACGGGTATAAAAATTGAGAAAGAGTTGTACGAAGGCGTAGATGTGCCACTTATAAAAAAAATATACCCCACTTCAACTATTTGTTGAAGTCGAAATTCCAGAAGGAAATACAATAGATACCTACTATTTAAATGATGGGTCAATTTCTTGACAAAAATATGGAAGTAATGAATTGAGTGATTATAGAACCTTCTCCAATATTAGGTCAAAGTGTAAATTGATGTTACAAGCATAACAGAATATATTTATGACTTAGAAAGTAACCGAACATCCACCAAAGAATTCTGGGAATTTGTCAATTCAAAGAGAGATAAGGAGCTACCGCTACCAAAATATTTGTTCTACAAAGATGTGAAAACTGACAATCCTACAGAGATTTTGGAACTATTTGTTCAGCAGTCGTGGAAGTTTTTGATAAAATGGATGAATTAAATAATATTCTAGGGTTGGGCACCTGACATAACAGTCCCCTTTTTAAAAACAAAGAATATTTTTCCTTTCTGAGAAAATCTGTTCTCTGTTTACTTTATCGCTGTCCGTTGGCATTTTTCTTACCAAACGGAAAATGTGCTATGTAACCTCCATATTTAAGTCAGAGGATCGAGCTGATTTGTCAAGTTATAGGCCTATCAGTAAAACATTTTCTTTTGCCAAACATTTCTGACTGTTTGTTGGTACCATATAAAACGACTTTTCACTTCAGGAATAATCTATCAGTTGCACAGATAGATTTGTGAAGGGAAGGTCCACAGTAACAAATTTAGTAGAATATCAACATGATTCGGTAGAAGAAGTGCATCAGAAGAATGTGTATCAAACTTCTATCAAAACGTCACAGGCCTAAAAATGAAGTGCTCGGCGCTGCACTTCTTGTATCATATTCTGTCATTGCATTCACTAAGACCTGTTTGAATTCCTCTGTCAATGACTCCGAGTTTGTGGATTCGTCATACACTGTTTACCGAACTGATGCAAACGCCATTAATGGTACAAAAAGTCGTCATGATGGTGTAGAGACTACCCGGCAGACTAACGACAGATTTTCTATTTGGTTTTTAAGTGAATTAAAGTCCCGAATCTTCCACAAAAAAGCTTACAAAAGGTACAAGCAGTCAAATACGGCTGTGGATAACAACACATTTTTTTTGTTACGTGGAAAATGTTCATCCCTGTCTAAGGAATGCTACAGTCTCTACATAGCAAACACTGAAGATTCTATCAAGGAAAACTCCAGATCCTTTTGGAGCTTTGTTCGTTCGCAGTCAAATCAAGGTTCCAATCCTAAAGAAATGTGTTTTGGCTCGAATAAGGCTGATATGGTTGTGACATAGCCAACCTCTTTGCTCAATTTTTCTCTTCAGTTTATAACCCTACAGTTACATCTAACGAAAGTGTTTTTTCCACACACACCTTTCAGTCAATTTCAGATATTCAGATTACTGCATTTGACATTGAAAAATCGCTCATTAATAAGAAAGAGGGCCCTGATGGAATCCCAAACATCGTGTTAAAGCTTTGCTCTCACTCCCTGTATCTCCCCCTTCATTACATATTTTCGAAGTCCCTTACCTCTGGAGTGTTTCCAAAAGTCTGCAAATTGTCATACGTTTGTCCTATCCATAAATCAGGGCGCAAAAATAATGTGACTAAGTACAGACCAATCAGTATTCTCTGTTACACCTAAGCTATAAGAAAGTCAGATAATAAGACTAAATGTACATATGTGGACAATTTGTAAAGAAATAACGGAAAAAAATTCGAATTTGTCAGGAATCCAGGTCGAGGGGATAGCTTACGAGATGTCCTTTTTTCTTGCAATATAAATAACAATGTCCGTTCAATTTTTTGAGACCGGTAACACCAAATGAAGTTCTGGAACAATTGTCATATATAATTAACAACTCTTTTACTTTTGGAGTGTTTCCAGATAACTTGAAGATTGCTGCCATTCAAGGGGTAAACCACTAGTAGAAATCATTGTATATTTTTATGGAAATCACAAAGTAATCAATCAGGAATACATGGAAATCACTTGGTAGTTCCTGGGAATAACCTGAAAATCGCTAAGAATCTCTTAAGACCCTATGGGAATCACATAGGAATCCATTGGCAATCGCTGAGGATCATGTGGTAATCGCTGGGAATATCATCTCATTCTAACCCAGAAATCGCATATTATACATTTTAAACGATACAGCGTACCGGAACCGGTCAGTTGTGTATTTGCCTTTAAGACTAAGTTTTAAGCAACATTCAGTGCTAGATAATTTGAAATAAATTTGATATACCAACGAGTTTCCCAATAACTGAGCCAATAACTGAACCTGAGTCTATGAAGAGTTTAGAACTTGAAGAAGAAGAATGAGATGAACCAGTCAGAGCGTTTGTGATTGGTGCAAATCGCCAACAAACAGTTTTCTGACTATTTTCATCCCAATGAAATTCGCTCTGCCTGGTTTGTGATTTCTGTGAGAACAGATGTAAAGTATGACATTGTTGTACCTAGATCATAAAAATGAAAACATGAATTTTGAAACCTCTCTCGAATTCGACTTGCCAAAAGAAGACACAGAATTTCTTCACACATCATTGGTTAGCAATGGCGAATCGCTACAATTAAGAGATTATTCAGGGCTCAATTTTAATTTGGTTCTTTTCAGAGAAGCAGTGACGTTTGTCGATCGAATATTAAGAGCTATGGGAATGTCCCTGAGAAAGACATAAAAGAAAAAGACGGAAATCCAAGGTAATAAGAACTTCAAAAGGGAAAGTAGAATAAATACTATAGGCAGGACGAGAAACAGAGACGAAACCAAGATGATAGGACATCTGAATCAGAAATAAGTTTGTCGGGTGAAACCCTAACTAAAGATTAGGGCTTCGCGAGACCACAAGACTAGTCTTGGTCTTGTCTTGGTCTTGGTAGCAAGACCAAGACCTGATAAATCTTCTCAAGACCAAGACCAAGACTTGACGTTCAAGACCAAGACCAAGACTCTCGTCTTGGTCTTGGTCTTGAAAAAAAACATACGTATTGTACAACATAGTGTAGGTAACATTCATTTACACAGAACACATCGATATTTTCCTATCCCTACATAATACAATACCTAATTATTAGAATTTCCAAAGATAATTCTTAACGAACTAACTAACCCAAACTAACACAGACCCCACATCTCACCCAAACTAACCCAAATCTAATTATTGTGAATAGGCCAATAAAATTCAAATGAGGCATGTGAATATGTGAAGGTTTTCGAAAACCTTTCTCTGGCCTGAATGCTTAGGTAGGTAAGGTAGGTTTAATGTATGGTTCCTCGGTACAGAATGGAAATTTCATGATGTGTTTGTCGACTTTCCTGTTCCGTTAATAAAAATTATAATTTAAGAATTGATGTTTGTTTGTTCCTCTGTGTTGTGGAATGCTTTATGCAGTATTTTTTTGACATGATACCAGTGTTGCCAGAGTTTTTCGACGACATTCCTTCAACCAAGTGGCTAAAACCCTTCATATCCTTCAAAACAGTGGCGCGGGGGAGGGGGGGGGGGCAGCACAACGATATATTCTACCAAAAAAAATACTATGACATGAACGAAATTCTGTTAAAACAATTTAAAAAAAAACAAAACAAACAAAATACTCATAGCCTTAAGCTTAATTTTCTCACTTGCGCGAAATTCGCTCTTTTTTGACATTGCTTCGAAAATTTGACGTTTGATACACGCATAAAACGTCAAATTGTCGAAGGAATATCAAAAAAAAGCGAATTTCGCGCAAGTGAGAATGAGGCATTTATCATAAGGTTTGTTTCTGCAGAAATCACAAACCAGTCAGAGCTAATTTCATTGGTTGAAAACAGTCAGAAACAGTCAGAAAACTAGTTTCAACCAATGAAATTCACTGTGACTGGTTTGTGATTTCTGCAGAAACGCCAGAAACAGACCTATAAATTCTGACCCAGTGACGTAGTGGAAATTGGCGTTTCGTATTTTTTCTCATGCAACTAATTAATTTATTTTAATAAAAATTAAATTTGTTGATGAAATGATTGGGAAATTGGCTAAATATACAATTTGCCTCAAAATCCTTCAAATTCGGATAAAAACCTTCAATCCTTCAGTAGTCAAAATTTTAGATCAAAACCCTTCATATTGAAGGAAATCCTTCAATTCTGGCAACACTGCATGATACGCTCTTGGTGGTAAAAATAGAAGAAGACCAAATGCAGAAAAGGAGGTTTATTTTTCATTTTTGAAGTCCTAAACCCATTATCTCTGCTCTGTCGTTGGATGTTATGTGTATTTTAAAAATTTGGTATGAATTTTTTTCAAGACTATCAAGACCAAGACCAAGAACAAGACTGAGCCAGTCTTGTCTTGGTCTTGAAACATCAAGACCAAGACCAATACCAAGACCGCATTTATTTTTCGAGACCAAGACCAAGACTGGCCAGTCTTGGTGTAAGTGTGGACAACCATGAAAATAAAAGTTGCTAACTTTTGGAAGGGTTGCAAATACAGAAGTTGCCAATTTTTCAGCAAAAACGTGCTTTCATGAAAGAAAAAAACGTTTATATTGGTCATATCAATGCAAAGCTTAACAATTAGACATCGTTTTCTTAATAAAATCAGCTGGGAATCGAATGATTGTAGGAAATCAGATAATCAATTGGGAATGATATAGGAATCCCCAGAAAAGATGGAAATCACCTATTAATCATACAAAAACAGTCGCAATTCTTGGGATGCGAATACATAAGATTCATTGATCAGTGATTGGCAAATATGGAAATCCTTGTAGGTACATTCGTAAGCATAGTGGTTGATCCGAGGGGTGTCTCACGGTCCGAAATAGGTGTAAAAATCTCATTGGTTCGGTGTTTTGTGAATGAAAGTACCGGTACCGGTAGCAAAATAAGGGTATGTATAAACACATATCATAAACTAGAAGTATCACAGTATATGTATATCAGGATTTTTACCCTTTGAATTTTACACGAAAAGCTGAAAAAATATGTGCTTTTTGAGCCGAATCAACCCATAATAAAGAGTTGATTGGTCGCTTTCCTGTTTCATGTCAAATAATCATTTTTAGAACTTTTCAATAAGGGATACTTTTGATTATTGCTTTGAGGATATATCAATCAACACAGTAGAAGGGGAGAAGCTGGGATACGACGAAAGCATAGAAGATGAGGTAACTACAGTATGCTACAGTCGACAAGGTGCTGGAAACCGAGATAGACCTTGATGAAGACGAATATGTTGCAATAGAAGAAGTGAAAGATCTGAATATAAAAAATTACCTAAATCATGAAATAAGTTTCTCTTCATCATTTTCGAAAATAAGATCTATGGCGTCATCAAATCTGTAAGAAAGTCTTCACTTTGCTGGTTATTCGAGGAAAATTAAATGAGTAAGATCTCAAGTTGTAACGTTTTCAATTTCTTGGCTAATAAGCTACCTTGTTTTGCCATACTGGATATGATTCCATATAGAGCTACAATGAAATAAATGAATAAACAACTATCTCTTTTGTGCCCAGATTTTGTTACCTTGAGTGCTGCCTTCTACTAGAAGTTTTTTTGGTTCAGGTTTGCAAGTTTGGTTAATTGATCTGGGAAGGTTTGATTCAGTACGGCAGGGCCCGCTGTTATTGATTAGAATCTTAGGAAAAGGAGTTAGTACCATCATCATATCTGTTTGCAAATCCAATCAATAATCTGAGGTTATGATAATAATTGTTGTTTACTCTTTGACTTTTCATTTCCATCATGTCATTGAACAGCTGTTTTGTCTAGGCGTTCTCTTTAGACCTGTTCTACCTTTTTGATATATGTTCTATAGGCACTTTTCAACATTCACCAGTCATTTTTTACACAACCGATTCTCAGTTCGTACTTTTGGGGTGAAACTGAACACGTCCTTTTCTAGAATTTTCTTCAATGTCAAAATTAGAAGTTTGACAGATGAAAGTCTTCTTCCGAAATCTAAATTCTAAATGAAGAATTTTACCCTGAGGTTGCCCCTTTTGATCTGCGACCTCACGCTGAGTAGTCGTCCGGTCTCGGGCCTCGGCCCTAATTATTTTTGGGGCGAGACTTTTTGGAATTTTGTGCCAGGGAGCTCAAGTTTTAGACTAATTTCTTGCTGATAATTGTCTAGAGTCGTCCCTTGGTCATTTTTGGATTCTGTTTCGGACTGTTCCGAGCAGCATTTGGAAGTTTAAGACTTCACCTTTGGTCTAGAGTATCCCTCAATTTGAGGGTCCTAGTCTCAGGCTATAGTTGGACAATCCTAGTCTCAGGCTATAGTTGGACAATCCTAGTCTCAGGCTATAGTTGGACAATCCTACTCCTAGTCTCAGGTTATAGTTGGACAATCCTACTCCTAGTCTCAGGCTATAGTTGGACAATCCTAGTCCTACTCTTAGGCTATAGTTGGACAATCCTAGTCTCAGGCTATAGTTGGACAATCCTACTCCTACTCCTAGTCCTAGTGCTAGGCTGTAGCTAGACAGTCTTAGGCTATAGTTGGACAGCTCCTAGAAAGAGATTCTAGGCTAGATCTAGATTGCTCTTAGTTGGCTTTGGTAGCCTCCCTTCAGCAACCCTCTTGGTACCGCTCTGCTAGAACCACATTGAGTTCTACGTAAAACAGATACCACGTGGATAGGACTCATGACTCACTTATCATACCATTGTCTATCTACAGTGAGACCAAACATGTAGCTAACCTCACTCTTGGAACTTCTGGACTTACACATATATGTGAAGATAACAAACACTTGTATCACATGTAAGTTACACCTTTTACTATATAGGCAAATCCTATGTAAATCACTGGATACTGAATTAGGTTCGGTAAGTGCCCCTTAAATAAAATTCTAGAATTTTACCCTGAGGTTGCCCTAACAATAACTTTCATCTTTCTGTGTTTAATTTGCCTGTTGGTAAAGTGTAACCCATACTGTATTTTTCTTATCACTCACAAGTGTAAATACCAAAAGATTTTTAGTCATGTTCACTTAAAATTCATATTTATATATGCGTTATTTACATTAATTTTTTTATAATCAAATATTTATAAATTGGTACAGGCCATAATGATGTCCTGGCTATCCCTATTCATTATTGTTATTATTTTTTAATAAAGAAGCCAGATACATTATTGTACCTAATTAGTTGTTTTATTGATAAGCTCTCCAATTGCACAGGTTTTGTTTATAACATCATTAGGTTATCTTCCTAGTTAAGTCACAATTAACTTGGTGGCGCCCAAAGGTAAGATGTATACAAGGAATCCATAGACCCATGGCCTCCGAACTGAAGCTGACTAGCCGTAGCAGTATAATTAGGCAATTGCCAAAATAAGTACGTTATAAAGTGATCGTTTGATGAGGATACAGGGTGAAAAGAAATCCACAAAAACCATTAAATAAACATATTAAAACAAACAACTAAAATTTCCATCTCCAGTGAAAAACGACGAAGGAAGCGAGGAGCAAATAGAAAGAGAGCAGCACAAAAAAAAAAAACGAAAAAGAAGGGTACCAAAACTGATACGATTTTTGGAGGAAATATGGATTCAAGTGTTAGAGCACACTTTGGAAAGCGAATATGGAAACTCTTGTCAAGAGGAAACAACTGAGGAAGCCCCAAAAGGAAATCGGAGAAATTGCCATTATAGTTGAAAAATATTGTGTTTGCTATTATGAGGATAAATGGTATATAGGTCGTGCGACAGATATTGATAGGGATCATTGCAACATGAAGTTCCTCAAAGAAGGTATAGGCAGATGACAGGTGACACACTGGAGAAATAAGTTTCATAAAACTTGTGTCGCAAGAAACAGGAAATTTGTTTCATTTTCACACAATACATATAGTCTGGCAAGTGATAAGTTAATAGTGACGAACGGAGGAATAAAAGTGGGACGTAACCTAATAAAAACATTCACTGATGTTTCCTAGACAACCATATCGTTGTTTTCAGTGGCTCCGAATTCCGAAAACACTAAAGAAATGAATCAATGAAATTATTAGAAAAAAACTCTAGAGTTTAAAAGTTTAAACCTCGGTTTAAACAATAACCATGCCACTGTGCTGTCGATCAGGCTCTAACCAATAGAATCATGCCTCTAAATAATCACACGTCTGCACATTCATCATTTCGCAATGTTGCCGGATTTTTTCTATTTCAAAATACTAAACATACCCATATTGCAAAAAAAATATGTAAACAACTTGTTTATTATTTTTTCCGTTAAGTTTGGCAAAGCAGCAAATTCTTTTGCAGTTCGCAGTGGCTTGCCAGACTATACATTCAAATGAGGCGGACCACACTAGCGAAACAATTTCTGTTCTTCTGTTTCAGAAACGTCAGTTGTCAGTGTGCTCGCCTCATTTGAATGTATGTGTCGTGTGGTAATGGAACAAATTTCCAGTTTCTCGCAATCTCCAGGGTGCCACCTGCCTTAGACTACTTGGCCTAAGAAACCAGACCATCAAAAAGTAAGCAAAAAATATAATAATTTATGGACCGCTGAATTTTTTAGGCACTAGGCCCTTCCAAATTAGCAGAGAGGACAAGTCTTTAATACAAAAGCAACACATGGTTCCTAAGTATAATTTAAATTTAATTTCAAATCTGTTAATGCAAAGGTGAGTATCGCTATAAACACTAAAATACTTATTGTTGCGGAAATAACCCACAACAGGTTTAATTTTTATTAAAGATTGTATGTGGTCCATTTTTTGGGCAGATGATAGATAATAAGATAATAGATGATTTTTATTATTTCTAATTTAATATAATTTTCTTCTCTATTATTTACCATAAAAATATTATTCTAGAAATAGATGCTATTGCTGGACTATTTATCCTGTAAAACCGGCAACAACCCTTTGAACCAATAAAATTACAGGTTTCTTCATTACCTTATAAGGCAGTGGACCTTTTTCGCTGCTGTGATTGGTCAACTGCCACATTGTTTTCTAGATTTTTGCGACCTGCTCTCCTGGGAGAGTTTAGACAACGCACATTCTTCAGTAACATTAGAATAAGCGAAGCGTTCGCACCCTCGCGCCCTCTCAATGCTCTCCAGAGGATAAACCCCCAAAAACCCCCGTTAGTACGCGCGATTTATAGTAAAATACTACTCTCTGTGTCTCAAGGCCTGACATGGTCTATATTATTGATTACAATTCATGTAATTAACCCCTAATTGTTGCAAGTCACCTCGGACGAGCAAATTTCTCTCCTACGCTTGTGTTTGGCTCTATTTCTCTCACTCTCGACAGGCTCCAGCTGACCTGTATATCATTGTGTTTTCTTTTCATCTCAGTGGAAAATTCCCTAGCTGCCAGTGTAAATAGTGGTGATAAATGGATAAATAATCGCCTTGTGGATTTATCTGCATGAACCGGATTAAGCAAGTAAGACTGTTACAATTTCTCTAACAGTCGAACAATAAATACTGATTAGTGATTCGCTTGAAATGCACTATAAATTGAAGTGTTTTCTAATCTTTAATGCAAAACTTTGGTTTTCACATTCGTGAAATTAACATTTGTACATTTGTATATAGAAACTGAGCATATATAAAAAGACTTTTCTTGCACATATTGTTTACAGACTTCAGCAGAAAAGTGCTCAAATTGTTAGCTCTCAATAAATAAAAGAACTTTCAAGGATCAATAAATATTTTGTGATTACAGTGAACTGATTGAAGTTGACGAATTATTTATGTTGTGCTCTCGTGCATTTAATTAGTTAATTTGTGTTCTCGTTCATTGAACATTTAACCATAAATGATATTATTATCATTATCAGATTTCCCTACTTCTTATAAATCAAGATACTTTACTTTAGAAAATTTACTTTAGATTAGTATAAAATTTGTAGTTCGACTGGACGTCCAATTAGGAATTTTTAGGTAGGATTTGATTGATAACCAATATAACCATACCGAATTACTTTCATTTATTAATTAAATTGATAACCATTCTATTTCAGCGTTTTATTTGTATAAATGAGAATCAAGGCACCCCTAACCCAATACAAGGCTTAAATGATCCAATACCTAATGGTTAATTTTTACAGTCAGTCAAAGTAAAAACTATTGGCATCCCTGGTGCGGTTTGACTAAAGCCCAAAAAGGGGCAATAGCTAGTTCCATCACACTTATGTTTTTTCCTGTATTTAAACTTCAAGTTGTTTTCTGTATTTGTTGGAAATATAATGTATTTTCTACATTTATAAACAACATCTTGCTTCACCTATACCCTCAAATTCAGGTTCGTATAATATCAATAAAAACTATATTTTTGCTGTAAAAAATTGAATTATGGTCAAGTAGCCATAGAAAAATATAATTTCCAACTGTTTTTTCCAAACATTTCCACGGAAACCTATGCAAAATCATTTAGGTATTGGGGTTAGTTATATGATTTTTTTTCAAATATAGAATCAAGTATAGAATATTATCATATACAATTTGATTAGAGAAATTACCATTTCCCATCTACTTGATGACCTCTAGAAATTTACAATTGAAAAGCAAAACAGTTGAAGGTCTACTTTCAAAGAGTGATAAACTGGAGCCAACAGCCAACTTTTGTCACCACCATGTACATATGTACGGTGTGGTCATTTTATCTTGATAACATTTAAAACTGTCATAATTTCTTTATTTTTAAAGTCATTAAAATAAATAAAAAAACATATTGTAGGGTTAGTTTCCAAGTTATAAGCCGGTCCCAGACGCTACGTGTATTCGGCGAATATTCGATATTCGGACTTATTCGCGTACCGTGTGAGAAGGTAACTTTGGCGAATATTCGTCCTTCGTCATTTTCCCGCCAATTGTCGGTAAACTAGCATGAAGCAAAGGAAAGCGAAGCAGAGGTGAAGTCCACTAATTGTGACCTCGCACTGCTCTTTATATCCTCATTAAAATAAAAAGAATATTTTAAACTCGATTTTGAATTTCAAATTATTTTCGTTGGCGCGAAAATGATTAGTTTCAAGATGGTGGAATTAGTGACGTCAACTGTCTGTAAACACAACGTTAAGGTCTGTTCTCATAAAAGCCTCAGACACTTTGCCAACTGTCAGAAAAAATCGCTTAGCTTGAACCTTCGACTGCATTGAAAGCAGTTATTATGTGGTGTTTCTGTATTTATAGTTCATACCAAATAAACTTGTTGTTGTGACATCGATGACGCCATTTTTAAAATCGTTATCGCCAACCGTGAAAATATTCGGCGTCAGATTGACTTAATTGGAATTTGAATTTCCCGCTGGCCATTCAGTTGGTAACACCACTTCAAAAAATGTAAGTAGATAGTCAAAGCGGGTCCTAGCACAAAAATCCGACCATAACCTCAATCTTTCATTCTTGACACGAAGGTGGATGCGTCGTCGTTGACACGAAGGTGGATGCGCCGCCATGGCCCCATCTTGTTGACAGATGGCGCCATGGGACCTGCTCCCACAGGGCTCCGCCCCCAAAAGGGGGCCCACAGGGCTGCGCCCCCCGAAAAGGGGCTCCCCGGATTTTATCATGGGTACCAGAAAAAGGGGTGGGGGGAAACGTTTTCCCGCCATCTTGTCAAACGTCACCTGTCAAACGTCACCTGTCAAACGTCATTTGTCAAACGTCACCTGTCAAACGTCATCTGTCAAACGTCATCTGTCACCTGTGATGACGTCATAGCGAGAGAGTGCGGTGAATTCTTGCAATTACAGGTTCCTGTAATATGGAGTTTGCGTGGAAGGGATTGTTCCGAGTCGTTTCGAAATCGCTACGTATATTTAATTATGGTTCGGGGAATCACAGGTTCCTGTAATATGGAGTTTGCGTGGAAGGGATTGCTCCGAGTCGTTTCGAAATCGCTACGTATATTTAATTATGGTTCGGGTTCTGTGATGACGTCATAGCGACCTGGGTCACGTGGGTTACGTCAGTGCGGGTCCGTGGAGTCATCTAGAGTACAGAGTGCAAAGTTCGATTCAGGGTTCGGGTTCTGTGATGACGTCATAGCGACCTGGGTCACGTCCATTTTTGCATCAAACGCCTATCATTTCGTAAACACGCGTTATATCATTTTTTACTTATATGGTCACGTCAATGTGTGTCGGTGGCGCCATCTAGCGTACGTTGTGCGACGTGTCCTATTACAGGATGCCGTAGTGGTAAATAAAGAAAATTCGTGAAACTCAAGGTTACAGACCATCGAGTCGACGACGCTTAATGTCGGAGCGTTATAAACAAAGGTATCATATTTCACAGTTTATTTTACTGATAAGCATTTACGTTCTAGCGCAAATAACAAGCTGGGACTTGCATCTAATATTTTGTTGACGAAAAAAAGGATATTTTCACTGCAGATTAACTATGGGAAATTTAATGAATTAAATGAGTCACACTTGTTTTTTAAAATTAAAACCTATTTATTTATTAAACCATAGGGTACATTGACTTTTTCCAATATGGTACGTTAAATTCAATAATAATATTACGCAGCAAATGGCAATAAATATGACTACATTTAAAGTGGATTTTGGTGCGATGTCGTTGTCTGATAGAGTCTTATGGGAATTATTGTATGTTTCTTCTTGCTGTTGTGGTTCTCTGATGAGAGTTCTCCATTCGGTATCTCCAACAGTTTCATCATGAAAATGCAGCCTCACCTTGTAACGCAGGTACGCCAATGACGTCGACGACGGTATACGAGTCGTGAAAACAGCTAAATGGCCCTTATCTATTACTTCATAATGCATTTCTGTCCACGATGTTGTATTATTAGGTGCGGAAAAGTCCAGCATTATTGACATTTTGTGGACATTGTACGGTCT
Organism: Ceutorhynchus assimilis; assembly: GCA_917834065.1. Classification (NCBI taxonomy): domain Eukaryota; kingdom Metazoa; phylum Arthropoda; class Insecta; order Coleoptera; family Curculionidae; genus Ceutorhynchus; species Ceutorhynchus assimilis. Next base: position 40,880,105 of record OU892278.1, on the reverse strand, counting down.
GTGTACATAGAAACTATTTTGCACAAGGGCAACCAAGAGAACATAGTACGATTGACTTGACACCATCATGGTTAGTAATTGAATGATAAGATTCATTTCCACATCCTTAATAAATTGGCGCAATGGTTAATATAATGCAAACGATTTTTTTCACCAAGAAAACTTTTATTTTAATAGAAACATCATACAAATTAGTCAACTTCATCGTAACCTATATATTTTGCAATAATATCATCACACATGTATTTAGCGCCATACTGTTTTAATTGCTGATGTAGTCCATACTGATTCATAAGCACACATAGGTCCTCCAAGGAGATGGAATTAGCCAGATAAAGATTACAAGACTTGACACCATTTTCATATTTTTCCACATCTTGCGTGGAAAACCAACCATTAGTGTCGGGTTCTTGCTCAAGTGCTTGAAGTAAAAAGTACATGTCTGTTTCTAAACTAGTACGTAGCAAATAGACAGCTTGTCTTATACAGGAAGATTGATGATGGCAGCAGGCATCACCACGACGACCAGTAATACTACAACCGGACATTTTGACTCTTCAAAGGTTGCTATTGTAGTGTGAAAAATAAAAAGCAAGCCTGTTTTTTATAGTCATTTATTAATACTTATACTAATTGGATTGGAGGGTGGTACAACACGCGTCCAGCTTATCTAAATCCCTGACAATTTTGCCTAGGTTCATAGTAGCAAGTTCTAGAAAGTAGCAGCTACGTTCACATTTGTTCAAGTTACACATGCTGATAATTGATTGCAAAAGATGGCTGCCGTTTTTGACATTGTGAGTTACATTCAAATATTGTAGGCAATCGTCATAGTATACAATGAAATTCAAATCCTTGACTAATTCTAATCTATAATTTATGAGAGGACAAACAGTTGAAATTTGTTTGATATCGTCCAAGCAAAAACACAATGCACAATTATTCGACGTAAGAGTTAGAGCTTGTTCACCGAAAAACGATTCGACATACAGAGTGAAATTCTCGGATAACGCCTGTTGTTGGCTAGGCACAGCAGAGTCTTTGACGCCAGCAGCAGCAGTTGCATTCACCATCTTGGACACCTTTTCCAGGAATTCATACCAGTCGAAATCGGCTAGAGTTATGCAAGTTTGATCTTCGGGCAAGTTTAGCATGGAGTTTACTATTTTGACTGCTGGCAGCATTCCTCGAGCGACGCTTAGGCCCACAATCAACTTGAAATTGTTCACCTGGTAGCTAACTTCGTTGAGTAAACGTTTCTCTTGAGCAATTTCCATTCGACTTTTCAAAATCATACTGTCCAAATATTCCCAATAATTTGACGAACACTGCGAATCGTCGCTGTCTTCGGCACTGATATCTGCGTACATTGTGTGATTCGATTCACAGGACATTTCACGATGACACCGTGACTACGTTCAAATACTGAGACACAAATGTGGTACTTTGAGGTTTATAATAACTGTTACGGCCCCCCACCACCACCACTCCGTCGAACATGTCTTAGACCAATCACATGCGAGTATTAAATGGCATCTTTATTCATGTCAATCCAGCTGTTGTGTGATTTATCAAAGCCTAACCACTTTACAAGCATTTTGTTTCCCTTTTTTCGTAGCACTTGCTCCACGAGAAATACGTCTGGCTGTTTTGTTTTCTGGAGCTCTTCCTCGTAAAATCCACCGCTTATCGGCTGACCTTGCAAGTCTGCCAACAGATACGTCGTTGGATTCGTGATATGAACTTTAGCTATTTTAAAGAGCTCTGTAGTCCAGTTTGGGGTATAGCCTTTTTGGAAAACATGTTTATACTTGCTTATGCGAACAATGTCACCAACCTTGAACTTTTGCTTACCGGCAACTTTGATATGACTATAAACAGTATCAAGTATCGCCTTTTCATTCTTTTTATTCACGTTACTCGGCTTCATATGTATCGTACGATGTTTGCTATCATTATAGGCATCAGTTATAGGCCGTAATAAATCCAGCCATTTATGATTCCCATTCAATGTAAATTGCTTGAACAGCTTTTCTTTAATGGTTCGAATCACTCTCTCGGCGATCGATGCTTTCAAAGGACTAAACGAACTATAATGATGTATTCCATATTTCTTCATTAGACTTGCAAATTGAGCATTGTAATACTCCTTTCCATTATCAGAGATAATTTTCTTTGGAATTCTTCCAGATGTTTTGAGTATCTCTGCCATAGCGTTGGCAACATCTGGTGCAGATTTCGATTTAATGGCACGCGTCCAAAGGTACTTGGAAAAACAGTCGATTACAACCAATATGTATTTGAATCCATTGTTTTCTCCGGCATATTGATCAAGTTGTGCCAGATCAGTGGCAAAAGTATCGTCGAGGCCATATTGTATAAATCTTCTACGTTTGAAGTTTTTACGAGCCGGTCGATGAAGCTCCTTAACCACTTGTTCTCTAGACATTTCACAAAGACAACTAAACATATATGTATGGGAGTACGTATATTTATAATAACTACTACAAAATATTGGCTGCATGTTTAATTTGATCAATTCGATGGTTGATGGTTGCTTCAAATTGTTCCATTTTCTGGAAACGTTCCTCGCACGTCATGGCCAGCTGACTCATCTTTTCTCCAGTCTCTCTTGCTAGATCACCAAGGCTACGAAGGTCATCGTGGACGTTTCTGTTCAAGATTTGATCCAATTCCTGAATGCGGATCATACTGCTTTTAACTTGATCACTGATGTTATCTACTGCTTCTCCAAGGGCGCCAAGTGCTTCATTTGCGATGAGCACCTTATTGTATAGACTGCTAGTTGCCAAGTCTACATACTTTTTAGTGGATGCATCATTGTCGTCACTAGGCATTCCAATATTGCAGAGCCTATGATTTTCAACATTATAATCGCCATCGGTAGTGGTCGGCAAAGCTGATGCCTGAGCACGAATAATTTGACGACGACGTGACGAAGAAGAAGAAGACAGGGAATGTCCAAACTTATTCATGGCTAACACACTAATGACTGATAGATGAAAGCTGTAGACTATTTTATTATTATTAGTAGATTAGTCTCGGATAACGCCTAGCTCTCGCAACTCTTCCAAAATACTCATTATTTCATTCGTGTGATTTCCATTGCCAGCCTCTTGAGACGCATCCAATATAATCAACCTATCAATCAGTTCGTTTACGTCATCGTAATACACATACTGTTTGGGTTTTTCATTGTACTGCATCATTAAAGACGACGGTGATGACGATGCCGGTAATCCGGATCCCGCCAATGATTTTTTATGAGATTTTGATTGCTTTGCTGTTGGTGGTGGAGGTGTATATGGCTTTATAAATTGTTGATATTTTCTCGAATTGGTCCCCTTTATCTGACCTGTCGGTTTATATTCTCTTCTATGTGCATTGGTGCGGAATAAGATTTCATTGAATTGTTCGTTGTCTTTTTCCGTATTCAGTCGAGGATGTTTGAGGAATAGCAAGTCGTATAGACCGCGACTCTTGGGATAAGTAACGTTTCCAACATTAATATCGCCATTTGGTAGAAAATCAACTCTTTCTGTGCCCATGGTCCAAAAGCCGGTTTCCGAGTTATATTTCAATCCATAGGTCGAATCCGTTTCATTAGAACCACCCAAGTATTTAAGAATATACTCTTGAGCTATCTCTGGATATTGTTTTATAAATTCTATATAACTCGAAGTCTGGTTTCCAATTATTGATTGTTGTAAATCGTCGTCGTCGTCGTTTTCTATTGGCTTCTCAACAAACAACACGTCATCCTCATTTTTTGCTGGCTTCTTAGATTTTTCCACAAGTTTATTTAGAGGAGCGGTTATGGGGTTCAAAAGTCTATCCAATGCTTCATCTTTGTTACTTTTCTCCAGCTTCAGAGAAAAATATTTCTTCCGTATGTTTCTTGCAACAGTATTAATTCGTTTCTTGACATCTCTGTCAGCTTTACTCAAAACAGGCGGAGTCATTGCAACAACTCTACTACAGGTCTTGATACAGGTCAGTCTACACAGACAGCTTTTACGAGACAGGTCAGTCTACACAGACAGCTTCTTCGAGACAGGTCAGTCTACACAGACAGCTTCTTTTAGGACAGGTCAGTCTACACAGACAGCTTTTTCGAGACAGGTCAGTCTACACAGACAGCTTTTCGAGACAGGTCAGTCTACACAGACAGCTTCTTTCAGGACAGGTCAGTCTACAAAGACAGCTTTTCGAGACAGGTCAGTCTACACAGACAGCTTCTTTTAGGACAGGTCTCTCTACACAGACAGCTTCTTTCAGGACAGGTCAGTCTACACAGACAGCTTCTTTTAGGACAGGTCTGTCTACACAGACAGCTTTTCAGGACAGGCCAGTTTACACAGACAGCTTTTTCGAGACAGGTCTGTATGCGATAACGTCTTTAGTAACACTGAAGCTGGTGTAATCACTTAGGGAATTATAAAGGTATCAAACTGGCTCCTGTAGCGTCCTTTGCACATATCGCAATCCTTGACAATAACCAGAAATCCATATTTCTTTTTCCAGCACTCTGAACAGAGCATTTTGAATTTTTCCAGCGACATATCTGTATTCACGTGGTCATCGTAGACATGTTTCAGATTCATATCGTCTTGCTTGAATAAAATCAACACGTTTGCGTTATCTCGCACCAATTGTTTGGGCACTTTGGAATACGTTTGACACAGGTAGAATGAATCGACTGCATTATGTCGACCCATGCAAAAGTAGTTTCGTATCTTGTCCTGTTTCTCGCAAGCCACATCGTCGAATATAAATACAGAATCTGGTTTCGTATTTTCCGGATCCAACACCATATCATTATCACTGAAAGCCTGAAAGGTTACACCTGGAACATTTTTCAGCACTTGCTCGAGGAACTTGTATTTCTCCTGATATAGTGACTTTGAATAAACGTAGACATTCTCGAATCTGAGTCCGTTCGGGTCGGTTAGCAGACTCAGCATCACATTGGTTTTCCCCGAATTACTAGGACCACAAATAATTGCTCTAATCGTATTTGGCAAAAGCTCACTATGTCTATTCCTCTGCTCACTCATTCCTTTTTCAGGCAAATCGAAATTAAAATCAACTCTGATGGTGAGTTTCTGTTTTTCTGCGCGCATCTTTTATAAAACAGTGTTTACTTGACCACTGCCTCAGTAGCAATGGAGACACTGAAGGGTAAAGGTCTCTTAAATAGTGGTATCAACAAGCTACCGTTCGAGCTCCATCTCCCAGGCTATTCCTATTGTGGACCTGGTACGAAACTTGCTGAACGTTTAGCCCGAGGTGATCAGCCGAAAAACAAGTTGGACGCAGCTTGCCGAGAACACGACATTGCATACTCTGAAAACAGGGAGGATTTACATAAAAGACATCAAGCCGATAAGGTGTTGGAGAACAGGGCTTGGGAACGAGTTAAAGCCAAAGATTCTAGTTTCGGTGAGAAGAGTGCAGCTTGGCTGGTGACAAACGTGATGAAAGCCAAACGTAAACTCGGTATGGGCATGCGTCGACGACGACGACAACAAACTAAACCGTTCAAATCGTGCATCTTAAACAAAATTAAAAAACATGTAAAACAGTATGGCAATGTAGGAGGCGGTCCAGGAGGAGAAATACCAACAAAGGAAAACATAAAATTGGCACTGAAAGCTGCCCGCATGACAATCAAGCAAATTGGTGGCCGAAAAAAAGTGAAATTACCTCGAGTTATCAAAGTGCCCAAAGTTGGAGGAGTTTTACCTTTAATTCCCATATTTGCTGGTCTCAGTGCGATGGGTGCATTGAGCGGAGGGGCAGCGGGGATTGCGAAAGCCGTAAATGATGCCCGAGCAGCAGCCGACAAGCTCAAAGAATCTCAAAGACATAATCGGGCCATGGAAGCCATTGCCTTGGGTAGGAAGGGGAGCGGTTTATATCTGGCTAAGCACAAGACCGGACATGGATTGTTTTTGAAAAAAATGCCAAAAAACTACCAGTGAAGCTACCCAAACGAGCGCTAAGCGATAAAGACATTAGATATCTGACATCCAAATTGAAAATAGCCAATTTCCGTGGAGTGTTTATGCGTGATACATTGCCGTCTAGACCGAGAAAAATCGAATGTGGCGTGATTAATTTGGACACAATCAGCGGATCTGGAACACATTGGGTAGCTTACAAGAAACGCGGAAACCTGGTTGAATATTTCGACAGTTTTGGCAACTTGAATCCGCCGAAAGAAGTTGTTCGCTATTTTAGGAATTGTGAAATTTTCTACAATCACGATCAGTATCAAACGTTCAATACATACAATTGTGGACATTTAGCATTAAGTTTTTTATTCAATAATTGATGATAATAAAATAATTATAAAATCAAGTGTGTGTTTAGTAGAAGCATTAGTCATGTCTCAGACGTTCACGTTGAAAGGTCGCTCCAGTTGTTTAACTGTTGACATTAATCCACCAATAGAATTAGACTCTAGATACAGTTATTCGCTAGCCCTAATTTCCTTGAGTACCTGGAATTCTATTCCAAACATCGAGTCTGGACGAAACAAGTTTTACTACTACTACGCGAGTGGCAAAGACGACGAGCAGGAGCGAGTAATCGAAATTCCAACAGGGTCGTACGAAATTGCCGATATCGAAAGCTACCTTCAAAAGCAATTGGCTGCGAATAGTGGTGGTGGTGGTGCTGCTACTAGTGGTGATAATTTACTGTCTTTAAAACCGAACAATAACACTTTAAAGTGCGAGCTCAAGAGTGTTTACGATATAGACTTTGAGCCCCAAGATAGTATCGGACAATTGCTGGGATTCTCACCACTCATCCTAGATGCAAACACGCTACACGAATCCGATATTCCAGTTGAGATTATACAAGTGACTACTATACGAATTGAGTGCAACATTATCTCCGGATCCTATTATACAAACAATCCTTCGCATACATTATACGAATTCACGCCGGCCGTTGATCCAGGATATAGTATAATTATTGAGCCGAGAAATCTGATTTATCTTCCGGTGAATAGAACCAGCATCGATAACATCACCATAAGTATTTTGGATCAGGAAGCAAGACCTGTCAATTTTAGAGGCGAAGAAATCGTTGTAAAATTGGAACTCAAGAAACATGGTTTTAGTTTTTAATCAGCAGCAGCAACGACATATAAGTAGTGGATACGTTCAGTCCTCTCCAGTCTGTAGTCAGACACCGACGAAACATCAGCAGCAGCAGCAGCAGGCACTCACACGCAAGAGTCTGATTTATTTACACTCTTTATCGCACAAATATGGTTTTCGTATCGGAAAAACTTCAAATATTTCACCCGGTCAACGTGGATGAATCCATTTCTCGAGAAGAATGGCATACATATCATCCATTCACAAAATCATTCAACTACAGTGATGTGATTGAGATAGTTATCAACCAGCAAGATGTCTTTATGGACATTAGTCAAGCTGAGCTTTACATTGAAGCCAACTTTAAGGAGGACAATACAGTGGCAGGTGCTGGTGGTGGTGGTGGGACGACAGGAACATGTTCGTTGACAAATAATGTGGGAGCCTTTCTGTTCGAGACCATAACTTATGAATTGAACGGAAGAGAAATTGAGAAAGTTCGAGATCCTGGACTGACAAGCACGATAAAAAGTTTGCTATGCTTTAATGAACACGAAAGCAAAGCACTAGACGTCGCAGGATGGGGTACGCCGCTCAAAACCCTGAATGAAACAACAAAAGACTTTAATTTGCTAATACCGTTAAATTTTCTACTGGGTGTTTTCGCCGATTACACTAGTGCAGTTATGGGAAAACAGAAACTAAAACTTGTTCGAGCTAGAAATGATGACAATTGCTACGTAAACTCTACAGGCGATAAAAAGGCTACTATATCAATATCGACGATTGAGTTGCGAGTTAAACATATTTATCCCAACGATGTCCTAAAACTGCAATTGTTGGAGGAAATTTCCCGAAATAAACCAATCTTTTTCGGGTTCCGTGATTGGGAAATTCACGAATTGCCCGCAATGAGAAACACAAAGAAAGATGTTTGGACTGTGAAATCAATGTCGGAGAGAGCTCGATACGTTATCGTATTTTTCCAAACTGCCCGCAAAGACAACTATCAGAAAGACGTCACATATTTCGATAATGTCAACATTACCGATATCAAACTATTCCTAAACTCTGAAGTTTACCCCTACGAATCTTTGAATCTGAATTTCGACAACAGACAATATGCCGAAGCGTATCGCATGTACACCGAATTCCAGAAATCCTATATGGGAAAGACCTATGCTGAACCGTTACTGGATTTCAGCTCGTTTGCAAATCAATGTTTGTTTGTAATAGACTGTTCGAAACAGAATGAAGCTTTGAAAAGTAGCACAGTCGATGTTAAGCTCGAGCTGCACAGTTCTGAAAATTTTCCAAGAGATACTCGAGCCTATTGCATCATTGTACATGACAGAGTTTTGGAGTATTTGCCTTTATCAGGCACTGTCCGTAGCTTGATTTAGTCAGTTACCGTCACCTGTACGCCTTGTCAAGATGAAATTTGTAGTCGTCGACCTGCAAGGTTTCTGCACGCCTGAATTTTACGCCAAAGAACTAGCCATCTACGATGGTAAAAATATGCAAAGCTACATGTTCAAACCTGCAATTCCGTTCCATGAGCTCAAACAAGACTATAAAAGGCAAGTGAAATATCTATGTGGAAATCATCATGGTATCTACTATAATAATGGCGAACTGGACTATCAAGAAATTTATTCCATTGTCTATGAGAATCTACGAGAAGTTGACGTCATCTATGTCAAGGGCCACTCAAAGCATGAGTTTCTAGCCAAACTTTTATCCGAAATTGAAACAAAACGCCTGCCTCCTTCTCATATTGTTAATTTAGAATTTACTAGTGCTGCTAATAATGTACCAAAGTTAGATAAGAAACAACCTATACACTGTACTTTTCATAGCTTAGACTTGTGTATTTGTAGTGTTAATAATGCATTTACTCTGTATGATTATATTGTAAGCCTTTTACCAAAAAATAAAAATAAATAGGATTTTTGAAAATTACTCTAATGGTTTTAATTATTATTATTGAATAAATCGAGTTGAAATAAATTATAATAATTTGTCATTGCAAGACCATTGTCTTTATTGCGTCGAAATATTTCTTTGTTTTTCATAGTATCGGGTTTCAGTTTCCCGTCAACAACGTTATCTTTATTTTCGTGGTACCGCAGATGAAAATAATTTCAAGAACTCTGTCGCCGTTATTCTACGGAAAATGCGAATCAAGCAGTTTTTGGTCGAAAGCTGTAGTGCCGTGTGCACACGGGATAGAGAGATATCGCAAAGAGCATCATGCAGTATTAGTGCCCACGTTATTTTAACATTAAATCTATGCCTGAAAAGACTGAAATAGGCAGGTAATATAGGTTATGTTTAGTTTTGTTGTGTCCAATTGAGTAGGTCCATTACTTAAAATGGTTATAATAATAAAAATTAGCATTTAAATTTCAAATCCTCTCTGACCTTGACGACGATCATAAACAACACAAATCACAACAAGGTACAAGTAGATAAGGTTATAAAATAGCGTAAGCAAACAGGCAACTTTTACGTAGAACTGTTTTGCGATAACTCTCTATTGGCGACTCAGAAAATTCTGCCTATATAAGAGCCAACGACGCTTCCCAGTTGTTAGTTCACACTTTTGCCGCCTATCAACAACAACAACACCAACAACAACAACAACAAAAACAAAAACAGTGATAGTGAGTGTCTGTTTGTGTACTCTAAAATCGTAAGTGAATTTTTAATTTTTCGCGTAGATTAAATAAATGTTGTTTTTTGGTTATAGATGGATCTAAAAAAATTGAACGTTGCATGTTCTGTTGTTACAGCTGACAACAGGAAACCGGTTGCAAAACTACAGGACCTGCCGCAAAATACGCCACAACAGATCCTATCGGCCAAACTGGTGCAAACCAAGTTTGGTAAAAGCGTGCTATTGGAGCTGACTGAAAAGGTTGTGTTCCTGCCAAAGCGTGCCACAGAAGCTTTCAAGCCGGTTATTGTACAGTTCGATACCGGAGCTTACAGCGTGATATACAGGGGCCAGAAAGCAATACCCGGTGTGCCGAATCTAGTGTGTGATTTCCAAATTGTGCAGGGCAATTAAGTTCTCTGCTTACCAGAGAGAGAGATAAGGTAAGTTTCAATTACATACACTATTCAAAGGTGATTAGTTTTTCGGAAATTTTTATTTGTAAAAATATTTTTCAATTTCTTATCATTTATTTATTTAATCTAATGATTTGTTTGTTGGTTATGGATGTATCTTTGAACGTAGCGTTTCTGTTGTTGCAGCAGCAGCCAGCAGTAGCCAAACTACACGAGTTGCCTGAAACCACAACAGATCTTGTCACAGCGTGCTGTTGCTGGAATTGGTGGTTGTCTTCCTGCTACGCCAACGAGCTACGGAAGGATTCGAGAGAGAGAGAGGGTAAGTTTCAACTTTGTAAATAAATTGATTGATCTTTAGCCACATACATATACGTACACTATGAATGCTTCAAAGGTCATTAAAGAGTCTCAAAAGTTGATTTTGGTATTTCAAAAGTTGCGTAAAATTCTTTTTGATAATTTTTCACAAAGAGACAAAACAATTTGGTGCAAACGTTTAACTAAAAAAATTTGCTCGTGCAATAAAGTTGTTCGTAATGCTACAAAACTCTCAGTTGGTCTTCAACGAAAACTGCAAACAATTATTCAACAGCTTAAACTGATTAGAAAACTAATTTCAAAACAACACCAACATGTAGGAACAGGTTTGAGTGGTTCAGCAGCAGCAACAACACCACCACCACCACTTTCAAAGAGGGTTCTATGGGAAAATGTTTTATCTTGTTTTCAGGGAAGGGTACGAACTGGGATTATCATCAATTTAATTCACAAGGATGTCGATCAATTTTTGAATGATGCATTTAGGATATTTCTGAAAAAAGTTACTGAAATTTTACGTGAGTTTCCATTAATTAAAGTCAATACAACATTTTGTGGTGAATTTATTAAAGCAAAAAATGATCGAGATGTTTGTGACGTTAAATATTTCAATACCAAAAATGTCATCATTGATGTTGGAACAGATATTTTTGATTGGTTCAATGATCATGTACGAGATGAAATTTTGAACAAGCTTTCGGAATTTCAGGAGCGCGATTCGGGCTTTGCATTACGTAGAATACTTTATTTGGAAATTAATATAAATAAAATGGAAATTGGAAACGGGTCATCTTACATTAAATTACCCATTGAAATTTCCAGGAAACATGCTTGCATCAACATTAAGAATTCTGATGAAGCTTGTTTCTATTGGTCTGTGGTATGTGGTCTCTTTCCTTCCTCTAACCATAAGGAGCTAATATCATCATACCCATATTATAGAGCTGTTTTGAATACAAAAAATCTACCTACCCCAATGCCCCTCAATCAAATTCAAAATTTTGAAAAGTTAAATAATGTTTCGATTAACGTTTATGGTTTGGAACTGAATGTGACCAATAATAAACAATTTTACACAGTAGCACCGGTTAGATTAACAAAACAAAAACTAGATAAACACGTCAATTTGCTGATTGTTCAAAACAAATATTATCCAAAAGTAGACGATTATGATTTTGAACAACCAGCAGAGCTACAAGATGAGGAAATTAGGTATCATTATTGCTATATTAGCAACTTGTCTGGACTTGTATCCTCGCAGCTTAGTAAACATAAAAGTAAGCAATTTATTTGTGATAGGTGTTTAAATTATTTTGCATCTGAACAGCGCCTAATTGAACATGAAAATTTGTGCTCCAGATTAAATGATTACAAGATTACTTTTCCCAAATATGAACACGTTGAATTTCGAAATTTTACTTACAAACAACATACACCTTTTGTCATCTATGCTGATTTCGAAAGCATACTTCAAAATTTAAACAACAGTAAAATTTCGGAAAAAACTCGTAAATATCAGAAACATGTTCCATTTAGTGCTGGATACTACCTCAAATGTGGGTATGATGATTCCCTATCCTATTTCAAAAGTTATCGAGGTGTAGACTGCATGCAATGGTTTGTTAAACAAGTGTCTCAAATGTCGAAATTTATTTATTCCAAATTTAAACATATTGTACCTCTTATTGCTAGTGAAACTATAAGCTTGTCCAATGTGTCGTCGACACATTGTCATATTTGTGAGAAACCTTTTACAAACAGCGATAAGATTGTTCGTGATCATGATCATTTTACGGGGAAATTCCGTAATTTTGCGCACCAATCCTGCAACCTAAACTATCGTAAGCATTTTATAGTTCCAGTAGTTTTCCATAATCTCTCCGGCTACGATATTCATTTCGTAATCCGAGAGCTTGCTAAGCATGGTCACGTGAGCGTCCTACCCGTGAACAAAGAAAAATACATTTCGATCACCTACAGGGAACCTAATAATGGGCTGCGTTTCAGATTCATTGATTCACTAAGATTTTTGGGTGCCTCTTTGGACGAACTTGTCTCCACGTTGAACAAAAAGGACTTGCTGATATTGAAAAAAGAATTTTCAGACTTGGAGCCGTCAAAATTTCAACTATTAACTCAGAAAGGTGTCTTTTGTTACGATTATATCAATGATTTTTCAGTATTAAACGAAACTTCTCTACCTTCCATCGATAAATTCTACAACAAGTTAAATGATGAAGATTTAAGCGATGAAAAGTTCGCTCACGCCCAAAATGTCTGGCATTTGTTCAAAATTCAAAATTTAGGTGAATATTCTGATCTCTATTTGAAAACTGACATTTTACTTTTGGCCGATGTTTTTGAAAATTTTCGTAAAAACTGTATAGCTACACATAAACTAGATCCAGCGTGGTATCACAGCATGCCTGGTTATACTTGGGACAGCATGCTCCAATTTACGAAATGTCGTTTAGATATTCTACGGGACATTGATCAGATAATGTTTGTGGAGCAGGGAATTCGTGGAGGCATTTCCGTATGTGTGAATCGTTATGCTGAGGCCAATAACAAATATATGGATACATATGATGAGTCAAAAGAATCAAGGTATTTGCTCTATCTCGACATGAATAATTTATATGGAAAAGCAATGACCGAGCCCTTACCCTACGGTGGTTTTGACTGGGTAGACGGAGACGATGACGACCTTAAAAATTTTGATGTTATGGCAGTGGAAGACGATTCTCCAGAGGGCTACATCCTGGAAGTTGATTTGGAATATCCTAGACACTTACATGATTTGCATAAAGATTTACCATTCGCGGCAGAACATCGTAAGCCGCCAAATTCAAAGTTACCGAAATTAATGACCACGCTGTACGACAAGAAAAACTATGTTATACATTATCGAAATTTAAAACAGGCACTGAAACATGGCTTAGTTCTGAAGAAAATTCGCAAGATTTTAAAATTTAAGCAGTCAATGTGGCTCAAGCCCTATATCGAGCATAACAATAACTTACGTAAACAGAGTAAGAATGACTTTGACAAAAATCTTTTCAAATTGTTCAATAACGCGGTGTTCGGAAAGACTATGGAAAACATACGAAATCATAGGATTGTGAAATTTGTAAAGACGTGGGAAGGGCGGTATGGTGCAAAAAATTTAATATCTAGTCCAAGATTTCATAGCAGAACCATTTTAGATGATGATTTATTGTTGGTTGAGTTGAAGAAAGCTGAACTATTTTTCAACAAACCATTGTATGTAGGCATGTCGATTTTAGATATTTCGAAAATATTCATGTATTCATTTCACTACGACTACATGTTGTCCAAATTAGATTCTGAAAAATGTCACATTCAATATATGGACACCGACAGCTTCATATATGACATCGAAACCGATGATGTATATGAAGAAGTCATCAAGGCCGACTTGTCTAAATTCGATACATCAGACTACCCTCCAGATAACCCATATAACATACCGCAGGTCAATAAAAAGGTTTTAGGTTTAATGAAAGATGAACTGAATGGTGATATCATGACTCACCAAGTAGGCCTTAGATCCAAAATGTACAGCTTCAAGACCCTTAAGGGAAAAGTTGTGAAAAAATCGAAAGGCGTCAAAAAAAATATAGTCAAATATAAAATTGCATTTGACGATTATGTAGATTGTTTGAAAAATTTCAAAGAAAGTACCGTAACGCAGAGAACCATTCGGTCTTTTCAACATAATGTGTTCAGCATTGAACAATCAAAAATTGCACTAAGTCCAGCTGACGATAAACGTTTCTTAGTGCCCAATTCCTTCAATACTCTTCCCTGGGGGCATTATAGTCTTGATGTTGGTGACGAATTAAAAGTATAGTAATGTTGAGCATCAATATGTTTTCTCTCTTTCTCTCTCTCTCTAACGCGTATATGTATGTATTATGTCAATTAATTTATAAGGTCAATATTAATAATTGTTTGTATATTTGGAATAATGTATCATTTTATCTCTCTCTCTCTCTCTCTCTTACTCGTATTATGTATATATTATGTTAATTAATCAATTAGGTCACTAATAATAATTGTATATTTGAAATAATGTATTAATCTATCTATCTCTAACTCGTACTATGTATATATTATGTTAATCAATCGATAAGGTCACTAATAATTGTATATTTGAAATTATGTATTAATCTATCTCTCTCTAACTCATATTATGTATATATTATATCAATTGATCAATAGGGTCACTAATAATTGTATCTATTTTAATAATCTATAATGTTTTAATAAACAGTTCAATAATTATTGTATTTGATTTTTATTTTTCCGACAGCATCCTGCTATGCGACACAAAAAAACTTGACACATGTACTCTAAATGGCGCCACGGACGTGACCCAGGTCGCTATGACGTCATCACAGAACCCGAACCCTGAATCGAACTTTGCACTCTGTACTCTAGATGACTCCACGGACCCGCACTGACGTAACCCACGTGACCCAGGTCGCTATGACGTCATCACAGAACCCGAACCATAATTAAATATACGTAGCGATTTCGAAACGACTCGGAGCAATCCCTTCCACGCAAACTCCATATTACAGGAACCTGTGATTCCCCGAACCATAATTAAATATACGTAGCGATTTCGAAACGACTCGGAACAATCCCTTCCACGCAAACTCCATATTACAGGAACCTGTAATTGCAAGAATTCACCGCACTCTCTCGCTATGACGTCATCACAGGTGACAGATGACGTTTGACAGATGACGTTTGACAGGTGACGTTTGACAAATGACGTTTGACAGGTGACGTTTGACAGGTGACGTTTGACAAGATGGCGGGAAAACGTTTCCCCCCACCCCTTTTTCTGGTACCCATGATAAAATCCGGGGAGCCCCTTTTCGGGGGGCGCAGCCCTGTGGGCCCCCTTTTGGGGGCGGAGCCCTGTGGGAGCAGGTCCCATGGCGCCATCTGTCAACAAGATGGGGCCATGGCGGCGCATCCACCTTCGTGTCAACGACGACGCATCCACCTTCGTGTCAAGAATGAAAGATTGAGGTTATGGTCGGATTTTTGTGCTAGGACCCGCTTTGACTATCTACTAATGTAACGTTGCCAAATTAAATTCTTGACATTTTGAATTTTGATTGCGTTTTGGCAGTTACGAGATTTTGGTTTGTGCTATTGATTGTGACCTTGTTTTTTAAAAGCAGCTTGTAGTGCGAAGTGTACAAGATACCGAAGCAGCTTAACAGCCGTTGCAAAGAACTAATCGCATAATTGTAACAATATTTCGAACGAGAATGCAATAATATTGGCCCTTTATGTCCCTTAAATGCTGTTAGGAAGGTGAGTTTACAAGTCGTTGATGTCGTGTGACCAAATAGGAATTTTCAATTTGAACTTTATTTTCTCTCATTTTTAGCGCGTAGCAGAGGCTTTGAACTTAAGTATGTCCAATGTCTGTGATATTTCAAAGGCAGTCAAAAATAACGAAGTTTTGGAATCGCCTTCTGAGAAAGGATGCACTTCGAAGAGTTAGTGATGTTTCAAAGTTCGATAGCAGTGCTATACGTAACACTATTTACAATATGTATGCAAAAAGTAAATCGTTTGAGACAAGGTACATAGATATCTATGAATCCTCTTCTTTCTTCTTGTAGGACATGACAATGTAACATTATTCTGTATATGTAAGCAATTGAAAGCCAAACAATTATTTGATGGCAGTCGCATGTCATTGAGTAGAATGTTAAAAAAAATACCTAGGCTTCAAATGGAAAAAAAACGGCCCAAGACAAGGGCTCATTGAACTTCCTGATATTGCTGTTAAACGCCTATCATTTTTGAGGTCTTATCTAATACTGAAACAGGAGGCTTTGTACCAGTTTGTTTTCTTGGATGAGACTTGAATTTTTCAAAATGGTACCGACTATTAACCGCTCGTGGCAAGACAACAACAAGCGAAGTGTTAAAACTACCAAAGTTGATGGTAAAAGGTGAATATAAACACGAATACAGTTGTATTATAAGTACAAAAGAAATGCTTTTTTTAGATATATCATACTTCATGCTGGAAATGGAATCATTGAAGGTGCATCACTTGTATTTTCATCGAAAACTCAACTTAACGACTATCATGGAGAAATTAATCAGCAAAACTTTTTATGTTGGTTCAAAAATCAGCTTTTGAAGAACTTGAGTGAAACTTCGTCATTGTTATAGACAATGCTCCTTACCACAGAATGTTATTATGAAGACACCTAATAGTTCATCTACCAAGGCTGAAATTCAAAATTGGTTAACCAAACAGAAAGTTGAGTATCCAAATACAACATTGAAATCTGAACTTGTGACCATTGTTGCACGGTAAGTAGGTACCTACCTACAATACCAAAATTGTTTGCATTTTATGTTCAACTTCTCAAGTACCTATTGCATTTTTAGGAATAAACCAACAAAAAAGTATGTGGTAGATGACTTGGCAGATTAGTATGGACATAAAGTTTTACGACTACCTCCATACCACTGTACTTTTAACCCGATTGAACTTATTCGGGGAATTGCAAAAAACTACTATAACCGACATATTGGCAGAAATGGTTATACTCAAGATACTTGTTTAAAAGTGTGGCGAGAGGCACTGGAAACTGTTACCCCTGAAATGTGGAAAAATTCTATTGCACATACAGAAGGAATAATTGACGAGTAGTATAACAGGGAACAAGTAATGGACAGGCAAAAGGTTCTTCCACTTATTATCCATGTTGATGAAGACTCTAGCGATTCTAGCGATTTCAGTGATCCAGAATAATTGAAAATATTCTTGATGATTCAAATACCCATAATATTTAATTATTTATAGTATTTAGAGTGGCTGTAAATAAAATGAGCGTTACTATTATATTTTATGTGATGATTGACAAATGAGTTGTTATTGAATATCTATTGAACCAAGCTTTGAAACAATGTTTATAATTTAAGTAATAAATGTTTGCATTATATTATAATATAATAATAATTATTGTTTCTGGAAATATTTTGACCAAAGGAAAATATGCAACGCTGTCCCGGCCGAGCTTGACAACCCGACTATAAGTTTATTTGGTATGAACTATAGTGCCATATTGTGACATTTCATGTTTCAGATAGTTCATCATAATTGATACAGGATTTAGAAAAGTGCAGTCTGACAATCTTCCCTCTATAGACCCATTTATGGTGGTTCAATAACAGTCATGGCGTGGAGGAGCTAATCGTGGACCAATCATTCCACGTCTCAAGAGTGAGCCACAAAAGTGTGGACCGTGGATTTGCGATCAGTGTAAACTAGCCTTAACCTTAGTTTACGAACAGTTGACGTCACTGGAAGCGGCCATGTTAAACATAACTTTTCCGCGCGAAACTTTTCAATTTCAAACTAATAATTGCTGTATGACTATAATATCCATAAATTTGATACAAAACTGCTCATATCCATATTTTACAGAAAAACGTGCACCATAAAAACAAAATAAGCCATATTTATTTCTCATGAGAATACCCTATTATGAAAAATGACGTCATAACTTCTCGGCGTGAGAAAACGGTTTAAAAACATGTATTGGATTTTATTTCGAAGCGGTTTGAACTGAGGTTTGAACCAATTTTGTGTCACGTCATGGGTTCATCACGATAATATACTATTTCAAACCTGTTTTGAACCAGTTTCATAAAAGTGAACGCGAGAAGACAGATCTGCTGAAAACGACACAATTAGTAGCGGCGGCAACAATCTGCTCTTCATCACTGTTCATTTTAACTATAGTATATTTTGGAATCAGGACGAAAAGATCTTTCATTTTATCGTAAAATATACAAGGTGTTCCATTAAAAAAAAGTCGAAGTTGTCTACGTTTCTCCATTTTTCGATGCGATTTTGTTTTTTCTGATAAGGTTAAAAGAAAATATAGAAAAAAACTGTCAAACTTTGTATTTAAATTTTTTTTCTATCTTAAATAGTAAATGCTGTAGGTATGGGTCCAAATATAATCAAATGCCCTGTAGATTCCGGTAAATTAAGAAGCATTTTTAAAGTGAGCCCATTAGTCCCAAATGACAATTTGTTTTTGATGTCTTTTTAGTACTGCAAAGCTCTGGTGTTTCTATGGCTGTAAGAAACTGTGTAAATTCATATTGGTACTAGAAAGATATGAAAGCGAGGAGCTTTAGTAGTCATCAATTTTATATTTTATTGCCACATTTACAAAGTAATCGTTTAGGTTCTCAGTGGAGGTAGAGGTTATACTGGACGAGAATGACTTATTTCTCAAATCATTGACAATAGACCACATTTCTTTGGCAATATTTTCAGTTCTAGCAAACCGGTTGTTATAATAAGTGTCATTGGCGGCTTTTATAGTTTTATCACAGCGTTTTATGTGGGTTTACATAATTTTGAAAGAAGGGATTGTCCGAATTTTTTTTAAGTGTGACAATAAGCGCATGTTTTTTGCCAATGTCCGCAAGCCTTTAGTAGTCCAGGGTTTATGTTGTCTATTTTTGATAGGCCTGAGGGAAAATGCTTTGAAAGCCAGACCAGATAATTTATTTGAAAATGTAAAAAATGCACTATCGATGTTACCAGAGAGGCAATCCCAGTCAATTGTTTGACATAAGTTTGTGAGTACCGCTTAATGATATGAAAACCCTGAACTAAAGACATAACAGTCAACGAAGCATGGATCAGAAGATGACACGACATAGTCGATAGTGCTAGATCTGGTTTTAGTTATTCGGGTTGGAGATTGAATGTGCATGACTATACCAAAAGGTTCAAGCGAGGGTTCAAGTATAGACTAAGTAAAGAGATTGGGCGAATTCTTTTATTTATCAATGGATCCATCTGCTGACGGCATTATGAGACAGCCATTCGGATTTTTTATGAACTAGACAAAGATAGACCTGTCATCAAGGGATCCATCGGTGAATAAAAGAAAGCGCCCATTCTTGAACAGTACATACAATGGAAAAATCTATGTTGAAGATTAAATTTCTTATTTAGGAGGGACTGAAGCCAGATTAGTAAGTTTTGAAAAAACATAACCAAGTCAGCATCAGGTGTTCTGTGAATGCAAACAATGTTGAGGTTGTAGTGTTGTAGACGATAGAAAATTCAAATAATTTTTCAGATAATAAACTATTGTTGAACTTGGTTACTCCCTCGGTTACTCCTAAAAATTTGTTATTAGTAGACATTATTACAGTACCTCCATGAGATAATACACTTCTAGTATACCTAGAACACAAAAACCAGACTTCCCAATTCATTTTTATTGCTGATAAGATAGTAATCACTTGTTTAAATGCCACACTATTCAAAGAAATATTTTTCATTTTTAGAAAATTGAATTTGTTGTTAATTGAAGATACTCAAAGAATCTCACCTGATAATAGATATTATGCCCATTCTGCTCAACAACAATCTCAGAGAGACCGATTTGTGTTTGCTGGTTTCTTGTAGGAGAAGCATCTTCTAGTACCTTCTCGAGTGCCTTATTTTGAATAGACTCTGTACCAAACAAAAAAAATAAATAAGCTGCAATAACTGAAAACAATATATATATATATATATTTACCTAGTTTCTGTTTTTGAATATACTCCCTGAATTTCCTATCTGAGGATTCGCAGTCTGTCTTGAACTGAAATGCTATGTTCAATCTTGAAATACATTTCAGGCATATAAAAGCGGGTAACTCGTCATCTTTTTCAATCTAAAGTATTCAAAGAGTTTATCATATTAGGAAATTTTCATATTTTAAACAAACCTGGACTGAAGCACAAGCCATTATTAACAGTGAAAAATAAGGAGGCTTTATAGGGTCAAATATTGGTGTTAATTTACTACTTTTATTCATGCATATTCTACAAAAACTATTCAGTTTCATGTTTGATAGGAGCTATAACAAGGATAATATTAATAATTTTTAAAAATGTGTTTACATTTTTTTTGTTTACAAATAAATAAAGGAGAAATGAGAAATGTCAAAATTGACAAAAAGATAGGTGATAAGTAAATTTTGCGGCTAAATCAATTCCCTTGGTCATATTGCTGTTTCGTTTTTTATGCGCAATAAAAAGAGACACTAAATCCTATCAATACAGCGTTGCTAATTTTTTTCATGGGCGGATTTTTGACAGATAACGCATGCGTGACAAGCAGTCAGCTGTGAAAGAAAACTGAAATGGCTACTCATTATTCAATTTATTATTATTACAAAATATTTTAGTGTTTATTATACAATCAATAACAAATAGTGACTTAAAATTTTAGCCAAAAAGTATTCGCATGTCAATGTAACACTACCGTACACATTAAACAATTTTTAAGCAACGTTTTTATTGATAAAAACAATGTTTATTATCAACATATTATAGTTGTGAAAGTGGCTCAATATTTTTTATTTTTTATTTAAATATTTATTATCCACTTGGGTGGATAATAATAAGAAACCTCCTATAAAAATGTGAGTAATTTTTAATCAACCACTTCACTGCCCCCCCAGGAAGTAGAAAAAATGGCTACAATGATGTACCCGAGCCTGACCAAGTCCCAGTCGATGAGGGCCAAAAGAAAATCGGCTGTAGAATTGCTGGCCGAAAGTAAACCGTTTTACGTGAAGTCTGAAATTGTAAGGGACAACACTCAGCAGTTGCCATCCAGGCCTCATTCAAATTTCGGAGGATATGCTGGCTATGGAACTTATAATCGAAGTAAGAGTGTTAATGTCACTGGGAATTGCAGTTATAGTAAACCTACGAATTTTCCTCAATGTAAGTAAAATTTATTTATTTATTTCATTTCAACGGATGTACCATTTACATTTTTAACAATTATATAAATGCTCGTATTAATGTGAAACTTCGATGTGTGAAACAATAACATGTTAGGTACAAATTTAGCAGAAATAACAGGATACAATTTGATCACAGTTCAATTACAATTCCTAATTAAGGTATTTGGAATTTTTATAACTCACTCTCCAGGAACTCTCTCCATTTTATCAAACTGTCCAAGAGAGACATTAAATGATATATCAATATTCAATCTATTCAATGAACTAGCCTCAGAACTAGCCATTCTGTACAAAGGCAAGTTCATTCCATAATTCGTTCTATGGAAACCAACATGCAACGAGGAGAAATTCCTTATTATCCTTTGAGGAACTTCTAGAGTCACCAGTTCTAGCAATGTGAGACTATCCACAATACCTCGCACAATACTATCCATAATAGGGTTTCACGAGATTCTCGAAATTCAAGATTTCTCGTCTCGTCTCGATTTCGAGACGAGGTCGAGATGAGATTGAATTTTTTTTTTCGAGACGAGATCGAGAAAAACAGTTCGAGATTTTTCGAGATCGAGAATTTTTTTCGAGATTTCTCGATCTCGAAAAAATGTAGGTGCTGCAATACCTAAAGCACAGAGAACTCTTAATAGTTCAGAAAAGCGAAAATAAAGACTAGGTATGTTAGGGAATACGAAATAATTTTAATTGATTTTAAGCATAAGAAAATTAAGAAAACATAAAAAAAACAAAGATAACAAAGAAAATAACAAAAGCAAAAAATTAAGATTTCCATATTCGTAAAGAAAAAATCGAGGAAAAAATGTTAATCCAAAATGTTTGTCCAAGAAATGTTAGCCCAAGCTAATATACAAATACCACGAGGTTTTTCCCAAATGATAACTTCGGTACGCATCATCGTATATACACTGTATAATTTCTTATTATTTTCCTTAACAAAGCCTTAATAAATATGACATTGCCGACATTGTAATTTAATTTTCTAACCAAAAATACAATAATATACCATGAGTTACATTTAAGATTCGAAAAGTTGATGTCACTTGATCGGAATTGATGCGAAAGTGGTGAAATTGGATGACAATGGTAGGAGCGACACAAAAAGTTACCCAGATCCTCAAAATTTTAATTATATTGGATGACGCGTTCCGAAGTTATCATCTGGGAAAAACGTTGTGGGACACCCTGTATAATCAGTTTGTTGCAGGTGCATTCTTCAAATTTCAAATTTTCAAATTTCAAATATGCTTTATTGTCAGAAAATTATAGTACATTCTATTGACAAAGCAACATCCTTAATAATATAAAATATAAGAACAGATAACAAGTAAAAAAGACACTACAGCAGTGGCACTAGCAAGTGGTAAAATGACTAACAATAAAAGAAAAATTCAGTACTTATTAGTAAATTTGTAACATTTTTAAAATTTAGAACACATCAGTTATTATGGCATTGTGAATCTATTACTAAATCAGGTAGACCCTGTCCTACAAGTAGTATAAAACATAAAACATAAAGTTGAGTTTTAGACACTTACATCACGATACAGACACAAGATCCTGTTAAAGGTTGTCATCAAAATACTCGTCAAGAGAATAAAATGTTTTATCTGCCAATAAACTTTTAACCTTATTTCTAAAAGATTTATAATTTTGATCCGTTCTTAAATTTAATGGTAGTTTATTGTACATTTGTATATTTTTATAAATCAGAGAATCCTGAGTTAGAGAGAACCTTGGTATAGGCAAAGGTATCAGGTTGTAGTTCCTTGTTGGATAGGAGTGCGCATTTGTAGTACCCTGGTACCTCTTGTGAACTAAACAGACAGTCTCTAAGATAAAGAGATCCACTAAGGTTAACATTCCCCCCCTCCTAAATAATTCTCGGCAGTGATCTCTGAGACCTGCTCCAAAAATATACCTAACAGAACGTTTCTGAAGAGTAAACACCGATTGAAACAAACACTTACTGCAGTTCCCCCAAAAAGCAATTCCATAGCGCAAGTGGGACTCAACAAGAGCAAAATAAGTGGCCTTAGCCATAGACTGACCCAATTCACAGCACGTTTGGCGTACAGCATAGCCTCCCGCTGCAATTTTTTTATTTAAGTTGATTATATGCTGGAAAAATTTTAAATTACAGTCAATATTAATTCCAAGAAATTTAGTATCCTGACTGAGACCGATTGACTGATTTCCAAGTTGAAGATTATCAAATGTAAATTTAAAACTGAGAACTTTGGTTTTTTCAATATTAAAACTTAGAAAATTTGAATCACACCATGCTTTTATTCGATGGAGGTCATTAGAAACAATCTCTTTCAAGAGCAGTGGGTCCTTATGGTGCCAAAGGGGCGTAATATCGTCAGCAAAACCAGTGAACATACACTCAAGTGGTAATTCAAAAAGGTCATTAACATACATCAAAAACAAAATAGGTCCCAGGGACAGAACCTTGTGGAACTCCTGTGTCAATTGCTAAGGCTGATGATATGGAACTCCTGTTATTAACCATTTGGGTCCTTTTTGATAAATATGAGGTAAAGAATTTCAATGAAGTGTCCCGAATTCCATAAATATACATTTTATTCAAGAGTATGTCATGTCTAACGCAATCGAACGCTTTAGAGAGATCGCAGAAAACCGCAGCTGCAACCTCTCTATCATTCAGTTTCAAATACAATTGCTCCAGGAAACAGAATACAGCATCACTAGTACTTTTAGATGACTGAAATCCAAATTGACAATCGCTAATTATATTGTTACGTGATAAAAACACAGTCAGTCTATTCTTCACCACCTTCTCCACTATTTTTGACAGGGTATTTAAAAGTGAAATGGGTCTAAAGTTAGCTGGGTCCTTGAAGGAGCCACCTTTATGTATGGGGACCACCAAGGCAACCTTAAGTGAGTCGGGGAATTCACCAACCTCAAAACATTTGTTGATGGCCTGTGACAGCACATAGAGACTATTATCATTTAAGTTTTGAAAGATTTTGACAGACATCTCGTCTATTCCAGCAGAGTTTTTATTTTTTATGTCTCTGTTTATAATTTTAAGTTCCTCTACAGTTGTTTCTGTTAAAGTGAATGTTTCATCGATGTGTGAATGGCTAAGATAACTGAGGGGATCTAAGGCGGGTTCTATCTTGTCTGAAATTTTTTTCGCAATTGAACAGTAGAATTCATTTAGAATGTTTGGCTGAATATCAGCTGACTTTTCTGCATGGCTATGCTTGCCCCTTAGGTCGTTCACAATGGACCATGCCTCTTTTGAAGGGTTTTTTGCATTAGAGATTCTATTTTGATAGTATTGTAATTTTGCTGATCCGATAACTTTCCTATAAATTTTCCGATATTCATTATAATAATTTATAAAATACTGACTATCGGCAAACTTTTTGATGAAATGTAAAGATTTAAGATTTCTTGAGGAAGTCTTAATGCCTTTCGTAATCCAGTTTTTTTTGGGCTTTTTTGCTCTCATATTGCACACTGGAAAGCTCTTGGCAAACGTATTGTGCAACAGTGTATGGAACAATTCCAGAGGCTTTTCTGAAGCAAGCACACACTCCCAGTCCACCAAGGAAGAACAAGTATTAAATCTTTCAAAATTCCGACTTGAAAAAATCCTCCCATATCTTTGGGGTATTTTTTGTTTTGTGCAGAGTAGAGAGAAGTTGGCTAACAATGCCTCATGGTCTGACAGTCCAGGGGTGGAAACCATTTCACAGTTAACCCCGTTCTCGGATAAGTTAGTACAAAAATAGTCAATAACAGTAGCAGAATCTTCAGCTACCCTGCGGGCCGATCCTCGAGCCAGGGAGTGGAGCTCCCCGAGAGAACAAAATTTTCGTCCTTATCATTCTCGTTTACTTTTCGATTACGTTGACAAGGACAAAACATTCGTTCTATCGGGGAGCTCTACTCCCTGGCCCGAGGATCGGCCACCTGGTAGGAGAGTCAACATGCATAGACAAACCATAAGAGCACAGTAGGTCCTTTAATGCCAGAGTAGCTGGTGATTGGTTGTCAATAAAGTTAATATTTAGATCTCCTGACAAAATGACCTTACAATTAACCGGTAAATCCAATAAAATGGTTTCTAAGTTCACTAAAAAACCTGTAGCATTTGTTCTTGGAGGTCTATATATACAAATTAAATACAAATTGTGTCTTCTGTTAAATGCAATCGAAAATTCGAATTCTTTTTCCACACGCAAGAAGTCATACTTGTCAACCTCCTCCATATTGAAGTTTAAAGAGAATGATTTTTTCATTAAAATAATTGTACCTCCATACCCATTGGAGGAGTCTCTACAGTAGTTTGAGACAATATAATAATTTGGCAAGTGAAAAGGCTCCCAGTTTTTTAACCAATGTTCTGTGAGCAAGATTAAGTCTGGTCTGTTGCAGTTTTCCAAGAAAACCTCAAACTCTTTGATTTTATTGCGAACAGATTGGATGTTCAAGGTAAGTATTGACACAGAATTTGAATTTGAATCTACCCTTCTTCTATTATTATTGAAGGGGGACATAAAAAAGGCAAGCTATCAGATTTTTGCGAGATATTTATTGCTAGGTTGTTGGGCACATTTTCACCGCCAGTAGATGAAAAAACATGATCAATACCATCTACAAGACCCACAGGGGTAATTGGAACATTAAGTTCTACACACGTAAGTTCTTCACTATTTGACAACTTGACACTATTTGACAGCTTGACAATGTTGCCCTGCACACATTTGGCACCGGAGTCAGAGAGTGTGAGGACGCGATTTGAAATCATGCTACTCTTTACATAATACAAAACATTACTTAAAAAGGAATGCCTTGACAATCGATATCTGCCATTTACCCTATTTTTATCCAGAACTCTAATTGATGCACTTTGGCATTTCTTCACGAACAAAGAAACAATTTTAAACTTTCGTACCTATCTAGGTGAAATCTAAATGCATGGCTAAAAGATTAAATTAAAAAAAGGTACTTAAAGGATTTGTTAAGTTTTCACTTTTTGGAAAAATATTTTTTTAGGCGACTGTCACAAAAAGATTAGTTTTACGGATTCAATATCATCCCTAAAGTATATCTTTTTTGGCCGCATTTACTTTTAGGGTCGCATTTACTTCACGGCCGCATTTGCTTTATTACTTTACGGCCGCTTTTACTTCACGGCCGCTTTTACTTTACGGCCGCTACTTTGGTGAAAATAAACAAACAAGCGGAAACGCAGTGCCGTAACCATCAACACAACCAATAAACAATTAGTTAGCAACCACAATGAAACCATGTTTTTAATTTTAGCTCTATCCAAATTTCCACAGAAAATGCTAAAAAAAACGGCATGATTAAAAATTTGGGAGAAGTATTTTCATGTATTTTTTTCGGAAAATGCCAAAATTAAATAATCCTCAACGTTATGGTCTTCAGGTCCACCTATGTTATACTCTATGTTAAAATTTACAATTATAGTCGGAAATACCTAACATATCAGCAAGTTTTCAAAATTGATTGCTTTTTTGAAAAAGCTCAATGTAAGATACCAGGCGAAAAAGTCGGCAATTTTCTATAATCACACTCCCTTTATCGTAGTTTTTTTTATCAATAATTGTGTATCTACCTATCTTTGCTGGACTATTTATTTGATCAATGTCAATAAAGTTTAAAGCTACTGTTGAATTTTCTTCTTTTTTCAAGAACAAACACTCGCCTAAAAAAATTTGTGTGCACCTCGGCCGAATAATCTTTTTTGGCCTCACGTGAAATTTGCTTGGCCTCGGCTGCGCCTCGGCCGCAAATTTCTGATTCGGCCAAAAAAGATCAACTTTACGGCCTTGGTACACAAATAACTATTTTTATTTATGGGCCAATAATCGGTGTTTTTTTTTGTAACATATAGATCTGTATTTTAGCAGAATTTTTTAAATTGAAAACATTCTCCCCTTTCTTTTAGTGCAGACTTAGGTATATATGTTATATCATTGTATAACCATTGTATATACAATGGTTATATACATATAATATATTTTTTCTACTCGCGTGTGCAAAGTTATTACTTTGCGCACTCATTTGCGTGCGCAAAGTTGAACTTTGCGCACGGAAACTCTTTGCGCACTCATTTTTTTTTCACATAATTACTGTATTCATACTCGATTTTTCAATGTTTTGTGGGTTTCTGGATAAACTAATATTCAAAAAGAAGGGCTTAATGTTATTTTTGTTCCAAGAAAGGCATTCAGATTCAGGTAATGTTTAGCTTCTTTAATTTGACACTTTCCATATGAGGAGCGAGTGGAGGAAAAATCCAGCAAAAACAGATGTAAGGTCAGGTGACCATTGGCGTGGAAGCCACCAACTCACATTCCTTTGGAGTATCAGATCATGGAAGTTGGACAGTAAGTTATAATACTGCTCCATAAACTCCTCAACTTAGTGGAGTTGCAAAAAAAAGAATCAGACACCAATGGACAAAGTAAGATCTATGATAATGCAAACACAAATGGATAGGATATTGTGGGTAGATCATGCTGTTCTTGTTGCTATGTAAAACTGATTTGAAAAATCACATGAAAAAATATCATCCTGATAAGTTTCTTCTCAAAATTTAGCAGGAAAAACAATTTTTAAGTGAACCTCGCCAGCACAACCACTGTTGCAAATAAAATCGAGCTGATCACTGAAGAAAAAAAAAAAAAATTGAAAACACAACACATTGAACTAAAAGAGAAAATTACCAGTTGTGAGCATCTGGAAACATTTAAGATTAGGTACAGCTCCTCAGGATGCTATGCAAATCTTCAAACACTCGAAAAAGTTTTGTTCCTAAAACTTGCGCAAAGTGTCTTTCCCGCACTCAAAGCTTATCCGAACTCCGCTTCGCGTCGTTCGTCTAACTGCTTTTTCGTGCGGAAAAGTATCACTTTGCGGACTTGTTAGGAAAATAACTATTAATAACATTCAGTTTTTGTTTTCGAGACTCTCAAAATTTCGAGAATCTCGAATTGAGATCGAGAAATTGTCTTCGAGAAAAACATCGAGACGAGATTTTGTTGATTTCTCGTCTCGATGATCGAGACGAGACGAGAAATTGCCTTCTAGACGAGATTTCTCGTCTCGATGAAACCCTAAATCCATAAGTTTAAACAAGAATTCAATTCTATTTCCTAAAAGAGTTGATATTTAATACATTTTGCAAGGAGACATAATCAATCTCTTGATCAATCTCCTCTTTTGGTATTTTTAAGTTTGTAATTAACAATTTGCAAAAATTATCTTTGTATCTTCTCCAGCATTTCCTTGTATTTAAAATAATGTGGATTCCAAACTGGACTGTCATACCTATTCAATAACAGAACGAAATAAGGAACAGTATAACAACAACTTAAAACATTGTTGCCACTGGCGTAGGCAGGGGGATGCAGAGGGGCGTTTGCCCCTCCAGGACCTTCAAACTTCATAAATAATTTTTCAAAATTAAAATTACCAGACCCAAAAATATGGTAAAAAGACCCAAAAAAGGGCCTGACATCCAAAAAATTTGCGCCTGCGGCGCTTTGTTTTGGGCAGCGGTTGCAGTGAACCAACAAGAAACATGAAGAAACACTTCCTGCAAATTTGCCCCCCCCCCTCCCAAGACAAAATCCTGGTTATGCCAGTGATTGTTGCCAATTTTTTTCTAAAGGGTGAGATATGAACGCCAACAATCTTAAACATTTGTTGTAGCTGTTGTCCTCGCTGTTTTCAATGTGAACATTAAAGTCAATTTTATGGTCATATAAAGAGAAAAGAAAAGATCTTTGATTTTGTCGACACTATTAAGAATCATATTGTTGACAGAGTAATTGAATATTATAGGATTATGAAGCCTTAAAAATCGCATAACATTACACTTATCTGTGTTGGAGAGTAAATAACTCAGTAAACAATTATTTGTACACCACAGTCTGTAATACCTATCTTTAACTAATTATCTGCAAAAAGTAAAAAAGTGGCATTTTCTATGCACTGACAGAAATCGTTAATCAAAAGATTGAACAATAATGGCGATAGGTGAACCCCCTGTGGTACCCCCGAGCAAGCTCTAATAAAAAAGGAATGACAGTCATTAAGAAATACAATCTGAGATCTTTTGGATAGATATAATTTTCCAACCACCAATAAAACTTCTAAATAAGCCATATAGCGATAGTAGTAAAAATGCTTTATTGTCCAAGAATACAAAAATCTTATTGACAAAGCTAACCTAACTTAAATTAAATTTTACAACTAAACCTAGAAGCCAGCAAGTCAACAATATCAATCAAATTAAAATTACCGTAGGCAATAATTTACAAAAATAATAAATACATTCATTTAACACAACATTTTTTGACATAGGTTTCAAAGACTAGTGGACACAACAACAAAAAAAAAAAAAAACCTTTATTTAGTAGGTATGTCAGTCAAATTTAGATAAATAAATAAATAGGTAAAATATAAAACAATACAGAAATACACAATTGAAAAAATACACAATATGCTACGCTAGTGCTACACACAGAGAGAGATAAAAAACAATATGTAGGTATGTCATAAATGAAAAAAATATATATACAATAGAAAGTCCACAAAAGGTTGAATTTAAAATTGAGTAACTGTTGACGGAATAAGAGACAACTATTGGTTGAAAGAGTGATTAAAATACTCATCGAGCGAATAGAAAGCTGGCTTCACCAGTGCTCCCTTTAAGGTTTTGCAAAACTTTGAGATATTTGATATGGTTTTGAAATTTAAAGGCAGCTGATTATAGATCTTTATGCTATTATAAATTATTGAATTTTGCACCAAAGCCGAATGGGGGATCGGAAGAGGAATGTCATGCCTTTGACGAGTCAAGCAAGCTGTCTGATGAACAGGAAACATGGCAATGTTTTTGTGTATTAAACTCGTGTGTTACGTTAAAATTTTGCCTTAATGTAATTGAGAATTTCGAATAAATTCAGTAATTAATCCAGTTATTTGTGAGAATATTTATAGAGCTGTATACCTGAGGTTTAATATTTTTCAGTGATTGATAGGTTGCTCATTGAATTTTGCTAGATTTTTGCCTTTTGGTTGGATGCAAAACAATATCTGGGTGTTGATTAAAGGTATATTTTTCAAGGTAATAATGAGGGAATTCTTTGTATTTAGAGGACAGGGTAGTTTCAGGATAATAAAGCCCTACTGGTAGGATAGGAATTCACTTTATTTAGCTTTCGAAAGTTTTCTAAAAGGCCCTAAATGTCGGTGAAAAGGTTTGTTTACTTTCAAATAAATATCAATTGTCAACACTTACGGATCTCGTATTTTCCTTTATTAAAATTTCTGCAACAACACAAATCACTTTAGCACACTCTAAATCGATTTTCCACCCTTATTTCCTTTACTTTTCCCATTTTCAAAAGTTTGTTTTCCTCCAAGAATATTGTGGGGTTATATGCCACTTGTTGATTCGTTTCGGGAGCACCGTTGCCGGCGTACTTGAACGCTGTGGGTAATATAGAGTCACTGTAACTGTGATCCCTAAACATTCACCGGTCTTTTTGATGGTTTTTAGACTGAAGACTAAGTAGATGCTGATTAATAACTTGTATAAGTGATTAATTAGTGTTAATTGGTGTTAGGGGTGAGAATTTGATAACAACTTGGAGTTTTGTGGATCATCATTGTGGTTCGGAGTGTTCTGTTTCAAGCTGATTGTGTTCCGATTCAAACTGGGTGTTCCGTCTTCCTGGTCGAGATCGGAAATCTGGCACCAGAGGACATCTTAAAGGAAAAAAAAACTGGAATTCTAGAAAAATTTTCATATTGAAGCCTACCTAATAAATCGCTGAAAAGGGATCGTTCTCTTTTAAATTCGCACGTTGAGCAAACAACAAGTTCTTGGCAGATTTTACCAGCGGTCCTTTTGGCAACGTTCCTTGGGAACATCCACCTTTTTGTGGGATTTGAAGACGCTGGGATTTAGTGGTTGCTGGCTTAATTGGTTTTGGGGTGAAAGCTTTGGATTTGGTCGTACCCGTATTTGTAAGCCAACCACACAGAATTTTCTGGAACCGAAATCTACGCCATTTTGTTGGTTTGTCGTGTGAAGCACTAGAGCACATTTGTTCAACTAGCCCATTTGTAACCAGGTAATTTTAAACGTTTTTACTATTCTCAAATTTACCTTTTCGTTATCAATATTTAGATTAACTTATCTGTATTTTTGTAAATATTCGAGATCCTATAAAAAAGAGCAATTTGACCTCCACGAGGCCATGTGCAGACTCATTAATCGTTTAAGGGTCATTAATGGGCTATTAATTAAGGGGTTTTTTGTTAAAATAACCTACAGGTTTCAGGGGATTTTGCTATTTAATTCCAATCATTTATATACTATTTGAGGGTTGGGATTTTTCATTTTTTTTTATAAGTATGAAGGAGTTCTAAGACTTTTGTACTCTTTCAGGGTTTTTTTGTTAGGCTGTTAGCGAGGCCTACAGAATCTTTACCAGTGGGTTTTTCCTCTCTGACGGTTTATTAGTCTCGAAGTTGAGGTGTCAAGAGTACCCACAACACTGAGTTGAGACCGAAATTCACGTTGTAAGAAGGGAGTCAATAGAAGTTGATGGGGTCTGTTATGCAGGTTGTAAGGCTGTCAGGAGACAGTTATAGAAATGGGTGTTTAGACTGCAGGGAGGACCAAAAGGGGTGATGTACCCATTGATTTTATAACATTTCTTAAATTATTTTATTATTATTATTGATGGTATTTCTGATACTTAATTGGTATATTTCCAAGGTTGTTTTACTGCCTTAATCATTACAAGGGTGTACAGTACCAATGATTTTTAATGTACTATATTTAAGGTGACATTTTTGTACAAACCCGCCCCGGTATACCATGGTATAAGCGTGCACAGGTTTTAATTACTCTTATTAACATCTTTAATAACTGTTGGTTCTCTTTTACTCTCATTTAACTAAGGTAGTCAAACATTTAATCTATTGGTAAATCTTAAATTCATTGCAGTGTCTTTTATAAGGCCACATTGGTCCTTGCTACATTTTGATTTTTTTTTACTATTAATAATAATATATATTGTGGTATTTTACATATTGCCTTATATTGGCCTTTGCAGTTTTGAACATATACCCCCCATTTTATTAAATAGATTTTTAATCATTGTTTTTAGATTTGACTCTTATTTTATCCCTACTGACATCAACCAAACCAAGGTAAAATTGTTTTATTTTGAAGGATAGGTACATTGGGTAGGTACATTTTTATAGGAATTTTGGAGATCAGGGACTTTCTGATTTAAGTCCGCGGATTGTATTTTATAAATCAGTGGCGCCCTATTAAGCTAACTTTTATTATTGAACCTACTCCCACACCACTGAGTAGCCGCGAGCACTTTGTTGCGCTGGCCGCATTCCTTAAGAGTGTCTTACAGTACCTAGGCCTATTGTGGTTTACCTATTAATTTAAATTTACTATTCAAACAGTTTAAGGGTAATTTTACGCGCAACATTTTGGCGCCCAACGTGGGGCGATTTAATTTGTTTTTTTTTGTTTTATTAAGGGTTGTTTTGAACCTGTTTGGATTTTTTTTTTTTGTTGTTTGAATTTTTTTTTGAATTTTTTTTAAAGTTAAATAATGTCATAATTAATGGTTTAATGGTTTGGTTGAGTGGCAGAGGAGATTATTTCTAAATACAAAACCTTGGTTACATAAAACACTCAATTTATTAAATTTACTAAGTACAAATTTATTTATTTTTACAAGTTGAACAAAGCTGGTAGTGATATCGAACTGAGGTATAGTATTTGGTTGGTTTGTTCGATTATCACCATTGGTTTATTTTTTTTTGTTTTTATTTTTTTTCTGTTTGTGATATTCATACTGATTGCGTGATTTTGATTGATCTTGGATATTGTTGTTCGTTGTTTTTGGATATTGATCAGTCTCTGAATATTTTGTCGGTCGTTAGGAATCTTGTAACATAGTTAGTACTGGTGATTTTTATTTTGTTTTTTTTCTTGTTTTGGAGCAGCTTCATCATGTCGAGGACAATGCATGTAAATAGGTTGGACAAGGATGAGCTGGTTTACGAGCTTGCCATTAGGGGTATCGCAGGTGGCAATTGTGATGAGATGCGGCATAGGTTGGTAATAGCTCGACAATTAGAGAAGAGTGGTGATAGTGTCAGGTTTCCTGAGTATCCTTTTACATTTGAGGAGGACGCCGCTGTGGTCGATAGGAAAATTAAGGAGATTATTCCTCTTATAGGTAAATTTTCAGGTGATCGGAAAAGTGGAGAGTTTTTGAAGTTACAGACGAGGTTGAGTCACATCCTTAATCGTTTGGACCATATGGATTCTGCTGGAGATCTGGCAAAACAAAAGTCTAGGTCAGAGTGGGTCGCCATGTCTTTTACTTTGGTCAAAAGTTTAGAGGATGCAGCTTCCAAATACGAACAGGAAAAGGGTATTCCTCCTAGTCTTTATCTTTTGGAATCGCAGGCTGGTGGTTCTGGTATAGGTCGTGTTACTACCAGTGGTTCTGAGGATGAAGAAGAAGGAAGTTTTCATGCTAACATCGGAGGGGCTGTCAACTCTTCTGTTCTTCATCGAACTTCCTCTCCATCGCTTAATAGAATAGTTCTCCCTAGTAAATGGAATTTGCAATTTTCCGGTGATAAAAAGGGTTTGTCTCTGAGTGCTTTTCTTGAGAAAGCTGAGGAACTTCGGGTTGCTCGACAGGTCCCTAAGGCAGTGCTTTTAGATTCAGGTATTGATCTTTTTGTTGGTAAGGCATACCAATTTTATTTGGCTTATAGGAGTGACGTCACCACTTGGGATGAATTTGTAGACTTATTACGTGAAGAATTCCAACCGTGCAATTATAACGAAAAGCTTTTTGATGAGATTTGTAGGAGGACACAGGGTCCAGATGAGAGTATAGGTATCTATTTGGCCGTTATGGCCGGTTATTTTAAAAGGCTTACTTGTCCGGTTTCGGAGGATGCTAAGTTGAAAATTTTGCTTCGTAATTTAGCTCCATTTTACCAAGGTCAGCTGGCTTTAGTTGATGTTTCATCTGTTAACCAATTGCGTACTCTGTGTCGTCGACTCGAAGAGAGAAGGGAATCTGTTGAACGTTATTCACAACCTTCTAAACGTGCCAATCTTCTTGAGCCTGATTTGGCCTATGTTCATGAGGTGCCTGAGATTTCCGCTGGTATAGCGACTGTGAATATTTCCGATAAGGGTCCTGAGGATAGAGAGCCTGTGAGGCAGGAAATTATTTGTTTCAGGTGTAAGAAACCTGGTCATCGAGCTGTAGGATGCTCTCTACCCAGGCCGAAATTTTGTTTCCGTTGTAAGAAGGATGGTTTTACCGTCAGAACTTGCCCTAATTGCAAGTCGGGAAACGCGGGCGGGCGCTCCTAAGTCGGAATAATGACTTAGCGAGCGCGAATGATTGTACAGCTATTCTGAATTATGTCCTTGAGCATGCCCAGAATGATGAGAGACCTTATTTGCGTGTAGATATTTTAGGAAGGGAAGTTTTGGGTCTTCTCGATTCAGGGGCATCTCGAACTGTTATTGGTGGTCCCGGTTGGAAGTTGTTAAAGTTTTTGTCACCTCGTCTCGACCAGAGTCAGTCGCCAAGTTGCAGTGTGGCTAATGGTCAAATGTGTCGCAGTATTGGTACTTGTGAGATACCGATGAAAGTCAGGGATCGTACTCGTCTTATTAAGGCTTTAGTTATGCCGGAACTTCCGCATGTTTTGATTTTGGGTACCGATTTCTGGAAGGCTATGGGTGTTGTGCCAGATCTACGGTGTGGTGAGTGGTGTTTTTCGAGTCTGCCTGAAATTGCTTCTGTGGAAGTAGCTGATGAAACCGTTCTGACAGCCGACCAGGAGAGTAGATTAAATGCGTTGTTGGATGACAGTTTTAGGCTTATGGGTGATAAATTGGGTTGTACGGACCAAGTGGAACATGTTATTGTTACTAAGGCCAGGCCTATTAAGCAGCGTTGGTACAGAGTTTCTCCCATAATGCAGCAACACATCGATAGGGAATTGGATGAGATGATAAAGCTTGGGGTTGTGGAACCGTCGAAAAGTCCGTGGGCATCACCAGTCGTGATGGTTAAAAAGAAGGATGGTTCGTTCCGACTTTGTGTGGATTACAGGAAGATTAATGCTGTGTGTGAACGCGATAGTTATCCGCTTCCTCAGGTTACTGACACCCTCGATAAACTCTCTCAAAGCAAGTTTTGTTCTACTATGGACATTAAGTCAGCATATTGGCAGGTACCAGTCGCTGAGTCTTCTCGTCCCTACACCGCTTTCACCATCCCTAATCGTGGTCTGTTTCAATTTAAAAGACTTCCATTTGGGTTACATAATGCCCCTGCCACCTGGCAAAGACTCATTGATAATGTCCTTGGAGTTGATCTTGAGCCATATGTTTTCGTGTATCTAGATGATATAGTGATTGTTACCCCCGATTTTGAGACGCACTTGAAGGTCCTGGAGGAGGTATTTCGTAGGTTGCGTCAGGCCAATCTCACTGTGGGCCGTGCGAAGTGTCAGTTTTGTAAACCAAGTTTAAAGTATCTGGGTTATGTAGTTGATAGCCAAGGATTACATGTCGACCCTGATAAGGTTAAAGCTATGTTGGATGTTCCTGTTCCTACTAGTGTTACTGAGGTTAGGAGGATAGTAGGCACTTTTTCGTGGTACCGTAGATTTATAAAGGATTTTTCGACTGTTATAGCTCCCATTACTGGTTTGTTGAGGAAGAATCGTAAGTTTGACTGGACTCCAGACTGTGACTCTGCTTTTAGGAGTATTAAAGAGTGTTTGATTAGTGCGCCTGTGTTGGCGGCGCCTGATTATTCCTTGGATTTTGTTGTGCAGTGTGATAGTTCTGGGTATGGTATTGGGGCTGTTTTGGTTCAACCTCATGCTGATGGTACAGAGCGTGTGATTAGTTACATAAGTCGAAGTCTGACAAAACAGGAACAGAATTTTTCAACGACAGAGAGGGAATGTCTCGCCGTTGTGTGGTCCCTTCAAAAGTTTCGTCCTTATTTGGACCTTGTCAAATTTTCAGTGATCACGGATCACTACTCATTATAGTCCAGGAGGTGGCGCCAAAAACATGCAAGAGTTTTCGCAAGGCGGATATTTTCAAAATAGGTCGTACTTTAGTGCTAGAATGCTAGTGTACAGTCAGCACTCACAATTCCGGGACAGCTGGCTCTGGGACGCGGGCAAAGTTGTAATTTTAAGAAGCATCTAAACTGTTTTCTCAAAGCTCAAAATTTATAGAAATTTTGCACATTATCTGTTTGAAGGTCACAGGTAACGTATGTAAATCGTCAGACGTCTAGTTCGTTGCAAAAAGGGGGTCAGACGTCCTCAAAGTTTTTATTTTATGGCATTTTCTTCGGTGTCCTGTCAAAATATATTTTTGCAGGTATTTGACAAATATATTTGAAGAAAATGACATAAAATAAAAACTTTGAGGACGTCTGACCCCCTTTTTGCAACGAACTAGATGTCTGACGATTTACATACCTTATCTGTGACCTTCAAACAGATAATGTGCAAAATTTCTATAAATTTTGAGCTTTGAGAAAACAGTTTAGATGCTTCTTAAAATTACAACTTTGCCCGCGTCCCAGAGCCAGCTGTCCCGGAATTGTGAGTGCTGACTGTACACTAGCATTCTAGCACTAAAGTACGACCTATTTTGAAAATATCCGCCTTGCGAAAACTCTTGCATGTTTTTGACGCCAGCTCCCCAACTATTAGTTTGGTTGCAGAATATGCAACAGCCTACAGGTCGTTTGGCAAGATGGCAAGTCCAACTCCAGCAATATGATTTCACGTTAATTCATCGGAAAGGCAAGGAACACATCGTCCCTGACATGCTTTCTAGAGCTGTCCCTAAATTAGATCTCGTTGTGATTGATGAACCTTCTTCTGTTGTCGATAAGTGGTACCTTGGTATGGTGAGGAAGATCAAATCCAATCCTCTTAAGTTTTCTGGATGGAGGGAAAATGAGGGTAGGTTGTGGAAATATGTTAAGTGCCCGTATCCTGAGTTGAATCCAGAGGACGAAAATTGGAAGGAAGTGGTCCCAAAGGAAGAGAGGGGAAGGGTTATTGCTAGTGTTCATGAACCTCCTACTTGCGGTCACACAGGTGTTTATAAGACTTTTAAACGTGCTGCTGAGAAATATTATTGGCCAAAGATGCGGAGTGACATAGCTAGGTTTGTTAGGCGTTGTGTCGTTTGTCTCCAGCATAAATCTGAAACTGGGTTGCCTAAGGCAAAAATGGTTAGTCATTCAAAACCTCGGAGGCCATGGGAAGTAGTGTCTACTGACCTAATTGGTCCTTTGCCAAGATCCAAAGGTGGTAATTGTTTTCTGCTCGTGGTGACAGATTATTTGTCAAAGTTTGTTCTGCTTCATCCGCTTCGTCGTGCTACTGCTGAGGCTGTCACAAGGTTTATGGAAAATCATGTGTTTTTGTTGTTTGGAGTTCCTTCCACAATTCTTTGTGATAATGGTCCTCAATATCGTAGCTCTCATTTCAAGAAATTAGCTGAGACTTATAAAGTCCGTCTCAAGTATAATGCCAATTATCATCCACGTGCAAATCCTACTGAACGGACTAATAGAACTCTTAAGACCATGTTGAGTATGTATCTCTCAGACAACCATAGAGATTGGGATGTCAATCTGGATAAGGTGGGTTGTGCCATTCGCACTTCGACTCACGATACCACCCAACTTAACCCCTATTTTGTAAATTTTGGTCGGCGTATGATTCTTCGTGGCGATGATTATAAGAAGGATATTCCACAGTTAGACCAGACTTCTGAAGTTAGTGTACAGCAACGTACGGCTGTAATGGATCAGATGTTTGAGGATATTAGGCGTCGTCTGGAAGCTGCTGGGAAAAAGAGTGTTGATCGTTATAATCTTCGTTGTCGTCATGTTGAGTACTTACCCAATCAACTTGTTTATCGTAAGAATTATTCTTTGTCCGATGCTAGTAAATTTTATTCGCGAAAGCTAGCACCAGATTATCTTGGGCCTTTTATTGTTCACAAGCGTTTATCACCTTGGACTTATGAGTTGCGTGATGAGTTTGGAAATGCAAAAGGTGTGTGGCATATAAAGGACCTGAAAGAGTCACCAGATGCATAGGTGGGATGATATTCATTGTCCACAGACTGACTAGGTTATGAAGTGTATAGTTAGGTTAGAGGTAGTTGTAAGGAACCATTATTTTTTTTTTTATTTTTTTTTTTTGATGACGAAAGGGGAGAAAATGTTACGTTAAAATTTTGCCTTAATGTAATTGAGAATTTCGAATAAATTCAGTAATTAATCCAGTTATTTGTGAGAATATTTATAGAGCTGTATACCTGAGGTTTAATATTTTTCAGTGATTGATAGGTTGCTCATTGAATTTTGCTAGATTTTTGCCTTTTGGTTGGATGCAAAACAATATCTGGGTGTTGATTAAAGGTATATTTTTCAAGGTAATAATGAGGGAATTCTTTGTATTTAGAGGACAGGGTAGTTTCAGGATAATAAAGCCCTACTGGTAGGATAGGAATTCACTTTATTTAGCTTTCGAAAGTTTTCTAAAAGGCCCTAAATGTCGGTGAAAAGGTTTGTTTACTTTCAAATAAATATCAATTGTCAACACTTACGGATCTCGTATTTTCCTTTATTAAAATTTCTGCAACAACACAAATCACTTTAGCACACTCTAAATCGATTTTCCACCCTTATTTCCTTTACTTTTCCCATTTTCAAAAGTTTGTTTTCCTCCAAGAATATTGTGGGGTTATATGCCACTTGTTGATTCGTTTCGGGAGCACCGTTGCCGGCGTACTTGAACGCTGTGGGTAATATAGAGTCACTGTAACTGTGATCCCTAAACATTCACCGGTCTTTTTGATGGTTTTTAGACTGAAGACTAAGTAGATGCTGATTAATAACTTGTATAAGTGATTAATTAGTGTTAATTGGTGTTAGGGGTGAGAATTTGATAACAACTTGGAGTTTTGTGGATCATCATTGTGGTTCGGAGTGTTCTGTTTCAAGCTGATTGTGTTCCGATTCAAACTGGGTGTTCCGTCTTCCTGGTCGAGATCGGAAATCTGGCACCAGAGGACATCTTAAAGGAAAAAAAAACTGGAATTCTAGAAAAATTTTCATATTGAAGCCTACCTAATAAATCGCTGAAAAGGGATCGTTCTCTTTTAAATTCGCACGTTGAGCAAACAACAAGTTCTTGGCAGATTTTACCAGCGGTCCTTTTGGCAACGTTCCTTGGGAACATCCACCTTTTTGTGGGATTTGAAGACGCTGGGATTTAGTGGTTGCTGGCTTAATTGGTTTTGGGGTGAAAGCTTTGGATTTGGTCGTACCCGTATTTGTAAGCCAACCACACAGAATTTTCTGGAACCGAAATCTACGCCATTTTGTTGGTTTGTCGTGTGAAGCACTAGAGCACATTTGTTCAACTAGCCCATTTGTAACCAGGTAATTTTAAACGTTTTTACTATTCTCAAATTTACCTTTTCGTTATCAATATTTAGATTAACTTATCTGTATTTTTGTAAATATTCGAGATCCTATAAAAAAGAGCAATTTGACCTCCACGAGGCCATGTGCAGACTCATTAATCGTTTAAGGGTCATTAATGGGCTATTAATTAAGGGGTTTTTTGTTAAAATAACCTACAGGTTTCAGGGGATTTTGCTATTTAATTCCAATCATTTATATACTATTTGAGGGTTGGGATTTTTCATTTTTTTTTATAAGTATGAAGGAGTTCTAAGACTTTTGTACTCTTTCAGGGTTTTTTTGTTAGGCTGTTAGCGAGGCCTACAGAATCTTTACCAGTGGGTTTTTCCTCTCTGACGGTTTATTAGTCTCGAAGTTGAGGTGTCAAGAGTACCCACAACACTGAGTTGAGACCGAAATTCACGTTGTAAGAAGGGAGTCAATAGAAGTTGATGGGGTCTGTTATGCAGGTTGTAAGGCTGTCAGGAGACAGTTATAGAAATGGGTGTTTAGACTGCAGGGAGGACCAAAAGGGGTGATGTACCCATTGATTTTATAACATTTCTTAAATTATTTTATTATTATTATTGATGGTATTTCTGATACTTAATTGGTATATTTCCAAGGTTGTTTTACTGCCTTAATCATTACAAGGGTGTACAGTACCAATGATTTTTAATGTACTATATTTAAGGTGACATTTTTGTACAAACCCGCCCCGGTATACCATGGTATAAGCGTGCACAGGTTTTAATTACTCTTATTAACATCTTTAATAACTGTTGGTTCTCTTTTACTCTCATTTAACTAAGGTAGTCAAACATTTAATCTATTGGTAAATCTTAAATTCATTGCAGTGTCTTTTATAAGGCCACATTGGTCCTTGCTACATTTTGATTTTTTTTTACTATTAATAATAATATATATTGTGGTATTTTACATATTGCCTTATATTGGCCTTTGCAGTTTTGAACATATACCCCCCATTTTATTAAATAGATTTTTAATCATTGTTTTTAGATTTGACTCTTATTTTATCCCTACTGACATCAACCAAACCAAGGTAAAATTGTTTTAT
The DNA here is from genome assembly GCA_917834065.1 of Ceutorhynchus assimilis. Taxonomy (NCBI): domain Eukaryota; kingdom Metazoa; phylum Arthropoda; class Insecta; order Coleoptera; family Curculionidae; genus Ceutorhynchus; species Ceutorhynchus assimilis. The sequence continues at coordinate 40,839,018 of OU892278.1, read as the reverse complement.
TTTGAAGGATAGGTACATTGGGTAGGTACATTTTTATAGGAATTTTGGAGATCAGGGACTTTCTGATTTAAGTCCGCGGATTGTATTTTATAAATCAGTGGCGCCCTATTAAGCTAACTTTTATTATTGAACCTACTCCCACACCACTGAGTAGCCGCGAGCACTTTGTTGCGCTGGCCGCATTCCTTAAGAGTGTCTTACAGTACCTAGGCCTATTGTGGTTTACCTATTAATTTAAATTTACTATTCAAACAGTTTAAGGGTAATTTTACGCGCAACACGTGGTCTCTAATATAAAAAGACAGGGTAATGTTAAAATTTCATATTTGATGAAAAGCGGTCTACTGTGATCTCTAGGAGAAGCACCCGCAATGTAACGTATTGCACGTTTTTGTAGTTTAAAAACAGATTGAAACAAAAACTGACTACAACAACCCCAAAATGGCAAACCGTAGGAAAAATGAGATTGTACAAGTGAAAAGTAAACCACCTTAGCAATTGAGACACCTAAGTTAGCTGCCACTGCTCGTACACAATAGGAACCAGATGCAAGTCTTCTGTTCAATTTAATTATGTGACCCTGGAATTTGAGGTCGGCGTCCAGCTGTAGCCCAAGAAATTTCGTGCTCTCAGAGCTTCTGATCGAAAAGTGCCCGCAATCTATTTCATTGACATTGAACCGGAATCCAAGTACTTCTGTTTTTTTAAAGTTGAATAAGAGTTTATTCGCATCACACCAATTCCTAACAACAACAATTTCGCGTGAAATTGTCGGAACCAGATCATCAGGGTCCTTCTTGTGCCATACCACAGTAGCATCATCCGCAAAAGCAGCGAACATTCCAGTTATATCCAGGTGAAATAGATCGTTGATGTACAACAGAAATAGGATTGGTCCCAGTACAGATCCTTGAGGAACTCCGTGTTTGATAGAGTGATCCGAAGAGTACTTACAATTTGCTGAGACGCACTGGCTTCGGGAGGAGAGATAAGATTCGAACCACCTCAAAATCACACCCCTGAATCCATAGACCTCAAGCTTCCGCAGCAGTGCACTATGATTCACGCAGTCGAAAGCCTTCGAGAAGTCGCAGAACACCGCCGCAGCAGCCCGGCCATTGTTGTAGTGTGTCAAGTGTGTAAAAAGCTGTTCCAAAACACGAAGCATGGCATCATGGGTATTTTTGCTGGGAAGAAAACCAAATTGAGAAGAACTAAAGACGGAATGTTTAGAGAGAAAATCCAGCATGCGCCTTTTAACTTTAACTAGTTTTTCTATGACTTTCGATATAGTTGAAAGTAGAGATATAGGACGATAATTTGAAGGGTTTTTTGTATCGCCACTTTTATGTAATGGTACAACCAGAGCTCTTTTAAGGCTAGAAGGAAACGTTCCGTTAGAGAATGATTCGTTTATAACCGCTGCTAAAACACTTATTGCCCGACCTGGAAGTTCCTTGAGTATCTTCGTGAATCGTGAATATTCCGCCCGAGCCAGATGCATTCTGGTTTTTGATGGATTTAAGGACACTTCCGATTTCATGAGCATCGGTTGGCTGGAAGAAAAATGATTCAGGGACATGAAGATTATTTAGATAACTTAAAGGATCTGTGTCAGACTGTATGGTGTTGGTTAATGTTTCTGCAACTCTGTGCAGTAGAATTTGTTCAAGTCAGTTTCTTCAGAATAATCTGATGATTAAGTGTATCAAAGGCCTTGGAGAAATCTGTGTAGATTGCATCCAAATTACTGAGACCCTCCAAAGCCCCCGACAAGTACACAGTATATTCCAGTAGATTACTCATAGTGAACCTCCCACCACAAATGACATGTGGACTTTAATCGATGTGTGACTCTAGAAAGGGAGTAATTTTCTTGGTAATTTTATTAGTGACAATCTGCTCAAAAATCTTACCAAGTAAACATATGTTTGAATTGTTTGAAATTGCACAATAGTTTCCAATTTTCTCCCTTGCCTCACTTTTAAAGATAGGTGTAACAAAACTCGCTTTCCATTTCTTAGAAAACATTCCAGAGCTTGAAAATTAAGGATAGATTTTATGCAGAATCGGAGGAAGAATAAATCGACAATTAAATATAAAATCTCGTGAGATACCTTCTAGACCTCGATCTGGACCCGTACCTAATGTTTTTTTTAGTTTCTCAATAGCATAATATACTCAATAATATACACCCATCATCTCTACATCCAAGTAACCCAAACTAAGGTCTGATTGAATATCATATTGCTGATATTAGTACAGGCAATATGCAGTTTGGGGTAGAACAAATTAGAGACAAACTATATATTTTTTTTAATGTGTAGGAAAAAGGGTCCTATTTAACATACTAAAAGTCCCATCCAATCTCAGCACGATAAATCTGAAGAAAAAAAATCCGCCATTTTCATTTTTCAGTTTTTACTGAATATCTTTTTTATTGATGCATTTTGGAAAAATTGCGTAGATACTTTATTTACAGGGCTTACAAATGCGCATATTTTGGTATAAAATAACCGAGAAAATAACTATTTGTAGCTTCAAAAATAGAAAAGTTACACAATTTTAAAATGATAAGGTACCTAAAAAATATTAAAAATTTTGATTGGCAAAGGGTCTGATTCACATATTTTGTGTTTCAATAACAAAAAGCCTAATATGAGGTAATTGGATAACAAACTTATAAAAAGTCAATAATTTCCTCCTTTTCTATTTCAAATACAGTATTGGTACAAGCATTGTATACAAGTAATTCCATAGCAATGGCCACACTTGGGGTAATACCTAATGCCCAAATTTTTACATGAACAATTACGTCCACATGCACTCTATTTGCAGTTACAAAAAGTTGATTACCCAAATTGAGTGGTGCTATTTCTTGCTTCGTTTTGTTTGGAATTAGAGGTCACTGTCACCATTGCCCCATGCTGCAGGATCCAGACGATTGATTACCCAGCCATTCTTAAACTTCAATATTCAAAATTTCAACTAATCAAGTTAGTCGGTTATAAATGCTTTTCATTGATTTACCATTTACCTGATGATAAACTCTCAGAGTAGATGATGTTCTACGCCTTTTTCTGTAGGAGGCAGCACGACTACATTCAACATTCAACTGACCTGAGAGTACTTGCCTATTGAAGTGATTCTATGATACATAAAGTTCATTCTTTCAGGCTGGCTGAAGATAGTTTTGGCATTACTTTGGCATTACTTTGGCATAACTTCAGTAAAAAGTCTATACCGACTATCAAATTTTTTGGTTTCAAAGCATGTTCTGCATAAAATGAAGTAACTGCTTGAAACAATTGAGAATTCTTTCTCAAAACAGACTTACTTTTGTTAAAGAGAAACGACGTTGTGTCGCATCCTGAAACTCGAAACTGCATGTAAAATTGCTACCTTCGTAAATTATTAACATATTACCGGGCACGAATTATATTTTTTATATACAGTGTCCCTGTTCAACTGGGTCAAAAATGCTAGGGTATATAGAGGAACCATAGAGAAGTAGTTTGAGATAGGACACCGATGGTCGGAACTCGGAAGTGCGTCGTTTCCAAAATACAGGGTGTTGAAATTTAAATAACCCACTTTCATATCTTCTGTAGGGCTACTACTAGGCTGTTCAAATTTACAGGCATTATTGATGTAGGAATGATATTTAAAAATTCGTATAATGCACCCCCATTTTCTACTTGGAACCACCTCAAAAAAAAAAAAAAAAAATAAAATTTGAAAAAAAAGCAATTTGTTCCAATATTTTTTTTTATGTGGTTCCAGGTAGAAAATAGGGGTGCATTAAAGGAATTCTTCAAGATCATTCCAGAATGAATAATCCCTGAAAATTTGAACAGCCTAGCATTAGCCGTTCAGATGATATGAAAGGGAGTTGTTTAAATTTCAACACCCTGTATTTTGGAAACGACGCACTTTCGACCCTCGGTGTCCTATCGCAAACTACTTCTCTATGGTTCCTCTATATACCCTAGCATTTTTGACCTGTTGAACGGGGACACTCTGTATAAATTACTAGAAAATAACGACTAACATTTTGAATAAACTATCATGGGGGGTGATCTATTATAAATCTCACCCCCTTCTTTCTAACTTTCTCATTTGACTAAAGTGTCAATAACAAAAAGTTTATGAAATTGTCAAAAGTTTTAAACTGAGTCAGTTTTCAGCATACAGGGTGCGTCAGAAAAGTGTAGCAGAGCAAAGTTATAAATTTTTTAAATGGACGACCATGTATATTGTGCGCTTATTAATAAGTCCCCTACAATCTGATTTCAACGATATACGCGTCGTGGCGGGAGGCAAACCACACCTCGTGCTAAAATCTAGTACTTTTTTCCCTTGTATAATAAATAGACACTTTAAGTTATACAAAATACGTTAACGCTAACGTAAGATTTGACAGTTGCGCATGCGCAGTTTCTTTTCACCAAAAATAGCGTGTTACGTGTCACGTTATTTAGCGGGTCTTTGCGTGTACCTTATCCGTAAACGTTCGTTAAACCGAGTGGGCCCGAAAGCCAGATTGCCGGTGTCGACCTTTGCCGAATGTATTTTAACCTTAAAAAAAAGTTTTCATGCAATTCAAATTAATCGAAATACAAAAAATTATTTCTAATTTGTCTTTTTCACAACAAAATTTAAAGGTTAGGTCATGATTGTGAGATATAACGTTAACGTTTACGTGAAAATTTAACTTAAACTGATTTGTGAGCACCGACGGTCACTCGACGCTATAGTAAAAAATAGGGTTTACGTTTAAAGATTACGTTAACGTGTTTGATCCAACTAAAGTGTCTAATAACTATTACTGCTGTATGGATATGGTTATGGAAAAAAATTGGTGCACATTATGTTTTTTTCACTACTCAACAAAAAATGTCGATATTTTTTCATAGAGGCTTAATTTACTGACTCGTTTACTGAGGTATTGACAAAAAAATAGAAAAACTCAGGATGGCGGCCATTTTTTTCCTACTTGACAAAATCCTATCAAATGGGACTTTTAGTAGGTTATACCACTAGTCATCATGTGTCGATTTTAGCCAAAACTAGCTTGTCTCTAATTTCTTCTAGGTCAGCCTATTATAAGCTGCTACGTTTCCTGTACTATATATGTATTAGACTCGGTATAAGTATTAGCATTTTCATTATCAGATGGTGAATAAACCTGACCAAAAAATGTAGCAAACAAATCAGTGTCTGTGTGTCTTGAGTGGTCAAGACTTAATAGTCGCCATAATTCATATCATTTGGTAGGGAATTTTCTCGGGAATTTCTATTATTTTTATTTCTCGCAAATCAACCATTATAATATCGACACCTAATAGTTCATCTCAGTCACAGCTAGCACAGAATAAATTGATAGCGTAATCAGCATAGTTCAATTATTTTAAATAAGTACTAAAAATCAAATCAAGAATATTGCCAAATATGTTTGTTGTCTTATCAATATTATGTTGACAGAAATTCAAAAATCAAGAATCTACAATACATTCAACTTTAGGAGTCATCTCGGGAGTCATACTGCCACTTGGTTGACAGCCATATTCTTTGTTTAACCAATTAATTTTTTGCTCGATTTTTGGTAAGTTGAAATCACCAAAAAACTGAACATTTTCAAATTTTTTACTCATCAAAATATTGTCCACAGCAGAGCAGTGTTGCAGTGATAAATACACACATCCAATAAGTATACATATTTATATTATTTTTTTCCATAGCTACTGGTAAAGTAGCCTTTAATCTATTAAAAATAGTAGATAAAGTAGTACTTCAACCGCAAGGGTATAGTAGAAAAAAGGAAAAATTATGCGAGGCTCCTAGGGATAACATAGAAAACTCGATAGAAAATCTAATTTTTCTTAACAGAAATGAAGGAAATGTCTAGTGCCCATATAGACTGAGAGATAGTGACAGATTTTTAGGACGTGATTTTACCCATTATGCCTTTTGGAGGGTATTATGGTAGACATATCAGTTATTAATAAATCAGAAATTAAATAGTCATCCCGGTTCCTTCATATATTAAAATTAATTAACATTTGTTTGCGAATCGAGTGTTTTGATACAATCTTAGTCAGGCTGTCCACAATAAAATTCAAGTTAAATGCGACTATTGAAAAATTTAAGGCATACTGATGTGAGCGGTGATCACGGTCAAGTGTACTTGCATTTTGAAAAACGATTTATTCACGCTAAACAGGCTGCCATTAAGTAGTATACATGGTATACATTGTAGATAACGAAACCACCAAGGTAACAACTAAAAGTGAAGAATTCAGACCTAATAACATTGTACCGAGCATTGTACCCCCTTATGAGAAATTGGAATTTTGCAGAAATAAACAAATACATACATAGTACAATAATTAGAAACAAACAATATCCTCAGTGAATGTCAAGCTGGTTTTATAAAAAACAACTCGTGTGGAAGTGCATTACAGACAACAGGAAAGATGCTTTGGAAGAAGGAGAAATGATCGGCGTGACTTGTTTAGACTCCAGAAGAGAAGTTGAAATAATAAATAAAAATCTGTTGATGGTTGAAATGGAAAAAAGAATGATTTGGTGAGGGTTTTGCACATAACATTGTGAAATGGTTTAAGGATTATCTCAAAGAACACAGGTGACAAAGTACGGGTCAATACTTGGTTAAATATCAACAGCGAAAGGATCAATACATGGTGTACCCACTGGCGTAGCCAGGGGGGGGCAAGGGGGCATTTGCCCCCCCCAAGACCCTTACATTTTATGAATATTTCTTCAAAATTAAGATAAACAGTCCCAAAAATAGAAACCTGAAAAAGGGGCGTGGCACCCAAAAATTTCGCGCCTGCGGCGCTAAGCTTCCGGCAGCGGTCGCGGTAGGGCCGCAAAAGACGCTTCCTGCAAATTTGCCCCCCCAAGACAAAATCCTGGCTACGCCACTGGGTGTACCGCAAGGAATTGCATAGGGGTCCTACCCTATTTTTTCTTTATATAAATGAAATCGTAAAGGTGGTTAAAAATTGTAAACTTCAAAGTAAAAATAAGTGATGCGAAAACCAAAAAGGTGAATGAGTTTAAACACTCTATGGATGTATAATAGATGAATAGTCTTCATTTTCTAGTCATTTTAGCCTTGAGCAAAACTAACTATTCATCTCTCTTCACAAAACAATTATAGCTCCTTATCTTTATATTTGCCCAAAAAAAAGGGTAAAATTTTAACAAAAATTGTAGAAAATCTGAAACATAATGGAAATTCAAACACAAGGACCTATTTGATTTTCTTGAATGAAGTTTTTGAATTTTCCTCGGAATTTTCATTATTATCTTTCAGAATTTCTACAATTTTTGTTAGAATTTTACCTTTTTTTTGTATTAAATAAAGTTTTTGCACATGGAAATGATTATATCTCCTTTATTTTTGGGTTTTTCAGAGAATGTTATTTGATAAATTTGTTAATTCTTTGTCATCTTAAAACGAAAACCCTGACTTAAAAAGCTCTCTGTATACTCTGGAAATATAGTAGGTATGTATCAGAAGCTTTTTTTAAGCAACTTTTGATAAATTTCTTTTAAAGATTCTATAGAATTTTGGATGTTTGATTTTTTAATCACCACTTAAAGATTCTATAAATAGAAAGTTGCCTCCAAATTCCAATTAATAAAGTCGCTCAATAATCATAAATAAATTTCGAATTGACCACAATACTTAACCCAGTTTTGATTGTTTAATAAGCATGCCTGGCAAAAAATTAATTGGTTTCAATTGTTGTTTTAGACAATAAGAAAAAAGTATCAGCAAGATTATGTAAAACAAAGTTTTCCACTTGTTTGATTTTTGCTTGAGCTAATTACGCAAGTCCTAGATGTACTGATGTTGTTTTTAGTTACAATTTTTTTTGTTTGACGCTTACTAAATGTAGTTACTGCTTTCCTTGCATTTTCTGTTTTTTATGTGTTTCTGCTTTCTTATCCTAAGTAATTCTTACTTCAAAGTATTTGCAGCTTTTAAAATTATTCATTGAAGAAATTTCTCGACTCATTAATGTGGAGATCAGACACAAGGGCAAGTCTTCATTTGGGATCTTACCAATGAAATAGATCATCAAGACCCAAACATTTCGGAAAGTTACAGACAATTTTACATTATAATAAATACTCTGCAAGTATGATGTATTACTGTACAATAACGATACAAATACAACACAATGACCCAAACACAATCAAAATAGAATCATAGTCTGTGCCACTTGCTTTTCATTCAAACACAATATACCCCAAAAACAAAATAATTTCAATGAAAGAGTCCTTACATTAAAAACATAATATCTCAAAAACAGTGCAGATGAGACCGGTGTGAAATTGGCCTCCCAAGATAGCCTCCAAAACTTCCGGAAACTGCCGAACGGCCAGTGGCGTCGGATATATAAGAAAATATCATAACCTAAAATCTGTTCGTACTTACAGATTCATATTTTCAGGACAACGATTTGCTATTTTTTCATCCTAACACCAGATCCCGATAAACCGTCAAAAGGTGTCAAAATAGGGGTGGAGATTTCAAAAAAATTATGTCTCAAAATCTGCTCGTGCTGACAGATTCACATTTTCAAGACAAACTATAACAAGCATTTGCTGTTTTTTCACCCTTATACCATATCTTGATAGGCCGTCAGAAGGTGTCAAAATAGGGGTGAAAATGTCAAAAAAATTATATCTCAAAATCTGCTCGTGCTGACAGATTTATATTTTCAGGACAAATTATGAGAAGCATTTGCTATTTTTTCGCCCTAACAGCAAATCCCGATAGGCCGTCAAAGGGTGTCAAAATTGGGATGAAGATATCAAAAAAATCATCTCAAAATCTGCACGTGCGGACAAATTCATATTTTCGGGACAAATTATGATAAGCATTTGCTATTTTTTCACCTTAACACAATATCTCGATAGACCGTCAGAGGGTGTCAAAATAGGGGTGAAGTTGTCAAAAAAATTATGTCTCAAAATCTGCTCGTGCTGACAGGTTCATATTTTCAGGATAAATTATCAAAAGCATTTGCTATTTTTTCACTCTTACACCATACCTCGATAGGCCGTCAAAAGGTGTCAAAATAGGGGAGAAGATATCAAAAAAATTATATCTCAAAATCTGCTCGTGCTGACAGATTCATATTTTCAGGATAAACTATGAGAAGCATTTGCTATTTTTTCACCCTAACACAATATCTCGACAGGCTGTCAGAAGGTGTCAAAATAGGGGGGGAAATATCAAAAAAATCATATCTCAAAATCTGCTCGTGCTGACATATTCATATTTTCAGGATAAATTATCAAAAGCATTTGCTATTTTTTCACCCCTACACCTAGGCCGTCAGAGGGTGTCAAAATAGGAGTGAACATATCAAAAAAATTATATCTCAAAATCTGCTCGTGCTGACAGGTTCATATTTCCAGGATAAATTATCAAAAGCATTTGCTATTTTTTCACCCTTACACCATACCTCGATAGGCCGTCAAAAGGTGTCAAAATAGGGGAGAAGATATCAAAAAAAATATATCTCAAAATCAGCTCGTGCTGACAGATTCATATTTTCAGGATAAATTATGACAAGCATTTGCTATTTTTTCACTTTAACACATTATCTCGATAGGCCGTCAGAGGGTGTCAAAATAGGGGTAAACATATCAAAAAAATTATATATCAAAATCTGCTCGTGCTGACAGGTTCATATTTTCAGGATAAATTATCAAAAGCATTTGCTATTTTTTCACCCTTACACCATATCTCGATAGGCCGTCAGAAGGTGTCAAAATGGGGGTGCAGATATCAAAAAAATTATATCTTAAAATGTGCTCATGCTGACAGATTCATATTTTCAGGATAAATTATGACAAGCATTTACTATTTTTTCACCCTAACACCATATCCCGATAGGCTGTCAGAAGGTATCAAAATAAAGGTGAAGATATCAAAAACATTATATCTCAAAATCTGCTCGTGCTGACAGGTTCATATTTTCAAGATAAATTATGACAAGCATTTGCTATTTTTTCACCCCAACACCATCTCGATAGGCCGTCATCACGTGTCAAAATGGGGGTGGAAATATCAAAAAAATCTATTGAGATATAATTTTTTTGATATCTTCACCCCTATTTTGACACCCTCTGACTGCCTATCGAGATATGGTGTTGAAGTGAAAAAATAGCAAATGCTTGTCATAATTTATCCTGAAAATATGAATTTGTCAGCACGAGCAGATTTTGAGATATGTTTTTTTTTATATCTTCTCCCCTATTTTGACACCTTCTGACGGCTTATCGAGGTATGGTGTAAGGGTGAAAAAATAGCAAATGCTTTTGATAATTTATCCTGGAAATATGAACCTGTCAGCATGAGCAGATTTTGAGATATAATTTTTTTGATATCTTCACCCCTATTTTGACATCCTCTGACGGCCTATCGAGATATGGTGTTGAAGTGAAAAAATAGCAAATGCTTGTCATAATTTATCCTGAAAATATGAATTTGTCAGCATGAGCAGATTTTGAGATATGTTTTTTTTTATATCTTCTCCCCTATTTTGACACCTTTTGACGGCCTATCGAGGTATCGTGTAAGGGTAAAAAAATAGCAAATGCTTTTAATAATTTGTCCAGAGAATATGAACCTGTCAGCACGAGCAGATTTTGAGATATAATTTTTTTGATGTTTCCACCCCTATTTTGACACCTTCTGACGGCCTATCGAGATATGGTGTTGGAGTGAAAAAATAGCAAATGCTTGTCATAATTTATCCTGAAAATATGAATCTGTCAGCACGAGCAGATTTTGAGATATGATTTTTTTGATACTTCCACCCCTATTTTGACACCTTCTGACGGCCTATCGAAATATGGTGTTAGGGCGGAAACATAGCAAATGCTTGTCATAATTTATCCTGAAAATATGAATTTGTCAGCACGAGCAGATTTTGAGATATGTTTTTTTAAATATCTTCTCCCCTATTTTGACACCTTTTGACGGCCTATCGAGGTATGGTGTAAGGGTAAAAAAATAGCAAATGCTTTTAATAATTTGTCCAGAGAATATGAACCTGTCAGCACGAGCAGATTTTGAGATATAATTTTTTTGATATCTTCACCCCTATTTTGACATCCTCTGACGGCCTATCGAGATATGGTGTTAAAGTGAAAAAATAGCAAATGCTTGTCATAATTTATCCTGAAAATATGAATCTTCAGCACGAGCAGATTTTGAGATATGATTTTTTTGATATTTCCACCCCTATTTTGATACCTTCTGACGGGCTATCGAGATATGGTGTTAGGGTGAAAACATAGCAAATGCTTATCATAATTTATCCTGAAAATATGAATCTGTCAGCACGAGCAGATTTTGAGATATGATTTTTTTGATATTTCCACCCCTATTTTGACACCTTCTGACGGCCTATCGAGATATGGTGTTAGGGTGAAAACATAGCAAATGCTTGTCATAATTTATCCTGAAAATATGAATCTGTCAGCACGAGCAGATTTTAAGATATACCTAATTTTTTTTATATCTTCACCCCTATTTTGACACCTTCTGACGGCCTATCGAGATTTGGTGTAAGGGTGGAAAAATAGCAAATGCTTTTGATAATTTATCCTGAAAATATGAACCTGTCAGCACTAGCAGATTTTGAGATATAATTTTTTTGATATGTTCACTTCTATTTTGACACCCTCTGACGGCCTATCGAGAGATGGTGTTGAAGTGAAAAAATAGCAAATGCTTGTCATAATTTATCCTGAAAATATGAATCTGTCAGCATGAGCAGATTTTGAGATATAATTTTTTTGAAAATAGGGGTGAAGCTATTTTGACACCTTCTGACAGCATATGGTGTAAGGGTGAAAAAAGCAAATGCTTGTCCTGAAAATATGAATATCAGTACGAGCAGATTTTAGGTTTTAATATTTTCTTATATTTCCGACGCCACTGGCCGTTCGGCAGTTTCCGGAAGTTTTGGAGGCTATCTTAAGAGGCTAATTTCACACCGGTGAAGATGAGATATAGGAAAGTATATAAAAATTAGTGATATTGTTTATGGAAGAAGTGAATCAACTTATACCTTCTGGTTGAAACACAAGTGAGATTTTTGTGGTATGAGTGCATTTAAAAGAAGTTGTGGGTAGATGTTTGTATTGGTTTGAATCTACCGTCGATGGTTTCCTATCAAAAACAAGTTGAAATCGAGGTTAAAACGTAGTTTTTAACATCTTTAAGAGCATCTCAAAAAAATGAAATAAGATACAAAGGTGACCCAGATATATGATAAAGAAGTTGATGACAGTTTCAGTCAAACCAAACCGAAAGTGATTTTTATGTGTTAAGTCAGAGCTTGGTCAGTAATTTGTTGAACACCCAGTTTAACATTTTTCTCTTGGAAAATTAAGCGTTTCCAAATTCAAAGTAAAATTAAAGTAGTATAATAATCTCTGTTTGCATTCTTTTCAGATATGGCCGTGTCTCCATCTCGTTCCTTACCGCCACTCACCCATCGCCGTTCAACGCACTTCATAACACTGCCTACAGCCCACCAGGCAACCCCACCCAATTCAACCGACTTGCTACAGAACCGACTGCGCCAACTTTTAGTTTGCGATAGTGCCGAGGAGCTACGCGTCGATCAGGTAAAAGACGCTCGCAAACCTGATGTTATTAGACGTAGAGTAAGTTTTTTCTTTTTTATTTAGTTGTTAGCCTATCTTTTAGCATCATTATTGTTTTAAACATGAAACTCATTAACGTGGTCAGCTAATTATCAATTTAATACAGATGGCTCCGCTGAGTCCACCAGCTGAATACTCATCCCAACGTTGCCACAAAAGCCTACCAGATTTGCACTGTAGAGGTAGCGGAGGCAGCGGCGGAGCCGAGCCCAGCTCCAATAAGAGCAGCAATAAGAGTTTGTCCAATCGCGACAGTGGCGGCTCTAGCGGACATTATACTCAACGGAGTGAACCTGCTCCACCACCTAGACAAGTATGGATCTTTAAATCTAGTTTACTTATAACATAAAAAGGAAAAGCTACAGTACATTCTGTTGTTGGCTTGGTAATGATTGCTTTACATTTGAATTTATTGTTATAGTTTTGCTCACAACAAGATACGCGTCGCGACAGTGGCTCCAGTACTCAGCACAGCGGCGGTAGCTCATATTATTGCTGTCAGGAGCCAGATTGTAGGGCCGCACGTCAAACGGGTTATCCACCGCCTCCTGTGTCGACGTTTAAAAGGCAAAAGTGTCTCAGGTACAAGAGGGATAGGCCTATATTAAGATCAAAGGTAGTTTTTACTTAATTTGAGAAATATTTATTCTGATTATAAATTTTGTCTTAGTCGGATATAAGTGACAGATACTGGCGCCCTCCTGAGCTTCCTACAAGTCACTTGGAGCAATTTTTCGAGCATTTAGGTCTGACTTCGGATAGTTATGAGGAAATGTTGAGCGGCAGTCACTCGTCTGATAGTCCAGTGTTTTTTTCCGACGTTTCCACAGTGGACTCGTCCAGGCCTCTGGATAATGTCGATTGCTGTCCTCAACAAACATACAGGCAAGAATTTTAAATCAAGTTTTTTGACACGTTTTCGTAGAGCTAACAGAGTTGATTAGATCATGTACCTATAAAAAATTGTTTAAAATTTTAAGTATGCTAATTCCGACCATTGACCGATTGACCAGTCGGTCATCTTGACAGATAAGCAATGCATTTAACGTCAGTTAAGACCAATTGGTTGGCAAATAACGCTTAACTAATGGTTCATCTGTCAAGATGACCGATTGCTGAAAATTGGCTATGTATGGGCGATGCTTTCTGACTAACAGTTTGCAAACTGTCAGAGACTCTTGTGAGAACAGACCTTATAACAAATCTGAAAGAGATTCCTTATGGACCTCTGAAAAACCTGAGGAATATTCTTCCATTTTTGACAAATCCCTAATTTTGAATTGTAAGAGGAAAGTCTTTAATAAGGGTAAAAATTTTCTGTTACCTTTCATGAAATCTGTAGGAGGAAAAAATTTAAACTATTATAACTTAATAATAAATAAATTCTGCATTAGGGCCCTTTCAATAGTCATGGTACATAATCTAGATGATCTTAATTATCTTGTTAATGATAATCCATTAATCTGTTACAATTGAATTGAAATTAATTTTATTTATAGGAACAGTGAGCCTCCTTCAATCGTAGAACGCAACGCTCGCATAATCAAATGGCTGTGCAACTGTCGAAAATCTCAATTGACATAGAAAGACTCAAAACAATGGCAACAATGCTCACTATCGACCTCAAAATGAATTGATGGTATTACCGAAAAACAGAATTACGAAATAATTATTGGTTGTCTGAAACTGACAACGATTTATTTACAAGGTGATTTCAGGGTAGAGAAAAAAAGATGTTTGTAATCGGTAGCTCAAAATTTACTGTACTGTGTGTGTGTACCCTTAGATGTAGTAGTATAAAATGCTCTATTACCCTTTTTCTCCATAATTCCTTCTTAGATAGGATATTTAATGTTTGAATAAGTGTTTGTTAAGCAGTAGGCAGGTTTGGGTCAGTCGAAAATTTGGACATAAGTTTCATATTTAGTCACTTTTGTGTCCAAAAAGGTTAACTGAATTAAAACCTAAGTGATAATATACATTAAAAACAAGAATTAATTCTCATATAAGGGCAACTAATAATAAGGTTAATAAACTGATATAACCAAAAATACTAAAAAAAAATAATAATAATTTTTCTAACTAGTACCTACATACTAAATTTTGTAAATTTTATTTTCTACTTGATAGAATTAAGGGATGTTTTTTTTTCAAAATTGCAGTTTCAGCGCATTATAATACTTGTTGGATTTATCAAAATTAGAGCCTTGCGCCCATAAAAAACACTGTTTGTCACCTATCATACTGAGTTAGTCTGTGATTGAAATTACTATCAGTGACTCATTACTCACATATGAAGCGGCGCGGGATGTGAGACGTCAAGGGAAATGATGATGTGGATTGATTAAAAACTATTTAATAATAATAGTTGTTACTGGGTGCAGCATTATTTGAGTCACTGCCAGTAGTTTTGATCACAGGCTATGCATAAATTCCATTCTTTATCATAATGATTGAGGTAGAATAATAATATTTTATATTCATAATCTCTGGAATCTTGTCTGTGGTCTTTGGAACAAAATGGGTTAGTATTTCAAATAGAGCGTCCAATAATCTAAATAATTCTCTATGTAAATCCCCCCAAATTTATTCTCAATGTCTCCTCATACTAAATCAAGTCTTATTTGTCTTGCCCAATCCTATTCACAGTACTCTAAGCAGTATTCACCAAACAGTATTTTATCCATTTACCAATCCATTGCTTGTCATGTAAGGCACACCCAATAAAAACCAATTCTATCCATTTTATCTGACTGGGAAAATAAATACCGAAAATCGTCATTGTCTAGAATATCTTGAATACCGTTGACACTTTGGAATTAACTTAAAACTTTCATGAACATATTCCAACACTCTAAAACACGTTCAGATGTTAGAACTTCAATTAGAAGTATCGCTTACAAATATGTGGGAAATTTCTGATAACTACTAAAACATTCCGGCGCTGCTTAAAGAACATTAGAATTTTATTTTAATTTTCTCTCTGCAAAAGGAGTAGGTATGTTTGGGTTAGTTTCTCGTACTTATTATTCTACCTCAATGATCATAATACATGATGTGTATGAGGTCTATAACAAACTTATCTGTTAACTAGTGAAGTTTATCTGTCGATGTCAATTGAAGTAGATGGTTTGCTTCAGGATGAACTTGACTTAGTTTCAGTGATACTAGTCTTGGGTTTTTTGTACTACTGATTTTTAAAAATTAGAGTATTTCTGGTCAATTTTTTTTGTGTTAATATTTATTGTAAATTTTATTAAATCTAAATCGCTGAAGGGCAATTTTCAATTACATTAGTGTAGTTTCTTTTGGTTTTCTATGCTACATTTTGGAGGGCTTGGCAACATGTGATTTTTTTAATTTTTGGCCTTTTTAACCAACATTGCCATTTATATTTTTTATGTTTTGTTCTGAGAAAAAGACACATCTTACTCCCCTAATGTTGTTAAGACCAAAGCTCACTTATTATGCAAAATGTCAATTTTTGCCATTTTTTTTTATCTAGTCTATTATAAGAAAATTTGAATACTGAAAAACTATACATTTTAAAATTAATTATAATATGAGGTTGTTGTAATAATTCATTGTTTATTGATGTTTTTATCAAAATTTAGTTTTTTTTTTTGCCTGTTTTACGATGTTTAGGAAATTGGATGGATCGACACAATAAAAGTCCAGGATCATTTGAGAAACGTCAAAAAGAGGCACTTTTTATCAAAAAGATTTTATCTGAAACCCCTTTTCTGTACGGTAAACTTATATTTGCAATGTTTTTAATTATCCAAACTCAATTAAGACTTTTGTCGTGACATTGCCCATGTTACTTTGGCTATTTTGTGATACAAAGAAACAAACATAGATATTACTAATTCGTTAATTATTGTAATCAACCAAGGACCCTTTCAAAAAGTTCAAAATTGTCGAGGTCCAAACACTAAATTAATTATTACCATTTAGTACAAAAAAAAAATTGTTTCAGTATTCCGAATCATTATCTTTGTTTTGCGATTGAATTATTATTGTTAAAAAATTGTTAAACTTTATAAAAATGCAAAACAGAATTGCGACAAATTCAATTAATTATCATAATCATCAAACTGTATTGATATTATTTTCTTTTGTTCGACTATTTATTTCTCGTATACTAGTATTAATAATATAAATAATAAAATATAGTGTATGTGAAGTGTGATAATACGACATATAATATTAGAATGCTCTTTTTCAGTACCCGCCTAGGATATTATTAAATTAGATATAAACCATATTTTTCTTTTGTGTGTGTTTGTCATGTGTTTTATGTTTTGGTTTATATCTTGTTATTCGCATTAACTAATAATTTTTCATAACTTTTTTTCTATTCCTACTAATCAATTAAATATATACTGTACAATCAAAAAAATAAAGGCGATTCTGTGTAAAATATAATATAGGTTATTCCAGACAAAATACTTCATTATGAAACAAATTATCTGAGCCCCTGATATCTAGTTGATTTGAATGAACTAATTTTCTATGGAGCAGCCTATATGTATTTTGTATGAACAACTTTTTTCATCATTAATTGAAAGCTCAGTTTAATTAGATGTTTTGCTCATTTGAAGAATAATAATAGGTGAATCGAATTTGCTATTAAGTCTGACATTTTATTTATTAGGGCTCAATTCAGAAAATTTTTAATAAGCATTATAAAGACTAACATGCTGTATAATATTAATTATTATTCCATTTTCCATCAAAATCAGAATGCAATATGGAAATACTTCAAGCATTTATTACTATAACTTTTTTGTTTTGTTTTTTGTTGATTTATTATGGTGCTATGCACTTTCTTGTCTAGTCTTTAGTCTATATTTGAAAATCTTATATTCTTTTTTTTAAAGGGTACTTACTTATAGTAGAAATTAAGGAAACTCGAGTATGTTATTGATAATTAATAATTAAAATAATTATTCGGAAGATTTGAATGTTTTATTTAATATCAAAGTTGCTAGCACATCCAAAGCTGTAGAGTACAATTCTAGTTAGTGACTACCTAGATGCGTCATGATTCAATTCAGATCATAGTTAGTTCTATGCGCAGGTTGGAAAAGGAGCTGCCTTTGTCTGGTTCTTCCACCAACCAGAAATCCAATTTCTGTCGAAAGTTCAGGCGAGTTGATAGAGTTCTGCAGAATTTTGTAGAGAAAAATGAGCTAGACATGTTTGCGTAGATTCTCATGACTGCGTATGCCGCACAGCTGTAGCTGACTCTCATACTCAAGGTTCTGGTAAGGAAATCTCAGTTTGTAGAGCAGGTATTTGGCAAATTTATTTTGCACTCCTTCTATCCATCTAATGTGGCATAGATACGTAACTTGGAGTCCAAATTGAGCTGCAGTATTCAAGTATGGATCGTATGCGATTTTATATAGACAGGTAATGGATGTATTATATGTATGTCTATAAGTCTGGTGTTTCGTTTGATGAAACCTAGAAGTCTAGAACCTTTAATGACTATGTTCATCTCGATATGCTTGTTGAAAGACAGGTCTTTTTTCAAAGGTCTCTGAAGGTGTCGACTGTTTCCAGATTGGCGTTGTTGATGGTATATTTGTGCAGTTTATAGGATTTATGGTCTTGTGAAAAATCATGCGTTTGTACTTAGTAACATTGAGTTTGAGAAGATTTGAGTTGCACTAAGCCACTAACATGTCCAAATCCGAGTGGAGGAGCAGAGGGATGATTGGAAGCATTGGATGACGTCATTTATGAAAAGAACAAGCAGAATCGGTCCGATGTGGGATCCAAATGGAACTATGAACTCATGTATGATACTGCACCACACACACCAACTCTTTAACATCTTTCCGTGAGGTACGATTCTATAAATTTTAAGAAACGTGCACCAAAGCCCATATCTGAGAGTTTTTTTAGTAACAACTTATGGCTCACACTATCAAAGGCCTTTGAATTTTCCGTAAAAATCACGTCCACCTTTTTTCCTGATTTCAAAACTATCGTTAGAAACTTGGCAGACAGCAAGATTTGTAGCAATGGATTTTCCCTTGCAGAAACCATGTTGTGCGTTGGCAATGTAGTTACTAAAGCACGAATACACATCGTCTGTTAGAATGGATTCCATAATTTTAGGAATGTGCGATAGAGATAATACATCTATAATAAATAAATAATTAAATAAATAGTTCTTGATTCCCAACAGAAATTTAATAATCCCAGTTACAGAAAAAAAGTACGAAAAAAAATAATTAACCAGCAACTAAATTTATAAAGTGAAAGAATAGTTTGTAGCAAAATGCCCCAAGTACTCTATGTAATTAGTTAGATGGTAAATGGCGAGCGGTATATTGATGGTGTGTTTATACTTGGAGTTGCTATCTAATCTGTGGAAGGATCTATTTGCAAGAGAGAGAAACAAACTAATGAGGTGTACTAAATTATATTTTATTATACATAAAACCCAAAAATCAGCCAAATCTCTTCCAATCCTTTACATCCTTATTTATTTCTATAAAATCAATTACTTCACATCCGTTCTAGATTGTTATTTTTACGGACCACTGAAATATCCCTACTAGGAACGCCCTATTCATAATATTTCTCATAACTTATAAATTAACTCTGTGAGACCCCAGGTTCAGAAACTTTTTATGATGTTAAGTTGGCGAGCGGTGACTTAAGTTTCTGAGAGGAGACACAATTTGATGTGCGGGTCCTATTTGCGGGTGTGAGAGTAAAATACAGAAATATGGTGGTCAATTGAAATAATGTTTATATATATAAAAAAAAAAAAATTGTTAAACAAAGGCGTCGGTTATAAATCTTACAATAAATTCTTCTCTAAATACCTAACCGTTTATTTTGTCAAAATTTCTCTACAAATTATTTAAGCAAAGTTTTTCCCCAAAATATATCTACAAAATGATTAAATTTCCCTAGTATGCAACAAAATTCTGAAGTTTAAAGCGGCGTTTCCACAAGCATAGTTTATTGGCACCAGTGCACGTGCCAGTTTGCTGGCGTAATAATAGTGGCGCCAGGATCTGTTTCCACTTGATATCAAAAACTTTTGACTGGCGCAGTAGAAAACTAAAGAGGTTCAAGCAGGTTTTAATGTTGTTGTAGAAATTTTATTGCTTAAATTGCAGAAGATACGAAAAAACAAGAAGAAGGGACGTAAACACAAGATCTGCTACGAAAATGGATTTCACGCAGAAAAGCTCTAGGAGCATCAAATACAAATAATTTACTGTCTGAGTTAGCGGATGAAGACCACGAAGCATTTCCAAAGCTTCTTATTTTGCTTTTAGCAGCAGTGATATCAAAACCACCTAAAAACACGAGAACTCGCACAATACGTCAACACTTATCCTTATAACATCATCCCATTCATCCCGTTTATTCCTGTCTTTGTAATACAAAAGTTTGTGATTCCACAAACAGGGATGCTCTTCCATAAACTTTATATGTTCAATTTTTTAGATTTACTTGACATTTTCATTATTTTTTGTGAAAACGACTATACAGTGAGGGGCAGGCTACTAGGTATATAGGATATAACTTGACGAATTTGCAGGCGTCCGCATGTGGCAAAATGACGAATATATTTAGTGCTAAAGGGTCATTTACATCCACTTAACTTAACTTGACGTACGGAAAATTAATAATAAAAAAAAAGTTGAAGATCACATAGTTGTTACATCAACTTAAAAATTAAGAAAATTAACGTGACACACGGAAAAGTTGAACCAACTTAAGAAAATCCGCGCAATAAATAATAATTTCCATTTCTGTGCATATAATTTGACTTGACAGTTCAGGTTATAAGTGCGCATACGTCATGTAAGATAATTTACTTCATTGTTAACAGAGACCTTCTCAGTTTCGTACGTTAGTTATAATTTTCCGTACCTTAAGTTAGGTTAAGTGGATGTGAATGACCCTTAACTCATGACAACCATCAGGTAAAAACAAAACGTGAAAAGACCTGTCACTCAAAAAACTAAGGCTAAAGACACAATGGCTAAGATACGTTTTCGGATACGAGACTAGGCCCGTAACTATGCGGACTACGAAACCACCGTATCTATTCTGCGCGTGCGCAGATCGATGCGGAGACGGATACATATAAAAATTCAGGATAAGCAAGTACACACTTTAAGCAGGTCCTGAATTTCAAAAGTATCTAACGCAGGATAGATAGTAAATACGGTGGTCTCGTTGCGTTGCGTTGTCCGTATCGTTACGGGCCTAGACTCGTATCTGTATCCGAAAACGTATCTCAATCATTTGACACTATTGAGGGATCTAAAGTGCGTTTTTTTTTTAAAGATAAAAGTCAAAATGACATTATGTTGGCAATACAATGTAAAATTGTCAATGCTTTCAAATTTTTCATGTAGAAAAGGCTTGTGTTGCCAACATAGTTACTAAATTTTTGACTTGGGGAATTATCTTTAAAAAAAAACACAGTTTACCTGTCAGTTATTACTAAAATAACTTCAACAACATAAATTATAGATAAAAATAAAACCTACAAACACAGCTACAAAATCAAAACAAAACTTTTTGTGGTTAGAAAACGTGTCATCCAAGGATACGATCGTTTACGTAATGTATGACCATGAAAGGACTTTTAGGCGGTCAACGTAAGTCGATGCGTTTACAGAAGCGGATACGGATACGTAGGAAAATTTAGGGTTTGCTTAAAGTGTCTAGTGTCTACATTGATAACCAACGCTTAGCTATCTACACGCGTAAACTTAATTATAAATAAATAAAGCTTGACGAAATATCTGAAAGCATGGCGCAGACGCTACGTTTTGCACAACGTTTTGTCTGCTTACAGTTAAACACGTTGCAGACAAAACGTTTTGATCAGTAAGCTGAACCGTAGCGTCTGGACCGTGCTTAAGTCTATCGTACTGAAGTAAACAAACGTCAAAGTTGTTGAACGAACGACAGTGACAGGGGTTCAAACTGCTGCGGACGGTGGTAAATTCGTCAAGTTGGATCCTATATACCTAGTAGCCTGCCCCTTACTGTATAGTGAAAACCTTTGTATTTTTTGGACAAACTGTCACACATGGCAAACTGGCGCCAAAAAGTAGACCTCCATTCTACTTTACTGGCGCATTTATAAGTGGCGCCAGTTAACTGGTGCCAGTTAATTTTCTGCGTTTCCACATGCCAGAAAAGTTACGCTAGTCGACTAGCGCCAATAAACTATGCATGTGGAAACGCCGCTTAATTCACAGTTTGACTAGACCTTGCACTCTTGCCAAATTTACAACCCTATACAATTTCTAGACAATACAATCCTAGCCTGACATAAAACTAATAA
Organism: Ceutorhynchus assimilis; assembly: GCA_917834065.1. Lineage (NCBI taxonomy): Eukaryota > Metazoa > Arthropoda > Insecta > Coleoptera > Curculionidae > Ceutorhynchus > Ceutorhynchus assimilis. Next base: position 40,816,946 of record OU892278.1, on the reverse strand, counting down.
GATTACTTACAGATTGATTTGAGTTATACCTACTGATGGCACAAACTTAATTACCGGGGTTTCTATAGGTCGATGGAATTTACTTTACTCATGAACATAAAAAAAAACTGGAATATTTTCGCGCTGCCTCGTTATAGTCTTATTTCGCGGCGACTTTCTTCTCTCGTTCACTACCGTAGTTCGACGTAATTTCTCGCTTTGTTGTCTTCTAATGTCACTGGATGCTCGACTCGTGAATTAAACTCTTTCTTGTTTAAAGCTTGACCGTACACTGGACTTTCTGTATATCGTCTACTTGACTCTCTACCGAACACTACTCTTCTCCTGAAAAAGTCGCTTTTTATATCGTTGATCTCCCATTGTCTTGAAGCTCTTTGTTTTTTCTGGCCTCGATGTAACGTGGTTGAATCATCCGATCAATTAGTGTATTTGGTCCCCTGTCTATTAATTATCAAGGGCGTCGCTAAGTGTTTTTGTTAAGTGCGGTATCATCATATAGGCTCGTGCGTATGATTTATGGAGTCTTTAGGAATCTCGGATACGTTGGAATGTTAATTGCTGAAAGCACTTAAAAAAAAGGTTTATGAACTTTTTGCTTTTAGTGGCATTCCAATGTATTAGTCAATTGCTTCCGTCGGTCATCTCGGGAGGAAGGGTATTGACTTTCAATATACTTGTAGATTTCGATGTTCAGTTGACTTTTCTTAAAATTTGTGGTTCAGCTATTTGAGTGATGGTCTTTCTTGGGTTGGTTGTTATTTCTTGATTAAAATTTCTGTAATCTCTACAACTCATTTCAATACTTCCGATTCATTCCTAATAAACTACCCTTTACCTAATTATATATTTCTTTAAAATCTCTAAGTCCTTTACAGATTACTTATGAAAACCCAAAACAATTACCTATTTGTTTATCAACTAATTTATTCTCATAAAACCTTACAATGACTTTTACTTAAAAAATAAAAATCCCTAATTCAAAATTCATTTCAATTCAACATTAAGTTTCTTTTCAAAATTTTCTATTCCCTTTAAAATAGTTTATTTAATCAGAACAAATTCTATTATAAGTTTCCTTTAACAACTTTCCAATATTTTAAGAGAATTCTATTTCATGAACAAGTTTCTTTTCGAAACATCCTATTTCCATTTAATTAGTTTATTTAATCAGAACAAATTCTATTATAAGTTTCCTTTAACAACTTTCCAATATTTTAAGAGAATTCTATTTCATGAACAAGTTTCTTTTCGAAACATCCTATTTCCATTTAATTAGTTTATTTAATCAGAACAAATTCTATTATAAGTTTCCTTTAACAACTTTCCAATATTTTAAGAGAATTCTATTTCATGAACAAGTTTCTTTTCGAAACATCCTATTTCCATTTAATTAGTTTATTTAATCAGAACAAATTCTATTATAAGTTTCCTTTAACAACTTTCCAATATTTTAAGAGAATTCTATTTTTCAAGATTTCCTATTCCATTTAATTAGAACAATTACAAATTCTCGCCATCCTGGCTAACATACAAAAATTATTTAAATTCTTATGAGTTCGTTATTCCTTAATTTTCAATTGGACAATCCAGTTCAAACTCCTTTAATAATCCCTACTCAAATCAAAACTATTTATGTTCTGTCGAATGCATTATAAATTCCCTTCATACTTTCTTTGCACAATTAAATTAGAATGTCATTATATCTGAAGGCAATTAAAGTTATGCAATAATGTTCCATTTATAAAACACTCGAGCTCGCACTCGAGTTACCTATTAATTTTATTGTAATAAAGTTCCACAGTGATTAAAAGTCAAAAGTTTTTCTAGTAAAATTCACACAAAGTCATGTTCGTCATTCAAAAATAAATCTTGTCACTATAGAGTACTTACATTTTGTCCATTTATTGAACGAATTTCAAATGTTATTACTTTATTTCAGAACTTTCCGCTACTTTTTCGAAGTTAAAATCGAACGCGTTTTCCCCGAGGCAGCTTCGCGAATATTCAACCGGGCAAACTCATTTGGTTCTGTAGACTTTTCTCAACTGGACTGTTAACTGGCAACTGAAACCGCGGTTTTTATATAAATTCGATCTGCCCGCAAGGTATTATTAATTATCCCCCAAATCGTCAATATAGGCGGTCGTTTGCCTAGCAATCCGAATCCCATTGGCCGACATCATTATTTTTAAAAATAATGATGCAATTTCCTTGAAATTTATTTCATTTTTAGCCTAAAAAATCGAATAATTATGTCGCAATATAGTGATTTACTAAGGTCAAAACGTTATGGGTTCAAGAATGCCATATATCATTCGAATTAATTAGATACGCATGGCCTTCGCTAACAAAAAAGTTCATTGATCTAGGAGATGACACAAGCATCATGACGAAACACCTAATATAAATAACTAATGTCTGCCCAGCGACTCTGTGTCTACGGGGCAACAGTAAGGGGCATGCAGTTGTAAAAAAAAATGGCTGATTCCATTCATAAAATACCCAGCTGCGTGCGGAATTTTTTGGAAGTGTTATCGTATTGCAACTCCTACACGAAAATCGAAAATGACCAAACCCCCGCTACTGGATATTACAATGACAGAAGCCCTGGCCAATAGCGAGACGTAAGGTGACGTTTAGCCCATTGACAACGACATGGTTCCTCGTGGCAACGGCCATTATGCCAAAAACTCCACCAATCAGGTTCATCCAGGCCGGATGCTTGCCAAATTGTCAAAAACTGATGGTATCTTTAGAAAATGTTTATTTTTTACAATGGACAAAATTGAAGAAATCAGTTATTAGAATAAGAATAGATCTAACAACTACGTTGAAACTTTTAGCGTTTTATTGGTATCTATATTTTATATTTTGTTATTAAAATATGGATTTTCAAATGAACTATACTTCATGCCTAGTATTTTCGCTTTTTTATAATTAAACGTGACAACATGGCACATTTACGTCCGAATTCCTTCCGTAGACTCAGATCCGCTGGGCAAACAATAGAAGTGTTTCACATTTGACAGAATTGAATGCTGAGCATTGGTAACACGTGTAACAGTTAGAACATGTCACATATGGTATTTCACGTCTTTCCGCTTCAGAGTAAGCGTTATGGACGTTTGCCATCTTGATCTTCTCTACTTCTTATAGAGTTGATTGTTATGTGCAATTAATTTTTTAGGCTCAGAGTTGAACCTATTGGGATATTTGTCGACCCTGAGCTGGGACCCTATAACGGATAAAGATAGTTGTCCCTATCGCTATAACACTTGCTATATCTTCTTCTCTCTTTTCGAAATCAATAGAGAGGGGACGCCAATAAGAGAAAATATATCTATCAGTTACATAGAATCCTAGAACAGATCCCATTTGTTCAGTTCCGTAAAGTTCGCTTGTTTGAGGTTGATAGTAGTAGGGGATCTTCGACTTTTAGCGTTTGTCTACTATCTACTTCCGTATGAGAAACTAAGCTCCAAACGCGCATATATACAGGGTGGGGCACGAAAAACTTCCCACCCAGAGCTTCTCAGGTGTTAGGTGTTTAATCAAAAATCGCTCAGACCCGTCAATTTTTGTTTTTTGGGGGACACATTTTATTGGTATTTTCACCCCCTAACTCTCAACCCTTAAGTGGTGGTAACACAATGAAGTAGAAAGAAGGTTTGGAATGAGCTTTGCGTCATTCAATTGATTCCAGAGTGAGATAGCGCTAGTAAGGGCAAAAAAACTATTGGATCTCCTATATCTCTCACTCTAACCCTGAGTGAGATAGAGTTAGTAAGGGCAGGAAAATCTTAAGGATCTCTCCTGTTCTCTCATTCTAATGTTGGCCGCAAATATATGTATTGAGACTATTGAGTGCATAGGCAAAGGACTATTCCAACCTTCTTACTACTTCATTGGGGTACAGGTACCACCAAAATTTCAAATGGAAAGAGTAGGGGGTTGAGTGATATGTCATTTGGTACTTGGTAGCTATTTTCGTTAAGATTATATCCCCGAAGTTTTAAGTTGCTACTATTTACCCTGCCGAAATGGCGGCATGTCAAAGTTAGGATAAATGCTTTTTTTCGATAATCTAAACTGTATAGTTTTTACCTGTCACACCTATGCGTAGGTAACAGGTAAAAACCACACAGCATTTTTTCATTGATTTTTCCTAACTTTGACAAGCCGCCATTTCGACAGGGTAAATAGTAGCAACTTAAAACTTCGGGGATATAATCTTCATGAAAATAGCTATCAGATGACGTATCACTCGACCCCCTTTTCATTTAAAGTTTTGGGGGTACCTGTCACCCTCACTTAGGAGTTGACAGGTAGGGGGTGAAAATACCAGTAAAATGTGTCCCCCAAAAAACAATACTTGACGTGTTCGAGCGATTTTTAATTAATCACCTAACACCTGAGAAAACCTGGGTGGGAAGTTTTTCGTGTCCTACCCTGTATATCATTATATCAACCACCCTACACAGCGACCCTAATAGCACAAAATATTCAGAGAATGTTCCAGCAAAGTCCTGCGAAAGTTTGAATGTTCCAGACTTTGAAGGAATGTTCCTGGAATATCTTTTCAGGTATGTTCACAGAATATTTTATCAGTATATTCTATGAATGTTCTAGGAAAGTCAAGATTTTTTAGACATTAAAATGAATGTTCAAGGAATATTTCTGCAGGAGGATCAGTCTTATGCACAGAGTTTGTGAAAAAAAAATAGAATAGATGTGTATTTTTGAAATTATAATGATAAAAATAGCGCAAATTAAACTCAATACATTTTTGGTTCAATTTTATCAATTACATAATTAGTAAAATCCACACCAGATGAGTCAGTGTAAATAGTGTAATACTCTAATAGTTATTCATTATTTTTTACTCCTACCTATATTTTTAGATTCGAAAAGACATAAAAACGGATAAAAACCACAAAAACGTCAGCTAGTAAGTTTCCATTTCCTTTTTTAAACATAACGCCTTTTTGGCGTATGAATATCGTATATCGATAAACCGCAACATACCGCTCAAATTCGAGTGATAGGTATCCATCACGTCACTTTGTAACCGGGTTAGAAAACGGTATAGCTCTTTTCACGTGGCTCCGGTTTAACTAACCGGGTTACAAAACGGTTAGAGAAATGACATACAGTTTTCTAACCCGGTTACAAAGTGACGTGATGGATACCTCCACTCGAATTTGAGCGGTATGTTGCGGTTTGTTAAACCGGAGCCACGTGAAAAGGGTTATTGTCATTTCTCTATCCGTTTTGTAACCCGGTTAGTTAAACCGGAGCCACGTGAAAAGAACTTTTGAATGTGTATAATAATTTATGTATAATAATGTATATATGTATAATTTATATAATATATCATATAATACCTGTATATGATTTTGAATGTACTCAACCAAAGATTCCTGGTATATCCTGAGGAAATCCATAAAATATTCCCTGAATGTATACAGAACATACGAAGATATTCGGTGAATGTTCAATAATGTTCACAGAACATTTAAAATGCTGACAAAGGCTTTTCCCTGAATGTTCCTGGAATGTCTTAGAACATTCGGAGACATTCATGGAATGTTCCTTATGTCCAAAATGTATGTTCTGCGAATGTCATGGAATGTTATGTGCTATTAGGGGAAAGGTCACTGGTTTTAGTCACAGGTAGAGAAAGTTCAGTTAGTTGCAAAAATGAGATCAGGGATCTATTGTAGCTGTTCTCCACATTGCTTAGTTGCTGAAGTTCCATGAAGAACATACTATCTAAAGTTCGCCGCACGAGTCTAGCACTATGGAAAGAATGCGGTTAAAAAAATTGCAATATTGCCTATTTGACTTCCAATAGAAAATACCTTTTATTTATGTTACACACCTACATTTATAAGGAAAAAGTGATATTTAAAAACGTTGCGAGGTCGCCTATGACAGGTAGCGTAAAGCTCGAAATGAATGGCGTTATTTCCCCTTGCTCTTCAGACTCGTAAGGCCAACTTTGTGACATATCTAGGAAGTTGCGCACAACAGCGCAACACTGCAGACAAAAAGATTACGTGGGAAGCAACACCACCAAGGAATGACAGTCGGTTTTGGGCCCCTACACGCTATGCGTACACGAAAGAGTCGAAATACCACCTACCACTGAAAAGCTCCCGCTCGCGAAACTCAGCTCTAATGAAACTAATTTTACTATTAACTAAGTTCTTAATGTAACAATAAATATAGTTAAACAAAAGTAACGCGGCTAATCATTGAACCACTCGAAACACTTCAAATGGCGACGAGGATTTAAACGTGGTTGGCAACGAGCGAGAACGTGGCGCAACGTGGTAAGATAAAAAAAAGCGAAGAACCCCAAAGAGCAAGATGACGGCGACTCCATCAGCAATGTACAGATTCGAGGAATTTAACCCCGACTCCGACGATTGGGTCATTTATAGTGAACGTCTGCAAGAATATTTCGCCGCTAGTGGACTGGAGGAGAGGTTACAGGTATCTACCCTATTAAGTTTAGTAGGTACGACGACGTACGTCCTGCTTAGGGACCTGTGCAATCCAGATCCACCAAACAAAAAATCCTTCAAGCAGTTGAACGAGATATTGGGAAGCCATTTTGGAAAGCTACCAATTGTTTGGCGGGAAAGGAAGAAATTTCAAGATGGACGTCAGGAGTCGGGTGAGTCAGTAGCCGAATTTCATGCTAGATTGTGTAAATTAGCAGTGGACTGTAGATTTGGGGCAAATTTAACGCTTTTTATTAGAGAAAAATTTGTAACTGGTTTGAAATCCGAGAAGATTTTCAATCGATTATGCGAAGAAGATCAAGATGCGGATTTGAAAAAGCTGTTGGACATAGCAAGGAAGGCGGAAAACGTGGCAACGCAGCATTCCCAGTTAGAAGAAGTTAACTTTACCAACGCAGGGCGGCGCAGAAAAGCCGATTTTAGAAAGAGTGCGCGTAATGGGCTAAATGGATTTGGAAGAGGACAAAATACGCGACCTTCAGGGGAACCATCCAACGCGCAAGCGATGAACCGTCACAACCAGCAGCGAAATGGGCCAGCAGGAATGCGCGCGAATAATACCAATGGCCGGGCATTTCAGAGGAGCCATGTTGGAAATGGACATAATTTTGATAATTCAGGTGGTAAATGGTGTAAAAGTTGTAATAAAAAGCATAAAGGTCAGTGTGTTAAACCTAATAATAATTGTTTTAAATGTAATAAGCCGGGACATTGGGCAAATTCTTGTAAATTTAATAATTTTAATTATGTAAACAATTGTAATGATATTAATTATGACGATAATGATTATGACAAACATAATGATAGTTCCAAAGAAATGTTCCATGTAACAAAAAGTCAACAAGGGCCCAAACCAGACTCATTAAATGTGTGTATGTTAGAAAATGTTTGTCCAAAAGAAAATGTTTGTCGTAAGAATTATGAAATTTTTTGTAGTGGACGTACCAGGGGGGATGAAGGAGCCTCAGGAAGCAGGTTTAATCTGAATTTGAGGGTGGATAGAGCAAATTTGACCTTTCAGATAGATTCGGGAGCTTCAGTTTCTGCCATAAGTGAAAAGATTTTTCGTAATAAATTAAATCACATGAAATTGCAGAATGATGGTGTTATTTTGAAATCATATGATAATTCAAATTTTAAACCTTTGGGTTTTATTAAAGTTAATGTGAAATATGAGAATAAAGAGGCTTTCATTAAATTTTATATTGTATCTAATGCAAATGTTTGTATCCTAGGGCGCGACTGGCTGGAGGCATTCAATGTTGGATTTGGAATGATCAACACGGTGTCAAGTGGGGGCATGGGACAGCTTCTGGTTAAAGAGTTTCCAGAGGTGTTCACGGACAAAATAGGAAGATTTCGTCATGCAGAAGTGGCTCTACACTTGAATGAGGGTGCAACCCCTATTTTTTGTAAGTCAAGACCCATACCATTCGCGTATAAAAAACCTATGGAGGAGGAACTAGTCAGGATGGAAAGAAGTGGCATTATAACACCTGTGGAAACCTCACAATGGGCAACTCCACTGGTGCCAATCCTGAAGGAAGATGGCAATTTGAGGCTATGTGGGGACTATTCAGTGACCGTCAACAGGCATTTGAAGAAATCTACATATCCTTTGCCCAGGATTGACGAGATTTTCGCCAAATTGCATAGAGGTAAAACATTTTCAAAGTTAGACTTGGCCTCAGCTTATAATCAATTTGTTTTGGATGAAAAATCAAGTAAAATAGCAACTATTTCAACACCTAAGGGACTTTTTCGTATGAATAGATTGCCTTTTGGTTTAACCGTATCAAGTTTCATTTTTCAAAAGCACATTGAAAATGTATTTAAGGGGATTGAGAATGTTTCGTGCTTTCTAGATGACATTCTGGTCACGGGAGCATCAGAAAAAGAGCATATAGATACTTTGAGGGCGGTTTGCCAGAGATTAAAAGAGGCTGGGTTGACTTTGAAGATAAATGTGAATTTTTCAAAGAATCAGTATCGTATCTAGGTTTTGAGATTTCCTCAAAGGGTTTAATGAAGTCTGAGGACAAAACTAGAGCTATTAGGGAAGCCCCAGGACCTAAAAATGTAAAAGAGGTTAGAATATTCTTGGGAATAGTCAACTATTATAGCAAGTTCATACCTAATGCATCTAGAATTTTGCATCCAATTTATAACTTGTTGAGAGCGAATGTGAAATTTGATTGGAATAAAAACTGTATGAATGCTTTTGCTGAAATTAAAAATATTATCAGTTCGGATTTGATTCTGATCCATTTTGACCCCAACCTGCCTTTGATACTTACTACAGATGCAAGCCAAACTGGTGTAGCGGCAGTGCTATCACATAGATTGAAAAATGGGGATGAACGACCAATATGTTTTGCGTCCAGAATGTTGGCAGATGCCGAAAAGAGATATCCGACTTGCCATCTGGAAGCGTTGGCAATCTACTGGGCAACCAGCAAATGGTATCAGTACCTGTATGGTAACAAATTTATATTGAGGTCAGATCATAGGCCTTTATTAAGCATATATGGTGAACAAAAGGGCATTCCACAAATGTATGCATCTAGACTCCAGAGATGGGCAGCATATTTGTCTACGTTCCAATACACTATAGAGTATATTAAAGGGTCTAATAATAAAATTTGCGATTTTCTATCTCGTTTTCCTATAAAGTTTGATTCTAGCAATGCCAAGTTTCCAGAAAGAGGGGAATATCTCCATTTTACAACCAAAGGGGACGATTGGCCAGTGAACAACGAGGAAATAAGAAAGGAAACGAAGAAAGACATGAAATTGACCCAAATTGTGAGGTGCGTAGAGACTCAAAAATGGCCAGATAGGATCAGTGACGAAATCAGACCATTCTATAGCCGAAGAGGTGAGCTGCACGTTGAAAATGATATACTTATGTGGGGGTACCGCATTGTTGTTCCTGCAAAATTACAGCATAAAATTTTATCATAGTTACATGAAGGCCATTTTGGCATTGTGAAAACAAAAAGCCTTGCCAGATCGTACGTATATTGGCCAAACATAGATAAAGATGTAGAAAGAAAATGTAGTTCATGTATTTTATGTTTGCAGAACAAACAGGGACCACCAAAGAAGGAGTTAACGCCATGGGCAGCTGAAAATGCTCCTTGGAAAAGAGTCCATATGGATTTTTGTGGACCAATCAAAGGAAAGATGTTCCTGATCGCAATTGATGCGTATTCAAAGTGGTCGGAAGTGCTAGTAATGAAAACTATGACAGCAGCAGAGACAGAAGAAAAGATCAAGATGCTTTGCGCCAATTGGGGACTACCAAACGCAGTAGTTACAGATAATGGAGCGCAATTTACAGCGAGTAATGTACAACATTTCTTCAACAGAAACGCAATAAGACATGTAACATCACCCCCGTACAACCCCCAATCCAATGGTTTTGCGGAGAATGCAGTCAAAATTTTCAAAACAGGTTTAAAAACAAGATTGAGCGACCCTAAAAAGAAAAACGTGAGTATTTCGATGTTAATCTCTGAATTTTTGTTATCTTATAGAACCTCAAAACACTCGAGCACCGGAGAAACCCCAGCCAAGCTCATGACAAATAGAGAGATAAGGACAAGGTTGGATGTTTTGAGGGAAAGTAAAGGAGAAAATACTCGAGAAGAAAGTTCTCAAAGACAACCGCTGCAAAAACAAGTAGAGGCACAAGAGAGACAAATAAGAAACTTTGGGGGAAGACCAAGAAATTTCGAAGTAGGAGAAAAAGTAATGGTAGCAGACTTCAGAACGCTCAACCAAAGAAAGTGGACGCCAGCTTGTATAATAAGAAAGATGGGAAGATCTACTTACATGTGTAGAATCACAGAGGGCAATGTATGGAAAAGGCATACAAATCAGATCCACAGGCGTAGCCAAAACGATCAAGAGCCAATTGAGATCCAGAAGGAAAAAGACCAGGAATTAGAGCCAGCAAAATGTATGACCAGATATGCAGGAAGACCAGCTGAAGAAACTAAGGCACCAAACTTGGAGGAAATCGTGGAAGTGGAAGAAGGACAGGGGACAAAGACACCAGAAAGAGCACAAGCCCACATGGAACCAACGACCGAGCCCAGTCAGTCCGTCATTCAGGAATCTATTGACGTTTATGATAAGTCTTTAAAACAATATTTTGCTCAAGTTATTGATATCCATAATAATGAAAGGTCAAATTTAGATTCTGATATTAACTCTTCTTCTAGTTATTCACAACATGTACGACCCAGTAGTCCTCCCAGGGCGAAAGCTACAGACAAAGGGAAAAACACCCTGCAGCAAAAGACGAGTGAGCGTAGCGAGCAGAAAATTAGGGAAAAGGGGAAGGATGTCCCGAGTAAAGTAGTTAGAATGAGCACCAGACAAGTAACCAAACCTACAAGGCTCAAAGATTACATAATAGATGAAATTGATTGATTTATTTGTTTATAATATTTATCTAGGTTTTAGAATTTTGTGTTGTTGCTGAACTGTTGATTTTTAATAATATTGACTTGAAAGTAATATTTTTCTGCGAGCTCCACTCAAGATCTAAGCGATTGTTAATTAAGTTAGCATAGATTATTTATTTGTTGTCTGTGATTTATATTGGCAGAAAAGTGTTACCAAGAGCTAGATTTGTAGTCGAAAAATTATTCATTCCATTTTCTCGCTCTTAGGGTAGTTCAAGAAGTAAGGGTGAGGGTGTGACATATCTAGGAAGTTGCGCACAACAGCGCAACACTGCAGACAAAAAGATTATGTGGGAAGCAACACCACCAAGGAATGACAGTCGGTTTTGGGCCCCTACACGCTATGCGTACACGAAAGAGTCGAAATACCACCTACCACTGAAAAGCTCCCGCTCGCGAAACTCAGCTCTAATGAAACTAATTTTACTATTAACTAAGTTCTTAATGTAACAATAAATATAGTTAAACAAAAGTAACGCGGCTAATCATTGAACCACTCGAAACACTTCAAACTTTATCAGAATTTGTTCGGCCAAGGAGTGAGTTAAGACAGAGTGGTCCCAGGCTATGGGCTTCTAACTCGATGGTCCAACAAACAATAAAGAAATTATGAATGATATACTTATTATAATATCCAGTGTTGACCCAAATTCTACTTCAATTTCTTGAAATTTATGTGTACCTCTCTCTATAAATCTTTGAGCCACGATCTTCACCACAGCTTTTCAAAGTCATTCAAGGTTACCCTGGCCTTGAACAGTAGGAGGAGCAAATCTGACTCTCCTCCATTCCAGCGTTTATATACGAATAAGAAGTCAAGAAGTATCCAGGCCACTCTCAAAGCCTAATTCATGTTCCTATTAGGTGAATATTCCATGGTTATAACTACTTTGTTTCAAAAAAGTTTTCTATGAATTGACTATGACTTTTAACAGTTCCAATTAAAGTGAAGTTACTGATTCATATTTTCTCATTGAGGTAGGAAAAATAACACATTTACGAATTTTACGATTAATTGAAAAAATTACGGTGTATGCTTAAAGACCACACGACAGAAGTGAAAACTTCAAAAATCAATAAATTGATTAAAATGTACGGTAAATAAACAAACATCACAGATGCTTGATAATTGAAAAAATCTTCATTGGAATTTCCTGGACGACGTCATCTGTTTGCCATTACCAGACAACCTACAAGCAATTAACATTTTGCTAATGATAAATCTGTTCTAGTAGGCCGTCGGCCACGCGCTAAAAAGCCTTCTCCTTATCGAGTTTTCATAAATCGAGGTATAACCAATCGAAACAGGTACCATTCGATTCAGCATGATTTTTTACATAAGAAACTAAAAATGACGACACTCTCCATTGGTCGAGACATTCAGGGCCGCAACTAGGGGGTGGCGAACTAGGCGCCTAATTTAATCCATCCATATTTTACAATCCAAAAAAATACAACGGTTTTACGCGTCATTTGTCGTAGCACGGAAATTTATTTTGCTTGTGTTACGTGTTACATCTCTCTTTGTCAACAATCAAAAATACGGATGTCGATAGTAATCATTTAAATTATGTCAAACACAGTGCGCGTGCAAAAAGCAGCAGGAAATTGCAATGTCTGTGACAAATTCAAGTATTGTTGACGTAGCGCTCAACATTCGCTAGCCAGATTAGCTTCGAGTCGAGCTTTGATTGGACCAAACTGCGCAAGAGCACTGTGGGCGACGCGGGCGCCCTCTGCATGCTGCATGCATTATCTCTTTTGACTTCTATTTAGCCGTTTACGGAAACTATAATCGGGTTAACCCGATCAGCAGCTGAATGTTTTCTATATTTCCTTAATGAATACGATTGAAAAAAGACAGAACACGCCTGCTGACTATCGAGTTAACCCGATCATAGTTTCCGTAAACAGCTTTTACTTTTACAATAGCTTCGTTCGCGCTAAGGATTCTGAACGTGCAAGTAATGGCGTTCGCGGATCACAAAATTCCGACCTTTTAGATACGGTTCTGGATTCGCGGATCAACCAGAATCGGTTCGGAACCGTTTCTGAACCAGTTCTAGCGGTTCTAGGTAGGGATGTCAATAACCGGTGGTTAAAACCGAAAAACCGGTGTTTTCTCTTCGGTTGACCGGTTAAAACCAGTTGTTTTTTGTTTCCAGTTATAACCGGAAAACCGGGTTTCATACCTAATAACCGGTGAAAGTGAAACAAGTAGACTTTTCTCTCGTCTTATTAAATAAATTGTGAAATTTTTAACTGACATTTTCTCTACCTCAATGCATTTTCATATGGCAAAAACAGGTGTGACGTCAGGTAACCATTGGCGTTCTAATGTAGGGAGCCACCAGCTCACATTCCGTCCGAGTATCAGATTAAAATCGACGGACAATATGCTGTTGTTTAACTTATGTTGCATTATATTATAAAATTATGCAACTTATGATAAAATTCGGAAAAATAACCGAACAACCAGTTAATCGGAATAACCGGTGTTTTATATCAGTTATAACCGGGCAGTTAAAACTGTTACCAAATTAACCGGTTAATGGAAAAACCGGTGTTTTAAAAAAAATTGACATCCCTAGTTCTAGGATTTTAGCAAGAACTTCAGGATTGACACATAACGTTAGTTTACGTATTGGCGATTTCGACTACCGATGAGGGCGCTGGCGTTTGTAAACAAATATGGCGGGAAACAAGTAATATTTTGACGTTCAGCATTGTATTTATATAAATTCGTATTTCTTTCGCTAATTTTCTCGTTGTTCTCGTAGTTTTTTCGGTGGTTTTTCACTATATTCTCTAAATTTTGAACGTTGTGACTTTCTTTTGTGCATTTCGTATCCATACAACACGAAATGTGGAAAATGGAGGCCCGTCTTTGAGTTTGGCCACAGTTTTTCTCCGATCTATCACCTCTTCTTGTCCGAGTACATTCAAAATTTTCACGCGATCACTATTTTTCTTAGGAAAATAGTAAAAATGAATAGTTCTGTCTGCATCTTTTCGGGAATGGCATTCGTATATACAGCAGTTTGTATTGTGCTGGAACTTTGAGGCAGTTGCTATCGAATTCCTGTAATAAAGCACCTCACAGAATCACAATAAAAGCTTTCCCTTGATTATTTCCCACTTTTCGACACAAAACACGTCGTAATTTAAATTAGGAACGAACAGAAAACATCGAAAAAGCAAGAAAATATTCTAATACGGTATGTAAACAATCTATTATTCTTTTATTTAGTTCCAAATAATTCCGCCAGGTGCCGCATTGATTTTTGAAATCGCCAATTAGATAGTCTGAAGAACTCGTTCCAAAACTGTTCGCGATAAAATAATGGCGAGGTGCACTCAGTGCAATTTTTACATTCCATTTGACAGCAGAATTGTATGTCTGAAGATGGAAATAAAAATACCGAAACGTCACAGAAATAATTTGTTTTAATGCACGACCGAATCCCAGGAAAGAAGAAAACTATTTTCTAAACTTGACGGTCAGGAAAACTACCAATTAATTTCATTTGACTACACATTATCAGTTTTTATTTTCCATTTGAAATCCAGTGCAATTATGTATGCACTCAGTGCGCATTTTTTGGCACCAGCTAGGAAGGTTCGTGGAGAGCCAGTGCAGTTTCATAAGAACCTAATATGAATTGAAACCCAATAAGCAAACTACTATTTAATGTGTCTAAATTATATATTTCGAAAATAGAGCCGCTTTCCAGCTGACGCTTTTGAGCACGCAATCGAGCTTTTGCGCACGCAAATGCTTCAAGCGCGCGTTCGTGTTCCAGCCGTACTGCGCTTCGAGAGCTTGCTAACTTTTGCGTTTCAAACACAGAACAGAACACTGTACTGCACCGTGCTTGAAGCACACAGCTGGAAAGCGGCTTATATTGAAAAAATTTCAAGCAAAAACCAAAACATCAAAATATATATCTATTGTTACTAATGTTACTTTTGAGAAGGCGGCGGAGGGGCGCCAAAATTTGTACTTGCCTTGGGCGCCGAGGGTACTAGTTGCGGGCGTTGCGGCCCTGGAGACATTAGTTATGGATAAAAAACATGAAAAAAGAGTCGATTTTCTTTTTAATACTTAGGTATAAATAACTCTGGAACCAATCAAGCTTTAGTAATAATTTTTATTTTCAACCACATATGTAATGTTGACATTGCAGGTTTTTCAAAATCTTGAAAGTGTCACATTTCTGGACTTTGACATTTATCGGGACGGTAATGCATATGCCTGCCTAGGACGGAAAAGCATTTTCCGTCCGGGACGGCAAATGCTTTTCCGTCCCCATTTCCCTGCTCGTTCCAAATTGATAATTTTCATACAGCTCTCACATATAACAATAAAACCACATGTATTACATGGAACTAATTAAATCTATTCACTTATTTACATTAATTGTTAAATTAGCATTGTTGTTTATAATGGAAATCTTGAGACCATCCTGTTGGAATTGTGTTTCGTTTGGAACTATTATCTCTTGCGCTTGCGGATGAGTTTCCGCATGTGATGTACTTGTGGATGCACTGGACAACTGAATACCTTTGGAAGTAGAGGATAGCATCAGAGCAGTCTTACTTTTGTTCTCCAAAGATGCCTCTATGTAGCCTTCAGCAACCGTGCTCGATTTCCACCCTCCCAGTCTTTTGAGTTGCAATAGATCGGCCTCGTTGTCAACAAATAAGGTTGCGGAAGTACGACGAAAAGCATGCCCTGTAAAAGTTTCAATTTTTGGAAGCTTCAAAAAAGCAGCTATTTTATGTGGAAATTTTGAGATTGAATGATAGCCAATTGCTTGGTTATGTAATTTCCCATTTCGCCATTGAACAAATAACCTGTCATTTTTCAAATTTTTCCGCAAAGTGAGGTATTTGTGGAAAATAGCAACCCAATCTGGATCGCTTATGATAAACGATCGACTTGTGTAAGTTTTTGTGTGTGGAATTTCTATAGCGATCTTTCCTTCCAAAACGTTGACGTGCTCCATTTTCATCTTGACTAGTTCATCGCTCCTACATGCAACCGACACACCAACAATTAGCGCTACCTGAAACCAGATAAAAATAAAATGGGTAACCTAGCTATAGCATACAGAAAATCATTTTGATTTTCGCATTTTTATCTTCTTTGTATATTTTTTGAAAACCTACCTTGATGCTAATGAATTCTTCAGCTGCCTTCGTGAGGAACTCGTTAATGTTTTCTCTGGAAAAAACGCTCGACTTTTTCGGCTGAAAGCCCAGATTTTGCCGCTTCAAAAAAGCTATAAGTTTTGCGTAATTGGAGATATCAACTTTCTCTTTCAATTTAATCATGGTTTTCAACATACTGTAAGTCGACCATAAAGTCGAAGGCTTCTTTTCCTTAGATAATTCGCCAAAATACGCCAACAAAACGGTCTCCGAGGCAGTATTTCTCGTTCCTTTCTGGCTACACCATGCTTCGAATATTTGAAAAGCCTTTTCGTACCGAAATTTGCTTTTTGCTGGAAGCAAACTCTCTCCAATCCTGTCTGCTGCTTCTTTTAATTCAGGTGGGGTACAATCCATCGCTTCATCTTCACTTTCCGAAATCATTTCTTTGGGGAGAACGGGGAGAAATCTAGTGAAAATCTATTATTTCCGCAAAAATACTGAGCGAAAACTACCGTCGTTAAGGCGTTGTTGATCTTATCTATGGTTGTTGATTTTGCGGTTTCCTGTGGTTTCGTCTTTTGTTTTGGCCTTTACAGGGCCTTTGAGATCGTCAAAATTGATGACATTGACAAAAAAAGTGAAATATTTTTTTCTAAGGCCAGTTTTACACTATATGAAAATTTCGTATAACAGAATCTTTAGTTTTTGCATCAGAAAATTAAGGGTTGAAAATAAAAAAGTATACAAACCTCGACGGAAAACTTCATTTCTGTCTCGAGGTTGAGTTTATCTCGACGCTTCGCGTCTCGATAAACTATAATAACCTCTCGACCAGCAATGAAGTATTTTCCGTCTCGGATTGTAATATACTATTTCACACTTGTGAACCTTTATATTTCCCTGTCGAATAGCAGTTTTTTCATTTGTTCAAAATGATAATTGTTTATACTAGCAACAATTATCTTGACGGATGCATAATTTTACAACAGTTCTCTTTATTTAAATCTGCGGTATCTCGCTTGTATAAAGCAATATGAAAATTATTTTTTCACGAAAAACTGAGAAATTTTATAGGCAATATTTTGTCTCAATTATTATAGGGTCTATTTTTAAAAACAAACCCGCTAGAACCATTTAAACACAAAAAAACGCGCGAAAGCGGCTGGATTGGGCGACTTCCTCTCCATTCCCGCAACCACCCGCCGCGGACCGCGCCGTGCATGTAATTCAGAAGGCGGGAGTTTAGTAGAAGTGAATGTCACAGATTCCGTAATTTATGAAGTTTGCAATGATAATATTTATTTATTTATAGATTTTCTGGCTTTTGTAAAGTATATTATACAGGGTGTCCCAGGGAAAACAATCCATCCCGATTTATTGGATTTGGGATGAGAATCTGGGAAAACGCTCGGACACGTCAATGTTTGATTTGAGGGGGAACTATTTTTCAGTTTTTTTCATCCCGAAAGCTTCAACCCCCTAGCTAGAGGGAGAACAACCCCCCAAATTTGAATAGGGAATAGGGGTCGTATCTTACCCCTTTATAAAGGTCTTATCGAGTTCTTTATGGTCCTAGAATTTCATCTTATCATTCTCATCCGTAACGAAATGACAGCTTGTCAAAATCTTGGAAATAGACTATTGTTTTAGTAGGAGTAAAAGCGGTACTTACCAGTTACCTCCCTTAATAAAAATACTTACAATTTACAATTCTCGTGTACACCTCATTAATAATAATAATAAAAAGCTTCAATTTCAAGTATTTTTATTAAGGGAGGTAAGTATCGCTTTTACTCCCACTTACTAATGTATTTCCAAGATTTTGACAAGCTGTCCTGTCATTTTGTTACGGATGAAAATAATGAGACGGACTTCTAGGGCCATAAAGAACTTGATGAGACCTTTAACAAGAGACATGTCACGGCCCCTATCCCCTATTCAAATTTGGGGGGTTGTTCTTCCCCTAGCTAGGGGGTTGAAGCTACGGGGATGAAAAAAACTGAAAAATAGTTCCCCCCAAATCAAAAATCGACGTGTCTGAGCGTTTTTCCAGATTCTCATCCCGAATCCAGTAAATCAGGGTGGACTGTTTTCCCTGGGACACCCTGTATATATCAAGCATTTTTACCTATGCCTATAAAGTACTAGTTTTATAGGGGTGAGTATCCAAAACTATTTGTTATTATTTTGTAAAATTTTTGTCGTAGTTTGCGTAAATAGGAAGTACACACACAAGCAATATATTATTTCGCCCCATGGCTGCCACCTTTTAGGTTTAGAAATAGGTATGATACCTAACTTTTTTTTTTCTTGTGGGATGGGTGGCAACCTGCTCAAGAGTTGCCACCAACAGAAGACAGCTTTAGATTGCACCTCTGTTTGCATGTACTTAGGTGAATAACTACATATTTGAACGATTTTTATAGACGTTTTCCACCACAATTTTTTTTTTCTGGAATCCTGTAATTTTAACGAATTTTGAAACGTTTTGTTGTAGGTCGTATTACCAGGTTCATATTTGGGTGAACAGCCATATTAATATGGTTTCACAATTAGATTTAATCAAGTTTGGATGGGAAAAAAGTAATAGTTTTCTCTCGCCAAAAATGATGAGTCGACCTGTAGTTCCAGAAGATATTAGATATAGATAGACATAGTATCTATATTTGGCAATAAAAAAAATTGCATGAATCAAAAATGACTGTGCATTAAAGAAGGCGTTTTTTGTATGGAAGATTGCAAATGTAAAATGGAATGCTCTAATCGCCCTTCTGTTCCCGATTTAGTATCCGAAGAAAACGAGCTGGATTTGAAATTATTTTGAATAAAAAAAACATACAAGTTCTAAGTACTACAAAAGCACAGACCAAAGTTTATAATACCATAGACGATTTCCCACGTTTTGGTAACCCACTTTGGTTGGTCAAAAATGTACCAACCAATTTCGGCACGAAAAACAATTTCGTCACGATAACTTTGGTATCTATTTTGGTATGTCAAATTGGGTACCGAGCTTGGAGCACGGTTATTTGCTTTGGTAGCTTGCTATCTCTCTCTAATTTGAAGTAATTTAACCTCACTTTTTTGTTTATATTTAAAATTAAACACAACAAATAAACACAATTAATTTTCACTAGTCCCAATTTTAGTTTCCAACAATAAAAAGTATTCAGTATAGTTTGTTTATGTTTATTTTCTCAGGCATACCATCACTATCATGGCATACACGTGACGTTTGACAAACCAGCCGATTTCGGCTGAAAATGGTATGCGACGTCACTTTTGTGACGAAGAGCGTACCTAGCGGTTAACCAATTTACCTACCAACCAAAACGTGGCGAAATCGTCTCATTGGTTCGAAAGAAATGGCGCAGCAAGCGAAGTGTCGCGTCGTTCGACTCGTTCGCAATGGAAAAAACCCGCCTTTAGTGTGTCGCATAGGCACGCGCCCCGACGCTTAAATGCCGCTACCCGTTTTATTTGTAGAAATAGACCAAATGGTAATTGACCTTTCTCATGCAATGAACAACAAGGATGGTTTATTAAGATTTCTGCAATAAAGAAGAAGACACATATAATGACGCGCGATACCTGTGTGGAATGACTTTGATTCACTGCTTTGATTGGTTCCACTTGTCAAATTGTGCAATTTCGGTTATGTTTCTGTTTTTGTTTATTTTTAAACGTAAATATGACAAAATACGTATTAACATTAATTAGAAAGAAAACCCACCGCAGCAAAAATGTTTGCAGCAAACCTTTAATTGTATATTATTATTGTATTTGATATAAAAATCGTTATTTTACGAACCCTCAAATCTCTGTCCCAACTTAAATCGTCTTCATTCGGGTCGAGAGCACGTTACTATTGTTTTCTTACAATTTGATTGCCTGGGAACTTGTGAAAAGAAAGGTTTCACTTCTTTTTCGCCTAATTCTGACAAGAATTCATTCAACTCATTTGAACCATTGTATCATAAACAGTTTTTGTATTAATTTTCAGCAATATTGATTGATACTGATTGATTATTGAGGTTAGCTTAAATACGTCAGGGTCAGACCGTGTTCAGTAAATTGACGATTTAATTATCTGTCACCCACAAGATGCGCGCGCAGCACCGGTAAAATGAGAAAGGTCCATTGAGATAAAATAAAGTCCATTAAATTCCGCAGTTTTTGAATAAAAAATAATGCGAATAGCTTCTTGCATAAGAAAGTTATGGCAAGGTGAGCTTAAAATTTTTTTGACAATTAGTTGACTTTTTTCAAAATATTACAGTTTTTCAAATATGGGTTACAAATATTTTTCAATAAAATACATACCAAAAGATAGGAAACTGAAAGGGGAATGAAAATTAAAAAACACTTTGTTCTACCTTGTCTAAAAAAAAAGTTATGAGCGTTTGAAGTTAAAAAAAAAATATATACTTTTTTTTTCAGTTTTTTGCCCATATCTTTGGTCTCGACCAATGGAGAGTGTCGTCAAATTCCATTTTCTACGTAAAAAAATATGCTTTTTCAATTGGTGAAGGTCCCATTTGGTTATACCTCGGTTTTTTTTTGTGCTTCCTAGACAGGCCAGGCCGCTAGACTATAGGGGCAGTCTTGAATCCCAATCTCGCTCTCTCGCTTGGTTGAACTCGACTCAAGTTGACTTATGTAACCGACCGATTAAGCGTTAACAATTTGGGCGTGACGGCTCAATCTTATTCACTACCTAGAAAAAAAATTTGAACAGAACGCGCCTAAAGAAGTTTCCAAAAAATAAATAAAACACATTTCATTTATATTTCATACTCAAAATTGTATTTTATTATCACAAAAAAAATATCTACTGCGCCCATTTAGGCACAGTAGAAACTATAGGTAATAAAAAAATAATAGTAATGTTAGTAATGTGGCTCTAGTTATTTTAGTATTAGTAATAATAATAAACCTATAAAAAGAAAAAGTATCAAAAAAAAAAGATAACGATAAATAATATTGGTAAAACGCTTTTTGAAAAAGCAATAAAGTTCGTTTTTTTTTTAAAGATAATTCCCCAAGTCAAAAATTTAGTAACTATGTTGGCAATACAAGCCTTTTCTGCACAAAAAATTTGAAAGTAGTATTGACAATTTTACATTGTATTGTCAACATAATGTGACTTTTATCTTTAAAAAAAAAACAGATTTTAGCAATATAGGATAAATTGCACAAAACTAAATACGAAATTCTTAAAAAAAAAACTAAACTAAAAATTCAGTCTCCCATTATTGACAATATTGTGAAACATTTCAAGGAACAAACTGTGCTGGCTCTGCACTAAAAAATAATTAGAAATTATTTAAAATATAAAAATTATTACGTAATAATGTTCACCAGATGGCAGCATAATCAGGTAAAGGCTACAGTGACTCTATAACCCACAGTGGCGACAATTGCTGTCTCATTTTTGATTGGTTCTAAAATCCCATATATTTATATTGAAAACACCGCCATCTTGTTCCCAACCCCTTGTTACTTTTAAATATGAATATATGGGATTTAGGTGAACATTCATCATAAATCATGGAAAACAACGTATTTGATGGACCTAATAATGGTCATCAAATACGTCGATTTCAATTTTTTATGATAGATGTCCATTTAAATCCTATATATTAATATTTAAAAGTAACAAGAGGTTGGGAACAAGATGGCGGCGAAACCTCTATTGTCGCCACTGTATGTAAAGGTTTATTTAGCCACTGTAGTAAAGGCTAATTGCAAACAATCAAGTTAACTAGAGGCTGAGCTGGAGGATGAGGTTTTTCCATATGGTTTTGCATTACCTCATAGAGGTTATTCAGAAAGTTACAGATTAGTTATTTATGTCCGATTGATCAATAAAGTGCTATTTATAGAACAGTTTTGCATCAATAAAGTAGCACTTTATTGTACTAGTAAAATAAAGTGCTACTTTATTGCCTACCTGGACTACCTGACAAGGTGAAATAGGTCCTGAAAACCTGCCAAGCTGAAACAGGTATACCTACGCGAATTTTTCTTTTATCATGAAATTTTTTCAATTTTCAACAAAAACCAGTCGTAATCGTACATAAAACCATGTACACTGCCGAGCATAAAATTAGGGTCACCCCATAATTCACAATTATTTTTGAAATTTTAGGTTTTTGAGATTTTTTTGTGGGTGTAGCATAGTTTACTACTCTATGTGATGATTTTATCGTAGTTGTTTGAATAAAAAAAAGTTGTTGTTGTTTTATTTAAAGTTTGATAAAAAAAAGGTGCCTCGCCGAAATTCCTCAAAACCATTATCAGCATATTTGTGTATTCCATGCATGGTATCTCTCAATTGCAAATTGCTTGGTTACTATTGATGCTATTTTCAAGCAAAATGGCCATAAATCCAGTAATTGCGGCACGAATTGTGGCGGCTATAGAAGATGATCGCGGTCAGCGCGAAACTGCAAGAAACTTTGATGTAAGCCTTTCCAGTGTGCAACGAATATGCCAACGGTACCAAGAGACTGGTCTTCTTACCCGAAGACCTGGTTCGGGAAGAGGAAGGAGTACAACAGCTAGAGACGACCGCTTTATCGTTTCTAGTGCATTGAGAAACCGAACAGATACGGCAGTTTCCCTTCGAAATCATCTGCAAGAAGTCAGAAATGTAAACATAAGTGAGTGGACAGTTAGGAGGCGACTTCATGCTGCTGGATTATCTTCTCGAACCAGGGCTACTGGACCGCCGCTTTCCCGTGAACACAGAATCGCAAGATTAAATTTTGCACGAGAACACTTGGCTTGGACAATAGAGGATTGGAGTCAGGTACTGTTCTCCGATGAATCCCGTTTTTGCCTTACGGGCTCAGACAGACGTGTTAGAGTGTGGCGTCGACAAGGCGAGAGATATGCTGGAGCATGTATCGCAGAGCGGCTTCCATTTGGCGGAGGCTCAGTTATGGCATGGGGAGGGATTTCGTTCCATGCTCGCACGGAGTTAGCCTTTATCCAGAATGGGACTTTAAATGCACATAGGTACCTCACACAGGTTCTAGAAGACCATGTTGTACCGTTCATGGGTTTTCTTGGAGAAGGCGCAACCTTTATGCATGATAATGCACGGCCCCACACTGCTCAGTTTGTTAATGCTTATCTTGACGAATTTCAAATCGTGAGATTTGTTTGGCCTGCTCGAAGCCCAGATTTGAATCCCATCGAGCATGTTTGGGATGAGATGGGAAGACGTTTACGGCGACATGTACCGGCCCCTAGAAACTCTAGAGAGCTTTGCAACATACTGATGCAGGAATGGGAAAATCTTCCCCAGGAGGTCATCCAAAATCTGATCCAAAGCATGCCTCGTCGTTTGCAAGCTGTTATCAATGCCAGAGGAGGAAATACTCGCTACTGAAGTTCCTAAAATTTCTTTTGATTCGACTAGAGAAAAAATCAAATTAAAGTTTTCATTTGTATTATCTTTAATAAACTTGGGACAAAACAACAAGAACGTTTTTTAATTCAAGCAACTACGATAAAGTTATCACATAAAGTTAGTAAACTGTACATCCAAAAAAAAAATTCGCAAAAACTGAAAATTTCAAAAATAATTGCAAATTATGTGGTGACCCTAATTTTATGCTCGGCAGTGTATATAACGCTTACATAAACAGGCTTTATTGACTCATTATTTAATAGCCTCGCTCGCAAGCTCGCTCGGCCATAAAATTATTCGTACAATAAAGCCTTACTTTATGTACTTGTTATATAAATAATATAATTTTACTTTACTTTATCAATCAATAGTATATCTAGAGATGGGAATGTGGCTTTTCCTACAAGGTATAGTTACATACTATTTTTTCCGGAAATTGCAAATAATTGTTCAAAGGACATTCTTATGTAAGGAAATTATATTACCAAGACTCGATCTACGACCTGGTCATGGTAATATTTCCCACTTGTTACTGTAATGAAGCTCGTTCCGTACTAGTTTTAAAAATAATTATAAACTCACTCTCGGTATTTTAAATCACTCTGCCCATATGAAAATCTGCTACAATATACTTTATCACCTTGATAATTTTTTGAATAACCCTTGTAGGGGTGATGCGAAAATATATAGGAAAACTCTGTAGATTGACAGGATTTTTTTGAAATAAATCCACTTTATTTTCTTGAATAATACCCAACACAAATTTAAAAGTCAAATAACAGCATCATCATTTATTTGACCAATGAAAATAAAAATCTCCCTCTTGAATTAGGCAATTCAAACCAGGTGACACTCAAGATGGCGTGGCGGCCACACATGAGCCAAAAAGCTTAAAAAAATATCTAGTTTCTGCCCGATTTAATAGTTTAGGTGCCTAGTCAACAAATATCGTAATCAATAATCAAAATCAAAGTTACAAGCAAAACTCTAAGCAAAATAATTTAAAATAAACATAAAAACATATTCAAAACAAGCTTGCTTGGCCGCCACGCCATATTGAATTTTCCTTTCTGACAGATGGATTCAATTGCCTAATAGACCTATCTATTTTTACCTGGTATGCGCGCGCAACACGAGGCAATGCATTTTTATTGGCTAACTAATACAGGTGAGAGGTGTTCGTTTTGCACGCTGGGCATCTACTTGTCCTTGTCAATTGCCCGTGGTCTGACAAGGATCAGAATTATGATTGATAAATAACTTGACGTAGCTTGACAAGTGATTGATTTTCAATTGTTTGTGTTTTTGATTGACAAATACGTTGCATGTCACGCAGTTTTCCTCCTTCCCTTTTTATCCCGTGCAAATAATAAGAAGGGATTGCTATACGTAAGTCTTACATGGTTTGGTACGTTTTGCCTCGTCTTGCGCAATTCTGCGTCTTTTTCTATCTAATAAAGTTTTCGTATTATCACCTCTTTGTCTAGTAAAATAGATAGGTCTATTATGATGTTAGTTCTGTTGGACCATATACACTGTAAAAAAGAAGAAATGTTGAACCAAGACGTGCTGGCCACCTTAATGAACGAAAAACTCTATCAGCCCTTAGGAGTAGAAGTGTATTCATACTAAAAAACCTATAATAGATTCCAAACAAAGTAAACAACTATCAAAATGATCATTTTCCAAATTTTTAAAATTTTTAATGCTGGTTTGTCTTTCATTATTAAGAAACTTAGGTATATATGTATTATAATGTTGTCAATACTAAAATATGACTATATAAAGCTTGGTGGAAAGTTTAATTTCTCTCCTAAGATAAATTTAACATTAAAAAAAATCAAATAGATGTGATTCAAAGTTGTCAAAAAAGAATAATCAAAAAAAGAAATTGCCTACATTTTTCTCGTGTACAACACCAGAGTTCACATGCAAATTATATTTTGTTGTTTTTTGATAAATAATGAGGAAAGGTAAATTTAATTTTCAGCATTCGCGCTCTGTGACTTAGTTGTTTAAACATTGTTGACATCTAATAATTATTTCTAGTATAGAAATACGTTATGTACATAATTGTCAATGTGAATATTTACAGCAAAAAATAAATCATTCACAGAATGAAATCTACAATAATAATTATTATTGAATAATCTTACGTTATGAAAACAGTGGCTTAATCTAGGTAACCGAAAAGTATTTACAAAAACCATGCAAACTAAACTACGCTGAATCATCATATTATGTATAAATCTTGCAAATAAAACGAAAAATTTAACTCTTAATATATCAGATTTGTGGTTTGTTCAAAAATAAAAAAATCACTGTTAACTAAATCACTTTTTACCAGGAGTATTGGTGTTACTATTCACACCAGCTCTCAGTATGTTCCGCACAGGCCCCAACGTGAGCATTTGTGTAGAGTCTAAAGCGGAAACCATGGCGCCTGGAGTTTTGGAATTGATGATGGGAATAGCGTAGGTGCCTCCTGGGCCCGCACTCGGCATCGGAATGTAGTGGTTGACGCCAAACTGGCTCAGTTTTTGCATTATACCGGGCTGTAAAAGAAAAATGATTATGTTAATTTTTTTTAAATCTAATATTCAACCAAAAATCTATTTTTATTTTCTATCCATATATGACATAGAAAGCCAAGCTTGAAGGATAAGACTTACCTGTTTGAGATTAATCAATGGTATTCCAAGCTCCGACATGCCACTGGTCGTTTTGTGGTACGTCTGCCTATGCTTATTTAGACCTATTGCGTTGGGGTAAGTTGCGGGACAAAGGTCGCAACGATAAGGTAGTCCTGGTCGATGTCTATTTGCCGAATCGGAAGGTGCGTCGTCCGTGAGATCAACTGTGGGCAGACCATCTGCAGCCTAAAAAAAAAGTGAGGATATTTAGTCAGAAATACACAACACTTGTCACTTCTTACTAAAGTTAGTTTCGTGTGTATACGAAGTACTCAGTTGGTTAGTTTCAAATTCAAGCTATTTTGTCCTATCCAGATTAGTCCAGAATTAAAAATATACGAAGTATTGCAACCTGGCAACATTGCGTGTTGTTTGTTTAAGTTTTTGTGAATATTTTCCTCAATTTTAATGTTTCTTGGTCTCGAAAATTATTGAAAACCAGCCCAATGTATCTTGTTGGTGGTGATTGATATGTGGGAATAGGGGCAACCGCCAAATATTGTTTTTTCCGCTAAGATTTTGGAATTGTTTTTACGAAAATTGCAAGATCACGGTGCAGTGTTGTCAAACGTCCAGAATAGCAACTTTTTTGAGTTAAGAATCGAGGCAATAAACTTTTCAATTGGAAATTTATTGTTTTGTTCAGACCAGAAGAGGATAGTTGCAATTTATTAAATAATTTGCTTCCTGTTGGAAATTTTTTTAAAGAAATTTTAAATAAATTAAATTAGCCAATCAAACTCGAAAATACCTTAAGATGGCCTCATGTTTGCAATGTAAAATTACTTTGTCCGACGATTCTGACGATGTTAATGCACAGCTTAATGTAACATGTGATATCTGTAGGGGAGATTTTTGCAAGAAATGGTTTCCGATGTCCGCATCTGAGGCAAAATGCATTCCACTGAAGAAAAGAGTTTTAATCATCTGTTGTTTGAACTGTAAGTCCGCAGTTCGAGACTGTCTTCGTAATAGTGATGCTATCAAACACTTGACTAATGAAGTGGCTCTCTTGAGGGCAACTTACTCTGATAAGGACCAGTTAGTGAAAGGCAAATCCAAGATTATTTGCCTTATGGAAGATCAGCAGAAAACATTGATCCGTGTTAACAAGCCTAAATCGGACACAAAAGCTGATCAACTGCATCATGGCTCGCAAGAACCAGCTGCAGGTGAGCCCATCAAAAATAAGGATGTATCTCTTTCACTTTTAGAAGTTCAAACCAAAAAAAAACTGGATCAATATATAAACTTAGCGGGTCCAGTTCAAGTAGCTACAGGTTCACCACTTACAACCAGGGAACCACCTACAAAAGATGTAAGGGGCAATAACATCCAGCATAGAGGCATTATTCTAGGAACCAACAACACCGCAAATAACCACCGGTGCCTAGAAAGTCATCATCAGTTTCTACCACTAAAATACATATCACTAGATTGGATCCTTGTCAGTGATCTAGAAGACTATATAAAGATCATCTCCAATGTTAATATAAGGGTAGAAAAACTGACTTCACGCTATCCAGACTCATACAGTTCCTTTAAGATAGCTGTTCCCAAACCGTTCGTTAAGGATATGCTATCACCTGAAAACTGGTTGGAAGGTGTTGGGGTTAGAATTTTTAGGGAGAAACAAATCCAAAAAAACGGACTTGCATAGGAAGCTCGACCTGCATAAACCGAGGAAACAATAGTTCAATCGATCCAGATAAGTTGACAATGTATTATCAAAATGTGAGAGGTTTGAGAACCAAACTAATCGATTTTTCTAAAAATGTAAGTTTGAACAATTATGACTTTATCCTATTGACAGAAACTTATTTCTAAATTCTGATTTCTTGGATCCTGAAATATTTAATCCACAATATTTTGTATTTAGATGTGATAGAAACGCTGAAGTAACTAGTAAATCAAGAGGTGGTGGGGTCTTGATAGCGGTCTCCAAAAACTTTGTTATTCAGGCTATTGACACCAAATCCAAAAATAACAATATTGATGAGATCTGGGTGCAAGTTACTATTGGTGTTACTAAAGTTATTTTATGTAGTGTTTATTTTCCACCCAATTTTAACGACTATCAGAGTCATTTTACAAACATTGAAGAATTATCCCGAGTTTATTATGACTCAGTATTTTGTATCACAGGTGACTATAATTTACCGAATATTAAGTGGCAACAGTCTGACACCTGTATGACACCTTTTTTTACTTCTAATGATATATCTGAACTACTAGTAGATACTTTAATGTTTTTAGATTTTGGTCAGGTTAATTCGATCTCAAATGCCAATAATGTATTTTTGGACCTAATTTTAACAAATAAAGACAACTGTGATATCTCAACTGCTTGTGATATTTTAGTGCCCTGTGATGCTCATCACCCAGCCTTATTGATAGAAATTAAAATAAAAGATATTCTAAAGCCTCTTCCATATGAGGAATATGTATTTGATTTTAAAAGATGTAACTATGATAGTATTAACAATTTTTTAATGTCTCAAGATTGGGATAATGTTCTACTCTGTGATAATGTAAATGTAAGCGTTGATAATTTTTATAATATTCTTAATAACTGTATTGCTTTATTTGTTCCTTTTAAATTACTTAAGAGCAATTTTCAATTTCCTATATATTTCAATGATGATTTGAAAAATAATATGAAAAAAAAAGAAGCCCATAAACGATATAAATGTAGTGGATTAGTAAGCGATTATGAAGAATTTTCTAACTTGAGACGATTATGCAAAGAACAGACAGACACTTGTTACAACAGTTTCATGTTGGATGTAGAGCAAAATGTCTTAGATAATCCGAAGTTCTTTTGGAAATATGTTCAGGATAAAAGAAAAACCAATTGCATCCCCAATACAATTAAGTTCAATAACCAGATATCATCTGATGGCAAACAAATTGCAGACTTTTTTGCACTGCATTTTCAATCAGTTTATGAGGCTAATGATCAGGTAAACGAGATCACTGTACATTCTGATCCAGGAATCTCAAATATTACCCTTAGCTCATATAAAATTAAGATTTCAGATGTTCTCAGTGGGTTGGAATTATTAGATCCCCATAAAGGTCCTGGACCTGATGGAATATCTCCAATATTTTTGCGGAATTGTGCTTTTTCTTTGTCTAGACCTCTCTGGCTGTTGTTCGGGTCCTCTTTGGCTGAGGGTGCGTGTTTCCTCATGCATGGAAGTTGTCTTATGTAACACCTATTTTCAAGGGCTCAGGTTCGAAGGATGAGGTTGAAAACTATCGTCCAATAACGAGGCTATCACTGATACCAAAGTTGTTTGAATCAATAGTTACCGTGTATTTAAAAGATAATCTAGAACGAGTTATAATCCCAAATCAACATGGATTTCACACTGGTCGGTCAACTACTACTAACCTTTTGATCTACCATGATTACATTGTTAATGCCTTGGAGAATAGATTTAATGTGGATTCAATCTACACAGATTTCTCGAAGGCATTTGACAAAGTCAATCATATTTTACTTAGTCAGAAATTTTATGTTGTAGGTGTTCATGGCACCTTACTTAAATGGATTGAATCTTACTTGAGTCAAAGTACACAAATAGTTAAAATTAATAATTATTGTTCACTTCCAATCAAGGTTACCTCTGGAGTTCCCCAAGAGGCTCACATGGCTCCACTTTTGTTCAACATTCTTATTAATGATATTTCATCTTGCTTTGAGTTCTGTCAATTTTTAATGTTCGCAGATGATCTGAAAATTTTTTCAATGATTGAATCAAATAAGGATACAGTTAAAATCCAAAAAGACTTGGACACTTTTCATGCATGGTGTGACAAAAATAGATTGTTTCTTAATGTAGATAAGTGTAAATATATTCATTTTACTAAAGCTGTTATTGTGGCGTCGAACAACTATTATTTGAGCTTGACTCAGCTCGAGAAGGTTGAGACAGTGAAGGATCTCGGAATTGTTTTTGATTTTAGACTCAGTTTTGCTGACCATTTAAATTTTTGTAGGAGCAAGGCATTGCGAATGCTAGGCTTCATTTTTAGAAATACACAGGACTTTACTATTTGAATGCCTTGACAATATTGTATTTTAGCCTAGTTAGGTCCCACTTGGAATACTGTAGGTTCATTTGGTACCCATTTTTTCAAAAATATATTTCAAATTTAGAGTCGATTCAGAGAAGGTTTTTGCGTTATATTGCGTTCAAATTAAAAATCCCTTGTGACCAAGTAGACTTCAGTGAATTGGAGATGTTATTTAAGATTCAGTCATTGGAGACTAGGAGGTCTAATTTAGATGTACTGTTCGCACATAAACTGTTGTGGTGCGCTTATCTGGGTCATGGTTTAGGAGTACTACTTATTGTATTAATTGTATTTTGTATTTCTGTTAGTACTGGAATTAATATTGTAAATGCCTACCATGTATGTAATGGATATTCCGTTAAATAAATAAATAAATAAATTCCTTACCTTAGCACCACCCTTAGATGGAGGCACAATACTGACAGCCCCATTCAAACTCATTGCAGTGGGAGAAGCCTGTTTGGGCGCCTCTTTCGGCTTAGCTGAAGGCGTTACTGTGATCCCTCGGCTGGCCAAAACGTTCGCCACCGCTTTAGCTTCAGATTTCTGAGGACTTGATGCAGATTTTGGTGCCGGAGGCCTCACCGACAAAGTTATGGAATCAGGCAGTTTCATTATGGCATTATCCACTGCTTCAGAAGCTCCCTAAATTAATTGAAAGGTATAAAATAATTTCAAATTATAAGATAAAAAAGTATTGTCTTACTTGAATATGTTCTATTTGTAATCCAGTGTTTTTGGGCTGCGTGAAAATTACTTGGCAATCGTCATCATCATCATTAGGGAGAACTTCGAGTCTCTTGCGTTTCGTCTGCAAACCCGCAGCGTTCTGATCTGTATTTCGTTTAGGTAAAGGTTTCTGGCCAGGTCTGATTCCGTTCTGTGGAGTGCCCATGCGGGGTCGCATTTGACCTCTCATTGGAGGAAGAGCTGATGAAAAAATCTGATTAAATAATAGTTCCGAAAAAAATAGAACGTATCAGATTCTCTTATTTCTCTTTGGGCGTTCATAAACTATTTGGAAACAGCTTTTTGACAATCTGATTGGCTCTAATAAATGTAAACATACAGCAATAAAAAGATATTATTACCTCCTGCGCCTCTGGGTCTAACCATTGGAGCCCGAGGTCTCATGTTAGGCGCTCGTTGGTTCATGAGCGGCCTCTGATTTCCGCCAGGCATCCGCATCCCGCCCGGTTGACCGCCCCTAGGGTTTGGAGGTCTATTGCCAGGCGCCATGGGAGGTCTGTAGCCGCTTTGCATACTGTTGGGCGGCTGGGGAATTTGATTAGGCGGCGGCATCGTTTGACCTTGTGACGATTGACCCTGAAAAAAAAAGGTAACTTTGAGTCCACTGGAAATTGGCTATTTTAATTTTTTTCAAAAATACGGGGAAGGTCAAAATAATGCCCCTGTTCAGTTCCTGTTGGAACACCCATTTTGGTTTTTGTAGAACAGGGATAACTTGGTTGCTTTGCCTACTTTTTTGTCAAACGATAGATGCTCACAGATCTTTCTTCGTAGATTCCAGTGGCATATTATGAAGTTCGATAGATTTATCTCTAACAGTTTTCGAGAAAAAAAAATCAGTAATTTTTTAGTTATAAGACTTCCTTCATTTTCGCTACAGATATAGAGTCCTTTTCTAACACAATATTTCTTATTAAAAAAACAGATATATTTTTTTTCTCAATACATGTTAGAGATAAACCTATTGAACTTTATATCATTATGAAATCAGCAAAAGCGGAGCTATCCAATGAGTCATTATTATACAGGGTCTCATTTCAAAAAAATGTATCTTTTGTTTATAATTTAGAAACCATAACTTCTAGAAAAAAAAACTACTTAGTCACTGGAATCTACGTAGAAAGATCTATAAGAACTCGTTGGCTCATTTCCGATCACTTATGAGAGAGCCGAGATACAAGGAGTGTCCCAAAATGCACCAATTTCAAAAATCTTGTATCTGAAAAAAAAAGAGCGGTGGCAATTCTGTTGACGTCATCTTTCGTTTGATAAAGAAGTAGTCAACGTTCGCGAAAGCCGTATCTTTTTAACTCCAATAGCAACCGACTTATTCCTCCCTCATGTACAACCAAAATGGGACACCCTGTACATAATAATCACTCCGAGAAACGAACTGAAAATTTCAACCCAAACCATAAAATCTTACATCAACGGCATCTTCAAATCCATCATCAATATCTTCCCCATCAAATTTTGCATCGACTTCAAACTCTACACCATCAAATGTGACATCATTATCATCTTCAAATTCATTATTAGTTTTGTCTCCATCATCTTTCTCATAACTTTCACCTACATATCCGTTAGCTAATACTTGAATCTTTAAATTTTTAAACACATCCTCCTCACTTTCCAAACAACTGACATCAAGATCTCGAATGACGTTATTTGTTGATGGCTCAGGATGTTCAGAACCTTCTTCTAGCTGTTGACTAGCATTATGATTTTTAGTTGGTTTGCTGGTAATTTCGTTTTTTGGTTTCATTTTTTTACGTTTGGTTTCAGCAGATTTATTGGTGGTTTTAATTTGTTTTTTTCTTGTTTCCTCTAATTTATTGCAGCTATTTTTAGTATGTATGATTTTCGACAATGAACTCACTAATATTATTTGGTTGGAGAACTATACCAAGTTCTCCTAATGCTTGTTTTAAGAAGACATCTTTATTTTGTTTATTGGTCTTTTTTGTTATTTCATTATTATGCTTTATTGCTACTTTAGTAGTTCTGTCAATGGGTGGTTCCTTGAGTTGTTCTCTTGAAATTGTCGACAGATTTTTCTGATTTATATCAGTTTCCTGGCTTTTCAATTTTACGACCGACATTTTTGTTTTCTTTAGACACTTTTTGCTTTTCATTTTGTTGTTTATATGCAAAACAACTTTGGTTTCTTCGGTATTAAAGTGACATTATTTTTTGTATAAGCGCACTCATCCATACTTACTAAAAAATTTAAAACTTTCAATTTTACACTTACTCAAAATTTGTGTTAATCGTCTTTTTAAACTTGTTTGAGTAATGCCTTTAAAGTTTTTCAATTGCCTTTTATTTTTCGTGTACCAC
This sequence comes from Ceutorhynchus assimilis, assembly GCA_917834065.1. Classification (NCBI taxonomy): domain Eukaryota; kingdom Metazoa; phylum Arthropoda; class Insecta; order Coleoptera; family Curculionidae; genus Ceutorhynchus; species Ceutorhynchus assimilis. The sequence continues at coordinate 40,783,498 of OU892278.1, read as the reverse complement.
TTAGCTAGTTCACTATTGACCACAGCTAATTCACTATAAACAAACGCCTTTGTACCTTCTCTAGTAGGTACTATTGTACAATGTCACTTATGAGCCCTTTTTTTTTTCAATAATTCAGAAATACTACGTTGGCTTACAAGGAATTTTTCACTAGTTTCTTGATGGGTAGCTCCCTGTTTCGCATAGAACCAAAACTTAAGGTGGGTTTATACAGCCACATAACATAACATAAGAAATAACATAACATAAGATAAAAAGTTGACCTTATGGAAACCCCTAATGGCGTTTATACAGAAAATAACATAACATAACATAACATAAGAAATAAGAAAGTTGGTTAACTTTTAACTTTTATGTCTTATTTTATGTGAAAACGGATCTGCGCATGCTCATCCCTCGATGTCGACATATGGCGGAATAGTAAACAAAACATTCCAAATAAAACAAAATTATTTTGATTTTGGTTTCGGCTTTTGGTAATTTCTTGGATTCGTTATTTATTTTTGTGTTCCTACTGAATTATTAATTAATAAATTTTTTCATCAAATATACTGTTTTCATTGGAGTTTATATGAGTACAAGTACCAGCTGATTGGTTAGAAATTATTTCTTATGTTATGTTATTTTCTGTAGAAACGCCACAAAATTCTTATTTCTTATATTATGTTATGTCTTATTTTATCTTATTTCTTATGTTATGTTATGTGCTGTATAAACCCACCTTTAGTCGGCGGTTCATGATTGTTCACTATAGAAAAATAACCATTGAATTCAGGCTGTACTAGTTAGGTACTTATGTAGGCATTCTATAGCACGCGAAGCAAATAAACTTGAACGAACTTTCAAAACACGTGCCATGTGCTTGGAAATTCCGATATTAATTCACTGTGTGAATATAATTAAAGTGAAACTATTATATGTAATTAAAATTTTTCAGGAGGATACCAAAGCATTCCAGGCAAAAAAAGGAGGAGATAATTTGCAGGACTTCAGGTTCCGACTTCGGTAGGAATGGCAACGATATATCGATGTTTTGTGAATATCGTTATATAATTCAAATATATCGATATATTTTAATCGATATTTTTCATTCGATATATGGAAAAAATATCGATATAATCTTTTTTTATGCACTCGTGCGGATAGTTCATTGGTTGACAGTCCAGTCTGAGAGTAGTTGATAGTATTGGCGGCTGAAATGAAACAAACTTCAGCTAGGGCGTGTGCCTGATAGGAAAATGAAGGGCGTTTATCCGAAAAATAGACTTTCCCGCACGAGCTGGGAACTTGGGAACGCTATTTTTCTACGAACGTGCGGAAATAGCTATTTACCTAACAAGTGCGGAAAATGAATTTTTCCGCAAGTGTTAGGTACAATATTTTTCCTACAGGCGAAAAAATGTAATTTTTTTTTTTTTTGACATATCAGTGCGGTAAAATTTTTTCCGCACTGACAGCCGTGCGAAATAGTTATTTTCCTAACAAGTGCGCAAAGTGTTACTTTTCCGCACGCGAACACAGTTATACGAACGACGCGAAGCGGAGTTCGGATAACTGTTTGCGTGCGGAAAAGACACTTTGCGCTTGTGTTAGGAACAAAATTCTTCCTACGAGCTTCATATCAGGTAGGTAACAAAAATTTTAAAAAAAAAAACGATAATTTGTTCAGTTATTTTCAATTAACTTGAAGCCAACCTATTCATTCATCAAAGAATTACATAACAAAAAAAAAACAGAAAATTGAAATCCTCGTCAGAGCTGTTCATCTTGAAGTGTTTAAATTTGATGCGAAAGAAGTTTGTAGATTCTTGCATGTAAATGGAGAACACAAATCTGACGAGATAATAATTATATTTAGTGTTTGTATAGATGTTGGCTGATATAGAAATAGAGGAAAAATTTGTCATCATGTGTCAAAGTCAACGGGTGCACTTATTGTTGTTTGACAATTATTTTTACTTTTCGGCACTCAGTGCGGATAAGGCCCGTATCCGCACTGAGTGCGGAAAAGTAAGTGCACTTTACCGCACGTATTTGAAAATGGAAAGTATCACTTTACCGCACACTATGCGGTAAAGTTAACTTTACAGCATAGTGTGCGGTAAAATTAACTTTACAGCATAGTATGCGGTAAAGTGGACTACAAAGTGTGCGGTAAAGTGCACTTTACCGCATAGTGTGCGGTTAAGTAGAATTTGATATTTATAATCAAAATTCCTTACTTTTTCAGAAAATGGATTTTTGATCATTTCTAAATTAAATCTTATTTCATTAATTAATCTGATTCATTATTTAATTTTATCAATGCCTTTTTTTGGAGATGTAGATGCTCATAGGTAAAATTTTGTACCTAACACATGCGGAAAGTGCCTTTACCGCCCTTAACGGCTTGACCGAACTCCGCTTCGCGTCGTTCGGTCAACTGCCGTTGCGTGCGGTAAAGTATCACTTTCCGCATTTGTTAGGTAAATAACTATTTCCGCACTGATATGTCAAAAAAAAAAGTTTTACCGCACCGTGCGGGAAAACTCATTTTCCGCACGCATATCAGTGCGGAAAATCGATTTTTCCGCACGGCTGTAGGAAATAGTATATTGTACAAGTGCAATAGCACTTTTCACACGCATGGGGAAGTTTGCTGGCACGAGCCGCAGGCCAGTGTACTATACTTTTTCGATGAGTGCGAAATAACTATAACTATATTCACATTGAGATTTATCTATTTATTTTTTTTGTTGAAAAACTATTATTTAAGGTTTTAATTAACGAACTCAATGGAAATGTCATTTTTATTTTCGCACGTTCGAAGCGTGTGAAAAATACTTTTCGCACGATGTGCGAAATAATCGATTTTCTAGGTAAGTCAGTAGTGCGTTTTTATTAGTTTTCCAGAGCAGTCGTAGGAGAAGTACTTTTTCGCACGCATTTTAGGACATGAAAGTACCAGGGGACCTAGCATTTTTCTAGACTAGTGGTACTTTCATGATCTAAAACACGTGCAGAAAACAGCACTTTTCGCACGCTCGTAGAAAAAAAATTGAAAAATAAAATACCTATATGTCGATATATTAAAAATATCGATGTCTTTCATTCGATATATCGAATGTATCGATATATCATATGATTCGATATATTTTTTTATCCAATTTTGACGTTTAAAAATGACATTATTGAACGCATAACAATAAAGGTAAGTAGACATTTATCACCTCAGTGATTTAAAAACATTTTAACTCACTCTCGGCATTTTAAGTCACTCTGCCCAACTAAAAATCTGAAACCTCAGTGATTTAAAATATTTTTAACTCACTCCCGGCATTTTTCCTTCTACGTTATTCTCAAAATTTTCACAAAATGGGATAAAATTTTGTATACATCACGTGGGTTAAATTGTTTATTCATTCGAAGAAAATTAACCCACTCGCTAGGGCTCGTGGGTTAAACTTTCTTCTCATGAATAAAAATTCATTTAACTCACTTGGTGTATAAATAAATATTATGCTGCCATCGTTGTCTCTAAAAACTAAGGCATTGTTGCCAGACATAGCATTAAACGAAAAGTATCTAAGGCTAAGGATAATAATTATTTTTACGGTTCAAGTTCCTGTGTTTAAATAGGACATACAACAAGCCTTGTAGATTACATTTTGGAATTCATTCCGGTTTTCGCTCTTAACCCCAGCCCCTGGTTTCGTCAGCGGCACCGTCAAATAGCGAGCGTATTACCGCAAATGACGTCACACAAAATTGTTCAATGTTTTGCACCGCAAGCTATTTTTAAGGTAGCGGTGAGATATTTAACGGTGCCGCTTTCGAGGAAACCAGGGCTTTATGCGCAGTTTATCAGTGGTGAATTATTTAGTTTAACTAATAAGTTTCAACTTCCACTCTGGTTTTACTGAATTTGGAAACAGGGAGGCGTCAAGGTTCCTTCTATTTCAACTTCTATACATAGATCGAGAAATAAATCAATAAATGCTTTCTAGTCATTATTGAGTAAAGCAAATTGTATCCATTTATTTATAGGCTAGTTAAAATAGGGGGTTGGGGTAGAAAAAATTAGTAACAAAGTGATCTCTACGGAAATGAGTAGTCAATAGGGTCCTTATTAATCCCTCAAAAATCGCACTTTGTCGCATTGGTGAAACTTGGAAAAAAATGGCCGCCATCTTGATTTTTTTGGAATTTATTGAATATTCCGTAAAGTATGCATTATATCAAAAAAACTCTGGAGGACTTTTTTGTGGAGAATCAAAAGTTACCTATAATGGGAGAAATTTAAAGACCATCAGCTGCAAACGAAAAAGTTATTCACATTTATTTCATTTGGCAACATGGAATTTTTCAAAACATCTGAAAAAAACTCAAATAAGTATTTTTTTTTTTGGTGCAGAATTAAAAACTACATTTAATAGAAGAAAAATTCAATAAATTTAATGATCTAAATATTTTTGTTGAGAGGAAGCAAAAACGCATATGACCAGAAAAACATTTGGGCAGGAAACTACCCAGACACAGACAGCACACAAAGTCTTGAAGACGTCTTTTTTAAGTCTGCATTCTGCATTACATCTGACCGTCCGAAGACCAAAAAAAAAACGTCTAAAAACTTCCATAATCAGATGTCCTAAATTCACATCTCAAGGATAACTGAACTGATCCACACTATTTCGTTCAGCCAGGCCTAGAAGTGAATAATGGTTCATGTATTGGAAAGAGATTTAAAGACTTCTTTCAAAAATTTCGTTGGAGACGAAGAATGTCTTAGTTCTGAAGGCGTCTTTATAGGCAGACTTCTGAAAGGCGTTGGGTTTTGTAACATACGTCGTCTTTAAGATGTCTTTAAGACGCCTTAAAGATTTCCCACAGAATTCGTTTTTCATTTAATTTTAGAAGTTACTTGAAACCATTTAGAATCCTACAGAACACTTTAGAACTTCAATAATAAGCCTTTTCGAAAGTTCAAAACACTTAAAATTCAACTCATAATTTCCAACAGCATTGTTTAGCGCTTCAGAACATTTTGAAAACTTCAGAACCATTATTAGAATGGAGTATTTTGGAACAATTTAGAAACTTTAGAGATATTTTAGAACAATAACGATTCAATTTAGAACTGGAAACCTTTTAGAATGCTTTTAAACCAATAGACCTATCTATTTTTACCTGTATGCGCGCGCAACACGAGGCAATGCATTTTTATTGGCTAACTAGTACAGGTGAGAGGTATTCGCTTTGCACGCAGGGCATCTCCTTGTCCTTGTTCATTGCCCGTGCGTGGTCTGACAAAGATCAGAATAGACCTATCTCGCATGATTAGAAAAAGAGAGCTTAATTGTAATAAATACAAGTTAGAAAGCAATAAAAGATGACATGCGCGCGCAACTCGTAGGCTGCAGTGTAGCCAGATTGTATTGTTGCAGAATAAATGTAGACAATACAAATCGAATATTATAACATTAAAGAAGTGATATAGTGTCAAGTGTTTTACAATGCCTTATATCAGACAAAAGAAGAGTTTTAAAGTGGATGAACATCGTTTGCACTTTTATTTTGATAAATGTTTCCTCCGGCAACATGGCTCAATGAAATTGCAAAGGAATATGTCAAGTATAATCTTAAACGAAACTGCGGTGAGTTCAAGTAATATGTAAAGAATTAGTTTGCTCTTTGTCAAATTACACGTTACAAAGAAAGAAGGAACAATTCATTCTGAACTGGCCCCTGAATAAGAATATGACGCAAGCCTGTCACAAACTTGCTTCTTATTGGACGCTCACCTGCAGCCTACAAGCGACGCGCGCAGTCCAGGTAATAGGAGATAGGTCTATTATGATTGATAAATAACTTGACGTAGCTTGACAAGTGATCGATTTTCAATTGTTTGTGTTTTTGAATGACAAATTCGTTGCACGTCACGCGGTTATCTTCCTTCCCTTTTTATCACGTGCAAATAATAAGAAGGGATTGCTATACATAAGTCTAACATGGTTTGTTTGGTACGTTTTGCCTCGTCTTGCGCAATAAGCGTTCTGCGTCTTTTTCTATTTAATAAAGTTTTCGTATTATTACCTCTTTGTCTGGTCAAATAGATAGGTCTATTCAACTTCACTTTGGAACTTCAATAGGGCCCTAATGGCCGTTTGCACGGGTTCCACTTAACACGTTTTGAGTGAAGCTTAACTAATTATTTTCCGTTGCACAGTCGTTGAACCGGCACTCAAGGTAGACTTAAATGAGAGCAAAATAAACCGAAGATTTCTTGGACTTAAACTGACCCCTAACTAATTTTATTTTATTTACGACTAATGTATAATGTGCGTATTATATGTGTGATTTTGGCAGTTTAATGACATACGCTATTCCTCCAGGGATTAATGATGAGTAGCGGGATTAATGGTCATTATTCCACAAAAGTGTCAGTGTCAAACGTGTAGTGCTTGTGGATTTGTATTGAAAATTATGAGACGGATGAAATTTATTCATTGAAAATCTCAATAAATTAATTTGTCGTAAATAAAGTAGAGTATACTACTCGCAATAATGGCTATTATTCCCTCGGAATGTTACTCCCTCGCCGCTAACGCGGCTCAGTTCGTAATAATCCTCGGGAATAATAGCTATCATTATTGACTCGTGGTATAATCTACTATTAATTTGTCATTTTTTTGTCATATTTGAAAGTTAGCGTAGTGGCGTCCATAGAGAAATATAATAGTAAACTACGAGAGACGTTTGTTTAATGTAACAATCTGGAAGTGTGTTTGTGCACATACCCGTAGCGTATTTCGCATGGTGTGGCAGATTATTGAACTAATAAGTTCGATCGTTTCTGACAACTCGGTTTAATTTGTCTTTGTCAGCAACTTGCCCGAAAATGTTCTATCTTTTTTTAACACATACAAAATACAAAATTGTCAAAATTTGACAAATTATTGAATCGTCTATGATTGAATCCGAAGACCATCAATCAAAAACTGAATGCTCATCATCATAACTTAAAATTTCTTCCATTATTTATATTATAGAAATGAGAAAACATTCTGTGATCATAAATATTAATTAATTAGACAAACCGACACCAATGATAATAGTGTGTTTTCGAATTTGCGATGATGCGAGATGCAGTAAAAAGGTAAAGGCAAAGCTTATAATACAAACATTTTTAGTTACTGTATATTTATAAAATTGGAATAAAAAAATAAGTTTGTTTAAAGATATCTTAATTTTTGTATTGTTCAATTACCTCCTTGACCCCCTTAAGGAATCTCATTGCATCTAATATGATTTTTTTAAAAATAAGTTCTGTTTTCGTTCTAAACAGTTGCTCGGTAAATTTTAGCAAGTTTTTTCAACAAATGTTTTGCTTTGGAATTAACTGTTTTGAGCGTTTACAGTACTTTATTTTTAATAAATCTTAAATAAAATCAAAGTTAATAATTTAATTATTCAAAAAAGCCGCCTTTTCACTGTCGGTAAAGAAGAAACCTGCATTTAAACAATGTTCACTCTTTTATTGCTGTCCGTAGCCACCAGAGGCGCTAACGTCGACATTGTGCCAGTTAAGTACAGGGGAATGACTTCTCTCGTAGTTTACTACTATTATATTTCTCTATGGTGGCGTCTTTGGTTTGTGTATAGTGTGGTTGGTCTGAGTTTAGAATATTATTACGTTATGGTACGATTTTCTGGCGTATGAGAGTTGAACAGAGATGCTATTTGGGTATACCGCTATTTGCTTCCATGCATAATCTTTTTGACGCCAAGTTGAAGAGTTTTTTTGTTCTCAATTACCCCTTTAAATGCAAAAATAGTGTTCAATAACATTTTTTTTCGCTAAAGGAAAAATTCGGATCCCTTTTTTTCACCTCACTAACTTCGTTTGTCGCCTCACTCATTTTTTTTCACAGCACAAAGAAGATCAATAGCCACAAAAATGATAAACGTCGGTTCTCGGTTCTACGCATAGAAAAGTGATTTATATTCTTGATATAGAACGCTCACTTCTGTTGTAGTCGCCCAGTGACATTTCCGACGGTGCTGCCATAGCGGTGTAGTCAATGAACTAATATTTGGCGGGCCGTTTGAATCTCGATTTCAAATGACTCGTTTGACATTTCAATTATTTCAAAATAAAACAGTGCTCCAAAACTTCATAAACTACAATTTTATACATTTTATTTTCATATATTTGTGAGAATCGCTTAATGAATAAAAAAGTCTATAATCTAGATGATTTGGCGTATTTGACTCATAAGCTGACTGAAAAACTTTCCAATTTGCTGTTTGAAAATGTCCATTTTTCCATTTGAATGACTGTCATATTTGATCAAGTAATTTATAATTTCATCGAGCATGTAATATGGAAAATCATACAGTGGCACTAGGTTGTTTATCTCCAACAAAACCAAAATTTCTGTTTCTGTGTTGTTTTTGATGTAGATTTCCCTGGTCTGTGGCTGCAATTCGCTTTTGACCGATTTATTTTTTGCCGCCTTGTCACACATTGTGGCAACAACTCTTAAACCGGCTGCTTGTGATGCACTTATTAATTCTTTCACAGTCTTGGAATTCAAAACAATCAATGACGATGCACTCAACAAATTAATTCAGATGACATATGCATTATATTATGATGTCAAATGGGCCTGCGTTTTTATGACTGGTTTTTATATCCACCATTCTATGTCGGTCATTGTCATTTTCTATCCAGTAAACAAAGATAGCTAACTCATCGGTGAAGTCACAGATTAGAATAAAAACGAGGGGGACGTTGAGAAACGGCGATATGGGCGCACAGCGGTGTAGTCATGAACTAAAACAAAAAGTGGAGGGGATGAATCCAGTGAATGTTCTATTTAAGAATTTATAAATCACTTTTCTATGGTTCTAATGTCTGCCCAGCGACTCTGTGTCTACGGGGAAACGGTAAGGGGAATGCAGTTGTAAAAAAAAAATGGCTGATTTCATTCATAAAATACCCAGCTGCGTGCGGAATTTTTTGGAAGTGTTATCGTATTGCAACTCCTACACGAAGATCGAAAATGACCAAACCCCGGCCACTGGATATTTCAATATAAATCGATATTCCAAGATGGGAGGATACAATGACGGAAGCCCTGGACAATAGCGAGACGTAAGGTGACGTTAGCCCATTGACAACGACATGGTTCCCCGTGGCAACGGCCATCCTGCCAAAAACTCCACCAATCAGGTTCATCCAGGCCGGATGCTTGCCAAATTGTCAAAAACTGATGGTATCTTTAGAAAATGTTTATTTTTTACAATGGACAAAATTGAAGAAATCAGTTATTAGAGTAAGAATAGATCTAACAACCACGTTGAAATATTTAGCGTTTTATTGGTATCTATATTTTGTTATTAAAAAATGGATTTTCAAATGAACTATACTTCATGCCTGGTATTTTCGCTTTTTAATAATTAAACGTGACAACATGGCACATTTACGTCCGAATTCCTTCCGTAGACTCAGATCCGCTGGGCAAACAATACGTAACCCAATGACATTGACGTAACCCCAAGAAACTAACCTAGAAAAATCAAAACAAACAACAAACCTTAACATTTTGACAAAAAAGTTACTATAACAACATGATATGTTCCTATATTTTGGAACGTTGCCGGTTTTACCTACCACTTAGATAAACTTTGGACAAGGGGAACCCTTGCAAACGAAATAATCGTTAGGGTACACCTCAGATTTAGGTTACACTTACGTAGGAGTAAGTTTTGAGGGGAACCCGTGCAAACGGCCATAAAATACTTAAAAATCTGTCAATCTGTCAAATGAACATTTTGAAATTTAACATGGATCCTTCGAAGAAGCGTAGGTACTTCCCAATTTAGAAATTACTGAAAAACTTCTAGAATGCTCCAGAACCCAGTCAACTTGGAACATTTTAGACAAACCTCAGAATTGTGCAGAGAGCATAATAATAAAAATAAAATGAGTAATAAATAATAATGAAATATTAACAAGAAAATGTTCCTCTTTCAATTCAAATTCTTGAATTTTTATATTTTTTTCTAATCTAGGCAATTGATTTTTCCTTACCTCTTTATCCTAAATTCCTAAGTTTCTTTTGGCTTAGATTTTTTTTTCCATGTTCTAGAATTCTCATTATTCCTGTATTTTAGAATTTCAGGCTTTTGACTTGTTTTTCAATTTTCAGTCCTGTCTCTTCAAATAGTTTTCTACCAAAATGAATTTTTCGCATGTTTCCGTTTAAAGAAATCAATAATTTAAGACCCTAGCGTTTAGAATAGACAAAAATTGAAAGTTATAAAATGAGTAATAATAATAAAATATCAGTTCTGAAGACGTCTTTAGGCAGACGTCTGAAAGACGTTGGGTTTTGTACCACGACGTTTTTAAGATGTCTTTAAGACGCCTTGAATGTCGTTTGTGGACATCTTAGGGAATGTCGTTTGTGGACATCTTAGGGACGTCTTTAAGATGTCTGTGTACTGCCTGAATAGACACTAAGTAATTCAAATAGATTAAATTCTATACTTTAAGGTTTATAAAAAAATCACTAAACCTTCACAGTAGTGAAAGAGAAAGACTGGAAACTTGAGAACATGCTTTAAACCTTTGACACCAAACTTTTCGATAATTACTGTTATTTTTTTTTATCTCAGTATAGGTATCTTTAATCCTCTACTAACAGGCATTCTTAAGTTTTATTAGAAAAATCTATACATTTCGCGATTTTACCTAAAGTTCAAAAATGTCCAGATTTTTAAATAAATTAATTCCCAATAACTTTTTTGTTTTCCAGCTTATAGTGTTGAAATTTCTTTTATTATAAGTAACTTTTTATTCCCCACGAAAAAGCACTCTTGAGTTTTTTTGATATAATGCATACTTCACGAAATATTCAATAAATCCAAAAAAAATCAAGATGGCGGCCATTTTTTTTCAAGTTCCACCGATGCGACAAAGTGCGATTTTTGAGGGATTAATTATAGACTGTGAGATAGGGGCTGTTTAGTGGAGTCATTTTTTTTTGTCTGGCATTTTGAAGGCTGAATGTGGCTACTAAGCTGATGAGAATATGGGTGATTTTAATGCCGGACTCCCGTTCGAAAATTTGCAGAAGAAAAAAATTGATTTACATGAAGAATTTTTTTTTAATGATCTCAAATTTTCTAGCTTTTAACTAAAAGATTGACATTGATAAATAATTCACCCATGAAAAATATCAGATGCTTTTCAATAGCTGAAAAAATGGAGATGGGTGTCAACTTCCAGGAGAAAAGAAAAGAACCTTCCGCGTTTACTTTTTGTCTGGCAATCGAGAGAATGAAAGGTTTTGTTGTGAAAATAACGCTGAAAAATCGCCAGACGGTAATCACAGTTCGAAATCGAGTTTTCCGGTGAAACATTCTGAGGACATTTCGAACAGGAGGCAGGCTTTAAAACCACTTATATTTTTATCAGCTAACTAGTCACATTCATCCCTCAAAATGCCAGACAAAAAAAATGACTCCACTAAACAGGCCCTATCTCAGGGTCTATTAGGACCCTATCGACTACTCATTTCCGTAGAGATCACTTTGTTACTAATTTTTTCTACCTCACCTGCGTAAACCTGCCTAGATTGACTATACCACAGAATATATGGGTACCTATATATTCTGTGACTATACTATTAAGTTCCAAATTATGGACCAACTGGTAAGTGTCTGGTTGTTACCTAGCAGGTACTTTCTATTCTCTAGTGCATAAAAAGTACCTGCTAGGTAACAACCAGACACTTACCAGTTGGTCCATAATTTGGCCCTAAAGGAGGTGTGAGTGGTGTGACCCAAAAGTTTTTCAGCGAAAAATCTAAGAACAAATAATAATTGACCTTGTTGTGCCTTGTTTAAACGCCATATTGCGGTGCGCGAACATAGTTGCCAAAAGAAGAAAACAAAAATTACTAGCGGGCTATCAACATTAAAAACAAAAGTAACTAAATGATTGATCCTCGCTATCCCTTTTGTTTGTTTACTTTCTCTCTCTGATTCTATAAACAATAAAGCCTAGTATTCATAACTGCGAAATTTGGTCATTTTTGACATTTTCGACAATTAGACGTTTTATGCATGAATCTGTGAGGCGACATGAGGAGAAACAAGCGTATCCACTTCGGCCATATTGTTACGACACTTCTGTCTGAGATTCTGTCACTTTTGTCATAGCAACGCGTCAGAATTACATCAGGGCCGCATTTTCCATCCGAAGATTTTTTAAATGCAAAAAATTTTTGAAGCCCAAAATTCCTCTTTGGGGTCTTGGAAGGATCTCTTGTTTCAGTATGATGAAGTTTCTGTAGCAACTTTTTCCTTCTTGGTGTAATCTGGATTTTTTACGATTTTTTAGATAAAAATTATAAAGAATCCATTTAGTTCGGCTCTGTTTAAGTATAATTTCCCACACTTAGCCACGCCTACCGATGCCGTTTTCTATTGCACTATTCAAATGATGATAGCGTCTCCTTATTATTCTACCTCAATGATCTGTGGCATGCATTAAACGTCAAATTGTCAAAGCAATGTCAAAAATGAGCGAATTTCGCGGTTGTGAGTATTAGTGCGCGTTCATATTGACACCGCTCGAGCGGTGAGCGTTGCGCGATGCTGCTGTAGTGATGCCCAAAAATAATTTTAACATTATATTTTAAATGAACATTGTCACACTGGAGCTGCGCGTCCCGCGGTGTTAACAATGTTAACATGTTCACTTGAAATATAATGTTAAAATTATTTTTGGGCATCGCTATTCGCTACAGCGGCATCGCGCAAAGCTCACCGCTCGAGCGGTGTCAATGTGAACGCGCACTTAGGCTTGAGAAAGGAAACCGAAATTTGGTAAAGTGAATAGGTAGATATTTCATTATTTCTATTCTGCCCAATACAAGTTAAAATTGATTCAAAAACATTCGTAATAGGCGGCAAATTTTAATTTTAAATGTAATTTATTCAGTAATTTTTGTTTTTAATGTTGACAGTACGCTAGTGATTTTTTTTTCTACATTTGGCAACTATGTTCGCGCACCGCAATATGGCGTCTGAACCGCATCAATTACCGAACCTGGATCAAGGACAGAAGGCTACGTGTCTCCAAGGATATTACATATTATTATACATACGACTTATTACATATTATATTACATACGACTACAGAGGATCAAAGTCATATGGTGTTGCACCGTTGTCGACGTCATCAACGGTACAGTTAGCTGTTTGCGCCAGCGGTCGTAATACTTTTGTAGATTGCGGGGGAGTCATTTCGGCTTTTCAGCCGCTCAGCGCTGCTGAGCGGAGTACTACTTTTAGTACAGAATATACATTTATGATGAAAAATATTATTTAATTTAGATTACATAATAAGCAAAGAGGAATATGCAAACAAGATCTAAATAACGGTTGTTTCAGTTGTTGGTTTAGTACATAATTAACAATTAATTATGTACTACAATGTACCAAAACCAATGACATTACATTACAGTTCACTATGGACCGGCCCTTGGCGGCAATTTAATTGACTCCAACGCAGTGCGAGAAAGATAGAGCTAATGGTGGCACGACACAACGGAATTTGACGTTCTTGTTGCGTGTGTCAAGCAAGTTGCAAGTTGTCAACGTTTATGTCAACGTTTCTTTATTCCGGTCGGTTCAGTTTAATTTCTTTTTTTTTTTTTAAATATCACTCCTGGATCTGACTATTTTATTTCATTTGAGTAATGGCCGTTTCCACCAACTATTTTAGGGGTGCCTTAACGATAAGTATTCCTTAAATTGACATTTCTCCATGTAAAAATGTCATTTTAGGGAATACTTATCGTTAAGGTTCCCTAAAATAGTTGGTGGAAACGGCCATAAGGGCGAATTCTCATGAGCGTAAGTTGACATTTCTGGCGTAATCACGTGATAATATGATGTAATTTGATTGGTAACATGTCAAATATTTTTCCAATAAAACCCAACCATTTTATCACGTGATTATGCCAGAAATGTCAACTTACGCTCATGAGAATTCGCCCTAAAAGACCAATCAAATATCAATTTGGTTACCCCCTGTGCTGCATTTAAATTCAAGATGAGATGGCAGAATGAAAACCAACACCAAAAGAAAAAGGTATAGGGTATAGAAGATGTTACGTAATAACGGCCCTTAGATAAAAATATGAGATTTTGCCACCAATAGCTCCATCTCTCTCGGACCTCTCTTACTAATGTTGGCTGCGAACAAACGCTGTTCGAGAATATGGCCGGGCCAGTGCTAAGGTGAAATCAAAGGCCGGCATAGACACACGTTCTTTCGCGCGGTTTATCGTGTCATCTGCAAAAACCTGTGAAAAATCATGTGCATGAGTCAGGAGGACTACACGCAATGATAGAATGGGAAGGGATTTCAGACGTGCTTTCATCTGAAATGTGACGTCAGTACTCAAGTGTGTCCACACGCCATTCCACGTCACGGTTTTGAGGCTAGTTCAGAGACTGAACGCAGCGTAGCGAACTATCACGTTGAAAATTAGTACATGACAACATGCACTTCCAAAAGACACGATAAATGACACCTTTTACCATACACATACGGTTTTTTGTTTCTAACTGATATGCCGCGCGTAATCACGTGCTAAATCATTTGAATACTTTGTCAAGTGTGGACCATGACGCTTTTTTGCCACGCCGTTCTTTCGCGCGTGCAAACCGCTACATCCCAACACGTCACGATAAACCGCGCGAAATATCGTGTGTGTATGCCTGCCTAATGAAGTGAAAAGCTATTGACCAAAACCAAAGGAGTTTTCTCGTGTCCGATGACGTTTTTCAAAACAGGTTTAAGACAGTGTCATAACTTCTCGGCGCGAGAAAATGGTTTTTAAACATAAATTGGATTGTGTTTCGAAACAGATTGAACCAATGTTGATGTGACGTCATGGGTTCATTTACGTACATAAACATGCCTCGGTCAGTCAAGCGAAACTTGGGACAAGGACCTAGGGTGTCTGGTTAAAAATGTCGAGATATCTAGATAATGCAACGAATTTACTAAGACTGAAAATCGCTATACATCTATATATATAAAAATGAATGCCACTTTTCGTTGTAATTTTATAACTCAAGAACGGACTCACCTAGCCAAACCAAATGTTTAGGCTTTGTTCGGACTATTTATTAGATGGTTTATGTGAAGTTTGCACAAAATCGGTCGAGCGGTTCTTCATTTATCACATTTTTTGTAATAAATTAATTATTCAATAAATGGAGCATCATTTTGCTGTCAAATTCAAACTTTTTTCAGCGTTGACAGTACCAGCATGTTGTTATGTCATTAATGTGGTCATTTCATTACTTATTTTATTTATTTATGAAAAAAATTTACTAAGTCCACATACGGCGCCATGTCTTATAACCGATACCAAGTTTATTTTGTATTTTGTATACCGCGCCATCTCTGATACCTGGAACGAAGCTCGGCATTGCAGATACAGTAGAACAATGCTGTACAGAACTATTCCATTATTCCGATCAGATAGAGTGGTGCAGAAAGAGTAGGTCAGATAGAGTAGTGCAGATAGAGTAGAACAGATGAAGTAGTGCAGTGCATGCAGTGCAGATAGAGTGAAATAGGGCTGCGCTAGAGATTTTTTTTGTTTTCTTTACATTCTTTGAACATTCCTGTGCCCGAGTTTATTTATTTGGTGGTACACTTTTCAAGAATAATGCCCACAAGCTGCCTAAAAAAGGATGATGTAAAATTTTAATTTTAGGTGACTTCTGATCTAGAGAGGAAACATTAATTTTCTTCAACCAAAGTCAAATTCACCATCGAAATAAACTGAATTTAATTCAGCTAATAGATACGTTAACACAACATTTAATAGGTATATTTAATAATTCAGAGGCGGTACGAAGTTCGCCGGGTCAGCTAGTAATATATATAACACATAAATAACAGTGATGTTTGTCAGTCAGTTGAATAGCGGAACTGGGCCGGTCAGTTCAGCCCCAATTTGAGTAAAAAAATAATAGGTCTATTTTTTTTAGAGTGACAGCGTGACAGTGACAATTCAAAATTGTAGATTGAAGTTTAAATTAATAGGTTTGTTCAGTAATATTAATATTTTTTGCAGATTTTTACATTTATTGAGGCTGACTGACCAGCACGGTCCCGCTATTCAACTGACTGACTAACACTACTGTTATTTATATGTCATATATAATATGTATAATGATTTTCAGCTTTAGTAAATTCGTTGCATTACCCAAGTTATCTCGACACATTTAACAAGACATCCTGGGTCCTTGTCCCAAGTTTCGTTTGACTGACCGCGGTATGTTCATGTACGTAAATACTGTAATCAACTGTCCAAAAACTAGCTTTAGTAAATTCAGAGAATTTTTTCGGCGCTGGCTCTTAGACTATAGTGCAAATATTCGACGTCAAGGCAAGAAACGACACGCTGCCTACGCCATCACTGGTACTTGGGCGTAGTGGGGGCTGGAGATTTGATCTACACAGGCCTTATGAGTTATGAGGATAGGCTATCCTGTTTAGTGTGTGATTTCCTTGACGTGTCCCAACTATAAAAATAAATATATTCATTTTGAATTAGATTTCAACTTCACTTTGAGTTATGGACTACTTCTTCAATTTATGCATATTTGGTTTAAGTACATTATTTAATATTCTAAAACTAAAACAATCCTTGTTTAGATCTCGTTTGCATTTTCCTCTTATTATGTTAATCAAAATTAAATAATATTTTTCATCATGAAATGAATATTTTTAATTACGACTGCTGGCGCAAACCCTTAACGACACCGTTGATGACGTTGGCAACGGTGCAACACCGTATGAACTTGAATCCGATGTAGTAGTGTGTAATATCCTTGGTATAGCCTAGCCGTGTTCAGAAATGCCCGCATTCCAATATTTCCACTGGGTACATTCAGGCGGTCCCAGCGGTTGAGCTCAGCCACTCAGCGGGAACTTTATTCTCGAAACAGGGGAGCAGCCTTCTCATTGGAACGAAGGTTCTGTCTTTGTCGTCTGGCATAACACTGACAATGACAGAGCAATTGTTCTTTTGAGAACGCTGTTCCTTGATTTCGAGAAAAAACTCCCTGCTGAGTGGCTGAGCTTAGCCGCTGGGACCGCCTGAATGTACCCAATGATCTGTTTTTTAGTGTTTTCATTATGATACGACCAAACAGCAAATAGCCTAATTTATGAAATATTGAAACCGAAAAATACCGGTAAGCAGTAAGAACTGATTAATTTATATCGGTTCTGGTTCTGCCTGCCCTACAATATTTCTATGAAATATGGGTTTCGTTGCGGTTCCGGTCCGCAAAAAAAAACGGTTCCGTTCCGGTTTTCGGTTCAATATCGTTCCAGTCCCTGATTCTGAATAATAAAATTATTGGCCCAATTTTTTTATAATGGTTCAATAGCTGCGTTCGGTATTAACGTCTGATCAATCTGTTCGATCTGAATAGTTCGTTTATTGCATCTAGATGTAGGGGAGGCAAATCTAAGCGAGCATTTACATTCACTTTTAACTTCCAGTTAAATTTGATGTTTGATATTTTATCATTTACATTGCAGAACAAAAACGTCAAGTCAAAACGTCAGAATTTTATGAGAATCATGAGCCGCTTTCCAGTATGGGTGTGTGACGCCCGGAGCTACTCGGGGCGTTGAGCTCCCGAGCTGTACGTATGCGTCAACCTGACGTGAATACCGCGGGTAGACTTATGCCGCATGCCGCATATCATACATCCAATGTAAAAACGTACATGTTCTCGAGATCATCACGCATCGGTGCAGCGCACGCACGTAGTACGCACGCCCTGTGTCTTGCAATTCATAACAATTTCGCAAAAATTGCCAAGCTACAACCACATTCTCCTCGCTTGACGACATTTTGAAGACTGCGAGTTGCGAGTGTTTGGATTTTTTTCGTCTTTGCGTACGAGGTTAGCAACATACGATAGCTTTGTTGTTCCAACACATCAAGAAATCGTACAATGTACCATCGTCACCAAAATTATCTGGGACAAAAATAATTCATAATAATCTCCTGGACTATTTCTCTACTTTCATTTTATTCAAAATTTGACAAATATTAGACGCTAAAGGTCATATAATAGTACAAGAGCTAATATGTTGCTGTCCTAGTTACTTTTGATAACGATGGTACCGTCACGATTCTGCGCAAAGCCAAAAATTTATGCGTAGAACTCGAAATTTGTATTCAGAGTGGTTTCGGAACCGTTCCTGGGGCGGCTTTTGACGTGTTGGAACAAACCTGATATTTACTTTACTTCATGTCGCATGTTGCATATGTTTGATGTTTCTTTGGTGTACGACCGCATGTTCCTCGATAGTTAGAAGATAGTTCTTAAACGGAATGTGAATTACGTTGATCATTACTCAATTTTTTGCTCATTGTAAAAAGGGTTATTTTGAAATTGCTTTCCTACGTTCTTTTTTGTAAAGAATATTATTTCATGGTTAGGTTAAATGTAGAATTTATGAAATGACTCACCATGTTGTTTGGTTGTTGCCCAGGCCCACCCCTAGGCCCAGCAGGTTGTTGCCCCATTGGCAGTTGTTGCATCTGACCCATCTGATGCTGGGGCTGTTGCATCTGACCCATTTGATGCTGCTGCGGAGGCTGCATGTGAGGCTGTTGGGGATGTTGCTGGGGGTACCCTGGTGCGGGGAATCCAGGATACATCGAGCCAGCTGGCCTGAAAATCATTTTTTTTTAAATTTTACTAATTTACAAAGTGACATTTCATAACCCGTTATTATAGTGTCACATCGATGAAGTTTTCATCACCAAGTTACAATAAATTGAACTTTTTGTATTTACTAGAACCAGTCGCACAGGTTTGACCGGTTGGATAAAAACAAATGCGAGAAGTATCAAATCAAAACAAGCCCTATAGACCGTTTATGCCCACTGCCAAAAAGGGCAATGATAGTATAACTTTGGTATAACGTATGCGCCCTGCCCTCTGAGGGTTTGGTAATTATAGGCTCGTGAACGTACAAGCAAAATTAGCGGGTGACCGCGCTTGCGCTGAAGACTTCTTCATAAAAATACTGTTGGGCAAAAATAAAGATGAGCTATAATTGTTTTATAAATATTGTATCAGGCCGGACCTTATAATCATTTAGTACCTATACGTTTAGTTCTTTATGTAAGATTTTATTTTGCATTTATTTAGAATGTTTAGAATTAATAATAGAGGTTTATTATTGAGGAACTATTTATTGTGGCGCGCGTATGAATATTTGGTCGGGGTGTCGAATCCCGCCAATCTCAAGAAAGTGCCCCCCGGTGCAAGGAAAACGAAGAAGGAAGGAACGGACAGCCGAGCCGACAGCGAGTGTCGCGAGTGAGTAGTTGTAGTTGGAACTGTTGGGAGAGGAGCGAGCTGCCGATCGGCTGGTGCGTAGTGCCATCGCTCAGGGGTCGTGGTCGTATTTTCGAATTTATTCGAGTAGGTACATTTCGTACACGAAATTTGACTGACAGCAATTTAAATTAAGAGGCCAACAACAAGCCGTTAAAAATTGATTTCCCGAGACGAGAAGTGAGAACTCACTTATTTTGTAATATTTTTTGACCGGATTAGAAAATAATAAAAGTCTAAAGATTCATGCTGTTGTTTTAGTTTTTCGAAAAAAAAATTGCAAATTGAAAATACCACGACCTAAATACTCGAAAAAAAGCATCATTTTTATCGCTCGGTACATCCAAACCCATCGCTTTTTTTAAAAAAATAAAACAAGAGCATTGTTCTAAATTTTATTATCTTTTCAAATCTTCTTGATTCACTAAAAAATATTAAGTAGTTTTTGAGATCTCGTCTCGAATTGTAAGCCCTGCAAACACGGAATTTCAAAAATTTTGGCCGCAGCGAGGTGCTGCCTCTGGCGGATTTAATTTCGCACCGGGGTAAGTAAAAATTACACAACGCGAGAGGACTGCAAGGCCAGTTATTAGTTTGTGTAAATAATTATGGCGAATATATTTGATAATGAACTCAAAAAGAACAAAGATTACTTTACTAGAATTCAAGAAACGAAAGAGGATACCATATACCTAGCATAGGTAAATACAGTTAGTACGTAAAGGTTGGGAATAAAAACCATCAAAAATACAGGGTTGATTTTTTTTTCAAAAAATCTCGGATACGTCGATTTTTGATTTTAGTGGCCGCTTTTTTGATGAGAATTTCATACACTGTCAAAACTGACATACCAACAATAAACTAACATGTTTTGATTGTTGATTTGAACCAATCAGATTGGAATTACGTGATAATTTGTATTAGTGTAAATTATTGCATAGTAATAATGCGAGAACTGGTGTTTTGACAATTTTTGACAAAAAATTTAAATTTTTAATTTATGAAATTTTCTCATAAAATACATAGAATGTCTCTTTATGCTGACAACAATTCAGGCAAACTGATAAAATGCCGGCAAAACAAAAACAGAAGAATAAATATCATGTTGTGACTGATTATTTGTAGGCATTTTACAATTTGCCAAAAACGGTGCCGTCAAAACGTGAATAGATATAAAACAAGTCGAATTTTCTCGATTAGGTATTAGGGTAATTATCTATTATCCATTACCAAATTCGAATATTCCGAATTTGTTGATTTTTTGTAGGAAGGTTTAATTTTAGTCGCTAGTCACAAATCTGAAATCCGTTCTTGTCGCTCGCATTCCGTTTCCGCTTTGCGCGCTTTGTTATTAACCAGTACACTTATAACCAGTAATAAACGAACTTTAACGAAACTTACCAAAAGTATGGAAACTAACCCAAACTAACCAGTCCACCTAATCCACCTAATTAATGACTTGAGTGTTTGTTTACTGTTCGGACTCGTTTCAAGTTTCGAATGAAAAATCAGTTCGTAGTAGTGTTTCTTTGGTATTGTATTTTGTTACGAGCAATGTTAATAATTGAGCATTAAATTTAATACCCGGGCAATTTAGAAAGTGCCCAAAGAAATATGACAAAATTATGAATTATATAAAAGATATCAGATTGCCCACACGGCATTATAAATGATGACCGGGTTATTATTGGTAAGTTTGGTAATGTCTGAATAAAATTTCAAACTAACCCAAACTAACCTGGTTATTATCGGTAATTTTGACAATGTACCCCAAACTCTTGGAGTAGTCCGAACAGTTAGGGTACTCGGAGTATTCCAAACAGTTGGAGTACTCAAACAGTTGGAGTAACCGGAGTATTCCGAATAGTTGGTGTACTTGGAGTACTCCCAACAGTTGGAGGTACTTTGAACAGTTGGCTTACTTCGATCACTAGGAGTACTTCGAACAGTTAGAGTACTCCGATCAGTAGGAGTACTCCGAACAGTTAGATTACTCCGACTTAGCAGTACTCCAGACAGTAGGAGTATTCCAGAGAGTTGGCTCACTCCAAACAGTTGGAGTACTCCGAGTACACCAACTATTCGGAATACCCAACCCAACTGTTCGGAGTACGCGAACTGTTACTCCGAACAGTTGCGTTGGAGCACTCCGTACAGCTGTTATTGAACTGCCGCGTAGTAGAATGTGTGATAGATTTTCCTACCAGCGTGCGAGAAACACACACGCATTTTTATTCCAGTCCGTTATCATTATCAAACTTACCGATAATGACCCAGTTAGTTTGGATTAATTGGCAATTTTAATCGGTGATTATCAAACTTACTGATAATAATCCGGTTAGTCTGGGTTAGTTTGCAATTTTAATCAAACAAATTATCTACTTCACTCCAGCATTAATCATAATGACCAATGCCCGGACAATGTGATGATATCTTCTAATTCATTCATTCATTCATTAAATTTTCTGGGCATTATAAATAATGCCATATTATTTACCTTGCCCATTGCCCGTGACATACGAAAAAAAAATAGAGAATGTACTGAGTGCACTCACCGGTCACCGGGTAAGTTTTTCTTTCTCTTTTAGGTAGATAATATAGTGTTAACTGTTTCTTTATGTTTTCTAAATAAAAAGATTTACTGTAACTGTATTATTTATATTTAATAGTATTTTCGTCTTTTTTTTCATGTTTTGACGGCACCGTTTTTGGCAAATTGTAAAATGCCTAAGAATAATCAGTCACAACATGATATATTCTTGTGTTCTTGTTTCGCCGGCATTTTATCAGTTTGCCTGAAATGGTGCCGGCATAACGAAAAAAGCATTTTAAGCTTGCGTTTTGCCGGCTTTTTGTAAAATTCCTAGGTAAATTATAAAAAGCCCAAATTTGCATTATGCCTACGACATATCCACTGTTTCAGCAGCACAAGTTCGCAGCATATATGGGAAACTTTTTTATTATCAATTTTACGAAAAAAAGTTATCCGTTATAAGGGTTTCTGCTTCTTGAAAAAATAATATTAAACTATTAAAAGTTGAAATAGTATGTACAGGGTGGTCAAAAAATAGAAAAATATACAGGGTATTTCCTAAGTACTGTCCGTAACTTCAGGATGTCATTCCTTACAGTATTTTAACAAAAAAAGTTCCCATAAATATGTGACCGGAAATGCGTAGTTTTTGAGATACAGGGTGTCAAAGTTTTAGAAAAAATCGTTTTTTCAGCTCAAAAATCTTTCCAATTTTTTTTTTTTTTAATTTGGCAGGTTGATTTGTGATAACGAAAGGTATTTTTGACTGTAATATGACTTGCTTAATCTGAAAAAAATATCAATGGTTTAAAAAAATAGTGATGTGCCATTTTTTTTCTACTTTTACCAAAAAACCCTGCATATTTTTCTATTTTTTAATCACCCTGTACCGGGTGTTTTTTTATCTTTGATATCATTTTGATCACCTGTAACTTTTTTGTTTTTGAAGTTATCAAGGTAAACAAAAAAACAAAATGTGGGGTTAGTAGCCAAGTTTTTTTTCAAGTTACACGTAAAACATAACACTATCAACTTTTTGACATATAAGCCTACATTATATTTTTTCAAATGGAACACCCTGTATATTATATGTGTGTTCGATAGAATATCTTATTCTGATTACAATGATATAGCACACTTCATTTTTTGGTCCACTCGTTTTTGACAAATCAGCAAAAATATGAAACTTTCGGAGTGAAACTTATTAGGCGGCGGTCTGATATTTGGGACGAAAATTATTGAGAGCATATAAAAATTTCATATATTTTTGCCGATTTATCAAAAATGAGTGGAACAAAATATGAAGTGTGTTATATCATTGATGTAATCAGAATAACGTGCTCTAACGAACACACATATAATATACAGGGTGTTCCATTTAAAAATAGTACATTAAAATACAAGTTTCATAAGACGTGATTTTATCGCACGAGCCCTAGATTAGAAAACGAGCCGGAGGCGAGTTTTTTAAAGGACGAGTGCGATAAAATGTCTTATGAAACGAATATTTTATACTTTTTTTTCTATTTTGGTATTGTTTAATTAAAAAAAACAAATTTTTCTTGGAAATTTTATTCTCATATTTCCTGATTTCATGTTTAGGTTGGTAACACTACATGCCGAATATAGAATTAAATCTTCTATAAAATCGAGAATGACAGTGCGATGGTCATCAGTCAGCCAGTGTTACCAACTTCCGATAAGTGAAAAAGGAGTGTCACAAAGAGCTTCTTTTCGAAACTACTTTTAGTGTCGAAAAGACTTCGATATGAAACCAAAATAGAAAAAATATAATGTAGGCTTATATGTCAAAAAATTGATAGTGTTTTGTTTTGTTTCAAGTGTAACTTGAAAAGAAACTTGGCTATTAATCGTACATTTTGTTTTTTTATTTACCTTGATATCTTTAAAAACAAAAAAGTTACAGGTGATCAAAATGATATCAAAGATACAAAAACACCCGGTACATGCTATTCCAAGTTTTAATAGTTTAATACTATATATTTTTTCAAGAAGCAGAAACTTTCATAAAGAATAACTTTTTTTTTGTAAAATTGATAAGAAAAAAGTTTTCCATATGTTGCGAACTTAAGCGGAAACACTGTACAACTTCTGCAATGGAAATATATTTTCAATTTTTGACAAATTTGCACTCATGCGTTTTTAACTGAAATGGGTACTGAAAAAGCACACCAAAAATTATCGACAATTTCCATTGCACTCGACATTTAGAATTTCATACATCTGTCAAAACTGACATTCCAACAATAAACTGACATGTTTTGATTGTTGATTTACGTTTTATGCGTGTATCAAACGTCAAATTATTGAAGCAATGTCAAAAAAGAGCGAATCTCGCGCAAGTGAGAATTAGGCTTCAGGCGATAATTGGCGCGACACTGGTGTTTTAACATTTTTTGACAAAAAATATAAATTTTTGAATCATGAAATTCTCTCATAAAAGCTTTTTTCGGGTTCGAAAAAAGGACGGTTCTAGAACGGTTCAAAACAATGGCACAGTTCATCAATCAACTAAATGACAACGGTTCAGCTATCACAAATTTCAATAATAAACTGTGCGATTGTTTTGAACCGTTCTAGAACCGTCCTTTTTTCGAACCTGAAAATAGCTAAAATACAACTCAAGCAATGGAATTTTTAATCTTGGATGAATTTCCAAGCCGGTGTCAAATGATAGTTCATAAAAAACTAAGACAAGAATGTATGATCGGTTTTAGTCTAAGAGCCAGTGAACTTTTCGCGTAAAAAGTTGCCGATGGACAATTTCTTGCTTAAACGATGTAGTATTATCCCCCGTGATCGAAAACCACAGTCTGGCAGCATCTAGTGGGGAGGTTTGGCGTAGGCATAATTAATTAGCCCATAAAAAAATCACGAAATTCGAAATACTTGCCGATGGTCAATTTTTGCGGCATATCATCCAAAAATTTGCCATTTACAAGGCTGTAATAATGCCAGACGGTTTTCACGGGTTTAAAGCCTTGCCAGACGCTCCCAAAGTGCAAAAAAAAAACAATAAAAAATTCGAAATACTTGCCGAAACCCTTTTTTTTTCACATTTAAGACAAAAAAATTGCTAATCGCACAAACCTAGTGCAGAGTGAGTGAGTGGAACAGAAGCATTTGTATAATATATCAATTAACTAAATACCACACGTAACTGGAATGGATCCGACCATTGTCGGATATGGCATTTTTCGCTCTGTGTGTCCAAAGATAACTCTATACAGGATGATTTACGTAGGCCGTGCATTAGATTGCAGGTGGATTAGATGCTATCTCTACTAACCCTGGACTCGTATTCTCGTAACCGGGAAACAGCGTTCTCAAAAGAACGATTGTTCTGTCTTAGTCGCCCATATTGTTATTTCCATAATACTGACATAGAGCAATCATTTTCTTGAGAACGCTGTTCTCCTGTAACGAGAATACGGGCCCTGGAAAACTTCTAATGCACGGGCTACGTAAATCACGGTGTATAGTGACGGCTACCTTTCTCTTTCTAGTTCATTGCTGTTAGGTTTGGTATATTCCTTACCCCAAATAATATATTTTTTAGACAAGGAAACTAAATAAAAAACAAAGAAAATAAAATATAGAGATAGGTATCCGTCACATTCTTCATCTCAAATTGCCCCATTTATTTTTAATCGGCGCGACCATTCCATGTACGTGTAGTTTATAGTTCATTGTTAGATAATTATACAGGGTGACTCAGAGTAAATTTCCCTTTTTAAAAGCGCCCTGTACATCCAACTTAATACTTGTGGGAGGGGATAGCGCTGGTAATTTTCGGCGAATACGTGCAGGGCTGCCAATTTGTGAGTAATTACTCACATTTGTGAGTAATTTCAAGTTTTTTCAGCACAATTGTGAGTAATTTCAAGTTTTGTGAGCAAAATTGTGAGTAATGCCTTTTTGTGAGTAGAATGTGAGTAATCGTCGATAAGTAGGTGCAACCAATTAATTCATAAAGAATATAAGATTTTTTATTCGTATTTTTCTCTCGATAATATTTCATAATATTTCTCTTCTGTATAATGAAATCTCAATTTAATTTTTTGTTTTTTTTTTTAAAGATAATTTCGTTTAATTGAAGTTTGTCTAAATCCTATTAAATCTCATTCATCATGGCATCAGTATTTTTCTTTGTCTCTTGTTGTATTTGTTGGTTGCCTCGGCAAGGTTCCTGAAGTTGTCTAGTAATAGGTAACTTTGGTTTGTGATTTCTGTGGAAACAGACTTTTGATGACGCATCTGGAGTGCCTTATGGAGATTTGCATTAAGTTGAGGCACCCCAGATGACGTAATAAAGTTATCAGGCAACCCAAGGATGATAAACACCTACAGGATGGCCTATCGGCCTCGTTTTTGGTAATGGCCGCCATATTGATGTCTCACCATTTCCGACGTCATAGCTAAGTCGTCAGCTGTTTAAACAGCCCACATCAAGGCGAGAAATAACATGCTGCCTTATGTATGATTTTGTGTAAAAATAATTCAATTTTTGCAATTTATACATATACGACCCACCCATACTATAAGAGCCTAATAGGATTACGTATTACGTAACCCATTTTAGCCTATTTGAGTTATGTTATGAGTTGTATTATATCCTCTCCTAATATCACTAGTAATTTGATAGGCTCATTAGGTAACTCATTTTTTATTTATGAATATTAAAAGTAAAACTGATACCTGATGCTGATGACAGCATTTGCTGACAGCTGATTGCACCGTTGCTTAAAGTCCTTGTTGAGAAAATATTTTTC
The DNA here is from genome assembly GCA_917834065.1 of Ceutorhynchus assimilis. Taxonomy (NCBI): domain Eukaryota; kingdom Metazoa; phylum Arthropoda; class Insecta; order Coleoptera; family Curculionidae; genus Ceutorhynchus; species Ceutorhynchus assimilis. The sequence continues at coordinate 40,756,720 of OU892278.1, read as the reverse complement.
TTCCAGCCTTGAGCTTTAAGGTAACCGAATTATCTGTTGTGAAAAATCAAAACCATTTTGGATACATAAAACAAAAACCTAGATCGTAGATAAAATGTTGTATATCACACGTACGGTTACGCTCATTATAGCACTCGTGTGGATACCACGATTCGGTCTACAACCTCGTCGTGACAATATTTCCGTTTGATTCGCAATTTTTTTCTCATAAATTAAAAAAAAAAGTTTCGGCAAGTTGGCATTATTACAGCCTTGTTAATGGAACATTTTTGAATAATATGCCACAAAAATTGACCATCGGCAAGTATTTCGAATTTCGTGAATTTTTTAATGACTTATCAAATACGCCTACGCCAAACTTCCCCACTACATGCTGCCAGACTATGGTTTTCGATGTCGGGGGATAATACTACATCGTTTAAGCAAGAAATTGTCCATCGGCAACTTTTTACGAAAAAAAATTCACTGGCTCTTAGACTATAGGACATGATACATAAAATAAGTTCAGAATGTAACGAAGAAATAGGAAATGAAATAAAAAATTAATGTTTTCATTTAAAAAAATAAAGTTAGCTGTCACAACTTGTTTCTGGGTCACCCTGTATACATGATATTACCGTGTGAAATTAACACTTTTCCTTTTTATTATTTTTCTAGGTTTTCTGGAAGTTCTTTATGTAATAAACATCATCTCTCCCACCCTCGTAACTACGCCACCTCACTTTTTTTTGGTGTAAACATCTCAAGTATCTATTTTGCTGTATTTGTATAGGTAAATTTTATTATCTTCATTATATATTTTTGTGTTTCCGCACATTTCATTCTTCACATTCTTATTTGTTAAATAAAAAGCACGATGTAAATTATGTATTAGTTTTGCCTCCACAAAAGCCCATAGGATTTATTATTCACCTTCCATGCAATTTGATCACACCCTTCCGTTATCTCGGAAATATTTGTTATAACGTCGTCTATAACACAGTCCTACTTTGAACTCGGCGACAAAGAATGAATTTCGCGCGAATACCACCCCTGGGGAGGACAAATTAGAAGTTGTTTGAAAGTCTTTCTGGTGAGACTTTTGTAGTATCAATCCAAATTGTGGTGCCAATTTTGGATTGTGTTCTATGGGAACACACAGGTATTGAGACTATTGAGTCCGGTGCGTTGGTTGAGTTTCCGAACTGTGAATAGCTACTTTACGTTATTTCGACGTGATAAACTTGAACAGTGTCGTTGCTCTGGGTTGATGTGCACTTTTGACTTGAATCACAGCCTCCTACACTTAAGTGTAGGAGGCTGTGCTTGAATCTAAATTTGTTTCTAGTTATTTTCTTCAACGACTTCAACAGTGGCGTAGCCAGCCTTACGGGGCGGAAGGGGCAAACATATAAGGGGCGCATAATTATTTTTTTTGGCGGGGGAGGGGGGGGGAAGGAGGGTATCACAAATGAATGTTTGTATGCTTTTGTAATATGTGCTTATTGGGGGAAAAATATTAAAGACGAAAAGCCCGACGGAGCCGAAAGATTTCCTCGAGTGCCACGCCCAAAAAAGTTTATTTTAAGCCTTCAAAAACATTTTTTTTTCGGGTGCCACGGTGCCAATCCGAAAAGCATTTATGTATTTTAAGCCTTACAAGAAATAATGTGTGGACATGCCGTTAACTTCAAAAACTCCTTCCGGACGTCTCCACGTCTCCAGACGCCTTGAAAACTAGAACAAATCCGGGAAATCCGGAAGGATGACAGCCCCACCCAACCCAATAACCCATAGTTTAATAATTAAATATTACATCCATCATCAAAACAGAATTGAACTATCACCTTTCCTTATTCCTTTGATTGAACTGCAGTGGCGTAGCCAGAGCCAAACCAAACGTGGACGTCGGCGACATCCGAATTGCGAGGCCCTTTTTATGTAGGGTGGGGTGGCCATAGGATTTCTTGTGACAAAAAGCAGGGACGGGTAGCCGCTGGCAGGCCCGCCAAAGGATACCTGATAGTTAGGGCGCCAAATGCGGTATAGTTTGTAGTAGGAGTAGGGTTGAATGAATTGAGACAGCATGACAACGCTGAAAATATCCAAGGATTCTAGAACCCACGATTTGGATACAATCGTCATTTGCATTTAGTGTGCAAGTGTTGGAAGTGAGAACAAAGTAAGATGGGTGCGCAGAGTAGGTAAAGAGATTCAATTTAAAAAAATTACAACCTGAGGTAGAAATAGAAACTTTGGAATTTGAAAGTTGTCAAGAATATAAGGCTCTAATGAAATGCAAATAATGGGAAGTGATTTTGCATAAGAAGTTAAGAGTTTTATGGAAAAGCTTAGTGACGATATATATACAAACTGGATTGTTAGGAGATCGCTTCCGAATGTACAAAAATTAGCTTTTCGCAAAATTTTCGTCTGTCCAAATCTAGCATAACAACCTTAACAAGAATGCACAGAAAAAGGGCAGTTCTAATTTGGACAGGAAAAACGGATGCAATGCACAAATTAACATCAAAATTTAAAAAATAACTGAGGCCATTATCCGACGTGACATTTATTTGAAAAATAGTCTGAATGCCCAAATACAGGTTTGTTATAAGTTGAAATAGTTATCCCGCGTGCGACTAACGCGATTACCTACCATACCCCATTTTGCGCACTGCTGTTTACATTCTATACCGCATTATAGACACTTTTATACTGTACCAAAGCTGGACTGGGCTTGGGGGCGGAGCTTATAGACTCGAGGGTCTCTTCATGGTATACTATGTAAAATCGCCTCCAGGCATATCAACGGTATTAGTAGTATTAGTATGAATACTATTTGATAATAATACTTATTCAGTCAAAAATATTAATTTTTTTCCCACAATCTACCGAAAGAAATAGAAACCATATGATTTGAGAGTTCTAGGTTAATTTGCAGTAGAATTGATAAGTTTTAGCGAAAACCGAAATCTATGATATTTAGAAGTTTTGTATAGGATTAGGTTTATTTGTTCTCTACGTTTTATTTTGGAAAATCGAAAGGTGTCAATTTCAAGGTTCGGTAACCTATTTTTTGCGAAGCTCCTTAGGGGACGAGGCCGATAAAATAAATAAGAGACAGCAAAATTTTATTACTTATTTTTTGCTTTTGTTTTTTAAGAGCGATAGGGGCGCCACACGTGTAAGGGCGAAGGGGGGCTATCGCCCCCCCTGCCCCCCTACTGGCTACGCCATTGGACTTCAACTATTACCTACTGACACGTTATTATTGTTATTTTGATATCATAAATTTTGTACAGTACCGTTGCACTGAATTTGCGTGCATTTTGTTTTAGATTTAATTTCGATTTTAGTTTATTTTCTTTATTAACCATGACTGCAATAAAGTCGGTCAAGTTTTTTGTGTTTTCATTTAGCAAATAGATTTATTTGAGACACATTGCATTACTTTCCTCACAAAATCTAGAACCGAATTTTTGCGACGACCTACTTCCATGATTTCATGAACACAAACGCTTTCGCGAGAAACTCATGACGTCATATTGAACATAGTTCGTCGGAAGCATGGACGCAGGTTCTAGCCAGCGTTCAAACTCATGACGTCACAAGACGAACTACGGTTCGTCCTTGGATGAACTACATTCGTCGCGAAAATTCGGTTTGGATTAAAAATTGTTATTAGATACGTACTGATACTGATAGGGTTGGTGCATATTGTTTTGTCCAGGATGCGGCGGAGGATAGTGCGGCGGATAGTGCTGATGCTGTTGAGGTGGATACGGTGCTTGAGGTGGCGTAGGAAACTGCTGTATGTTGATCAAGACGTTTTGTTGGTGCAAGCCTTGCCCGTTACCCGGATTCATCCGTGAAACTTGCTGAGCCAAGGCTTGCATCGGCAAACCTGCGATGGATTGCAGTGATGATGTAGTGGCCACTGCATTGTTCGGATTATAGAGTTGCTGAAAATAATAAGATAAGCTTTAGATTTGTGATTGGATTTGTGACGAGAAATAAATTTGGCAATACTGTAAGAATGATGAGTAGGTAGTTCTATAGATTTTTTTTTTATTGGAAATGAGTTAATTTTTGGTTTGTATTTAAGTTATTGAAAGTTTCTATCATTTTGTCAACTGCTGACGCTGTTGTCTTTATAGCCTTCTTCTGACTTCTTACCACAATTCAAAGCTTTGATTTTACTGAAATTAAAAGTGTTGCCAAGATAATATCTCGAGAGTTAACTTTATTATCACTTGTGGCCTCATTGTTGTAATTCGTCAGGATGAATAGTTATGGTTTTGCCAGGATTAGTAGCTATAGTTTCACCAAGATTAGTAGCTCTGATTTTACTAGAATCAAAAGTGTAACTAAGTTTGGAAGCCATGCTTCTGCCCAGAACAAGTCTCTCGGTATTAGCAGGATCAACCCTTGTGGATTTATCAGAATATTTATACAGGGTGTCCGTTTTAAGTGATACCACTATTGCTATCTCCGAAACCGTAAGAGGTACGAGGTCGGTTAAATTAGAAAAAAGTTTCCTTTTTTGATGCTTATTCAAGACTCGTTTACAGTGTTGCCAAATTCCTTTTAGTTTACGAAATACAAGGTGATTTCTAAATGATTGGCCGACGTTTCTGCTCTTAAAAGTGATCATCAGTGTTTTTTACTAAACTTTTACCTTAACTCGACCCTGGAATTCGTTATTTGTAACAAAGGCGGTCTAACAAGTACTTTTTTCCTTTTATCAAGAACACTTAGAATTATCTGTTTGAAGAAGTCAAGAGTGGTTCGTGGTTACTGTATTTAAGAAGAGTGACGTGGATGCTGTAAACAACTACCGACCTATCTCACTTGTCCCAGTGATATACAAGGTATTTGAATGCTTACTTAAGCATCAACTGTAGTCATACTTTGAGAACTCGAGACTGTTTTCTGAAAACCAATTTGGGTTCAGGACCAACAAGTCAACTGCTCTGGCTGTCTTGGAGCTGCTGGGATGTATAGCGGAGGCATTTGAGAGGGGGCAGTATACATGTGTCACATGCTGCTACCTCTCAAAGGCATTTGACTGTGTCACTCATTGTATTCATCTGGACAAGCTTAAGGCCTATGGTGTCAACGACCGTAGTGTCACTCTGCTGACGCATTACTTGGGAGATCGGACCCAAATCACATCATAGTGACATAGTGTCCATTGAAGTTTTGTTTAGTTCACATGATTGCCAAATTTTTGTCCGTTTCATAGATATAAGGGAAAATGTAAAAAATGTCTAAAACTTATTTAATGAATAATGAATAATATGTCATAATCTATCAACTTTAGAAGGAAGTGTTTCATATAAAAGTTTCAATATCAGCTTCTATACTACCATTACTACCTTCAAAATACATAACAATAAAAATCTGTACCGACTTATACGCTATTCTTTGTCATCCTGCTACAGCTAGATTGTGACAGTAGTGGATTAATTTCTTTTTTTCTATAAAATGGCCTAATAATTATCTTTACACCAGCTTTTAGTTGTGTTTATATGATCCCTTGTATCTCGGAAACGAACAAAAATTTGGCAACCCTGTGAACTTATCTTCAATGGACTCTAAAATCTGGGGTGCTGGTAGGCCCAGGTAAGATAGTACATTTTTCAAAAGCATGTTCTGAAATGCGAGATCGTTGTACTGAATCCTATTAGGCAATTCAAACCACGTGACATTCAAGATGGCATGGCGGCCACACATGGGCCAAAAAACACAAAAAAAATATCTAGTTTCTGTCCGATTTAATAGTTTAGGTACCTAATCAACAAATATTTTATTAAATAATCAAAATTAAAGTTGCAAACAAAACTTTAAGTAGAATAATTTAAAATACGCATAAAAACATATTAAAAACAAACTTGCTTGGCCGCCACGCCATATTGAATTTTCCTTTTTGACAGATGGATTGAATTGCCTAATACTTGATTAAAGTCTGTTTTTTTTTTAAAGATAGAAGTCAAAATGACATCATGTTGGCAATACAATGTAAAAATTTTTATGTAGAAAAGGCTTGTGTTGCCAACATAGTTACTAAATATTTCATTCGGGAGATAATCTATAAAAAAAAAACAGACTTTATGTATGTTTTGAGCAATCAGGAAGTTTGTGATCAGGAATCAGGGCAACTCGTATTTTATATGAGGTCTGTTTCTGTAGAAATCACAAACCAGTCGGAGTAAATTTCATTGATTGAAACTAGTTTTCTGTCTGTTTCTGACTGTTTTCAACCAATGAAATTCGCTCTAACTGGTTTGTGATTTCTGCAGAAACAGACCTATCGTTTCTTCAGCCTTGATTGATTGATTTGTCCCATTCTTTCAGTTCAGGCATATGCTCAGCACTGCAGCCCTGAAGACTTATTGTGTATCCTTGCACATGCCCTGCCCCTACTCCTCCTCATTCACTCTGCAAGTTGGACAGTCGACCGACGCTAGCGGTGCCCCGATGCGGCTTCACTGGTGAGATTCCCTTGAACTCGGCATCGGGTGACACGGCGGTCACCCACCCAACTTGCAACCCAGTCCAATATTGCTCGGCCCTGTCACTCATCCAACTTGCAACCCAGCCCAATATTGCTCGGTCGCAGATACCTCGTTTTTACCGCTCTACTGCGATCCAATAAGCCGCGTTTCTTCAGTCTTATGTAATAGCAAAGATGTTTCTTGCTTTGATATTAAACTATTGTTATTAGGATAGGTGTTAACTGTAGCTTTTACCTGCGGTTAATAATGATGTGGCTAGAGTGTAGCAACAAACATGTTATAGTTGAATCCACGATAGAGTTTGAATTTTGACCGTTATTTTCACCAGTTGAAAGTAAATAAAATCCCCCAGATCTGCCCCTTTTTCTGACAACTATCAAATAATGATACATGACATTTTGATTTGACAAATAAAAATATCAGATTCGGGTCTTTGAATTTCGAATTTTTGTGTGAAATCGTTTCAGTTTTTTGCCGTTTTTTGTATTATTTTTTGATTTGTTATATTCGCAATAGGTTTTTTGGTTTTTTATGTAGTGTTCTGTACCTTTGTGTTTCGGTGTTGCCTTTCAAACCTGGTTTTAGTTTGGATTTTAAGTGTTTACTTTTTATACAAGTGTTTACTTTGGACTCTAATTTTTGGATTTCTGGATTTTAATAACTTAACTTCCTTTAAAGAAATTGAAAATAAATTTTTATTCTGAAATTTATATCACTTTTCTAAATACGACCCTGTCGTTTATCCCAGCTGACGAAATCGAAGCGCTAATGCATGGCTGGCAACCTAAAGGAAAAGTTACTAGAAATGTCAACGCGAACTGTCAACTTCACTTTCTATCGTGATTTCAACTATACTAGTGTTAGTGTTAATGAATATAGTGAAAATATATAAGGCCGCGTTAGTAGCCGCCATGTTTAAATTTAGTTTTTTAAATGACGCAGTCTACATATACGGTTCAATATTTATTTTTTGTCCAAAACGAAATCTGTTCGTCGGTAAAACACTCAGTGAAAGAGAAAGACAAATATACAATTAATCATGATGCTCCCAATATAGCTTTTTTGCCATGGCACCATCTACTCGAAACTGCTTGAACTGTAACTGTCAAATTTTCACCAATTTTCATCTTCAAAATTCGTTTTAGGATCATCTCAAAAAATTCGCAATAATTTCCAAAATCCTTTGGCATAAACATTATTCTAAAGATTATCTACAATTCGCTTTTTTTCAATGAACTAAGCAAACACACTGGAACGGTGGCTGCATAATGTTTCTACGCAAGGGTTTGTGCTAGGAAGGACAACAAACAAGAGGGATTTGCATCTCTCTCTGCACTATGGCAGCTATTGAGACCAACTTTTTGAAGTGTTTGGATCATTGATGAGGTTAGGAAGATGAAGAAGCTCTTCTTTCTTTTACGTCAATTGCAATGAAATGAGTGCGAGTGAGACAACAATCCCTCCCTATTGCTGGGTTGCATATATCAAAATTCGCCTCACTAGCTTAAAGCAGTGCGCCCGTTCCAGATGTTTGTTAAGTTCAATGCTTTTTTTAGATTCTCGTGGTTATCAATAAAATATGCAACCACCAACACATTTAGTTGCTTTGGTGGTTGCGAACATGATTTTTGAACTTAAAAAAAGGCAGTATATCGAAAAACTAAAATGAGCGAATGATCAGCACCTACCCCAATGAGGAATAAACCGTGGATCGAAAGATCAAATGGATCCAATAATGCAAGCATCAACATGATTCCTTCCAACCAACGATTCCAAAACGAAAAGCGCGGTAAACTGTAAACTGTAAGTGTCAACTGTTAATTTTTCGTATAAAGACTAATTAATAAACGACAATCAACGTTCAACTTTAACACAATCAGACAGAAGTTCTCTTTTGAAAGTACACGAACAAACAGTACCGAGTACCGGTACCGCCACCCCTTGCACTCGGTCGTATGGTCGTAAATCAAACTTTGATCTTCGCCTTGCCGTTTTCGTAACGGGGGATTTAACAGCGTAGTTCCATGCACCTGAAGAATATTTTTAGACAGAGCCTGCTCCAAAAATTCAAGCGCAAAACATGTAGGTAAACTGTGTTTTAAATTTTTTATGTAGAAAAGGCTTATGTTGCCAACATAGTTACTAAATTTTTAACTTGGGGAATTATCTTTAAAAAAAAAACAGACTTTATAATATCACCAAAATATGTTAGTTATAGATAGATGGTTTTGTATTAATTTTATTTGATCTACACGTTTTACTGGGTTGATTAGAAAATTTTAACTTGAAGGAAAAGGGCTCTCTAATATACAAGAATACAGGGTGTTTAAAACAAACAATTTCATCAATACCGTTCTTCAAAATGGGAAAAATAAAGTTTATCATTTTTTTTGTATAGTTTATTCTTTATTGAATTGGTTGAAACATGTAAGCGTTGTGTATTTTTTATCTTTCAACAAAGTTTACGAAATTAGTTTATCAGTTATACAGGATGTCCCACATACAAGTAACTACATGAAAATTTGATTTCGGAGTACCCACGGCTTCAAGCTTTGATTGAAATTGAATTGAGTTCAAGCTTGATGCATATACAATCGTGAGCATTGAAACTAGGACACCCGACTGACAGATCTTGTCTCGCTATTTTGAGTAGATCCACGCGGTAAATCAGTCTTTTCTCCACATCGAATTTGAACGGAAAACCGTATGTATTTGTCTAAAAACGAGGTCGGTTCAGTTCGGATTGAACTGATACGATCGGGTTCAATTGAGTAGATTTGAACCGAATTCGTTCAATAAAATACTAAATCAAGGTGAGTTAGGTCCAAGGATAATACACACACTATTACTAAAGGATAGCCTATCTTCATAGGGCCTGAGTAGAACAAATCTGAAGCCGAGTGAAGCCACTCACCACGCCAAATCACCAGCTGTGACGTAGGCAGTATATCGTTTCTCGCCTTGACGTAGGCTGCTTGCACCACAGGTTATGATTCTGCGGGCTTTTGCTTCATGCACACTTGGTTTCACTTCATTAGTTAACATTCACGACCCCTTTTTAGACCTCGTTTGCATCTTCCTCTTTGCCAAGGACGTATATAAGGGCGAGGAGGGTTTGGGGGTTCAAACCTCAGATTACCAACTAAAAACGACAGATACAACAGAAAACAAACAATTTGTGATCCAACATCCATAAGGTCGATTTTTGCATGAAATGCCCGGTTGCCAATAATCCGATGTGATTTTCAATATTAAATGTTTTCACGGATAATCATTATTTCAAAATATGTTTTAACATGATGTAAATGTTTTTTTATATCAATCTTTGTTGAAACATAACTAAAACGCCTTTTTGAAAAAGATAATTAGTCTTTTTTCAATTTAAATTGGTGAAAATTCTGGAATAACCAGGAATATATGGCCCGAAAAACGGCACATCGGCAACGTTGCATCTACGAGCAGCCAATCAGATGATTTTATGTGACTTTTGGCATCCATTAGGGATTTGACAATGTTGCTGGAAAGTGATTAAGGTAATTTTGTGATTTTTTGAGATTTTGAGTGTTTTTTTTGGATTCAAAACTGTAGAAAGTGTGGTGGAGAAAGTAACAATGGTACGTCGATGTATTATCTGAAAGGATTCCAAACAGAATTCGATATTTCGGCGGTAAGAAATTTGACATCATTTCGATCTTGACATTGGCGTAGTTAGAGGATATTTATGGTAATTTATTGTGAGTAAAACTTCTATTGAATTCTGGGAAAAAATCAGAGGAAACTGAATTCGCCGCCACTGAACAGTGTTGCCATTTTATAGGTCTATCTCTATCTTACTTATGTCATGGACTAAAAGATGATTGATTGTAAACATTGGGCGATTTGTAAATGGCATGTTTGGTCTCTAGTTTTATTATTAGTCTGAGGTTCAAACCCCTCCCCCCCCCCCCATTGAACTGAATAATTTTATTTTTTTTTTAAATAAACGTTTTTGGGCTTGGAACCCAAAAAAAATTCCCGCCTTTGGCGATATCCTTTGGTAGCTGGTTATGCTATGCCAGGTTACCTACATATACTGAAATTGAATACTAAAATTTAAATCCTTTCCAGCATAGACCACGAGCCGCCACTGCTCTTAAACCCCCCCATGTAAAAGCTATAGCTACGTCGTTGCTCTTTGCCTAATATGTTAATCAATATTAAATAATATTTTCCATCATAAATTTAAATTTTAAACTAGGACCGCTGGCATAAACAGCTGACGACTTAGTTAATGACGTCGACAATGGTGATACACCAATATGGCCGCGAATACCAATAACGAGGCCGATAAGTAATCTTAATCCTTAGTAGTATGTGTGTATTATGCTTGAGTTAGGTCATCCGAGATATGAAGAAACGATGTGGCAACAGTGTCGTTTTTGAGAGTTTTTGTTTGGTTGGTTGCAGGTTGGCAAGCCAATTGTCAAAGTCATCATATCAGAGACGGTTTTTTTTTTTGATGACATGTTGCAAGGGTGTCTGTTAAAACCCATTGAGGTAGAATAATAAGGAGGCTAAGGGCCAAATTATGGACCGACTGGTAAGTGTCTGGTTGTTACCTAGCAGGTACTTTCTATTCCCTAGTGCATAGAAAGTACCTGCTAGGTAACAACCAGACGTTTACCAGTCAGTCCATAATTTGGTCCTAAATGAGGAGAAAAAAGTGTATCCACTTCCGCATGTTATGCTGTGTTGTTACTACACTTCTGTCTGAGATTCTGTCACTTTTGTCATAGCCACGCGTCAGGATTGCAACAGGGCCGCATTTTCCATCCGAGGATTTTTTAAATGCGAAAACTTTTTGAACCGCAGAATTCCTATTTTGGTTCTTGGAAGGATCTTCTGTTTCAGTATGCCGAAGTTTCTGTAGCAACTTTTTCTTTCTTGGTGTAATCTCCATTTTTATACGTTTTTAGATAAAAATTATAAAGAATCCATTTAGTTCGGCTCTGTTTAAGTAGCCATTTTGTTCCTACACCAGCTACGCCTACCGATGCCCTTATCTATTGCACTATTCAAATGATGACAGCGTCTCCTATTCTACCTCCATGGTTAAACCCTAGGTTAAACCATTGGTTGAACCAGCTTTGAAACGATGTTTGAGCATGATTTGAACAGGGTCCTTGGATAACTTCAAATTTTCAAAATAAGTAGTGATGAGCGATACCGTGTTTTTAAATCACACTGCACACTGGTAAGTGATACAGTACGCGATTTTAAAGCATGACGTGATCATGAGTATCACGACTTTCAGTATCGCGATCGCGATTTTGGGTAGATCTACCGAAAATCACGATGGCGACTTGATATTAAATTAAGCTGGATTTATACAGGAATTGAAATAAAATAAAATAAGGAATAAAATAAAATTACAAGATTGACTTATGGGAAGCTATGGTGGCGTTTATACATAAAAATATGTTTGCTTTAGCTTATCCCTTCAATTTGTTTATAAATTTTGGGGCTAGGGAATAGTTCAAACCATTAGCTCGAGCATTAACTGATCATTATTGATTAATATTAGGGTTTCCATACGTCCGGATTTACCCGGACATGTTTGGGTTTTTAGGGTGTCCGGGGAAGTCCGGCCGGAATTCGGAACAATGTCCGGCAAACTCAGAGATCGTGAAAACACTCGTCCTCAGTTTACGCCCTATCCAAAAGACGTAAAATTTTACTTCACGCATTAGTACGTAAAGTACCCGAGTCACTTTACACACTAGGGCACTCACTAGGCAATTTTTCGCGAGGATAACCAAGCATACTCGAGTATGTTAGATTATGTGATCAATTGTGTCATACTCCCCTAACTCACTCATCAATGATGAGTGAGTTAGGAATGATGGTGAGTCATCATCAAATTCTGGGATACTCAAGAATCAAAAACACTTAACTTCTTTTGTGAGAACAGACCGAAAATCACCTTTTCTACATTTAAAATCGACGAAAAAATTAACTCACTAGCACAGCCTGAATCGCAAGCATTCTATCGTGGTCTGCGGGTGACGTCATCACTAGTGTGTAAAGTATTTGTCCAAATTTATTTTTTTACACATATTTTATTGGTAGTAAAAAACCATAGATTAGAAAACTGTTTGTATATTATGCAATACGTGTGTGAATTGAACCTTTTTTCACAAATGTGAATTTTGTCGCACTCGCCTTTCACTTTACACACTCTCAATAGCTATTTCGGCGAAGTCCGGATTTTGTCCGGATTTCTTGACTCCTATGTCCTGAATTCCGAAAAACCTTAATGGAAACCCTAATTAATATAAACATTTTGAGAGTTTCATTGATCAAACTGTAGTATTGCCAAACATATTTTATTCGATATGTAGATATTTTTGAAAAGTTGACTTACCATCGACTGACCCCTATTCCGTTCATTGAAAGTATCCAACGATATAAATTCATTATCGCTATTCGAAGAATACCCGAGATCCTTATTGTTGCGTTCATTGAACATAGATAGTAAACTATCGCTGTCCGGAAGTTTCAGGGGATCGTCTAAAGATGGTGTCGTCCATACCGGTGCCGAATTATTTTGGCCTGAAAAAAAGTGCTCTGTTCAGGAACAGGTATTAATAAAAATATAATGTTTTCCCAACTAGAAAACAGTCTAGAACATCTTATAATATGGTAAGTAAATTCAGCACACACTGTAGTACTGAGTGTATTTTTTCACTTTATTGTGTCTTCCTGCATGTAGGTATGTATTAAAAAGGGTGTTTGTTTATAACTGGAACACTCAGTAACTTTTTTATTATTGATAATAAAGGGCATGTGTAAATTGGAAAATTTCTTGGTAAATTGCAACGATCCTAATCGCTATAATGATATTTTTTTGAATAGGACGCCCTGTATATTTTTGCATTTTTGAAATTCTTAGAAAATTAGCTTCACAAAAAAATCAAACACTATCTGGATAACAAAAATATACAGGGCGTCGGGCAGGGCTTTCCATTAAAAAAAAATACCATATTGTGGCACCCTGTATACCTATGACTAGAAAAAAAAATCGTTGTAGTGCTTAGGGTTGAACTTTACCAAGAAATTTTCCACCTTAAACATGCCTTTTATTTTCAATTGTAAGAAAGTTATCGAGTGTTTCAGTTATAAACAAAGACCCAGAACAGGGTGGTCCACCATAAATTGACCCTCCCCCCACCTGCCAACCATACCCATACTAACAGGTGACAGGTAAAAAAGGTAAAAAAAAAACTATAGCTCTGTTCCAACCGACATAAGAACCGTTCCAGAACCAGCAATTTCCAGTTGCCCAACTATTTTTCAATAAGTTGAACATTTATCCTACTTAACAAATGAATTGATCGACTGGAAATTACCGTTCTAGACCGGTTCTCATATGTCGGTTGGAACAGAGCTTATAATAGCGCTCTACCTGAACCAGCATATTTTTTGATCAGATCGAACAAATGAACATCGTGAATGTCAAATTTTGACAGAAGTTGTATTTTTTTTTTAATGCGATGCCCTGTTATGTATTTTTTGATTCTACGGAAAATGTAAATTCATGTATAATGTCATATACCCATATCCAATTATTTCGGAAATATGGGAAGTTGAAACTGTGATTATTATGTCTGTAATTGACTCCCCAATTTATGGTGGACCACCCTGTAACTACATTTATTATGTATTTTGTGTCCTAGAATTTCTGAACTATAATATCTATGGTAATAAGGCATGATTAATTTCATTATATTTCATAAATGAATTTGTCATAAATAAGATCTCTAATCATAGTTTCTAATTCTGATTGGAAAATATAAAAGAATCTAATGGGTAATTATACAGGGTGGCTGAAAACGAAACAGAGGTGATTTTGGGTTCCCCAAGACATTTAAGAAAAAACCCTCATACCCGTCGATTTTTGATTTGAGGGGGAACCATTTTTTTGGTGGTTTCACCCCCTGGGGGGCAAAGCTCTAGCGGGGGTGACAAGGGCCCCCATAATTTTAAATGGAATGAGGGGTCGAGTGATACCTTATTTTGAAGCTATTTTTATGTAGATTATAACCCCCGAGTCTTATATCGCTACTATTTACCTCTAGCCATTACAGAGGCTAATTAAAGTTACAAAAACATGTTGGAACATTTTTATTTAAAAAAATGCTTTAAAAACAAAATCAATCAAGTAAATTCTGAAAATGACCTCAGAAGAAAAAATCTAACGGGCTTAAATCTGGAGAACGCCGGAGCCACTCAATAGCTCCTCTCCTTCGAATCCATTGTCCTGAAAACCTTTGGTCCAAATATTGACGAATCACTGCAGCATAGTGGGGTGGCGCACCATCTTGTTGGAATATTAGACGGTTTTCCATGTATCCGTTATCATTCTCTAGTATCTCCACCGATTCTGGATGAATCGCATTTTCTAATCACTCTAGGTACATTTCTCCTGATAAATTTATAGGTAAATAAGGGGTCTATTATACGGTTACCAAAAATACTAGCCCAAACGCTCAATTTCTGAGGCTGTTATGTGTGCACCTCATGGAAAATTCGAGGATTTGAGTCGTTCCAATAGCGGCAGTTATGGCGATTTACGATGCCCATTTAAAAAAAAGGTGCATTCATCGGAAAAACAGATATTGGAAATAAAATTCGGATCATTGGTTGCTCGCTCACTCATAATTTCACAAAACTGCAAGCGCCGGCCGGTCAAAATCGTCCTCATTAAGTTCCTGCACCAGATGTATTTTATAGGGATCAAACTTGTTTCTTTTTAAAATCGTTTGAATGCTACTTTGCTTAATACCAGAAACTGTGGACATTTGTCTTGTACTTAAAGTAGGATCCAGAACAATCTGTCCCAAGACCGCTACCTCAGTGGCTCTATTTATAACTGCGTTTTCAATAACCGTTTTTTGTTACATAGGTTTCCTGTTGCTCGAAATTTTTGAACTAGCTCCAGAACATACTTCTGATAGACATGCTTGTCTTGGTGACGTTGATTGATTAGCGCACTGACTCCAGAAGTAAATTTCAATGATTTCTACCCTTTCGGCAAGCGAGTAAACCATTATTACTTTAAAAAACTCACTAAAGTTAATAATAAATACTCCATATCGGCATAAAAACTGACATTAGCCTACAAATTTACTAACTGGTACCTGCTGGTAGATTCTAAATGCTCCTTCTTTATTTTATGTCGTGCCAGTTTATTATTTGAAAATAATAACCCTATTTGCAGGTATAATACGTGCGAAATACCGTCCTAGGGCATTATGGAGATGTAGATTATTTCAGTGTTTGGGCTAGCACTTTTGATAACCGTATACCTAATAGGCCCCTTTTTTACCTATAAATTTAACGGGAGAAATGTACCTAGAGTGGTTAGAAGATGCGCTTCATCCAGAATTGGTGGAGATATTAGAGAATGACAACAGATGCATACACTAATATCCCAACAAGAACCAGATTGTGCGTCACTCCACTATGCTGCAGTGGCTCGTCAATATTGAGTGGCCCCCATGTTTTCCAGATTTAGGCCCGTTAGATTTTTTCTTCTGGGGTCATTTTCGGCATTTAATTGATTGATTTTGTTTTTGAAGCATTTTTTAAATACAAAATATTCCAACATGTTTTTGTAACTTAAATTAGCTCCTGTAATGGCTAGGTAGATAGTAGCGATGTAAGACTCGGAGGTTATAATCTACATAAAAATAGCTTCAAAATAAGGTATCACTCGACCCCTCATTCCATTTAAAATTTTGGGGGCCCTTGTCACCCCCGCTATGGCTTTGCCCCCCAGGGGGTGAAACCACAAAAAAAATAGTTCCCCCTCAAATCAAAAATCGACGGGTACGAGGGTTTTTTCTTAAATGTCTTGGGGAACCCAAAATCACCTCTGTTTCGTTTTCAATGGGCCACCCTGTATATAATCCTTAAGGCTTAAACTACTTACTAGATTCTCCTGTAGGATTGTCATCAGTTATCTCGGTAATGGTACAGCCTCGTGGTTCGGGGTCTTTGAACAACCCAGTAGTTTTGATTTTAATTTTTGGGTATTCCGTAGACCCTGTAGGCGATGGTTCCGGGGGTGGCGTGGGCTCCGCCCCCGGAATACCGCCGTAAGTGTGGTGCGACGTGGCATGATTGCCGTTCGAGAGCGTGTCTACCTAGAAAAAGAAAGATTAATTCGTTAATTTGGCAACAATAGGTATTTTGTACTTGCAACCAGATTGATATTAAAATACCTTGAGAATTTCATACATCTGTCAAAACTGGTATTCCAACAATAAATTGACATGTTTTGATTGTTGATTTGAACCAATTAGATTGTAATTACGCGATAATTTGCACTAGTGCAAATTATCAGATAATTGCATACTAACTGGTGCGAAAACTGGTGTTTTGACATTTTTTGACAAAAAATTTAACTAAAAATGCATTCGGGCAAATTTCCCAAAAATTATCAATAATTTCCATTGCACTAGTTACCTATATTACTATTGAAAATTTCACCACGAACAGAATTGACGTTTTCAATTAAAAGAGATGGACGATATAGTATGAAAACATCAGATTCCCGCCAACATTTGCTTGCTTGTCAAGTGTATTGGGTGTTTATCAATCCCCTGGGTTTTTATTCTAATCGGTGACTCCACGGATGAGTTAGGTATCTTTGTTCAGTGAATGGAAAATGACAACGGCCGACATAGAATGGTGAAATTTGAAATTGGAAGGAAAATGTGGAAAGCAAACAGCTTCCGCAAACTAAACTTGAACGTGGATTACTTTGTATACTTGATGGGCCTTTCTTTTGCGAGTATCCTTTCTAATTTTGTGTATCCAAATTTTGACAAATGTAGGATTTGATAAAAACTTATGGAAAGACACGTCCGCCGGTGAATAGGAATTATTTTCACGAAAAGGCACCCTACACACAATCACCATTGTTAGGAAAAAACCGAGGAAATAATAGTTTTCAGTCTCCGAACATATAATAGCTATTTACCTAACAAGTGCGGAAAAATATTTTCTGCAAGTGTTAGGTACAATATTTTTCCTACAGGCGAAAAAATGTAAAATTTTTCTTTTTTTTTTTTTTTGACATATCAGTGCGGTAAAATTTTTTCCGCACTGACAGCCGTGCGGAAAAACTTTTTCCGCACTGATATGTCAAAAAAAAAAATTTACCGCACCGTGCGGGAAAACTCATTTTCCGCACGCATATCAGTGCGGAAAATCGATTTTTCCGCACGGCTGTAGGAAAAAGTCTTTTTAACAAACCACTGTCAACGGCTGTCAATTATTGTTTTCATGCTTTTTTGGCGTCTGACAGTATGACACCAGAGAGAGAGGCTTCTAAATTGAAAAGGTCAATTAAGTACCGGGTGTCAAGTTATAAAAGGTGATTTTGCCTCAGTTTAGTACCCCAGTTTAGTCTGTCACACAGGTACCAATCAATTTCGGATGGGAAAATGATGCTGTCACAACAACATTGGTAGGCGCTTTGGTCTGTCAAATGCTATACCGTAGTTGACTGCGGTTTGTAACTGGGTAGTGGAGGTTTGGTACTTTGGTAGCTTTCTATCTCTTTCTGTCCCATGTCTAAATGAACATGTCAAAGTCAAAATGTACTAAATGCCCTATCTACTGAATTAGGATGACATTATTGAGTTATGTCACTCACGTAACAAGTGGTTAACCATTCGCCTACCAAACAGCAGATGAAAATCTGGGGCGAAATCGCCTAAAGTGCCACCACCTGTAACTTTTTTATGTACGATCAAAAATAAAAAAGTTACCGGTGGTGGTACCTATACCTTATAACTTGAAACTCTATACAAGCAAAGTTTCTACAGGATTCTCATAAGAAACTGGCTTGTACAAAGTACAGGGAATTCCAAAGAAGACTGTATTTTCGAACTTCCCTGTAGTTTTGAGCAAATTCATCCGCATAATTCAAAAGTGTAATTTATCAAAAGAACATTCGAACCAAAAATAAAAGACTTACTCCATGGATGAAATGTTTTCTAAATGGAGCATCCTGCTTTTTATTTACATGATTTTTGAAAAAATTGCATCTTTATATGTCTTTCTTATTGAAAATATTTGACATTCTGATAGCTGTTTTTACTCGTGTTTTTATTATATTTTAATGGTTTTTGTACAGGGAGATCTATTATAAGTGTTACCCCCTCCTAACTTTTTCATTTGACGTTTTTGGCAAAGGTGTCAAATGTAAAAGTTTTAAGAAATTGTCAAAAGTTTTCAACTATCACCGAATTTTCGCGACGAATGTAGTTCATCCAAAGATGAACCATAGTTCGTCTGTGACGTCATGAGTTTGAACGCTGGCTAGAAGCTGCGCACATGCTTCCGTCGAACTACGTTCAATATGACGTCATGAGTTTCTTGCGAAAGCGCTTGTGTTCATGAAATCATGGAAGTAATTCGTCGCAAAAATTCGGTTTAAGTCAGTTTTAAGCATACAGGGTGCATCAAAAAAGTGTAGCAGTGCGTAGTTAAAAACTTTTGACAATTTCGTAAACCTCTTGTCTGTGACACTTCTGTCGAAAACTTCAAATAAAAAAGTTAGGCGGGTTTAATTTGAAAATTAAGTCGAGAATAGACCTATCTATTTTACCAGATAAAGAGGTAATAATACGAAAACTTCATTAGATAAAAAAACACAGAGAATGCTCATTGCGCAAGATGAGGCAAAACGTACCAAATTATGTTAGACTTACGTATATCAATCTGTCCTTCTTATTTGCACAGGATAAAAAGGGAAGAAGGAAGACCGCGTATTGTGCAACGTATTTGTCAATGGAAATTTCAAAGTGATTTCAAACAACTTTTGAATGACGCTTGTCAAGTTGACTATCAACCATACGTTTATTCTTGTCAGACTACGGGCAATGAACAAGGACAAGAAGATGCCCAGCGTGCAAAACGATCACTTCACACCTGTACTAGTTAGCCAATGAAAAGGGATTGTCTCGTGTTGCGCACGCATACCAGGTAAAAATAGATAGGACTATTAAGTGTAACCCCAGGTTACGGACAAATCCATCAATTCAAAATTCAAAAAGATAATGGTGTATGAACTGCCTAGATATACATAACTAAAGCCGGCGTCACATCTGTGCATCTTTATGAATTTATACATGCCTAAATATATGTGATAAAAATATTCGAAAAAATAAACAGATGTAATGCGGGCTTAACGCGTTTAATATAAAATCCTATTCACAATCTGTAGTCCAAAGGTGTAAAGGTAAATTTATCACCTTTCCCTATCAAATAGCACTGAAAGGTGATACATTTTACCTTTACCATTGGACATCGGATTGTGAATAGATAATAGGTATCAAAAAATCAAAAGTAAGAAACTTTGACATTGACAGAATCCTTACCTCCGCCGTGTTGTCGTTATGATTTTCACTACTTTGATCGATATTGTATTTCTGTTCCTGGGTATTGTGTTTCTCTTCTTTGGTATCGTGTTTCTCTTCCCTGGGGCTGCCCTGTGACTCGTCTTGGCCCGTAGGACTTTCAGCGAAAGATACGGGGGAATTTATGTCGGCCAAAAACGCTCCTCCAATAACTTCGGCTAGATTCGGGGAGAAGTTTATCTCAGAGTGTTCGTCGTTTTCCTGCAATCAAAAGATTATTCACAATTAGTCGAATAGTCAACTATTATCAACCCAAATTCCGAGAAGTGACTTATTATATTTGAAGTTTGGGATGAATTAACTTTCACAAACGTGAAAATTGTACAAAGGTATTGTTGAAAATGTAACTTTCTGACACTTTTACCAGTATTTTAGTGAAAATTCAACTTTGGTTGCCAAGTAACAATTTATCGATTAGTAACAAATGGATTGGAAACCAAATAAAAAACAAAAAAAATTGTTAAATAATTTTGACCAATCCAGAAATGTCAATAGATATTTTTGGTTGAAAAATTGTCTGACAGCAGCTGTCAGCGATTTTTTACCTGCAGCAAAATATTACAAAACGCCAAAAAGTTTTTGTCAAATTAATATTTTCAACATTGAAAATGTTTCTTTTAGCCTAATATGGGGCCCAAATCGCAAAAAAATTGCAGGCTATACTTTTGCCACATGACGTTCCAAGTCACATTAATCAAAATCCATTTTTATTATAATCATAGCCATCAGCATTCATGCCGTTTGTTAAAAAAGTACTCGTCAGATCGTTTTTTCAAAATTTTCTAGGAAAATTTGTCTTGTAGGTCTTTCCACTTCTATATAGACTTGTTGATTTTGAATAGACGATGGAATGTCTTCATTCTGATATGAGTTCTTGATGCTTCCCTAGTTTGAGGTAGTGATACTCTCTAAATTCGAATTCTGCATAATATGATAATCATCATCATCGATATTTACATAAACCCTCTTTTTTTCTTTCTTTCTTGTAATAGTTTATTTGGTTCAAGATATGACTTTGAAACCATTATCATATCTTCACAAAAGAAAAGACTGCTGCTCTCTGCTATACACTTCAAAGACTGACTTTCAATCATATCCTAGAATTTAATTTTCTGTCTCCCTTTATAAGATACTGAACTGTACACCATATATTTTTGTCTTATAATCGTCTTTACACATGAACTCGTGAAATAAGCACCTACTTTCCAATTTTCTCCAAAAAAACAATTTGTCCGTGTCCAAAAATACATGCGTTTCAGGAATTTTAAAGGCGATCAAACCCAAACCCACTGGAAAACAAGGCTCACAAAAATCTAATTCCTAAAATATTTTTTCAGGCCGAACAATGTTCTAATCAACAATGATAGATCCTTAAATTTTATATAGAAAAGTTTCATACATAAATTGGTAGGTATTGAACTTAGCCATCTACAGTTTGTGTACAATGGTTATTGTTCTCTTACCTCTTGCAAATTTTCAAAAGAATGCGCCGATCCACCAATAGAACTTCGACTATCTTCCCCTTCGATTTCGCCGTTATCAAAGGGACTTCCTGCTTGATCTTTTATTTCCAACTCTGAAATGTTTTGTCAATAATTATCACAAAATACCAAATTCTATATTTAAAATTTACCATCGTTGACTTCGTCAATTTTGTAAAAGTCTTCTTCGTAATTTTCCTCGTGTTTACCGTCAAACTCTGCAGCTTCTGTTGATACCTCGTCCAGGCTGTTGCTTGTACAGCCTGGGTCCGAGGACGAGGGCGATGTGTTGGGCGTTACGATTTCGAACTTGTTATCGCCTCCGTTGGTCTGAAAAATCCAATGAGAATTATAAGAAAAATAAAAACATTTTTTATAGGTTTCTAAGTAGAAGTTGAATCAAATTTAAGTTGTGTTTTTGAAGTGAAACTTCTTTACGCACGGTAGGGTAAGTTCGTTTCATGCGAATTGCTATGTATAATAACGAAAACATGCAACGCTAGGCATCCCCTCTACTGCCACGTAGTCGAGTTAGTAGTCGGGATTGCTGGAGAGAAATATAATTTCACATTTTGTTTTCTATATTTGAATATTGTCAACTTTTAAATGTCTACAAGCCCACAGACTATAAAAATAAAATGAATTTGGCGCTTGTACTACAGAAAATTAACTGACTCTGCTGACGGTAGCAATAATTCTTTTATAAATTACGCGCACCGCAATGCAGTCAGGTAGAGGTTAGTCTCCACAGCCTCAAGCTCCTCTAGGGTACAGGCCTAAATACTTTCTCTCCAAGTTGGGTGTGACTTGCTACAGTACGACTGAGATCTTAAGGTAAATGTCATGCTGTAGAAGCCCTACTCAACGCCCCAAACCTAGACCTATGGAAACTAAGTTCCTCGTGGGTACATTCTCATAGGGCTGTTTGAGTACTATTGACAGCGTAGGGCTTTCCCTAAAAATAGGCATTCCAAGGGAATGTTAAATGATGGCCCACCAGGGAAGAACATTTACTGCGATCTGTTTTTGGTAATCCCTATTTAATCATCTCCTACATAAATTAAGGTGTAACAATAGATGTATTAACTACTAGTGGTGAAATCTTTCCTTTCCCCCATAGCCTCTTTTCAGGATAAACCCTTAGCCGACGCAGCCAAGTGTAGATAAAGTACGTGGTGGCACAGCTGACCACAAACAACCTAAGCGTGACAATATTATAACAGCGTTTGAAGAAATTTCACTTCAGTGGAGTTGACAATACTGTTATTTTAGATTATCTTGAAGCATTAAGCTTCTTTAGGTATATTTAGGATTTTCGCTTGTGGGAGCGATCTCAGACCCCTTTTTCAGTTTAGGAATAATCTACCTGTGTTACTACTGTCGAGAGTAAAATTGCTATTAGCATTCCAAATTTAATTCATCGATTGACTGGCTATAATAACTTAGTCAGGAACAATATGAAATGGCAATGAACTTTCGTCTTTCATCGATTAATTAATCAACAAATTATTATTAGAAAGGCGAAAAGGTATAAAACTAGAATTGCTAAGTTGTTTTAAAATGTCTAGCCTCCTGAGGTTTTTCTCGCCCCAGGGTTAAGCTAATCCTTGAGCAAAGCAAACAATAGAAGCCCCTAGTCTTTACCTACCTAACTCAAAAATTCTACCTGGTTTATGAGTGAAAAAGGACGCAGACAAACTTTAAAGCATCCTTCCTACAACAGAGCCTATATTTTTAAACGGGTGTTTTTGATTTTTTATAGTTTTTAACTGTTGTATTATGGATGTTCATCTGTAGAATCTGTTGCAAATTAATGTGATTGAAACAAATACATTCAATATATGCAGTTTTTCAAAATTAAACCTATTTTAGGTAACATTTACATGGAAACCTATGGGAGACTATGTATGTAACAGTAGATGAAAGTCTTTTTTGGCTTAAATGCGACTATTCCCATAGAAAAATACAGACATCAAAAAATTTCTGCGAAAATCGTGAGGGCTTAAACCAGCATTTGTTATTAGTGTTTGTTTCTATATTTTATTCTCTCATTTTGACTTCTTCAAGACCTATTCACCTATCAGAGTGTTTTGTAACAGTGACAGGTGACAGGTAAATCAAGGTGAAATAAATTCAAAAAACTATTGTCTTTGAATAATTAAACTCCAGATATTTCCAAAACTATTGAAAGAAACATCAACATATTATATAATCTGAATCAGAAAAACGAGAACTTCAAGAAATTTGAAAGAAAATAAGGGGCATTCCATTTAAAAAAAGTGAACATCGACTTATGTTTTTACTTTGTGTTGCTCATTTGTTAAATTTAACTAAAAATTCTTGCGGTTCAGATACAATGCTACAACTTTTGTATTTACACCTTTTACCTATCACCTGTTAGGTGCAGGAGGGTGTCAAAATATGGTGACTCACTCAGGTAGGTATAGTGTGGCAAGTGGTAACTTGGTAGAGACGAAAGGGGGAAGAAAACTGGGGCGTTACCTAAAAATATTCACTGACACCTCAACTGACACCGTCTGATGACAGCCATGTCTTTGAGTTCAGTGGCACCGAAAACACCAAGGAAAGAAACCAATAAAATTATTAGAAAAAAGATTCTCTAGTTTCGCCAATAACCACGCCACTGCGTGCTGTCATTCAGGCTCTAACCAATAGAATCTTGTTTCTGAATAATCACGCCTCTCCACTTCCATCATTTCGCAATGTTGCCTGATTTTTTCCTATTTCAAAATATGACACATGCCCATATAGCAAAAAAAAAATGTCACCAACTTGTTTATTATTTTGTTTCTAATTTCCGTCAAGTTTGGCAAAGCAGCAAATTCTTTTGCAGTTCGCCGTTTCGCTAGCCAGACAATACATACACGGTGTCAATTTGAAAACTTCCCATCCCTATTATCTCGGAGTAGAAAATTTTTCGAAAAAATCCCTGAAACACGTCAACTATAATTTGAAGGGGGATGAGTTTTTATGCAAAATTCACCTTCCCTCTTTCAACCCCCCAGCCCCCAGAGCCACCCCCTACAAAATTTTAAATGGAAAGAGCGGTCAAGTGATACATCATTTTGCAGGGTTTTTAATTCCATACATTTTGATACTAAATTTTAGTCCCTAAGTTCGACTGTTTTGGAAACATTGACAGTTGAAAATTGACTTTTTTGCTACTTTGACAGACTGTAAAACCTAAACGGTTAATTTTAGGGGAAAACCGATATCACATTCTTATCTTTAGATTTTCATGAACTCATTTGACACCACTTTTGAATTTAACCGGAGATTAATTTTTTAACCGAAATTTTTGATCATGGATTAAATTAAAAGTTGCTGTCAAATGATAGTTTATAAAAATCTAAAATAAGAATGTAAGATCGGTTTTTCTCTAAAATTAACCGTTTAGGTTTAACAGTCTGTCAGAGAGTTGCAAAAAAGTCAATTTTCAACTGTCAATATTTCCGAAAAATTTGAACTTAGGGATTAAAATTTTGTACCAAAATTTATGGAATTAAAAACCCTCCAAAATGATGCATTTAAAATTTTTTAGGGGTGGCTCTGGGGGCTGGGGGGTTGAAAGAGGGAAGGTGAATTTTGCATAAAAACTCATCCCCCTTCAAATTCCTGTATTATGACCCTTTTGAAATGTCAAGTATGTCTCCGAAAGCCAACCAAAGAAGATGAAATCTTCAGATCTCGCTGGGATTTGTGCCACGATTATTCGTTCCCATCCCATTGCTACCTTATTGCTACAATTTTCTTACCTTCAGTGTGAGTTTGAGGGGAGGATGCGGACTAGATATTCTCTCCAGTTTTGGGATTATATCTATTTCTACCACGGGTTGCTTGATATGATCGAGGAGATGCTCATAAAGTAACTGTTTGACCGGGAATCTTGTGACACAATCCAAACACTTCCATACAGGTATCAGTGGCTCGTCTTCATCCTCTGATGTATCTGAAAAAGAAAAAAAAATCATAATTTACTTTTCGTTGAATGAAAAACAAGTAGGTACGCAAATAAAAATTGTGACGAAATTTTAGCCATATTTTCCAAGATTTCTACAATGAACTTTATGCTAAAATGTATATCGATCAGCACTTTGATCTGACTCTATAGGAATCAAGATTTGGAAGATATTCGAAAGATAACAGAGAAAAAAATTCTTGTTAACTTTCAGCGTCTTTCTGTTGTTTTGTTCTTAGCTTTAATACCATTTGCAGCCCCAAGTATTACATAGTATTGGGTAAATTCCGTTTTTTAGCTGGGCCAATATTCATTTATTTTTGTTGCTAAATCAACACAGTACCAATATTGAGGCAACATTGGTTTTAACTGTATAGAAACAATATTCAAAAATAATCTTGTACCAATATTGTTTTCATAGATTGATTAAGTTTTCAGTAATTTGAATTTTGGCCCAAGATTTTTCACAACAATATTGATTTATGAAATATTGGCCAAATACTACAGTTTATATTATGAAAACAATACTGTAATATAATATTAATTCAATATTGGCATTCAATTTTTGATTGATATTTAAATTCACTTCAAAACCTTTGTACGGCCAATATTTATTTTAAATTTTTTCACAATATTGATACTTTTTGAAAAGCCCAATATTTACACACTAATTTTCACCAAGGTTAGCACTTGGTGTGCCGACCAGAAAATAGATAGAGACTCTGTCTTCATTTAATTTATCTTAAAGAGGGTGTGCGCCAAAAATTAAAGTTTTAGTGTAAAAAAATCTAAGAATAACTGTTCAAACCTCGTTATTCTACGATAAACCATCGCTGAGATATACCGTTTTAAAGTGTGTGTGACGTCACGAGAGCTTCGTTCAGCCGCGCTCCGCATTGTTAATTTGATTGTTCCCGGCACGCGTGAGTGGTTTTTGTTTAGATTATTGCAGGTGACACAGGAAAAACATATGTATATTTAATTTACTTCACTTTCTCGTGCGTCGCTTGAGCTTTCGTGACGTCATAGATAGGGTGAGATTTGGTACCTTCATAGAGCCATATCTTCAGTATTATTTGTCATAGAGGCTTGCGGTTTTCACTGTTATTCTTAGATTTTTTTTCTCTTTTTTTAGAGATGAAGTTGTTTTTTTGGCGCACACCCCCTTTAAACTTAGTTCCGTGATGGAACCAAAAATTGCGTGTGTTTTTTTTTTGCGGGACCCTGGCGGGACCTAACCCTGCCGATGAGCTGTGATACAGCGAAACGCGTCCACGGATGGTCCGACAGAGAGAAAGAGAAAACACTTCTCAATCGGTCCTTATAATTGGTCCGTTACCCTAATGGAATATATAAATAAAGCCAAGGATTATATCATCTTTGGGCCAATATTGGTAATTTCAATTGGTTCTATATTTCATAAGCTTCTTCATATAATTTGTTGGGTACAATATTGACATACGTTCTTGGACAAATATTACAAAATGTGCACATCTTTTATTGGGCCAACATAGAAAATCTGATTTGGGCCAATAAATCTCAGGTATTGTCCCAATATTGGCCCAACATGGGAGTCCTACTTGAGAGGAGAAGCTGAGACAACCTTAAGTCCCATTATTGGCGGAAAGTTCCAACTTCCTGACGAACAGTACCATATTTCCTGGCATAACTTCAAACTTCTTCACGTTCTTCTTCCATTGCATTCTTGAATTTATTATAACGCCCTGCCAAGATTTTCTTGAGTGTGTTATTTTTCCTGAAACCCGGTTGACACGGTCCAAGTGTACTTGGATCAACTACCCTTGGACGCTGCGCGCGCCTCACTTGAACGATACTTGGATCGTATCAATTGTTCATCCAAGTCCAGTTGAATAGATTCTAATATCCAAGTAGGTGGGCTGGCTGCCAACTTACTTAGTTCAAGTTCTCATCCAACACTTGGCCTTGTCAACCCGAACCCGGCTTTAGAAATTATGGTTTGGATCCATTCTGGCTGAAATTTACAATTTTCGGTCCTGTTCTTCTTCTGCTAACTGATCTTATTGTTGTCGAAATTTTGTTGGCCTTGTTCTCTTTTCTACTTCTTTTCCTGTTTTTGAGTTTTCTCTTCTTGTTTTTCTTTTAATCTCTGTGTTGTTGTAAAAGTGCAGCAAGCCGGTCCTGCTCTTCTCCGGTATTTTTTATGAAGTCTACCATCATTTGAATAACTAATTTGCTCCGTTTCAGTTATTTGCTGTCACGTATTTACCAAAAAATACTTTGTGTATTTCTTGAAACTTTATTGTAAATAGGTAGGGGAGGGTAGTCCACACTAGGACGGCTTTCACAGTGGGACATTATTACATTTTTCTCTAAGACCTTAGAACATATTTGAGATTTGGCAACCCTGTAATAAATCTTAGATGGACGACAGATGTCACCAGCCATATTGCCGCCTACGGCGCAGTTGTTTATCTTTTTACCTGAAATATACACAGTTAAAATTCCTCAATTGTGCAGTCTCTTCAATTTGCAAGGAAGTATATTTGAACACATACCTACTTTTTAGCAATATATATATTTGTGTTTGTAGCGATTTATTAAAATATTTGGTTAAGAAACTACACTAATTTTATGTTGTTGGTGCTTGTTTACGCAGTGGGACGGTATCAGGTAGTACACACTGAGTCGGTGTCTCACTGTACACTACTCATGGTATATACTGGCATTTTGTTCTAGTAAGGAAACAAAGACACAAACTTTAAAATGTTGAGACCTAAAGACAAGCCTAGAAAAAAATAGGAAAAAAGTGCGGAAAAGATATGGCTGTAGCTATCAAGCTAGTTACAGAACAGAACTTATCTATAAGAGAGAACTAGTGAAATTCCACTACAGACGTTGCATCGATATGTGAAAAAGGCCCAATTACATCCAGGTACTGAAATAAGAATGCAGCCGCATTATGAAGTTAGGCAAATATTTAGCAGAGCACAGGATGCTCATCTTGGCGAGTATTTACAAATATGTAGTAAAATGGCGTATGGATTATCAATTGTAGCTTTAAGAAAATTAGCTTATGATATGGCAAAAGAGAACAACATTAGAATTCCACAATCGTGGGAAGAAAAAACAATGCTGGCAAAGAATGGATTAATGGACGAGAGGTTTCTTATATCCTGAAGCTTGCAGTCTATCTACACACAAAACACAATGTAATACTATTTTTTAATAACCTGGAGTCCATTTTGAAACGATTTTCACAGTTAGCAGATGGATTGCGAGTCTCCAACTTGGACGAAACCGGCCTGACTACAGTCCAAAAACCCAAAAAGGTCATTGCACATAAGGGAGTAAAGCAGCTAAACCAGAGCACTAGTGGCGAGAGGGGAGAACTAGTAACTCTCTTGGTGGGTATTCCAGGTGCAGGAACATTTATACCCCCAGTAATGATTTTTCCTAGGATAAATTTCAAACAGCATAATTATGATTAATGGGGCACCAACTGGAACACTTGGCCTAGCTAATACATCCGGGTTGATGAAAACAGAACTATTTGTTTCTGTAATGAAACATTTCATCAAATACACAAATAGTACAAAAGATAAGCCCACTTTTCTCATATTATGTGATAACCACGAGTTCCATATGGGTATTCAAGTTTTAAACATGGCCAAGCAACATGGAATCATAATGTTAACACTGTCCCCGCACTGTAGCCATAATATGCAACCATTAGATATAACAGGTTTGGGCCATTGCAGGCATACTACAATGCAGAAGTTGATATTTGGCTGGCTAAAAGTCCTAGTATTCTCAATAATATATACCAACTTGCTAAAATGACTGGAAGAGCTCTACCAAAGGCCGTGAAAACTTCAAATATAATTTCGGACTTCAAGAGGTCCGGAATATTTCCGTTTGACCGGGATGTATTTACAGATACTTCCTCAGTAACTGATAGACCTCTAGAACATCTTGAGGCCTCTTCTTCTGTTGAAAAAAGATCTACTGAACCTGAAAATAAAGAAAAGGAAGAACCTGAAGTAGTTGTTAACAACCGCAATCGAATCAAGAAAAGGAAAAGAATTTATTTCCTCGAAAATATTTCGTGGATTTCCTAAAGCTTTATCACGAAGGAAGAAATTATCTGGACCTCAATAACGAGGAGGAAGCACAGTGTTGACGGATACGCCAGAAAAGGATCTAATTGCTGCAAAATAAGAGAAGAAATTGGAAAACTAGTTGAAAATGCAAGAAAGCAAAGAAATAAAACGTGTTACCAAGGACTTATTTAACAAGACTACGAAAAATTTAAGGACTCAAGATAATGACAATACATCAGACGACGAAGATGATTCTCAGGTAAACAATGGTAATATCTCTATGAATTGAATTTTCTACAAAAATTGTACTTTCAGATAATGTATGATGATCAGTCATCAGATGAAGAAGAATCGTTTACAGAGTTTTAAGACTTAAAACGGGAACCTAATCGTTGATGATGATAACTATGGTTCGGTTCCCGAACGATGTCTTCTTCGTGGCAAGGATATTAAAAGGGAAGGACGCAGCAAAGGATTATGAAGTGTCCTACCTTAGGAAGGGCCTTAAAAACAATAATGGATTTACATTTCCAGAAATACCCGATTTAGCTTCTGTGAACCAGTCCGATATCGTTATGCTTTAACCGCGCACGACTGATGGTACACAGTGAGACATTTTTGACATTTTTTAAAACAATATTTCGACCATTTCAAAAAAAATTCTAAACTGAACTAATGCAATTTTAGATGCAAAAGATGCTCATCAAAGCGTATTGCTATACTGTTTTGTTTTTTTTGTTCACACAATTAATTTGAAAATTTGAAAGATTTTTTTGCCTCACTGTGGACTATCCTTCCCTACAAAGTCCGGTGACGAAGTCTAAATTCTTGTTATAAAAATATCAGTAATTTATTATGGATATATTCACAATTACCAAATTTTGAATGATGTTAGATTGCAGAGACCAACAAACATAATAAATGTAGGGGAAAAAATAAACGCCACAAAATCAAACCAGAATTAAACCTTGAGATAAATTAAATCCTCAAGTCAAAGTTTTGGAGGACTGATTGGTATAGTAACTAGTAATTTGATTGGCTGTCAAGAAATATTTCAGTTCCAGTTAAATTATGACATAATTGGGTGATTTATATTACATGACAGAGAATTAATCAAATTTAATTGGCTAATAAAACTGTCAAAAAATCTTCAGTTAAATATCGCTTTTTGTGTCACATGACGTAAAATAATCAAATTTATTGAACTGTCAAAAAAAATTCAGTCAAAAGTTGAAATTATTGGGGATTGAGTAATGTTGAAATGATTCCCTGATTTGTGACAGATGACACTAAATAACCAAATTTATTTGGTTGGTAGAACTGTAGAAAAATGTTTAGTTAAATGTCGACGTGATTGGTTAATCTATCTGTGTCACATGTCGCAAAATAACCAAACTTATTTGATTAACAGAACTGTTGGAAATTTTTTAGTAAAATATAATATTTATTTGATTGGGTAATTAAAAGGTCTGTTTCTGCAGAAATCACAAACCAGTCAGAGTGAATTTCATTGGTTGAAATTAGTTTTCTGACTGTTTTGATGAAATTCGCTCTGACTGGCTTGTGATTTCTGCAGAAACATACCTTATGCCATATGTCGCAAAATAACCAAAATTATTTGGCTGGTAAAACTGTCGAAACATTTTCAGTTGAATTCAATGTTGATATAATGATGTGATTGGGATAATTTGTGTCACATGTTGCAAAATAAGCAAACTTATTTGGTTAATAGAACTATCGAAAAATTTTCAGTCGAATTTGATATTGATTTGATTGGGTAATGTAAGTCACATGTCGCAAAATAACCAAACTAATTTGGTTAGTAGAACCGTAGGAATATTTTCAGTTGAATTTAATATTGATCTGATTGGGTAATTAAAGACACATGTCGCGAAATAATCAAATCTATTTGGTTGGTAGAACTGTAGGAAAATTTTCAGTTAAATATCGACGTGATTGGGTAATTTGTGTCGTATGTCGCAAACTAACCAAACATATTTGGATAATAGAACTATCGGAAAATTTTCAGTTAAATGTAATATTGATGTGATTGGGTAATTTGTGACATATGTCGCAAAATAACCAAAATTATTTGGCTGGTAAAACTGTCGAAAAAATTTCAGTTGAATTCAATATTGATGTGATTGGGGTAGTTCGTGTCACATGTTGCAAAATAAGCAAACTTATTTGGGTAATAGAACTGTCGAAAAATTTCCAGTTTAATTTAATATTGATGTGATTGGGTAATGTAAGTCACATGTCGCAAAATAACCAAATTTATTTGGTTGGTAGAACTGTAGAAAAATTTTCAGGTAAATGTCGACGTGATTAGGTAATTTGTCACATGTCGGAAAATAACCAAACTTATTTGGTTAATAGAACTGTCGGAAAATTTTCGGGGATAATATCACGAGAGATTCAAAATTTCTGATAAGTTTTGACGATTGCTTGTTTTCTATAATTTCACGAGTCTGTAGGAGGAGTGAAATTTGCGAAAAAACACGCATGAGTGAAAAATTATCTGGTCCATTTTTAAAGCTCGAGTGGTATTTAGAGGATTATTTCGCGAATGAAAATGCGAAAAATATGCAAATAACTATTTAAAAACGATTTGAACAACTTAACAATCAATACAAATAAATAGTTCCTAACAGCAACCGTTTGTTTGTATCATAGGTTTATATCAAAAATTAGCACCATGAATACAATAACATGGGAAAATTATCGCTGTAATTATCCGTAGTTAAACTAATGGACAAAAGAATTTTCGCTGTAATTTTGTAAATTGTCACTTGTCTTATGGGATTTCTAACACATGATTGGAATAATCAGATAAATTTAATATTGATGTGATTGGGTAATTTAAGTCACATGTCGCAAAATAACCAAATTTATTTGGTTGGTAGAACTGTCGAAAAATTTTCCGTTAAATTTAATATTGATGTGATTGGGTAATTTATGATACACCCACATAACAGTGAAAGAACATTCATATTCTCAGAATATTCCCTCAAAGTCCTTTTTAAAATGTTCTTTTAGGAATGTTTAGTGAATATTCTAAGATTGTTTCGATTGAAATATTCATTTTTGAACGTTCTATTTATGTATTAGGAATGTTGCTTCTATGCACCTACCTGAAAGATTGTGCTACGAACCCACTTTATATAACATTATTTGAATATTGTCATACGAACATTATTATAATGTATCCTAAAAAAATGTTCTTTCGGCTAATATAGCATTTGTAATACCCATTTAGAATAACCCCATCCTTATTTATCAATCACGAATCAAATGAAACAAAAAATTACCAACAAAAACGAACGTCGATTGCTAATACGTCAATTTCATCTACAAATAGGAAATTCCTAACCTCATTTTATTTGTGTGTCAAGAAGCGACATACGTTTTGTCACTAAAACGACAGGTACTTCTAAATAGGTATTAAAAATACTATATCTCTATCAAGTATTAAGAATATACCTACCAAGTTGTGCTGAGAAGTTTATGTAGGTAGGTAACCATAATAAGAATATTTTTATATTGTTCACCTAATTATCTAAAGTACCTACTCAAAAATCTTAATTGAACAATCAAACAATAATGCTCTATCGAGAATCTACTAAGAATTTTATAGGTATATTCTTCTTCTTTTGCTTTGTAGGACTTCCAAGAGAGGGACCAAGTGCTACTAAAGATCTACATCTTGCCTAGCGTTTGAATCCCCTTGGAACCTGTTTCTCTCAGTTGGCGTGCTTACCGCGTAGAGAGCATAACAAGCTCGAAACCGGAGCTTTGGTTAAACACTTGTGTTTTCCAGAGAAGTTTTCCAACAACTCTTTCACTGCCTTTAATATAAAAGGACTGAAAGGAGCATTATTTGGAAGCGAAAATTAATATTCCAAGTATATCCCTAGAATCAAACAAGAATGTTATGTCTAGGATGCATATTGAGAATGATATATGAAGATATATTCTAAGAATATTTCAAGCATATTGGTATAATATTCTTTTGAGAACATAACTATAATGTCATAGAAATATTCTTTGAATGTGAGAATATACATTTCAATAATATTTTTAGAATCAAACAGGAATATTCTTTTCGGGATGTATTGAGAATCTCATAGGTATATTCTAGGAATATCCTAATGGATTTCCCAGGAATTTCTTGGGTATTGCAAGCAGTATTTCTACAATTTTTTCTCAGAACATTCTCAGGACATTCGCAATGGTTTTGGCGAACATTCTAGGCACATTCCTCCTAAAAAAAGAACATTCCCAGTACATTCTAAAGATGCAATTTTGTTATGTGGGCATGTCGCAAAATAAACAAATTTATTTGGTTGGTAGAACTATCGGAAATTTTCCAGTTTAATTTAATATTGATGTGATTGGGTAATTTGTGTCACATGTCACAAAGTAACCAAAGGACTCCGCACACTTCTTATGGGATTTTCGTTGAACGCAGAATTCAACCAAATTTTGTTATGTTGTATATTTCGACCTCCTGAGTAAAAGTTCTCATGGGTACAAACTGATCCTATGACTAATTTCGGATATACGGGGGTTTTCTAATACTATCTTAGGTAACCTAAGTATGTATAAAGTGTGCATAAAGCAAAAAAACTTGCATTTATTGCTTTAAAAGTTGTTTATTTTATCTTTCCTTAACTGAAAATGTTTAGTAGGTATTCGTAATTCTTCCTCTGTATACCAGGGACGCTCAAAAACTATGGCTATTAATCAACGCTATTACTAAGGTAAATGAGTTATTGACCAAAAATGTTCAAAAGTGTCAAAAATTGTGTACTTGTAGGTACCTACGTTTTGTGATAAAAGTGACTTTCTATTTCTCAATGAATTCCAGTTCTCGTTACGCTCGTGCTAAAAACTTTTTGCTTCATGATCCCTTGGCCTAGGGTCTAAGTGTATAGATAGGTTATTAGATATACATACACTTGGTGATTTGTTTGAAAAATCTAAACAGCAATATGGAAACAGAAGCAATGAAGTCAATGAAGATTGCTTTTTCATATGTCATATTTTACTTGGTTACCATGGAAACAATAATACCTAGTGACCATGTCAATAAAGTAAATTGTCTTTTTCTACGAGCGTGCATTTTTTATCACTTTCCCGCATGCATCTTAGTTCCGAAAATGTCACTTTCCCGCACTAGTGCGCGATTTTGATTTTCCCGCACTAGTGCGGGAAAGTGGCGTTCAGAAGAAGTGTCAGTTTTGTTAATTAATCAAACATTTTATCTATTTTGTCTGCATACATTTTTGCTAGATATACTAATTTATGCGCTCATAAACTATTTGAAATATTCCTATTTTCTATTTTAATCCATATTAATCTAATTTGTGAATATTTCAAAAATTTTATAATTTTTTTTGACATTATTTGACTTTTTGGTTCCTTTGAGGCGGGGCAGTTTTTTTACCTCAGAAATTTTGTTTATTGTAACATCAAATCGATTTAATACATAATTTGTTTCAATCATTCTTGAAAGTAAACGTAAAAATATAAAAATAAGTAATTTTGTAATTAAATTTTTTTAGTAATATATCGCTTTGAATTTACTTAGTTTTTGTTTTTATATTTGAACGCGCTCGTAGAAAAAATAATGTTCCTAACTCATGCGGAAAGTGTCTTTCCCGCACTCGACTGCTTGCCCGAACTCCGCTTATGGTAGTCGCGTGCGGGAAAGTATCACTTTCCGCACTTGTTAGGAAAATAACTATTTTCTGTCACCTTTCCTGTGAAAATGGCATTTCGAGCAAAGTATATGTGTTTCGTGTGCAATGAAGGACTGAGTAAATCGCACTGTTTTATTACAGGGAAATGCCGAAGTCCGTAGGTTGGCTGTAAAGTGACGAAACGAGTTGGGATTTGAGGATGAAAATCTTATTGTTGAGAACTTAAGGTATGTAGGTAGTTTGTCATACTTTTATTTGTGTTTGTTTTAAAAACACACAACGGCCCATCAAACAAGTACTTTTTAAAATATCCTCGTACATACACATATACCGGGTGGTCCTCCGGGAATGACATCGATTGCTTATGGGAAAACTGTGAAAGGTAAAAATTTGAAAATTTGGCAACATAGCAATGTCGATGGGGGACATCCAGGTAAAATATTTTCAAGATGGCGGCATTTCCGGTCATACCGGAAGTTGATACCAACTCGGTTATTTTAAATAGAACACCCCATATATTAATGTATTTTTGGATTCTACATAAAATTCTGAGCAGATTTCATGTAATATACCCTATACCTAAGTTCAACTGTTTTGGAAATATTGACAGTTGAAAATTGACTTTTTGCAACTTTGACAAGCTGTAAAACCTAATTGGTTAATTTTAGAGGAAAACCGATTTCACATTCCTATCTTAGATTTTGATAAACTATCATTTGACACCAACTTTGAACTTAAACGGAGATTAAATTTAAC
This sequence comes from Ceutorhynchus assimilis, assembly GCA_917834065.1. Taxonomy (NCBI): domain Eukaryota; kingdom Metazoa; phylum Arthropoda; class Insecta; order Coleoptera; family Curculionidae; genus Ceutorhynchus; species Ceutorhynchus assimilis. The sequence continues at coordinate 40,720,745 of OU892278.1, read as the reverse complement.
TGAAATTTTTAATCATGGATTTAATTCAAAGTTGATGTCAAATGATAGTTTATAAAAATCTAAGATAGGAATGTCAAATCGGGTTTCCTCTAAAATTAATTGTTCAGGTTTTACAGCCTGTCAAAGTTGCAAAAAGTCAATTTTCAACTGTCAATATTTCCAAAACAGTTGAACTTAGGTATAGGGTATATTACATGAAATCTGCTCAGAATTTTATGTAGAATTCAAAAATACATTTATATACGGGGTGTTCTATTTAAAATAACCGAGTTGGTATCAACTTCCGGTATGACCGGAAATGCCGCCATCTTGAAAATATTTTACCTAGATGTCCCCCATCGACATTGCTATGTTGCCAAATTTTCAAATTTTTACCTTTCACAGTTTTCCCATAAGCAATCGATGTCATTCCCGAAGGACCACCCGGTATAGGCACATAACCTGAAACATGCACCTTTATGTAAAAGGTCCAAACTCTAAACTTTTTCAATATTTTCTAACTAAAGCTACCTACAACAAATAAACGCAAAAAGCATGAAAATTCAGTAGTTTCAGGTTGGCTGAGGAAGTATTAGAAAAATCCCCGTACATTCGAAACTAGTCATAGGATCGGTTTGTACCCAAGAGAACTTTTAATCAGGAGGTCGAAATATACAACATACCAAAATTTGGTTAAATTCCGCGTTGAACCAAAATTCCATAAGTGTGCGGGGTCCTTTATTTGGCTGATAAGATTGTCGATAAACTATTAGTTAAATTTACATATAAAATAGATATTGGTTTAATTGCCCATATAGTTTGTTGTACTGTACTTCTACGAAATCTAATAGAATGCATATACCTACATATTATACTAGTTGAATTAATGTAGTGTTTTTCATAGATCAGTTGTTGATTGTTATTGTTTGTTATTATTATTATTTTTTTCTTCTCATTATTGTTATTATTTTTTTATTTTGTTTTTTTTTGTTCATAATTTTACACTAGTGTGTTATGGGGTGGGTATGTTATTGTTGTCTTTTGGATGTTTATTATATAATACAACCTAGTTTTGTTGAGCTTCTGTATTTGATGGAAGTTATTATTGAGAAATAATATTTAAAAAAAAAACACTGTATATTTAGTATATTTAGATTAGCTTGTTTTTCTTGTGACCAGTATTTTTATAATAATATACTGATTTAAGAAACTTATAAAATTGTAATTTATAAATTGTTTGAAGGAAATAAATGATTTTCAAAAAAAAATTGCATTGGGTAATTTCTACCACTGTCGCAAAGTAAGCAAATTTGGCTGTTAGAACTGTCAGAAAATATCAATCAAAAGTTGAAATGATTGGGTAATTTGTGTCATATATGTCGCAAAATAGGTAGGTAAAGGACATGGCACTAAATATAAGAATCCTGGTGATCGGTCGATTTTTTTAAAAGTGCAGTATGTTATTCTATACCTGAAAACAAGCATTTTTGCTTATGGTCACTTCTTTGTACGAGTATGGGATGTCCGAGAAAATTAAGTCCAAAGTTTTTATATGGAAGATTTTGTTTGAAGCATAAACTATGTTTATCTAATCTGTTATGTATTTTTGCAACTTATACATTAAAGTCAAATATATATACAGTGGCGTAGCCAGCCTCACGGAGCGGGGGGAGCAAAGATATATGGGGGCGCCTCGAATTTTTTTTCTTTTCGGTGGAAAGGGGTGGCGGATAATAAATTGTTTGTTTGCTTTTGTAAAATTTGCTTATTGGGGGAAAATAATATGAGACGAAAAGCCGGACGCAGGCGCCGCCGGAGGCGAAAAATTTTCCCGGATGTCACGCTTAAAAAAGTTTATTTTAAGCCTTCAAAAGCAATTTTTTTTCGGGTGCGAAACACATTTATTTTAAGCCTTGAAGAAAATAATGTGTGGACATGCCGTTAGACACGGATTACTTCAAAAAATCATCCCGGACGACTTCAGACACCTTCAGAACTAGAACAAATCCGGGGAAATCCGGAAGAATGACAGCCCCACTCAATCCATTAACCAAAACCTCTAGTTTAATCAACAAATAAATATATTGAAATTCATAATAATTTTTTTTCAGAAAAAAAAAATGTAGGTAATAGAACAGATCAGAAACTGAAATGAAAATAAATAAATATCAGGCATTTGCCCACAATAACGACTTACGAACAAGAATAAAGGGTGAAGACTATGAAGAGGTTAACAAAATAAATAAGAAAGAATGTAATTTTATAATTTCTTAATTTTTGCTTTTGTCTTTTAAGAGCGGTAGGGGCGCCGCACATACAGGGGCGGGGGGGGCCGTCGCCCCCCCTGCCCCCCTACTGGCTACGCCACTGTATATATATGTAGTTAAGAACCAAAATTATTATACAGGGTGTCTCAACAATTTTATTTTAAACCAAACTACACTCTAAAGAAAGCCAATAACCAAAATTACGGTTAAAAAAAAATGAGTTCAAAGTTTTTATATTAAATGTTTGATGTATCGGTTTAGCCGAAACCTTTGGTCAAGCTTCAGAATATTCCATGTAGTCAACCCGTAAATATGAGTCCGATAGCCAGTGCAGGTTACCACAAGGTTACCACCAATTGTGATACTGCGGGCCTATATGGCATATTTTTGTATTTGTTGACCTATTTCTACAGTATTAAATCCAAATCGTTTCCAAGGAACAGCAGCTACTTCAAACAGTCTCTGGTGATCATTGTTACAATGTTTCTAGTTATTATTGATATTTTAGGTTATTATAGTTTTTTAGCAGTTGTTTTGGTTATTGGCTTTCTTTAGAGAGTAGTTTGGTTTAAAATATAATTTTTGAGACACCCTGTATAATAATTTTTGTCCTTAACTACATAAATAGCTTTGTCTTTAATGTATAAGTTGCAAAATCACATAACAGATCAGTTAAACAACGGTCAGAGCTGGGATCGTTACTTGAAAAAAGTAACGCGTTACTTTACAGTTACTTTTGCTCAAAAATAATTCGTTACTTAAAATTTACAGTTACTTTCGAATAATGATAACTTTATTTTCGTTATTTATTGGAAAGTAACGCGTTAGTGTAACTTCTTTACTTTGAAAGTAACTTTTTTACTTTGAAAGTAACTTTTTTACTTTAAAAGTAGTTCGTTACTTTTAAAGTAACGCGTTACTTCAAAAATAATTATTTACGTCGAAAATTGCGTTATTCTTTAATTTGACTCACCAACACAGCAGTCCAAACAATCAAATTAGACCTATACAAAATGCCAATATGTTTTTAGTTTGTAAGTCCGACTGCGGAAGAGTATTCTTGCAAAATTCAAACGGATTAAGGATTAAGCGACTAAGGGTCTGTTCCCACAGGAGTCTCTGACAGTTTGCAAACTGTCAGTAAGAATCGCCCATACATGTTTTCAATGCTGTCGTTCCAAGATCAATCTGTAACTCAGCTGAGCGATTGTTTCTGACAGGTTGTAAACTGTCGGAGACTCCTGTGGAAACAGACCTTAGAGCACTTGGTTCTGGACAAACCTGCTCTTTGAAGCGTCCCAGTGTCTGCATAAAGTGTCTTTAGAGCAGAGGTGGCGCCTGGCACGCCCAAAAACGATTATTTTGAGCTTTCAAAACAAATTTTCTGTACTAACCACATTTTATTTGACATACAAAGTTTTTGGATTACTTATTTTTCTTTTCCTCACTCGTCAATTATTTGTAAAGAAGATAAACAAATTAAGAGAACGAGTTACTTTCATAGTAACTAGTAACGCGTTACTTCCAGCGTTACTTCAGGAAAGTAACGTCGTTACAGTTACTTATCAATCAATCTGAAAAGTAACGAAGTTACCAAGTAACGCATTACTTTTAGTAACTCGTTAAAGTAAAGTAACTATTTTTTGTCGTTACTCCCAGCTCTGACAACGGTTAAACATAAGTTTATGCTTGAAGAAAAAGTTTCATATAAAAACTTTGAACTCAATTTTCTGGGACATCCCATACTCGTACAAAGAAGTGACCATAAGCAGAAATGCTTGTTTTCAGGTATAGAGTAACATATATTGCAGTTTTAAAAAAATCGGCCGATCACTAGGATTCTAATATTTAGTGCCATGTCCTTTGTTCGGCTGTTAGAACTTTCAAAAAAAAATAAGTTGAAAGTTCAAATGATTTGCTGAAATCAGTTGAAAGTTCAAATGATTTGCTGATTTGTGTCTATAACAGAAAATAACCAAATCTAATTGGGAGTTAGAACTGTCAAATAATTCCAGCTAAATGCTGAAATGATTAATAGAATGATTTGTGTTACATAATAAAAAATAAATTAAATTAGATTGGCTGGTAAAGCCTTTTTAATTGTGTCATAATATGTACAAGAAATAAAGACAGAAATAACTAAATTTAATTAGTTGTTAGAACAACTGTCAAGAAATTTACAATTAAATTTAGACGTAATTGGGTAATTTGTATCGCATGAAACAAATAAACCAAATATAATTGGGTGTTCGAGAACCGCCAAAAATGTTCATTGTATTGTAATGTTGATTCGTGTTAAACTCGATGTCACATGACAAAAAATAACCAAATTCAATTGACTGTTAGAACTGTTAAAAAAAAACTTAGTTGAATGTTGGAAAAATTGGGTGAATTATGTTAGGTATTTTTAGATATTTGTTACCAATCTTGGTACAAATACAAACATAATACAAATACCTACTAAAACACTAGAGGAGTTGAATGTCCCAAAAGCTACGAGCAATTTTAGAAATAAAACAAATTAAATATTATAAAAAGTTATAAACAATTAAACCAAAGATATAATACATAAGTATTACCTATAATATAATGTCTCAAAACAAACATTTACTATAATCATAGAACTAGAAGTGAAAATAATATTCATCAAAACTATCACAAGAACAAATACCTACGGGTTTAAACAATCCGATTACCCGACCAACGGAATACCTGAAAGTTTGAAAAATATTCAAAGATATAGGTAGGTAGGTTATTTGTTAAAAAAATTGAATTATATTTAGGTATTACTTAACTTTAATCTCAGTTTAAGGCGAGGTTTAAGGTCTTAAATAAACTGCCTACTAAGATAAAAAATACAAATCAAGCAATCCAATCCATCTGTCAAAAAGGAAAATTCAATATCGCGTGGCGGCCAAGCAAGTTTGTTTTGAATATGATATTTTAAATTATTTTGCTTAGAGTTTTGCTTACAACTTTGATTTTAATTATTTAATAAAATATTTGTTAACTATAGGTAGGTACCTAAACTATTAAATCGGGCACAAACTAGATATTTTTTTGTGTTTCTTGGCCCATGTGTGGCCGCCACGCGATCTTAAATGTCACGTGGTTTGGATTGCTTAATTCTGCTTTTCGACGTACATAAACTAAAAAAGTTCCTCCTAGTCAAGAAAACTTTGCTACAGCCTACAAGAATTCTATCCCTAGTCTAGTTTATATATGTTTTTTTTTCATTTTATAAAAGTTCGCAATTTTTTTAAAAAGTTTTTCTGCCTTTATTAATTTTTATTAAACTTCTATTTTTATCTTTATGTCTGTCTGTTTTAATTTTGTCTTGTGTGTATTTTATATTCGTTTCTCTTTAGTTTGTATTATAGATTTGTGGTTATTTTATGTAGGCCTAATATTTTTTTATTTTAATACCATACTTTTTAGGGTCGTTGTAAGTGCAACTTAATCTAATATTAGGTTTGTTCGGACTTAGTTCAGAATCAGTTCTGAATTGAGCTGCGCATGCCCATTTATTTATTTAGGTATGTTCGATATGAACAGATGCGCAAGCGCAGTTCAATTCAGAACTGATTCTGAACCAAGTCCGAACAAACCTATTATTATCACTGCTTGTGTTGTTATTTTGTTGGTAATGCCTACTTTGTAATTAGGAATTAGTATTGGATTCCTGATGCTTATTTGGTCAATAATTTCTTTGGAATTTGAACCATAAAAAAATCTAGTAAAAATCCAAGTTAATATTCAATAATATCTACTCTCGTTTTTATAATAAAATTAGATTTGATTCAAGTTTATTAGATTTAAACAATTATCTAATAGGTACTAATAATACTACTAATAATGTTCTTAATATTTTCGAGGCCAGAGCTTCCTAGAAATTAGTAAAGAATTGCTTTCTGTAATAACTAAAATAATTATGCCTATATACATAAGGTACTTTAAATTTGTGTAACAATTTATAATCATTACATTTGGTATTGTGATCATTACATTTTGGTATTATAATGATTTTATGATTTGAAATTGGACGTTAGAACTCTGTCAAAAAAAAAATAGTGTAAAGTTGAAATGATCGGCCGATTTCTGTCACATGACACAAGTAAACAAATTTAATTGGCTGTGAGATCAGTCAGAAAAATTTCCCCTAAATAAAACTTAACAATTTCGAATACTCGCGCTATGTATTTAAATATTTCCAAACTTAAATCTACAAAGTGGTTCTTTTCTCAATACTTTCAAATCAAACCACACAAAAAGATTACTCAGGTCCAACCTGTAGATGCGGTGCAATATAGGGACAGTCAAAAAGAAAAATAAAGGACCTACCATTATATGTGTTAGCTGCAGGACCCTCATCGAAATCCTCCCGATTCATTTTCAGCCTAAAAAATGCATAAACAACGTCAAAATCGTAAAATCCATGCTAGCAATAGTATAGTATACAAATGATGAAGCATGCAAGTTTAGGTAATGTTGATTTCAATATAGGGAGAGGGCAAAGAAATACCCCTCAATTGATTGACGTTCCAATCATCATCAACATGACATTTAAACTTGCGCAACAATAAACTACATTTTCAACTCACAAGCATGGCTGAACCTGCTGTCAAAAATATTAACTAGTCCAAATCCGGTCAACGATAATTTCAATTAACGATAAGTATATAACACGTTGAAATTGAATAAAAATAACCGGTCGCGATGAAAAAAATATCCTAGAAAGTATCGCAAGTGAAATCACGCTCAGCAACGCAAGGCAACGTTCACGGAATAATACTGACTAGGAGGTATACCCGCAGTCCGCATGCGGACGAGAGTTTAGGGGGCAAACCGCTCGAGTGTCGAGTGACGAGAGACGAGAGGGGCTCACGGAATATGGTTGCCAGCGCAAAGCGAACCATCGAAACCATCGGGCCTTTGTTCAGACTGAAAAACCCGAGCTCGGAATTTCGCCTAGCAACAGCGGGACGAGAGGCGAGACGCGGGGCCCCTGATAGGCGAGAGAGCGAGAAAGCGTATCGGAAATGGAGCTCAGGCGGGGAGAGTGCATGATATTTTTAAGCTGTTTGATCGTCTTTCTCTCTCTATCATGTCCTCGCTTAGCTAAGCGTTAATTTTATAGCTGTGGCGAGTGGTCCCCCTCAGCGACCTTGAATATAATATTAGGTATTTATTCTGTGCATAGGCGATATTTTATTTTGAGATAAACATGTTTTCGTTGCGATAATGCGATATTGTAGGATCGTTGTTTAGGAGATTGTTAGTTTTATTTTATTACTAGCAATATCTACTAATTTAGTAATGTGTTCGATTCGAGGTGTTTATAGAAGCATGGAAAATAATGCTCCAATTAAAATATAACGAAGACAGAATATTGAAATCGCTATACCTATTTCTAACTATAACGCGGAAAAGATGGATAATTTCTCGTATTTTCAAATAACTATTTGATAAGAGGAAATTGCAATTTTTTGGTACTACCTACCTACCTATTTTATGCAGTTGATAATATACAAAAAAAATTACTTGAGTAGGTATACTGTATTAAGTACCCTATTAAAAATGTGATAACAGATGTTATTAGTTTTGTACTGCATTACATAATCCATTTCCGGTTCATGGAAGCATGAAAAATAACGAGGACAAAGTATGTTATACTAGTATTTAGATATCTAGAATTTCAAACAATAAATATTTGTAGCCTCATTCAAGATATTTTTTTTTTTTCGGAACGATAATGCGATAAACTCAAGTAATTATAGCTGTTTTTGTCAAGCGTAATTTTTTTTGAGGTCATTATTGATTCACGCGAATTGTTTGTTGTGAGCTTTTATTTTATTTTTAGTAATTCTAATTTTTTTACTTGGCATTGTTACATCGCGCTGGCTTATTTTTCTAATGAAGGAAGTCGTTATCGTTAGTTGAAAGATAAGATTAGATAATATACTGGTTAGATTTACCTCACACCTCACCGCACAGCGACCTGTTATTGTGTTGAAATATAACTATTTTAATAATTAGCTAAGTTCCAAAAAGTTAAGACTTGTGACTATATTCACGTCAGTACATCAACTACGTCAGTCATTATGATACTATTCTTTTGCTTTTGCCAACTTATCTTGTCATTTAATCTTTGTAATAATAATATCGTCTGTGACTGTATGAGTGTCTTGACTAATTATCATAAGCAATTTACTTCAAACAAAACAAAAGTCTGATCTAGGTATTATCAGAAAATTTTATTTTGTCCTGATTAGATTAGGTGGCAGGAGATTTATTGCTAATTATTATTTCTTCTATTTCGTGCAGTTTATTTATACCCTCATTTTAGTTTTATTATGTACCCACTAACTCTTAGGTCTTTGTTAACATTATTTTTCACTAACAATAAATATTGTGACAGAAAAAAATCACTTATTTACTACCAAGAAAACTGATTCATCCACACTGCGAATTGAATGAATTACCATCAATCAATCGTAAACTCTAACCTCAAAAAAAAAATTCTTATCAAAACAGCTAATAATTACTTGGAGTGGTCGCATTATCGTTTCGAAAAAAAAACACCTTGAATAAACGGACGACAAATATCGTTTAAAAATTAGAATTAAGTAGGTACTACCTACTAGTATAATATACTAGTATATATTATATTCTTGTCAACGTTTAAAGTGACAGTTTGACATGTAAAAACGTTACTTTAAACATTGATTATCGTTAAACCTCCCTTAAAATGGTCGGTGCAAATGGCCATTAATATGTTTCAATCCAAGGACTTTCAATCCAATTATTGTTTTATCGACATACTGTCAGGAGCGGATACAGACCTTTTGGAAGGGAGGGGCAGTTTAAGTTAAAGTAAGCCAGATTGGGTTAGTTTCCTAATAGTACGAGAGACGGCTGCAGAGAATCTGTCGTCATAAGGTGGACGAGCGAAAAAAATATGAATATTAGTTGAGGCACTAATTAAGAGAATACGCGAAGGTTGCCTGCGAAAATCCTGCCGAAACAGTCTTTTTCAAATTTTTTCATTAGATGAATAATTACAGTAACTATCTTTTAGAGGTGGACATGAAATGAAATCACCATGTTGTAGGGGAGCGTGAAGCGAATTCAACCATATAAGGCTGCCTGCCCCCACCCTGCCGCAACACCCTTGCAGCCTGGCTAAAAAGATCGGTTTTTTATCAATAACTATCGTCATCAGGCATCAGACGCATAAATTAGGTCTCAAATTAAAGGTCTCGATCTCCTCTTTCCATCAAACTAAGGCTGCCTGCTCAAATCCTGCCGAAAGATGTGGTTGCCTCGTTTTTAAAGTTTCCGGTACGTGCGCCGCGCGCTAGGTATTTGCGGAGCGTGAGGTGTTTAGTGGCGAAAAAGTCTGTCGAGTTTTTATTTTTGCTCCTTGTCACTTTGCGTTACTTCTAACATTTAAATTATCGATAAGGATCTATAAAACAAAACGTCATGAAAAGCATAGTTTGATATCAAGAGGAATTCAGGTCCATGATGGGGTGGGGGGGTTGAGGGGTAGATGTTGATTCGTTGCTTAAAAAAAAAAGCATGAGCTTTTTTGACAAGAAACGTTTATTAAAGTACGTTCAAGTTGCATATATTCCTACATTTCAAAATTTAAAAATAGTTAAACCTAATTTTTAAAAGGAACTGTCTAGAGTCCCGAACGCGGGATCGCTAGAAAAAAGCAAAATCCCGAAGAGGCGTGGTTAACGGCGTTCGGGACTTTCCAAAAATTATTCGAATCCCGACCTCGGGACTGTTCTAACAGAAGTAAACTCCCGACTTATAATTTTATCAGACAATTAATAGAAAAACATGGAAGTAGCAAAAAACAAATATGGTGTATTTCTAGTATAGGTAAACAAAATGAAATAGAAACTTTGACATCTCATTTTGTAGATCTTTTGTTCTTTTTAGGTGGCAGGCCTGAGGCCTATGGCCGTTAAATGTTAAATTCTTGCCTCTAGGTCTGCCTCGACTTTTAATAGGGTTCTGAAGTTTGTTTTCATTGAATTGCAAATATATACTAATAACAATAAATTAACACTTACTGGTAAAAAAAATGTTTTCAAAGGGGTTTGCCCTTGCCGATCGCTGTGTATTTTGTGTCGTATTTTATTTCTCCTTCTCTTCCTAACTGTTGATCTTGTTTATCCTTTCTGCCTGCTTGATGCCTCATAAGTTTCAATAGGGGTACGTATCAACAGGGCTGATGATCTTGTTCATCATAGTTCATGTGGATCTCATATTTTCGATAGGGTTATCAACGAAAACTTGTTCATGATTAGGGATTATTTCAAAATTTTCGGACTGCTGCTTTCGATTGTTCATCATAGTCCGGAATCTCATAAGTCTCGATAGTGGTATCAACAACGACTTGTTCATGATTAGGGATTATTTGATAATTTCATCTTATATCAGGTCTAGGTTTATCTTTAACTGTCTTGGGGCATGATGCTTCGCGGATGTGATAGTTTTTGCATCCCGTTTTCAAAATTGCACCCTATTTTCTTTCTCATATAAATCAATAGCATCTTGTAATTCTTTATATGAATAAAATTTGTCATTTGTATTTAACCCCACAATAAAGGATACAACACAGAGCAGTTGGCTAATCTAACCTAGGTGTATAGGATAAACAAATAATACATAAACAATTATTACGCATTCGGGATTTTACTTTTCTTGCCATGTTCCCGAAGTCGGGATTAGAAATATTTTTGGAAAGTCCCGAACGGCATTATTGAGCCACGCCTCTTCGGGATTTTGCGTTTTTCTAGCGATACCGCGTTCGGGACTCTAGACAGTTCCTTTTTAAAAAGCCATAATTTTCACAACTGCCAAAAGCTTCATGTGAAGATTGGTCCAACACATTACGTGCAAAAAACCAGCATTGCGACGTGTTTCATACAGTATTTTTTGTGATTCATTCAAAATATTTAAAATTCAAAATACTTATGGCCGTTTCTACCAACTATTTTAGGGGAGCCTTAACGATAAGTATTCCCTTAAATGACATTTCATTTTTATGTGGAAAAATGTCAGTTTAGGGAATACTTATCGTTAGGGCTCCCCTAAAATAGTTGGTGGAAACGGCCATTATAAACTCATCTTAACACTCACGCGGAACGCACTCTAAATCCTATTCCAACACTCAGGGATGAAATGAGATCTCATTTTAACACTGTATTAGAACACCTGCTTATTTTGGCGTGTGTGTTAATAGGTGCTTTCCAGTGACCCATTAGTTACTCCTGAGCAGCTCAGGAGTGCTCCACAATTGCTTTGCGCGTTCCAGTGCTTAGAGTGTCGTACACTTGAGCTACTCATTTCTGTTATCCCCTGCCCCCTCGTGCACCAACCCTTTTGTCAGTGTTTCATGCTCCTGAAATCCGAAATGGTGGGGGTTAAGACGAGAGCGTTCCAGTGCCGCTTATGTCGAGCAGTTCAAGAGCGTCACACTTCAGGAGCATGATACTCTAACAATTTAGGCACTGGAAAGCGGCTAAAATGAACAACTTTTGACAACTAAAGTCAATGTCAAAAAGATGACATTTCCTAACTAAATTTCAAAATATAAATTTTGATAGTCTATCGATGAATAATAGATGGTCAGCTAATGACAGATTTTTGCTGACCGGTTTTCTCTTCTCTGGGAATTTAACCACTGAAAACAGTAGGGAACTTGCAAGTGAACTAAAATTTTCCAAATTTGTTTTAAATCGATAATGTATACTGCACAATATTTATATGACCAGTTTTTATTTAACTGATACCGCTCTTGTTACACAAAAAATAATACTCAATTTGAAATAAAAAATTTCCCGCTAAAACAATGCTTCCATGATGGCTACCTTTTTTGACGTCACGATTCTGTAAACAAACCTGTCAATAGGAAACTTGCAAGTAAAAAAAAATTACAAAAGCAGTCCTTCACAATATTTGTATTTGAAATTCTTCTCACGACGATAAGCAATAAAATTTATGCACTTTTTCAACGCTGCATTAGAAAATTGCTGAACAACTCCATTGCCTTTCCTACAAAGAAAACAATTTATCTTAAAACAAGCACGAATTTCACGTTTATAAAAAAAAAAATCGGAGATGAAAGCTCGACGACTTCTACGTCTGGATACTGCACTTGCGGTGGTAGCCGTAGCGGCCAGAGGGTGGAATTCCTAGGCCTGGCTTCGCAAAAAGCACGCGCGCGGCGCGTTGTGTTAGATCCTGACGTGTTGTTTTATAGATCCTTATCAATAATTTAAATATGAGAAGTAACACAAAGTGACAAGGAGCAAAAATAAAAACTCGTTTCGGTGTTTTGTAGACGACTTTTTCGCCTCTAAACACCTCGCGCTCCGTGTAATTATTTATCTAATAAAAAAAATTGAAAAACACTGTTTCGGCAGGATTTTCGCAGGCAACCTTCGCGTATTCTCTTAATTAGTGCCTCAACTAATATTCATATTATTTTCGTTCGTCCACCTTATGACGACAGATTCTCTGCAGCCGTCTCTGGGACTATAAGCAGCGCTTTTACGTCCTAACAACGTCGTCATTGATGTCTTGACGTTAAGGCGCGACGTCAAATAGACGACTATACAATCCATATTTTCACCAAAATGGAGAATCATTTCATGGTTGTAACTTGTAGCGACGTCGCAGGTCGCGAGGCTTTACTAATTTTTAACTTATACGTCAGCATTCCCCATCAGATTTGAACGTCTACTAAACATCGTAAACCATGACTATAACCTAAAAATAAATACCAAACCAAATAAAGGACGTTCCAGGTTTAATATACTGCACCAAATTCGCACTTTTGGTTTATCATTGCTGTTATTTTATTTCCCAACTCATCACATCAAACACAAAGTTAATAGGTACAGTCACATGAGGACAAAAAGTGGGACATCCGACTGACAGGTCTCGTCATTTTTCGCTGTATTGCATAAACTAGTCTTTTCTCTACAATCGATTTTTTGTCAAATATGACAATCCCTGTCATTGCCGTAGGTATAGCTGGTGAGCCCGTTTTACAATAGGAAAAAACGGGTGACCCACTTTTTGTGCTCATGACTGTACACTTGGCCAAACATAAAACTGGTACAGGCAATATACAGGGTGTCCCACGGTGGATGGCGTATTAGACGTTTATGGAGAACTAAAAAGCGGATCATTTTGAAAATTTGGCAACCGGGATAAACAACCGTAATCTACACTTTAAAAATATTTTTGTTTATGCGGAGTTGCCGCTTCTACTCTTAACCAGTGGCAACATCTCTATTTTAAATGGAACACCCTGTATGTGATTGCATATTTGGATTCTACGTAAAATTCTGAACAGATTTGATTTCATGTGATATACCCTATACCTAAGTTCAACTGTTTTGGAAATATTGACAGTTGAAAATCGACTTTTTGCAACTTTGACAGGCTGTAAAACCTAAACGGTTAATTTTAAAGGAGAACCGATTTTACATTCCTATCTCAGATTTTCATAAACCATCATTTGACACCAACTTTGAATCTAACCGGAGATTAAATTTAATTGGAATTTTTAATCATGGATTAAATTTAAAGTTGGTGTCAAATGATAGTTTATAAAAATCTAAGATAGGAATGTAAAATCGGTTCTCCTCTAAAGATAACCATTTAGGTTTTACAGCCTGTCAAAGTTGCAAAAAGTCAATGTTCAACTGTCAATATTTCCAAAACAGTTGAACTTAGGTATAGAGTATATCACATGAAATCTGTTCAGAATTTTACGGAGAATCCAAATATACAATCACATACAGGGTGTTCTGTTTAAAATAGCGATGTTACCACTGGTTAAGAGTAGAAGCGGCAACACCGCATAAACAAAAATATTTTTAAAGTGTAGATTACGGTCGTTTATCCCGGTTGCCAAATTTTCAAAATGATCCGCTTTTTAGTTCTCCATAAACGTCTAATACGCCATCCACTGTGGGACACCCTGTATATTTCCAAATTTGCTAATGTGAGCCAGGCTTAACAACAAAAAGTCTCTTCTGAAAATCTTAGGTCAGACAGTTTTTGTCAATGTCAAACCTCAAGCCTGAACAAAAGTATTTATGTTTGGCTTAAAAATGACACTGACTTTACCCTTTTTGTCATTTTTAAGGTGATAAAAAAGGTCGATTTACGCAATACAACGCAATAGGAAAATGCGTACCAGTTTTATGATTGGCCAAGTGTACCTTCCTATAAGAATACTGGGGGGTCATAAAATAATAATGGCGCCTGGCCTTGTCAACAATAAAATACGTAAATATTTAGCTTCTGTAGGCACTAAAATTTCAAACGAAGTCAACTTTTCTGTCAAATATAATTATTATGATATGCACACAAAGCTCCTGTTTTTTTGATATTTATTCCAAAAAAAAAAAAGATGTGTAATTTACATAATTTTTTGTTTAGCTTCGATGGGTCAAAAACATCTTTGGGCAAGTCCGATTTACACAAAAATAAATAGGTTTGACAAAATTTCCTTATTAAGGATTGATTTTCCAGACACTATTTTATTTTTATTAAATGTGCAGCAATGGTAAGGCTACCATATTTTTCTGATAAAAAAACGGGACATTAATTTTTATGAAGCAAATTTTTCATGTTATAGAAAAAATAGCGCGCAGGCAATTTTTTTTTTTTTGGGACTACGCCCATAGGACGAACCCTCGGATAATACACACTACTACTGCAGGATAGCCTATCCTCAGAAGGCCTATATAGAACAAATCTGAAGCCTCCCACCCCACCAAATCACAATTTGTGACGTAGGCAGCATGTCGTTTTTTGCCTAGACGTAGGCTGTTTGCACCACAGGTTATGATTCCACGGACTTTTGCTTTATGCATACTTGGTTTTACTACATTAATTAACATTTCAAAACAACTATTTTTCAGATCTCGTTCGCAGCTTCCTATTTGCCTATTATGTTAATCAAAATGAAAATTCTAAACTACGACTGCTGGCGCAAACAGCTGATGTCGCTGACGCTTAGTTGATGACGTTGGGAATGGTGATACACCAATATGGCGGGGATTACCAAAAACCAGGCCGATAAGCAATCCTAAGTGGTGTGTATGGTCATGGTCCTTGGGCCAAACTCGCCAAATTCTACACTGTCAAATGTCAAATGCTATCGAATAACTACCACGTTGCGAATGTTGCGATTTGCTGAGACTACAGATGAGCCGCAAAAATCGATTTATTTATGCCACCGCAGAGACTGGTAATGAGACGCAAAAATCCAATTTTTACGGTTTTTAAAATATCAGAGAATACGGGACATTTACGCGTCCCGACAACAAAGGGGACGCGGGACATGGACCTTGAAATAAGGGACTGTCCCGTATAATACGGGACGTATGGCAGGCTTAAGCAATGGCGGATGATTAGATAGGACCTTGCGATATATAAAATGGTCGAGTTAATAATCTGCACCTTACTTAACCTAATGCGTGTTTTCGTCATGAAAATGGACGGTATAGGTATAAACATAGCACCATGAGTAACAATAGTACAAACATATAAATCTAGATCGACTATAGATCCCATATGGTAACCTATCGTAACCAGTTCTTTAGGTGCTTCAACGCTCTCATTTATTTGGAATTTTTCAGGAAACTGCAAATGTTTTATTTCTGATGTTCAAAATCTCAAAATATTTCCTTTTAACCCGACATTTATTGAATCTTTTTTAATTTCCTAATTGGAAATTACAGGGTCCTCTTCCAATTCCCTTTTCAATCTAAAAAAAAAATCTTCTTCTGTAATATGTGGATGAGTAGGTAGTAGGTAGGTATTTGAAGTTCCTGTTTTGTCCCATATCATATCAAAAATACAAAAGAAAATACTTATTCAAATTGGTGAAAACTTTTTATAGTAACGCCATATCTATTGTTTGTTTATGTTTTTATTTGACTGATGACAGTTTATTGACGAACGACGCAAAAAGTATGAAATGCTACACCAAATTTTACCTGTGTTCAATTTTAACGTTGGCCGGACGTTTTTCTAAGACCTCTATCTTACCTTATGATTGGTCGTATTATACGACGTTTGAAAAATGTTTCAGAGGTCACAAGTATATGTATATATAAGAGGACGACGGATTGACGTTATCAAAACTGGTTTTCATTTATTACGTCAAAATTGAGCTAGGTAAAGGTCCGATTTCTTGACCACATATTAAGGACGACGGCACGACGTAAATTTAACGAAAAATCATTGACGGACACTTATCTGCACTTCTAGCGACGTTGTATTTCGTTAATACGTAGTCGCAGGGACATGTATGTGCTACTTGGGTTGGGTTAGTTTTGGCAGCACATTATGCAAGATACGGTTTTTCGAAGGAATGGGAATATGGGAATGAGGAAACTATTTAGGAGAATAAGGTGATTTTAAATAGGTAGGTACAGGGTGTTTTTTTATAGTGAATCCTACGCCTACCGGTAGGTCCTTTGCTATCCAACGATCGTACGCCTACCAGTAGGTCCTTTTTCATCCAGCGATTGTGCGCCTACTGGTAGGGTAGGTCCTTTTTCGTCAATTGATCAAGCGCCTACTGGAAGGTGTTTTATTGCCTGCTTTAGAATCCGTAGGTATATCCTACCAGTCAGCTCTTGCTAATGCTAAATGCGTTAATAAAATTTTGTTTGTTAGTAGTAGTATAGTCATTAAGAAATTCGTCCACATAAGTCTTTATTAGTATCTTAACATTTTTCCAATTTGGGCTTTAAACTTGTTGATGTTTGGAATCTGTTTCATTCGCTAGACGGCA
Organism: Ceutorhynchus assimilis; assembly: GCA_917834065.1. Taxonomy (NCBI): domain Eukaryota; kingdom Metazoa; phylum Arthropoda; class Insecta; order Coleoptera; family Curculionidae; genus Ceutorhynchus; species Ceutorhynchus assimilis. The sequence goes on along the minus strand of OU892278.1, from coordinate 40,703,654 downwards.
ACCTATTAAAAATTCTTCTGCACACACCTTGAATTTGTTTTTGAGTCTTCGATTGCTCACTACTCTCGCCAAACCTCAAAGAGAGGATCCTTGGGAGCGCAAATCCACCAAAAACGTGAAAAACCTTCCATCAAAAAAGTGAAAAACCTTTATTAAATATAACACCTTGAAATTTTAATCATTTTTGAGTCTCTGATTGCTCGCTCCGCTCGCCAAACTTCAAAGAGAAGATCCTCGGAAGCATAAATCCACCAAAAACGTGGAAAATCTTTTTCAAATATGTCACCTTCTTGTAAATGCAGGTATAGTTAGGTTAGATAGGTAAATAGAGAGTAGGTAGGATAGGCGATGGATTCTTGAATTAATGTGAACCTACCGGTAGGCTCAGGATTCTTTTTACAAAAAGTACCTACCGATAGGCGTTATATCATATGGCAATTGGGGACCTACCATAATGTTTTAGCGTTATAGATAAACGGTAGGCACACAATCAATGAAACAAACGGCACCTACCGGTAGGCGCAGAGTTCACTCCCTTTTTTATATATTGACACCTCACCTACGGCCTTTACCTTTACAGGTAAAAGAAAGGTGTAAATACAAAAGTTGTACAGTTTTGGCTGAATTTTTAGAAACTATGAACCACAGCATATACAAAAACAATAGGCAGGCTAACTTGAGTGACAGCCCGTGTAATAAAGGAATTCATCGTCAAAATGTCACTAGCGGTCATTTTGGGATACGAAACAGGGCCTGATTAACGATAATTTAGGTTTTTTCTTTCCTGTGACAGAGTCGTATTGGCTTTAAATAAACTAATTTATTATTACTTACATATAATAATATTTATAATTACTAATTTATTATTATTATCGAATATACAAGAATCATAACAGGTAACACCATAAATGACAACACGAATATATCAAAATCATAGCTAAAATTCCGCTCTACACTGCACGCCTATGACCTCCGTCAGAAATAAACAAATAAAATAAAATTTCGGCGCTCCTGCCGTTTAATGACAGCGTTATGACAAAATGGTATCCCCTCATGGCGGCGTGCGCAGAAAAGATGCGCGTGAGAGTTAGCCTGCTGATTGTTTTTGTATATGCTGTGCTATGAACCATATCGGAAACAGGTCCTTTCCACGATACAGAACGTTATTTAATTTTAAAAAAATATTTATTTAGATCATAGAAACAAAACGTTTCGATTATATTGAAACTATTTTCAGGTAATTAAAATAGACTTGATTATTCCAATGGCGTCCCGAAACTTCTATTACTTGAGATAATAAAGTACGTAAATGAGTGATACTTTCTAGAACCTTGGGTTGATACCTACTACATTTTGATACATTTTAGATTTTAGTTAAGGAGCGAGAATACATTTTTGCATCTTCTTAAAGGGGGTGTGCGCCAAAAAACAACTTCATCTCAAAAAAAAGAGAAAAAAAATCTAAGAATAACAGTGAAATCCGCACCTCTCTATGACAAATAATACCGCAGATATGGCTCTATGAAGGTACCGCATCTCACCCTATGACGTCACGAAAGCTCAAGCGACGCACGAGAAACTGGAGTTAATTTTTACATAGGTTTTTCCTGTGTTACCTGCAATAATCTAAACAAAAACCACTCAGGCGTGCCGGGAACGATCAAATTAACAATGCGGAGCGCGGCTGGACGAAGTTCTCGTGACGTCACGAGAGCGTCGTCTACACTTTAAAGTGGTATATCTCAGCGATGGTTTATCGTAGAATAACGAGGTTTGAACAGCTATTCTTAAATTTTTTTACACTAAAACTTTAATTTTTGGCGCACACCCCCTTTAACCTCGGAGTCGAAATGAACCTAGGTACTATGCGTCAAAACTGTCGAGAGACGTGAGAAAAAGAGACGAGACGAGAGAGCTCTTCTCTATTGAAGGTTTCTTGTCGAGACGAGGGACCAATTTCTTCTCGAACCTTCGAGACTAGACGAGAGGGAGGGTATTCTCGTCTCGTCTCGCGGCATTACTAACTAGAACAACTAGCAGCCGGCAGCCGAAAACTTTATATTGCAATTAGAGATATCGATGTACAGGACAATATTGCTCACAACCAAACCATCAAGTATAGCAGCTGAGCTGTAATCAAGGCCCTTGAAATTTAAAATCGAAGCAGTCTCTAAGATTTCCGGAGCAAAGATTAGAGCTGTCTATCCTTCTCTTGACTCAAGTACAAGCAAAATATAGCCGGCAGAAGGAACACAAACTACTCTTTACATACACTATTTCGTCTATTTCTAACGTGAAAAAGTTTGGGTTAATTTTCTTCGCTCTTTATCGGCGTAGCTAGGTGTATATTAGTTCCAAAAAAAAAATGCAGTAACGCTATAATAGTGAATATGGGTTTTATGGCCGTTTCCAACAACTATTTTAGGGCAGCCTCAACAATATGTATTCCCTAAACTGATAATTCTCCATAGAGAAATGTCAGTTTAGGAAATACTTATCGTTCCCTTGCTGGAAACGGCCATTAATAGTTCAATATAACTAATGCATTAATTAACTTATAAACTTAGCTACATGTACTCATTTGAGGAATAATAATAAACAAGCATGTAGATATTCTTCGTTCTCCTAAAGGTGGGTCCACACTTGAACATTTTAACCCGAACGAACCGGTTAAAATGCTCGAGTGTATTGACCCAGCTTAAAAACTTGTCACATCTACGGACCGCAGAATCAACTGTGTACTGTGTGTCGTTTCTATTGTTGAATTGTTGATTTTTTACCAAATGTCACAACATGAACAAAAAAAAACAATTTTAATTGGCATGATTGCACGCTCTTCTAGTCTGGGTACTTATATGAACTAAGATTATTCTATGAAAAATATAAGTAATTTCAGCTACTAAGTCGTATTATTGATACACAATTTTTCAACGTTGTTTTAATTAGAATATTTCAGGGGGGCCTGAGGTACCATCGTCACCAAAAGTAACTGGGACAGCATCACATTAGCTCTTGTCCTATTATCTGAATTTTATTGTCAAATATTTGTCAAACTATGCATTAAATGCATTGAAATGAATGACAGTAGAATTAGTCCAGGAGATTATTATGCATTATTTGTGTCCCAGATACTTTTGGTGACGATGGTACATCAGGAGGGGTCAGCCTCCCCCCCTCCAGCTACACCAATGTCGCTCTTCCATCTGATAGATCAAAACGCGTCTATCGATGGAAAAGCGAAGAAAATTACCCCAAAATTTTTCATATCAGAGTCATCAGTTTATAATAGGAGAAAACTTGTTTTCCCTATTTTGAGTTTTCCGTTTTCCCAACAAACTGATTTTTGATCGGCCTATTAGATGGTTAGTACTGTTACAGCAAAAGTGTTGTTTAGTGCTGCATCCTAGTCTTAGACGGCGCCACGATCAAAATTCGCTCTTCCTATTAGTTCTACTTTACCTGCAAACGCTAAACTTGGATTGGGTTTCTTCACTATTTCCTAGCCACACTGATGAGATCTGATAGATCGAAACGCGTCTGTGGATGGAAAAGCGAAGAAAACTAGCCCAAATTTTTTTACATCAGTGTATAATAGGAGAAAAATTGTTTTTCCTGTTTTGGGTTTTCCCAACAAACTGATTTTTGGTCGGCCTATTAGACGGACAGTACCTACTGTACTGTTACAGCAAAAGTGTTGTTTAGTGCTGCATCCTCTAGTCTTAGATGGCACCACGATCAAAATTCGTTCTTCGTATTACTATTTTTAACATTAATAAAAACAACAGTTTTAGGTATAACAGCGCAAATAATTCACAATTAGCATAACACCATTTGATAACACATAAACAAAGGGTTTGTGTGCCTCTTGGCGGACATTTTAATTTAAGTTTGACAGCATCTTGGATAGTCTAATAAGTAGAATGGTTTTGTTTTCTCAAAATATTTTAGGTTAGCTTAGATTTATACTTTATACTTATGATTTTAATTGAAAACGAAATTTGATAAATCATATAAATAGGTAATTAAAATTCTGGTCAAGTTGCAATTCACAACGTTTTCAATTCTCATTTGGACCTATAGGGATCTTTATTCAGGTCAGCTTAACCCATAAATTTCGTACCTAGTCATTTCCTTCCAATGACTTCTATCGCCAGTAAAAACTGGTTTATATGATACCTGAACCGTAACTTTAGTTACCTACCTATTTATATGTTTGACAGTTAACCTTGCCTCATTAATTTTCGGAGTTATTGATAAAACAATTATCATAATAGTATATTATATTATAAGTGTAGTAACTAAGCTATTACCGCACGCGAGGGAAATTTGAAAACCGAGCCGGTGAGGCGAGGTTTGCAATCTCTAAGGGCGGTGATAACCTAATTACCATACGTATTAAATACAGTATTTTATCCGCCGCCGGTCAATTGCATCCCGGTAAGCTCAGGTAATATTTTAAGTGTCCGAATTGCATCCGCCTAACATCCGAATTGCATCCCGGAACAAATTTTAACTACAAGTATATATTTGCCAAAGTCAAAACCATTGTTGCCCAAGTGTATATTTCCAAATAGTTAATGTTGTTTAAACTCGCCTCTATGAATATATTATTACCTGTAATACTTATACCTACCTGTTATTGTTTTACCACCCTATTGAGACCATTTATTTACTACAGTTAGTTCTTATCGTTTATGACGTTTATAGTGAACAGTTGTTGCAAAGATGGATGCAAAATTTTTGACTAATGAAAAAGATCCAACTTTAATTGAAATTGGTGGTTATACATTTACATTTTGCTATCAAAAAATATTGGCCAGAAATACTTTAAAAAGGTGGCAGTGTATACGAAGAAACTATAACAGCAAATTTTGAAAGTGCGATTCATAAAGCGATCTCTCAGGCATTTACACAAACCGCCATTCGAGGTTGTAGATTTCATTTGGGCCAATCCTTTTATAGAAAAGTTGAAAAAATTGGCTTATCATTTGCATACCAGAATAAATCAGGGGAGGATACGCAAATATCAACATTTTTGACGTATATATTTGGCATTCAGCATCTCTTCAAAAAACTACAAATGCTTGCGAATCTTTTCATTCCAAGTATAATTCATCTTTTTATTGTACTCATCCTAATATAAACGTTTTTTTAAATGTTTTATTAGGATTTCAAATAGATACATATGTTAAAATTACTAGCATACAAATTGTACTCCAAATTGACTCACAAACCTTACATAAACAACATTTTATCCAAGGGAAACTCAAAAACTTGAAAGATAATAAAATGTATTTTAAATATAGGTATTTTTATTATTAAGAATATAATAATTTTGACTAACTTTGAGCAGACTTATTATTAAAAAGTAACAAGCTGTTAATAGTTATTTATGATATAAGTGTTAAAAGTACATTTTTAAGGCACGCATGTGAAAGTTTGCAGAATGAGCGAAGCGAATTCTGCAATTCACATAAGTGCCTTAAAAATACTTTTAACACAAATATCATACAATATTTTTTCTACAAACGGCAATAAAAAGCAATAACCAGTAACAAATTGGATTTTTAAATGAATAATAAATTGGAAGCATCTTTCCTACATAAAATTATTGAATTTGACATTTGTCAAAAAGTTCAAACAACCAGCACCTTGTTTTACAGGTAATGAAATGTCTTGTCAGTTTCTTGAAAGACTGTCGTGGTTAGTAATGCTTTTTGCTTAAAATGCAACAAAATACAGAAGAAAAAGAGGGTTGCATCGATCCCTTGAAAAATATAGATGAGGCGGCCAATCGGGCTACCTCAGTTGTTCAAATTTCACCATTAATATCAATGTAAATAACTAAAAATACAAACTTTTTTTGACGTTCGCTCTCAAAATTTGATGTTTCATTTTTAACACTAGTGCTATAAAGACTTTATGGCACTAGTGCGATAAAGTAACATTTTTAATGCTTCGGGGGGGTGTTAAAAATTGCATTTTTAACACGTTTGTAGAAAAAAAATTTTAGCAAAATGTTGCAACGTTGTTGCTAAATTTACCTGTGTTCCACTGAAAGGTAACTTCAAAAGGTGGATGCTTGCGGGATGCAATTCGGACAGTACCTTTTTCAGGCCAGGTATAAGTAATTATTTTGGGATGCAATTCGGATCCGGCCATTTTATCTACAACCGTGCGAGAACAAAATATCCGAAAAAAACTTATTATAGTAATTATAAAAAAAAAATGCGTTTGTCACCTTTGACAGTGGACAAGTAGAATTTAGGTGATAGGTAGGTAATTGAAGGTACCTACGTACCTATGCAGCAGTGGCGTAGACGCGTATGGCGCCCCTACCGCTCTTAAAAAACAAAAGCAAAAAATAAGAAATAAAATTATGCTGTTTCTTATTTATTTAATTAACCTTTTCACTCTTTATTCTTTATCGTAAGTCGGCATTGTCGGCAAATGGTTCAGTCCAATCAGAGGAAAGGTGATAGTTTCTGTTTTGATGATTGATGTGGTAGGTATTTGTTTATTAAACTATGGGTTAATGGGTTGGGTGGAACTGTCATGCGTCTGGATTTTCCTTGTTCTAGTTTTCAAGGCGCCCGGAAAGATTTTTTGAAGTTAACGGCATTATTTCTGGACTGGTAGGGCTTAAAATACATAGATGTTTTTCGACGTGGCACCCGGCACCCGGAAAAAAAATGTTTTTGAATGCTTAAAATAAACTTTTTTGGGCGTGGCACTTGAGGACATTTTTCTCCTCCGGCGGCGCCCTCGGCGGGTTTTTCGTCTTTAATATTTTCCCCCAATAAGCGAATATTACAAAATCATACAAACATTTATTTGTTAACCCCCCCCCCCCCCCCAAGAGAATTATGCGCCCCTTATATGTTTGCCCCCTACGCCCCGCAAGGCTGGTTACGCCACTGCTATGCAGGTAGAGCGTGCGATAATATGGTACTTACCGCACGCAAATTCGTGTAATATACCCTAGTTTCCGCACGCTTGTAGATAATAGTATATTATATAATTAGTGTGGTAACTAGGTAGGTTATTACCGCACGCGGGAGAAATCTCTAAGAGCGGTAATAACCTAATAGACCTATCTATTTTACCAAACAAAGAGGTTATAATACGAAAACTTTATTAGATAGAAAAAGACGCAGAACGCTTATTGCGCAAGACGAGGCAAAACGTACCAAATTATGTTAGACTTACGTATAGCAATCCGTTCTTATTATTTGCACAGGATAAAAAAGGAAGGAGGAAAACCGCGTGACATGCAACGTATTTGTCAATCAAAAACACAAACAATTGAAAATCGATCACTTGTCAAGCTACGTCAAGTTGAATATCAAGCATAATTTTATCCTTGTCAGACCACGGGCAGTGAACAAGGATAAGGAGATGCTTAGCGTGCAAAAAGATTACTTCACACCTGTACTAAATAGTTAGCCAATAAAAATGCATTGCCTCGTGTTGCGCGCGCATACAGGTAAAAATAGATAGGTCTATTACCATACGTATTATATACAGTATTTTATCTACAAGCGTATGCGGTAACAAAATATCCGAAAGAAATTTAGAAAAATTATTTAAAAAAAATTGCGTCTGTCATCTTTGATAGCGGACAAGTAGAATTCAGGTGATAGGTAGGTAATTTATCTCTGGTATGTAATTAAAGGTACACACCTATGTAGGTAGAGCGTGCGGTAAGTGCGGTAATGTGGTACTTACCGCACGCAAAATCGTGTAATATACCTTAGTTACCGCACGCTTGTAGATAAAATATCTTAATATTTTTTTCTAAATAGCTGAATAAAACTAAACTATATAGAAGACAACTTTCGTGCTTACACAAAACTTCGACCTTTTGGAAACCCTTAGCTAACCATCAATACCTACCTTTTGTATTTTCGATCCCTTCATAAATTCAACCTTTTGTTATTCGACCCTTTGTTATACGCACCTTTCGGATATTGGACCTTTTCTGAATTCGATCTTTTGTTATTCGACACTCAGTATAGGGTGGTATAGGTACCTAAATGTCTCCTTTTGTTATTCGACCGACATTAGGAATATTCAAAGAGGAGCTTACCAAAGCTTGGCTTAAAGGAAAGGCTAGCTTCGATACTTTTCTTAAGGGCAGACCTTAGGGACAGACAATAAACTAGGCTTAGTTAAGCTTACAATAAACTTGACAATTTTGTAGGGATTTTATTTTTATTTCGATGGCATTCCATTAATTACATCCAAACTAGTCTAACCTAACGTAATAGGTAATAATTGTTCTGGTTTTTGATTTAGTTTGTAGTAGGTAGCTATACTGAAGAATCATTATTTAAATCTCTAAAAAGTAAAAAGAAGGAGAATTTGCGCTCCCAGATTACTTAGGTACCTATTCTACATACAGGGTATCTCACCGAGAACCAAATCGATCTAAGTATTAGACTATCCAAGATGCTGTAAATCCTAAATTAAAATGTCCGCCAAGAAGCACACAACCCTATGTTTGTTTGTCAAAGTCACCTACCTGTTTTGGATAGGCGACTATCCAAGATGCTGTCTAACTTAAATTAAAATGTCCGCCAAGAAGCACCCAAACCCTTTGTTTGTTTGTCAAAGTCACGTGTTTTGAATAGGCTAATAAATGAAAAACTGTGTGCAGAAATTTTTTTAAAAATTTGACAGTATACTAATGTAAGGATGATATACACTTCTACTACAAGATGGCTTATTCTCATAAGGCCTGTGTGTCACAAATCCCCCCTTTCCTCCTAGCCAAAATACCCGTTGTGACGTAGGCAGCATGTTATTTCTCGCCTTGACGTAGGCTGTTTCAACAGCTGACGTCTAAGTTATGACGTCAGAAATGGTATCACACCAATATGGCGGCGATTACCAAAAACGAGGCCGATAAGCAATCCTTAGAGTGTGTATTATCCTTGATGTCAATGGTGGCAACGCGGCTAAAATATTTTCAAGATGGTGGCCCTTCCGGTTATACTGGAAGTAGACGTCAACTTGCCTATTTTCAATGAGAAACCCTGTATGTAATTGCATATTTGGATTGTACGTAAAATTCTGAGCAGATTTCATGTGATATACCCTATACCTATCTTCAACTGTTTCGGAAATATTGACAGTTGAAAACTAACTTTTTCCAACTTTGACAGATGGTAAAACCGAAACGGTGAATTTTAGAGGAAAACGGATCTTACATTCTTGTCTTAGATTTTCAACTATCATTTATTCTCATTTAAGCAAGTTGACGTCTACTTCCGGTATAACCGCCACCATCTTGAAAATATTTTAGCCGGGTTGCTCCTATTGACATTAGTATACTGTCAAACTTTTAGAAATTTTCTGCATAAAATTTTTTATATACAGGGTGTTTATTTGCTCTACAACATAACATGGCTTCTTCAAATTTCAAATCCGACGTTTCGTAATCGAGCTACCATCATCAACTCAATTTTTTTAAGTACAGAACTGGATTTTTTATGTCATTTTTAGAAAGCGCCCTTTATTCCCTTTCTAAAAATGACATAAAATATTCAGGTCCGTATTTAAAAAAATAAAGTTGATGATGGTAGCTCGATCATGAAACGTCGGAATTGAAACTTGAAGATGTTGTAGAGCGAAAAAAATTATAAAACTTTCAAATTTAAATTGTGTCTTGTTAATGGTTTTCGAAATAATTGATGAAATATTTTTTGGCGTTTCTTAAAAATCACCTTGTATTTCATAAACTAAAAGGAATTTGGCTCGGAATTTGGCAACACTGTGAACGAGTCTTAAATGGGTATCAAAAAAGGCAACTTCTTTCTAATTTAACCGACATTTTTGCTCTTACCGTTTTGGATATAGCAATTAGTGGTATCACTTGAAATATACACCCTGTATAGATCGATTTGGTTCCCGGTGGGGTGGGACACCCTGCATAATAGTAAGTTAAATTGATTGAAAATTAATTATTTTCAATCAATTTTTCACGACGTTCAAATAGGGTTGTGCGTATTGACGTATAAAAGGAAAAAATTGGTGAACCCTCGCGACTTACAACGTCGTTACAAGCATAAAATGATTCTCAATTTTGGTAAAAATGAGGGTTGTATAGTCGTCTATTTGAGGTCGCGCCTTAACGTCAAGGGCGCGTTCACAGTGGTTTACCCTGGGTAAAACTTAACCAGGTTAAATATTTCACTGGTTGAAAAGGATGCGCTTGGGATGACAAATCCGTGAACGACTAACGCCTGCGCCATAACGAGGTAGGATTTGATTTTGTTTTCCTTTTGTTTACATACGTGTGTTTCAAATGTTTCGAGATGGATCCGGGAATAATATTTTTTAAAAGTACTATTGAAACTTCTTCGGATTCGTCTGATACAGAGAAAGAAGTGAGCTATGCTGTAGCACAAGCTGCATGTGCTAGCGCTAGCAGTTTAAGTTCAAGCCTGAAAAAAGGCATATTGAAAGACAGGATAATTTTATGACAACAATACGCAATTATAGCGATAAGGAGTTTCAGGAAAATTTTGGAGTTTCCAGAGAAGATTTCAACTGGCTTCCTGGAAAACTTGAAAACTAGTTGAAGTCAGCAAATGTATGGCCCAGAAAGATTACCAACAGTATTGTTTATCAAATTTCAAATATTCTTGTAAAACGCCTGCGCGACAAATTTTACCCATGTCTCAGAGTGGGTTAAAAAGTTGTACAACCGGGTAAACTTATCATGGCTCTGTGAACGGAGCAAATATTTTAACCGGGTGAATTAGGTAGATCCGTGAACGACTTAACCCTGCAAAAGACGCGCTCGGTGTGCACTCGGTGAGCGTCCGGCGTTCGACTGTGAACGCACTCCAAGACTTCAATGACGATCTTTTGTTAGGACCTAAAAGGGCTTCGGAGTTTTATACTCATCAAGCTTTCATCTATACTATCAGACGCATATTAAACCGGACATTGGACATTTATAGGATCTTTTTTAATTTGTTGATTGGAAATTACAGGGTTCCTCCCAATTTCCTTCTTGCTCCCTATTCCCTTGTTACTGTATCTGAAAATCTGTTTTTCCGTCTGTAATATGTGGATGAGTATTTGAAGCTCATGTTTTGTCCCATATCAAAAATATAAAAGCAAATATTTAAAATATTTTCACAGTAGTGTCATATACGTATATTCATGTTTTTATTTGACTTATGACAGTTTATCAACGAACGGCGCAAAAATTATAAAATACTACACCAACTCTTACCAGTGTCCAATTTTAACGTTAGCTGGACGACTCCTATTTGACTTTATGATTGGTTGTGTCAGACGACGTTTTAAAAACGTTCCGGAGGTTACAAGATAACGACGGATTGACGTCTTCAATGCAACGTACAATATTATGACGTCCAATTTACGATTTTCGTCTTAGCTTAACCTTATGATTGGTCATATTCGAAGGCATTTAAAAAGCGTTTCAGAGGTATACAAGAAAACGACGGATTGGCGACTTCAATTCACACTAGGTATTGTACGAGAAATTCTTACACCAAAAATGTGCTTAGAATTTCTCGTAGGTTCCAAAAATATGCTATTATATAGGGGGTGATCAATTTGAAATAAGGAAATCGAAGGTACTTTTGGTCAAATGGAAAGCGACAGTAAGTAGGTACCAAAAGTACCTAACCTCATGGTACCTATCCCAGTAGATATTCTTGAAAAAATGAGAGTCAAAATTCCACTCATTTATGAAACACCATTGACAACGTTTGATCAACGTTGGTCACGAAAACCCGTAAGGTCTGACATTTACTAAACGTCGGATAGAAGTCGTATATACAACTTTGCTAATCTCCAGCCTCAAGCCTCATGACAAACCTCAATTCATATTAATCAATAAATCATTAGTTTTATTTTACTAACGTATCTAGCTAGTTAGCATTAATAAATAACAATCAATTTAACAAAAACAATTTATATTCATGGTTCCAAGGTAAATATATTCAATTAAATCGAGTCACAACATTACCAACCAGCTAAATTTAGAATTCAAGTAACGAAATACATTACTTGAACAAAAGCGAGAACGCTTTCGAGTTTCAACGCGGCGTGGTAAAGGACGGCGAGAGGTTATTGACTGGTTTGTGGAAGGTAGTTTTGAGCGTATCAACAGCGTAGCAAGAGGGGCAAAAAATCCATAGTTTCACGCCGTCTCTCTTGCTCGCGCGATAAATTTTATGCGGTACATTCGCTGTCTCGGTCTCGCTATAATGACCTGAATATTTTTAGATTACCGAGTAGAATGGAATATTTTATGGCCCGAGTTATGAGGATGAATAATGGCTTTTGTATTGTTTTCGGAGGTTCCATATACTTCCTAGTATTTTTTGGTTTAGCTAATATTATTGGGATTCGAAGGGAAAATTTAATTGTGAATATGAGCTTAAATTAAAAAGCTATTTAGTTATAAGTGCATTAAAGTAGGTAATAATTACTAAATTCTAAATTACCAGGTACCTACCTAAGCTTAGCTTTCACAATAATTTATAGCTACCTACCTTGGTATTTTTGAGTAATTTATTTTTAATTGATGCAGCAAAATACCTAATTAAAATTTAAATATGTAGTAGGTATATGTAGGTAGGTACTATGATAGTACTATCAAAGTTTGGTACTATGTAGGTAGGTAACAGGACGCGTGTGAAGTTAGCACCCGATTCTCAGCAACGATTTTTCAGGAAAAGCGCATTAGCGCCAGCGGTGGTTGATCAATTTTCGTATTTTGGACAAAGGCAATGATGTGACTTTTTGTTTCTTCTTCAAGTTTTTTCAAATAAAAGTTAGAATAAGTTTCACAGTAAATCACTGTTCACTGATAAAAAAATTCTTTGCGATAAAAAATATTCTTCTTGTAGGAAAGCCTCAACTTTGTTTGTTTGTTTGTTTAGAGTCACACGTCATTTTTATCATAAACGGATACAATACAAAATACAAATAAAATTCGCATGGGAAAATTAATGAAATACAAACATCTTTCTGAATTTTTACTGATAGAAAATTTCCTACCGATGAAAAATTTTTCCCTTGTGGATATTATGATAGCCTACCCTCATAACTTCATTTTAAAACAAAAATTAGAGTGACACATCTTCTAGTTTTCGCAAAAAAAAGGTATTGTTTTGTGTCATATTGATTCCGTGTTTGGGAACATCTTCTTGAATTTTCACTGATAGAAAATTTCCTACCGATGAAAAATTTTTCCCTTGTGGATATTATGAAAGCCTACCCTCTTAACTTCATTTTAAAACAAAAATTAGAGTGACACATCTTCTAGTTTTCGCAAAAAAAAAGTATTGTTTTGTGTCATATTGATTCCGTGTTTGGGAACATCTTCTTGAATTTTCACTGATAGAAAATTTCCTACCGATGAAAAATTTTTCCCTTGTGGATATTATGAAAGCCTACCCTCTTAACTTCATTTTAAAACAAAAATTAGAGTGACACATCTTCTAGTTTTCGCAAAAAAAAAAATATTGTTTTGTGTCATATTGATTCCGTGTTTGGGAACATCTTCTTGAATTTTCACTGATAGAAAATTTCCTACCGATGAAAAATTTTTCCCTTGTGGATATTATGAAAGCCTACCCTCTTAACTTCATTTTAAAACAAAAATTAGAGTGACACATCTTCTAGTTTTCGCAAAAAAAAAAATATTGTTTTGTGTCATATTGATTCCGTGTTTGGGAACATCTTCTTGAATTTTCACTGATAGAAAATTTCCTACCGATGAAAAATTTTTCCCTTGTGGATATTATGATAGCCTACCCTCATAACTTAATTTTAAAACAAAAATTAGAGTGACACATCTTCTAGTTTTTGCAAAAAAAAAATATTGTTTTGTGTCATATTGATTCCGTGTTTGGGAACATCTTCTTGAATTTTCACTGATAGAAAATTTCCTACCGATGAAAAATTTTTCCCTTGTGGATATTATGAAAGCCTACCCTCTTAACTTCATTTAAAACAAAAATTAGAGTGACACATCTTCTAGTTTTCGCAAAAAAAATATTGTTTTGTGTCATATTGATTCCGTGTTTGGGAACATCTTCTTGAATTTTCACTGATAAAAAATTTCCTACCGATGAAAAATTTTTCCCTTGTGGATATTATGAAAGCCTACCCTCTTAACTTCATTTTAAAACAAAAATTAGAGTGACACATCTTCTAGTTTTCGCAAAAAAAATATTGTTTTGTGTCATATTGATTCCGTGTTTGGGAACATCTTCTTGAATTTTCACTGATAAAAAATTTCCTACCGATGAAAAATTTTTCCCTTGTGGATATTATGAAAGCCTACCCTCTTAACTTCATTTTAAAACAAAAATTAGAGTGACACATCTTCTAGTTTTCGCAAAAAAAATATTGTTTTGTGTCATATTGATTCCGTGTTTGGGAACATCTTCTTGAATTTTCACTGATAAAAAATTTCCTACCGATGAAAAATTTTTCCCTTGTGGATATTATGAAAGCCTACCCTCTTAACTTCATTTTAAAACAAAAATTAGAGTGACACATCTTCTAGTTTTCGCAAAAAAAAAAATATTGTTTTGTGTCATATTGATTCCGTGTTTGGGAACATCTTCTTGAATTTTCACTGATAGAAAATTTCCTACCGATGAAAAATTTTTCCCTTGTGGATATTATGAAAGCCTACCCTCTTAACTTCATTTTAAAACAAAAATTAGAGTGACACATCTTCTAGTTTTCGCAAAAAAAAAATATTGTTTTGTGTCATATTGATTCCGTGTTTGGGAACATCTTCTTGAATTTTCACTGATAGAAAATTTCCTACCGATGAAAAATTTTTCCCTTGTGGATATTATGAAAGCCTACCCTCTTAACTTCATTTTAAAACAAAAATTAGAGTGACACATCTTCTAGTTTTCGCAAAAAAAATATTGTTTTGTGTCATATTGATTCCGTGTTTGGGAACATCTTCTTGAATTTTCACTGATAGAAAATTTCCTACCGATGAAAAATTTTTCCCTTGTGGATATTATGAAAGCCTACCCTCTTAAATTCATTTTAAAACAAAAATTAGAGTGACACATCTTCTAGTTTTCGCAAAAAAAAAAATATTGTTTTGTGTCATATTGATTCCGTGTTTGGGAACATCTTCTTGAATTTTCACTGATAGAAAATTTCCTACCGATGAAAAATTTTTCCCTTGTGGATATTATGAAAGCCTACCCTCTTAACTTCATTTTAAAACAAAAATTAGAGTGACACATCTTCTAGTTTTCGCAAAAAAAATATTGTTTTGTGTCATATTGATTCCGTGTTTGGGAACATCTTCTTGAATTTTCACTGATAAAAAATTTCCTACCGATGAAAAATTTTTCCCTTGTGGATATTATGATAGCCTACCCTCATAACTTCATTTTAAAACAAAAATTAGAGTGACACATCTTCTAGTTTTCGCAAAAAAAATATTGTTTTGTGTCATATTGATTCCGTGTTTGGGAACATCTTCTTGAATTTTCACTGATAGAAAATTTCCTACCGATGAAAAATTTTTCCCTTGTGGATATTATGAAAGCCTACCCTCTTAACTTCATTTTAAAACAAAAATTAGAGTGACACATCTTCTAGTTTTCGCAAAAAAAAAAATATTGTTTTGTGTCATATTGATTCCGTGTTTGGGAACATCTTCTTGAATTTTCACTGATAGAAAATTTCCTACCGATGAAAAATTTTTCCCTTGTGGATATTATGAAAGCCTACCCTCTTAACTTCATTTTAAAACAAAAATTAGAGTGACACATCTTCTAGTTTTCGCAAAAAAAATATTGTTTTGTGTCATATTGATTCCGTGTTTGGGAACATCTTCTTGAATTTTCACTGATAAAAAATTTCCTATCGATGAAAAATTTTTCCCTTGTGGATATTATGAAAGCCTACCCTCTTAACTTCATTTTAAAACAAAAATTAGAGTGACACATCTTCTAGTTTTCGCAAAAAAAATATTGTTTTGTGTCATATTGATTCCGTGTTTGGGAACATCTTCTTGAATTTTCACTGATAAAAAATTTCCTACCGATGAAAAATTTTTCCCTTGTGGATATTATGAAAGCCTACCCTCTTAACTTCATTTTAAAACAAAAATTAGAGTGACACATCTTCTAGTTTTCGCAAAAAAAATATTGTTTTGTGTCATATTGATTCCGTGTTTGGGAACATCTTCTTGAATTTTCACTGATAAAAAATTTCCTACCGATGAAAAATTTTTCCCTTGTGGATATTATGAAAGCCTACCCTCTTAACTTCATTTTAAAACAAAAATTAGAGTGACACATCTTCTAGTTTTCGCAAAAAAAAAAATATTGTTTTGTGTCATATTGATTCCGTGTTTGGGAACATCTTCTTGAATTTTCACTGATAGAAAATTTCCTACCGATGAAAAATTTTTCCCTTGTGGATATTATGAAAGCCTACCCTCTTAACTTCATTTTAAAACAAAAATTAGAGTGACACATCTTCTAGTTTTCGCAAAAAAAAAATATTGTTTTGTGTCATATTGATTCCGTGTTTGGGAACATCTTCTTGAATTTTCACTGATAGAAAATTTCCTACCGATGAAAAATTTTTCCCTTGTGGATATTATGAAAGCCTACCCTCTTAACTTCATTTTAAAACAAAAATTAGAGTGACACATCTTCTAGTTTTCGCAAAAAAAATATTGTTTTGTGTCATATTGATTCCGTGTTTGGGAACATCTTCTTGAATTTTCACTGATAGAAAATTTCCTACCGATGAAAAATTTTTCCCTTGTGGATATTATGAAAGCCTACCCTCTTAACTTCATTTTAAAACAAAAATTAGAGTGACACATCTTCTAGTTTTCGCAAAAAAAAAAATATTGTTTTGTGTCATATTGATTCCGTGTTTGGGAACATCTTCTTGAATTTTCACTGATAGAAAATTTCCTACCGATGAAAAATTTTTCCCTTGTGGATATTATGAAAGCCTACCCTCTTAACTTCATTTTAAAACAAAAATTAGAGTGACACATCTTCTAGTTTTCGCAAAAAAAATATTGTTTTGTGTCATATTGATTCCGTGTTTGGGAACATCTTCTTGAATTTTCACTGATAAAAAATTTCCTACCGATGAAAAATTTTTCCCTTGTGGATATTATGATAGCCTACCCTCATAACTTCATTTTAAAACAAAAATTAGAGTGACACATCTTCTAGTTTTCGCAAAAAAAATATTGTTTTGTGTCATATTGATTCCGTGTTTGGGAACATCTTCTTGAATTTTCACTGATAGAAAATTTCCTACCGATGAAAAATTTTTCCCTTGTGAATATTATGAAAGCCTACCCTCTTAACTTCATTTTAAAACAAAAATTAGAGTGACACATCTTCTAGTTTTCGCAAAAAAAATATTGTTTTGTGTCATATTGATTCCGTGTTTGGGAACATCTTCTTGAATTTTCACTGATAGAAAATTTCCTACCGATGAAAAATTTTTCCCTTATGGATATTATGAAAGCCTACCCTCATAACTTCATTTTAAAACAAAAATTAGAGTGACACATCTTCTAGTTTTCGCAAAAAAAAATATTGTTTTGTGTCATATTGATT
This sequence comes from Ceutorhynchus assimilis, assembly GCA_917834065.1. Taxonomy (NCBI): domain Eukaryota; kingdom Metazoa; phylum Arthropoda; class Insecta; order Coleoptera; family Curculionidae; genus Ceutorhynchus; species Ceutorhynchus assimilis. Next base: position 40,686,024 of record OU892278.1, on the reverse strand, counting down.
CCGTGTTTGGGAACATCTTCTTGAATTTTCACTGATAGAAAATTTCCTACCGATGAAAAATTTTTCCCTTGTGGATATTATGAAAGCCTACCCTCATAACTTCATTTTAAAACAAAAATTAGAGTGACACATCTTCTAGTTTTCGCAAAAAAAAAGTATTGTTTTGTGTCATATTGATTCCGTGTTTGGGAACATCTTCTTGAATTTTCACTGATAGAAAATTTCCTACCGATGAAAAATTTTTCCCTTGTGGATATTATGATAGCCTACCCTTATAACTTCATTTTAAATAAAACTTAGAGTGACCCTTCTTCTAATTTTGAATTTTTTTAAAATTATTTTGTGGCATATTGATTTCGTGTTTGAAAACATCTTCTTGAAGGGAAAATTATAGAAAAATGTTTTTTTCTACAAACGTGTTAAAAATGCAATTTTTAACACCCCCTCGAAGCATTAAAAATGTTACTTTATTGCACTAGTGTTAAAAGTCTTTAAGGCACTAGTGTTAAAAATGAAACATCAAAATTTGAAAGCAAACGTCAAAAAAAGTTTGTATTTTTAATTATTTACATTAATATTAATGGTAAAATTTGAACAACTGAGGAAGCTCCATCGGCCGCCTCCTCTATATTTTTCAAGGGATTGATGCAACCCTCTTTTTCTTGTGTATTTTGTTGCATTTTTAGCAAACAGCTTACTGACCACGATAGACCATACGACAGACTTTCAAGAAACTGACGAGACATTTCATTACCTGTAAAACAAGGTGCTGGTTGTTTGAATTTTTTGACAAATATCAAATTCAATAATTTTACGTAGGAAAGATGCTTCCAATTTATTATTCATTTAAAAATCCAATTTGTCACTGGTTATTGCTTGTTATTGTAGAAAAAATATTGTATGATATTTGTGTTAAAAGTATTTTTAAGGCACTTATGTGAATTGCAGAATGGGCTCTTTCACTAATTTTTGAAATTGGCATATTTGGATAAAGCAACTAAAAACAGAATTTTCTGTATTTTTACTTTTGAAAAATTCATAGTCCTTCTTGAGAAAACAGAAAAAAAAGAAATACCTCCAAATAAAAACCCAGAATTTATTTCTATGACGTCGCAGCTCGCTATTTGACCGTGATGCCACTAATTGTCAACATTGAAAATTTGTAATAGATTTAATTCTGAAATGTTCCCAAAATCCAAAATATCATGAAAAGTAGTTAAATTAATTAGTTATGGATTCAAGATTTTATAACATTTTTATTGAAATTATGCTTAAACACAATTTAATATAATTTTCTATGTTTAGTTTGATTTATTTATTTTACGTTGCACTACATTTAGTCACCACCGACAACAGCGCATTCGAACCTTTACCTGCATTTACTACAGGATAAATACAGCAGAGGCGGACAGCTCTTTCCAACAACAAGCGAAATGAAAAATATTTATGCGACGTCAGCAAATCGGCGCGTTTTTAAATAATTCAAATTTTGGTAGTTTAAAATGCCTGTAAAAAACTTATTTAACCTTGTAGAACATTTTTTTTTGGTATATGTGCCTAAAATAGTCCCTCCTTTGGGATTTTATACCTAAATTACGTATTTAAATTTTAGTGAAAGAGCCCATTCGCTTCGCCCATTCTGCAAACTTTCACATGCGTGCCTTAAAAATGTACTTTTAACACTTATATCATAAATAACTATTATAGGTACCTACCCTTTTGTGAAAAAAAAAATCGAATCAAGAAAAAAAAATATGTACATTGAATTGACCCCAATTACCGCTGGCGGTAATGCGTTTCTCCTGAAAAATCGTTGCTGAGAATCGTGTGCTAACTTCACACGCGTGGTAACAGGTCATCAAAAAAAAAGTAAATGAAAGATGGCTGCTATGATTTTTCAAACGTATGTCTAGCTATATTTTTCTTTTTGTAATGTCCTGTCAAATATCCTGACCCAAAAAGAAACAATAACGCCACGGACGTTTTCGTAATCAAATTCGAAGTCCTGTTTAATTTAGTTTGTTTTTCGAAGACCCGTTATAGACCGCACGTTTTCAAAAATGAACAGTGCAAGCAGAATTTCATGTTACAATTGAAGCTATTAGTGCATGAAGGTGTTAAGGTTAAGTCACTTTTTAACAATTTTGAAATATTTAGGGTTAAAGTAAAATTATTGGAGCTTTTTCTGTTTAAACTAAAATCAAAATCAAGATGCGTCAAAACACAGACAAGAAATGTAAATTTATTATTACGAGTCAACTTTTATCATTTTTTATGTTTTTTTTTTTTTTTAATTTTTGAATCAGTAGTTAACCCCTTGTTGTGATCCTTCAGTGTTTTGCCTTGGTTAAAACTACTTTTGTTTTTGGTTTGAAACTTGTAGCTTTATTAGGTAATGGAATATAGAATGAAATTGAACTACAGCAAAAGCAAAAGTAAGACTTATTTTAGAGAGAGTTTTAACAAAATGTGTTACTACGACTGAAGCTGTCTTAAGACTCTTCTTGCTTCACTAGATCTCTTACAAATCGACCTTTACATCCCTTCTAAAACGTTTCTAAAACCTACATAATTACAACTGGAAAGGGAAAACCCTAAATAAATATTGACAATAAATGACAGTCTGTTCGCCCAAAGAATGACCATTAAGGATATTTGGGAATTTTGGGGTTTATGGTGGACAAATGTTTAATTTATTTACATACAATATCTTTGGGTTCTTTAACAGAAAGTCTGGGTCATATAATAATATTGCTTTCGGCGACGGCGAGACGTTATTTGGGAATTTTGGGGTTTATGGTGGACAAATGTTTAATTTATTTACATACAATATCTTTGGGTTCTTTAACAGAAAGTCTGGGTCATATATTAGTATTGCTTTCGGCGACGGCGAGACATTATTTGGGAAAGTATTCGAGGGTCGTAAAAGGTACAATGTCATGATATTATGGAGGAATATGACACCCTTCTTGCACAATTATAAAGAGTTAACACCTTGCTCCAAAAAAGTTCGACAAAACTTGAGTTAACGCGATTTAAACTTCAGTTTTCAAGGTACCTGGCAACATCTATGATCCAAAGTCTTTACTAACGCAAAGAATGAATTAACACCTTCATACATACCATTTTTCGGGATTTCAGCTAAAAATTGAGTTAACACCTTCATGCACTAATAGCTTCAATTGAGGAAACAACGTTTTCAGGGTATAAAGGCCTGTTGCCAAAGCAAAATTTGGACGGGGAGTTCTGTGTTCAAGATGGCAGCCAAGATGGCCTCCAAAACTTTGTTTTCGTATCTCCCTTCAATTTCCTATATGGGCTTCGTCTAGAGTCACACGGCGTTCGTTATGATGCCTATTCTTATTATTGTGAACATGCGCAGTACTAAAATAGAGTTTTTTCTACCAAGTGAAAACTGAGAAGCATAAGCTTTTCACTCCTCTTATGGTTATTATTTCTGTACTCGGTTGAAGTTTTTCGTATTTTCAAAATTAGGCCCGGTTTATTCATTTTAGATAAACTTGCGAGTAACTATCTGCAAGATAAATTTATCGTTCCATAATTCTATTGGTCGGTGAATAACTGGCCGACCAATAAGATTACATTTTAGATTGCGTTTTTATCCATCAGATTGCATACCTGTTGGGATAGATTATCAGGAGGTGAATAAACCGGCCCTTGAACATAAGCGCAACTAGTCTCCAAATTTGAGGGGTGCTGCAGTACCATTTTTTTTTAAATGGGATTTGATAGAAAAGAAATGAGATGCGTTGAAAAAAGTTAGTTTCACGAGGGTTTGTACTTCGTCAACATTTGCCTTTTTTCTTTGAAAAATAGGTTTTTTTATGTCTGAAATTTCAAACAAACATATAGTTCGTTGCACGGCACGAAAGTTTTTACTTACGTCATCAATGACGTCGTAACTTTAGAAAACCAAACCTTCGAAATTATTGTTTTGTAATACATTTTTTAACTTAGAATAGAGTTTATTTAGTTATCCAAAAATATATAGATGAATTTCTCCTATAGACTGATTTTTCATTGGAAAATTTTGAAATTTTCCTCTAATGAGTTCCTATCTTTCCTCTTTCTTAAAAATCTCAAAATTTTTCCGTTGCCAGTTTTCCAGAACAAAATTAAAATGTAATAGGGTGAATTTTCCTTAATTTTGCCTAAATAAGTCAATTTTCTTTGAATTTTTCCTGAAATGATTTTTCATTGGAAAATTTCGAAATTTCCCTATAATGAGCTCCTCATTTTTCTCTTTTTCCTGGAAAATGTTCAAAATTTTTCCTTTGCCAGTTTTCCAAAAAAAAAATTAAATGTGAAAGGTGAATTTTCCTTAATTTTGCTTAAATAACTAAATTTTCCAGATTTTTTTCTGGAGTCATTTTTCACTAAAAAAATTTGAAATTTTCTCACTTTCCTCTTTCTTCTGGAAAAATTCCACAATTTTTGCTTTGTCAACTTTCTAGAAAAAAAATGAAAATGTAAGAGGTTAATTTTGCCTAAAAAAATCAATTTCCCAGAATTTTTCCTGGAGTGATTTTTCACTGGAAAATTTTGAAATTTTCTTATAATGAGCTCCTCACTTTTCTCTTTCTCCTGGAAAAATTTCACAATTTTCTCTTTGCAGATTTCTAGAAAAAAATTAAAACATAAGATTAAGATTATAAGAACCTCAATTTTGCTTAAAAAAGTAAGTTTTTCAAAATTTTTCCTGGAGTGATTTTTCATATACAAATACCACAAGAGAAAAAATTTTGTTGGCAAAATTTTCGACTGGTATGAAAGTTTGTTGCTTGACAATTTCGCGAATGACATTTTTGACAAAACCACGAGCCGTTAGGCGAGTGGTTTTGTCAATAATTTCATGAGCGAAATTACCAAAAAGCAACAAACTTGAATAAAACCAAGAGAATAATTTTGCCTACATAATTTTTTCTTGAATGGTACTCAGCTGGACTATTTCATGAGAGAAACAAGCCAAATTTTCATTTGGAAAATTTATTTTCTTTAGGTGACACTTGTCAAACTCAATAGTTTTTTACATTAATCACACAAAATTTTGTCGCTAAAAAACCACCATGTTGGTTTTGTCCAGGTAGGAACAGGTAGGAGTTTTGTCAGTAGGAAACCGGCCGTTCCTATGACATTTTGCCAGTGTAAAACACTCTAGTGAAATATTCATATATTATATCACAAGAGCTTTAAATTTAATCGATTAAACTATCCAACATATTTTGAGCATGATTTTGCTTGGAAAATAGTTGAATGCACAATAACTTAATTTAACTTTATTTTTATTTAAAAGTTATTGTGCATGAAACTATTTGCCAAAAAGCAAAATATTGCAAAAAATATTTGGATAGTTTAATCTATTTAAATTTAAAGGTCGAGTGGTATACGGCTAGATTATTTCCTGAATAATTAGGATTGAATTATTGGCGTCAATCCTATCCAAAGAGTTCTATTTATTATAAAATGTCAGAATATTTCTATCAAAATTCTGTCAAAAAAGGTAAACAAAAATTTAATCGCTGATAAACAAGGTCTTGTGAAATAATCACTAGAAAATTTTGAAATTTTCGTAAAATGAGCTCCTTATTTTCCTCTTATTCCTGGAAATTTCTCAAAATTTTCCCTTAGCCAATTTTCCAGAAAAAAATTAAAATGTAAGAGGGTGAATTTTCCTGGAATTTTTCAGAATTTTTGCTGGAGTGATTTTTCACTGGAAAATTTTGAAATTTTCCTATAATGAGCTTTAGTCTGTAACAACGCCCAAATTCAAGCGTTTTCGAACTTTTTCTCCTGTAGCAACATGGAATTTTTTGTAGTAACACCCAAATATAGGCTATTTCGAGGTTTTTGATCTGTAGCAACACGAAATTTTTGTAGCAACGTCCAAATTTGACACTTTAATTCCTAGATTTTGATGTAAATGAGATTTTCAGGTTTTAGCAACATGAACATTTTTGTAGCAACACCCGATTTTGGAGGGTTTGGTCTGTAGCAACACCCAAATTCGGGCAATTTCAAACTTTTTGGTCTGTAGTAATACGGAATTTTTTGTAGCAACACTCAAATATAGGCGATTTCGGGGTTTTTTGTCTGTAGCAACACAATTTTTTTGTAGCAACGTTCAAACTTGACAGTTTAATTTCTAGATTTTAATGTAGCAACACGAACATTTTTTGTAGCAACACCCGATTTTATGGGTTTTGATCTGTAGCAACACCCAAATTCGAGGGATTTCGAACTCTTTGGCCTGTAGCAATACGGATTTTTTTTTTTGATCTGTAGCAATACAAAATTTTGCTGCTACAAACTCTTGAATATTCAAATTCGTGTTGCCACAATTTTTTTGTAGGTAGCAACATCGATTTGTTGCTACATCACTACATATTGTTGCTACAAATGCCGCATATAGAAAAGAAAATTTAAAAAAAATTAGTGTTGCTACACAAATTTCGAGTTTATTTTTCTGTAGCATCGTGAATTGTGACACACATAAAAAAAAAAATAATAATAAATAATATATGTAACGTCCCTCTCATAAAACCGATAATTTTTTTTTGTTGACATTTATGACAATGACATTTTTAACACTTTGAGGCAATTGTTAAGATTCACTACGATTTTTTTTTGTTGAAATTTTGGGGCATTTTGTTGACAACTACCACAATTGAGGCATTTGTTAACATTCACAATTTTTGTTTTGCCAGTTTTCCAGAAAAAAATTTAATTTTGCTTGAAAAACTCAATTTTCCAGAACTTTCCTCTCGACTTTCCTTGGAGTGATTTTTCACTAGAAAATTTTAAAATTTTCCTTTAATGAGCTCCTCATTTTCTTCTTGATCCTGGAAAAATTTCACAAGTTTTGCTTTATTAGTTTTCCAGAAATAAAATGAAATGTGAGAGGATGAGTTTTTCTCAATTTTACTTGGAAAAGTCATTTATTCAGAATTTTTCCTGGAGCGATTTTCTATTGGAAAATTTTGAATTTTTTTAATAATGAGGTCCTGACTTTCCTTTTTTTCCTCTTTTGCCAGTTTTCCAGAAAAAAATTGAAATATGAGAGGATGAATTTTTCTTAATTTTACTTGAAAAAGTCAATTTTCCAGAATTTTCCCTGGAGTGATTTCTCCCTGGAAAATTTCGGGATTTCCCTATAATGAGCTCCTCATTTTATTGGAAAATTTTTAAAATTTTCCCTTTGCTAGTTTTCCAGAAAAAAATGAAAATGTAAGAGGGTGAATTTTCCTTAATTTTGCTTAAATAAGTCAATTTTGTTAAAGTTTTTGCCGTATGTAACTTGATTTTTTTAAATAGATGCCTCTCTTTATTTTTATTGTAATTAATTCAGCGTCCCAACATTACTAAAATCCCGAAATGCCAAAACTACATTTTACTTGGTTTATGAAATATGGCAACATAGATTTTTTGTTAAAATGTATGGAAACAATCTTGTATTTCAGAAGAGACTTTAGCAAAATGTACCGTGCGTTCAATTTATCTTTATCTAACTTTTTTGTTTTTAAAGGTATCAAGGTAAACAAAAAAACAAAATGTAGGGTTAGTAGCCAAGTTTATTTTTTTCAAGTTAGCCTACATTATATTTTTTTAAATGGAACACCCACCCTGTATATTATATATGTTTTTGATAGAATATCTTATTCTGATTACAGTGATATAACACACTTCATATTTTAGTCCACCCGTTTTTGACAAACTGGCAAAAACATATGAAACTTTCGAAGTGAAACTTATTAGGCGGCGATCTGATATTTAGTGCGATAATTATTGAGAGTGTATATGTCGTAGGCATAATGCAAATTTGGGCTTTTTATAATTCGCCTAGGCATTTCACAAAAAGCCGTCAAAACGCGAGCACAAAATTCATTTCTCCTTATGCCGCCACCAATTCAGGCAAACTAATAAAATGCTGGCAAAACAAGAACAGAAGAATATATATCATGTTATGACTGATTATTTTTAGGCATTTTACAATTTGCCAAAAACGGTGGCGTCAAAACAAACGTGAAAATAAAGTCGAAAATACTATTAAATATAAATATGTAATACAGTTACAGTGAATCTTTTTATTTAGAAAACATAAATAAACAGTTAACACATCTTACGTGAAATAGTCATAACGAATAGATACCACTCGAGAAAAAATTGTGTAGACAAAATTGTTCTCAAGGTTTTATTCAAGTTTGTTGCTTTTCGGCAATTTCGCTCATGACATTTTTGTTGACAAAATCACTCGCCTGACGGCTCGTGATTTTGTCAAAAAAGTCATTCGCCAAATTGCCGAGCAACAAACTTTCAACCAAAATTTTTGAAAATGAATCACATTATCCGGGCATTATAATTAATACTGGAGTGGAGTGGATAATTTGTATGATTAAAATTGCAAACTAACCCAGACTAACCGGGGTTAGGTAAGTTTGATAATGTCTGATTAAAATTGCCAATTAACCCAAACTAACTGGGTTATTATCGGTAAGTTTGATAATGATAACCGACTGAAATGGAAATGCATGGGTGTTTCTCGCACGCAGGTAGAAAAATCTATCACACATTCTACTACGCGGCAGCTCAATAACAGCTGTTCGGAGTGTTCCAACCCAACTATTCGGAGTACGCCAAGTGTTCAGCGTACTCCAACTGTTTGGAGTGAATCAACTGACCGGAGTACTCCTACTGTTCGGAGTACTGTAACTGTTCGGAGTACTCCTACTGATCAGAGTATTCTAACTGTTCGAAGTAATCCTACTACTGATCGGAGGACGCCACTTGTTGAAAGTACCGCTAACTGTTGGGAGTACTTCGAGTACACCAACTATTCAGAATACTCCGGTTACTCCAACTGTTTGAGTACTCCAACTGTTGGAGTATTCCTAGTACTCTAATTGTTCGAACTACTCCGAGTACTCTAACTGTTTGGACTACTCCAAGTGTTCGGAGTACATTGCCAAACTTACCGATAATAACCCGGTCATCATTTATAATGCCGTGTGGCGTGTGGGCAATCTGATATTTTCTATACCTATAATTCATCAATTTGTCATATCTCTTTGGACACTTTCTAAATTGCCCAAGCATTAAATTTAATGCTCAATTATTTATATTGCCCATAACAAAATATAATACCAAAAAAAACACTACTACGAACTGATTTTTCATTCGAAACTTGAAACGAGTCCGAACAGTAAACAAACACTCAAGTCATTAACCGTCGTAAAAGCATAACCTCAAAATCAAAGGAGCCATGTTACATGCTTTTAGAAAACGATGGGGATACACTCAGTGCGCACTAATTGACAAATGGAAATTGCCATAAGTGTACTGGTTAAAAGCGAAGCGCGTTTCTGTTTTTCTACATTCAATATTAACATACAAGGACTAGTACGCATGACGTGGACGGGTTAGTTTGGGTTAGTTTGCATACTTTTGGTTAGTTTCAGTCGTTTCAGAAAATATGAGACATAATAGACCTGATGATGGATATCTCCAAAACGAAACGCGAGCGACAAAAACGGATTTCAGATTCGTGATTAGCAACTAAAATTATACCTTCCTACAAAAAATCATCAAATTCGGAGAGGGTAACGGATAATACCTAATAGGTACCTAAAATGTACTTTTCAATCGAAAAAAGTCGACTTGTTTTATATCTATTTACGTTTTGACGGCACCGTTTTTGGCAAATTGTAAAATGCCTAAAAATAATCAGTCATAACATGATATATATATTCTTCTGTTCTTGTTTTGCCGGCATTTTAGGTATCAGTTTGCCTGAATTGGTGTCGGCATAACGAAAAATGAATTTTGTGCTCGCGTTTTGCCGGCTTTCTGTAGAATGCCTAGGAAGTCTATAAAAAGCCTGAATTTGCATTACGTCTACGACATAGGTGTCCCACCGAAAACTGTCAATGGCCTATATCTTGAAAACGGTAATCGATAAAAAAAAAAAGAAAAACCCGTTTGGAAGGTTGGAAGGGGGAACCAAAACAAGGTACTTTTCAGATCTCCCTGAATCATCCCTTTGGCCGTAGCTACCCTAACCTCAAAATCTTAAATGGCACTATGGGTCATGTGATACCTTGTTTGAAAGGTTTTTCAATTCTCTAAACAAATCTGCAAAGAAAAATTATCTAGATACAAATTTAAATTGTCACAAAATGGTGCATGCTTCGAGTTAATAACTTTGCTCTCTTGAGGAGGTGAACACTGTCAGGTACCACTGGCGTAGCCAGGGGGGGGGCAAGGGGGCATTCTCCCCCCCCCCAAGACCCTTAAATTTTATGAATAATTCTTCAAATTTAAAATGAACAGTCCAAAAATTGCGTAAAGTAACCTAAAAAAGGGGCGTGACACCCAAAAAATTTTACCTGTTCCACCCGATCAAATGAGGATTTCATCAAAATGAGAGTCACATTCAAATCTGGATAATTTTTTTTTGCAGATCCATTAAGATAATTAAGAGACCTTTAAAACAAGGTATCACATGACCCATAGTGCCATTTAAGATTTTGAGGTTAGGGTAACTACGGCCGGAGGGGTGATTCAGGGAGACCTGAAAAGTACCTTGTTCTGGTTCCCCCTTCCAACCCTCCAAACGGGTTTTTCATTTTTTTTTATTGATCACCGTTTTCAAGATATAGGCCATTGACAGTTTTCGGTGGGACACCCGGTATATAAAAACTTCATATTTTTGCCGATTAGTCAGAAATGTGTGGACTAAAATATGAAGTATGTTATATCATTATAATCGGAATAAGACATTCTATCAAACACATATATAACATACAGGGTGTTCTATTTGAAAAAATATAATGTAGGCTCATATGTCAGAAAATTGATAGTGTTTTGTTTTATAGGTAACTTGAAAAAAAACTTGACTACTAACGCTACATTTTGTTTTTTTGTTTACCTTGATACCTTTAAAAACTAAAAAGTTACAGCGAATTAAAATGTTATCAAGATAAATTGAACGCACGGTACAATATTTCCTACCTGGGGGGTTTTTGGGAATGCCCGGTCCAATGGTGGTATTTGTAATGTTGCCAAGTTTACCGTTTATAAGATGCCGTATGTAACTTGATTTTAAATGGATGCTCCTACAGGCAGTTACATACCGCATCTTAAAAACGGTAAACTTGGCAATATTGCAAATACCACCATTGGATCGGGCATTCCTAAAAATCCCCAGGTAGGGAATATTGTACATTTTGCTAAAGTCTTTTCTGAAATACGAAACTGTTCCCATATATTTCAACAAAAAATCTGTGTTGCCCATATTTCATAAACCAAGTAAAATGGGAGTTTTGGCATTTTGGGGTTCTAGTAATGTTGGGACGCTGAATCAATTACAATAAAAATAAAGAGGAGCATCATTCAAAAAAATCAAGTTACATAGGACATCTTAGAAACGGTAAACTTAAAAACATTGCAAATACCACGATTGAATCGGGCATTCTCAAAAACCCCCAGGTAGGAAATAATGTAATTTTTTTTTCAAGCCGGTTCTGAATTATCAGACCGTTTTCATACATAACGACAACCCTGTAGAATAAACATAGATATTGACAATATTGTCTGACCTGTTCGATGACGTCATCCTAAATATAACATGAAAACCGTATATTTTAGGGTAAGTCTTGATTTTAAGGTAATATTGTAATACCGGTCCCGATTGAAAATTTTTATTCCATAACAATAATAATGGCGAACGTGCTCTATGAATTAATCAATGACAAATACTTTTTTCTAAATTATGACGTCATCGATGACGTAAGTAAGTACAAAAAAAAATAATTTGGTTGTACTGAATTTTTATATTAGTTTTAGGTAGTGCCACTGTAGGTAGTACTATGGTGGGATACCAAATGGGAGTGCTAATTTTGGCTTTAGGGGTGCTTAGCACCCTCCTAGTTGCGCTTATGCCCTTGAAATTGTAAATTGAGAATGCCCTACTTGGGACTCTTCAGAGAAAATAATTTTCTGACCAAAATAGAATACATAAAACCTAATTATTATTTATAGAAATTAACAAAACTACGAAATTTGATATTAAGGAATAGTTCTTGAAGGGCTTTTTTGCTGTCATAATAGTATATTCTATAACAAGTGTGGAATAAGCAAAATTCTACACGAGATGTTTGTTACCCGAGCTTTGCTCGAGCAGAAGGCGAGGGGAACGGCTATTAGAATGTAGAATTTTGAATTCCACACGTGTTTTAGACTAAGCATTTATTTATTAATTTATTTATTTATTTATCAGTAGTATAACAAAAATATACATAATACCTACTATTATATATTCACAATAAATAATAACAACTTATTCCTACTGACTATTCGGTGCACAATGATATTCATAATATTGTGTGTGCACCCATTGCATTGCAAGTTTAATACTATTTGAGGTAGGGTAGGTTACCGATTTCAAAATGAGTTAAGTATCCAGGTCTAATAAAAATTAACAAAAATGAGCAATTTGTTCACTGATTATGTTCAGCATGAGGTATGCATGTTCTAGAAGGAAAAAAAACAGACAAACAAGAAAAATCACAACCGAGAGCACTGAAGTTTAAACCAAAAGGCTGTCTAGATCAAATAATTAATCTTATACACCGAAAGAAAAATATATTGAATTTAAAAAAAATATTTTAATCATAAATAAAATATATATTACTATTTGGGACAGCTATATGGTGTATTAAGATTCACTATTTTTATATGTTCGAAAAGTTATTTTATATTTTAGTAAATCGTATTTTAAAATAAATTTTCTTGGTTCACCAAACGTTTTTTTTTAATTTGAAAATATTCGTATACTTGTAATTAGAATATAACATTGTAAGGATCAATATTTCTTATAATAAAAAGTGATAAAACATATTTTAACTTTGAAAATTTGGATTTTAAAAATTAATACACGTATTATCTTTAAGAGTTGACGAGTATTATTATCCTCATTATATAGCCTCTTAAAGTCTAATATTTTCTATATTAAATATAGATACATCGTATATTGAAAATTACCATATTATATAATAAAAAATATTATATTATTTATTAAAAATCAACATATGGTATAATAAAACTTATTATGTTGTTTATTGAAAATCAACATATTGTTTAATAAAAATTATTATATTGTTTTAATCCAATTTAATATCTTCTTTATTAAAAATTACCATATTGTTTAATAAAAATTAATATATTGTTTGCTGAAAATTATTATGTTCTTTATTAAAAATTATAATATAGTATATTGAAACTTAATAGATAGGGTGTATCGAATTAAATAAACATGCATATTTAAATTCACTACACCCTTATATTATTCTGCGTATTTGGATTCTACTGAGAAATCTATGAATTTTCTGTGTTTGAAATTTTCACCTATTTTCAACTGATTCCGGAATAATGACAGCTGAAAAATGATAATTTTTCTTTTTATTATAAATAACAACCAGTTGATTCAATGTATTTCTTGACAGTTTTAAGAGGTAAAACATAAGTATTTTTTCACGAGAATGTCCCTCCGCATTCATAATTTTTTGATATGATAGAGAAAAAAGTGAAATATGTTTTTCAAAAATTGGATTTTTGGTTTAAATTAAATTTTTCAGCTGTCATCCCGGAAATATTTCAAAATACGTGAAAGTTTCAAATACAAAAAATTAATTGTTTTCACAGTGGAATCCAAATATGCGATCACATGTAGGGTGTTCTATTTAAAAACAAAAACAAAATTAATCTGGATAGCAACCAAATTTAGGGAATAATTTACGGAGCAACTTTTATTAAGGTCCCTTTTCCGTATAGGGGGTAATTAAAAAGTTACAGGTATTATGCGCGACTTTTTTGCCACTCTGTATTTATTTTAGAGAAATACAAATTATTGTTGCTGTTGAAAAAACTTGGTTTGATAATGCTGCTGTGCTAACTTACCTGTTGAGTGATCAATTGACTTTATCGATTTTGATGTGCATTAGACAAAACATATAGGAATAGGGCTTTGCAAAACCAAGACCAAGTAAACACTCGTTCAGTATTAGTCTTGGTCTTGGAAAAAAATTGGAGCCTTTCTGGACACATGTTTATAGTATTTATAGGTACCAACGCAATTGATAAAAATTTAAAATAGTGGGGGGATAGTAAAAAATATAAAATAGCGAAAATTGTTTATTGAACAAACTGTGACAAAAGGTAGGTAATTCCTGAGATTTTTCCTTAATAAAATAAATAACATTCTCATGAAAATAGGAAATAATAAAATAACACATTCTATGATATGAAAACTTTTAAATTCACAACATTTAAAAAAATAAACTTCTAATTATTCCTGTATAATATTTTTTATACAAGTAGTTTGGTATACCCGACATAAAAGATTTGAAAACAGAATATTATATCTAATTATTTACGATTTGCTATAATTTGTTCTAAAAAGGTCTACTAATAACAATAAATTCACCTAATAATTTACAAAAGTAACGATAACTGTGAGCTATAATCCAAAACAAAAACTTTACAGGATTAAACAACTCAAATTTCTATTTCTAATCTAATTGAAAGGTACAGGGTGTTTTTTTTATATATATTGACACCCCACCCCAAGAAGTATTAAATATTTGAGTTACTTTTTTCTTATCTAAACTCACCTATCATATTCAAACTTGTTGTGAATTTGATCCACTACAACTTGACAGAGTTTGGTACGAACACTGTCAGTAAAGGCGAATTTATTGGTGAGAATTACTTGACCCTCTCTTGTTTTATTTAGAAAATGTCCCTAAAAGAAATAAATTAATTTACGAAAGAATTAATTAACTGGATAAGTTAATTAATTATGTAAGTTGATCAGAAAGACTTACCTTGTCAAACACATCTTTTCCTTTTCGTGACTGGTCAGATTCGGTTGTCTGGGTGCACAGTTTTGCTGAAAATTTAGTAAAATAAAATTGTAAAAAAATTGTTTGGATTAAAAGCTGCTAATAATATTTTTTTTTAAAGAAATTATTTGATCAATTAGGTACTGTTTAAACAAACACTAACAATAGTACTTATTACCTTTTTTTGCTAGAGAACATGAAGGTGGGGGCGGTGTGGACGGTGGTGGCGGTGGGGGCATTAAATTTGTATCCAATGTATGTATGTCTATGATATTATCCGGAATTGGATCGCTGTAACACGAAAATTTAAAATTTCGACATATAACTCGAAATTTTAAAAATTCGACTTATATCACGAAATTTTACTATAAAATTTCGAGTTATAAGGCGAAATTTTATAGTAAAATTTCGTGATATAAGTCGAAATTTTAAAATTTCGAGTTATAAGTCGAAATTTTAAAATTTCGTGATATAAGTCGAAAATTTAAAATTTCGACTTATAACTCGAAATTTTACTATAAAATTTCGAGTTATAAGTCGAAATTTTAAAAATTGAGAAAAAAAAATGTTGGGTGTCCCTTCTACGCCTTCGTAGAAAAATTATTATGTTTATTTGTTGTGTTTAATTTCAAATATAAATAAAAAAGTGAGGTTAAATTACTCCAAATTAGAGAGAGATAGCTAGCTACCAATTCAAATAACCGTGCTCCAAGATCGGTACCCAATTTGACATACCAAAATAGATACCAAAGTTATCGTGATGTCTTGTTTTTCGTGCCGAAATTGGTTGGTACGTTTTTGACTAACCAAAGTGGGTTACCAAAACGTGGCGAAATCGTCTGCTTAAGAAAAAGCATCATACCTAACTGCTTTACCGGATTTTTCCGGAGTTTTACGACTTACTTTGGAATACCTCAAGAAGTTCGCCCATGTTCCAGCTGTCCAATATGGAGCTCAAGCTTTCAGTAGTCTCAGTCCCCGCAGATATCGTGGCACTAGCTATGTTAAGCCCATAGTGGTAATCTTGAAATTCCATATTGCATCATTTCCTTTTTTCCCCCAGATAATAGAAAAAAAGCACAGTGCCTCTCACTCTCACTAAAGTTTCTCACACAGCAACAACGACAATTTTTTTTTTTACCTGAAAATTACCGGGACCGGAACCGCACGCGTAGACCTTCACCTCAAAGAGGTATAGTGAAACTGACAAAACCTTCAGTTTCAGAGTCAAATTGTGAATTTTAAAATGCGTATTTTAAATAAAAAAATATTTTTTTGCTTGAGGTTGTACTTGAATATGCAGGTATATTAGAAATGTATTAGCCGCATTTTTAATTTTAGTAGACCAATTTTTTCAAATGATAAATTAAAATATTTGTATTTTACAACTGACATTTTAATAAACGCTTAATAAAATTAAAAACAAAGCATTATTTTTCATAAAATATCATGTCAAATATAAAAAGAAATTGATTTTTAAAATGCTAATTTTTGAAATATATTACAAATTTTATTGAAATTAAATATAATTTCTTTAAAATAACAGATTGCACAAGTTACAATCCAAATTTTTCTCGGTGTAGATAGTTATTTACAAGTATCCATTTAGTAATTTCGGATTTGACTGTGGAGTAGTTTTGCGTTTTAAATTTACCTGGTAGGTCATCAAATATTTTAGGCCCTACACAATATATGTGATTCTGACAACGTGCCTGTTTAGGGTTCTGCAATTCCACATTTCCATGACCCACACCTCTAGTATTCACTCCATGTGCTAAATCTACTCTAAAGTAATTGTTTTTCAGCATAAATCTAATTACTGATTTTATGTATAGCTGTTCAAGATTGAGAACACCGCTGTCATTGAATACCAAATTTGTGGAATACCTCGATCCTTTTTTTAAAAAGAATAATTTTTAAAATCCATTTTTGTGCAACATGCAATTTTGATAGAATTGAAACACCAGTATTTCCCCAAACTACTATCCCGTAATTCAAAATTGATTCAACAAGAGAGTAATAAATCATTTTAAGTGTTGTAAAGTCAAGGATGTTCCTTAATTCATAAAATTTGTAGATTAGCTTTCTTATTTTCTTGGTAACATAATGTACATGTTCCTTCCAATATAAATTTTCATCCAGAATCACCCCTAAGTAGAATAATGAAGGTGTTCTAACAATAAATTTGTTACAGCTGCATTGGAGTTCAAAAACGCACTGCGTTTCATGCATTTTAAGTTGTTGGAAATCAGGGAATGTAGGTATGCGTAGAAAGAGAGAAGGTCATAAATTTAGTTTTTTCTATGTTTAATGATAGAAGACTATCATCCAACCATCCCTTTATTTTTTGTAGTGCTGACTTTGCTCTTTTTTTTTACAATTTCCCAGCTCCATTTAGGACAATAGCAGTGTCATCAGCAAAGCAAAAGACAATATCCTCCCCCAATAATTCCATTATTCCATTTATATAAATATTAAAAAGAAGAGGTGAGAGAACAGTTCCCTGCGGCACACCAGACTCCATTCGAAGTTTATCACTCTGCTGATCTCCAATCTTTGTGCTTTGTGTTCTACCACTCAAGTAGGATTTAATCAGCTCTTTTGGAATACCTCGAATTCCCATAGTGTCTAATCGATTTAGGAGAATTTGGTGTGAAACAGTGTCAAAAGCCTTTTTTAGGTCTAAGAAGATTTCTATTACTTTATTACCCTGATCTAAGTTTTTTATAATTCCCTCTGAAACCCTCACAAGTGCATTTTCAGTCCTTATTAACTGATAAGTGACTCATCTTAATCATAAAAAATAGTTTATCAGTCTTACAGATAATTCTAAGAGTGGTCACGTGGTTTTTAACTAATAAGTGACTCATCTTAACCATAAAAAATAGTTTATCAGTCTTACAGATAATTCTAAGAGTGTTCACGTGGTTTTTAACTAATAAGTGAGTCATCTTAACCTTAAAAAATAGTTTATCAGTCTTACAGATAATTCTAAGAGTGGTCACGTGGTTTTTAGCTAATAAGTGACTCATCTTAACCATAAAAAATAGTTTACCAGTCTTACAGATAATTCTAAGAGTGGTCACGTGGTTTTTAACTAATAAGTGACTCATCTTAATCATAAAAAATAGTTTTTCTACAAACGTGTTAAAAATGCAATTTTTAACACCGCCCCGAAGCATTAAAAATGTTACTTTATCGCACTAGTGCCATAAAGTCTTTATAGCACTAGTGTTAAAAGTGAAACATCAAATTTTGAGAGCGGATGTCAAAAAAAGTTTGTATTTTCAGTTATTTACATTGATATTGATGGTGAAATTTGAACAACTGAGGTAGCCCGATTGGCCGCCTCATCTATATTTTTCGAAGGATCGATGCAACCCTCTTTTTCTTCTGTATTTTGTTGCATTTTTAGCAAAAAGCATTCCTCACCACGACAGACTTCAAGAAACTGAAAAGACATTTCGTTACCTGTAAAACAAGGTGCTGGTTGTATGGATTTTTTGACAAATGTCAAATTCGAGAATTTTATGTAGGAAAGATGCTTCCAATTTATTATTCATTTAAAAATCCAATTTGTTACTGGTTATTGCTTTTTATTACGGTTTGTAGAAAAAATATTGTATGATATTTGTGTTAAAAGTATTTTTAAGGCACTTATGTGAATTGCAGAATTCGCTTCGCTCATTCTGCAAACTTTCACATGCGTGCCTTAAAAATGTACTTTCAACACTTATATCATAAATAACTATTATGAGTCTTACAGATAATTCTAAGAGTGGTCACGTGGTTTTAAACTAATAAGTGACTCATCTCAATCATAAAAAATAGTTTATCAGTCTTACAGATAATTCTAAAAGTGGTCACGTGGTTTTTAACTAATAAGTGACTCATCTTAATCATAAAAAATAGTTTATGAGTCTTACAGATAATTCTAAGAGTGGTCACGTGGTTTTTAACTAATAAGTGACTCATCTTAATCATAAAAAATAGTTTATGAGTCTTACAGATAATTCTAAGAGTGGTCACGTGGTTTTTAACTAATAAGTGACTCATCTTAACCATAAAAAATAGTTTATGAGTCTTACAGATAATTCTAAGAGTGGTCACGTGGTTTTTAACTAATAAGTGACTCATCTCAATAATAAAAAATAGTTTATCAGTCTTACAGATAATTCTAAAAGTGGTCACGTGGTTTTTAACTAATAAGTGACTCATCTTAACCATAAAAAATAGTTTATCAGTCTTACAGATAATTCTAAGAGTGGTCACGTGGTTTTTAACTAATAAGTGACTCATCTTAACCTTAAAAAATAGTTTATCAGTCTTACAGATAATTCTAAGAGTGGTCACGTGGTTTTTAACTAATAAGTGACTCATCTTAACCATAAAAAATAGTTTATCAGTCTTACAGATAATTCTAAGAGTGTTCACGTGGTTTTTAACTAATAAGTGACTCATCTTAACCTTAAAAAATAGTTTATCAGTCTTACAGATAATTCTAAGAGTGGTCACGTGGTTTTTAGCTAATAAGTGACTCATCTTAACCATAAAAAATAGTTTATCAGTCTTACAGATAATTCTAAGAGTGGTCACGTGGTTTTTAACTAATAAGTGACTCATCTTAACCTTAAAAAATAGTTTATGAGTCTTACAGATAATTCTAAGAGTGGTCACGTGGTTTTTAACTAATAAGTGACTCATCTCAATCATAAAAAATAGTTTATCAGTCTTACAGATAATTCTAAGAGTGGTCACGTGGTTTTTAACTAATAAGTGACTCATCTTAACCATAAAAAATAGTTTACCAGTCTTACAGATAATTCTAAGAGTGGTCACGTGGTTTTTAACTAATAAGTGACTCATCTTAACCTTAAAAAATAGTTTATCAGTCTTACAGATAATTCTAAGAGTGGTCACGTGGTTTTTAACTAATAAGTGACTCATCTTAACCATAAAAAATAGTTTATCAGTCTTACAGATAATTCTAAGAGTGTTCACGTGGTTTTTAACTAATAAGTGACTCATCTTAACCTTAAAAAATAGTTTATCATTCTTACAGATAATTCTAAGAGTGGTCACGTGGTTTTTAACTAATAAGTGACTCATCTTAACCATAAAAAATAGTTTACCAGTCTTACAGATAATTCTAAGAGTGGTCACGTGGTTTTTAGCTAATAAGTGACTCATCTTAACCTTAAAAAATAGTTTACCAGTCTTACAGATAATTCTAAGAAAGGTCACGTGGTTTTTAGCTAATAAGTGACTCATCTTAGCCATAAAAAATAGTTTATCAGTCTTACAGATAATTCTAAGAGTGGTCACGTGGTTTTTAACTAATAAGTGACTCATCTTAACCTTAAAAAATAGTTTATCAGTCTTACAGATAATTCTAAGAGTGGTCACGTGGTTTTTAACTAATAAGTGACTCATCTTAACCATAAAAAATAGTTTACCAGTCTTACAGATAATTCTAAGAGTGGTCACGTGGTTTTTAGCTAATAAGTGACTCATCTTAACCATAAAAAATAGTTTATCAGTCTTACAGATAATTCTAAGAGTGGTCACGTGGTTTTTAACTAATAAGTGACTCATCTTAACCATAAAAAATAGTTTACCAGTCTTACAGATAATTCTAAGAGTGGTCACGTGGTTTTTAACTAATAAGTGACTCATCTCAATCATAAAAAATAGTTTATCAGTCTTACAGATAATTCTAAGAGTGGTCACGTGGTTTTTAACTAATAAGTGACTCATCTTAATCATAAAAAATAGTTTATGAGTCTTACAGATAATTCTAAGAGTGGTCACGTGGTTTTTAACTAATAAGTGACTCATCTTAACCATAAAAAATAGTTTACCAGTCTTACAGATAATTCTAAGAGTGGTCACGTGGTTTTTAACTAATAAGTGACTCATCTTAACCATAAAAAATAGTTTACCAGTCTTACAGATAATTCTAAGAGTGGTCACGTGGTTTTTAGCTAATAAGTGACTCATCTTAACCATAAAAAATAGTTTATCAGTCTTACAGATAATTCTAAGAGTGGTCACGTGGTTTTTAACTAATAAGTGACTCATCTTAACCATAAAAAATAGTTTACCAGTCTTACAGATAATTCTAAGAGTGGTCACGTGGTTTTTAACTAATAAGTGACTCATCTCAATCATAAAAAATAGTTTATCAGTCTTACAGATAATTCTAAGAGTGGTCACGTGGTTTTTAACTAATAAGTGACTCATCTTAAGCATAAAAAATAGTTTATGAGTCTTACAGATAATTCTAAGAGTGGTCACGTGGTTTTTTAACTAATAAGTGACTCATCTCAATCATAAAAAATAGTTTATCAGTCTTACAGATAATTCTAAGAGTGGTCACGTGGTTTTTAACTAATAAGTGACTCATCTTAACCATAAAAAATAGTTTACCAGTCTTACAGATAATTCTAAGAGTGGTCACGTGGTTTTTAGCTAATAAGTGACTCATCTTAACCATAAAAAATAGTTTATCAGTCTTACAGATAATTCTAAGAGTGTTCACGTGGTTTTTAACTAATAAGTGACTCATCTCAATCATAAAAAATAGTTTATCAGTCTTACAGATAATTCTAAAAGTGGTCACGTGGTTTTTAACTAATAAGTGACTCATCTTAACCATAAAAAATAGTTTATCAGTCTTACAGATAATTCTAAGAGTGTTCACGTGGTTTTTAACTAATAAGTGACTCATCTTAACCCTTAACTGGCGTTGTGACGTCCCTGGGACCCAAGCCAATATATTTGGGCATGTACCTCCACCATCATTGAAAATTTCGAGCTATGCGTCTCAGTACCTTCTAGTTAGCATGTCCTCGATCTAGGCTGCTTAGTGTTGGTGCGTTGTGATTCCCCATTTTTACGTGACAGCGTGATCGTGGTCCCTAGGACCACTCGACGGTAAGTACGTAACAAATTGTTTTCTCGTCTTTTTATTTTTAAGCTCGTATTTTTTTTCTAAAACTGAAAATGGATACGTCTCCTGTCCCAGAACGTGTCAGATATGCTGATCCTGATTTTAAGGACAAAGTTTTGCGTATGTTTGACTCTTTGGACAGTGTGTAGAATGTGCCACAGGTGAAGAACAATAAGAGGTCATACAGGCTTGCACGTTTTCTTTACAGAGGTTTAATTTCAAGTTTATGTATTTTTATATGTTTATCAATGTTTCAAGAGTTAATACTTTTTTTATTTCAATTTATTTTTTCCTTGAGAATGATTTACGCGCTTTAATTCCATGCATTGTTATTTTTTGTGTATATTCACTAGCAAATAAAGTTAATTTTTTATAAGACACGTGATTTTTTATTCCGCGAATATAATAATAAAATATTATCAATAATATGTCAAATAATGTAACAAAACTATAAAAAAAAAAATTTTGTTGAAAACAATATTTTTTTCGGTCCATTAGTTATGTGGTCCCAGGGACGTCAGGACGGTATGTACGCATAAAAATTTCACCACGCCAGTTAAGGGTTAACCATAAAAAATAGTTTATCAGTCTTACAGATAATTCTAAGAGTGGTCACGTGGTTTTTAACTAATAAGTGACTCATCTCAATCATAAAAAATAGTTTATCAGTCTTACAGATAATTCTAAGAGTGGTCACGTGGTTTTTAACTAATAAGTGACTCATCTTAACCATAAAAAATAGTTTACCAGTCTTACAGATAATTCTAAGAGTGGTCACGTGGTTTTTAGCTAATAAGTGACTCATCTTAACCATAAAAAATAGTTTATCAGTCTTACAGATAATTCTAAGAGTGGTCACGTGGTTTTTAACTAATAAGTGACTCATCTCAATCATAAAAAATAGTTTATCAGTCTTACAGATAATTCTAAGAGTGGTCACGTGGTTTTTAACTAATAAGTGACTCATCGTAACCATAAAAAATAGTTTATCAGTCTTACAGATAATTCTAAGAGTGTTCACGTGGTTTTTAACTAATAAGTGAGTCATCTTAACCTTAAAAAATAGTTTATCAGTCTTACAGATAATTCTAAGAGTGGTCACGTGGTTTTTAGCTAATAAGTGACTCATCTTAACCATAAAAAATAGTTTACCAGTCTTACAGATAATTCTAAGAGTGGTCACGTGGTTTTTAACTAATAAGTGACTCATCTTAATCATAAAAAATAGTTTATGAGTCTTACAGATAATTCTAAGAGTGGTCACGTGGTTTTTAACTAATAAGTGACTCATCTTAACCATAAAAAATAGTTTATCAGTCTTACAGATAATTCTAAGAGTGTTCACGTGGTTTTTAGCTAATAAGTGACTCATCTTAACCTTAAAAAATTGTTTATCAGTCTTACAGATAATTCTAAGAGTGGTCACGTGGTTTTTAACTAATAAGTGACTCATCTTAACCATAAAAAATAGTTTACCAGTCTTACAGATAATTCTAAGAGTGGTCACGTGGTTTTTAGCTAATAAGTGACTCATCTTAACCATAAAAAATAGTTTATCAGTCTTACAGATAATTCTAAGAGTGGTCACGTGGTTTTTAACTAATAAGTGACTCATCTCAATCATAAAAAATAGTTTATCAGTCTTACAGATAATTCTAAGAGTGGTCACGTGGTTTTTAACTAATAAGTGACTCATCGTAACCATAAAAAATAGTTTATCAGTCTTACAGATAATTCTAAGAGTGTTCACGTGGTTTTTAACTAATAAGTGACTCATCTCAATCATAAAAAATAGTTTATCAGTCTTACAGATAATTCTAAGAGTGGTCACGTGGTTTTTAACTAATAAGTGACTCATCTTAACCATAAAAAATAGTTTACCAGTCTTACAGATAATTCTAAGAGTGGTCACGTGGTTTTTAGCTAATAAGTGACTCATCTTAACCTTAAAAAATAGTTTATCAGTCTTACAGATAATTCTAAGAGTGGTCACGTGGTTTTTAACTAATAAGTGACTCATCTTAACCATAAAAAATAGTTTATCAGTCTTACAGATAATTCTAAGGGTGTTCACGGGGTTTTTAACTAATAAGTGACTCATCTTAACCTTAAAAAATAGTTTATCAGTCTTACAGATAATTCTAAGAGTGGTCACGTGGTTTTTAACTAATAAGTGACTCATCTTAACCATAAAAAATAGTTTACCAGTCTTACAGATAATTCTAAGAGTGGTCACGTGGTTTTTAGCTAATAAGTGACTCATCTTAACCTTAAAAAATAGTTTATCAGTCTTACAGATAATTCTAAGAGTGGTCACGTGGTTTTTAACTAATAAGTGACTCATCTTAACCATAAAAAATAGTTTATCAGTCTTACAGATAATTCTAAGAGTGGTCACGTGGTTTTTAACTAATAAGTGACTCATCTTAACCTTAAAAAATAGTTTATCAGTCTTCCAGATAATTCTAAGAGTGGTCACGTGGTTTTTAACTAATAAGTGACTCATCTTAACCATAAAAAATAGTTTACCAGTCTTACAGATAATTCTAAGAGTGGTCACGTGGTTTTTAGCTAATAAGTGACTCATCTTAACCATAAAAAATAGTTTATCAGTCTTACAGATAATTCTAAGAGTGGTCACGTGGTTTTTAACTAATAAGTGACTCATCTTAACCATAAAAAATAGTTTACCAGTCTTACAGATAATTCTAAGAGTGGTCACGTGGTTTTTAACTAATAAGTGACTCATCTTAACCATAAAAAATAGTTTACCAGTCTTACAGATAATTCTAAGAGTGGTCACGTGGTTTTTAGCTAATAAGTGACTCATCTTAACCATAAAAAATAGTTTATCAGTCTTACAGATAATTCTAAGAGTGGTCACGTGGTTTTTAACTAATAAGTGACTCATCTTAACCATAAAAAATAGTTTACCAGTCTTACAGATAATTCTAAGAGTGGTCACGTGGTTTTTAACTAATAAGTGACTCATCTTAACCATAAAAAATAGTTTACCAGTCTTACAGATAATTCTAAGAGTGGTCACGTGGTTTTTAGCTAATAAGTGACTCATCTTAACCATAAAAAATAGTTTATCAGTCTTACAGATAATTCTAAGAGTGGTCACGTGGTTTTTAACTAATAAGTGACTCATCTTAACCATAAAAAATAGTTTACCAGTCTTACAGATAATTCTAAGAGTGGTCACGTGGTTTTTAGCTAATAAGTGACTCATCTTAACCATAAAAAATAGTTTATCAGTCTTACAGATAATTCTAAGAGTGGTCACGTGGTTTTTAACTAATAAGTGACTCATCTTAACCATAAAAAATAGTTTACCAGTCTTACAGATAATTCTAAGAGTGGTCACGTGGTTTTTAGCTAATAAGTGACTCATCTTAACCTTAAAAAATAGTTTATCAGTCTTACAGATAATTCTAAGAGTGGTCACGTGGTTTTTAACTAATAAGTGACCCATCTTAATCATAAAAAATAGTTTATGAGTCTTACAGATAATTCTAAGAGTGGTCACGTGGTTTTGAACTAATAAGTGACTCATCTTAACCATAAAAAATAGTTTACCAGTCTTACAGATAATTCTAAGAGTGGTCACGTGGTTTTTAACTAATAAGTGACTCATCTTAACCATAAAAAATAGTTTACCAGTCTTACAGATAATTCTAAGAGTGGTCACGTGGTTTTTATCTAATAAGTGACTCATCTTAACCATAAAAAATAGTTTACCAGTCTTACAGATAATTCTAAGAGTGGTCACGTGGTTTTTAGCTAATAAGTGACTCATCTTAACCATAAAAAATAGTTTATCAGTCTTACAGATAATTCTAAGAGTGGTCACGTGGTTTTTAACTAATAAGTGACTCATCTTAACCATAAAAAATAGTTTACCAGTCTTACAGATAATTCTAAGAGTGGTCACGTGGTTTTTAACTAATAAGTGACTCATCTTAACCATAAAAAATAGTTTACCAGTCTTACAGATAATTCTAAGAGTGGTCACGTGGTTTTTAGCTAATAAGTGACTCATCTTAACCATAAAAAATAGTTTATCAGTCTTACAGATAATTCTAAGAGTGGTCACGTGGTTTTTAACTAATAAGTGACTCATCTTAACCATAAAAAATAGTTTACCAGTCTTACAGATAATTCTAAGAGTGGTCACGTGGTTTTTAGCTAATAAGTGACTCATCTTAACCATAAAAAATAGTTTATCAGTCTTACAGATAATTCTAAGAGTGGTCACGTGGTTTTTAACTAATAAGTGACTCATCTTAACCATAAAAAATAGTTTACCAGTCTTACAGATAATTCTAAGAGTGGTCACGTGGTTTTTAACTAATAAGTGACTCATCTTAACCATAAAAAATAGTTTACCAGTCTTACAGATAATTCTAAGAGTGGTCACGTGGTTTTTAGCTAATAAGTGACTCATCTTAACCATAAAAAATAGTTTATCAGTCTTACAGATAATTCTAAGAGTGGTCACGTGGTTTTTAACTAATAAGTGACTCATCTTAACCATAAAAAATAGTTTACCAGTCTTACAGATAATTCTAAGAGTGGTCACGTGGTTTTTAGCTAATAAGTGACTCATCTTAACCATAAAAAATAGTTTATCAGTCTTACAGATAATTCTAAGAGTGGTCACGTGGTTTTTAACTAATAAGTGACTCATCTTAACCATAAAAAATAGTTTACCAGTCTTACAGATAATTCTAAGAGTGGTCACGTGGTTTTTAGCTAATAAGTGACTCATCTTAACCTTAAAAAATAGTTTATCAGTCTTACAGATAATTCTAAGAGTGGTCACGTGGTTTTTAACTAATAAGTGACTCATCTTAATCATAAAAAATAGTTTATGAGTCTTACAGATAATTCTAAGAGTGGTCACGTGGTTTTTAACTAATAAGTGACTCATCTTAACCATAAAAAATAGTTTACCAGTCTTACAGATAATTCTAAGAGTGGTCACGTGGTTTTTAACTAATAAGTGACTCATCTTAACCATAAAAAATAGTTTACCAGTCTTACAGATAATTCTAAGAGTGGTCACGTGGTTTTTAACTAATAAGTGACTCATCTTAACCATAAAAAATAGTTTATCAGTCTTACAGATAATTCTAAGAGTGGTCACGTGGTTTTTAACTAATAAGTGACTCATCTTAATCATAAAAAATAGTTTACCTGTCTTACAGATAATTCTAAGAGTGGTCACGTGGTTTTTAACTAATAAGTGACTCATCTTAACCATAAAAAATAGTTTACCAGTCTTACAGATAATTCTAAGAGTGGTCACGTGGTTTTTAACTAATAAGTGACTCATCTTAACCATAAAAAATAGTTTACCAGTCTTACAGATAATTCTAAGAGTGGTCACGTGGTTTTTAGCTAATAAGTGACTCATCTTAACCATAAAAAATAGTTTATCAGTCTTACAGATAATTCTAAGAGTGGTCACGATGGTTTTTAACTAATAAGTGACTCATCTTAACCATAAAAAATAGTTTACCAGTCTTACAGATAATTCTAAGAGTGGTCACGTGGTTTTTAGCTAATAAGTGACTCATCTTAACCATAAAAAATAGTTTATCAGTCTTACAGATAATTCTAAGAGTGGTCACGTGGTTTTTAACTAATAAGTGACTCATCTTAACCATAAAAAATAGTTTATCAGTCTTACAGATAATTCTAAGAGTGGTCACGTGGTTTTTAGCTAATAAGTGACTCATCTTAACCATAAAAAATAGTTTACCAGTCTTACAGATAATTCTAAGAGTGGTCACGTGGTTTTTAACTAATAGGTGACTCATCTTAACATAAAAAATAGTTTATCAGTCTTACAGATAATTCTAAGAGTGGTCACGTGGTTTTTAACTAATAAGTGACTCATCTTAACCATAAAAAATAGTTTATCAGTCTTACAGATAATTCTAAGAGTGGTCACGTGGTTTTTAACTAATAAGTGACTCATCTTAACCATAAAAAAATAGTTTACCAGTCTTACAGATAATTCTAAGAGTGGTCACGTGGTTTTTAACTAATAAGTGACTCATCTTAACCATAAAAAATAGTTTACCAGTCTTACAGATAATTCTAAGAGTGGTCACGTGGTTTTTAACTAATAGGTGACTCATCTTAAACATAAAAAATAGTTTATCAGTCTTACAGATAATTCTAAGAGTGGTCACGTGGTTTTTAGCTAATAAGTGACTCATCTTAACCATAAAAAATAGTTTACCAGATCTTACAGATAATTCTAAGAGTGGTCACGTGGTTTTTAACTAATAGGTGACTCATCTTAAACATAAAAAATAGTTTATCAGTCTTACAGA
Source organism: Ceutorhynchus assimilis (assembly GCA_917834065.1). Lineage (NCBI taxonomy): Eukaryota > Metazoa > Arthropoda > Insecta > Coleoptera > Curculionidae > Ceutorhynchus > Ceutorhynchus assimilis. Next base: position 40,657,807 of record OU892278.1, on the reverse strand, counting down.
TAATTCTAAGAGTGGTCACGTGGTTTTTAACTAATAAGTGACTCATCTTAACCATAAAAAATAGTTTACCAGTCTTACAGATAATTCTAAGAGTGGTCACGTGGTTTTTAACTAATAAGTGACTCATCTTAACCTTAAAAAATAGTTTATCAGTCTTACAGATAATTCTAAGAGTGGTCACGTGGTTTTTAACTAATAAGTGACTCATCTTAACCATAAAAAATAGTTTACCAGTCTTACAGATAATTCTAAGAGTGGTCACGTGGTTTTTAGCTAATAAGTGACTCATCTTAACCATAAAAAATAGTTTACCAGTCTTACAGATAATTCTAAGAGTGGTCACGTGGTTTTTAACTAATAGGTGACTCATCTTAAACATAAAAAATAGTTTATCAGTCTTACAGATAATTCTAAGAGTGGTCACGTGGTTTTTAGCTAATAAGTGACTCATCTTAACCCATAAAAAATAGTTTACCAGTCTTACAGATAATTCTAAGAGTGGTCACGTGGTTTTTAACTAATAGGTGACTCATCTTAAACATAAAAAATAGTTTATCAGTCTTACAGATAATTCTAAGAGTGGTCACGTGGTTTTTAGCTAATAAGTGACTCATCTTAACCATAAAAAATAGTTTATCAGTCTTACAGATAATTCTAAGAGTGGTCACGTGGTTTTTAACTAATAAGTGACTCATCTTAATCATAAAAAATAGTTTATGAGTCTTACAGATAATTCTAAGAGTGGTCACGTGGTTTTTAACTAATAAGTGACTCATCTTAACCATAAAAAATAGTTTACCAGTCTTACAGATAATTCTAAGAGTGGTCACGTGGTTTTTAGCTAATAAGTGACTCATCTTAACCATAAAAAAATAGTTTACCCAGTCTTACAGATAATTCTAAGAGTGGTCACGTGGTTTTTAACTAATAGGTGACTCATCTTAAACATAAAAAATAGTTTATCAGTCTTACAGATAATTCTAAGAGTGGTCACGTGGTTTTAACTAATAAGTGACTCATCTTAACCATAAAAAAATAGTTTACCAGTCTTACAGATAATTCTAAGAGTGGTCACGTGGTTTTTAGCTAATAAGTGACTCATCTTAACCATAAAAAATAGTTTTACCCAGTCTTACAGATAATTCTAAGAGTGGTCACGTGGTTTTTAACTAATAGGTGACTCATCTTAAACATAAAAAATAGTTTATCAGTCTTACAGATAATTCTAAGAGTGGTCACGTGGTTTTTAACTAATAAGTGACTCATCTTAACCATAAAAAATAGTTTACCAGTCTTACAGATAATTCTAAGAGTGGTCACGTGGTTTTTTAACTAATAAGTGACTCATCTTAAACCATAAAAAAATAGTTTACCAGTCTTACAGATAATTCTAAGAGTGGTCACGTGGTTTTTAACTAATAAGTGACTCATCTCAATCATAAAAAATAGTTTATCAGTCTTACAGATAATTCTAAGAGTGGTCACGTGGTTTTTAACTAATAAGTGACTCATCTCAATCATAAAAAATAGTTTATCAGTCTTACAGATAATTCTAAGAGTGGTCACGTGGTTTTTAACTAATAGGTGACTCATCTTAAACATAAAAAATAGTTTATCAGTCTTACAGATAATTCTAAGAGTGGTCACGTGGTTTTTAACTAATAAGTGACTCATCTTAACCATAAAAAATAGTTTACCAGTCTTACCAGATAATTCTAAGAGTGGTCACGTGGTTTTTAACTAATAAGTGACTCATCTCAATCATAAAAAAATAGTTTATCAGTCTTACAGATAATTCTAAGAGTGGTCACGTGGTTTTTAACTAATAAGTGACTCATCTTAACCATAAAAAATAGTTTACCAGTCTTACAGATAATTCTAAGAGTGGTCACGTGGGTTTTTAACTAATAAGTGACTCATCTTAACCTTAAAAAATAGTTTATCAGTCTTACAGATAATTCTAAGAGTGGTCACGTGGTTTTTTAACTAATAAGTGACTCATCTTAACCTTAAAAAATAGTTTATCAGTCTTACAGATAATTCTAAGAGTGGTCACGTGGTTTTTAACTAATAAGTGACTCATCTTAAACCATAAAAAATAGTTTATCAGTCTTACAGATAATTCTAAGAGTGGTCACGTGGTTTTTAACTAATAAGTGACTCATCTTAACCATAAAAAATAGTTTATCAGTCTTACAGATAATTCTAAGAGTGGTCACGTGGTTTTTAACTAATAAGTGACTCATCTTAACCTTAAAAAATAGTTTATCAGTCTTACAGATAATTCTAAGAGTGGTCACGTGGTTTTTAACTAATAAGTGACTCATCTTAACCATAAAAAATAGTTTATCAGTCTTACAGATAATTCTAAGAGTGGTCACGTGGTTTTTAACTAATAAGTGACTCATCTTAACCTTAAAAAATAGTTTATCAGTCTTACAGATAATTCTAAGAGTGGTCACGTGGTTTTTAACTAATAAGTGACTCATCTTAACCATAAAAAATAGTTTACCAGTCTTACAGATAATTCTAAGAGTGGTCACGTGGTTTTTAACTAATAAGTGACTCATCTTAACCTTAAAAAATAGTTTATCAGTCTTACAGATAATTCTAAGAGTGGTCACGTGGTTTTTAACTAATAAGTGACTCATCTTAACCATAAAAAATAGTTTACCAGTCTTACAGATAATTCTAGAGTGGTCACGTGGTTTTTTAGCTAATAAGTGACTCATCTTAACCATAAAAAATAGTTTACCAGTCTTACAGATAATTCTAAGAGTGGTCACGTGGTTTTTAACTAATAAGTGACTCATCTTAACCATAAAAAATAGTTTACCAGTCTTACAGATAATTCTAAGAGTGGTCACGTGGTTTTTAACTAATAAGTGACTCATCTTAACCTTAAAAAATAGTTTATCAGTCTTACAGATAATTCTAAGAGTGGTCACGTGGTTTTTTAACTAATAAGTGACTCATCTTAACCATAAAAAAATAGTTTACCAGTCTTACAGATAATTCTAAGAGTGGTCACGTGGTTTTTAGCTAATAAGTGACTCATCTTAACCATAAAAAATAGTTTACCAGTCTTACAGATAATTCTAAGAGTGGTCACGTGGTTTTTAACTAATAAGTGACTCATCTTAACCTTAAAAAATAGTTTATCAGTCTTACAGATAATTCTAAGAGTGGTCACGTGGTTTTTAACTAATAAGTGACTCATCTTAACCATAAAAAATAGTTTACCAGTCTTACAGATAATTCTAAGAGTGGTCACGTGGTTTTTAGCTAATAAGTGACTCATCTTAACCATAAAAAATAGTTTACCAGTCTTACAGATAATTCTAAGAGTGGTCACGTGGTTTTTAACTAATAGGTGACTCATCTTAAACATAAAAAAATAGTTTATCAGTCTTACAGATAATTCTAAGAGTGGTCACGTGGTTTTTAACTAATAAGTGACTCATCTTAACCATAAAAAATAGTTTACCAGTCTTTACAGATAATTCTAAGAGTGGTCACGTGGTTTTTAACTAATAAGTGACTCATCTTAACCTTAAAAAAATAGTTTATCAGTCTTACAGATAATTCTAAGAGTGGTCACGTGGTTTTT